>OZ014534.1:40824019-42074760 GCA_963966105.1 Volucella zonaria | reverse complement strand
GGAATCTTGGCTAGCCCAAATGACATCATCTAAAAACAGACAAAGGGACAGAGCGCCGCCAAAGTAAATACGAGTTTCCGTTATTTTGGAATCCACAAAACCACATTGTAGTTTTCATCTGATCCCGATAAGCCAGATCGATCACATTGCGATAGACGGAAGATACGGATCCATTATTCAGTATATTGTCTTGGGCCAGTACACATTATCTGCAGATACTAAGGGCAATACATCGCGAGAAAAGCACAATAAGAATGTTTGTGGTGGGATGACTGCAATGCAAAAGACCACCAGAATCTTTGCCTACCGCATTTCTCTTAACTTCTCAAAATCCGGCACACCGAAGACTTCGAAGCTGCTTAAAAAGAGCAAATTTGGACGTTATGACCAGCACCTCTAAGGAAAAAAAGAGAAGAATACTATATGAGTGCAACTGTAGGAGTGAGGTTACGAGATTTTACAAAAAAAGTAACAAGAACATGTCAGAGCCGAAAGAACGACCACGGGAAAATCGTATTAGGTTGGTTCTGAAAATTTGGAGGAAATACTTCTGTTTCTACGTTAAAGTCAGCGGATATGTAGCGATATTCAATCCAGACGAAGGCGACGATAACAACATCCAAACGAAAATCCAATAAGTCTGCTGAAGCCGATGGCTTAGACGGCGTATGCTTCAGAGCTGGAGAGAGTAATCAGTTGAGGAGCTTGAGCGGAAGCGTACGCCCGATAGATGGAATCTCTGCATCGTTCTTGCGATCTCGAAAAAAGAAATACTCCTAACTGTGCCAACTGTTGCACTGCACAAATTGATCAGTGAAGTATTTGACAATATTGCAATCTCTCGATAAATCGCTCTTGAACGATGAAAAACCAACAGCAGGAAGGAATGGGTCCTATTCTATAACTAGGAGGCACTAACGTCTCCTCGTCTACAGAAGGGCAGAAGCAGAAGGGTCGAGAACATTCTGTATTTTTGAAGCAGTAAAGCCGTGAGCTAAGTTTTTATCATTCGCTCGATGAAACGATGTGCTGTCACTGCTGAGAGAGTTTGGATAGTTTAGTATACCATATGTGTGCAGAAATTACTCGGCGAAGAAGATGATTAAAGTCATGACCCTTCGGACAGTGAAGACGAGAATTGGTTTCCCACCGAAAACGATCCGAATGGAAGAAAGTTACGGTAACTGAAATGTATTTTATTTTTGGAATCTTAATAGATGCTGGTGCAAATAACTCAAACACAGACCACATAGATGAAGTGTGGAAGAAAAATTCATATCCGCTATATCGTGCAACGATGGGACGAAGGCGATTTCAGTCGCTTTTACGTTTTATACGTTTTGGCGATTACACTACACGCCAGGAACGAGCAGCCAATGATAAAGCTGCAACTATTTCTGATATGTGTAACATGCTGGATGCAAACCCAGCAGCGGTGTATAGACCAACTGAGTACTTGACTATCGACGAACAGCTTTATCATTTTCGAGGAAGAACGAAGTTTACCCAGTACATGCCATCGAAGTCTGCAAAATACGGTCTAAAAGTATTTTGGTTGTGCGACACAAGGAGAATGAGTTGCGAAAGAACTGATCGCCGCTTACAAAGAATCTGGCCTGAACATAAGTATGGACAAATTTTTCACGACCTCACCCCGCAGAGTCTTTTGTCATGGAAACTCACTATCGTCGGTACTTTGAAAAAAAAAACAAAAACATTCTTTCCTCAAGAAATGAAATCGTCGAACACTAGACCGTTATTGTCAAAGCTTTTTGGATTTATCTGTTCGTATGTTCCTTTCAGTACGACGCACAATGATGCTACGATCTCTGATGCATCTCACTAGAAGCCAGAAATGATCTTGTTTTACAACAAAACCAAAGCTGGAGTTGACACTATGAATCAAATGTGCATGAGATATCCCGCCAAACGGCCGCTACTTTTTAACAATATTTTGGATATCGCCGGTGTTGCTGCGTTCGTTACTTATGAAAATAATGATACACTTGCAAAAAGAAGTAACCGACGCAGACTTTTTCTACGATCGGTCTCAGAAGAATTAGCCATGCCAATGATAGGGGAGTGATTTTCAAACCAAAAAGTCATGCGAAATCATGCAACGAAAATCGCAATCGAAAATTGTTATGAAAGGCCAGTGACGGAAGCAGTAACTGGTAACAACGATCAACGAGACGCTAGTGGTTGAAAAGTTGTAGTTGGATCATGCTACATTTGCAACGAGCAGCCTATTCGAAAGAGAAGAAAGACAAGGAAGTCTTGCGTCGACTGGATTAAGCCCGTTTGTGATTAGCACACACCATATATCTGTGTGAAAGATTAAAATTTAATTATTATTTGGTAATTTTTTCATATAGCATTTGTATGTATATTAATGTGCAAAAAAGGAAAACTCCATGATTTTTATCCAACAATCACATTGCAATGTGTGATATTTATTATTATTGTATACAGTACATGCAATAATTAAACAATTTGAAATAAATAAATAAATAAATATTTATATATTAATCCATATTTATTTATTATATTTTTACAACAAACTTTTTTTTATGACACACTATTATACAGGATCTTCCAATAGGGACTTCCCAACTTTGACAGTTGACAGCAGCCATGTTGTTGAAGCTACACCTGTCAAATTGGCTGTCATTTATTCAGTCTGCTTTACCAAATCACCATGGACGGACATAGCGTTCAACAACAAATGAACGAGCAACGTTCCGCGCGCTTCACCCATTTTACGGTCGCCATAATCGTCCTACCGAGAGGACTATTCGCAGTGTGGTGGATAAATTTGAGTCAACTGGTTCAGTAAACGATAAACCAACAAGCAAAATTTGCCGCTACGCAGTGAGACGCATGGCCAATCTAAGTGGAAAAAATTATTTTATGAGTCTATTTTACAATAAATTTTCCGCAAATCTCGAATATACCCCATATTATGAATCTACAATAAAGACATAAAAAACTACTATAGCAAAAATAATTGCTTTTTTCGGTTGTTTGGATAATGAATGCAACTTAAAGGGAAACTGGTAGTTCGTTTAATGATGAACTCGTGAAAAAGGTGCTAAAGAAAAAAAAAATCATACACATACTAATACAAATATACGATAATATGATAATATTATGGTATACGAGTAGTTTATTAACGAAATTAAAACATTGTAATAAAAAAAATTATTATACATTATTCATTACTATCCGAAACATTGTCAGTGATGCCAATACTCTCAGCACCCGTTTCTTTATCATTTATTAATAAAACATTTATTTCAGAAATATCTGGGGCCTTCAGCAGCGCTATTACTCCTTTAGGCAACGATTTTCTGTTTTTTTTTTTGAGGTTTTGCCCTCAATGAATTTAGTACTGGATCTGATGATACCAACAGCATGTTGATGAAATCACGATTGGTATTTATACGTGATGAGTTTCTAGTGTTCGACAAACTAAATCTTCCTAAATCCTTATTCCTTGCCTTCTGTGCCTCTTCGGAGGGCATTCCAATAGGCAATTTATAGCTTTTTATAGTTGCTACACTATGCATTAGCAACTTATGAACCGTTACAGGCATATTAAAACTAGGGACATAGATTTAAGTATAGGTTTCCTGTATCATCAACGAATTTCCGAAAATTATCGACATCAATATCATACACGGACGAAAGAGTCCTCAAAAGTAAGTAAAATTGTTGCAGTAAGTCGTTATTAATTCCAGTTACAGATGAACTAATTTCATGGTTCTTAAAAAAAACAACTTGCACTGTTACCGTCATTGGTGGAACCGAAACCTTCTTTTGGCATATCCACTATCAAACCAAGTTCTTTTTTAAAATTTGATAGAATCTCTAATTTTCTATTCTTCATTCATCCTTTTCTGGTTGCTGCCTTATGCTCCATTTTTTAATACGTATTCTGTAACTGACATGCAGAAAACATTCAAATGATCTTATCCACATGTGTGATGTGGACGGACCAAACTCAGATTTCGCTTGCAAACCAGTAGAGTTAGGCAAGGGCTCACAATTCATTAATTTTGGAGTTACTCCACATATGAAACAGGTTTGACTAGAGTTCACTCCACTTAACGCCATACATACCTTCCCAACCACCTTTGTAAGGAGCAGTTTGAAATGAACTATTATATGTCGGTCACCTTCCTGGATTTTATATGGAACCAGTTGCTCTATTTCGCACTTTACTTTTTCGAATTCGGAAACAGTCAACTCAATAGATTCCTTGTGGAATAATTGTAGATTTTATCAAACTATATTTTTTTCATTGCCGAGTTCGCACAGCCTTAGTGGAACAAAAGAAATATTCGTTATCCGCATCCTCTGAGACAAATTTTTGCTTATGTCGGCTATGACCAGAGCTGTCATCACATCCATATTTACAAATTAAGTAAAACAAAATTGTCAATTTCTAGCATTTTTGAAAAAAAAACATCATCGAGGTTCATACAAAGTCTTCGAGTTGTTAATTGTAATATACTGTGCAAGTTCACTCGAACACTAGTCTCAGAAATTTCGATTTCATTCTCTGAAAGACGACAATCATACTTCGATTTCTTTATCTTGTAGTAAAAAGGATAAATTCGGCATCCTTCTGCTAAAGCACGTTGCCGAATCAAATTATATGAAAGTTTGCGGAGTTTGCAATTAATATATGGTACATAGCCAAGGCTTCTTCGCTTGAAAGAGGTTGCGTTTTCAGGACGTTTTTCTGTTTTTTTAGTTGGGTAGCAAAGCCTGTGGAAGAATTGCCGACTTCTCTGAACTGCCGATTCAGCCGCAAATAACAACTCATTTTTGCTTCTGTTTTGAAGTAGGTCGGAAACTTTTCTTTTTTTTTTTGACTTGCCGCAACATTGATCAAAAGGTTTAACAGGACGTCCAACCCCTACTGAATTATTAGCACCAACAAGTGAGGTATAATCCCAACATTTGCAAGAAAATGTGAAAAAACTATTCAGCCACTCAGACTTTTTTTTTAAGTAAAAAGTTTTGTTCGCTTTACATTCTTTACACTTGCGCTTTGTTTTGGAAATGATAAATCCTAATTTTTCCTTCAGCTCTTTTGCTGAGTCAACCTTTGCGTTTTCCAGGGAAAATCGTTGAGATAAATGCAACGGAATCGATCCAATATAAGTTCCAAAAGTTCTTTACGGGATATACATACAAACTTTTATTGCTGGAATAAATCATTCATCCACATTAGTAACCATTAGAGGTTAATCTTTTAATATATGATTCCGCTTATTATTTTATAGTTTCATCATAAACTGCTGGATTTACAGTTATTTTAGATTGCTCTTTCTACAATTTTTTCCACCTAGATTGGTCTTTCGAACCAGTGTGCGCTGTCCGTGAGAGCGTGCAGGAGAATCCGAGGCAGTCGATTTCGCGTCGCTCACAAGAACTCGGCCTTTCGTAGACTATAACTTGGCGAATTTTGCGTCGTGACTTGGGCCTGCACCAGCACAAAATTCAACTGACCCAGGAGCTGAAGGTAGACGACCATAGACAACGACGTATGTTCGCTGAATGGGCTCTGGAGCAGTTAGAAACTGACCTTAATTTTCATCAAAAAACCATCTTCAGAGATGAGGCCCATTTCTGTACGTCAACAAACAAAATTGTCGAATTTGGGACGATATCAATGCACATGAGAGCGTCCAATGCATCCAATCCAATGAAAAAGTCACTGTTTGGTGTGGATTTTGTGCTGGCCATCACCGTCAACGGGGAGAACTATGGGTCGATGATTACCAACTACTTTTGGCCTGAATTGGATGATGTGAACACCAACGAAATGTGGTTTCAACAAGACGGCGCTACGTGTCATACAGCTCACGCCACATTGGAAATTCTGCACGAGCGATTCGAGGGAAGTGATGTGATCTGGCCACCGAGATCGTGCGATTTGACCCCGTTAGACTTTTTCTTGTGGGGTTTTTTGAAGTTGCAGGTATATGCGAATAAGCCACAAACCACAGCGGCCCTCAAAGCCAACATAACCCATACCATCGGTCAAATTCAGCCTAATTTATGAGCTAGAGTCATGGAAAATTGGACATTTTGGATGCGCGCCACCCAGAGAAGCCGCGCGGACATTTGAACGATGCTATATTCCATACATAATGGCGTCGATAGGCCTTTTAAATGAATGAAAGATTTCGATGATATCTCACACACAATGTGTTTTAAAGATAGGAAGCGCTTAATGAAACTCATGCTTTTTCTATCGGGGTACCCGGGTGGCTCATACATGTTTTTTTTTTTTCAAATGCAAAATTTTTTAAAAATCACGGCTATTTTGGCCAATCCATTTCAACAAAACGTACGCCGATGGATACCCGTGCATCCAGGTGGCAACACTAGAATTAAACCTATGATCGACGTTCAACTTATCGCAAATAGTGTATACTCGTATTATCAAAAACTAAAAAGTTAAGTCCAATGTTTCAAAAGTTTTTGGCCAGGTTGCAGCTGCATATTGAATAACAGCTTCGTATATCAGCGGGTAACAGGCATTTATGGATCACACAGCAGCTTATGACAAAATTGTAACTTTTAGGAGTGGTTTCATGTGTCAAGATATATAATCCCATAAACGAAATGCCCAGTAATCCAATTACGGCCAGAAAACTCAACCATGTTCACTTCGATCCCGTAACAGTGGAAGTAAACCACATTGTCCAATAAATTTGCTAATGCGTACCAACAAGCTATTACCACTCGTATATTCTCATCAAAGTAAGGCTACTAAAAATCTTTAGCGCCTACATTTAGCTAAAAATCATTCAGGCTGTTCATGTACTTCCACCACTGAGCGGAACTGGGACGTATAGGCTCTTGACAAAGCCTTAGCACACAATTGACTTTTAAGGCCAAAGAAGAAACGCTTGACGAGTGTAACTCTTCGTTTGATTTTTAAATCCCAGAATTAATAGGGAAGACGAGTTAGACAAATTTCTAACTACAATACCCCAAAGTAATAGCAGTCTATTATGGCATTCCTTTCGACTTGTAAATGTTGTGTAACTTCTTGTTGACAGTATAACATAGACTTAACTTTTCTAAATACTCGCATTTGACAGCTAGCTACGTTCTACCAATGATTGTGATCAGCGGATGACAAAAATGGTATCGATAAAATCGCTTCTGGACTTTAAGAAACAGCAAGCAGTCTTCTGACTGGGAATCCAATCCATGTAACGTACAACTTGGCAAAAAAGATTTTGAACACGATGTTAAAGAAAGGGACATCCTTTCATGTGGATTGGGCATACGACGCTGAAATTATATTCATTGTGCATATTTTTCTCTGACTAAATCTTGAAAATGAATTGATGTATGTCGTCATCTCCTGTTCCTTTAAATAGCTTGCCAGCTAGCCTTCTTGGCTTTCATCGCCCAGTTGGGATAGCTTGTTCAGTTTGTAAGCTGAATTTGTGTCCTCCCCGCCACTAAACACTCCAAAGGAGTGGTTTCCGTATTTTCGACACCGATTGTGAGTCTGTAGGTTTTTTAAAAGTCTTTTAGGTCTAATATGTTCCTTTTCATTAAGCTTCTGAACGTTTTTCCTAGAATAGGACTTACTCTACTTCTTTAATTACTCGCTTCCTCTTCTCTTACTTTTTTCCGGAGAAGGTAGAAGAAGAAATTAAAGTTACAGCAGTAGCCACAGCTAGATTGACGTCGCTCAGTACCAACACTTACGAGTACATATACACTCTGAATGACTCGAACTGCAACCAACTTCAGACTGCTATAATTTCCAAACCGTTCATGACAGTGAGCTCAAATTTTGACACCTGAAGATAATTTTATTATTTGCAAGCCTTTTGAATGATTTGCGTCTCAGTTGTGTTGAAAAAATTTAATCCGCGATGGAATTCAAACGTGATAGTGTGATTGCTTTATATTTGGCTGGAAAACCACAAGTAGCTATCATTAGAGCCCTCCAGCACCTCAACGTGAATAAATCATTTGTGTCGCAAACCATAGCTCGTTACCGTGATACTGGAAGCGTTGCAAAACAGCAACATGGGCAGAAATGGTTCGGAAAGTGAAAGCTCGAATTGAGCGAAATCCGCGTCGAAGTGGAAGAAAAATGGCTCGTGAGTTCAACATATCGTTGGAATGGATGCAACACATACTGAAAAATGAGCTTGGGCTCAAGCCATTGAAGTTCTAAAAAGCACACGATCTTACACTGCAACAGAAAAAAGTTAGAGTCGAAAGAGCGAAGGAGTGCAAGAAAGTGGTGAGTTGCCAAATTTGGTTTTTCCCGATGAGTCGCCATTTGTTATCGAGCAATATGTCAACAAACAAAAAGACGGAGTTTACTTGCCAGAGAGGTCCTTCGAAAATTTACACCTTCGGACGGCCACCAGAAAGAAGGCAGCACCGATGGTGATGCTTTGGGCCGCCGTAACCGCCGATGGTCGCTCTCAGCTCGTATTTCTGGACCGTGGCGTCAAAATTAATGCGATCGTATACGTGAAACTGTCTTAGAGGCAGTATTGAAGCATTGGGCAAGCAATCATTTCGGTCGGAGACCGTGAACATTTCAACAAGACTCGGCACCGTCTCACAAAGCGCGCGTCAACCAAGATTAGTTAAAAAACAATGTTCCACACGTCATTTCTTCGACACAATGGATTGTAAATTCTCTGGATGCAAATCCGTTGGATTTCTCTGTCTGGGGTATTTTCAAGGCGAAGGTTGGCACCAAAAAATACCAAAGTTTGGACCACCTCAAACTCGCACTTCGCCGGGAATGAGCCAAAATACCGCAGAGCCACTTGCCTGCAGCGTGCGATGCTTTCTTCGGCCGTCTCAAGGCCATTATTCGCGCCACAGGTGGACATATTGAAAACTACTGATACAATTTCAAAATTGGTGTATTTTCCAATAAAATTTATCAAAAAATAAAAAAATTATATTAAAAAGTTGGAGTTCGACTCATTCACCCTGTATATAAAGAGTGTTTTTTTTAGAGTGATACAAATTCAATATGAAATAAAACGCTTGAAGCTAATGTTAATGTCTATAATATTAGCTTTATTTAATAGATATTTGTATGCCATTAGTGCTTAAATGTGATATCGGATATATGCGCGCCACGGCTAGCTCGAATGAAGCACAATCATGAAGTCCAATTTTCGACTTTATCGAGCAACTGGGGCCGTATTATATGTATATCAGCGATAACACGGCAAATGTTGACTTCCAAATCGTCCAACGTATTTAATTTATCGGCATAGACTACTTGACTTCACATACCCCCAAAGAAAGTAATCTAAAGGTGTGAGATCACAGGATCGTGGAGGCCAGTTCACAGGTCCATTACGCGAAAGTATGCGCTCAGCAAATGTTTCCCGCAATAAATTGATAGTGTCGCGCGCCGTGTGGTATGTTGCGCCATCTTGTTGAAACCAAAGCTCTGTCACATCAATGCCATTCAACTGAGAAACCAAGAAATCAGAAATCATGTTTCTGTAGCGCTCTCCATTGACGGTAACATTCTGGCCGGCATCGTCCTTTAAGAAATATGGGCCGATGATTCCACCAGCCCATAAAGCACACCAAACAGTGAGTTTTAATGGTCGTAAAGGCTTTCGGGTTTTTTTCACTCCAAATTCGGAAATTTTGCTTGTTTACATATCCATTGAACCAAAAATGGGCCTCATCGGAGAACAAAACTTTGCGTTGAAAATGAGGATCAAGCTGAATCATGTTTTCGGCCCATTCGCCAAAACTACTACGCGTATAACTCTTGCACAAGTTGGATTTTGTAAACTTTTAGGCCAACATCTTACCGTAAAATCTTCCATAAAATGAATGGGCATAGCTCCAACTGTTGTGCACGATGGCGAATCAACTCATTCGGATTCTCCTCAATACTGCGCTTCACAACGGCAATAACTTATTCTGATCCACTAAAGTGTACGTGGTGCGAAAACGATTCGTCATGTTCCGAATAACTTACTCAGATGGACGATTATGTCGACCGTAAAATGGACATAGCACAAGATAAGTTTGGCGAACCGAACCATGGTTTTCAAAATAAGTTTGCACAATTTGCACGCGTTGTTCTGATGTCAATCTATTTATAGTAAAATAGCAAAACGTACTAACCACAAATCAACTTTCAACTGCCAAATTGACACTCTGTAGAAACAGTGTTGCCAGTTTAAAAAGCAACCCTTTATAACAGCCAATAACTTCCATTTATATAATTAGTAACCAAACTATCAGGAATAACAGCGAACCTTGACATTCGAATTGAATTGTGAATTAGAAACTGCAAACAAAATCAAATCCCGAAATAACTATTCCAGAAACTTACACCTATCACCTGAAGCTTCTACCTTGGTACCTAGAGCTCTCATTTGGTTAAACAGTGCTTATGCCAAAATGATTAATAGCCAGTCGCACACTGTCATCTGTTTAATTAGCGAAATGATGAGATCAAAGATTATCCAACCCCCAAAAGATGTAAAAGATAATTGGTTGAAAATTCGTTGAAATCCAAAGCAATCTAAATTTTCCAATTCATAAGTTTACTGTTGACAACGTCCGTAATTACTTAAAATCACGGAAAGCAAGAATGAGATTTGCTAAACGACTACATGACTCTAAATCCAGTTTCAAAAATGAACGGACAAAAGCCTGAAGAGTATTTTCAGCCACTAGCATCACTCTCGCTAATCCTACAATCCATGTACCTTAGTATCACTTACGAAGAACTGCACGTACTCAACTCAACAGGATAATAAACAACCATGGCTGCTGCATACTGATATCCTTCAAAAAGTGGGGCACGTTGCCAATGACTTTCTCTGACTGCGGTGAGCCTTACCAAACCATTAACTGCGGTACTGCACAATTGGACACAAATGTATGTGCGATGTTATTTTTAATTCTATCTAACCGCTTAATTACATTACATAAAATTATTACAATAAATAAGTGCTGCTACCCATTGTACGACATGTTTGCTTAAGTGACTATTGACGTTACTAGCTGTAGATGAGGAGAAAACAGGAAATAGGACGCAAGAATTCAAAAAAAATCGGAGTGGAACTAAGGACATTGGAAATGAACTGGAGGAACTTGAAATCCTTTGCAGAAAACCGAATCTTCTTCCTCTTTTATCAACCGTTGAAATTCGAGTAAGTGTAATGTTACATATGTATATTCTTCCACTCATCTGTATGCTATTGCAACGCTTTTGGCGTTGCCTAAATTTGCGATGCGTATGTTAGGGCTGGATGAATGACTATTGTGCATAGAAAGCTCTGACCCAATACGCCTTTTCATAAGATATGCCCATATTTTCCAATAGGGATTCTCCGAACTATTGCATACCGCATATGCAGACGTCATATATGCGTTTCAAATGGTCTACCATTTAATCACCGAAAGATACAGGCTTTTACAACGTTTACAAGTGATCCAAATTTTGATCAAAACTCGTGGTCAATTATTACTATAACACCTGAGTTATGTCAAGGCCACTCAGCGCGTGCCACAATTGACTAACTCGATTTTCAGTCTTGTTTGCAAAAAAATTGCCAAAACGCTCTTGGTTTTCGTCTCTGGTTTCTGTCAATAAGCTGTAACCTTACACGACTTTGAGGAGAAGGAGGAGTGCTTCAGATGACCCAATTCTTTTTTGCATTAAGACTGGGTCCAGTAAGGTCTTAAATACGGAATAATGGGCAACGATTTTGAAACGGCAGCTATCAGAGTTGACGGTTATTGTATTCTGTTACTTAAGTAAGCAGGGGTGATATCCTGCTGAAACTGCTTTCAGGCTAATGCCTGACAGGCCTCAAAGAAAGCTCGATGTCTCGTCGCCATTAAGTTGGTGGTTTAGGTCAAGACGTTGTTAGACCCGATCTGGTCCTAGCACAGCACTTCATAAGGGCCGGTATCAACTCTCGCATGGTCTCACTGCTTGCATAGATAACTACTGGATCCCCAGCTTACTACACATCCCGACATCGATAACGAATTTGAGTGTGGACCCAACAACAATGAATACAATCAAACGAAATAAAAAAAAAACGATGGTAACCCCTTTCAAAAAAGTTCGAAGGTGCAGAGGTCACCCAGGGGACAGTCATAAACCTTTAAGAAGAGTACGGAGAAAAGCGCTGTTGCCCCAAAATCCGCGATAACACGGCAGCAGGGAACCACTGACCCACCTATTTGCCACTAGTGCAAATGTTGGAGGATGGTAAGAGGCGTTCTATCCACCAACCCATGAGAGATGCCATCGGGTCGATCAAAGCGCTCTATGATGTCGGAAATTTAGATGCATTTCAGACTTCGCCAAACTCTAAACGGAGGCAAAAACCGCCTCCACCTGATCTGAATAAAAAGCCTTGCAATTACGCGGATACGCAGAGCGAGGAAAAAATTGCTAAAGGTCATAAAACCCACCGGACAACCGACCACAGGTGACGACAACAACACTTGGACAAATGTCATCAAAAAGAAGGAGCCATTCAAGACGTAAAGGCCCACAGAGAAAACTCGGCCCGGGGCAATTGTGAAGACAGCAAGGGGGAACTTTCCTATGCAGAAATACCGCGAAAAAGACCTGCTGATGCAACATGAAGGAGACAGGATAGCACAAACGGCTAGAGATGAGGGAGCGGACATAATTTTAATCAGCGAGCCATATAAAACTCTTGATAGCAACATCTGGATCTGCGATAAATCAAGGCATGCCGCAATTTGGATATGTAGAAACCTATGCTTTCCAAGATGCCAGCAATGAGGTGGATGGCAACGTTCGTGCAAAAATAAACGGATCAACTTCTACAGCTGTTACGCGCCGCCAAGTTGGACAAATGAATTTTAGGCAATGTTAGAAAGCGCAAGTGCAGATATACCTGGAAGATCTCCAGTGGTTACAGGCGTAGACTTTAATGCCTAGGCAGCACAGTTGGGTAGCAGGAGATATGCTATTGGAAACATTGACATCCTTGCAAATAATGGTCGAGTAAATACTTTTGGAAAGCGGGAATTGGATCAATCATCGATATTACCCGTAACTACCTCCCGGAAGTAAGGAGAAAGTTGTCATCAACATTTGGACGAAGCAGCTGTCGTTATAGTCGGGATGGTGCCCAGCGATACCCTTAAGAAAACTTCTAGTAGCCAAGAGGCGGTGGTCGTCAAAAGGATCAAGCTAGAAGAAAACGTAACTTCATTGACCAGGCGGCAAGCTTGGTGGAATACCCCTACGAAGGGCAGATGAATCTACAGATTGATTCCATCTATAGACGTTTGGACAAACCGAAGGCATGGAATCTGGTGACGGTGGGTATCACCTTTTTGCCCAGGCTGCCCAAATCAGGATGAAGATACAGAGCAAACAATATTCTATTGCAAATGCTTTCTGAGATAGAGAATCAACATACCAAACCCGCAGTCAATAATTCTCTAAATGTGGTGATTAAAAAAAAATTGAATGGAGAAAATTGAAATGTGCAAACCGTGCTGAGAAGGATCAAAAAAATAAGATGTGCAGTTGCACCAAACGTAGAAGCTATAGCATAGAATGCTTACCAGTCCCGCGAAATAATACCCAACGCCAGACCCGCGGAAAGAGTAATCGAAATGTGTAGGATGTGGTTCAGTTACGTAGGAGTATTCCTGGAATCGAACAATCAGACTGGCGAATCGTGTATGCTGGTAGTCTGAGCTTCCTTTAACGCAACAAAAAAAACAAAAATCATTTTTTTAAAACCTGCTTAAAAACATTAAGACCACTTTTCGGTTTTCGATGTGAATGCAAGAATTTCCCTATCTGGAAATTTATAAAGAATATTGCAAGTTCGGTTGTTTTCGTACTCATCTTCAAAATATTTCGGACTGTTTCTCTCGCGAATTTGTTCTTTAAAATGTAAGCTCGTTTGCCCTTGGCTCAACGTAGCACCTTTTCTGCTGTCTTGTCGCCTGCATATAGATGGTGACAATACCTGCTACAGCATTTTAGAACTATTCTTACAGACCTTGCGTCCGTAGTTAGCCTCTTTCCTCGTTTACTTGATGCCGATTTTCGCTGGTTTTTCTCTAGTTTCTTCACGAAAAATTCTCTCAGTAAAAGTCGGCGCGGAATTAATAATGGTTCGCCCGAGATAATTTTAGGGTCTTATACACACCATTTTGCTTTATTTCAGCAGAGATGGTGATCTTTCAACGCTTGGTGTGCGCATTTGTAGTCAAATGCCTCTCTTGCTGTTTCCTTCATGGTAGTCTTCATATTCGTAGTTCGATTCTCCGCTGCGTCAATTTCACTCCAAAACAAACAAAATTTCCTTCCTTGATACTCCAATTTAAATCTCATCAAAACCGCACCAAATATTTGTTTTTCCGATTGATTTCTTCCTTAGGCGGCGCTACAGTCCGGGGTGGACCTGGGCTTCTCCAATTAGCGCGGTCTTTGGCTAATTGCCTCCTGTTGCGCACTCCAAGTTGGTTGAGGTAACCTTCCACTTGTGCGCGCCGCCTAAGACGAGGTCTTCCTCTACTGCATTGTCCCTCAGGAATAGAGTCGAAAATTCTGCGAGCTGGAGCGTTGGTGTTCAAACGCTCTACATGTCCCAGCCATCTCAAATACACAATGCACAGTTTTTTGACTAGGTCGATATCGCTCATAGAGTTCATCGTTGAATGGTCTCCTCCAGAACCCGTCAATGCATATGGGACCAAATATCTTACGAAGAATTTTTCGCTCAAAACGACCAAGGATATCTTCATCCGCTTTAGAAAGGGTCCGTGCTTAGGAACCATAGAACAGAACTGGGATTACAAGGTTCTTATATTCTTCCTGGTTGTTCGGGAGAGGGCCTTACTATACAGTTGCCTTCTCAGCCCAAAGAAAGAGCGATTGGCAAACGTTATTCTTTATCTGATTTCTGAAGAGATGACGTTTTCAGATGTGATAGCAGTGCCGAGGTAGACAAAGTCCCTTACTATCTCAAAGTTTTAGCTGTTGATTGTGATATTCTGGCCGATTCGTCGATGTTGGGTGTCAGTTATTGTTGACAGCATATACTTTGTTTTGCCCTCGTTTACCGCTAGACCCATTTTTGCCGCTTCTGTTCCAGTACTTGCAAACGTACCAGTGACAGCTCGCTGTATTCTATCAATAATATAAATATGTGCAAGCGATTGAAAAGACTTTTGAACGATCGTACAACGTATGTTGGCTTGCAATTTTTGCACAATTCTTTCAAGTATGATTTTAAAGAGATCATATGACAGCGGGTCGCCTTGCCTGAATCCTTTTTGACATCAAAGGTCTTGGTTAGGTCGCTACCGACCTTGATGCAGCAGCGAGCTTTTTCCATTGTCATCCTGCACAAGCGTACGAGTTTGACAAAACTAGGAATGGTTCTGTGTAGTGCGTCTCTGTAGATTTTGTCATATACGGTTTTAAAATCGATGAAAAGGTGGTGAGTATCGATCTGAACTTCTTGGGTTTTCTCCAGGATCTGCCGTAGTGTGAATATTTCGTCAATTGTGGACTTACCGGGCCTAAAACGCACTGATAAGATCCAATCAGATCGTTGGCAAATGGTTTCAGGCACCCACACAATACGGCAGACAAGATGTTATATGCGATGTTTAGGAAACTGATACCTCTATATGTAGTTGGCGCAGTTTATAGGATCTCCTTTCTTGTGACCCGGGCAAACGATGCTGAGGATGGATTCATCAGGCCAAATCTTGGAAATAAGTTGGTGTATTCTCTCTATCAAGTCATCTCCTGCTGCCTTAAATAGTTCGGCGGGTAGTCCGTCCGCCCCAGCAGCCTTATTCGACATTGCTATTCTCATTTCATTTTCGTCGGGTGGACGGAATTCTTGGCAGTCGTCGTCAATATTGAATGGTACTGCCTGACAGCGGAATTTATGTCGTCTCAGCACCGACTGTGACTCTACCAAAAGGTTTCCTTGGTCATCTCTATAGGTTTCCATTTCGGATCTTATTACCCTGATACGTTCTTTTTACTTTTTGGGAAAACTTCCGAACATTATTCCTGGATTTCTCTCTTCTCTATTTCCTCTTTCTTTTTTCTCCGCAGGAGCCGATGTTCTTTCCTTCTCTTTTGCTGGTAGAACTCGCGAGCCGCTCTCATCCTTTTGTGCAGTGCCGCTTAGTATGGTGTTTTTTTCTACATGTGCTTGCTGGCAGTCTTCATCATACCAGGGATTTCGAGGTGGCGGGCATGTCAGTTGCGGCATTTCTGATGGCTTCCCGGCATTTATGCCACTGGTCTTCAGCATTCCCGCAACACCTGCAAAGGACTTCTCGAGATGTTGAGGGATAAGCGATTGACAAATTCTCTGGAGGCTTGTTACGATTGCAACCCCTCAACGTTAAATCACCTCATAGTATTTCCCCGTTATTGTGGCATCTGAGATATCCGTAGACGTACCTTTGCTGCAAGAAGGTAGTGGTCCGAGGCTATGTTGGCCGCTCAAAATGTTCGGAGTCTGCCATGTTCCCTCGTAAATATTGTGGTGAGGAAACTGTGTACTTGCTATAGTAACTTTAAGCAGCGAAATCGATTAGCCTAAGTCCATTTCCAGACTTGGTGTCATGTAGGCTGTGTCTTCCGATTGTGCTACCAAAGATGTCCTCCTTTCCAATTTTGGCACTAAAGTCCCCTAGGTCGATTTTAACGTCATACATTGGACATTGCTAGTAGGTTTCTTTCTTTCTTCCCACTTGCTTACAATATTCTGAATTTCGTGTTCAGTTTTCAGTCTTATTCCCATTAGTCGGTCACTTATTTTTGATACTTATCTAGAAGTTCAGCTGTTAAGATGATGTTGACTCCGTTTCCGTGATGTTGATGCCGTTTGTACGCTTTTGTTTCAAATTTCAAATAGCGAGCTCTCCTTCCGATATTTCGTTACTTGAACGCATATTATATCGATTTTACGTTGCCTTAATACGTTTTATAGTTCAAAACATTTTCCCGTCATTGTGCGTTCCGGCTTGCTGTACGATATGATATCACCAAATGATGGTGCGAGCAATTTGCGGACGTCCTACGGTTCTCAAGGGGTAACCGGGTTTAATGAAGTTAGCAAAAGTTTGACGGCAGAAAGAGACTTTTAATTTATTTGTTGGTAATCCATATCATACCAAATATGAAGTGGAAGCTACCCTATGAAATATATCAAGTATCCTAGAAATTATAGCAATAATTGAGACAATATCTGTATATCGAAATGTAGCCATACAAGTATAGTACATATACTCATATGTATCTCAGACTGGTGAGATAATTTAACTTGTCGCCACATGGTTTCTTTTGCTTCAGCTAGAAGTAAATTCCGATAGCAATTTTCTAAGAACCAATCTCTCAAAAGCAAAATGTTCTTCAATCCTCCTACCTTAGATCTCTTTTATTTTCTGCAAATTACCGCTAAGTCTTACATTAGAGTCTTCTAAATAAGATTCCTACGTTCAGCATATACCTCGCTCGGCGTAAGATAGGTAATTTTAGCTAAGTTATTACATATGAATATATGTACATATGTACGAGGATATAAATAAATGTTTACAACTTTTGCATTTTCGTACTGGACAGCCACACATCGTAATTTAAAAAACAAAAAAAAAAAGAAAACAAACACTCAATAATCAATTTTTATGCATCATGTTCCTCACATGTCACTCGAACTACGTGCATATCTCAATCGATTACATTTCAAAAACTCATTGTATTTCTAGCTAACAACCCTTAGTGCCCTCCATGCTGTTCTGTTTGGGGTGGGTATTTTTATTTGCAACACCTTTTAGACGTAATGATTGTCCATTCAATAGTCTATCGAATTGCATAAGAGAAAATTCAATTAAACAACCGCTTACGTCCCGTATCACCATTTCCCATGACCGGGAAAATGGCCCAACAAAGCCGAAAGGACACAGTAGGCGTTTTTAAATCTTCTCAAAGGTATTGCGTTGCATGCAATACAACATCTCTTTCTATTTATAGAATGATATTCACAAGAGTCATCCACTTAGGGACGAAAACGAATACAGATACGTGAAATACTAAATAATAATCAATACCCCATCGTACCGGGACGTTCAGTAAAGCTTCCGTATGAGAGGTAAATTCTGGAATATAAACATGTGAACATATAAACCCCGGAAAAGCTACTTCGCTCCTATAACCCTTCACCGTACGGTGCCTCAGAGTATGTAAGTTCGGTCTATTGTCAATATGCATGCCAATGGCAATGGAACTTTAGGAAGTACTATACTTTGTACAACATTCATATCCGCAGTATAGTTGCACCAAAGTTCAAACAATCCCTTAAGTCGATACAAATGAACTATCATTAGAACCGGTACCGGTAGATACTTTATACTCTACGGCAACTATGGTCTTAAAGTGAAATCGAAATGAGCTACTATTGTTTGTGGAATTGAATTCAAACTGGAATGCGAAATGAAATAAACGACTAATACGAGTATGTATCCAGTTATGTAAGACTGTTACTCTTATGCCAATTAACAGTAAACGTGATGGGGAGTGCTCTTATGTGGTTACGTCAAGAGAAATTTTGACAAATGAGCACCCTTAGTGTCGATTCTGCATGACGATTAATTTTGACGTGTGGGCATTTCTTTACATAAACAGGGATGGTAAACTAATGTGTGTTGGGTCTATCATCTATTCAGGTAGAGACGTAGGTTCGTAGATTCCACGTAACAGGGGTGATGATAGATAATCCTTTTCTATGTGATTAGGGCCTTCTTACAAATACTTATCGTATACTAATGCAATGGGAAATGGATCTGTTTTATGTAAATTAGGGCAAACAAAATACTTGTTAAGACGTCAACGTTTAAAATTCAGTTAGAGTACCGAATAGTGGTGCAAATCGAAAAACGAAAAACTAATTCATCAAGCGTATGGTATAAATGTATATACAAACAAAATCAGCTGTGATATCTATTGTCGGTATCC
This sequence comes from Volucella zonaria, assembly GCA_963966105.1. NCBI lineage: Eukaryota > Metazoa > Arthropoda > Insecta > Diptera > Syrphidae > Volucella > Volucella zonaria. Next base: position 42,055,712 of record OZ014534.1, on the reverse strand, counting down.
CTCGGCCTAGAGGTGCTAAATTGACAACATGGATCGATATGTTTTGTGGGTTTTACACAACTAATGCTGAGGTCAGGGTTAACACATGTTTTGAATGACTAACGAAGGGTTCTTGCGAAAATTAACTTTTCGTGATTTTTTTGAAGCACACTGATGTTTACTGACTTGGTATCAAAGTTGTTGGGGTATATGGAAATTGCATGGCAGTATTGTGAGACATGTTGCCCAGCTTTCTCATCTTTTGCATCTGTCTATCAGTCAGTTGTAAGGGAGATCTCGCCGCCTGAAGATATATTTAACATATTTTTGCTAAAATAAGAGAGGGGTTTAGATACATACTAAATAGTTTAGAAAGCGAATATATAGTTTTGAAAAGAAGAATGGGACTCCAAAAAATGAGAAATGATTAAGGATACCTAAAGGGTGAACCAACGGAGTGTGTGGAAGTTTTTGTTAAATAAAACACATGCTCATATACTGTGAGCAACCATCGCGAATCTTTGTTGAATATGAAAGACCAACGTATGGCAGTTATTAACGGAATATAATATCGTTCTGTAACTCCTACGGCTTCGATAGCAGTCCAGCATCTGATGGTAATTTGCAAATTTAGCGGGTCAACGGCCCGCCCGAATGCTGGGTTTGAGGTCATGAATTGTTAGCCTAGACCTCATAAAAAGAAGTCTTACGGAGTTAAATCGCATAATCTTGGTGGTCAATCAACTTATCCGGTAAGCGAAATATACAAAATTATTCTTGGGTACATTTTAAGAAAAAAAAAAACGTTCTACAGTAAGAGGCTATCTCCAATGTTGACATCATTTATCGAGGATTTAAGAAAAGGCTTACGCTGTTTCGAGCGTAAGTACGTGCAAGGCGGTGCCTACGTTGTGGTGTGCTTAATGCCTGTAGATTACAAAATCAACTTAATATTGGGATATGTAAATGTCCACCACGCATTATTTGAAATAAATTTTATATATTATTTATTGAAAAGTATTGACACAAAATATTTCTTTTAATTTCTGCTTCCCGCGGCGGGTGATTATTTGTTTTGGAAAACTGTAGATTGTGGTTTTCCATCGGATTTCGGATGTTGGGAAACGTGTCATGCTTCATATCAATGATAACGTTATGTAGATGCAAACAGCTTTTACAGTATGAACTGCATGTTGAACATTAGTTTCAATAGCTTTTAATACAATTTCAAATTTGGCCGAGCTAATGCCAAATGCACACTTAACTATCATTTTGGCTCGTGACAAACTGTAATTAAAATCTGAGGCCGTTGTATTCTTTTGCAGTCGCCTTGAAGGGTATGGCCTCATAGAGTAAGTTCTTAAGGGAAATGCTTCATCTCCTACGAACACAAATGAAGCCTTATTCTCACAATCAGATAGCAGCTTATCTATTGGTAAAAGTAGGTAGGTAGGTAAGAGTGGCTGTTAGAAACACCAACCCACTTAGGCCTATTGGCCCATTGTCATGCCACGTTGATCTATGATCCTCTTACTAATGGAACCAGTTTGAATTATATGTATCACGAGAGAGTTCGCTTTGACTGCTTTATTCCTCCAGAAGCGTTCCTCTACCTAGATAGCAAAGGTCTGATCCAGGACAGATTGGCTGTGCCGCTAATCTTCCACGTCGCTCGAACAGCTGCGGACAGGCGACTCAACTACGACAGAGACGTCGCACACGGCAGTGCGGAGCGTCTCCAGTTGAGTAGGGTGGTAGGGAGTCGCGACAAGAGGAATGTTGCTCAGCAGCACCAACAATTTTGGTGGCTTTTTGAGGGAGAGGATGCTTCGTCGTCGAATTGCTCCAATACTTGGTAGCTTCATGTGAAGCAAAGTGGGTCACCTAAGTTTTCTAGCCATGGCCGGCTTACATAGTTTTAAGTAGGAGTAAGTTAGATTTAAGAAAAAGAAAAAATATATAAAAACAAAAAAAAAATTAATAAAAATAAAAAATGAAAAAAAAAAAAAACATATATATATATACATATATTTATATATTAGGTATATATATATTATGTATATGTAAGTAGGTTAAGTAGTTTAAGATTTATTTTTAGGTAGTTTGTAGGATTTTAGTTTTAAGTTTTTATAACAAAATAAAAAAAAAAAACAGTCCTGTTACTAAGTTTTTTCTTTGTAAAAAATGTTTTCTTAGTTTTAATTATAATGAATATAAATAGTATAGTATAATTGTAAGATACGTCGAAAGACATAATTTAAGTGCTAGGTTTAACTTAGAGTGCCCGCATGGGGCCAGTATGTTGGAATAAGATAATTTTAAGTTAATTAAGGTAATTTTTAAGTATTTTTCTGTCTAGCAAGTAAGAGTACTTTAAGTGATACAATAAAAATGCATATAAACTGAAACTGAACTGACCTACTTTTACCAACAGATAAGCTGCTATCCAACTGTGAGAAGAAGGCTTCATTTGTGTTCGTAGGAGATGAAGCATCTCCCTTAAGAACTTACTCTATGAGGCCATACCCTTCAAGGCGACTGCAAAACAATACAGCGGCCTCAGATTTTAATTACCTTTTGTCACGAGCCAGAATGATAGTTAAGTGTGCATTTGGCATTAGCTCGGCCTAATTTGAAATTGTATTAAAAGCTATTGAAACTAATGTTGAACATGCAGTTCATACTGTAAAAGCTGTTTGCATCTACACAACGTTATCATTGATATGAAGCATGACACGTTTCCCAACATCCGAAATCCGATGGAAAACCACAATCTACAGTTTTCCAAAACAAATAATCACCCGCCGCGGGAAGCAGAAATTAAACGAAATATTTTGTGTCAATACTTTTCAATAAATAATATGAAAAATCTATTTCAAATAATGGGTGGTGGACATTTACATATCCCAACATTGAGTTGATTTTGTAATCTGCAGGCATTAAGCACACCACAACGTAGGCACCTCCTTGCACGTACTTACGCTCGAAACACTGTAAGCCTTTTCTTAAATCCTTTCGACATTGGAGATAACCCCTTACTGTAGAACGTTAATTTTCTTACAATATATCCTTGACGAATTAGTTGACACACATCATATGTAATAGGATCTTCAAATTTCGTTCACAATAACCCGCAATTAACCGTTTGAGGATATGTGTTCGCCCACATTCATCCAATTCGGAAAGAAAATATCAGTCAACATCTGTCGATAATGTTCGAAAGTTCACCGTAAGCGTCTCTTCATCACCATATTAACAAAAATGATGCCGGCAGCATACAAACCACACTACACAGTAACTTTTTGGGATGCATTAGGTTTTCGTTTTCTGGGGTAGCTACGACAATTTTGTTGGTTTAGGTGTCCTTTTATCCAAAAATGTGATTCAGAAGAAAATATAAATGCTGATGAAAAATTGTCATTTCGTTCCAGGATAGTCATTTGAATCAAAATCCTGCATAGACTGGTGTAAGTTGTGTCCAATTGTTGACATAGGCGGAACATCTAAATACTTGGCTCACTTCAAATATTTTGGAGTGTTGGTGTTTAAGCGTGTACGTCCTGCCCATGCATATTGATATGTTGCTCGACTCGCAAATGAACCAATTTTGCGAAACATTTGACCATTGTGAGAATTCTGGGCGCAGAAAGGCGATTATGTTGACCGCACCTTCATAATAACAAAACTGCGTGGTTGTGTGGTATGTAAATGATTCTATGACTTAAATTTGCTTAGTTTTCACCTTATATCTGTCATAAAGACCAGCCATTGAGTTGGCTCTCTGTTCCTTTGTAATGTAAAAAGATTCATGCAACGGACGGATGTACTCCAAGTGTTGGTCGTAACAGCGAAAGACTAGCCGTGGATGGGGCACAGATTTTAAAGGCCCCGACCAATATGCTACACTCGTCGTCTTTGGTACTGACCCAACTTTCTATAACTCGTTTATTAGATTAGGCTGCAACTATGACCAGAAGGCCGCAGAAGCTCAGCCTAGTATGGTTTAATTCAATTAAAAAAAAGGTATTTGTTTAGGGTGCTGTTTTTGACGGCTTGACTCGGGCAACCCAAAATCTTGAATGGTCTCCAAAAGAAGCTCATTCGAGAGAAGACGAATGAGGCAGACACATTACGCGAAAAGACTGCAGTTGAAGACTCAAGTGCTGAAAGCAACTTTAGCAGCGATGGTAAAATAAAGCAGGTCTCCGAAAGCGACACCAACTGAAACCCATGAGCCCATCGAAGTTGGAAGTTGGAGTTGTCTCCTTTTCATTTGTCTCGAACAGGGCCAAAAGGAAGAAGGATTCAAGCTCTGTTGATAGCTTTACCCAAACGAAATCGCCATTTGAAACCGGCACTACAACCAAGAAATGTAATAGTGAGCGGAACTCAGTTGATGTGGTCAAATGCAACGTGGAAAACAACCAATCACACAATTCTGGTTGCAATATTCTAATAATGAAATCGGTGCTAAACTTACAACTCGGGTGGATAGGAATTGGATGTCGCCGGAAAATTTGATGACATAAAAGAGGAAACCGGTTTGCTTATAAGGATGCTCCAATATCTTCTCTGACGTTTCGAATTGGGAAAGCTGGCAATGACAGCAGTCTGAACGACGAGAGGACAAACACTGCGATCAATTGTAAGAGCTAGCAGGAAATCTTTTTCCTCCTGGACTGCTCCACACAGCAATCACTTGAATGATTAACCAAATTTGTTTCGAACCCCTGCTGTGGAGAATGACATTTGGTATTTTCAGGTCGTAAGCGCTGGCTAGTGAATCTCCATACCCAGAACTCTTAACTCAACACAAAAAAGTGGAAAATGTATTTTTCAGGACGAGAAAGATTCCAGAAATCTGATGAGACCATTAAGTAGAGACATGGCTCACGTCCTTACCTTTCTTCGTTTTTTTAACTTGGTAACATTCTTCCAGCAAGACCCAAGCGGACTAAAGTCAGAAAAACGCTCTACCTCTTCTACGTCATATTTACGGTTGATACAATCCTCCATCGGAGCAAGTATTTTAATTCGAGTAAACATGGACCGTTTTTGAGCAACGAACACCTTAATTTAATACGCATCCGCAGAACTTCAAACAGAATAAGCTGTTGCTGCTTTAGAGCGTAGTATTGAGATGGACCCCCATCACACGATTCGCCATCATGCATAGCTGTTGGAGCAGTATCTGTCCACTTTCTGGAAGGTTTTGTGGAAAGATTTTCACTTATGAGTTGACTCTTGTCAACTCATAAAAGAATAGAAGTCGCTTGACCACCGTATGCATTGTATGTTCGGTGAATGGCCCGAAAACGAGATGGCTGTTGATCTTACCAACAAAATATTGTTCAGCAATGAAACTCATTCTTGGTTGAATGGCAACGCCAACAAACAAAATTGAGCCGCTATTGCATCAATAATAGTCACCGCTGGGTACGCTTTATGGGCTGCTGAAATCATTGATCTATATTTCTTCAAAAAGATGCAGTCCAGAAAGTTACAGTCAATGGAGAACGCTATAAATCCATGGTTACTGACTTTTTCGTTCCCCAATTGAATGGCATTAGTGTGGAAGAGCTGTGGTTTCAACAAGAAAACGCAATATGGCAATCAGCATGCCACATAGCGCACGCCACAATCAATTTATTGAAGGAAATATTCGATTTGAGCATAATTTACTTTTGCAATAGTATAATGTTAGATTGCGTCTTTTGATTATTTTTGCGAGGAAATGTGAAGTCTCTAGTCTTCGCCGGTAAAGCAGATGTGATAGACGACTTGGAAGCCAAGCCAGGCTATTGCCAATATACATGATGCTCGAAAAAAGATCGAACATTTATTGCAGCCATTCACACTACTGTATAACGAGCGGTCTGAAAGACGATGCTTGTAATATATAGCCTATATAGTGGGCAATCCTGTAATCAATATTTAGATGCTGCAGATAAATGTACGTGAGCTACGAAACAAGTGGCATGACGTTGCCATTACAACAGTTTGCTTCCCCTTTGATATGGTACTACCTTAAGCTTTTATAATGTGATTCCATCACAAGGGGCAACAAAAAAAAAACTGTTTTTGCTCTGTATAACGGAAGTTGTGGTAAAATCCCTTTCGAAAAGCAATACTGGAACCGAAGTTCCAGCAGAGGTTCGAAGAAGGCTCTGAACGAAAATGATTGGATCTTCCAAATTCAAAAATTTTACCAAACCCTTGGCCTCACCAACATGTGACTTAGAACAGAGCGGTCTTTAAAATGGTACTGCAAGTGGCACTATATCAATGCAGATAACCGTGAAAATGAATAGCATAAGAAGTAGTTACATTTTTCAGCAGTTGGTAAAATAAAAAGAGCAGCATCACTGTTTAAAACTCCAAAAATAACCCTTGTACACATCGATCTCTGAGTGATGCTCGATAACAGGTTGTGCTTCAAGGCCCAACTCCATCAGCACTCTCTAGGATAATTACGATCATCGGTTACCATGGATACGTCACATGATCCTGCTATGAAGAGTAGTGACGGTCATCCTATATGCTATTCCATTAAGGGCGGGTGAACTGACGGATAAAGACTTAAAAATGAAACCTGAGTTCTCGATTGCTTGGCACAATCAAGATTATCAACGGCTTTCAAGTAATCTTTTCTTTTCCGCTGGAATGATCCTTGCGAATAAGGTGTTGAGGCTCTACCTTAGGTAAACTTCGGACTGACAGGGAATCAGAATAGTGAAAGAGAATGAAAATGCATCAATTTGGCAACTTAATTGGGACAGCTCCCAAAAGCTAATTTTCGTCATAAAATCAATGACAAAGAGGACACAAGGGAACTGTTACTACTTTAAACAGTTCCGAGTATGGCGGCTATTGCAAAGACGAGTATCTCTTTAGATTTAGGCATGTTGTGTCCCGGAGGTCCTAACGAGTACCAGCTGCGGTGTTTATAAGATAGAACAGATCTACCCGGCCCAGAGGACCTTATAGATCACATAACGCTTCCGGTGACCTGCTCATTTATAGAGCGTATTCAAAATGAGCCGCGAAGAGCTGATAATTTGAGAAGAGCATAAGAGGCGTTCAACGGGAAGAGTAGTTGAGATGTGCACGCAGGCGCGAGAACCATTAGAATCCTGGCCCGAGAATTGTGTAGCCAAGTAATACATGCCGCTGGTATCTATGAAAATTCTAAGATACATCCACTGCCGTAAACGTCCAAATTGAGAGAAAACCGCACAGCAGTATGGATTAGCTATTAAAACTAATATTTTCCGATTTCAGTTGTGCTACCGGAATAACTGCCCGAACATGGGAAATATTAAAAGATTGAATCAACTGTGGGCAACCCCTGGAAACGAAACAAGGACAACGAACTTCGGATCCGCACGTGGAATGTAAGATCCCTTAATAGGCCATGTGCAGCCGAACAACTAGTACAGGCACTAGACTGCTGCAAAGCAGATATTACCGCCATCCAAGAAACATAGACATAGGATAGGCCGGACTAAAGGGGATAAAAAACTGCGACATCTACTATGGCGATTGTTATCAACGAGAAAAGCAGCGCCTATTTGGATGCGGATTTGTGGTTCGAGGCAGACTTAGGCAAGAAATCTTGAGTTTGCGGCTTGTTAACGAGCGCCTCGTAACAATCCATATTAAAGCCAACATTAGACTTAAATGTGCGTACTACCCCACAGGGGAGAAAGGTGACAACAAATATAGCTTCTACGAGCTCTTGGACAAGACTTACAAGAATTGCCCTAGCTATGACATTAAATTTGTCCTCGGCGACTTCAATCCAAAAGGTAGTACCGTCGGAAAAATATAGCCTGCCAACACCTCCGATAACGGATTCACGATAATCGACTTGGTCGTCGTATGTAACACGCGGATCCGACATCTCGATATTCACAGATCAAATACATATACTGCGATCGTCACACGGCACTCCTCCTGTATTATGAACATCCGAACATTCCGAGGGGTCAAAACTGACTCGGACCAGTACCTTGTTGTAGTCAAGGTACGGTTGCGAATATCCCGAACAACGCAAAGATAAGCTAATGCTGTGACGTCGAATAATCGCAAGAGATCGCCAAATCCTTTTCCGATCGAGCCTCCCCGATAGAGGTCCTGTCCCGCCAGTATCAAGTATCGAAGACGAGTAGCAACAGATATGCCGCTTCTGATGTGCTGGATTTCACTCAGCCACCGCAACGAAACCCCTGATCTGACGATGAGTGCCGGCAAGCACATGCAGCTAAGCAAGATGCATACAAAGCTGCGCTGCAGAGAAGGACGTGATGTACTCACGAACTCCACGAGTAGAAGAGGAGAGACGAACACCTGCTTCTCTGGTAGGAAAAGAACTAGGATGAGAAGCACGTGGTCGAGGAAATTGAGAGATGAGATTTGGAAATTAAATCAAAACTTTAAAAAAAATGTCACGGTTACAAACTTCAAACCGAATGCAGCCGATGTTAGGCGTTTGGAAAGAGCATTTCTGTAGACTGTATAATGGCGATGATGAACTAAATATCTCTGTCAGGCAGAATTAACCTTTTAACCTGGATGATGTAGACCAACAACGTCCACCCGACTGTGGATGAAGTGAATATAGCCATATCTAAACTTAAGTCTCACAAGGCTGCTAGAGTGGACGGCCTGACGGCCGAGCTCTTTCCAGCGGCAAGTGATAACTTGGTAAGGACCATATACCAACTGCTCTGTAAAATATGGTCGGATGAAAGTATGCCTGATGAATGGAACCTCAGCATTGTTTGTCCGATTCTCAGGAAAGGAGACTTTCTGAACTGCGCCAATTACAGAGGCATCAGTCTTCTTAACATCGCCTACAAAATCCTATCTGCCGTATTGTGTGAACCGTCTAAATCCATTCGTCACCAACCTGATTCTTCAATATCAATATGGATTCAGGCCAGGAAAGTTCACCATCGCCCAAATATTCACACTACGGCAGATCTTGGACAAAACCCATGAGCTACAAATCGATGCATACGAACTAATCATCGATTTTATGGCCGCGTATGACAGCATATATAGAAACGAGCTATACAGAGTAGTGTCTAGTTTTGGCATCCCCAAACACGTCCGCTTATGCAGGATGGCGATGAGGAATGCACTCTGATCCATCTATGCCGGTAAAGAACTCACCGGAATATTTGATAGATTTAGACAAGGCGACGCGGTGTGATGCGATTTCTTTAAGATCATTCTTGAAAGAATAGTGCAAAACTCACTCGCCAACATAAGATGCACAATCTTTCAAAAGTCCGTCCAATTAAATTACTCGATTATGCCGATGATATTGACATAATCGGAAGAAAGTAGTATGATGTCATTGACGCGGAAGCGGAGAAGATGGGTTTAACGGTCAATGAAGCAAAATCAAGTATATTCTGTCAAGAAATGACACCCAACGCCGACGTCTCGGACAGAATGTCACCCTCGTCAAATATAACTTTGAGGCAGTTAAGTACTTTGTCTACCTAGGCTCCGCTATTAATTCAGACAACGACACGAGCGATGAGATCAAATGAAGAATAACTCTTGCCACTCTATGCTAAGAAGGCAATTGACTAGCAAAGCCTTCTCTCGAACAACAAATGCGGCCTTATATAAGACCTTAATAACCCCAGTCATACTATATGGCGCGGAAGTATGATTTTTCTGATTTCTTCATTGGAGAGGAAATTTTCAAATAACTTTTTACTACAGGCGACAAACTTGGTGTTCTGAGGAATATTTTATGAGGAGATCAAGGTTTTCGAACTTGACTTCCCATTATCGTATTACAGGTTCCTTTTTTTGGTTTTATCAAAATCTTTATTTTACGTCGGTTTTTAGCTTCACATTGTTTTCGATAGGAAACCTTTCGTCGATAAATGTCTTCTTCACATTCTTCTTTTCTTTTTTCCTTTCCAGGACTGGTTTTCCCCAATTTAGTGGAAATCAAAGATGTTTTTTGGGCCACTTCAAATGATTGGAATGTTATTTCGTTTTCGTCATTAATGAAGGAATTGGGAAACTGACATTATCTTGGTCTTCTGGTGTTACCCCGGCGGGAAGTGCATTTGGCGTATTGACCATAGGATCATTAAGTTATTTTTCTATTGACGAAGTCCGAAGAGTAGGATTCTATGGACTTCCGAAGCATTCGGTTTCCCTGCGCATTCGAATTATGTGCAGAACAGTTTATATGTCAACTCCGGAATATATCAGGTCTTGGATTATAAAGTTTATGACCTTTGTGGCGGCATCGAAATCCGTTTTCGTTACTGACGACGATTTCGAAGGCGTATTAAAGGAGTTTCTTCTACTTTCATTCTTAGCTTGCATACATTTTGTGTAATCGACGACTTTCGGATTGAAGGGATGCAATCCACATTTGACTTTATCAAAACGCTGACATTGCATTGCCCAATCATGAAGCGTATTCTTCAATTTCGACTTAAGAGGTTTGAAAACACTTACTTGGCAGGCTGCATTATGTGAGTTGTAGACATTCTTGCATCAACGAAGTGCTCTTACCTTACCACTCTTTGGACAAAGACAAAAACTGGTCTCATCTCCATTGAAAATCCGATCCGGATCTTTCAATATGTCACCAGCATCAAACGTGACTAAGTATTTCTTTTAAATTTGTAAACCGCTTTCTTATTCTTTCTCCTTTTATAACGGGTCGACCCTTTGATATGTCTTCGTGAGTCCTGTGACACAGAACTGAATTACTTTATAAAAAGGATTATTACCATTTATTGCCTGGTAGATTGCCAACAAAAGGGTTAGGTCTTTTACCTTCCGAACCAATTATTGGACTTCAAAGAGAATCCGCATTTGGTGAGGTTGATACACCAATTAGCAATTGCTGTTTCCTCTTCTTTTGATAGGATGGCTTCTGGTCCCATCTTCCGCGGTCCTTCTGGTACTTTTAAGGGGTTATGCCACTCTAGGATTTTCAAAAAATCTATTTTTTTTACTGCTTTCAATCGCCACTTAGGACCTCAAAAATAGTATCCCAATAGATTATGGCCGTAGGTAGGCTCTCTAAAACTTGAAATTGTAAATGCATTTATCTCATAACTGCATTATACAAGTTGGTCGCACCCATAATTTGAACAGTTTTCAACCAATTCACTTCAAATTTTACCTAGATCTTAAATAAGTAAGTAGGATTATGTTTTTAATATGGAACACTCCATTTGTTATTAACAATTTTCTGCCGATTTTTGCAAGTTTGACTTTGGAAGTGCACCATCCGGCCAAAAATCAATATATCAAAAAAATCCTACGTACTTCTCTAGCTGTTGTTATGTACGAGTAGAATAAAAAAAAATTTAGTGGGTCATCATAATTCAAAATTTAGAGGAGCTGTTGGTATGGCCGTAGACCTTTCCAAAAAAGAGAGGTCATCTGAGAAACGCTGCACAGCCGCTATTTTTAAATAAATTATTTTATAAAAACTATGTGTTGCAGTCAATAATATTTACAATAAACTTCTACCTTTGTAAACCCGATTTATTTTATATTTTTCCTGAAAAAAAAAAATCACAAAAAGGATATTGAGTAAATATTTGTCTAAATGACAATTAATATATTGAATCAGTTTCTTTGCCAACAAAACCGAATAAAATTCGCTTGAAATACCAATATTTAGACCAAAGACCATTATTATAAGGCTGACCACAGGAGGAAGGACTAACAGAACTCAGCCTTCCAAGGTTTGAAAGTGGCCGACTACGGTTAAGATTTTATAAATATGTACTTCTAAAATGATTTTTTTTATAAATTAGCACAATCGAACTGACTTGTACATACATATAACCAATTTTAATTATACTGGGTTTCCCCTAGTTCCTAAATGATAATTTGGGAAATGATTTTTGGGTACATTCTAAAAAAAAAATCGGTATACAGTAAAGGTCTACTTATCTCCAATGTTGACATCATTTATGGAATATTTAAAAAATGGCTAACATTGGTGTACCCTGAACCATATTAACGGAAATTGGTTTGTTAGTACGAATGGTTGGAACTTCGTTTATGACTTTATTTTTAGAAGAAATATCAGCCTTTGTAACTGCTTGTAACTTTATTTAAAGTTAGTACGTTGTTTGAGTTTTCAGATATCCAATTTCTAAGCCTGTTCTTGCCCATGCTAATTTTCGATTTTGTGGTTACTTTTCTGCAAAAAATGCTGGATAAACATACCCTTTTACTTTTTTTTTTCTAATGAACGTTACAATAATAAAAAAAAATCCTTAACAAGTTTGCCGGAAAACCCATAGATTTTATGATACATATTTGGGAAAATCTGCAACAGGTAAAGTTAAAAAAAAAGGGTTTTTTTTTTTCGCTTTAAGCTCCAAAGGCTATGAATAAAAAATGATTTTATGTGTGTACAATGGCAAAACAGTTATACCAGGTAATCGTGTCCTTTTTGGTTTTGTATGCATGCTGGAGCACGATGTTGGATTTTAATGCGAACGTTTATTGATGTTAACTGCTGCCTTGCTTTTGATGACGCTTCGAGAATACGATTTTCCAATTTACAATACTTAAAGTTGCTATTTCGGTTGAATAAACAAGTTCTTTCATTCTTCGCCATTCAAAAAAAATTCCAATACTGTAAGGTCAGAAGATCTTGCAGGCCAGTGAACTGGTCCATTTCTTCCTACCCAACGATTACCCTACCCTTTATCTAGCCAATTTTTAACCTGACGACCACAGTGGGCTGGAGTACCATTCTGTTGGAGATATGACAAAGCTAGTTGAATCAGTGGAATGTCAACCAGTAGTACTGGTAAATCATTTCGCAAAAACTCCAGATAGTTTGTAGAATTTAGCCTAGATGGTAGTTGAAGGAACCGATTAACTTGTTTCCAATTACAACTGCCCACATATTAGCGCTGAATTGTCCACAGCTCAGGTATGAATATTATGAAAATTCATGATCCCATCTCTCGCAAATTGAGATTCGTCCGTCCAAAGAATTTTGTTAATAAACTCGTTGTCGTCCAAGATCCACTCCACCAACCAGTTAGAAAACTCAAGTCTATTTTCAAAATCATCTTGTACAGGTGTATGGTGGTATAAACAAAGATTTCCTCCAAACCGTACATTAGAAATTTTATGTGTGGAAACATTGAATTGCAAAGCTAAGCATCTGACACTGATTGATGGATCAGACTTATCAGCTTCCAGTATTTGGTCATAAGCCGAAATTTTTCTTACTTGTGGAGCTCTCACTTTAAAATGTTAGCACACAGCGCGCGCGAAGGAAAATTAGGGAGGGAAGAAAGTTATAATGACTTAGAAATAGAGAGCTCGGCAGAGCATTCCACAAGCGAGTTGTTCGGCTTAGCAACGATTCACGATATTTCAAAGTACGTCCGAAAATAGGCTTGAGGGTATATTGAAGGTTTAAAGGGGTGAAATGCTGCTGGCGATTTCTATGGGGTGGTGGTGGAAATAGCGGTAGAACAAAGCGAGACACGAGATATTTCATCGGTGTTCAAGGGTGTCCATTGACTGGGTGATATTAGCATCACCTACGAGCATGATTTTGAATCCTATCTAGCAGGTGCATTGTTGTTTTAGACATACCTGACCAAATGTGTGCATTGTATTTCGATTTTGGGCGGATGAATGCTTTATATATTGATGCCATCTCAGAAGGGGAAAAGTATTGTATTTCTTACATCGTTTGAGGAAACCTAGACATTTCGCAGCATTTTTGGCGACATCGAATATGTGGTCATTATAACGTAAGTTGTCATTGACACACATATCGAGAATGGAAAGTTTTGCGGTTTCGACGATCCAATTTCCATTCATGGATGATGGTTGGATGTTTTGAATTTCGTTTTAACGACAGCAGACAGCATTGCGTTTTGGAAGCATTAAACTTCACTCTATTGATAGTTCCCCAATTGGTTATGATGTTAATATCGGAATTTAATGACCTTAACGTACGCTTGCGTTTCCGTTCTATAACCGAAGAGCAGGAACATGAGTTCGAGAACGAATATGAAAAGCAGAGAGTGCTTTCGTCACCAAAGGAGATCGTTGATGAAGATTAAGAAGATTGTCGGAGACAGAACGGAGCCCTGGGGTACATCAGCATTTATTTTGTGAATATCACACTTGAGACCATCCAAGACAACAACGTTCCCAAAGGTAATTTCTAATTCGTTGGAGAAGAGAGAGAGAGACCCCAAAAGCACGTATTTGCGACAAAGGATCCTGATGCCAAACTCTGTCAAATGCCTTAGAAATATCAAGTGTAACTATATTGCTTCCACCAGATTGATGTACGCTTTGGTTCCACTTTTCGGTGAGACATGCCAAGAGATCAGCAGTGGATCTGTTGCTACGAAAACTATATTGCCGGTCATTGAGAAGTTTTCGTGTTTCGAGATATTTCATGAGCTGACGGTTTATCAGTGTTTCCATGACCTTGGAAAGAAGGAACAAAAGTGCAATGGGTCTGTAGGAGGAGAGAGAAGATGATCCGCCGTTTTTAGACGGGCTGGACAAATGCTGTTTTCCATCTGCTTGGGAAGGGTCCTAATGAGTAGGATTGATGAAAAAGCTTACACAGTGCTTTTGCCAACTGATCCCGTTTCTCGAAGCCTTCGATTTGTATTTCCAAATACTCCTTCACTAGGAAGTCATTGGTTCACGGTGTCTTTGCGCGCTCTTTTTGAACTTCCATTGCACATAAACGTAAATAAAGTCTCTGTATTCTAACAACGCAATAATGCAGACATTTTAAAATGAGTTGCTAAGCCTCTTTTTTTTTAGCCTTTTATACAATTTTTGTTTGGTAAATTTTCTAAATAGGCCTTCATACCCCAAACATAACTCTTTCTAAGAACTTTTAAGAAACAGGGTAACGAAATGAGGGTTTTAACAAGTAGCCAAACAAACGAGCAGGCTTTAAAGTTTTTTAAATGCAATTTTAAAGAATTATTGGAAAATTACTAATTCTTGGAAAACCACTCTTATTGTCGAGAGTAAAAAATCATAAATTCCTTTTTTTGCCTGCTGCTGGTTTTCCCAAGTAACGTAAAATCTATGGGTTTTTCTGCAAACTTTTAGAGATTTTTTTTTATTATTGTTACGTTCATAAGAAAAAAATAGTAAAGCGTTATATTTATTACGAATTTTCTGGAAAAAAGTAACCTCAAGTTAAAAAATCAGCATGGCCAAATAAAATAGAAGAGGCTTTTTGAAATTACATATCTGATAACTCAAACCAGATATGAACTTTATTTAAACGCAGTTACAAAGGCTAGTATTTCTTCAGTAGATCGATTTTTTTTTTTAGAATATTCCAAGGAATCATTTCCCAAATTATCCTTGACGAATTAGGGGACAACCTGTATATGCGAAAATTACGAAAATATAAGTAGTCGGCCGCAAGGCTGAGTACTGGATCAACCAGCTAAAAACCTTTCCCAGAAGTCAGTCTGCTTCTAATTTGTACAAAATATTTCTAAAATCAGCACAACGTCATTAAAAGAGTGACGAATGTATGAAAAACCTACATGTTTTCCTAGTATTGTACTATATTTTACACAAATATGAAGTGGTTATTCACGTCTGCACACGTACACATCAGCACTCTGTTTAACTGGAGTTTTCTGCGGAAGCTTACAGAATCTATATTGTGAATGTGTACAAGACTTCTGAAAAAATATTGATAGAACTAGTTTGCTTTTATTATTCCAGTGGCCATTTTTGTTTCAAAAACTATTCAGAAACAAAAAAGACAAGACATTGCAGAATACTAGTTGAGGACTGACTACTGGGTGGGTTACCCTACATATGTACATACATATGTTTGTATTTCATCATCATATCAGCAGTCCTTCTTAATGGATTGAAATTTTGGGCAAGATGAGCAAAAGGAATGGAATACTGGCATAAAACTAATCGAACGTACATTTCTTGAAATTTCTTTTTCCAACCCAATTACATAAAAAACAACTCAATGTCCGTCACCCTGTGTCCTTGAAAATCTCTCTCCATCAATTTACTTGAAATTTAGCAATGCCATCCATTAGGTCTCTAAAAACAAAACAAATAACTAAAAACTATGTATTCTCAAAGGGCTATCAAGTCTTCTTTGATGATTTACAATTTTAACTTAAGTTGATTAATTCTTACGAAATATCCAACACTCCAATGTGCATATACGGTCTGCTCCGAAATGCCAAAGTTCAAACCATCAACCGAGACTATTGTCAAAATATCCATCTCCCTGCCAGGAACCTCTCCTTCATATGATTGATGAGTGAATTACAATAGAAATCGAAAATGACTAACAGTTGAATGATGGAAGTATGTTAGAACCCACCTTTCCCCCAGCGACTCTTTCCAAAAAAAAACAGCATAATTCTACCCCAGAAAACTGGTCTACGTCGTAGGTAGTTTCCAAGAAAACAAATTCAAAAACAGAATCATATCCAATTTATATCGTAACTTGTTTCCTTGATAAGAATCTATTTCCCACACTATTCCATTGCTTGAGAGAGATTTCAAATCCTTGACCCACTTTCTTCCAAACAATGGGGATACAATTAATCACCCTGCGTAACAAGATTCTTGTTATTCTTGGAATGAGCTCTTTGGGTTACAACAAAACATCGATTATATTCTCTATTGAAAGCAAAGTAAAAAAAACATAAACAAAGAGAAGAAGAAAAAAATAAAAGCAAATTGTAAGGAAATCGCTTTAAGCATAATTAATTGTGATCATCTAAAGAGGATTTTCCCACTCGATTGTCCTACAATCAAGGGCATTTCAAACTCTCAGGGCAAATGCCAATTAGAACAAAGAGCCCAATAAACAGAGGAAACTGAAGAAACAGGAGGACAACATCAAACAAATTGCTGAACCAGAAAATTACGTAAAAACTCAAAACGTCATCCTTACCCCGTACTTCGGCTTATATCTAAATAGTCACACACACATGCACTTAAAAAGAACACACGCATCCTGTATCACCTCATTAAAAAGTCAAGCAAATACATATTGAGGCAATATAATTCGGGAACAGAAACCAAAGTCAAAGGTATTACGAAATGTATTTGTATTTTCATTTCGGTGTATCCTTGAGATGCAAATGATGAATAGGACATGTATCAACTCAATTCTCTAGTGTGTCCATAAAGCTCGTAATAAAAATATCTCCATCCCATCAGCTATTGCGAGGGCAGATAAAAGGGACAACGTATACGATAAGCCAAAAAAAAACCTACTTCTCCCTAGTAATATAGCAATGTAACATCCCCAACTACTTGGCCTCTGGCAATGATACGCTGAGAGCTAACACATTTCCTTCATAATAAAACGGTTGTCAGATAGAAGAACAGAAATATTGGCTTTTCAAAGAGGAACGAAAAAAGAAAAAGAAAAAAACCGAAAAACTGTAGATACTAATTAACTCACCTACATTGCTGGCATTTAAATCACTTGGGACGTCGCACATACAAAGTAGAAAATATTTCTAATCTCACACCACTACCGCAACGACAACCACAACCACAACCACCGACGGTCGTTGTTGTCACAATTGTCAACCTCAAGTCGCCACAACAGCTTCCCAGCACACAAAAGTTTCCGAGCACAAAAAGTCACTCAGAATTAACGATATCCTTTCCAGTGCTTTGCACAATAAATTCTTTAGGTAAAAATAGAATCTACGGCCACAGCATCACAGTCACAACCTCGATTTCGATATATGTAAGAGTAACGACTACGAGCACGAAAAACAAAAATGAGGTTTCAAGTAACGCGTAACGAAAATTACTTTACGAGAGAAGTGAAATTCACTTAACCTCCTACCCGAACTCCAAACAGCAGGAAGAAGTGTTATCGGTTAAAGATTTTTTGGTCCAAGGTCCTTTAGCAATCACCACCTCCACCACTACTGAAACAGTTTCATTATTTTTTCAAATATTTTTCAATTCTCCCGCTGACCAGAGTCAAAGAAACAAAAAAAAAAACACACCGGAAAGAAAATATGACAACCACTCAAGGACACTTTTCAGCCCCAGTCGCTATGATTGTATGCAAAATGAACTCTGTACATGAACGGCAACTACACATCACTCGAAGGGATGAGAGATGCGTATATAGGGGAAGCTCTGTTCAACCCATTAGGGACTATGGAAAAATCTCAACGTATCCTTTTTCACAACTTTGCATATTCGTTTTCTCCGCACAAAAAAAAAACAACAAAAAAACCAAAATATTTCCTCGGTTATCTTCGAAGGAAGTTGTGGTAATGATTCACAAATCAACACTTTCGTATCTCGCCTCCAACTGGATTGATTGCTGGCACTGTTTTCAAGTATCTACAAAACACCGTCACGAAAATTATCTGAAGAGAGCACCCGATCTGCAGGGTTGGAGGCCAACTAATACAATGCAACACAACACTATCCCGGCCTTAAGCTGTTCCTAGTGTTGAGCTCCTTTTAGCTGAAATTAAATGCCAAACGAGACAGAAAGTGGCGCGCACACTCCTTATGGATGGGAAACCGAACACTTTTTTCAGATTTTCTATTTTTTTTTTTTTGTATTTTCTGTTTTTGTTTTTTTCCAAAATCCTTTTATGTAAAATTTGCAATTAGTATCCCAGCTACTGTGGGGGGCGGAAAATGGGTTAACTACCCTTTACTGTAGTTAGAAGCAATTTTGTCTTCTTTTTGTTTTTTTTTTTTTTGTTGACGTAGGCGAGTAGTGTGTTGGGGTAGTAGTACACGAGGAGAAACACCATGTGCACCACTGCACGCCAGTGTGCCAGAGAGGTTTATGCGCCAGCATTTTCCGGGGCGCAAATTATTGTGTGAAAATTTGCTTGAGCTCCGGTCAAGGCCAGGCAAGGCCAACCATTAATACGAAAAGCTTTCTATACATGCGAGTATGCTTACTCTCTCATACGTTTTGTGTTAGCTTTTTATCGGTTCTGTTGCTCATGTTTCTCAGCTGTATACTCTTATGCAGACGAGGACAAAGTCTGATTGTGGTACTTCTTGGCAATGAGTAAAATTTGGCACGACAGAGTTGCATGTACTTGCTGGTGTACGAGTAGGTCGGAGATGGCATAACTAACCATAAGAAAAGGTTTTTTGATAGGATATAGGCTGTTAGTACGATATTTCAAGTAAGACCATCCGGAAATTTATGAAGAAATTTTAACTGACTCACAGAATCTGATGGCACATTCACCGAGTCGAAAGCAGAGATGCAATGTCCTAGCTAGCTTAATCATAACTGTCATCGACATTGGGGATCTTTTGGACAACGCAACCTTTGACGGCACGTGTAGGAACTTTTTGAGGATGTCAACTTTGGTCAATATGTGATGGCGTGTGCAAACAGGAGTTCGCCGTAGGGAGCAATGATGCGTGCTGGTCGGCTCACTGTTTAACGCTCTCAATACTTCAAATGTCTGTGCTCAGGCATATGTGGATGCACAGCTACATCATCTGTTTTATTTAAGCGCTTTGGAGTTTCGATGCCCTTGCCTGCAAACTCTGATCATACTGACATGCGATCTGATGCAATGACACGAGAACTGCTTTCACTGAATAAATACCAAATCGGCTTTTCTTGCGACCAAAACCGATTTGGAAAGCGGCGCTAGTGTCTTCCTGGAGTACGAAAACGTTAGATTTCACTCTTCGTTAAGATAATTTGCTTTTGTCTTACAAGCTTTAATATGTGCAATCCTTTTGGTTTACTTTTTTTTGCTCTTAAATTTATTTTCATTATTTCTTTCTACGTATACCTTAACTTACATACAAGGCAAAAATGATTAAATATAATTTGACAGCGACAGTTTTTGAATTTAGCTTACTAGTCCTTACCGGGCTCCCTAAACTTAATGATATTACTAAACTGATGACTTTTGACCTTAAATCTATACTAGGACTAGGACTAGAACTAGCTTATATAACCAACAAATTTACGTAACATATAGATGATTCTCTACAAAAAATTATTGCCAAAAAACTTCGATTTTTTTTATCTTTTATCAATTCTATTTAAAACTTAAGCTATCTACTATCTACTTAACCTACCTGCGCTACCCGCTCAAAGTTACTGCATGGTGTGCTGTTTACGCTGGAGGCGTCATCACGACTTTCGCCTTCCCCAATTGGATGAATTGGGACTGGAGAACATGTGGTTCCAACAGGGTTGCATTTCCAGGTCATCTAATCTCTCGTTTTGGCGATTTGCATTGGCCGGCAAGATAGCCTGATTTAACTGTTCCAGACTTCTTTTTGTGGGGTTTTTTGAAATCGCGAGTCTATGTCAACAAGCCTCAGACTCTTGAAGCCTTGAAAGAGAATATCCGTCAAGAATGCGAAGAATGCAAGAGTGATGGAAAATGCCACAAATCTGGCCCGAATAGGCATCAAGTAAGCATAATCCAAAAGCAGGACCAACGTTTTTCATTCATAAAATAAATTGCGGCCAAAGAGCATCGAGTGACAACTTTTGCGCCACCTTGTATAATCCAGACGGCGAGCACTCGTTTTCTCTTGCTTCGAGTGGTCACCATCTCGATTGCGTTTTAGGATGCTTGGCTATCGTTACCATAGTGCACATGCACCGCCGAAACTTGAACAAGACATGATAACGAGCCCGGACTCTCCACGAAAACCCCATAGCTATAATCTAACTTATACCTAGGAGGAGCTACATAAGGAACGCACTGACCTAGGAGAGCGTATCGCTTGTCAAGCCTCCAGTATTTGGTGTACTGCTTCTCGGCATCGATCCAAACCCTGTCCGCAATTGTAGGGTTAAAACGGAAGAGCTCCTCACCATTGGCGATGTAGCCGTAATAGAGCTAAATGAGCTATTTTTCTCTCGGATCGGGGTAGCGGTGGTATAGTACCGGAATACCATCTCTACTTTGCACAAACCCTTTAGCATCAATATGGAGAAATGCCTCCGTCGGGATAAAGCTAGATTGGAGTGTAGGCTCGTGGTACATTACATTGGGGTAATATGTCCCAGAAATCAGGCTGTTATCGCTTGTCATTGCTTTTGCGACGTGTCTTTGAATCACCTTAATTAGGCACTTATCAATCCTATTTAGTCTAGCTCCCTTGTAAAGCACCTTGTTGGGATAATATTTTATGTACCTACTCAGACTCTGGTGTCCTGTACAACCGAAGACAGGTTCTCAGACACTGTCTTACAAACAAACGAATCATTTCCATGTAAGACGGCACTACATTAAACCACATCAATCCTAAGCGATGATTAGGACCACATATCATATGACTTTCAATCTGGAACAAAGTTGACTGCTTTGAAACAGTCTTGTCAAAGCTTAACCTTTTTTAGCCCCCGCCAGACAAGCATCTATATGTTTAACTATATACATTTTGATAAGGCTTGATAAGTCAGATATACTGTAAAACTACTTAACTGCACTTCTCAGCGCTTGTGGTACGAGTAGTTCATGCTGTCTAATGATGGCCAAATTTCGCCCGTTATTTCTGGTATCCCAAGAGGCCCTTCTCAGTGGAGTTCTAAATAAGACTGCTTCTGACTTTTGGAAATTAATTTTCAATTTCAAGTCATCGCAATACTCCTTGATATGATCGAAGTCACGTTGCAAAGGGGTGTTATTAACTTAGATTTTTGGACCTGATCAGGTGTAAATAGATCATTCGTTTAAATATTGGGACAGTATAGGAGAAATAACCGACCCCTGTTGTAAGCCATTTTTAATGCTGAAAATTTCATTCGTTCAACAGAGAGATTATCTGTTGGGAGGCCAATACGCCGAATAGGTGACACATATTGCAAGTTGGCTGAATTAATGTCATCAACGTCGCCATTGGAGATGACTGTGTTTTCAGGTGAATTGAATTCAGTGCCAATAAATGTCCACCGATACATTTGGAAGTGAGGTAAATTTGTTGTAGGTAATACACATCCTAGTTCGAACAGTTTTTCTGTTTCTAGCTGCACCGCACCCGAGTGGTAGAGATGATTTTGAGGCGCCTGTCCATTGTTGGAGCTTGCTGTCCATGACATTTGGTGGCTCAATTCTTCAATACTGGACTTCAGTTTCTGTTTTATAGTCAGAAATACTTGGACCATATCAACTATAATACTCGTACTTTCTACATTTACTCTGTACTGCAATACTGCAGTACATTTTTAAGTATTTTTCAAGTAAAATTCGTTGAGTGTTCTATGTTGTCATAGCAACACCACATCGCAAAAATTTGATTTGTGACTCAAATACGAGTACTTAAAATGGACTTGTAATTGAGAAGTACTTGAGAATGTACTGGGCAGTATTGCAGTACCTGGTAAATGTACTTAGAAAAAGGTACTTGACAAAGTACTTGTACTTCGTGGTTTGCAAGTACCAAGTACATTGTACTTTTTTTTCAAGCACAAGTACAAGGTAGTGGGTACTTACACAGTACTGCAGTACAAATGTACTTCAGTATTTTACAACTCTGTAATACATTAGCGCTGTTATAATTGTTACTACCTTGTCTTTATCTCGAGTGCCATAACCTACATCTAAAAGATTTGCCAATACTGCTGCTAACACGGATTCAGCTTGAATGCAGTATTATTGAGGTCTTTAAGGCTGCGAGATGTCTTCCTTTACAGCCAAGTTTCGACGTAGCCATGCTGTTTGTTCTAGGCATGCTCCTACCACGTTCGATAGAGCATCCACTAAGCACGGTGTAATTTCGTGCAAATCACGAATATCTTTCTTGCCTTGGAATGGCATCTGTGGACAACGCTGAACGAACTCATTCAACAGAGCTCTGTTAACTACCCTTTCAAATACTTTGCCAATGTTCGGAAGTAGACTAATTGACCGAGAATGGCTCGGCGGAGTTCTATATCCAGAAATGCCAGGAATTGAGTGCAGGGCTATTTACACCAATTTGCCATTCCCTTGTGTATGCTGCGTTTCTAAAATCATTTGAGCTGGAATTTTGCGGTGGATGTATATACTCGTATCTAATCGTCTCCCAAAGGCTTTTACCAGTTACAAGCAGGCATTGATGGGTCTAAAGTCTTTCTTTAAAATCTCTCTATATGTTTGCTATGTAGCCAAAGTCTAGAGAGGTATGTATAGTAATGGATGGTGTTGATAAGCTCTTGAATTTATGTTGGAATGATTGCCTTTAGACCTGTAGATTTGTAAGGAACAAGCTGTTTACAGCTCAAGTGTTCATATATGTATATCACTTAAAGATTAAGAAATCTGCCTGAATTTACATGGACACTCCTCTCTACTACTTGGAACATAGATATATTGGAGACAGCGTTGGTAAAAATTCTTGATTTCATATTGGTTCTATTATGTTGCGTCTTCTAAATGTAGATTGACACTTTAAGGACCTACCTTATTGTGTTCAATCCGATATTTGTCTCTATGTTTGATCAGATAGCTTGCGAAGATTCTCACTACGCTTTCGGGTTACGACATTTTTGGACTGATTGAGAAGCCTTCTGCTGGTATTCCAATGAAAAGCCAGGTCTACTGACTGCCATAGAAGATTATTACTACTTTTCGTATTTTTGCTTAAGGAACTCGAAACAGTGAAGTAGGTAGATGCTGTATGTAAAATCGTATTCAAGATTTAGCTGTACAAGAAGATTTCATCTTCAATATCATCAAGAAACCGAGAAGTGATAGATTTAAAAAAAAGACGCTCAAACATTTAAGGTAGTTTGCTTCTCATTTCAGAAGAAGATTATCAGCTTAAGAGATGTATTTAACCCTTGCACTAGCATCCTCATCCAATAACACGCACTTTATCTTCGTAATCATAAATTATACGGTATACGAAAAGAGAGGAATCAAACTTTTTATAATGAAGAGTATAAAATATTCTCGGTCACACTCTGCGGAAGAAAGACTATTGGTAAGCAATACAGTTGGTAGTTTTGGTATGAAGTTAGCTCATATGCTTTGACAGGTTTTAGAGAAGTATAGGAAGTACCACAGATTTTCGAGTACATAGATTTGCAAGATACGGTGCATGGGGATACTCGTAAGGTATTCAAAAAAATATATTATATATTTAAAGATATGAAGCCTTAGAATGCTTACCAAATTCTTAAGGATGTGTTGGATTAATAAGCAGTTATCTCGTTTCTATGTCAAAGTATGTAAGCTCGTAACACCACTGAAGAGTTCCTGGAAGGGCAGTAGGCTGTTAGGCGCTCTCATTATTAAGCAAATTGTAAGGATGTCCAACGTCAATTTTAGACATATTGCTTTTCAAAATTTGAAGCTCAATACAAACCAGCACATGGATCCATCGGAAAAGGCAAATCATTCAAGATCTTACTCGAATTTGGTTAACACTTTCCTGTTTCGAAAGACATTCAAATCGAACAATATTGGATGCGTTGGTATCGACTGAGTTTGCTGGAGGAACTTCTTCGATGAAATGTATTGCCTACAAACTACAAGCTACAAGCTTCAAGCCATATACCATGTAGGCTTTATTAGTTATGTCTCAGTCCGATAAGTTTTTAGTACATTACGCCGAAAGATCAACGGATTTGTAGAAGATGCACCTTTAGATGTCGATTATAGCTTAAACAAATTGGTGTTCAAGGCTCAATTTGGCTGGGGATCCTTGTGATTTAAATTTCTGGTCTATCGCCTCATCAAAGTGGAATAGAAGAAAAAGAAAATAGACCGCCAGGCGCTATTGGATCTTCCTGATATTCTCCATACACTAAAAGAAAAGCAAGAGGAGCATTTGCTAAAAAAGCGTAATAATGTATCTTTCCAAATAAGGATGTGCATATGCATTCGTCCAGCCGATTTGGAATTTGGAGAGTAACCAAGTCTGTCATTCATATGTTACCAACTTTCTTTAATAGGCATTGCTGCTTTACATTGCAAACTTCTTGGCCGAACAGGATCTAGACCGAATAGCTAGTTCCATGTGAGGACAGAAACAGGAACCAATGATTTCGCCGTGTGGGGAGTGAATCAGCAATTACATCCGAAGACTATTTTGCTTCAAATTGTGTCATGCCGTTCCGTAGGTGGTGTAAGCCTGTTAAAAGATAGTCAAGGCAGCTGCAAAGGCATGAGTTAGAGGAGAACTGAAAAGCGTTGTGAAACTCAGAACTCCCATTTTAATGGCAAACCGTTTAATTTACAAGTTAATACACTAACTACCACTTGGAACCACAGTCACCCACCCAGTGGGTACAGTAACTTGGTGCCAATATGAATAGGTAAATTGTCAATGTTACAGCTCATAGCCACTGAAAATAAACCGCCAGAACGTCAACCACACCAAGTGCTGAAGTAAAAGCAGTAGTTTAGAGGCCAAGAAGCCATCATAAATGCTGTCAGAGACGTCGCAGTCGATGTGATAATCTTTCCGAATCACCCTCAAAAGCCGTTAGGATGATGAAGAGTGGATGCATACACTTAAAGCACAAGCTCATCAAAGAAGCGACGCTGCATAGAAGGATGAAAACGGCTCGTGCGATATATGTATTAGTAACAACGTTCAGATATTGAAAAACCATTTCTGCAGTTTCTTAAAGGACAAGGACTACACCAAACTACTCTGACCTGTTGGCCTACTTTCCGAGCTTGGAGATGGCTTGGTAGAGAGCATACACTAACTAATTTCGAAAATTCAGCATCATTTGCCTGGTCTACAGTAAAGAAGACTCTTCAGGTTAACCATAGGGGTATCAGATCTTTAACATCTTTAACAGCTGGATTTACAATCCGGAAATTCCATACTACGGCAGATCCTAGACGAAAGCTATCATCATTCCCTTATCAATTTTAAGACCGTTTATGACAGAATCCATTGATATGGGATCCCTGCCAAACACATGGATATGGAGAACGTTTGCTACTCCGTAAGTATCGGACTCTGATTTCTAAATATCATCTTGATAAAATTGTAAGGAACTTTTCAAAAAGTCTGTATAGCTGTAACCATGAATTGATATCATTGACAGCACGAAGCAAACTGTAACTGCTGCTTCTTCATCTGCAAATGCGGATGAAAATATCCTTGATAGTATAGTTTAAGTTTACGGGCTTTGGAAGAAGAAATATAACAGTGAACCCTTTGAAATGTACATGAGATCAGCCTCATTGGAAAAATGTGAATCGTTCACCTAAAGTGGCTAAAATATATGTGTAGTGAAAAGGAATGCATAACTGGAGGTCTATCCCGCATGATAACATCATTTGAATACGTAATACGTATAGAAAATAATTCTTGATTGCTTAAGCCGAGACAAGAAAAAAGCTAGGAAAACTAGAAAAGGTCAGTCAAGCTGAGACATTTTTGACAACACAGTACAAGTAGTGCTTTAAACCTCCCAATACCATATTTCGAAAATGGAATGTTTCTAAGATGAAAAGTATTTCCAAAATCAAAATTCATAATTTTCAGGCTGTATTTACATAAATTGTTATATAGTACACAGTTTTGAAGGCGGAATCCATTTTGCTCATTACGAAACCAAAACTTGCGTTGTATCTCAAAAACGATGTTTGGTTTCCGCATTACGATAGGAACATGTTTCGGCAAGGCATGTTATTGAGGACGTACTCGTCCATATGTATCTCGACTTAAAGTTTCTTCTCATTTTATGATGCGGGGAAGCTTTTTTCTGTTTCTTTAACAAGGTATCGATAAGCAATGGCCATTATGTATGGAAGGTTCTTTGGTTTTCCCATCGTTTATCGTTGTTTGTTGTCATCATTAACACTTTGTGTGAGAAATTAAAGCGAACAAAACAATGAAATAAACAAATACCGTTGTCTGAATGTGGGGATTTGTGGTGATGCCTCCTGGCGATGTGATATATTTCAATGTGACGGCACAGAGACAGCTTTATTTGTGTGGTTAACTTCTATTAAAGGAAAGGTAGCGGCGCAAGAAATGAGGATACCAGAAGGTAGAGCTTTACCGTATGGCGTATAGCTATACGGGTTGTTTGAACTTACCGTTGACAGTTTATTGACATGACTTAAATTAATTTATGACATCAATATTCGAATGTTATAACTTTTGTATTTTGATTTCAGTACATCAAGTGCGTCTCTATGGGGCTGAGAAAGTTGACCTTCGTCTAGAAGATTAATTTGAGAAATTCAAATGTTTGGAATTCATTGTTAGCCAAAAAGTTGAACCCGCAGATGTTAGGTCAATTCTGAGGTATTGCGATTCATATCGATTTTTGAAGTTGATTAAAAGTGCGCTGTGGGTCGAGCTTAGTTTAAATGCATACAAAATTTCTTAACATGTACAGTGGCACATGAGGACTTTAGTGTACAGCTTACATAATTTGATATGATAATGGGATAACTCCTTAAACCCCAAACAGTTAAATGATGGGGTAGTCGCATTTCAAACCGGCTTCTTAGGTTAGGTATTCTACTAAACATTTTGTACTTCTCGGATATATGTATTAAAGGACTCTCGAATCGGAGCCATAACGATAAGCCTATTGTTTATTCTTTGTTATGGAGATCAGCTTCCAATATTGGGTGGTGGGTTGATAGAAACAAACCATATGGCACCAAGTCACCTTCACGCAGTTCCCCAGAAATTAAATTAGTCTTACATTCAATATCATGGTTTTTATAGGAGGCAGATAATTTTAAACTTTGAATGGTTCACTCTGAATATTGGGCAACATCACACTTTAGAACCGACTGTTCTTCCTCATATTTATCACTGGAGGTTCTTGTTTAGACTTGGTTTCGTTTGCATGTGATTAAATGTTCGTCACCTCCTGGGGCTGAGATTGGGCTACCATGAGGGTCAACATGGTGCAAAGGTTACTTGCAAACAACCAATAAGCAGTCCCCGACCAAAAGCGGAAAAAAACACATAAATACAATGAAATTTTTGTGATAGGGCAAGTAGTAGATGCTGCCCATAAATAAGCATCCTGTCACGAAGGCAACGCGTTATGCGACCCGTACAGAGGACTGAATTTTGCTGTGGACAGAAATTCCGTACAACATTGCTAACAGGGCCCTTAAAATACCCGGCGCCCATTGGTTGTAATGTAGCCTTACCACATTACAGGGGTCTCTGATGTGGTGGATTTCCCTTTCCCCCATATTCGTTTGATCCAATTTTGAATCAAACAAATATAACATAAATACAAGGTGGCGCAAAACTCATCACCCTATCGCAAGATGCTCTAATTTTTGCAAATGGTGGAGAATGTCAATTCTACTTTTACATTTACGAAGTAAACAGATACAAAATACACATCAATAAGACATGAATCGCTATACTCCTAAAGAACGCGAAATAATTTTTATGAATTTTTTGCGGAATAATTCGTCGGTGGTATTGGCGCAGCGTGAATTTCGGCGTAGATTTTTCAGTCGTCCGACGCTAACTGAGCAAACGCTCGCCTTGAAGGTTATGGGACAACACGAGATGCTGCCAGGTCTGGCCGGCCCCGGAGCAGCCGTTGTGATAAGAATATCGCAGCTGTGGTTGAAGATGAAAACGCAGCGGACCAAACGATTACTGCGGCCCTACAGAACCACGCTCAACGACTTTCTCCTTCCTCAATTGGGACTCTAGAACATGAGGTTCTAACTGGATGGAGCAACGGGGCATCTGCGCAAGCCACAAGCGAAATTCTGAGAGCTACATTTGCGGGTCGCATAATCTCTCGTTTTGGCGATTTGCACTGGCCGTCAAGATCGCCTGATTTGACCGTTCCACATTTCTTTTTTTGGGGTTTTTTCGAAGTCATGAGTCTATGATAAAAGCCCTCAAAGAGAATATCCGTCTAGAATACAAGGACCTATCGGCGGAAGTTCTGGTAAGAGTGATGGGAAATACCAGAAATCGGGCCAATATAATCTTCAATTCTGGCAGCGGTATCATTTCTCGACATAATAGGAAACAATTTACGACATAATCCAAAAGCAGAACCATGGATTTTCATTCATAAAAAAATTACAGCCAAAGAACATCGGGTGACAATTTTTGCACCGTCTTGTACAAACAAAACAGAAAAAAAGAAAAAAAAAGTACGAAACGCAGGAGTCGAAAGTACAGAGAAGAATCTGTTCAGGAAAGTTCTGTACTGATGCGATTGCAGCGGCTAAAAACAACAGCAAGGATGTGGGGACGTCGCCTAAACTATTAAGTGAACAGACATCCTCGCAGATGCTGCCGAACTTTCCCCCCAGAAAAGCATCAACTGGAAATTTGTCGTCCGAAACCAGCACGGAAGCAAGGGCCACAGAAACCAGAGAACAAACAGAAAAGCCTGAAGTCATCCCTGCGAAAGAACATCACTATACTGATGGAATTGATCAAGCGAAAAAGCAATATTCATCACGCAATTACAATAGAAAGCTAGCTACTGCAATAAGCATACACTGCAACTGTGTAGTTTAGATTGCGAAGAAGATAAAATGGTATACAGTATAGCGTCTAAAGGTACTCAAACCATCCAACTATCAGAGCGTAAGCGAAAAACAACTAGATCTCCAAAAACCCAAGAACCCTCTACACTGTCATATGCCGAAATCTTCACGAGAAAAGCAAAAAGCATCATACTACGAAAGGTGAGGACCAACCCTGAGCTAAATGGCTTGGGGTCTGATGTACCGCGCATAAGAAATACAACCAAGGCAGAGTTACTGCTTGAGATCAAGAAATCAGCGGATAGAAAAACCTCTGATCACCAGAGTAAAATATTATAAGTTCCTAGGGAAATGGCAGAACGCACGAAGTGCTCATTGAGTGCAAAGACCTAGATAACCTCACTGCAGGCCTCACGATAAACGCTGCTAAAAAAGTTCTGGAGACTGAAAGAATAAGAATCGGATGGACGGCATGGAAAATACGGGAAAAAGTTGCACCGCTGCGATGTTAGGTGCTTTAACTTCGGGTATCTAGTAAAGGCGTTTAAACATACATTGAATAGAAGTGGTGATGGCGTCAATTATGGACATTAGCGCCATGGGTCCAAGAACTGCAGCAATGATGAAAAGGGGAGTGGCAACATCAAACACACAGCAGGAAACACAGTGTGAACTGTATACCAAGAAGCTACAAAAGCCGGAGGAAGAATATTAAAGTGCTGCAACTGACCTTAAACTACTGCGAAGCGGCACAGGACCTTTGGGAGCTGAAAATAGATGTTGCCGTATTATGTGAGCAGTATAAGAATCTCGACGAAAAGTTTGGGTAGTTGATGTCTCTAAAAGAGTTGCTATCTGGGACTGTGAAAACTACGGCTTTGAAGAAACACTGCTGACAAACGAAATAGGCTTAGTTCGAGCAAAGGTCGAGGGGTACATATCTACAGTTGCAATGCATCTCCAAACACCATCTTTGAGAAATTGCAACATTTATGGCTGGAGTTTTCAAAGCATGGGCCACTGATAGGAGCAACATTTTTACCAACAGAGGAGGAGAAGCTCTACTAGAAGCTGTACGTCACTAGACGTAGCACTGCTTAGTACGGGAACCGAGCACATCTTTAGCAGAAATGACGTACGGTTCATAGTTGATATCACCTTTGTAACGAGTGGAGAGTCAGTAACCAATATACACACAGCGACTATCTGGCCATCCAGTTTGAGGTAGAACCAAGGAGAGCCAACGTCAGCCAAAGAAGGCCAAAGAAGGCACGACGAATAGGGTGGAAAATAGGCACAATGGACGAAGGTTTTTAGTGAGCCTACAATAAACCCAGGAACAACAAATGCTATCACCGGAGAGATTACTAATAAGTAGCAATGGCTTGCGATGTATCCATGGTCTGAAATATGTCAACAAATCGCCGACCATCAGTATACTGGTGCAACCACGACATAGAAGACCTACACAGCAAGTGCCACACAACAAGAAGACTATAGCCGTACAGAGGTTGCCCTCCCATCGGGATTACTTTCACGGCAAACATCAGCAGAGCGTACAGAGGCACCTCAGACAATATAGGAGATCGTAGCCGTCACGGAAATGGAACTCCTGGACGTATGCAGACGACTCGACGATAAAGAGTCACCTGGATTAGATAGCATACCAAATAAGGCCTTCAAGCCAGCCATCAAAATAAACACAGAACCATTTATGGAAATGTGCAATAAGTGTCTAAGGGGTTTCTGCAGATCAATGGAAAAAACAAAGTCTGGTACTGCTGCCTAAAGGAAAAACAACACCAGATGAGCCCTCGTCATACCGTCCCATATATCTGTTAGACACAATGTGTAAAACACTGGAGCGAATCATATGCTAGCGACTGGAGGTGGCAATTAATGAAGTCGGGGGATTCTCAAACCAACAGTGTGGATTTAGCAAAGCTCGTTCTACAATAGATGCTATACGGAGGGTAACTACAATCTTGGAACAAGCTACACAGGGAAGAAGATGGAGAGGAGGTGCGTTCAATTCTGCAAACTCGGAACTTATAGTGCACTCCCGTAGAGCAATGATGGTGCCAGGATTCCTAATTAAAATAATACTAAGTTATTTTCAGAAACGGTTCCTGCTCTTCGATACCGATGATGGACTACGTCAGTACCACATATGTGGCGGAGCACCACATATCGGCACTAGGACCCATCCTGTGGAACATTATGAATGACAAGGTGCTAAGGCATGAGATCTCCGCTTCGCTGGGGTGACGAAACACTTGGAAGAAATAGAGGACATTGGGAACGAATGTATACGAAAAGTTAGATGGTGGATGATAATGAATACTAGAGGACCCAGACAACAAAGGAGACTAATTCTGTCAAGTGATGTATGTGGCACCAATATTGGACGGTGTCAGACGATGCTATATATGTTATTGCTGGATATTTTGGCTAGCGGACTACGAAACACCTATGATGCCAAAATCCAGGAATCCCTATCTTCAGACAAGGATATCAAGCTGAAAGAAAGGCAGCGAAGCATGAGAACATGGTAGTAGAGATGGATGTCCGGAAGAAAGATGGACCCATCGACTTATAACAGATATCCAAAAATGGACAGACCGGCACCAGGGAGAAATGGACTTCTATCTCAGCCAACCCCTAACAGGATATGGCTGCTTCTGAGCCTATCTGAACGGATTTTGGCTTGATGAATCTCATATCTGTTTACATTGCGGAGAAGCCAGATAGAGTGCAGAACACATATTTTTCTATTTCCACACTTATAATATATATAAATATCTGGAGCAAAGAAATGGCGAAATAACGACTCCGGAGAACATTGCGAACCATATGTTAACATCAAGCCTAATATTTGATACTGTGAAACAGATTGCACCGATAATCATGAAGAAACTTCGGCGGCTGGAAAGAGTCATGGAGACCAACAATGCGTGATTTTTCTTGGAACCAAGAGACAACAAAACCTGTACTTAGACAAAAAAAAACCCCTGATTTCTAGAATAAAGCTACTTCCCTACCCCAGGAAGTTATGCCTTACGTCGGTTCCATGAAGTAAGACAAGGACCATGATTTTTTGCGGAAGTGTGATTTAGTGGTTCTGAGCTTTACATTGGCACCTACATGGTGTGCAGTCATGATGCTTCCCCCTCCGAACAACAAAAAGAAAAAAAAATATTTTCGTCACTCAAGACAGGTTTACCTTTTTAGAGTTCCACGTCCATTACTTCCTATATACCTTATGCGTCGGTTGTCTAGTAAAACAAGCTTTCACGAAAACATGTCACTGGTGCTTATCAGAAGTGCAACACGCACTAGAGTTTTGAAGACCTTGCGCGAGAATGATGCAATGACACCAGAACTCCTGCTGCTGTGAAAATATGAAATCGACTTTCCCTGTGCACGGGAATGGTTTCGGCCAGAATCTGAGCCAAGAAGAGAATGTAGTCGGATTTTCACAGATGGTTCCAAAACCATCTCGAATGCGGCGCTGGTGTCTTTCTGGAGAATAATAGCGATAAACTTCATATCTTTATATTGTGAAGAATTGGTGGATATGGCGAAGTATCTGATTCAGTGCTGGAAGCTAAGATATGGTTAATACCCTCTCACCACTTTCAAGCTATTTAGTTCGAGAATTCAAGGATTCTCTGAATGCAGACGGAAGACTAAATTCATTGAGTTTTGCGTATGTCTCAGATCATGGGAAATAAAATTCCCGATGAACTTGTTGAGCAAAGCCGAAAGGAGAATTTCTCAGGACCAAAACTAGGCTAAGCCTAACTGCGTTCTTTCTTTGAAAGGTTGACTTTCATATGAGCATTACTACAGATGGCATAACTCTCCAGAATTCCGGCAGACCAAAGTCTCTAAGAAGTCTGCGAATTTCCTACTGTCTTGCATGTCGTAATGGGGCACTACGCTTTTACGGAGCACCTATATACGAGTATATGGTATGTGCTAGGTATAAGTGACAAAACAACCTGTGATGCTCGCTGTGAAAGTGATGATGATACCGCAGAGCAATATGTCTGTGAGTGTTTGGCCTTCACTTGTATCAGGCTGCAAGTATTCAACGTTGAAATTTCAGTAAAAGGAATATACAAAAAGCATAGTGGACTAGTTCTTTGGCTGAGTGTCCGTACCAAACGAACAAAAAAACATTCAGGATTTGGGCTCTAGTTAAGTACCCTCAACAAAAAGGAAATAGCCTAAGTGCACCGTCTCAAGTCTAGTTTTTTTAAGGATTTTAAAGTAATAAACATGTTATGGTTGGGTTATTCTCATCTTATGACTGGCACGCATGTACCATGTGTAAATGTTCCAGAGACACTATTGGCGCACCAGCCCTTTTACTCCGAACAATAAGACAAAATACCTTTTTTAAAGTATGATTTGTTATTCTAAGTTCTGCTACATTCTGCCTTGTCAGGAACTCCATTGTTTCCGTATTTGTTACACTGTGGATTAGATGTTTTTAAAGAAACACAACGAACTACAATACTTTTAGCGAATTCAATGAATTTATTTTGGCTTGAGTCACAAAAAAGACAAAGGTCAAAATTCTGTCGAATATATTACTGGAGAAGCGCTTTTTTCACACCGACAGATTTTTTTCTACAAATGTTTGACAGCTTTTTCCACGCTGACTGGAGTCGGTAGAGTAGGGTCGGACATCAAGAATTAGGCAGCTCCATCTGGTGCCCCGAGTTGGTAGAGTTGAAGCGGGGAGGTATTACAATATTTTCTTTGCAAAGTGGACCATTATCAAATAGATCTCGTGTAGTATCTGGGGGCATTCACCAATAAATTAACGACTGCTTAACCATATGACATAAGTACCTGGTTATATTCTCTATAATTTATTTCAAGCTTCAGTTACAAAAATATGGCTTCCTACTTGAAATACAATGGCAGGTTCTGGGAACCTTCTTTGTATATCTTCTGCATGTATTTTATGGATATGGTAATGATATCTTTCCTAGAAACTACTAGTAGGAGTTCTTGTAGTTGGCAGTCTAACTTTTACATTTGCTTCGTGACCCGTAATTTATAAATTGATGGCTGGTATTAACCGCAGTGCCTGCCCTTTCATATAATCCTTGAAATGATCTCGCTTCTTTTCGATTGAAAGCTGTTGCAAATTGTTTAACTAATACTATACTTTTGATTCAAGGACTTGAATCTAAACGCGGAATTCTCCACTTTTGTAGCTAATGAGTAGATATATGTACATATAACATAAGCTCTTATGTGGGTCTTAAGATACAAACCCAATCGCTTAAAAATAGGATGACCAGATAGCAATGACAGTTTTTCCAATTGTTATGCTGTCAAAATATTCAGTAAGATTTGCCATTTCATCATGCATCGTTTTACGCTTGCCGAGCCTGCGGAAAGTAGTAAATACGCAACGTGCATTTCGTCTTGAAATCGGTCGTCATCATGGCTTCAGTGTGCAGGCAATTCAGCGAATCGTTGAAAGGTTTGAGCGTGAGTATACTTCTTTCGATCTTAAGCCACCAACCAGACAGAGATTGGTGCGAAATGAAGCGGCCAGTATAGAAGAAGATCCAGAAATGTCGATTCGGCACCATTCAACTGAATTCGGCATCGCCAGAGAGTCAACCCAGTTTATTTTGCAGTTGGATTTGGGCTTACATTCATATACGAATGTATATGAATTGAAGCTATAGACAACGCTGTGAGTTCGCTAACTCCGTGCCGGAAATGTTGGCCGGAGATCCGGAGTTTGCCCAAAATATCATCTTCTGGGACGAGGCCCATTTTTGGCTCAGCAGCTATGTCAACAAACCAAATTGCCATTATTGGAGCAAACACAACCCACAAGTATTCGGGCAAGCATCAATGCATCCACAAAGTTTGACTGCTTCGAGCGGTTTATGGCATGGCGGCATAAACTCATAATAAACTCCTTTCGAAATGAGGAAGAAGACACTATTACCGTCAATGGTCTCAGGTATAGAGCGATGTTAACTGACTTTTTGTGGCCAGAGCTGGATAACGTCGATATATCCGAGCTGTGGTTCCAACAAGATGGCGCTACATGCCATACAGGCGACGCAACGCTCGAAGTTGTGAAGGAAAAATTTGGCGACTGGATAATCTCACGGCGTGCGTCCATCAATTGGCCACCGCGATCATGCGATTTGACACCACTCGATTATTTTCTTTGGGGCTACATCAAGTTCGAAGTCTACGCTAACAAGCCAACCACTTTGGACGGACAGACTGCTTGAAGCACTGCCAGCGAAGCCGAGACGGCCATTTGAATGATCTGCTTCCCCACTCATAATGGCATGAACATATCTTCAAAATAATGCCAGTATCAACTTTATGTCTCACACCGTTATTTTATTTAAATTTTTTTTCCTATCGTTCTTATTTGGTCACCCTAAACTAAAAGGAATCTCCTCTATGAAAGTGTTTCAGACAAGGTATGAATGTAAGCTCCTGAAAATAGGATTTGTCAATTCTGACAAATATCGCAGGTATTGTCATAGCATGGTCATCTTTTAGGTTTTTTTCGCTATACCCATGCAACAAGTTATGGTATCAAGTCTTATTGTATTATTTTGAATTCGCTTTAACAACCCATCTATGGGAGATCATCAATTAAGGGTCATTTATTCAACCGACTTAATGTACGAAGCCCAATATAGAATAGTGAATTAGCTTCAAATACGTTGACAATTGCACACGGAGGATTTTTAGGTCTGAAAGGACGATTTTGGAGGTATTAACTTTAATGAACTGAGGCAAATTTGTGTGATTTCATATGGCGTTCCCATCACTTAAAGTGTTCTCTGGAATTCCGTGATCATTTCATGATTTCAACCAACATAACAGTGGTATGTATTCGGTTTCCTTTCTTCTTACGAACTTCAGGTTTTGAGCTGTAAAACCAGCTGTACCTAACTTAGAAGTGAAATTAACGGGTTCAAGTTCTTCAGCTATTATGGAAGTATACGGGTTCAAATTTTGACGATACACTGAAATTAATTTAATGAGGTTATTTTCTATTTAGGAAACAACTATCAGTCTGTCAGTAAAAATGTTTCACTCTTGTCGATTGCAGTGGAGAATTATTTAAAGGTAGGGTCTAAAATTTATACTATTACTTACTGGTTGTTGCCAAGTACATACCTGAAATTAAAAGAAAAAAATAATTGTTAATCTAAATAAAGAAAATAATTAAATAATTGTAAGTTCAGAAATAACATTTCAATACACGATTTTGTACGGAGTCTCAATGACATGTGTAAGTTCTTTGCTGAACTAAGGTGATACATACGGAATTCATTAATTTAATAATAGTACTTCGAACCACTCTTCGCGCGGAATAAAATTCTGTTTGAACATTAAACCATATAGCTAAAGTCGCCTTAATATCAGCGTGTAACAGAGTTATACTTAGTATCTATCAAGTTATTCATGTAAATCTGCTAAAACCCTTGCCCCAATGGGCCAACAGAAGTTGGACTTTTCTCATCCAACAATGCAGGTTTACAAGGACTAAATTCGTCCAACTGCAAAAAGCGACAGAAATTCCACAGGTGAGCAATGAGAAGAACTGCATCAAGTTTAAACACGCAAGGAGAATAATAACTTACACGAATGCAAAAAAACTGACACAACCTCTTAACTCAAGGAAATCGAAGTCTCGCTATACCAACAATATACTGGTACTCGTACGATGTGTCTACAAAAAGAAAAAAAGGACAACCTGCTGAGAAGGAAGTACATCCCCGAAATAAATGCTCTCCGAAATGCAGTCGGAGGAAACCTATTCACCGACAAGCAGGACAATCTAGATATATTTAAGAAACACGTGTAGCAGCTGGTGAATATGCACAAAGGTAAAAAGTGCAAGGAACCGAAAAGAGCCCATTTTTAGTCAGTGTAAACGTAATATCAGAGAAATGTGGGACGGAATCAAAAAACTTAAGTATAGCAAACCAGCCAGCTCCGATGGTAGTGCATGCACCATGTTATGAATCAAGCCTAGACCAATGCATGCCTGATGAATGGCATAAGAGCTTCATACTCGTATCCCTCCTTTACACAAAAATAAACCATGCCCCTTGCGACAGCTACAGTAACATATATTGTATATATGAGCGTCTTAAGCCCATTCACAGCACAATTATTACTATGGCTTCTGCCTAGGCAAATTGACAAATGAACGAATCTTAATCACAACGCAAATCCTGGAAATAACCAACGAACTTACAGTCGAGGCACATTCCAACTTTAAAACGAATGATATGGATGATATGGACCCCATCAAAACTGAAATTTGCCCAGTTAAGCTGGAAAACTCACGGTGTTATATTTAACTTAAAATCAGCTTATTTGAAAATGTTCTATATTGTACGGGATTTCAGAAGGAAAACAGATTTCCGAGTAACGTGTTCAATTGAGTACTGAAGCACGTAGTTCGCAGGGCAGATATTAATACGGAAGTAACTTTCTTCATAAGTTCGTCCAGCACTTGTGTTGATGCTGACGTCGGTGATATCGACGTAATTACTTACTCGCATGGAATAATTGTAGATGCTTTTATAGAAATAGATTAAGAGGCGCGACGAAGTGGTCTTGTTGGTAATAACAAAGTAAACAAAGCAATAAAACAGCCCCGAAGAACGACGACAGCGTATCTGCATTGCGATTGATCAGGAAACTACTCAAAACTCAGATTTGTGTCAGCAGCCCAACAATCAAGCTCATAATGCAGTGGTGAATTTACCTCCTAGTGGTGGTCCTTATATATACATATAGGCTAAAATGGCTAGTGTGAACGATCTAGCGTTTCTTATCTAGTTAAAGTGGGTTAGCACCATTCGTTACCGAAAAACACAGTTTCCGTGGAACCGGAGGCTTAATTTCCTGACACCCACAGGATGATATGATCTTATCGGGCAGATTACGTCACCATGATACAGTGCTACTCCTCAATGAAACCCTCGACTGAGGGTGAAAAGGACAACTTCTAAAATCATCTAAGTGCTGTATTCAACGCAAAACCAAACGGAGGTATCGTCATCGTAATGGGGAACCTGAATGCAAAGGTAGGCAACGACATTGAAGGGCTCAGACATGTGATCGGGAATCACGACCTTGGCGACTGAAATCAAAATCGTGAACGATTTGCTGATTTCTGGAACATCAATCGCCTAGTCATAGGAGGCACCATCTTTTGAGCATAAGACCTTCTAAAAAGTCAGCTGAATGTCAACAGACAGACAGTCATCGCCCAACAAGATCGACCATTTGGCGATTCGTCGACGTTTCAGAAGTTGTCTTTTAGACGTCCGAAACAGACGAGGAACCGACATGGGGTTGATACGAGACCATCACCTGTTACGTAATGCAAGGCTCCGCAATATCGCCAGAATGCCTAGGTGCAATATCGACCGGCTAAAGATCCCCACCAAACGCCAACAACTAAGGGATCACTTTTCGTTAGTAGTGAAAAATGTTTTCATATCTGAAGCGGAAAGTATTGTTGGTAGATGGCAAGCAAGACATAGCACGTGGCTTACTGAGGATACTTGTGGGCTGATTGAAGGACGTAAGCTTCTTAAAGCCCGTAGCCCAGCAGTAGGGAGGAACGAGCTAGAGTCCCTGTTTCAAACGAAATTGATAGAAGTGTATCGTAGCCAAGGATGGTTAAACGTAACTATATCAACGCCTTGGCCACAGATGATAGCTGAACCATTTACAGAATCACCAAGGAGCTGACAGATGGTCATCGCTCTAGTCAACATTCGGTAAAAGATTTAGATGGGTCCGTACTCATTTCGGATGAGGATCAGCTCAAGCGATGGAAGGAGCACTTTGCTACGGTCCCTAACCGTGTATTTACCAGCGATGTGCAACCAAATTAACCTTAGTTGCCTGTAGTAACCTCCACTCTCAATAAAGGTGAGATCGCTACCGCGATCAATGCGCTGAGAAACAACAAGGTGGTAGGACTAGATGGTATTCCCTTAGAGCTTCTGCGAGCCGCTAGAACAACAGCGGCATAGCCTTTTAGTTGAAAAAGCTTGGGAGGCAGAAAGTTTCGCCGACGAGTGGAAGAAGGAAATGATTGTCAAGCTCTCTACAAAAGGTAGTTTTACAGACTGTGAGAAGCATTTGCGTTCTTCCGGCAGTTGCGAAAGTAATACCCAAAGTAGTGCTTGAGCAAATAAAGGAACATTTTGAAGATACACTCGATGTTGAACAAGCAGACTTCCGCTCTGGATGCTCCTTTGTCGATCACATCAACACCCTTCGGGTCATTATTGAACAGTGAGTTGAATACCGGTTTTTACTTCAGCTGCGGTTCATTGATTTTGAGAAGGCGTTCGATAGTGTCAACAGACAGTTTATCTGTTGTGCTTCGCGCAGCATCCTCTACTGCCTGGTATTTGTTGGGCACTTACATCTCAACTCAAATATCTGGACTGCGCTGACGACGTTTGTTTACTCTTTCACGTGATTATGGATCTGCACCAAATGAGAGCAAGAGTTCTCAAGAGGGAGGCAAATATCGTGG
The DNA here is from genome assembly GCA_963966105.1 of Volucella zonaria. Taxonomy (NCBI): domain Eukaryota; kingdom Metazoa; phylum Arthropoda; class Insecta; order Diptera; family Syrphidae; genus Volucella; species Volucella zonaria. The sequence goes on along the minus strand of OZ014534.1, from coordinate 42,015,701 downwards.
GTTTGAAGGTAAACCCTGCCAAAACCAAAATCATCAACCTCGGTACTCCGTAACTCATCAACTCAAGTTAACATTGCTGGAGAACCGGTAGAGAGAGTAGAGAGTTTCCAATATCTTGGGAGTATTGTCTCTACTGAAGGTAGGCACCGAACAGGATATTGCCAAGGGAATCGGCCAAGCAAAAACTGCGTTTGGAATGATGCCCATGAATTGGTGAAGCAATTAAATCAGCTTAAACATTAAGCAGCGACTGCTCCGTGCAAATGTTGAATCCGTTCTGTTTTATCACAAAAAAAAACTACAAACATTCATTAATAGGTGCCTATGGAACATCTTAAGGGTTTTCTGGTCTAACCGTATCTCTAACGCACATCTTTACTAAAGAATGGGTCAGAAACCAATAGACACAACCCACCAACGGCCGAAATAGTAGTGGATTGGCCATACACATCGAAAAGCCGATAGTTGCTTAGCAAACTATGCGACACAATGGAATCCATTATCACAAGATGTTAGAAGAATCGGCCGAGAAGTACATGGCATAGGACAGTTGAACAGGAGTCGCGGCAATTGTTGGTTCATTACCAGGAAGTAAGTAAGTAAGTAAGTAGAAGAACATCATGGTTGTTGACAATGGTGATTTCGAAAAAATCTATATCAGAGATAAAACCAAATCTATGAACGACACCACCTTAGTTAAGATTCTATGAAGATTACCCATAGAAAAACGCTGCTCCCTCGGCTTGGCAAAATAACCGTGTTCAAAACTCCTAGATGAACCTGATGTCCAACAGAATATTAATTTTGCCTTCTTGCAGTATAGAGTCGAGTGAGAAAAATTCTACAACCTACTCGTATATATGTATATTTGGTCCTATCTTCGATAAGGTTGAAGGAAGCAGAAGGTACAACTATGGACTACAATGAGGTTATTAAAAAGCAAAATCACATCGACTATTCAAGGTGAAGCTTATCGAGCGATTAGAAAATAATGTTCTTGCCAAAAGAGTCTTGGAGCCCAAGCCACGAAACATAAGGATCATTCTTAGAAATTGGAGGCCGACTAGCTGAGATAGTCGGATACGGTGACCCAATCAGGAACGCTTCACAAAACAAGAGCCTGATAAGCGGAGTCAGCTACTCGCTGCTGTAAGAGAGGAATACCAGTGAGCGTGGCCACATTTCGACTACAAGAAATTCGATTAACATCTCGTTCTATTTAGGACGGAATGAGCACATAAATGAAATCAATTACCAAAAGTCAAGAAGACACATAAAGAAGATCACATCGCGTCTACGGTCTAAAGACGAAGTTAAATGGGCTTCAACTTTCCTTTTCTTTCTGCGATTAAATCCAGTCCTCGAAAATAAGGAATTTGCTAAAGCGTTCAAAATCTAAAATTCATAATTTGACTGTACTCAAAATCCTCTCTAATCCTCAGCAACTTTTCACTTCAATCTTCCTTTTCTGTGTTCGTTTTCTTTACCAATGCTAATACAAGATCCCTGTATTTTCCTTTTCAGCATTTCCTATCGCCTACCACAGCATTACAATTCGACCGAAATTAAAATGTAAATCGAAAGTATCTTTGTTGTCGAGATAAATAACGTTTATCTAAGTCATCGGAGAGTGAAGCGCTATTTGAAAAGAAAAAATAATCTGTCCGCCCCTAAGAAAAAAGCTAATAAATGCAACATCAACAATTCTCAACAAGACACGCAGCCAGCCATGTTCACATGACAAGCGAAATCCACCCCCTGAAAGCCTAGCAACAACAAAACAACATGCGGCTCTTCTGTATTGAGTTTTATTTATTCATCCGACTGTCTTCTGCTTCCCTTCCTAGAACAAAAATAATAACAAATAGCCGAGTGCTCACCCCCCAGTTTTATTTTTTTTTTTTTTTTGAAAAATGAATAACGACTATTGTGTCGAAAAACCAGCGCAGAATGCATTTTCAAAGTCAAGGCCGTTCTGAAGGGCGGACCTATGGGGTGGTGATTTAATAATACAAATTGCTCAAGAGCACTTGGAAGAAGGGCGCACGCAACATTTGTCTCCTCTCTCTGAGCTGGGGATACTTATTTATTAAGAGAGGCAATGGACAATGGGCTAGGTATTTCTATTATCCAGTAGGCAGGCTCAGAATAAACGGCTTCGAAGACAAAATCATTAAAACACCGCCACCCCAGAAAATATGCATGAAAGACGGTCATACTACGAGTATCATGTAGCTAACCTATTAGGGGGTAGTGCACTTTGATCATAGGGATATTGACACTCGGTTATAAATGAACTTATAGATATTCAGATACAGTATCTTTGAGTTGGAACGAAAATTTAATCAATATTTTAACATGGTGGTGGTTTTCCATTCCCAGTTGCAGGGATGAGGAGGATATGATTGGCACTGCCAATAATTGGCAAGTTGGCTTTGCCAGCATGACCTTGGCCAAGAGTGGATATCGATTTCCTGTTGCGCTTAGAACTGTCAAATCCTTGCGTATTTTTTTTCTGTTTTTGACTTTTATTTCCAAATCGGATAGGTATGTGGATATTTGTATCCGTGCGCTCTCTGTAAGTTTTAGATTTTTGGCGAAAGCTTTCATATTTTAGATACTTTCTTTATATTCCTCGTATGGGCGGACATGAAAGCATTTCAAGCTTCAGTGTTACAGACTTAAAAGAAGGGATGGAGAGCTTTTAAGCTGAAACTAGCTTTATTTGGGGAATATATTGAAAGCTTTGACAGAGTGACGTTTGCATGCAAGGGTTGTCATGACAGTTGAACATTAAAGTTGCAGAAATGATAAGACCAAACCAGAAATAGAACGCCGACAATTTGATAAGAATAGAACGTGCCTCAACAGGCGGATTTTTATTGGTGCGATAGTCAAAGGAATTTTAATTACGGGTGGATGGTGGTTAAATTATTTATATCTCTGTTACGTAGCAAAAGATTCTATTTCTTTTTGATACAAAGTAAATGACAAAACCAGATGACACTGGTGATGGTGATTGGACAGAGTTATAAGTTATGACGGGCAATCATTTAATTTATGGCGAAGTATGTAGATGATGACGTGAATGTTGTGACGTGAATGTAGTGAATAGTTGTAATGAGAGAAGAAAGTGGCCTTTCGGGATATGCACAAATTTCATGAGACATCAGGGTCTTTAGGCAGTGTGCAAATGTCACAGTCATGTTAGTTTCTGTCACTTGAGATATTAATTATATCTGGCATCTGAAATAGAATTTACATTCAGAATAGGAGTAGGTTTTTTGTTTGAAGTACCATTATATAACATTGGTTTTGCAATTCGGAAATATATTCTTTGGAATAAAGTTTTGACCTTTGGAAAAGTGATAAGCTTAATATATCTGCGTTTGAGATTTCTTGATTTCTTTTAGAGATGTAAGGCTGCTTTCGTCATAGTTCATGAGACTTGTACACAGGAGGTACACATCTGTCAAACAATTAACACCTTTGTTATATCATCTTGTTATATTCATAGTCTGATTACAAGAGACAAATAGCTTTGGGCGCTAGATAGTTTCAAACCATACAAGTTTACTGATCTGGACGGTATAATACTTGCCGAGCTACAAAGGTCTTCAGATATTATTCTGCCTACGCTAGAGAATATCCCGAGGAGCTGTGTGGAACTAATCCACATTCCACTGTCATTGAGAGAAGTCCATTCCCAAAGCCGGAAAATGCTCTCATGTTCCCCAAATAATCTCAGACCTATAAGTCTATCATCTTTCCTTCTGAAAACTCTAGAACGACTGATTGATATCCTTACACGAGCTAAAATTGCCCCACGACTTTTGTTAACGGCCCAACATGCCCCAACAGGCCCAACTAAGCAAAGTCCGTGGAAACTGCTCTGCATTGACAGACTAGCCACATCGAACAATCTCTACAGTATAGAGAGTACGCAATAGTCGCTTTCCTGTACATAGAGGGCACCTTTAACAACGTTAACACATCCGCAATCACGACTGTGCTGTCAACTCTGCAGGCAGACGACTTATTTGGGGAGTTGATCAGGCTTATGCTAAATAGCAGGATAATCAACTTCAAACTGGGTGGTTCTTCTGCTAAAAGATCAGTCAGCAGAGGTACGCCGCAGGGCGGTGTCCTTTCTGCCTTTATCTGGAACTTAGTGGTTAATGAACAGCTGATAAACTTGGTAGCGGGTAGTAGCAGGGTGATTGCCTATGCGGATGACGTTGCTATAACCGCCTCAGTTAAGCACCTTAATAACACTAAAGAACTCCTTCAGCTAAATCTTGACAGATTAACCCGTTTAGCAAATCTCTGTGCATTGGGAGTAAACTCCCATAAAACTGATCGTGTCCTCTTTTCCAAGAAATATAAAATTCTAACTATAGAACCTCTCTCAATAAACGGGACCAGTTAAATCTTTTCCGACACAGCAAAATATCTTGGTCTCATCGCATAACAGACTGGCTATACATCTCGGTCATGAGACCGATGCTCACCTACGGGGTTGTTGTCTGGTAGAAGGCCTTAGACAATGCAGTCAACTGCAGCTAACTAAGCAGAGTACCAAGAACAGCATGGATATGCATAAGCGGAGACCTACGTTCTACCCCCTCTACGGCATTAGATATCCTGTTTCACTTGACACTCCTCGGTATTTTCAGCAGGCAGGTAGCTGCTTACAGTAGATAAATAAATTATTTGGCCTCGCTAATATTCTTAATATATTAGGAATCCGCATAGAGAACATCAATCACGCCATACCTGAACCTGGGTTTGACAAAGACTTCCATGTAAGCTTCCCCTCTAGATCCTTCTGGAAGGAAGATGCTTCCATAAGGGACAAGTCAATCCGCTTTTACACAGATGGATCTAAAACTGATAGCAGGGTTGGTGGTGATATTTTCTCAGAGAAGCTAAATCTAAGACCCTCCTTCCGTCTTCCAAATCAATATTGCGTGTTCCAGGCGGAAGTTTTGACGATTAAAGAGGCTCTGTCCTGGCTGAAGGAAAACGTGTTGTCTGCAAAGGATATCCGCATCTTTTCGGATAGTCAGGCCGCTACCAAATCAATGGACTCAGTCTCATTAAGTTCTAAAACCGCCTTTGAATGCCGTTCATTTCCTATGCAGATGGCCACAGCAGTTCAACCTTCACCTGTTAGGTGCCGGGCCAGAGAGACATTCCAGGGAACGCGCCAAAATTGGAATCCCTCTACCTATTCTACCGGAAAAAGGTAGCATAGGTATACCTAACGCTACGTACAAATCAATATTAAAGCTAGAGATTAAAAAAAGAACAGACCTTAGATGGACTGTTGGACCAACATGTCTAGCGACCAAACAGATCTGGCCAAAGCTGGATCTGAATCGCTCTAAGAGTCTGATCCTTTTAGAAACATCTCAGCACCACCATACGTGTCATCCCTGGGCTCGTATGCAAGAGGTCAATGTCAAAAACATTTGAAATTTTGCCTTATCTTCCATCCCAACGCTCACTTAAAATGACATTCCAGCTGTCAGCTCTTTGGACAAGGCCAATCAGCAAGCTGCAAACTTTGCGGCTAGCTCAACACTCTCAGATTGTGCTTTGTCTCCGCTTACACTTGAGTTCGTCAAATCTTCAATGGGACAAATCCACTTTCGCACTCGTGTAGTAGCAAGAGTTCTTAAAAATCTTAACATACATAAATCCGCTAGTCCAGATGGTATATCTCCCCTCCTTCTGAAGAGGTGTTCTTCTACGTTGGCAAAACCACTGCGTAAGCTTTTTCATCAATCCTACTCTTTAGGACTCTTTCCGAGCAGATAGAAAACAGCATTTGTCCAGCCCGTCACTAAAACAAGGCGAATCTTCTTCTCTCTCCTCCTACAGACCCAATGCACTTACGTCCAATCTTTTTTTTTTTTTATAATTTGCGTGCGCTCAAGGGATTAATTACCCTTAAAATGTTTGCACACAGCACGGGCAGCACGAAGGAGGATGGAAAGAGAGGTACCGGTGAACGTTGGTTTTAAATGTTTCAAGGTTATAATGACAAGGAAATAAAGAGCTAGGCAGGGCATTCCATTAGCGAACTATACGGCTTACTAACGAATCACGATATTTTAGAGTGCGTCCGAAAGTGGGCTTGATGGTATGCTGATGAGCATTCATAGCGAGACGGGTGTTACGGTAAAGAGTTTGAAGGGGCGGAATGCTACTGGCGATTTCGATGGAGCACTGGTGGTGGAAATAGCGGTAAAACACGAGACATTACGACGGTGTTCGAGGGTGTCCACTGTTTGCGTGATATTAGTATCATTTATGAGTTTTATCGCACGATTTTGGATCCTATCTAGCAGGTGCAGAGATGTTTTGGGCGCACCCGACCAGATGTGGGTACTATACTATAATTTTGGGCGGATGAATGCCTTATACATATATTGAGGCCTGATCTTTCTAACATCGTTTGAGGAAACCTAGACATTTCGCAGCATTTTTGATGACACCGAATATGTGGTCATTCCAACGTAAATTGTCATTGACACACCCACACAGAATGGAAAGTTTATCGGTTTCGACGATGCAAGTGCCATCCATGGATGGCTGGATGTATAAATTTTGCTTTAACGACAGCAGACAGCATTGTGTTTTGGAAGCATTAAATTCTACTCTGTCAGTGGTTCCCCAATTAGTTATGCTGGTAATATCAGAATTTAATGAGCTTAACATACGCTGCCGTTCCCGTTCTACAGCCGAAGAGCAGGGACGTGAGTCCGGGAACGAATATGAAAAGCAGAGAGTACTGTCGTCAGCAAAGGAATACTATATATTGGATTAGAGGTAGCAGACAAGAGATGGTTGATGAAAATTAAAAAGAGTGTCGGAGACAGAACGGAGCCCTGGGGCACACCAGCATTTATTTTGTGAATATCAGATTTAAACCATGCAAGACAACTTGAATTGAACGTTCCGAAGGGTAATTTCTAATCCATTGAAGAAGAGAGTCGTCGATCTCAAAAGCACTCATTTTCGACAAAAGAGCCTGATGCCAAACTCTGTCAAATACCTTAGAAATATCAAGTGCAACTATCTTGCTTTCGCCAGAATGATGTAAGCTTTGGTTCCACTTTTCGGTGAGACATGCGATCAGATCACCAGTGGACCTGTTGCTACGAAAACCGTACTGCCGGTCATTAAGAAATTTTCGTGTTTCGAGATATTTCATGAACTGGCGGTTTATCAGCGTTTCCATGACCTTGGAAAGAAGGGACGTGCAAAGTGCCTGTAGGAGGAAAGGGAGGAAGATCCGCCTTTTTAGAGACGGGCTGGAAAAATGCTGTTTTCCATCTTCTCGGAAAGAGTCCTAAGAGTAGGATTGATGAAAAAGATTGTGGAGTGACTTAGCCGGACCATCGGATTTGTGTATGTTATGACCTTTAAGTACTCTTGCTGCAACACGATTGCGAAAGTGGATCGGTCCCATTGAAGATTCGACGCACTCACGTCTTAGTTGGGACAAAGCACAATCTGGAAGTGTTGAGCTGGCCGCAAATTATGCAGCAAGCAGATTTTTTAATAATTTTCGTTTAATTTTGATGGGGGCTAACGCCCACATTTATTTGGCTTAATTCAAGCTTAAAAAGCTAGGACTTAAAAACTAAAAATATAAAATATTTAATTAGGGTTTTAAAACTAGGGATGGTGAAGGAGACCGAATTTAGGGAAAGAGTGCTGCGATTAAAATCGAAAACGGAAAGTTTGGAGTTAACTTACGCAGCATATGGGGGGTTGGTTCGTTAGAGCCAACACATATGAGTGCGGTGGATTGGTAGATAGAAGAGACAAGGGCAAGATAGATCTTGAGGGCTAGTTAGAAAATGGAGTTGTAAAGAGATGAGCAATCGACGGAGGCTGAAAGGTGTCGGTGAATGAAAGAATGTGTCCTGTGTCCCTTCGTTCTTCAAGGGTATTCAGGTTAATAAGTTTGAGACGGTCTCGAGAGGGAGGTAAAATTAGAGGATCGTTCAAAGAAGAGCAAATCGAAGAAAACGACGCTGGATTCTCTCAATTTGTGATACATGAACTCTTTGAAAGGGACACCACGCTTGACTAGCGTACTGGTGAAGGGGGGCGAACGTAAGTGATGTATAGTGATCTGGTCACGTGCGGGTTGCAGAATTGTTTTAACGAAGCCAAGTGATGAGTCTGCTTTAGTAATTATCTCATCAATATGCCAGCGTAAATTAAGTTCCTTGTCGCATACGGCATAATATTCCAAGGTCGCGGATAGACTGAACAAGGGATATACTCGGAGGTTGGCTGTGGAGAAGCTAAATTCGGGGAGTAGACTTGTTGCATTTACGTGAGAAGGTGATCGATTGACATTTGGTGACATTGAGTTTTAAGCAGATTTGGATGCACCAGGTGAAAAAACTATTTAGATGTATTTGAAGGAGGCTGGAGTCGTGCTGTGAGGAAATAGGTTTAAAAAATTTGGTATCGTCAGCATAGAGAGAAAGTGCTGAATAGTGAATGACATTTTCAAGATCCTTAATAGTTATGATGAAGAGAAGTGGACCTAGGTGACTACCTTGAGGAACACTTAAAGTGGACAAGAAAGGTGTCGATAGCACAGACCTGAAACGAAAACTATAAAAACGATTATCCAAAATTGGTTTAAAGTCCAGGACGGACAATTAGAACGGGATTAGATTATGGTATATCTTGTCAAAAGCCTTACTGAAATCAGTTGTTATAACGTCAACTTCTTTACCAATTTCAAAGCCTGAGAGAACAGAGGACACGAATTCTACGAGATTAGTCTACCTTTCAGAAAGTCGTGTTCATTAAGGGAAATAAGACATTTGCACATTGAAGCTTAAGGCTTCGTACAAAATGCTTTCGAGGAGTCTGGCTATATGTGAAAGTTTAGCTATGGAGCGGTAATTAGTGACTCCGCTCTTTCATCCCTTTTTGTGTATCGGTGTTATGAAAGAAAACTTCCATATCTGTGGAAATTCACCTTGAGTGAGTGATAACTGGAAGAGATTTGAAAAGGGGGTGGGAAAGTGTTGGTGAACACTTTCTAAGAAGTTTGGGTGGAAGGCCATCTGGGCGGGGTGAGTATTCATCATTAAGTTGTTGTAACTTAATGATCAAAGCTTTGAGAAATAGAGGGTCCAATGGGAAGTTAAGTAGGTATTCGAAGTAAGAGGGATCCGGTATGAACGAACTATCGGCAAAAGATTGGTTAAAAAATGTAGCAAAAATGTTGGCTATGGTATGCGGATCGGTTTATGATATGTTTTCATATGAGAGGTATGGAGGAAAACTGTCAGATTTTTTTCTTGTATTGTACAATAGTTAACGAATTGGTGGAAAGACTTATATTGGCCTTGTCCAAAGAGCTAACAGCTGGATTGCCATTATAAACGAGCGTTGGGATGGAGCAAGATGAGACGGAATTTCGAATAATTTAATGAACGACCAACAATGTTCACAACCTTTGGGACATTGTAGTATTTTTTGCCTCAGCATTTGGTCGAATTGAAATTTCATATATAGTTTATCACCACTCCACACTACTGCTTTGGTATTGATATAAAGATTCTCCAGAGTTTTTTCAAATCTATACGACATTTCATATCGATAAAGTTTATAAAAAAGTTGCGATCGATCAACAGTATCAGAAGCAGCTTTGAAATCAATAAAAAAGACGTACTGTTTTTGCTTTTGTTGATAAAAACTCCGCTATGTTTTGTAATACAAAAAGTAGCCCAAAATCCAGCTTGGAATTCTTTTAAGAGCCTCCTTTCCTCCATCCATACTAAAAATCTTTCCAGAACCGTTTGACAGCTTAATGGGAAATAGAATAGCTTCTTTCAAGTTTTTCGGTATGTTTCCGATTTAGATATTTTGTTAAATACAGACTTTAGAAAAGCCATAAATCCGTTTGTACTATACTCGAAGAATTCAGCAGATAATCGATTGGGGAGCTTTGCACTCCTTATAGCTCGACATAGAGCTTCTCTAACTTCAGAAATGTAGATTGGTCTATTAAGACTCTCACGCACAAAAATGGATTTGCATATAAAAATAGCTTCTATTGGGCAGAATTATTTCATCTCAAATATTTGGAATGACACCAATAAATCTGTTTGCTTCTTACCAGAAGCCCCTTGAATTACTGCAATCATCAAGTTTTGTGGCCTTATTGATATCGGATTCCGACTTTTTCAATCGACAAAGATGTTTGTAATGAGTATTTGCCTTTCTGTAGTTTTTTGAATATGATGTAGTTACTTTTCCGAAACACCCAAAGAAAGGAAATGGCATTCTATATCTAACCACGGTATTTTGTTGCGCATTTTTGTTTTTTTTAATAATCTGCTTGAAATCATTTAAAGTAAAGTCGACATTCGCAGATATCTTGGAAAGGTGTTTGTTGAGATTATACCTGTAAACGGCGGCGGTTTTTTGTTCAACTCAATACTCGCTGATGCAATAATAGGAAGATGATCAGAATATGGAAGTGCTTTTACTTCGAAATCAGTTATAAGGGAGCACCAATATCATCCGACAACTCCTTCGTCAATTGCGCTAGCATAATTTGATTATATGTATCTAGGCATGCATACATAAGAGGTCACGGTCGGTAAACAAGATTTGCATTCCAAAAAGGTCATGTTGAGCATTTGGTGGGATTGGCGAGGTGTCCTTTACTTCGAGTTGCTTCCACGCAATCAGAAAATAAATGCCATTAAGCATTGCTCTCAGCTCAATACCTTGATGTAGGTAGAAAAACGGCCAGAGTTGGTGAACAGGAAGGGCGTTGTTTTCCATCATGACAACGTCAGATCATACACAACTTTAGTGACAAAACAAAAGCTGAATCCATTTGGCTGCGAAGTTATGCAGCACCCACCGTACTCTCCAGACCTGCGCCTTTTGACTACCATCTGTTCCGCTCTCTTCAAGTGAATATATCCTTTAACCGCTCCTAGTAGGAATTGGACCCTTGCCGCGAGTGATCCGTGCAGGGCAGAGCCTTGCCTAGCGAGTTCATCTGCACACTAGTCTCCTTTTCCGTCTCTGTGCCTTGGACCCCATAGCAGTGAGACCCTAAAGCGTTCGCCTAGGCGAGCAAGCTCATCCCTGCACTCCTGCATCATCATGAAAAGGCTAAAATGAAGAGCAGACTCAGAGTTAAGAGCCCTAGCCCACTCTTTTACCACTGCCTATGTTAATTATCTCGATGAATCTAACACTACAACGTATTTGGCATTTTTAGGCACAGGATGTACGCTCGCTCAATGCAATCCATCAACAATCGTGTGCCATTTGCTATAAAGTAAAAATTATTGTAATCCACCAAATGCAATGGGTGAACAAAAGAAGAAATTACTTCGACCAAGAAACTAGCAAAGTCTGTTGGACTTCAGATCATAAACATCGTCGGCAATCAATATTTCATAGACAGGCTGGATGAAGTATTGTGCCCAGCAAATGATGAATAACTTTTTTATATGTCCGATATGCTTGAGGAACTAGTAGCAACATTCGGGCTTCAGCTATTAAATAAGTTCGGTGGTATCTAACTTCTACAGAAAACGAAAACAGAGCATTAGAAGCACGAGATCGAAGATATTGAGAGTTTTGGTGGGTTTAGCGGTAAATGAGGGCAAAACCAAGTGCACATATGCTGTCAACAAGAATGGATACATAGTATTGACAAACTTGACAAAACGTCACAGTCGACAGTATATAAGATCTGCCAACAACACCTCAACAGAAATAAAATGAAAAATCACTCTTGTCGATCGCTGTTTAGGCAATTGAGTAGTAAGGCCTTATCCTGAACTCTATGGGGGACAAAAGTAATGTCATAATGTGAATATACATGAAACCATTTTTGCAAATGGCGTAAGTGTCGTTGTGCTTTGACATTTATGCTGCAGACAGATAGAGAATTAGTTGACAACAAGCAGTGTTGCGATACACGCCTGAAAAACGCGGAATTATTGTCTGCCTGTTGTTTTAACGCATCGTGAATTTCGTCGTCCTGTATTTAAGCGTTTGGCTGAGCGTCTCGGGCAAACTGGGTCAAATAGAGATGTCGCAATAAGTGGCCGGACCCATATTGCTCATTCGACCGAGAATATTACTGCTGTGGCCAAGGACGTTCGAGAGAGTCCACAAACATCGGAGAGAAAACGATGCACACAATTTACACATTCGATGCATCGAATTTTCGTGAAAGACCTGAGGATGTTCCCTTATAAAGTCCAAAACGTTCACCAATTGCTGCCTGATGACTGTCAAGTGAGGTTAATATAGCCCCATCGTCTGTTAAACCTGGTGCAAGAAGAGGATGCTTTCGTACCCAAAATCATAATCAGCGACGAAACTCATTTACACTTAACTGGTTATATAAATAAACAAAACTTTGCGTTTCTGCGGCACGGAGTGTACACGTGAAATGCACGGAGAGTAGATAATTGTATTCCCTCAAAGTGACTTTTTAATGCGCCATTTGTAGTGAAAAAGTGATTGGAACTTATTTTTTTGAGGAAGCCGATGTAACTGTAAGTGATGAGCACTACAGCTGAATTGGCTCTTGAGAATTGTTGGCTCCAGAAAGACGGAACAACGGCTCACACAACTCGGGCAGTGATGGAGATTTTGTACTACCAATTTCCAGGCCGTACGATACCTAGTTTTGGTAAATTGAACTGGCCGGCCAAATCGCCAAATTTCTTCTTTTGTGGCTTTTTGAGATTTCGCGTTTACTATAACAAACCGCAAACCTTGCAAGTATTGAAAGCATGGAGGAAGAAATCACCAATTTCTGCCAGATGTTTTGCGAGTAACAATTTAAAGTGCCGTGAAACGAGCACAAAGGTGTATCAACTCAGGAGCTTAGTGCCATTAACTTTACACCTTCATATAAACTTTTCGTGAAAACAGAATAGAATTGTTTTCACTTCTAACAATATGGCAGCGAATTCACATTACGACATTACTTTTGCCCCACCTAGTATAAGACATTGATCATACCAGCTCTACTTTATTGTTCTGGATCTGGATCACTCTATCGAAAGCAGATGAAGATATCTTCAGTCGTTTCGAGGGAAAAATGCTTCCCACAATATTCGGTCCCATTTACGTTGTCGGGTTTTGGAGGAAAAGATTCAACGAGCTGTACGGCGATATCGTCAGAAAGTTGCGCATCAGTTGACTGAGATGACTAACATAGAACATGCAGATCGAATGGACACCAATTCTCCGGCCCAGAGAGACAACTCAGTAGTAGAAGTAGCAGGTAGGAGGAGGGAGGCAGTTAGCTAAAGACCGGCCTAACTGAAGAGGCTTGTTAGTTGCGACCCAGGTTGATCCCGAACTGTAGCGCCACATAAGTAGGTAAGTAAGTAAGTATGGTATCTAGTTGCCAATATGACGAAAGTATGGAGAAAAAACTTGTGTTTGGCGCTTCTCCGATGAATGAAAATTCATAATTTTGCTTGGAAATTCAAGTCGATAAGCATTTTTTTTGATTCCTAGCCCGAAACATACATCGATCGGTTTAATGATTGGTCGAGAAGGACTACCGAGACTTTTGATGGTAAAAAAATTAGCATACCAGCAAGCAACGATAACCTTGCTGTATCGAATGATTTTGTTTCTGAACTTGTGGACCGTGAGCTAAGAAGATTCGGACTGTAAAAGCTTGTTTGTTGAGGGTCAGCTCTATGCTAATGCTAAAAGCATGTGTGAGTCCACATCTGTCTGCAAATCTCCCATGTACCTGGAATAGGCGGTCATCAAACATCACCATCGTCTTCATTGTGTGCTCCCACAATGTTTTCATAGAGACTTTAATGACAATTAAAACCACTACGCAACATCGATGCCTGCAAAACAGTATTAAACGCCTCTTAGGTTTGTTTGAGCCAAAAGATTAGAGACATGTAAGGTCAGATCAAATATGGTAGTTGTTCAATCGAAAATACACCCGAAAATGTGGAAAAAATCCCCTGGAAGTTCTAGTGAACGGAATCCCCAGCCCAAAGAGCACCCGAAAATTTGAAAAATGAAAATAGTTGCTGCTAATATAGGGGGAGAACCTCATGAGAATGTGAAGAAGTCAAACGATGGATTTCAAAGAATTCCCCAGAACACGATGATAATGAGCTTATGAAGAATCTTAATGTTATTGTGTGATGCAGATGAGCAGATGTTGCTAAGTTTAAACTGAATACAAAAAGACTGCCATGCCGAAATAAATAATCTGGCCCCTAACAGACTATGATCTAATCATCTGAAACCAGTGACTAACAAACTCGTATCGCAAGTAGACATATTATTTTAAAAAAATAATAATAATAATAGATAAATGTTCATGAGTTGTCGTATTGTTTTGTTCTTTTATCGACCAACAGGAAGCTTACTTTCGAAAATGGTTTCCAAATATTGGATATTGTAAAACTTAATCACATACAATAGCTTTGTAAACCAATAATAAACAACAGATGAATGTATCTACGATAAGTAAGTATGTAGAGGCGATAAAAAATGAAAGAATTTGATGAAAATGAAATGGAAAAGTTTGTCGACATCTAATAGGCCTAGTGTCCTTACTTCAAGACATCCGTAATTCGAATAGATTCAAATTTAATTTTTGTTTACACATTTTTCCCATTTATTCCTAGACGGAAGTGATTGGTGCGATCCTTGAACTTAATTTATTTGTTTTTCTTCTTGCATGACGTCTTAACCGGCTTGCTGTTGGCTTTATCACCAAATGCAAGTTCATTTATCTCAGTCTTTGATTAAGCAACTGCTTGTTTTGACAATTGGCTAAAAATTCGATCAGAAGTCAAATGATTAGAGATAAGCACGTGCGTTGTGTTGATGGATATTTTTAAACATATTCTACTTGTGAATAATATGCAAACGTAATGGCAATGATTATCTCAAAGATACAGCTTTTAACGTCAGCATTTTAAATTATTTATCAACGAGGTATTGAGATCGGCCACCAATTACAATACAAATTCTTTAGTAGGCTAAGGTCCGCAATGTCTCTGGTAGTAGAGCAACCAAAAATAAAAGAAAATCAGATTGTTTAAATGAAATTAGGTGGCACATGCCGACAACGAGCAGACTAGTGATTACTATATCGAGAATTAGATTATTACCTACAAGGCGATCCAAAAACACAAGTTTTGTTTTTAATAAGTTCAATGACGACAATATGGCAAATGGCGTCATCCTTGATGAAAGGCAACTTCCACCGTTCATTTCGAAGGAAGAACTTAATGTGATCTTTGCAGCATCACTGAGTCGTAAAAAATCGGTGGAAACCGATGCCATAACGGACATTATGCTTCAAAATCTCCCATTAAAAGCAGTCGAGATTTACCCCATCACGTTTAGCGTAGTGCATCTTATTACCAAAACGGATAAAGGACACGTCCAATCCGGATGATAGGTCGCCCTCAGGATATCAATAAGATATTCGGAAAGGTGAACTATACAATTGTACATGATGATCAGCTCCATTGGAACAAAAGCCAGAAACACTGCACGGATGCCTACTTCATTGATTCTAAGAAGGCGTTCATCACTGTATGGTGAGAGGCACTCTTCTATAAGCTGAAAAGGTTTAAGTCAACCATTGCTGTACATTCTTTTTAATATATTCATCAGTAGACAGTTTACAGCTGAAAACGGTCTATAACAAGGTGCGGTTAGTATGGCGACTCTATTCAACATCTACACAAGCAATTCAACATCACACTAACGAACTTGATCAGATTCAAAGATCGAAGCAATGTGACTTCGATAAAATAAAGGAATATTGCCATGACTGGAAGTTGAAAAATTCTCAGCCGCGTGAACTTCAACACGCATGTGCTCGACGAGGCATCTCTTGCTGACCTAATGAACAAGTGACCTAGGATGTCTAAAAAGGTTTAAAAAGGCACTCCAAAAAGGGACGTGTAGAGGAGGAACTCTCCTCGATGGAATCAATGGTGACGTCCACGCCCTTATTTGAGCTACTCCATCTCAGGACAATGGCCAAGGATGCTGGCGGCGCGGCCGAGCACTTGATGGACCGACGACAGCGCTCGCATTCCCGATTGCTGGCATTGGAGTATCCGACGCCTTGTATCAGGGCTAAAACCAAGGACCTGGGATTCCAGCTTTTTCCATGGAAAAGCCAAAAAGATTGGAAAGAAAAACAGACCTCGGATTTGTATGACCTGGCGACTCCAGCAAAAGAAATGAAGACAACGACCTTCAGATCTGCAGATGGAATGTTTAGAATGTTTATAGAGACCATTTGCTGCTATCACCCAGACATTACCGGCATTCAGGAACAGCAGTGGAATGGATCGACAATAAAGAAAATGAAAAACCTTGACATCTACTATGGGGAACAGATTGCCTAAATCTTGGGCTTCCGACACGTCAGCGAGTGTCTTATGGCAATACGCAACAAGACTAAATTCATTAACGCAAGGCTAATAGGCGTTCATGCCTATTACTAGCGAACGCCGATGATATCGACATAATTGGCACAACTCAGCGGCCTGTCGCTGGTGACTTCGCTGATATTGAAAAGCAACCTCCCAAAATCAGTTTAGTGATAAATGAGGGCAAAACCAAGTATATGCTGTCAACAAGTAAGGACCCACAACATCGGCGAATTGTACAGAACGTCGCAATCGACAGCTATAATTTCAAGTTTGTATACGTAAGGGACACCTTGGCTCTGCTATAAATTCTGCCAACAACATCTTAGCAGAAATAAAACGAATAATCATTCTTGCAAATCGCTGTTTCTTTGGGCTAAGAAAGCAATGGAATAGTAAGGCCCTATTCCATACAACTTAGGAGACTCTATACAAAACCTTGATCATCCCAGTCCTACTTTATGGCGCTGAAATATGGACTCAATCGAAAGCGGATGAAGATATCGTCGGCCTTCTTCGTAAGATATGAGAAGATTCAACAACGACCCATACCAGCTGTTCAACGACATCGATAAAGTCAGTAAACTGGACATGCTAGGACATGCAGAGCGAATAGACATCAATGTTCCGATCCGCAGAGTCTTCGAATCTAACCCGGAGAGACAATACATTAGAGGAAGGTCTCGACTTAAGTTACGCGCACAAATAGAAGGAGACCTCAACGGCTAGGCAGTTAGCTAAGGACCGAACTAACTGAAAAGACTTGTTAGTTGAGACCCCGAACTATAGTCCCACCTAAATAAGCTAATAAGACCGCAAAGGGTAAGATTATTTAAGTTTTTTGTAAGCTAATTCTTCGGTGTTTTTAGGTATTTTGCCTAGCTTTTAAGAATTTTTAATTTTTGAAAATGAAAATGCATTTTAAATGAATACAATTAATGACGATGATTTATACGATTCCCGGTCAATAAAAAATTCTTACATCGATAAAAAAATGGATGAGGACGTTTAAACTTAAGTCCAATTCTGCTGAGCTATTTTAAACAATCGGATATCACTTGATAAATCTGCTCTTAGCCTTACATTCATAGTGAACAATTTGGCAGGGCTATAGGTTGTGCATTTTAAATAAACGAAAGAACTCTAGAAAGTTTTCGTACGGCAGATAAAATCGCGACACTGTTTCTTTTATATGAGCTACGTCAGCGTATTCGGAGCTATTGTGAAAAAGGATTTTTCAGAACTAGTCAGGGTGCGAATCGGAAACAACGTGACAATAGACAATGATAACTTTGAGGAGGTGAGGCTTTTTGTATACCTCGGCCCCGCTATTAACTCTGATAATGGCACCTCATCAAAAATCAAACGAAGGAACCAACTTGGCAATCGCTTTTAACGCGTTTGTTGGGAAACGCTAAGAAAACTCTATATGAGATTCTTATCATATCGGACCTGCTCCATGACGCAGAAGCACGGACGTTTGCGAAGGTGGATGAAGTTATCTTTGATTCAACCTTCAAATAATTTATGGCTTCTGTTACGTTCACGTGGTTTCGAGAAGAAGATATAACATTTATTGGGGAGACTAAATTTGTAGTGACAGCTGGCTTGTTGTTGTTTTCTAGTCAATTTATCAAATTTAGTTGATTTTAGTTAACTGAAAACATGAAAGTCTTCCGGGCTTTGTTGGTTGGGATTCGAACACCGAATCTTCCGGTTTGGAAGCCGGTTCTGTACCTCTTGAGCAACGGCCACTCCACGTCATTAGACCGAAGGGACTGCCATTGACAGTGAGAGGCGTAGTTAGATAGAATCTGGCTCGATAGGTACGAGTATTTATATTTAAACAGACTTATAAATGTCTGTATTACTGGGGCGAAATAGGCTTTAACCTTATGAAGAAAAGCAGGCAACTTGACTCTAGGGTGAAAGCCATATTCAATGTGGCCCTCATCGTGTCAAACATCGCTTATATTCTAGTTGTCACATGTGGTTTTGTGTAGTGCCCTAATACATGGGAATAATTCGAGTGCTTATAAGACAGAACTACTTAGGTGACGCGCAACAGAAAGGGGCTAACTTTCTTGGATTAAGCACTCGCAGAGGATAATAGCTTGAGATCTAGGTCCACTCCGGATCCTAGCGACATCTTAGCATGTAGGCTCAGACCTTGTAGGCAGAGACTAGTTCCAGACGCCTATGGCGGCTTTAAGCATGCTTCCTAAGCCTGTGTGACAATGTATGTCGAATCACGATTATCGGTATTGCATCATAAACTGTTTTAATCATAAGATAAGACTTAGATAGCGTGACGTTAAAGAACTTCGCGGAATTCAGAAGAGCAGAAGAGGCAGAAGAGTTCAAACTTAGTAATGTGAAAACACCACATCTTTAACAAATGAGGACAATGCTACCATATGCGCTACTTTCTATGGTTGCCTTGTGCAATGTGGATTATAGAGGTCCAGTTTTCCACCACTGGTATATAGCGTATTACTCGAAAAAATGTTTCGCTCCAAGGCGTCAGCCATTACTGGTTAATTGGCATAAACTAGTGACCTGACGTAACCCCGCAGAAAATAATCCAGTGGTGTCAAATTGCAGAATCTTGGTGGCCAATTTAACGATCCATTTTTTTGAAATGACTCCAAACTTGACTTAATAAAGCGCTGTTTTCATTAGCACCCGCAGTATGTGGTGGAGCACCATCCTGTTCGAATCACAGTTCTTCCACATTGATATAACGCAAATTTGGGAACAAGTAATCGTTGATCATCCGAATGTACCGGTGTCTACTGACTTCATTTTTGAAGAAATAAGGACCTTGCTCAACTTCCAGTTTATTTTTTTTTTGTGATAATTAGCCCCCGATTAGGGAGTTATAATACCCTTAAAATGTTTGCACACAGCACGGGCGAAGGAAAGTTAGGCAGTAAGAAAACAGAGGTACCAATGTACATTAGCCTTAAATGTTTGTAAGAACTCGGCAGGGCATTCCATAAGCGAGTTGTACGGCTTAGGAAAAAATCACGATATTTCAGAGTAAGTTCGAAAGTGGCTACTGATAAGCATTCATAACGAGACGGGTGTTACGCTTGAAGGTTTGAAGGGACGGAATGATACTGATGATTTCGATGGAGCACGTTGGTATTCGAGGATGTCAATTGACTGATATTAGTATCACCTATGAGTCTTATCGCACGGTTTTGACTGCTATCTAGCGGGTGCGGATATGTTTTAGGCGCACCTGACCAGATGTGGGCACTGTACTCCAATTTTGGGCGAATGAATACCTTAAATATTGAGGCCAGATCAGAGGGGGTGAAATATTTCTTACATCGCTTGAGGAAACCTAGATATTTCGCAGCATTTTTGGCGACATTAAATATGTGGTCATTCCAAGGTAGGTTGTCATTGACACACAAACCAGTTTTTCGGTTTCGACGATGCAAGTGCCATTCATGGATAATGGCTTTGTCTTTAAATTTCGCTTTCACGACAGGAGACAGTATTGTGTTTTGGAAGCATTAAATTCCACTATGTTGAAAGTCCCCAATTGGTTATGCTGTTAATATCGGAATTTAATGAGCTTCACCTACCCCGCCGTTCCAGTCCTACATCCGACGACCAGGGACCTGAGTCCAGGAATGAATGTGAAATGCAGATAGTATTGCCGTCAGCAAACTAATGTAGAGGATTGGAAGTAACAGACAAAAGATCATTGATGACAATCAAAAATATTTTCGGAGACAGAACTGAGCTCTGAGGCACACCAGCCTTTATTTTGTGAATATCAAACTTGAAACCATATCAAGTGCAACTATCTTGCTTTTGCCATATTGGTGTAGACTGTGGTTCCATTTTTCGGTGAGACATGCCATCAAATCACCCGTGGACCTGTTGCTACGAAAACTACACTGCCGGTCATTCAGGAGCTGATGGTGTGTCAGCGTTTCCATGACCTTTGAAAAAAGGGACATGGGTGCAATTGGTCTATAGGAGGAGTGAAAAGAAGATTAGCCTTCCTTAGGGACGGTGTGGACAAATGCTGTTTTCCATCTGATCGGAAAGAGTCCTAAAGAATAGGATCTATGAAAAAGCTTACACAGTGTGGTTTTGTCAGCGAAGAAGAACACCTCTTCAGAAGAAGCAGAGATATACCATCTGGACCAGCGGATTTATGTATATTAAGATCTTTAAGTACTCTTGCTACTACACGAGTGCTAATGTGAATTTTCCCCATTCAAGATTCAAGTGTAGGCGGGGACAAAGCGTAATCTGGAAGTGGCGAGATAGCCGTTTAGTGTGTAGCAAGCAGATTGGCCTTGCCGAAAGAGCTGACAGCTGGATTGTCATTACAAGGACGAGGTAGAATTTCTAATGTTTTTGGCAGACGACATTGCAGTTTTTAGTCGTATTGAAATTTCACACCCTTAAGAAATAAGTTGAAGTCATTTCTGGCTCGTTTGAACTTTTTTCGGTTTTCTTCTGTAGGTTTGGTCTTGTAGGACCAAAAAAATATTTCTCTAACCCTAAGAAGCCTCTTTCCAGCTCGAGTCGTACCACGATTTGTCTTTTGGTTTGATACGCTTCACCCAATGAGGGATGAAGGATCTCATTCCAAAGAGGATAGTGTATGTGATCGTATCAGCAGTGGCATACATGTCGTTATCGAGGAAACACAACGAGTAGTTAAAATTCCTAAAGAAGGTGTGAGGTCCGCTCCAATTGGCTTTTTCGTATTGCCATACGGTTCTTTTAGTAATCTTTTCTCTAACTGCGTGGTCAAGAAACCAGCTGATATGACATGAGCCTAGAGTACATTGACCTTGTACTTGTACTTGTATAAGTCCTGGATCTTGGCGGTATGACTATAAACGTCTGATATTCGCGTGTGCTCATCTACGAACTGGGTTAAGTTGTTTTCCGCAGCGACGATCTTAATACACCGTCCTTCGGGTGTTGTCTGTCCAGAATATCGAAGCCACCCAGAATTGTGTATGTTGAAATCGACCATAATAACGATTTCAGTATGAGGATAGAGGGATACAATTTTTCGAATAGAGTCAGACAGCGCATTAAGCTCGTTAAAGGTCGAATTCCTGTCCAGTTGGGGGCTTCTGTAAATAAAGCAGTAATGAATAATTTGCTTACGGAGATAGAATTTTAACAACATGAAATTGAATTCCGGATTGGAACAAGCACTACATTGTGATGGGGTTTGGTAAGCTACATCACTACGCACGTATATGGTGAGACCGCGATGAGAATGAGATTTTTTGTATTTTTTCTATTTTTTTTTGTGCAGACAACACACGAGCAGCGAGTGCACTGTGTCTACGTGTGTGCATACGTCGGAGTTCAGCACCATCGAGTTGAAGCCCGCAATAAATATTCATGCAGCTTTAGCTCTTGCACCAATTGGATCATATAAACCTTGAGACCAAAATCTTTACGCAGAATTTTCCAGATAGAGGATGGACAAAGACCAAGTAGCTGCGAACGACGAAGAATTGATAAATTGGGTTCCTCTTCAACGCAAGCTTCTAAAGCCGCGATGTTTTCTTTCGAACCATCTATTCTATTCTTGCTATTTCCAATAATTTGTACATTGTGACAACTTGAGATTCTTCTATGAATTTTAACTTCCTTATAGGGAAATTCTTGCGTTCAACACATAATGCGCTCGAATGAAGCGCAATTGTGAAGTCCAATTTTCGACAACTTTATCGAGCAACTAGGGCCGGATATCAGCAATAACACGGCGAATGTTGACTTCCAAATCGTTCAACTTCTCCGGTTTATTGGCATAGACTAGTGACTTCACATACCCCCAAAGAAAGTAATCTAAAGCTGTGAGATCTCAGGAGTGTGCAGGTCCGTTACGCGAAATTATGAGCTCAGCAAAAGTTTCCAACAACAAATTGATGGTGTCATGCGCCGTGTGGCGCCCCATCTTGTTGAAACCAAAGCTCCGTTCTATTCAACTGAGGAACGAAGTAGCCAGAAATCATGTATCTATAGCGCTCTCTATTGACGGTAACATTCTTGCCGGCATCGTCCTTAAAGAAATATGGGCCGATCATTCCACCAGCCCATAAAGCACACGAAACAGGCAGTTTTAATAGTTGTAGGGGCGTTTCGACGAAGGTTTCTGGGTTTTCTCCACTCCAAATTCGACAATTTTGCTTATTTTCATATCCATTTAACAAAAATGGGTCTCATCGGAGAACAAAATTTTGGGTTGAAAGTGAGGACCAAGCTGAATTATGTTTTCGGCCCATTCCCCGCACCTACGACGCGTATAATGGTCACGCGGATTAAACTCTTGCACAAGCTCTATCTTATAAGCTTTTAAGCCAATATCTTTCCGTAAAATTTTCCACAAAGTGGATGGGCATAGCTCCGATTGCTGTGCACGATGGTGAATCGAATCATTCGGATTCTCCTCAACGCTGCGCTCCACAACGGCAATAACTTCTTCTGTTTGTCGTCTTTGAGGATGCTTATTATCCACTGGAGTGTACGTAGTGCGAAAACGATTCATCGTGTTCCGAATAACTTGGTCAGATGGACGACCGTAAAATGGACATAGCACAAGATAAGTTTGGCGAACCGAACCATGGTTTTCAAAATAAGTTTGCACAATTTTCATGCGTTGTTCTTACGTTAATTTATTTATCGTAGAATGGCAAAACGTACTAACCACAAATCAACTTTCAACTATCAAATTGACGACCTGTAGAAACAGTGTTGCCAATTTAAAAACTAAACCTCTAAAAAAAAACACCCTTTTTTACCTATTGGGTTGTACCACATGAAATGTCGCTCAGTCGGAAATAAGAAGTTCTGGAGAGAACAACTGTGCCAGAACGTTAAATTTTATAAAATAAAGTGGTACGTGTGCTTGACGTGTGAGAATTTTAGGGTTCGTTACAAGTACCGTTATTTTTTTTCTAGGAATTATTTACCAAGCTGTCGGCAGTTCAAATTCGAACCCTCTTCCTATCCGAATTTAAAATTGGACATAATGCATCATTGGCAATGAAAAACATTAATGACGCATTTGAGGATGTAGCGGTTAACGAACGCACTGTAAGATGTTGGTTTGGAAAATTCCGTTCGGGAGATTTTAGCCTCGAAAATGAACTATGTAGGCAGCCGGACACGTTAGTTGACGACGTTGGAAGCAGAAACTAAATCGGTGTGGGAGATTGCACAAGGCATGGGAGTACTCCCAATTACAATAAGTCGACACCTTTCTCTTATAGGAAAGGTAAAGAAATACCCCCAAGCACGATCTTCGCTCAAAAAAGGTTACGGTGACAATTTGTTAGCATCGAAAGGAACAATCGACTTTTCATTTCTTAAACCAGAAGAAACGATAA
The DNA here is from genome assembly GCA_963966105.1 of Volucella zonaria. Taxonomy (NCBI): domain Eukaryota; kingdom Metazoa; phylum Arthropoda; class Insecta; order Diptera; family Syrphidae; genus Volucella; species Volucella zonaria. The sequence continues at coordinate 41,991,838 of OZ014534.1, read as the reverse complement.
ACGCTATCAAATATTGTGAGGAAATCGGCATATTGCATGCCAAATTCGCTAAAAAGCAACCTGCGTTTGTCAATAGGCACGGTCCGATCCTTTTGCATGACAATCCTAGACCCCATACCTCACAAGTAACGCGCAAAAACTGTTGCAGTTGGGATTTGAAATTCTTCCTCATCCACCGTACTCTCCTGATATTTTCCCAACGGATTACCATATTTTCCGCAATCTGGATTCATTTCGCCGGCAGATGGTATTCCGGAACCGAGCAGAGGTCATAAAAGCCTTTGAAGATTTCATTGCCTCAAAAAGTGAGCACTTCTACGATAAAGCAATATTTGACCTCGTATGACGTTGGAAGAATGTCATAGATGCCAACGGATCCTATTTTAGTTGAATATAAATTTACGGGAAAATAATATTGACTTTTTAATTTTTATTATAAAATCGGACGTTTCATGTGGTAGAACCCAAAATTTATCTAAAGGAGGGCTTCCACTTGATGTGTACCCCATTCACATTCAACTCTCTACTATGAAGCGTTTTTTCTTCATTTGATTTTATTTTACAGCTGTTGTAATAATTTTCCAATATTTCCATTACATTTTCTGAGTTCCCCTCAATGAGAACAGCGAATTCATAAGATGAAAAGATTACCGTGTCGTCGGCAAATACAGCAGCATCACATTCAGGAAGATTTTGAAAGGCTCATGTGAATATGTTACATAAAATTGGCTCAAGGACTGAACGTTGTGGAACCCCTAAATCAAACGAAACTACGTCGGCGAAGCCATTACCAACATGATCGACCCTCTGGGTAAGGGGTGGATGAAAACATATTAAAGCGCTCTCAAAATTAGTTTTTTTTTAAAAAAAGAAAACAACATGTCTTTTTTTTAATTATTCCAAAAATTATTGTAGTCAACCAGAAATGTATTTTACGTCATTGGTTAAAACTGTTTGCAAGCGTTTTGAATCTTATCCAATCAGTTTAATAAACTGGCATTTTTCGGATTACGAGTAACTTACCCTAAATTCTAATAGGATATGAAATATCAAAAACCATTGGAGAATACTACTTGTTCTCTTTACCAAGAAGTCCCTGGCGTGACCCATTTCGACTCGTTGCATTGTGTATTACATTTACAAAGCCGAAATATTTCCCCCACTGTATCACTTAATCCGGAGAAAATCATATTGATTAAATAAAAATCATCTCTCACCCCAAAGGCTTTTAAAAAATGATTTAAAAATTCATCAGTCACCATAGGCTCTAAAGGTACAACATAGCACTCTCTATGTATCTACTCATACCCACTGTACCGCTCTTTATTCGGATTTAGCAAATACTTAATCCCCTTCATTAAAATGCTATTTTGGGACGACTAATTTAATAAATAATTCAATTTAGGTTCGCTTTTCTGCCAAATCAGAAGCCAATCGACGCGTATCATTATAATTTTGCTTTTGCATCTAATGGTCCGACATCAAATCGCACGTGCTTATCACAAAAGTTGGCTACGTCATAGGAAGCGTCGACTGCACCGATTGATGGGTTCAAATACGAAAAAATAAAAAAATGAATTCCACCAAAAACGTGATGCGAATCGGCGGTTTGTTGTCTCAGTTTAATCTAATCGATAATGACACCATACGTTAAATAACATACATAGTACTACACATGAGTCATACTTTTGGTGAGTATTCTGTTAAGCTCTACTGTAACTCACATTAGTAATTAATTTTGAAAGGAAATGAATAGAAGGTAACAAATACTTCAAAAGTGTGTTTGGTAAGAATTTGTAAGCATTCTTTGCCGCTTGATCTAAATGAACTCTAAAAGTAAGAAGCACAGACCAGAGCACTCAAACAATTTATGGGAGTAGAAAGACTATAGCCCCTCTGAGAAGTTAGAAAGCAGTCGTTATATCTGCCAGCATCCTCGAAAGTCATACCATCCGCAGTCATGTTCACATAAAATCCAACTATCACTAAAAGTTTTAACCGAGAATGCAGGAAGTCCTAAGGCAGGTTCGAGTCCAGAGAAACTCTCGTCTAGCGAATTCATTGCGGATCTCATATTCAATGTCCTGGGACCCAAACAAGACTTACGTCTGCAATCAGAGAAGCCATGATTATCTGTTGGTTTAGATGCTGACACTTCGTCACTGATTCTTCACAACATACTCGTAGTTCATTGCTCACAGGATTAACTATATCTCGGCTTGAAAGGTAAACGCAATTTTTCCAAACGAGAAGTGAAATTTAACGTTGTCGTCCGCCAAAAAGACACAAGCACCCATATAAGATCGGTTCCTGGCCGGACTATATTCGTTTCATAGCCCAAATTCTGTCCGCAACCATTCCTAGCCAGTCGATTTCGTATTATCAACAGAAGTTGTAGTGTTATTGCATCAGACGCCACGCCAAGTACATTAGAGTCAAAAGATCGCTCGTATGGTCATCAAAACTCCAACCAAAGAAACCTTCTTTCTAAACAGAAGATGGCTTCGAGAGTGCAGCTCTTAACGTGAATATCAAAGGGAGGAGGATTAATCGGTATATCTAGAGCAGAGCCAGGTGTATTAGGGAAAGCCCTGCAGTGGAGACTGACACTTCATTGGAGTCTGGTAAAAGCAGTAGTGACTTATAGTATATTCGTGAATGCTTTTTTCACCAGACAACCGACACAAAGGATATAATTGATCTTGTCATAGACATGCACATCCACCTTCGTCTTGCTGAAAGATATCTTATACTGTCACATCATCTTGGAGGTTTTTGACATGATATGTTTGGTCCAAAAGTGTTAGTTATCCAGGATGACACCCATATACTTAGAATTCTTGGAGGTTGATGCCTTTAAGATTTAGATGAATCAGAATCGTCAGCATCCTCCATATTGCGAAGAGAATAACCTCAGTTTTGGGAGAATTGACTGGAAGCCACGGTTGCCTACGCTTTCAGTTAGTCGATACACATAATTCAATGGACAGTACATTATCTGCATATGGCTGGGCGTAGACGTCTGAACCATCCAGCGATGGCCTCATATGAGCTACTTTGACAAGTACGGATGATTTCATGTGAGTTTTTTTTGCCATCTATCCTGATCTTCGAAATACAGATGGTGATAGAGGTATTAAGTGAACCAAGGGCAGAGTTAAAACACTTACAATGGGTCATTGGCACTTGGCTTTAAGGATCTGACTCTCCAACCCGTGGGTTTGGCTGTCGAGTCATTTGCCCTACCACGTAAAGCATTATACTCGTATGGTGTGAAGCAACAAAGAGCCTCGAATATGGATGGACTTACTGCTGACAGCCCCAGTAAATAAAAAATGGATATCGAGTTTCGGCTATATACTCGTATGTAGAATGTTTAGCACCTCACATGTCGCTATGCAATTTAGCGGAGGTGCTAAGCCACACAAGAAGTGCGATAGGTTAGCCCAGGTAAACGAAGGATGTAACATATGCTGAGTTTCAATCGAACGCCTGATTACAATTCCCATCAAGGGTATTTTCACTAACTTTAGAATCGTACGCGCTTACCCTCTCACAGTAAAGAAAGACGGCTTGTTAGTGACTGCATCTGCGAGCTCATCGACCAGACTTATCACCAATGTCCTAAATACGATAATAAGAACATCCTCACTCAAGAAAGAAGAGCATCTTTGGTGGAACAGTTTATAAACATATTTTGGCTTGCAGGACACTAGCTTTTGGCTGATGTGTTTCACCATATGTGTAAGATAACAGTGGAAAATGACAATTCTCCAAAAAGTCAGTAATGAAATCTTTGAGCCATTTGTTGTCAAAAAATTATTTCCACAAAGTGACAGGTTGTCATGTGATTTGTTCAACAGTTCAAAAGAACTCTGCGATACTTCCAGGCCAATATCATGGCACAATATTTCAAAAGTCTGTGCAACTGCTAGGATACGACATCGATATTGTAAGAGAAATCAGCGATGTAAGAAGAAATACATGTTATCAACAAGGAAGGAAGGACTCCCAAAACCAACGGCTGAGATCTTCTCTTCCTGCGATCCGCTATAAAATCAAACAATAACGCCACCGTTGTAGTCAAACGAAGTATTACTCTTAACAATTACTGTTGTTTTGAACGAAGGAGGTAACTGAGAACAACTAAGAAAGCGCTCGATAAGACCATTAACGTCTCAGGCCTACTGTTCGGGACGATATCATGAACATTGTCTTAAGTGGACGCAAATGTTGCGGATCCTCTCTGCCATCTGTATAAACGGAATGTGGAGAAGAAGATATAATTACAGACTTTACTGGCTATACAGTGACACAAACTTGGCCGGAAGTACTAGAATTCATCGGCTTCGATGACTAGAACATGTTGAGTCCAATTCGGAAGGATAATAAGGTAAAGGAAATGCTCACCAGAGTGGATAAGATAAAGTGGAAAGGGATTTCAGCCAATTTTCCGTGCGCAAATGGAGTTAATTAACGCAAAATCGAGGTAAATGGAGACCACTCCAGATTATTACCTGTTCCGCAATTAACTATCCAAAAAATGTTCAGAGGAAAAACTTTCAGGATTCTTATTAGTTTTAGGGATGTCTGCAATAATATAAGTAACTACTCGTATATCCGGATTTTTTTCAATGATCGAAGTTTCCACAATTTAAATCGTCGACGGGGGGACTATAATGATATAAAGTAAAAATAAGTGAACTGTGTCATCCTAAAATCACTATGGCCAATCCAAGGAGCCACGTAAATATGAACTGCGTCACCTTCTGAAATTCTCAAGAAATGTCTTATTCTGACATTTGAATGTAAATTCGTCCTTCGTCGCTATTTGTAGGTAATCCTTCAATGGTTCACCGGTATAACCTTTGGTCTTTTCCGCTTACAATATCCAATTTTAAATTCTAAAATACGAAGGGTATTTAATGAACTTTGACAAACATATCATTTGACAATAAAGTACTAATGAATTTTAATACCTCTCTGTTTCAAGGAATTCATTACAAATCCATCCGATTTAGAACAGAATGACAGTCAACAAGCAGATAAATCGTCGAATTTAGATTTCGATTAAAAGACAGTAAAAACTCGTACTTATGTTGTACCATAAAATATATGTATTGTTTTTCAATTTACGTTCGGGTTATTTAGTTGCTAGATAAACTTGGTCGACCTTGCGATAAGTGTTTTACAATCCATAGCTTTATAGCCAAGCTGGCGCAGCATATGTGTACGTTTTCGTAGTTGTCAGTGGGAGCTGTCACTTAGAACTGTCACAGAGAGCTCACTTTTGATTCATTTAATTGACACATAATTTAATGCATACTGACTTATGGATTGGTATTTCGATGTTCTGATCTTCATTTCGATTATTGACAGCATGTTGGTACTATCATCAAAAAAGGTTTTAAATTTGTCAATTGACTGCATTCTAATTAGAAGTGACAAATTAAATGACATAAGCAAGTTCTCAACAGATTATACATTAGATAAAATAGAAAATATGCGAGTATTAGGGTAGGTGTGGGAATTTAATTAAAATAACATTTGTGCTGTTCACACCTAGCCTATGATTAGGAAAGGCTCAGCTTTATTCGTATATTCTCGTAATAAAACACCCTGCCTCATTAAAAATTAACAGCTTATGAGGTAATTGGTTTGATTAAAAATTTCCGCGAGTGTGAACGTAATTACTGATTCATTTAATTGATTTATCGCTTCAGAAAACAGAATTTTTGAAGGAAATCTTAAAGCCGATACAAGTAGGTAATGAGTCTTTATTTTAAATTATGGCAACTTGTCCAAAACAATCGCTTTGCTGTTTGGTTGTTCACAGCGTGTCATCAGTAGAACAATAAAAATTAATTTACTTCAAATTTTAGTTTGTAAGGAAGTGATTAAAAGACTTAGTTATCAGTGAATCTGTATAATAAGCACTGCTCAATCCTTGCATGCCAAGCAAAAATGTTCAAGTTAGTCTTGAGCGATTTTCAATACAAAATCAAGCCAAAAACTGAGGGCACAATTATAAACATTGGTTATCTGGGACTTGTCCGTATTTTCTAAATTTAAAAAAAATAATAAATAATCTACCTCTCGACTCTCGACTATGGCGCGATATATATCGAGAACAGACCTGCAATAGAAAAAGTAAGAACACATATTTATTTGCGTTACCGTCATCGATCGTATAAGGTTTAAAGTGTTCATCTTTAATCTCAAGGCCGTATATAGTACTAGAGATCTCATTCACCGAAAGCACAGGGAAAAAGTTAAGCTTCAGATGAAAAATCGTTTGAAATAAACTTTGAAAAATGACCCACGAAGATGGGTTTGCTACATTGCCATTGAAAGATGAAAGCCGCTGTATAAAGATTTTGACTACATTTGATACCTCAAAGGAAGATCGGGATCAAAAAATACGCAGCTCGAACAAAACCCTATTCGTAGTCGGCGACGAATGTTGGCTTCAGGTTCTTCTAGCGGCTCTTTACATATACGCTCGGGAAATGATCCAAAGGTTTTAAACCAGACAGATCTTACAGGCCAATTCACAGGTCCAATTTTATGCTCATTAAAGTTTCCTTCAAACAAAGTGATTGTGGCGTGCGATTTTTGGCATGTTGGAACCACAATTCTTCCTGATTCAATTGGAGAATGAAAAGGTCAGTTATCATGAATATATAACACCCTCGTTTTGGAAGAAATATTGAACAATGATTCCCCCATCCCTTGAAGCATAGAATCTTACAACATCTGAATAATGGTTTGTCGATTCACCCAATAATGAGCCTCGTCACGGAACTAAATTTTGTGCTGAAAAAGAGCACCAATATCAATCTGAACTTCGATCTGGTTCTTGTAAGCTAGTAAGCCAATATCGCGTTAAGTTTCGCGAACTGAATCATAATTTTCGAAATAAATTTTAACAAACTCTCAACTTCAAAATTGGCTGTCGCTGGACAAGCGTCCCGTATTCAAAGAACAAGCATCTACAAAAAAAAAACACCTACTACAGTGCGTTTCATATATATAACCCACTTCAAAAATCGTAAACGCTATATCCGTTTATATAAAATTTCTTAAAAAAATGTATGAGGAATAATACCACTGCTTCCTCTCCCGTGAACATCGAACTTGTCGAGTTGTAGAGGCTAAGTAGGGTCAAAGAATCTCTACAAATTCTCCAGACGAGTCCTGAAACTAAAGACTGCCCCCCACCCCACCCTCCTTACTAGCACCACTGTCATATCATACGACTCGTGCCGAAGATCAACCTGGCTGAGGACCCAGCATCTCCAAAAATAGCTCAGTCGCGAACGGAGTTTCGGAATACCTGGCGACCTCCGGATTAGCTAGCCTTATCTGTATACAGTCGATCTCTGTACAGATGGACCATTCTTCCTCCGCTAATCGTGGGACCATATTACAGATAATATCTCAAAAAAAAAAAAACAAAACCCGAGGCCGGTACACTTTTAATACCGAAATGTTTATCGCATCATTAAAACCTTCGAATCCATTCCGGTGGTTAAGAGAAGTGAATGGGCTAACAACATCCTAAAAGACGGATTACCCACTGCTTCCACTGCTCCCAAAACACCAAAAGACTTTTCCAGGCCCCTGAGATCATTGGAGGACACCGTGCCGGTTCCCAAGAGACCTAATACTTACAACACCAAAACCCCTGGAGGATCCAACAGCACATCTCTGACGTCTTTCAGAGAAGTCGTGAAGGACGCAATAATGATCGCGGTGATCGACAGGAACGACACCGACGGCTCCATAACACCTAAGCGGTGACAGTTGGCCACGGTAAAGCTTTCGAGCAACATTTTGCCCATCATGCGCGAAAACCCCGGGCCACCTCCCATCACAATTGACGCTAGCTGGCACCAAGGTCACGTCAACTTTGTCGCTTGTGCCAATCAGAGATCTCTTCACTAAAGCCATAGGTGGACAGGTGCAAAACTTGAGGTCCAGTCTAAGGAGCACATCCCTAGCATACTTCGAACTCGCACCTGGATCCCAGCTGAACCCTCCTCCCCAGAAAGCATTCTGGAAATCATCAGGCTCAACAACCCGACCCTTCCGACTCATGACCTGCAAAGTCGCGAAACTGGAGAAACTAAGGAGCTCTTATGGATGCGCGTTGATCGTGATCAATAAGAAATCCCTTAACCCTCTAGAGCAGGCATGATTCGGTCCGGCTTCGAGTCAATACGAGTACACCTAAGGGTCTATAAAAAGGATGAGCTGGATGCTGATAAGCAACCTTCTCCTCATTTAACGGAGACACCACCAAATACAATTTTAGATCTTGGAGCGTCGATATCCTTTCCAGAAATGGATAGCGACGACTCCAATCTATCTGAGATGACAACTAAGCCGTCGGTCTCTTCTTTTGACATCCTGCTGGAAATGGACACCGATGACGAAGCAAAAAGAGTTCCTATATGATCAGAGGAAGAAGATGAGCTTTTGAACACATCTTCAGAATCGGAGAACTGTTATTGCCTGACCAGCCTCATTCTCAAAGAACAATGGTCCGATGGTGATACGTTGTGGATGCGTCCGTGGATTTTCATCAAGATGCAAATGAGCCTCATCGCTGAAGATGGTTTTGTTGGAAAAATCAGAATCCACTTGCTGTTGTTACATAATCAACGAACTCTCTTCGCTGTGCGTGGTCAGTAAGGCTTCATTTCTTGAGTCAATTGCACTTTGTATGCTTGAAGATACAAATCTTTCGTGAGAAGACGCTGTAGAGTGCTTCTCGAGATGTCCAATTCTTGAACACGGTGGCGAATAATAAGGTTGAGACGATTTTGATTAAGAGGCAGAGTAAAAGGATTGTCCCAGGGCATACCTCGAAGAGCAAACCGAAGAAAAATACGCTGGATGCTTCGATTGTTGAGATGTGAACACGATGATATGGGGACTATACTTGACTATCGTACTCTAGGAGAGAGAGAACAAATTGAATATAGACGGACCTGGTTACTTATGGGTTGGTGAATGACCTAATACAGAGTTGCTTTAAAAATTATCTCATCTATCGAACGGATGACATACCATATATTGGTTATGGAGAATGTAAAGTCGGGGAGGAGATTGGTGCCGCTCATGTGAAAAGGTGATGGATTCGCATTTCGTAATGTTAAGTTCCAAACAATTTTTGAGGCACCAGATTGAAAAACTATCAAAGTCTTGTTAAAAGAAAATTTTGGTATCATCGGCGTAAGGGGAGATAGACGAGTATTTGATGATTCTATCGAGATCATTTATGGTGAATACAAAAAGAAGAGGACCGAGATGGTTGCCGTGTGGAACAAGAGGTAAAAACGGTTTTACGGGATATCCATTTTAACAGTATGGTTTTAAAGCCGAGGGCTGACACTTTGAAGATTATTAATCGATGAGAGATTTTATCGAAGGCCTTGCTAAAATCGGTTGCAACTACATTGACATCGTTGCCATTCTCTAGGGCAGAGAGGGCAATGGATACGAATTCAAAGAGATTTGTGGTGGTTGATCTACCAATATTTGGAATTTTAGAGCTTCATACAAAATGCTTTCTAAGAGTTAGGGTATTTCAATCTTAGGCCTTTAACAAAGGAGTCGTTAGTGAAGGATTGTTTAAAAAAGGTGGCAAATAGGTTAGCAATGGTGAGTGGATCGGTAGATGACTTGTTGTTGGAAGAGAGGTAAGGAGGGTAACCATCAGAGTTACTTTTGTGTTTAACAGATTGGAAAAATGACTTAGGGTCGTTTATAAGGTTGACTTGCGCATTACTAAGGTAGCGCTGGTAAGGGGAATAGTAAAGTTCGGTGAAATGAAGATAAGCACCATCATAGTTGGAATAGTCGGAAAAGGATGTGATTCGAAAGAAAACAGCCCATAGCTTGAACGAAGCTTGCGATTATACCAAGGAGGACTAGTATGTAGATGATGTTTTAAGGCGAGAAAACGGAACGTGAAGGGAAAAAGAATTAAATATTTCTCTATAAAAAGTGGATAAGGCATCATTTACAGAGAGGTTGTGAAAGTTAAAGGGAGATTTGCTGAGATAGTCACTGATTTTGTGAAAGTTTGCTTTATGAAAGTCGTAGCATGAGAGAGTTGTGGGGGGAGTTGTTAGACAGAAGAGTTATGAAAAAAACGAGAGAAGAAGGGGAGGATAGTAGTTATAGATAGTAGTTGTGAGAGATAGGGGGCAAATTGAGACTGAGGAGTTAATTGAATCTGTTGTGAAAATAAGGTCTAATTTCCTGCCCATGTAGTTGGATATAAGGCTGACTTGGCATAAACTTGAGTCTGTTAAGCGATCTGCAATAAGAAACATTCCTTAGCTGCGTTGGCATTTGAAGCGATGAAAAACGATTGATCATCTGACATAGTCTACTGTAGCTGAGGAAGATTAAGGTCATCGAAAGTAAGGATATCGTCAATAGATTCAGACAGGTCAATTAAATGGTCGATCGCATAGATAGCAAGGTGGTAGCATCCGATAGGATGAGCTGGTAGGATATAGCAACATATAACGTAAAGGGACTTGAAGGACAGTGTTATTTCTTGCGACAAAATCCACTTTAGAGGATGAAGATATGGTTATCCAAGGCTATTGTGGATGCCTCGACAGGCGGAATCATCATTTGGGCGGGTAGAATCGTCTTCGCGAAAAAACACTAAAAGTGGGGGGGGGGGAATAATTCTTGGTCCTTTATGTCGGAAATCAGATTGGTTTCAGTTAGGGCGTAAATATTAAAGAGAAGAGCATGCGATTGGCGTAAAAAAGCATTGAGTTTAGAGCAAAGACCTCTTACATTAGGAAAAAGTAAGAGGGATTATGTGGGATGGTGGTGTGAGTAACGGTACAATTTGCCTTCGAAATCACTTTATCATGAACAAGTGCATTGAACATATGTGCAGACATGTTTAGAAAGAGAAATCGGAGAATGGTGTTTTGTCTTAGAACCAAACACACTTTTGCTTCTGCAATCTTCATCTTCATCAAACCAGTGGTCTCGCGCGGTACACCATCACTTGCTGCATTTTTAATATTTTCTTAGTGAAACCGGTACTAATTGTCAGCACTTGTTGCAAATTACTTAGGCCTTTCCGAAAAGTTGAGGGATCCGAGATGGCAGATGTTCTATCCCGTATCCTGTGTCCCGTGCTAGGATCATGAACGCTCTAAGGGCATACGAGTACAATAGAGGCACTGTGAGGCTTCATGCCAAGACTATGAAGCATAACTGGGTATTTTCAAAACGAGCAAGAAATTTAAATGGACAGATTACCGAACCAACTGGCTCTTTGCTTCTTGCGAAGCGAAGCATATACACAGGATCGGCCACGATGGCTTAAGAATGGTGGGCTCTTGAGACACTTACTTATTTTTATCCGATTCTAATAAATTTATACTATAATTTTTCTACAACAAACGACTAGAGACTTTTGCTCTGTGGAATTGCGTCAGAAATTGCTTACCAGAAAGAGAATGGTGGCCATTATTTATAACACATACTTGATAATAAGTACCAGCCATTCGACTTTTCTTACAGCAGAAAAGGACTTGAAATTTAAAAAAAATTAATTCCACTTCATAGGTTATGAAACCACGCAATAATGTCATACTTAAAAAGAGAAAAGGATTTCCCGGACTCCTTAGACTAACACATGATGTAAGAAAATTAGAATAGCTTTACCTTCGATTGTCTATCTAGGCGACAGAATAAATTAACCATCCAATTGAGTAAGGATGAGAAATAATTTCCTCCAACCGAAGGACGTATTTATCGTAAGCCACATATGGGTTTCATGTATAAATACGCTCTCAAATCGGATAGTCATCATCAGATTTCTTTCATCCTCAGTGGAATAAGCATCCTAAGTACCGTAACGTAACCGCAACAGTCATGTCATCTTCTTCGCAAAAAATATCCTTGTACCTGTGCTGGTTCTGCTTAATGGTTATTTTGTGCATTAATACCAAGTATTGTCAAGGTTTGGGGAAACTTTGCGGAAAGAGCTTGCCGGATACTCTGGATCTGATCTGTGAAAATGGTTTCGCTAGAAAGACCAGGAAATCAAGTATGCAGCTTATGAAGTGTGCTACCTGAGAATCATGAGGAACATTATTCTTTCTTACAGTTGAGCCAGTTGACTACTATGTCGATGGTGAAGAGGACACACCATCGTTGATCCAGGATTTGCCATTCTTCTCAAAGGTTCCAACCAACGCTTTGGCTAAGACTCGACGAAGGAGGCACGGTGTTTACGATGAATGCTGCAGAAAGCCATGTACTATTTCTGAACTTCGTTCCTATTGCTTGTAAGTTGGCTCAATTGAAGGCGAATTGACTGGATTTAAACATTTGACTACGACTTGATTCATCTCTAACTAACATAAATAAAAAATTGTAACATTTTTAATATTTAATTTTTGAATTTATTATAATAAAACGAATAATATACGTGAATTTATAGTTTCAGTATATCGTAGTAAGAAGGACATTTAAGCCGTATGTGGGCTGAATCTAGTCCTTTCAAATTCACAATTAGGCAACGATGTAGACTGAAACTGTGTTGTATAATATTCATTGCAAAATATCAGCACGACCTCCAGTCCGTATTATAAATAATATTTAAACAAAATCCCGCAAAATTTATACGAATTTTGTATCTTGAAGACGTTCATTTTAAAATTTCAATCAGTTTCAATTCAGTTTTGTCGCTGTGACATATGACTAACAAATGCCTCGTTAGAGGAGTATCTTCCGATTGGTTTTAGCGTACTAAGTTATAAGGATTTTAATAAAAGACCTCACATACAAACGGTGAACCTTTTAGAAGTGCTTTTATCAAAAATAAAAAAATAAAAATATGAAAACAATCAAAAAATTAAATTTTTTTGGGTAATCTTTATAAGCATGCAAAAGAACCATTCTTTGTAATTATTTTTTGAACATTATCTTTCAAATGTTTACCGTAACTGCCAGCTAATAGAAGCTGGGGTGGAAGTGCTGTAATAGCCAAAACAAAAACCATTCAACACCACCAAGAGGACTTATACAGTACAGACGAGTTTCAAGCTACAATTGTATCGGTAAGATAGCCAGTAGGACACCTCGACAGGGGGAATCATTATTTGGGCGGGTAAGATCGTCGTCGCGAAAGAACATTAAAAGTAGGGGGGAATAATTCTTGATTCTTTATGTCGGAAATCAGATTGGTATCAGTCAGGGCATAAATATCAAAGGGAAGAGCATGTGATTGGCGTAGAACAGTATTGGGTTTAGAGAGAAGACCTCTTACATTCTGGTAGTAAAAAGTAAGATGGATGTTGTGGAATGGTGGTGTGAGGCGGGATGGTTTGAGTGCTGGCAAGGCAAGTTATGGACGAACAAATTTTTCGCATGAGACTCGTTTGGAGTGAACGTAGTGGCCGAATGCAGCAAGGTTGTCCGCCAAGGGGACATGATAAAAATCTCGTGGTACTTGACATAAAGGTTCCTGAGACTGATATAGTCGGTAGGGAGGCCTTCCTGCTGGACGTAAATCATGACGCTGGTTTTGGTGTTCCCTTCGTAATATACCGAGTCCGATTTGCCATGTAGATAAGCACGAAAGAGACAAATGTTTTCATATATATTTCTTTCTTTAAGTCAATTGAATTACTTCGTACCTTTCTATTGTTTTATTAACATAAATGAAACTTGCCATCACTAACACAGTTACAGAGTACAATTAGATAAGATATTTGTTAGCGAGAAAATACTGGTTTTTGTGTCGGAGATTTTCGATACTTCTGGCTATGCTGAAAATTGATCTCAGCCACTTTCTTTTAGCAAGCACCATCGGCGTTACATTAGAATCAAATTGCATTGAACCTTTAAAAGTTTGCCTTGATCCAAATGAGTAAAGAATTTATAAAGTTGTTGAATTTGAATTGTTTCATGGGTTTTCAGAATATATTGCTTCTATTTCTGATGAACTATAATATTATGCATTGAAAATCACAACGGGCGACGAGAAGCATCATCCAACTATGTGCTTAGGTGAATAAGCGAAACTACAATATCATTTCTAGAGCCCATGCAAAGAGCCCTTTAATCCCCTCAAATTCACTTTTTGGTGTTTGACCCATACTTTTTAGAGGACGGCGTTAGCAAAACTGTTTCTATAACTAATACCAGAACCAGCATGAACAACTCTTGTTGCTGCAAAATAGGGAATTGGGTTTGGAGAAAATGTGGTAGATATGCAGCACCAGCGACAGCGGAATTTCTTCGGAAAGCGATTCTTGGACGCTTTATTTCTTATCCTGATTCAATCTTTCCAGACTTCTTAGTTCAGTGTTGTTTGAGGTCATGGGTCTATACGAGTACAATGACAAATAGATTTCGGTGGGCCATAAAGGAAATCATTCAACAAGAATTGGAGTATCTATCGCCAAATGTTTTGAAAAAGATCATGAGAAATGTTGTGGAACAATTCCGAGTTTAAATCTGACAGCGGACAATTCATGAAAATTAATGTTTAGAAACAAAGTTACTGCCTAAAAAAATGGCTTGAAGTCTATCGTTCAGAGCGAAATGATTTCCAGAAGCTCTGTTCTCAAAGCTTGCTTCCAGTAAATCAGTTTTCTCCCGTAGGTCATTAACAGCAGAAAGCGCGACGACTGCCTCGATACTTCCTGGGTATGGTAATGAAATCTTGGTATGGGAAGAGAGGTAGATCTAATTGATGGTGGAACTTGAAAGTTGTTGTAAAGATAAGAAGGCTGTCGTGTTCTAAGGATGTTGGAAAAAAAAATCAAAGTTCGAAATCTAAGATAGTTTTCAAATGGCATGTTTAAAACATTTATGGAAAAATGTAAGACGTGATCATATCCTCTGAGCCCATAAATATATCGCTATATAAATATATAGAAGTTGTAATTTTCGTATATGTACCATCTGAAACACAATTACTAAATATGGTATTTCACACCCATGCACAAGGTTGGGAATTAGTTATGATTTTACTAACATGATTCATGTATTCAGTGGTGTAAATGGTTGGACGGTCCGTAGGGTCGGCAAAACGCCATAGCCCCGTGCTACAATGTTATATAACATATGTGGTCGTTCCATGTTATAAATCTATTAAATATAATTCCCAAGTTCTTAGAAGTATCCACAAAATCAACGGAGGAGTTGTTTAGAATGAATCGCGGGAAATAAGACAGGTCCGATTTTATTCTAGAAATAACCAGGCATTTAGACTTATTAGGGTTAAGTGTCAAACCGTTTTTCACAGACCAATCAAATATACAATTAAGGTCGTGATTAGTAAGTAAGGGCACAATTTTCGATAAGCTCAGCTTAAATATGTGTTGAAGAATGTACAACTAAATCGGGTATCTCATTTATGCGCAACGAAAATAGGAGAGTGCCCAGAATTGATCCTTGAGGTACCCCTCGATTTAAGTTGAAGAAATACGGTAAGGTATTATCAATCATTTTCTATTGAAAAATAGGACGAAACCAATTTAACAGCTGATGGAGAAAAACCAAAGAAGTGGCGCAGCTTTTTGCAGAGTAAGGTATGGTCGACAGTATCAAATGCCTTAGAAAAGTCGAGAAGTATCAAAAAGTTAACCTCATCTTTGTCTAAACTTGACATTGTATCTTCAACAATTTTCACAAGAGCAGTTGCACAACTATGTTTCGGTCGGAACCCCGACTATACCAGTGCTAGCATCCTGCTGCAAATTGGAATTGGTTGAAATTCATTTTCGATTGAGTTTTTCGGTATTGGCATTACTTGATGAGGAAAAATTCCTGTTGTCATAATAGTACATATACTGGGTGAATTTCATCCACTCCTATTGTACAGGACCTAATTGATAAAAAGCTTTCCATTACATCAGCGCGGAGAGACAAAGCGATGTTTGCACTGCAGGCGTTCAGGTTTGCTATCCCGGAAAGCCCTCCAGATCCGTTTAGTTCATTACCGTCGGTGTCATTTGCGCAACTAATTTGTTCCTTACCTACAACTGGATGTCATAAGTTACTCGAGAGTCTTCAACTACCCAGGTTGGTTTCTAATCTGTTAAAAAAAAATGTGCCTTTGCCGCTTTTATCTCACGGACGATGGTAGTTCGGAAAAATTTGTATACTCGGTGGAGTTCTCCGGTCCGAAAACGCTTCCACCAATGATATGCTTGATCACGTTGCCTTATTAATTGCTTAATTTCTCTAGAGAACCGGGGCTGTGTTGAACTTTTAGTTATTTTTGTTCTTAGTGGAACATATAGATTGAAGAGAGAAATTGACATTAGAGTAGAGAAATACGGGTGGTACCTCTGGTGAAATCATAAAATAAACTTGTTCCCACTTTGCTTCTTGTGGATGGTATTGTACATGAAAATCGTAAGTAAGAAAGAAAAGTTATGCTTGGAGAAAGCTGATGCAGAAAGTGCACAGTATGACTTACGAAAACTACATCTAGAAAAGTGCTAGCAGTACCGACGTGATAAATCGGAGTGGTAATGTCATGCCGTCAGTAAGATGCCTCATACCACCACATACGATTATGTTTTCAGAACTTGTCGAGATAGTCTCAATTCATGTGTAGAAAGGTATTAAGTCCATATTACTACATATTTCGTCTGTAAACGAATTCTCCCCACTTACTACATATATTGACAAACACATAGTCAATGGTAAAGTCAGAAGGAGAAAAAAATGTCCTTCTACTTTTGAGACCGTCTCTCAAATACTATATATCGCTGCACTACCACCACGTTCATTTCCATCACCCTGAAAAAGTCTGTAGCTCGCAGGTACAACAGCAAGCGTACTTTGTTCTTGTGGAATCCAAATTAAGATATGAGATACTTTCTTGAGGAAGCGCATCGGTAACTCATATAAATAAATGGCAAAAATTTCAATCCGGCATCTTAAAGAAGATTAACAGTAGAAAGGTAAATATTACTCACCCCTGAGGAAAGAAAATTCAATGTTTTGAGAGTGCAGCTATTTTGCAAGATGACAGCGCTGAAGATCACCAAATAAATAAAAGAAGGCGAACAAACGGTCTGCTCCAAATACCAATGACCTACAACTACAACGGCAGAAGGGAGCAGTGTTTCAACAATATTAAATGAAATTCCTAAGTCCCATCTCAACATCAGGAACTTTATAACCGGAAAAAAACTTTTAAAAGATTGTTCCTATCTCAAAACTAGACTCTTACAAAAAGAAAAAAAAAAAAATTTAACTAACGTATCAAATATTCGTGTTTATATAACGGGTGACCAGAAAGCAATGACAGTTTTTCCAATAATTGTTATATTTCAGCAGCTGTCAAAGCTAATAACGTCCAGCTGTTAAAATATTCAATAAAGTTTGCCATCACATCGTGCATCGTTTTACGCTTGCCGAACGTGCGGAAATTATTAAAAGATTTTATCGAGATCAATACGCACTTTTTTGGATCTTAAGCCACCAACCAGATAGAGATTGGTGCGAAATGAAGAAAACATAGCCGCCTTAGCAGCCAGTATCGAGGAAGACCCAGAAATGTCGATTCGGCGCCGATCAGCTCAATTGCACATCTCCGGAGAGGCAACCCGGCTTGTTTTGCGGTTGGATTTGGGCCTACATCCGTATAATATTGTGCTGGCGCAAGAATTGAGGCCAAACGACTATATGGAAATATGCAAATGTTGGCCGGAGGTCCGGACTTTGGCCGAAAAATCATCTTCCCAGACGGGACCCATATTTGGCTCAGCGGCTACGTCAACAAGCTAAATTGTCATTATTGGGTGGAACACAACCACAAGAGTTTGGCCAAGTATCAATGCATCCACAAAAATTGACAGACTGCGTTACATGCCATACAAGAGAAGCAACGCTCGAAGTTGTGATGGAGAAATTTGGCGACTGGGTCATCTCACATCGTGCGTTCATCAATTGGCCGCCGTGATCATGCGAGTTGACACCACTCGATTATTTTCTCTGGGACTACGTCAAGTCCTTAGTCTATGCTAACAATCCAACCACTTTGGACGAGCTCGAGGCCAACATTCGACATGCTATTGACGGAATCACGTCGCAGATATTAGACCGAGTTATCCAAAATTGGGCCGACCGCTAGAAGCACTGAGAGCGAAGCCGAGGCGGCCATTTGAATGATGGCATGAACGTAGCTTCAAAATAAAGCCGGAATCAATTTTATATCTCAAACAGTTGTTACCTTATTTAAATTTTTTTTCCTATCGTTCTTA
Organism: Volucella zonaria; assembly: GCA_963966105.1. NCBI lineage: Eukaryota > Metazoa > Arthropoda > Insecta > Diptera > Syrphidae > Volucella > Volucella zonaria. The sequence goes on along the minus strand of OZ014534.1, from coordinate 41,973,557 downwards.
CCTGGTCACCCTTTATTTTGTTTCGAGTATTTTTTAAAAGGAATACAAATTCTTTAAGTATTTAGTTTGGAGCACAAAACTTGAAGCGTTTGCGATCGTTTGTCATGAGTTTTTTAGCAAATGGCGGTATGATGATGACATTGATCCCTTATTTCGAATACTACTTACGTGCGATGGTAGCAGAAGCTTTGGCTCTAGGAAAAGGGTTTCATCGAACTATAAACGGCCGCCCTAACAATTTGGATGAATTTTGGTCCACAATATGAAGACATTTAGGGCGGAAATGCTAATAAAATTTGAAAACAAAGCTAGTGTTGCATGAATATATTTGATCCATTGTGTCAACACCAGCCTTAGATCAATTGGAAAATTTATGCATGATGCAATGGGACGCTGCCATTGTTCCGATTTGAGTCATGTTTTTTTTGTTAAGTTGGTAAATCTATTGTTGACATTCCTTCTAAATCTTAGCGTCATATTTTGACATTTGCAAAAGTTACGTAGCCAAGAGTACATCTATATCTGTGTGTGGTGGCGATTTTTTACAATTTTAGAAATGGATTTAAATTTGCAACAACGAACTTGCATTAAATTTTGCGTAAAAAACGGATTTAATGATGCCCGAACGTTGGAAATGTTGGAAAAGTGTTTCGGCAACGATTCTCTAAAGAAAACGGTCGTTTAGCAGCGGCACGAGCGCGAGCGGTTCAAAAGTGGTCGTGAGTAAATCGAAGATGGTGAACGCAGTGGCAGACCATCTACATCGAAAACCGACGAAAACATTGATGAAGTAAAAGAAATGTTGGTCAATAACCGCAAATTAAGCATCAGAGAGATAGCGGAGGACTTGAACATTGCCGGGTTTCCGTCGTGTAGCAGCAAGGTTGGTTCCAAAAGGCCTCAATTTCATGCAAAAAAGAGACCATGTTAATGTCGCAAAAGAGATGATTTGCGAGTCTGAATCCGATCCCATATTCATCTAAAGGATCATTACTGGAGACAAGACGTGGGTTTATGAGTACGACATACAATCAGGCAAGTGAATGGTGTTTACCAAATGAGCCGAGACCAAAAAACCATGTCGTTTTCAGTTAAAAAAGAAGGCAACGCTCACGGTTTTCATGGATTACAACGGTGTAGTGCATCATGAATTTTTGCTAGAAGGCTAGACAGTAAACAAAGAGTATTATTTGGGCGTTATGAGTCGTTTGCGTGAAGCAATTCGCCGAAAGAGACCAGAATTGTGGGCAGAAAACTAGTGGATTTTGCACCATGAGAACGCACCGTCGCACAGTGCCATCATTATTCGTAATTGTTTGACGAAAAATGCAACAAATACCATCCAACAGTCACCGAATTCACCTGATTTGGCTCCCTGTGATTTCTTTCTGTTCAATCGATTTAAAAAACCACTACGGGGAACGCGTTTCAGCAGCCGAGAGGAAGTAATGGAAAAATCGCAGGAAGCACTGATGGACATACCGAAAACCGAATATAAAAAATGTTTGGAGGATTGGATCAAGCGCTGCCATAAGTATGTTGCAGTCGATGGGGATTACTTTGAAGGGGACAATATAGATTTAGATGAATAAACTTGTATTTTTAATTTTCTGAATAAATTCCTTTTTGATGATGGCAATGTGGTAAATTCCCAGTCCACGGTGCAAGCTTGTATCCACGAGCTTCTGACCCAAAACCCTGTTGTCATATTCCTCATAACCAGCATCGCTATCCACATCTTCAAAATTGCCATATAGAAAGCTAAATGAAATTGGTAAACATGGTTGAGTTGCTGGAACAATTCCTTACGTTAGCATGCCAAACATGCAAAAACAGATACAATTTTATAAAGACCATGTACTTAAGCAAGGCGCGTTCTGGGATAAAGTCTTGTGAACAGATGAATCCATGATCAGAAAGAGTATTCTAATGGACAAATATACGTTTAGAGAAAGAAAGGTGAAGCTCTTTCTTCCCACTGTACAAAACCAATCTTTGAGGCGGTAGAGAAGGATATCATGGACTAGGAATGCTTATTTACAAATGGAGTACGCAAAATTATATCATTAGAAGGCAAAGTAAATACGGATATGTATCTAAATATTCTAAAAGGTGTATCAGTTCCGGAAGAAAGACGGGTTATAGATAGTGATTTCGGCAACGACAACGACAACGTACCCCATCATACTGCCAAAAAAGAAAAAATAAATATTTTGAAATGTCCGCCACAAAGTCCATTTTTATCTCCAATATAAAATGCAGAGGCACTTCTACACATTACGGAAAATTAAAAAAAAATGCATAAATCCAAATAGGGAAAAAATTACACAAGATCAATGTAAACAACTTGTGCATGTGTACAATGCAAAACCGATTCGCAAAATTATCTGGATCATGGAAACTTACTTTTGCTTCATTGAATTTTGCTTTTAGTCTATTTACCCTAGAAAAAAAAGGAAGAATAATTTCTGTTTGCTATAAATATTATTGCTTACGTAGCTTGTTTTATGTTGCTTTACATTCCTGTAAATATATGTATGTATTTTGGAAAAAATTCAATAGAGGGAAGTGTGTTGATGTTAACTTTATTTACAGGGAGCGGAAATTTACTGCAGATATGAGCTAACGAAGCCGACTCGATAGAATCTAAGCCTAAGTCTGTTCTGGACCATTAAATATATCTATGCCACTGTAGAATATCAGCTTATTCATAAATCTGACTGAATTTTGAAAAAAAAACTGTCTGGATTTCTGTGTACTATTGTACTTCTGTTCTAAAGGTCACCTACTCCCCTTCGAAGTGGTTTATTTCAAAAAAGAGACATTTAATTAGATAATCATGATATCAGAACAATAAATTTGCGAAAAATAAAAAAAGATTACTAGTCGTGATCTTATATTGGGCCATATCCATAAACCATAACATTCAAGGAAAATTTCTTTAGCGATCATGTGCTCATTAATGTAAATTTTTTTTTTAAATGATAAACTTCTAGTTTAGGCCAAAATAAATTGGAAACAAAATTATTGGACCATAAAGAGATTTTAGAGAGACGTCAAACTCATAACACCTTATCGGGGTCTTAAAAATAAACTTCTTTGTTTCTTCTGGGAAATGTCAAAATCGTGTGAAATATCTGAGATTTGGCAAGTCTGGTGCCTACTTGCCAGCTATAAAATACATAATAAAATTCATATTTCTATTACTCTTATTCGGTTGCTAATTGTTGACGTAGATATATCTGATTTTTTGTTTGTTTCTTTTTTATTTATATTTATTTTTTCACAAATTCATGATTGTCAATGACAAGCAGATGAAAGCAAGACACGTAGGAGAATGTCAACAGAATCTGAATCACTTTACAGCCGTTATTAATCTAGATACAATAAAAGGGGCACTTCTGAGGCCAAATACATCTTCACCAGAGATGATGAGAAACTTACAGAGTGCATTCATGATTGTCGCAAAAATTGATGATGCAGAAGATTTTGTAAATATGCACTGGCTTACTAATTAATTGTAGGGTGACGGTCCTTATCAGCAAGAAGTATGTTTGAGCCTCCTGTATCACTGGGTTTTCCCAAGTGATATTTAAGATTAATATTTTTTTTAAGAAAGAAAAAAATAGCATACGGCTTGCACAAATGATGGGCAATTCCCAGATCTGGGCTGCGTCATATAGTTCATTAATAAGCGTATGTACATATAGTATATGCACCTCTTGCTAAACACATATGAAAGTTAATATATTGGAGTTATACCCCCTGTACTGATACACACGATTGCTTCCTATGATTAATTTAGTGAAAATAATAATTAAAAATCTGACCACTATTCGCAACCAGGCATCTTTTTAAAACAACAGGTTTATGTGAGATTACTGGCATGTACATATATTTTATGACTTTCACAATCTACAAAGAATGTCCAGAATACGAGTACTACGTCATAATGGCATACCTAAGTCAGTATGAAAGCCGCATTCAGTTCAGTTTATGAAAGGAAGTACGATTGAACGATTGTACAACAGATTTCAGATACAATCACAGAGATTCCGTGACTACAGATCCACAAGACCACTTGGCCGTTAAATTGGTCAGCTTCTGATCGATGAAAGGCAAAAATGGAATTATGGAACGATGTCTTACTTCATGCCGAAAGCGATCCGCAACTATGACGCACATCAAGACGTTCTCCCTCCGACTTCAAAGGGATTATCACTACTATTCTAAAGCGCAGGCAGCCATTCATATGATCGAAAGATCGGCAGTTCTGTCCATAAGCGAGTTGTACGGCTTAGGAAAAAGAACCACGATATTTCAGAGTACGTCCGAAAGTGGGCTTGAGGGCATACTGATGAGCATCCATATCGAGACGGGTATTATGGTTGAAGGTTTGAAAGGGCAGAAGAGTTTCGGTATAGCACTGGTGTTGAAAAGGCGAGGCAAGAGACATTACGTCGGTGTTCAAGGGTATCAATTGACTGTGCATCATACCTATATGAGTTTTATCACGCAATTTTTAATCTTATCTACGAAAAGCAGAGAGTATTATCGTTAGCAAAAGAATATATTGGAATAAAAGTGACAGACAACAGATGGTTAATAAAAATTAAAAAAAAGTGTCGGAACAGAACGGAGCCATTGGGCACACCAGCATTTATGTATCTTGTGAACATCAGACTTGAAACCATCTAAGATAAATTGAATTGAATGTTCCAAAAGATAATTTCTAATCCATTGAAGAAGAGATTTATCGATCCCAGATACATGCATTTTCGACAAAAGAGCCTGTTGCGGAACTCTGTCAAATGCCTTAGAAATATCAAATGCAACTATCTTGCTTTCGCCAGATTGATGTAGGTTTTGGTTCCATTTTTGGGTGAGACATGCCATCAAACCACCAGCAGACCTGTTCCTACAAAAACCGTACTGCGAGAAGTTGTCAGGGTGTCATCCTATAACAAACTTCTTTAGACAAAACAACATGACGTCGAAAAACTCCAAGGCGCTGTCGGCCTCCTGGCAGTGCAAATCTGCTTTCGGCAAGACATGGGGGCTTGTTACCGAGGTGTATGTGACTGTGATAAAACCAGTTATATCCCATGTTTTAATTGCATGGTCACTGGCGTCACTGGTTCTTTTACCTGACTCCATAAGACGTCTGTTTCGGTTACATAGGGGCTTTCCATTGCACACCTGAACGCACTGATGAATCTCCCTCCTCTTGATATTCATATCAGGGGTTGCACTTTCAGAGCCATCCTCCATTTAAAAAGCAGATATCTTTGGTTACCTTGCGCGCCGACTGTGTTTTGATTCTAATCTAATGGACATTCCGTATGTAGAATTCCTGTTGCTGCGAAAATTTGAAATCGACTTTTTCCTTGCCCAGCAATGATTTCGGACAGAAACTGAGACAGGAAAGGAATGTAGCAAGGTCAACACGGGTGTCTCGAAAAACGATTTAGAGTGCGGCGAGATTTCGCGCGATTTTTGAATTGTCAATTTAACTATCTCTGTGATGACTTTTGGTAAACAAAAACTAGGTTTTTAAATTTGAATCGATACACAATCACACAATGTGTAGAAATAGTGAAAATTCACTGCACAATGATGAAAATATCGAGGAAACGTTTCGTAAAGATCTTACTGCTTTTAGCCATCATCAAGTGCCTTCTGGCGCAGCTATGGTGAATTTAATGGATAAATTTGACCGGCTCGGACAAGTTAGTGATGTAAAGACTTCAACTCGTGTGCATCCGGCAAGGTCAGCTGAAAATATCGCAGCCGTAGCTCAGAGTGTGACTGAAAACTCATGTGTGTCCATTTCGAGACGATCACAGGATTGGGCCTATCCGCACCCACTTTGCACCGCATTTTCCATAAAGACCTTGGCCTACATGCGTATACTCGTAAGCTCCAGATGTCACAAGAATTAAAGCCAGCAGACCACGCAAAATACCGTATTTTCCCTGATTGGGTGCTGTAAATGAATGAACAAGATCGTTCATTTTCAGCAGGACTACATGCGCCACATGCCACACAGCTGGTAAAACAATGGCTCTATACTCTTAGCTTAACAAATTTTCTGGGTGTGTGATTTCTTGAAATAGAGACTTAAATTGCCCGCCGAGATCGTGCGATTTAGCCCCATTAAACATTTTCCTTTGGGGCTATGTTAAAGATAAAGCCTATGCCAATACGCCACCAACGATTCATGCACTAAAAGAATATACCAAATATGTTATGAGCGAAATATTGCCGTAATTATGCAAAAACGTGATGAAGAATTTCGTCAGTTACTATTTGTAGGCAGAATTGAGGCAGACATTGTATTTTATTACTAACGGAAGAGTTCGTAAGACTAAAATAAAAATAACACTACTTTTCATAAAAACGTTGGGTTTTGCTATTGATTTGTAATGACACCTCTTGTTGCATCGCATTATACTATATTGTAAAGGTGTTCAAATTATCTGCATCTACGCCGACAGCCACTTAAATCTTGGTGAACTCTCTAACGACTACCAAACTAGTTCGAGAACGCAAGATTTCTCTGAAATTTAGTGAGTCTTGTTTGGGTCCCAGACTTGCTAAGCAAGTCTCAAAGCAGAGTTTCTCAGGACCTAAACTACGTTTGGAATACTTGCGTCCGCATCTTCCGACGCGTTCTGTACGTGGGATAACCACACCACGTATTACTATCTGTGGCTTACGTTAGCACCAGGCTGAATATTGCGTGCTGGTACTGTAGGTCCTTTACCAATGAAGCACTTACTCATCTTTCTACGAAAGGCTTTGAAATTCCTACAAAAGGAACACTCAAGGTATACTTTGTGTTCTGTTCCGACAGAAAAAAGGAATCAGGAGTGAACTCTTCGGAATCCTGGATTGATCAAACTAGCCAAACGAATGAATGAACAGTGAACCTTATCAAGGAAGGCGACCCATCAACATAAAAGCAACTGAAGACTTTTTTTTTGAACTAATGAACTTAAGCTATAAGCATTGGAGATCTGCATTGCCATTGATCGGGAAACTATTGACTGCTCAAAACTTGGATTTGAGACAGTAGAGCAACAACGATGACGACTTTTGGCCAGATTCCTCCATTTGGAACGAAACTACCTTCGATATAACTTGGACAAATTGGGAGTGAGTGAAGTAAGTAAGATGCTGCGACGCGGGAGAGTACTAATCCCCAACGTGTAATACCACTGTGCTACGAGTACTCTACTCAGGCAAGCCCTCCGGCAGTCTCCGTGAATCCGGAGGCTTAATTTCCTCACACCCATAGGGTGACAAGATCTTATCGGCTAGATTCCGGACTAAAGTATGGCGCGTCACGATCATATAGTGCTACTCCTCAATGAATCCCTCGACTGAGGATGAAAAGGACAATTTCTACAATCATCTACGCGCTGTATTCAACACAAAACCAAACGGAGGTATCGTTGCAAAGGTAGGCAGCGACATTGAAGGGCTCAGATATGTGATCGGGAAGCACGGCCTTGGCGACTGAAATCAAAATCGTGAACACTTTCTTGATTTCTGGAACATCAATCTCCTAGTCATAGGAGGCACTACGTTTTGAGCGTAAGACCTTCTACAAAGTCAGCTGGGTGTCAACTGACAGACAGTCATCGCCCAACAAGATCGACCATTTGGCGATTCGTCGACGTTTCAGAAGTTGTCTTTTAGACGTCTGGAAAAGACGAGGACATGGGGTTGGTTCGAGATCATCAACTTATGTTCAGTTACATACTGCATACGTTTAAACACTCCGCAATATTACCAGAAAGCCTAGGTATAACATCGGCCGGCTAGAGATCGCCTTAGTACGCCAACAATTAAGGGATCACTTTTCGCTAGGAGTCGAAGAAATCAGTAGCTTACTGCCGACAAAAACATTGGAAAGCTGTAAAAAATGTTTTCAAATCTGGAGCGGAAAGTATTGTTGGTAAATGGCAAGCATCACATCGCACGTGGCTTACCACTGACACCTTGATGCGGATTGAAGAACGTAAGCTACTTTAAGCTCGTATTGTAGATACCCCAGCAGTACGGAGGTACAAGCTAGAGTCCCTGTATCGAAGGAAAATGAGAGAAGTGCATTGTATGCAACGACGGGGCATACGCAACTATATCAACGCCCTAGCTACAGAACAGCGAGTAGATGTGAACCATTTACAGAATCACAATGGAGCTGACAGGTGGTCATCGCCCTAGCCAAAATCGGGTGAAAGGTTTGATGGTTCCGTACTCGTTTCGGATTAGGATCAGCTAAAGCGATAGAAGTAACATTTTGCTACGGTCCGTAATTGCCAGCGATGTGCACTCAAATAACACTGAGCTGTCCGAAGCAACAATTCGCACCTCAACTCTCAGTAAGGTGAGATCACTACCGCGATCAACGCCCTCAAGAAAAACAAGGCGAAGAGCTTCTGCGAGCCGCTCCAACAACATTAGCAGAGCCTTTACATCCTCTAGTTGAGAGGGCTTGGAAGGCAGAAAGTTCCTCCAACGAGTATAAGAAGGGAATGATTGTCACTAAAAATAATAGTCTTATGGATTGTGAAAACTGGAGAGGCATTTGCGTTCTTCCGGTATTGCGAATGTAATAGCCCAAGTAGTGCTTGAGCGAATGAAGGAACATCTGGAAGATACACTCGATGCCGAACAAGCAGGTTTCCGCTCTGGGTCCCCCTGTGTCGACTACATCAACACCCTGCGGGTCATTATTGAGCAGTGAGTTAAATACGAGTACTTCCTGTTTATTGATTTTGATAAGGCGTTCGAAAATGTCAACAGACAGGTTATCTGGCTTGCTTTGTGCAGGAGAGGTATACTCGACAAGCTAATGGCTATTATCAAAGCAACGTTTGATGGGTCTAAATGTTATGCTCTGCATAATGGAGAATTGTCAGAGGAGTTCGAGATCCAAAGTGGGGTCCAACAGGGTTGCATTCTATCGTCGATATCTTTTTTATTGGTGATTAGTGATGTGCCTCGCGCAGCGTCCTCCACTCGAAATGGAGGAATTTGTTAATTTGCTGGACATCTACACCTCAACTCAAACATCTGGACTACGTTGACGACGTTTGTTTACTCTTTCACGTGATTATGGATCTGCATCAAATGAGAACAAGAGTGGAGAGGGAGGCAAATATCGTGGGCTTGAAGATTAACACTGCCGAAATCAAAATCATCGATCTCGGTACTCCATAACTCATCAACTCACGTTAGTATTGCTGGATAACCGGTACAGAGAGTAGAGAGTTTCCAATTTCTTGGGAGTATTGTCTCTACCGAAGGCGCAACCGAATCGGCAAAGCTTCTGGAATGATGTCTACTCATAGCGAGGCAATGCAATCAGCTTAAACACCAAGCTACGACTGTTCAGTTCAACTGTTAAATTCGTGCTGTTGTATGGATGCAGCACTTCGAAGTTGGATACTATCGGAAAAAAAACCATAAACGTTTGTTCATAGCTATCTACGGAATCTCTTAAAGGTTTTCTAGCCTAACCGTATCTCTAACGAGAATGGGTCAGGAACCAATAGGAACAACCGTCCAACGGCGGAAGTGACAGTGAATTGGCCATACACAGATTCTACAGGTGGCTCTAAATGAAAAAATATTCAACATTATCCGGAACATTATGAGTCAAAAAGGTCTGCGAAGATATCATAGCATTCTATCTCCCAATGTTAGGCTTTGAAGTGTGTTGTTAAATCGGTACACATCAGCAAATAAAACGAGCTACGGAATATTCTTATTTTAGAATATCGAAAACTCGTGCGATTGCAACACCGTTTGGATGCAGTGTATTGTAGCACAGATTTGTAGTGAAACTCGAAGGAAGTATGGACACCCGAAACACAGGCAACAAAATTTCATCTGGTGCTAAATTACCATTATGGCTTGTCAGCCAAACTTTTTATGAGTGAATGCTATATTTTTGTAAAGTGCGTATGTAGTCGCATACAGTGCAATAGTTTTTGTTTTTTGAATTGACAACATATTTTCTAGTGAAAGCTAATATGACAGGGGACAGCTGGTATGTACTCAATTTGGATAGCCATATCACATGCCATGAATAGACTTGCACCAAAAAAATACTTGGAAAATGTGAAAATTTATTTCAGAAATCGTTGTTCAGGTGGCGAAAGATACCATCCGCTACGTAGATATATTTTAATTCCTCATTTGAGCAAGTAAATCGAATAAGTATGGATCGTTTTTACACCACGCATACTCTAATTGGTAATAAGCAGCCGAAGAGATGTCGTACAGTCCGCAACAGAAAAGCTGTGGCTGCTGTGGAGCGTAGTTTTACGGAGGACACGAATGAATCAATTCACAATCGTGCAGGGCAATTGAACCTGCTTCCATCCGCTTTATCGAAGTTGTTTTGGACAGTTCTAGGTTTAAAAGACCCAAAATTGAATCCTATTCTTAGGAACAATAGAGAGTGGATTCCTGGAACTTCAAGAGAATTAATTCTGTCTGAGTTGCATCTACTCCCGTTGGAATCGCGAAGATAAAGGCATTCGTTCGGAGTTATGTCTGGTGGCCCCATGGTGGTACAGCGCGAAAATGCTTAGCTAGCAGAAGTCTTCAAAGTGTCCATGGGAATACCCATCTACTGCATGATAAAGGGTACATGTTGATTTTTGAAAAATATTTCCTGATATTGGTGGATGCGCAATGCGCATTCAAAGTGGCCCGTAATTTTCCAAATGAATAATATACCATAAAAGCGGCACGGACAATCGAAATTCTACGTGACCTTTTCGCTCGATATGGCTTACTATTGACGTTAGTTAGTGACAATGGGCCCAGTTTAAAATTTAAAAACTTCATAAAAGGAAACGGTATCAATTATAAATTCACTGCTCCGTACCACCCTTCCACGAATGGTCAAGCTGAACGTTTTGTTCAAAATATGAAAGTAGCTCATCGAAAAATGATAAAAGACCCCGGTAATAGTGCTTATAAACTTTCTAATTATCTTATGCGTAGCACCCTGTACATTGTTTCTTCAGCGGGATATTCGTATAAGATTGGATTTAATACGTGCAAATTGTCGACAACATAAAGGAGAAGCTGAGTGGATCTTATGCATGTGGGTTAAAATATCATCCGGGGTATGCATTTCAAGTGAGGAACTACACCAGCAAGGACAAGAAATGGGAGTTTGGAAAAATTGTGCGCCAAGACAAACTTCTTCATTATTTTATCGATGTCCGTAGTAGGCTTTGGAGAAGGCATATGGATCGGATACGGAAGTCCAACATAGATTCCTCGCTTGGATGCTTGCGAGGAGCCGGATATAGAGATCCCTTCTTCGAACGGCCGATCTATAAGTAGTGTTCCTAACATGGGCGCGCAAACAACTAGAGATGAGTCTTTTCCGATGTACTTGCATCCAGGAAGTGGCCTCTCTACCTATCTGTCAACAAAGTAACAAGCAACCAACAGAGCCGAAAAGACGTCTCGAGTGAAGAGTTACGAGTAGTTCAACAGCCGCGCTAGCCTCAAAGGAAACACAAGGTGAGATCGAAGATACCAAAGAAGCATCTATTCGAAAAAGTAGTCGTGTAAGGAAATCGGTGGAGCGGTTGGAATATTCTCGATTTAAAGGGGAGGACTGCTGTGTATTGACAACACTTCACTTAACCATTAATTAACACCAACGCACCCTAGAGTGGGTTTCAGTGTGGCTTTGATGAATTGCCTCCTGTCAAAGGTACCTCATGGTTTCTGCCTCTTGCTTACCAACCTTTAACTTGTCAGGTCGTAATTATCAACTATGTTTAAGAATTTGAACTTAATAAATTAATTGTTTTAGGTAAAAGTAATTGGACTTTCATTCGACAAAATTCCCAAATACATAACAACTGACTTTTTCGTTTCCCAATTGAATTATATTAATGTGGAAGAGCTGTAGTTTGAACAAGACGGTCCAAGATACAACACAGCGCGCGCCATAATCAATTTATTGAAAGAAACATTCGATGAACGCATAATTTCGCCTAATGGACCAGTGAATTGGCCTACAAGATAGTGTGAAGTCTCTAGACTACGCCGATCAACAAGGGACGGCGGACGACTTCGAGGCTGCCGTAAATATAGTCGAAAATTGGACTTCCGTGGGGCCCATGTATCCGAAATCATAGTAAAGCGCTAATGGGATTAAATTATCTTTCTAATAAAGCTTATACCATGACCATGACCATTTCTACGATTCGTATGTCTTATTTCATTTAAGAATTCTATACCTCTGACATACCGTATAGTGAAGCTGAAAAAAATATATTCTTACTGCCATATCTTGCATGTCTACAATACAATACACAGAAGACCAGATACAGATGAGATTTAGTTTCCTACCAAATATTTTATACAATATATAATTAAAATGATAGATCATGCAAAGGCTGCCTATAACTGCTTCTATACTAATTTTCCCACTGGAAATTCAATCGGCCAAATAAATTCACAACATCGCATGATGGCCCACAAATCTTACCCATGGAAAGGTGTTTCAATACCAAGCCGATCACACTGCTTCTATAACAATACGAAGATATAAGTAATAAACTACGAGTATCTCTCTCACAATCGCATGACTCTGGTACTTGTACCCACGGAAATGAAAGTGATTACCATGAAATGTATCTTTTAACAAAAATAATTTTGTGTAACTATCTCTAATACCCAATAAACTCTAACCACAACTTTTACTTAGAATTGGCAATATGACCAAAAGCCATTGCCCCCAGATATTTTTTCCTTGCTCAAGAGCAGATGACTTGATGGATTGAATTTTAATTAAAAGTGCGTCGAAGAGTGAATAACAGCAATAACAAACAAAATTGGTATCAAAGAAAGTAATACGAGTACTCAACACAAAATTCAATTCAAACAGCCGGGGGGTATGGAATATTTTATATTAGTCATAATGGATTGGTTACTTACCTTCTTTGTATGGAATCCAAGGAATGAAAGCTTCCTCTTACTATTGTCAAGCGGAGGGCCACTCATTTTGTCTGGTGGCCTAAATTATTTTCACGGTAATTAATTGATGAGTTTGATTTCCTTGTTTGAATATTTTTTGTCTACAGTGTGAACTGATTTATGTTGATTGTACAGCCTTCCAGTACTCGTCTTTGAACAGTCTAGGCATGCGGATCTTGCACCTGTTTGTGCGTATAATCTAAAAATAAAAGGTTCGAAAGCATTATAAAGAAAACAGTTTGTGTATCTGTAATTTGATGCAAAAACTTATTATTCTTAAAGATTACACATGAGCATTACAATATGATTGCGCCTGTCAGTCAAACTGAAAAAAACGTTGAGAAAAAAAAAACGGTCGAGCAGGGATTTAAGCCTTTCGGCTTACTCATGATTTCTCATTGTGTAAAATGACCTAAAGGTTGTGTTAGTGTTAGGCGAAGCTAGATGCCAGGGAATCAACATGTTGAAACGCAGAGAACTCCATACAAATGGGAATCATCTGAACAGATAACATGCCGCCACTAATACTCATCGATGCTTTGATGGGATATATCACCTTGATCAAAAAGTTCCCCTACGAATTGCAGTGCCGTAGCCTACAAGATCATCAATGAACAAAGCAAACAGGCTTGGGCTCATAGTACAACCTTGTCTGACGCCTGATTCAATTTTTAACCACTCAGACCTCTCTTCACCATTGCAAACTGCCGACATTGTGTCAAAACCATATATAAGTTTTGCATGACTGCCTGCATGCCAAATTTTATTGACATACCAGTGTTATAGAGCTTGTAGAATAGAGCCTGCCTATCAGCCGCATCAAATACTGACTTGAAGCCCACGAAAAACGCATATACATAGCTTCTTCTTTATGCCGAGAAATGAATCCGCAATACTTTTCAAAACAAAGATATGGTCAATCATTGAACAGCCTGGTCTAAAACCTGCCTGATACTCTTGCAAGAGTATATTATCGTTGATCCATATGTTGAGACGACTCTGTAGAATTAGCGTGAAGATTTTTAAGGACATCTTCAGATGGGTACTTTCTAAGTGATAGAGCTTTCTTTCAATTCACTGACGAAATAAAATACAATCTATATACAAAAATATACTACACTGCATGAAGCGATTTTTAAGGCTGCATGCATAATCTGTTGAGAAGTTAAATTGGTTAATTAGACACCGATTATCATAAAGTAGCTTTCTTATCATTGTCGCTGATAGGTATTAATTAATTTTCAAACTGGAAACAATCTGTTCTCAGAATTGTGCGCACTCTCAGGATGTTTTCCCAAAAAAAATTAGCGTGTATTACAAACAAGACCGCATGACAGTTTAATTATCATGTTCTATCAGGTATAAGCATATTATTGTAACAAGGGTAAATTATATTAAATTAGAAGATATGTAGTATTATCATAAAAAAGATCCAACTTATAGCTACTCACTATAATAAAAAAAAAAACCAAACATAAAAAATCTATCGACAAATCTTTGCCGATTTGCAAAAGTACAATATGCGTAGTTAGCAAATGTCTTAACAAGTCACGAGAAACTCAAGTGCGCTCTCAATTAGAAACAATGAGCTTCACTCACATTGTCGTGGCAAGTGGCCACAATCTGTACTTCAATAAAATATGAAATTTTTTATTTTGATTTATTAACACGTGATCTTCTTCTTCGATACACATTATCCATGACGCTGGAAAGAATTTAGAAGGCCAATGGCATTAGGTCTACACGATGTTTGGAAATCCTTAAATGCCGGATGTGTCCTTACTAAAACTCTGTAACTCGCTTGCTTCATTCCAACATATTTACGAAATATGTCGATTTTATATTTGTTTTTCAAATATTCTGAAATTCCGGTATTCCTAATTTATTCAAAAAGATATTTCCTTTTATAAATGTTAATAAAGGATAAAAAAAGACAAAAGGGGAGTTTCATAAGTGTTTATACATCAATATACAATATGTAAATTGTTTTTAGATACACAGTTTGTTTATTATTTTTATATTATATTATGCTGCCACCATAAATATGATCACATTAATATTAAGTAAATCTGTCATGAACTGTCAGTAATAAAAAGTCTGTGCAGATTAACCAAACCATGTTTTACTTTTAATATAGGTTATGGGCCAGTCCCAAAGTTTGTTTTTTGTAAAATACAATTTATAGTTGCGTTTTTATTTCTAATTGTTGCGAGTACAAGGGATTTATGTATCCTTAAGTTGTTTCCACATAACGCTGGCGAAAGGAAGTTCGGGAAGGAAAATAGAGAGATACCGATGTGCGATGGTTTCAAATGTTTGCAACCTATACTGCCCGGGAAATACGGAGCTCGGCAGGGCATTCCATAAGCGAGTTGTGCGGCTTAGGACAGAATCACGATATTTCAGAGTACGTCCGGAGATGGGCTTGAGGCTGTACTGATAAGCATTCATAACGAGACGGGCGCTACGATTAAAAGTTTAAAGGGGCGGACTGCTAATGGTAATTTCGGTGGAGCACTGGGGGTGAAACTAGCGATACAACAAGGTAAGACAAGAAACATTTCGCCGGTGTTCGAGGGTGTCCAGGGACTGTGAAATCCTGGCATCATCTATTAGTTTTATCGCACGATTTTGGATCCTATTTAGCAGGTGCAAACACGTCTTAGGGGCACCTGACCAGATATGGGCAATGTACTCCAGTTTTGGGAGCATAAACGCATTATATATTGAAGCCATGTCAAAGGGGGTGAAATATTTCTTACATCGCTTGAGGAAACCTAGACATTTCACAGCATTTTTGCCGACATCGAATATATGGTCATTCCATTGTAAGTTGTCGTTGACACAGATACCCAGAATGGATTGTTTTTCGGTTTCGACGAAGCAAGTGCAATTCATGGATAATGGTTTGGTGTTTAAATTTCGCTTTAGCGACAGCAGTCAGCATTGTGTTTTGGAAGCACTAAATTCCATTCTATTGACAGTTCTCCAATTGGTTCTCCTGTAAATGTCTGAATGTAATGAGCTTAACATACGCTGCAGTTCCCGCTTTGCAGCCAAAGAACAGGGTCGTGAGTCTGGAAACGAATATGAAAAGCAGAGAGTACAGTCGTCAGCAAAGGAATGTATTGAATCAGGAGTGGTAGACAGGAGATCATTGATAAAAATTAAAAAGAGTATCGGGGACAGAACGGAGCCCCGGGGCACACCACCATTTATTTTGTGGATATCAGACTTGAAAACATCCAAGACAACTTGAATTGAACGTTCCGAAAGGTAGTTTCTAATCCATTAGAGAAGGGAGTGGTCGATCCCAAATGCACGCATTTTCGACAAAAGACTCTGATGCCAAACTCTGGCAAATGCCTTAGAAATATCAAGTGCAACTATCTAGCTTTCGCCAGATTGATGTATGCTTTGGTTCCACTTGTCGGTGGAGACATGCCATCAAATCACCAGTGGACCTGATGCTACTAAAACCGTACTGCCGGTCATTGAGAAGTTTTCGTGTTTCGAGATATTTCATGATCTGACGATTTATCACCGTTTCCATGACCTTGGAAAGAAAAGACGTAAGTGCAATAGGCCTTCTGAAGGAGACAGAAGAAGATTCGCCTCTTTTATGGACGGGCTGGAGAAATCCTGTTTTCCATCTTCTCGGAAGGAGTCCCAAAGAGTAGGATTGATGAAAAGCTTACGCAGTGGTTTTGTCAGCGTGGAAGAACACTTCTTCAGAAGAAGTTGAGATATACCATCTGAAATTGCGGATTTCTGTTTGTTGAGATCTTTAAATACTCTTGCTATTACACGAGTACGAAAGTGGATTCGTCCCATTGAAGATTCCACGCACTCAAGTGTAGGCGAAGGCAAAGCACAATCTGAAACTCTAGAGCTGGCCGCAAAGTGTGCAGCAAGCAGATTGGCCTTGTATAAAGAGCTGACAGCTGGAATGTATTTTTTTCTGATGCTTTTGACAAACGGCCAAAAACTTACTATCTTGGGGATATTGTAGCCTCAACTTCTGATCGTATTGAAATTTCACACGCCTAAGAAAGACGTTGCAGTTATTCCTTTCTCGTTTAAACTTTTTCCGGATTTTCTCTGTCGGATTGGTCTTGAAGGACCAAAAAAACATTTCCCTAACCCTGACAGCCTCGTTACAGCTCGAGTCGTACCATGCCTTTTCTTTTGGTTTGATACGCTTCGCCCGATTAAAGATGAAGGATCTCACTTCAAATAGAATATGTAGTGTTTGTGATCGTATCACTAGCGACATACATGTCGTTATCAAGGAAACACAACGATCAGTTAAAATTCCTAAAGAAGTTGTTAGGTCCACTCCAATTGGCTTTCTCGTATTGCCATACGGTTCTTTTAAGAATCTTTTCTCTAACTATGTGATCGGTATACGGGAAATTAGCTGATATAACACAGTGGTCCAACGACCCTAAAGCACTTCAGCAGTGCACTTATCAGGGTGAGAAGTTAAAAACAAGACCATGGTATTGGCGGTATGAGTATTAACGATTGTTATTCTTGTGGCCTCATTTACAAGCTGGGTTATGTTATTTTTCGCAGTGAAGATCTCAACACAACGTCCTTCGGGTGTTGCCTGTCCAGAATGTCGAAGCCAACCAAAATTGTATTGCACAAGAATAGCTGCGAATAACGTATTAAACGTTCTGCGATTAAAGAGACGAGAAAACTAGGATGATTGGGCTTTTGCTGCCAAGAACTTTCTGGTTTTGGAAGGATTGCATTACACTTGCAAAAGAAGTTAAAGCTACTCAGAACATCCAAAGCTAAGGCCAAATTAATTTTAACAATTGACCCAACTACATTATATGAGTATATGTCCACATTGAACTGGCAGGTACAACCATAGAATTGTGAACCAAACTTTAAACGAAGTTTCGCAACAGTACCCGGACGTAGAGTACCCGGACGAGAATTAATTTGCTGCGAAATTGAATGCCAATTCGATTAAAGAATTGCGAATCTATGACCAGCTATGTCACAACAAATTATAGAAACTGGACAGATACTAAGCGGTACTGGATTCGACATCAATGACGAATGCACCTATATAAGGGCACTAATGCTACCCGAGTTGCCTGTACGTTTCTCTCCAATGATTATTTCGGGAGATTCCATAAAGATGACGTTGTTGGACATAGAACTAGAAGGCAGTGGGATTCATGCGTTATACCAACAACCACGACTCGTTCACGAAGTCTAACCTCAAAAATATTAAATGTTACACGTGCAAGCAAACCGAACAATAAAAGAGCTAATGTCAAAATTGTTCGTACTACGGCGGCAAGTGAAAACCATCTAACACTTTTAATACTGTATAGTATTTCTGATTTCATGACCGTCAACAAAGAATGGATTAAAAAGGCTTCCTACCAGAATTGCATGCGAGAGATATTGGTTCAAGATGAGTCAAAGGTACTAGTGCTTTGTTCGGGTGATGTAGAAATTCATGCATGACAGCATAGTGAAAGATGTGTTGTTTGTTCCATCTCTATCAATAAACCAGCTGACTGATTAAGAACGGCAATAAAGTTTCTTCCGAGAAAGATGCGTGCTACGGCAAAACAAAGTACGAGTAGTTGGATAGCTAATGCGACCCCATAAGCTAAATATTTGTAAGTACGATTGCCTGTTAGTCGCACCACTGACATCTGCTGATGTATGGCACAGATGATTAGGACATATCAGCAGTAATGATATGACGAAGATGAAAAACGGTGCTGTAGAAGATATTTCATATTCAGATAATGCTAATATAGGCAAGATCACATGTACAGTGTGCTGTAAGGGAAAACAGTCCATTTTGCTACTTTCACATGTTGGTACCTTAAGCACTGGACCGGTTTTGGCGGTTATGCGTGGTGTTAACAGTCTAACCGGGTAAAAAAACCATCGTTACGAGAGAACTAACTTACTCGATTTAAAACGACGACACGGCGCGAAAAAGGACAATGATTTAAGAGTATTCTCCTGGAATCTTAGAACATTATACACTTTAGGAGCTACCCAAAAACTGGAAAATATCCTCACGCAGTATAAGGCGGACATTACTGCGATCCAACAAGTGCGCTGGATAGGATCAGGAATGGATGAAAAGAAAGGAGTGCGATATATATTACAGCTGCCACAAAAGCTTGCACTTATTAGGATGCGGGTTTGTTGTGGGAAGGCGGCTGAGATCGAAGGTCATCGATTTCATAGCAATTAGCGATGGCCTGACTGTGATCCGCATCCAAAGGAAATTTTACAACATCAGCCTCATATGTGCACATGCCCCTTCCAATGAAGCTGAGGACCCTATCAACGAGGATTTCTGAGACCTGTTAAACGGAGCCTTTTCGGAGTATAATGTTAAAGTCGTGCTCGGACTTCAATGCCAAAATTGGTAAGGAGAGCATTTTTGGCGGAATGGTCAGAAATTACATCTTTTTGGGTTATCGGACGAGCCAGTGTGGTTTATCCTTGACATCAAAATTACCAAACGGAAACCGAGCAAACCATTTCCGCGCTTCGGTTCTGATAAACTTCATATGTAGCACAAATTTTTTACAAGCTTGCACAGCGTTCTTTCTCTTTTAGTAGAGGACGTACAGTGCTTTCAATGCATTAGCATCATCTTGACTGAAATAAGTCACTTTTCGACGAGAGTATACCTTGTGCAGACTAAAATAGCTAGAAAAGTTTCCGCCATCAGGAAGGAGCTGAGAAGAGCTGAAACATATTCCCAGAAAGCCCATAGCCAAGAACTAGTAAAAAAGGGTCTTGGAAAAAAAGAGGGCATCAATCAGTGCTCGGCTCGGCTTCGAGCATTAAAAAAAAAAACTTACCATTTTGAAGCGAGGAGTGTTCACTATGGCACTAATAAATACTATTTCATTGCGCTTCGGCGACGTACCACTAACACATCGGTGAAAAAGGTGCAAGACTCGATAATGGCAATAACTATCATATAATTCAACTGATCAGAACCCGCAACACCATCTCTGTGATTCAAGCGCTGACAGCTGGTGCAAGTACCAGAAAGCACTTGCATCTACTGCTGCTCATCGAAATACGGTTGAATTTACATACCCTAAAGATTTGAAAAAAAATATTCACCCAGACCAAGCAAAAGAACAGCTCCCAATTTTCGAAGATTTGTCTCGAACTGAATTAGTTGGGTGGCCGTGGCTCAAGTGGTAGTGGACTGGCTTCCAAATCAGAAGGCTCGGTGTTCGAATCCCAGCCTCGCCCGAAAGATATATCATCCATTTTTTCAGTTAACGAAAATCAAGTAAGACGAGTAGTTGACTAGAAATCAACATCAAGCCAACTTCCACTACAAATTTAGTCTCCCCATTAAATGTTGGATGCCACCCATGGAGCGAAATAACCACTGAGCCCAAACATCTTTCTTTCTCTCTCTATCCCATTTTCCAAAAATAACACATGCTGAGGCATTATAAGTGTATTCATACCCACTTGAGCATTAAGTTCTTTAAAAAAAAAAACAAAAAAGGCATCTAGGTGGGTTCATCCAGAACGCAAATGAGTCATTTAAGTCAACTCTGGACGAAAAACTGTTGAAATATAAGCCTTTTTAGCATATAAGCGTTGAAGTACTGGAGAAAGCCTATGGAGATTCTGTAGTACCGAGAAAAAGTGTATTTGAGTGGTACAGAGGACCGTGAAGTTGCTGAAAACCTGCCTCATACGAGATGGCCTGCAACGGTTACTGAAGAAAACATCGACATAGTGAAGAAAATGGTGCTCGAAAATCGTCACTATAGTTTAAGAGAACTTTCACAAAACCTATCCATCTCACACGAATCTTGGATTTTTCACCACGATAACGATAATGCACCATCTCACAAACCCATCCTTGCAAGTGTCCTTTTGACCAAAAACGCTATCAGTGTGATCAAGCAAGCACCGTATTCTCCAGATATGGCACCCTGTAACTTTTTCCTATTCCCGAAACTCAAATTACCACTTCGTGGGAGACGTTTTGAGACGATTTAAGACATAAAAGAAAATTCGCCAAGAGAACTGAAAAATTAAACTTATGCATGACTGGATTCTTCGTTGGAAAAAATATATCGCTTCAAAGTTCAAATGGAGCCTATTTTGAAGGGAACAAAATAAATTGTGATCATTAAGGGGAGAAAGCAGTTTAGGAGGCCGAAATTTTAGTGTTTTTCGTGATTTTTTTTAACAGGGAAGAAATAATTAAAATTTGTTTAAACTTGGAGAATATTTTGTTAAAGTTCAGAAGTACACATTGAAATTTTTTTAAGTCATTTCCGCAGGAAAGAGTGGAGTTAGAAGCTGCTGTCCGTGGACAGTCGCCATCAGAATTTGCTGCTCGTGGGAAATCCAAAAGGCAAATTTTTTTTTTTTCGTTAACAACATATTTTCTAAGAATATGAACAAAACTCTGATCGAAAAAATTTAAAATTGCATGTTTTTGTGGTGTTTGAACAAAATGTCATGTTTTTATACCATGTTTTTCACCTTTTTTGCTAAAATAAAAATATTTTAGATAATAATAATATCTGAGAGTTTAGTTTATATGGATTGTAATTGAATAAAGAATATTCACACACATTTTGAGAACGATCGGTCAATAACTCTTCGAGCTAGAATTCCCACGAGTTGAAAAAACGTCATTTCGAGAAAAACGAATTTGAAAAAAAAAGTACAGAAAACGAGAAATTGAGGGCAATAATAAACGATATAAACTGCTCATCGGTTAATCAGCTGTTTGGCACTATATAGCAACCCCCCTTCTTCTTCAAACGCATCATTTCCGTGGAAAGGCTTTCTTACGTCGTTTACTACGTCGTTGGTTGTTCTCACGATCACCTTTTGGATACGCATTATAGTACTTCTAACTTTCAACACACGCTAGGAAGGCCAAAGCTGAACTGACCAAACTCGACGCTCTGTCGAAATATTCCAAAGATTCGAGTACCTTCTACCAAACGCCTCTATTGTAAGAATTTACAATCTAGAACATCTGCCGAAATCCCCCTCTTTGTCTCATTTTCTGTAGTACAGGGGTATTGAGCCAGGTAACTAAATAAGGACTACCTAAGCGAGCGCTCCGTTCTAATTACCGCGCGCTTCGGCACTGAACTGACCGACGAGCGTTCACTTTCCTTGCTCATAGCATCGGAATTTTATTTTGAATCTTTAGCAACATATTTTTGAATATTTTTACTAACAATTTATGGAATAAAAAAAAAGTCGATTTTTCGAACCATCTAAACTGGTTTTCTCCCTTAAGAAGTTAGGCCACTCTCGGATTTTTAGAAAATCGATTTTTTTTATTATTTTCAATGGTCCCCTAGGACCTCAAAAATGATATCCCGAAAGGTTATGGCCGGGAAAAATCTTGAAGTACTTGTTTTTCAAAGTACAGTACAAGCTCGCAAGCTAGGCTTTCTATAACTTAAAATTTTAAGCGCGTTTATCTCAAAACTACATTTTTCATGTTGGTCGCACCCATAAATTGGACAACTTTCAACCGATTCAATTCAATATTTAACTAGATCTTTAAAAATATATTGTCTAAATAAGTACGCGTAGGATTTCTTTTTATATGGCATAGTTCATTTGTTATTAACAATTTTCTGCCGATTTTTTCTGCGAATTTTGCAAGTTTGACTTTGTAAGTGCGCTATTCGGCCAAAAAAATCCTACGTACTTCCCTAGCTGTTGTTACGTACAATAAAAAACAATTTAGTGACGCAACATAAATCAAAATTTACAGGAGCTGTTGCTACGGCCGTAGACCCTTCCAAAAAAGAAAGGTCATCTGAGAAACGCTGCACAGACGTCATTTTTAAACAAATGATTCTACAAAAATAATGTATTAGACAGCAAACTTCTACCTTTGCAAACTCGATTTATTCCATATTTTTGCTGAAAAAAAATCACAAAAAACCTATTTTTTAGGCCTCTAGAGTAGCCTAACCCATTAATTTAATTATGCTGTTTTTTATTGACTCAGTCCATGTTGAAAAAAGAAGTAAAAGCATTATGCCACCTGCTATGAGGTATGAAAGACCATCTCATTGAAAGCATATACCATATTGGCGTGGTTCATTTTTGGTCCATTAGAATTTTGTACTCCAATCTTTAAGGAAAAAACGGTTGAATCAGTGCCACGTTAGTCCGCGGCCGTTATTTTCCAATAGCACCTTGCCTTCCCCATTTTCGAAAATTAGAAATGTGACTTGCTCCCTCGTAAACTGCTCCGTAATTCCTGCCAAAGAACTACAAGTGTTACATAACAAAACTGAGCAGAAATTTCAAATTCAATCTACTTCTAAAAATAACTTCAGTTTACAACATGACTCGAATTCAAACCTAAATCACGTTCAATTTTTACAACTTTCTCGTAAATACGTACTTCACGTCTGCTCGTACTTAAATTCTGCTCGAAAACTAGATAATCCGATCTTCAACTGCAAAGAACCGGCTTTTGATTTTTTATTTCTTCAAAAACCAAATCCATCGATTGTTTGATTTATTATCACTGAAAATCGCACATACCCAAAATGATTTCATTTGAAAAAAAAACAAGCAAAACAACATAAATTAAAAGCAAAACAAAACTGTTGTTTATAAGCAACAAGACAAATGAGTCGGCTGCTCAAACGTCGAATTTCGTAAAAAAATCGGTAAAGTCTTACGGTTTTAAATAATGCTAATAATGTCAATTCCATTATTCCATTTTTTTTATATTTCTCATAAACGAAAGTCCAATTTATGAGAACTAATAAGCCACATGCAGTCGTATGATTTTATGACAATAAGACGACATAAGAAATTTTAATTAACAAATTACAAATAGAGCTACTTCTGACACTTAATAATACTTTGGAGACCCATAAAAATAGCGTTCGCAGTTGACTTGTTTTGTTTTTGTTTTTTTTTTTATTACTCATGGCCAAAATAAAACTCTTGCAAGAAAACACAAATAAGCATTGCTCGCCGTTCAATAAGTTTTAACAAAATATTTAGAGAAAAATTGCGCATCAAACTACTCGAGTAAATATTTTAAAGGCTTTAAAAAAAAATAAATAAACGATTTTTACGAACATACTCGTATGTTATGTGAAATGAACTAGAAATTTTTGAAGTTTAGGATCTTGTTATAAAAATAGAAAGTATACGTCATCCTCTATAATTACCGTAGTATTTGTTTTATTTTTTTATTTTAATTCTTTCACACTAGTCTCTATCGATACACGAGATCGTGTTTTAATCGCACAATACCCGAATAACTTGATTTAACTAAGTTTTCTGATAGATACATATACATATGAATATGTAAAATTTTCAGAAGATTATAAAGGCTTCGTTATGTAAGTGTTTAGAATTCTGCTCTTCGTCTTGTTGATTCAATATCGTATCATGCCAAAATGCTATAAGATATGGAGAAATTAGTTTACTCGTAAAAGGAGTTAGAAATGAAATAGCGCGGTGTAAATAATCTTTCTTTATGATTGTAAGGATAGTAGGAAACCAGGTTGACTGAGGGATGTACATAGTGTAATGGACCAACTTTGCCCAATTTCCATGGATCTTTTATGGGGATCTGCGAGACAATTGATCGGGAATCTGCGGCCAGCAGCAAAACAACCAAGTCGTATCATAGTGGTTGTATTATTGGGTCTATAACTTAATTCGTGCGGTTTGCTAAGAGATGGCGTAATTTGTATTATTCCATTGTTATTATTATATTGGAACATGCGTTGGAAGGCTACTGTCATTGTACGTCATTTCAATATATGTCATTCATTTGAAGCGTAAGCAACAATAATTTTTTTTCACTCAAATATGTCAAACTTTGTGCCTGAAAAAGTGTTTTTGCGGGGAGTTCTTCTTCATACTTTAATATGAAGAAAACTGCTGCCGAAAGTCATCGTATTTTGGTGGAAGTTTATGGTGAACATACGCTAGCTGAGCGAACGTGCCAAAAGTGGTTTGCACGATTTAAAAGTGGTGATTTTGGCTTGGAAGACGATGAACGTCCTGGGCAGCCAAAAACGACGCAGAACTGGAAGCATTACTCTATGAAGATTGTTGCCAAACACATGAACAGCTCGCAGAATCTTTGGGTGTCACTCAAGCAGCCATTTCAAAACGTTTAAAAGCAGCTGGATATATTCAAAAGCAAGGAAATTGGGTTCCACATGAATTCAAGCCGAGAGACGTCGAAAGGCGGTTTTGCATGTCCGAAATGCTGCTGGAACGCCACAAAAGGAAGTCATTTTTGCATCGGATTGTTACTGGTGATGAAAAATGGATCCAAGCGCAAAAAATCATATGTGAAACCTGGCCAACCAGACAAATCAACGGCAAAGCCGAATATCCATGGCGCGAAGGTAATGCTCTGTATTTGGTGGGATCAGATGGGTGTGTTGTATTATGAGCTGCTAAAACCGGGTGAAACCATCAATGGACAATGCTACCGAACACAATTAATCCATTTGAAGAGAGCAGTGGCTGAAAAACGCCCGGAATATGCGACCAGACACGAGGCAATAATTTTCCATCATGACAACGCTCGGCCCCACGTTGCTATTCCGGTTAAAAACTATTTGGAAAACAGTGGATGGGAAGTCTTACCCCACCCGCCTTATAGCCCAGATCTTGCCCCTTCTGACTACCATTTGTTCCGGTCGATGCAGAACGCCCTCACTGAAATACGGTTCACATTAGAGCAGAATATCAAAAATTGGCTTGATTCATTCTTGGCTGCCAAGCCGGCGCAGTTCTTTTGGGATGAGATCCACAAATTGCCAGAAAGATGGGAAAAAGTCATAGCTTCAGATGGGCAATACTTTGAATAATACTATTGTACATGTTTCTCTTAAATAAACGTTCAAATTTTGAAAAAAAACAGCACGAATTAAATTATATACCCAATACCTTCCAGTGATAGTGACCGTTAATATAATGAGTAAACCCTTACTTATACAGGCTAAAATGTCAAGCGCATACTTGAACAGTTGCATAATCCTACCCGACGCTGACACAGCCTATATGGAAGAGGAAAACAAAAAAATATGACGAACCAGCTAATAGTGTTGGATAGTAACGGATCCACTGTTAAAGATCCTGGTAAAGGGTTAAAGCATAACGACCTTCGAATCTGCAGAAAAATTCGCAGAAGCCCTTAACTGATATAACGTAAATATCACCACCATTCAGAAAGTGCAGTGGGATAGGCCGAACATAAGAAGAATGAAAAACTGTGATATCTACTGCGATGGTTGTTAATGGGAACCGAAACATCGCTCATTCCATGCGGATTTGTCATACGCGGCAAACATAAGTAAGAAGTCTTGAGCTTCCGACACGTGAGCAAGCGGTTTGTGTCAATCTGTATGAAGCCTAACATAGCCATGCTCAGATGACGCTACCAAAGGATGTTCCTACGAGCTCCAGTTCAGTTCAGTTTATATGCATTTTTATTATATTGAATTCATTAATACTTAGAAGCTATACAAAAAAAACTCTTAAAAATTAGCTTAATTAACTTAAAATTATCTTATTCTAACTTACTGGCTCCATGCGGACACTCTAAGTTAAACCTAATAAAAAACTTAATAACTTTTTTTTATATCTTAACTTAAAACTAAATATTACAAACTACTTAAGAATAAATTTTAATCTTCCTAACTTACTTCTAATACATCATATACATATATATATACTATATACCATATAAACTCTATATATGTATTTTGTTTTTCTTTTTTATTTTTTTTTTTATTTTGTTATTATTTTTTTTTGATTCTTAAATCTAACTTAATCCCACTTTAAACTATATAAGCCGGGCACGGCTAAAAATTAGTCTGACCCACTTTGCTTCTTATGGGGCTACCTAGTACTGAAGGAATTCAACGATGAAGCTTCTTCTCCTTCAACAAGCCACCAAAATTGTTGGTGCTGCGGAGCAAAATCCCTCAGGTCGCGACTCCCTACCACCCTACTAAATGGAAGAAGCTCCGCACTGCCGTGTGCGATGTCTCTGTCGTAGTTGAGTCGCCTGTCAGCCAGCTGTTCGAGCGGTGCCGCTAATCTTTGAACAAAACCGTCAAAGCATACTCTCTCATGATACATATAATTGGGGTAGTAAGCCCCGGAGATCAGGTTGTTCGACGAGGTCATTGCACTTGAAATTTGCGTTCAAGTCAAGTTAATAACAAAATTGTCCATTTTTATTAGGTTCGCCCCATTGTAGAAGACCTCATTACGATAGGCAGGCCCTCTCAAACACATGACTATTTTGCAATAAACTTGCTCTCACATTGAACCATACGGGGCATCCAAATACAAGTATAATCCGGATAAGGGCCATGTAGCCGATCACCTTCACTCTCGCATCGAGTTGGCTGCTATAAAACAGTCTCCTTGTAAGGGCAAAACCACCTTTGGCTATGGCAAGAGGAACATCTATATGTTTGTTAAAATACAAGTATTGATCTAGCCAGATCCCAAGGTATCTGACTACATTTCCGCAAGCAAGTGGCTGTCCATGTTGTCAGACGATAGAAAACTTTCGAAAAGTCTTTCTGGAATCCTAAACAAAATGGCTTCCGATTTCTGAAAGTTGATTTTCAACTTCCAGCCATCGCAATATCGTTTAATTTTATAAAAGCCACATTTCAAAAGTATATTAGTGACCTCAATCTTTGGAACTGATCTGTACGCGATTAAGTCGTCTGCGTACGCTATGGCATGGTGAAGTGAACCGAACAGATCACTTGTGTGAATGTTGAATAGGATCGGTGAATTTATCGCACCTTGTTGCAGACCGTTTGTAGTGTTAAATATTCCAGCGGAAGTCACATCGCCATTCTTCTGGATGAACTGTCTACTGGAGCGCATATCAAAAAAAATATACAGCAGTTGTTTACTAATGCCCAACGTGTTCAGCTTGAAGAAGAGTCCTTCTAACCATACGGTATCGGAGGCCTTTTCCAAGTCAATCAGGAAGGCATCAGTGCACTGGTTCTTGCCTTTGTTCCATTGGATATCAGAAACCAGTTTAGACGCGGCATGAATGATATCATGTCCCACCTTTATGTTTGTCCTCAACCTACTTAGTTAGGACTCTATCGATCACCTTCTCGAAAACCTTACTGATGTTTGGAAGGAAACTGATCGAGCGGAGATTCGCCGGATTTGAAGTATCTTTATCTCTTTTGGGGATGGCATGTACCACCGCAGTTTTCAATGTGCATTATTCATTGCGTTATTAAACAGGGTGGTATAAATGTCCACGGCTTTTAGTGGGAGATGTCGAAGCACAATGTTCGGTATTTCATGCGGTTGCCACTGATTTCGTACTTCTCGGCGATTCGAAGATCGTTTGGAGTTCTTCTCATCACTGGACTGGGTGAAACCCGAGCTCGCGAATCGCCAATTCACAATTTCATTTCGAAGGCAGAAATTGCGCACAAGGACTTGACTCTCCAGGTCGTGGTTCGGCCAACGATGTCAATCGTTCTACTTTCTACTGCGGATCTTTTATCACAAAGAAGTTGTCATCATCAACTGCCTCAATTGGATCAATACCTGCTGCTACAAGTATTTATTCGGGTTGCTGGTGTTTATAGCTCGAATTTTATTGTCCAATTACAAACTTACAGAATTTCTGTAATTTTCCTTTATTAATGTTTGGAGATTTTCAATCGATGACTTCAATGTGATGATCTCCGGATTATGTCTGTCAGTGAATTATCTGTACAAGGCTGTTAGTCTTGACAGCAGTTTACTTTTATGTCAGGGCAGTGGGTCAATGGTTGTGATGCGCAATTTGTTTTCGTTGTCAGTGTGTTGATACCGAGGTATCGTTTTGTCCATAGTAGGTTTGATTTTCTCCTCCATTAGATACTTGCCAATCTCCTCGTTTGACAGATCTCTATTGGACGGTGGGAGCAAATTCGAGAAGAGTGCTCTCGTCAATGTTCTGGAGAAGTGCGTTCAGTGCACCCTATTATATTTGTAGGAATGCCATTGAACAAACTAATCCAATTACGCAGTTTCGTTGGGAACAGTTATTTCGGTGCTGAGACCGCAATGATCACTGTCATACACGAAAGTACGTAGACAGTTTATGGTATGTTGGTTTGTGCCTGTTAGTTCTATTCGAGTATCGAACAGCAGGAGATCCAAATAGGACTCGTGTCTAGTAAACGAAGGATTATCAGTCGCCTTAAGGCAGAGTCGGTAGATTAAACTGACGCCACCAATTGAATAGTAAGTTTTCTCTAGTATTTGGTGCAGCACGGACATGGGAGAGGAACAAAAAGGCGACAGACTCGTAGTAGAAAAAAAATGGTGGGGGTAACGCGTGTGGTGGGCACTAACTTGGACGGAATGAGCGATGAGCGGTAAATAGCGCGTCGGGGGTGAATGCACAGTGCACGAATTACGTGTATGGAAACAATATCAGAATCGTCGTCATCATTGTTTCCATCGTCAAAGTATAATACCTAGGCATTGCTTGGTAACAACATCATCATCAACATGTAACGGAAAACTTCACCTGAAAAACAAAATTAAATTTGGTTTGGCTTAGCTTTTATTTGCCAACGTCAAGAAGATAACAGCCCAGCAACAGAACTAACAGGAAGAGGAAGAAAACATAAAGCCACAATCAGAAAAGACCGCCTTATCGAAAGGAAAGCAGTGAGGAATCGTCGGCAGACGGCTTCTGACTAAGCGGCTAGGCTAAGAAGTCACCATGAAATCCATATTTCTCCAAAACTGTTGGCAGATAACTTAGTGAAATTGGCATCAAAGCTAGAAAGGGCAGACATAACCCTTTGCTTTGAGGCTAACCAAAAAAAAACAAAAACTGACTGAGAGAAGGTTTTATGGTCCGATGAATGTAATACCAAAGTAAGCTTAATGCACAATAGTAGTGAATTTTGACTTCAAACATAAGAGCATGAGAAATTTGTACTATATATCAACTGGGGAAGCTTAAAGTCCAGAATATCTGGTTATACCGTGGGAGCAAGGTGATGATTTGGGAGATTGTATGACATCCGGCGGAGGAGGAATGACCTTTATTTGTCGGAGACTACCACTGCCAAATTATTGGAAAGACGAAAAAATCAAGCCATTTTTCAACAGGGCAATGCTCCGTGTTACGCTGCGAGCAAAAACAAAATGGGATTAAAGTCTTGGATTGGCCAGCTCAGAGCCCTGATCTTAACCCAATTGACCATCTATGACCTCATCTGAAGAAAATTATCCGTCCCCACAAGTGCAAATCCATACCGGAGTTAGAACAGACCATCCATAGAGTACGGGACAGTACAAATCCTTCTGTATGCAAACGATTAGTGGATAGCCAAGGAGTTATAAAAAAGCAAGGACGGGCGAAATATTAGTTTATTAAGTGTAAACTAATATGTATAGTACTACATAATAAAATAAAAATATTTAAAAACTAGAAACATTGCATTTGCTTAAGTGGCTTTCAATTATAAGTGAAGATTCACGGGTGCTTAATAATTTTGTCCATACCTGTGCATAAAAGTCTCGAAACTGACACATAGACTAGCGGCTCTAGTAACATATCCTTACGATTTTTAGTCAGTACCAATTAGGCAAGATATTGATGCTATAACGAATCTGCTCCATCGAGACTAACCATGTGCAGCTGGTTTACCAAATTCAAATGCGATTTTACAGGCACAAATGATGTTAAATGCTTTGGGCGCCCAAATGAGGATATTGCGCCGGAAAATATAAAAAAATATCCACAAAATCGTTTCGAACAAGCGTAAAGTGAAAATTCGTGAGATAGCTGACACCGTAGACCGGGCACATCATATTTTGCACGACTATTTGGACATGGAAAAGCTCTGTTCGAATATCTTCCAACTGACCGTAAGTTCTCAGATTACCATATGTCCTAGAAAATATGTATGCACCACTGATTTTTGCAAGAAAATCGTGTTTTTAGAAGCGCGCCACATTGACGCTTACGTTAATAAGCACAATTGCCTCATCTGGGGCACTGAAAATCCAGGAGTGATTCAAGAAATGCCAATGGACCGAGGACAAGTAACTGTTTTGTGGGATTTATCTACCGTAGGTGTCATAGGGCCGGACTTTTTCGAAAGTGGAGTCGGAAAAGTCATTACCGTAAATGGAGACATGATAAACAATTTTTTGTGACCGGAACTCAAGGATATGCATACGGACGACCTGCACTTTCAACAGGATGGTGTTTCATGCCAAAAAGTCGTGCGCACGAAGTTTCTTTCGATATTTCTTTCCTAATTTCGCATTTCGGAGACTCCCATTGGCCGCTAAGATCATGCGACTTAACACCGTTAGACTCTTCCTTTGGGGCTGTATTAAAAATAAGGTCTTCGCCAAACAACCGCAAACAACTCCAACTCTGAAAGGGATCATTGAAGTCCCTCAATCGTTGATATAGAGCCGCAATTATGTTAAAGAGTGATTGAAAATTACGAGAAAAGGTTGAGGGTCTGCAGCACAGCCATAAATAATACCCATTTGTCTACTTTATATGTAAAGCAATTAAGGTTTCAGATATATCTCAACAATTGTTCATTTTATAAAAAAAAAAAAACATTTCCTACTCCTCTTGTTGAAGGACTTTTTCACCTGTTAGCTCAAAAACATAGAAAATTAGAATGCAAATACATAGTTTTTAGTCGCAGCTTAACTGGAAGTGCCTTTACGGATAGGTAAGGGGCTACAGCCGTGCCAAGTATTTAAGACCAATTAAGTTTGAACATATTAAATTTAATCCAACCAAATCTAATTTTGTTCTAATATCATTTTAGTGGCTAGTTCAACTTCAATAATTCTTATTATAAAAATATTAAGGGGCTTAGCCCCTTAGGATTTTCCAAAAACATATCCCAAAAGATTATGGCCCGGAAGTATCTCGAAGTACTTGTTTTTCAAAGTATAGTACAAGGCCGCCAGGTAGGCAACGAGACTCTTATGAATTTAAGCGCGTTTATCTCAAAATTGCATTTTTTAAGTTGGCCACACCCATAACTTGAATAATTTTCAACCACTTCAAATTCACTTCAAATTTTAACTAGATCTTTAAAAATATATTATCTAAATAAGTACGTTGGATTTTTTTTTATATATGGCACAGTTAATTTGTTATTAACAATTTTCTGGCGATTTTTCTACGAATTTTGCCAGTTAGATTATGGAAGTACGCCATTCGGCCAAAAATCAATATGTCAAAAAAATCCTATGTCCTTCTTTCTCTAGCTGTTGTTATATACAATAAAAAAAAATTTAGTGACTTATCACAATTCAAAAAAGGGAGGTCATTTGAGAAACGCTGCACAACCGTCATTTTTAAATAAATTATTCTACATATAAAAATTATGTTTTACAGTGTACAATAAACTTCTACATTTGTAAACTCGATTTATTTTATATTTTTCCTGAAAAAAAAACTTGTTTTTACGGCCTCTAGAGTGCCCTAACACCTTAAGTATCCGATCCCGTAAAACACTATTTGTTTAGGTAACAAACAACCTTTGTTATCGGTGTAACTGGTGATAACCTCAGCAAACGAAAAACGGACAACGGAACCGAGTGAACATCTAACTGCAATCCGCATGAACTCTAAATCTACCAACATAAACCTACAAAGGAGAACGATTTGCCGAGGATTGCTTTTTGAGCAAATCGGCATGACTCATGTGAATTATCCTAAGCAATGTCCTGCCCACTCCGATTAATTGACTTTGCGGTGAGTTGTTATTTGTTCATAGCAGGCATACCTTTCTCACATCTCAACTTGCACAATCGAACTTGCCAGCCGCCTGATCAAGAACCCGTGCACCACTTTTATCAAATTGCGATCGGCTTGTAGTCAATGTACGAATGCAAATATCTGAGATGACGGAACATCGAAGAAATACAAAAATTTAATGTCGAACGGCTGCAATCGCGAAAAAACTGAAAAAAGTCACTTCTAATCGAGTCTTTCAAAACCTATCGAGAAACCATATGTTACCAGCATCAAGCTCAGAAAATCAGAAGCAATATTGTCACGAAGCCATTAGATATGTCACATTTGGTGAACTAGGTTTCGCAGATATTCACCTTACTGCATATCTTGACAATAACCATGAAAGTTAAAACCAATACATGCTAGGGGATTACTGATTTTAAGGCCGGATATGAGAGCATTTATGAAGTTGAGTTGTATAGAACTATGTCAAATTTCGACACAGGTATTCCACAAGGTGACTGAACCGAAAGTAACGCATCGAGTTTCGTGCGAAACCTACAGTCCAATACCGAAAGTCTGTATAACTACCAAAAAACGCGGACAACATTGGCATTTTAGAAAGAATTTAGCGAAGTGGCACTGGAGCTCCGAAGAAAATGGGTTTAGTCGTCAATGACGATAAAACAAAGTACATGCTATTAATAAGAAAAAAAACCCAATATAAAACTTAATCTAACAGCAATCCGCTCTTCCCTAAATAGGGCAGTCCAGAAATAAGTCCCTCTCACGAAGAACAAACAAAGCACCATGTAAGATTCTTACCACCCCAGTCCTACTGGAAGTTGATAAAAGTGCCCTTGGATTTTCTGTACCGTCGTACCGATATTCAGCGAACTTGACCTGAGCAGAAGAGCTAGATTTCATCAAATCTTATGGCTACGACATTTTGAGCAAATGAACACCAATATTCCGATCCAGAATTTATTTTAATCCATTCACGAGGAACTATGCTGTCAAGAAAGACCTTACCTTAGGTGGCGAACTCAAGTGACCTTCGCAGGATTACGCTAAATGGACAGAGACCTGTTGGTTGAAGCTCAGTTTCATCTCGGACTGTTGCGTAATCTAAAGTGAAGTAAGTTAATTCGCTAGACAATTGCAACAACAACCAAACTTTGATTTAATTTAGTTTATGTTAATGTTGATGGCTGTTGTATTGGAAATAGTTGGCTAAGTTGAATCTTCGTTTTCGCAGGCGAAGAAGGCGAACCAGGCTTACATGTACGAGTTTCACGACAAATCAAAGGCAGAATAATAAAGAAGATCAATATCTAAATGTAGGAAAACCATGACGACAATGAGACCTCCGATATTGACAGCCTTACGTCAGACTCTTACGTCACGACATCAACTTATTTTTACCACATAGTAGCATACGTGCCAGAAAAAAAACCTCTTTGAACCATATTCGACAAAATCTGTCAATGCGCTAAGAGTCCTAATATTCCTAGTCGCAAGACATATAGATTTTACATTGACTGTCAAAAGAGTATTCGATTTATTTCTTAAAATACAACTCAGAGAAGCAAACCCTTCAACTTGGTCAACTGCGTCAAAAACACCCATCAAAAACCATTATGAGTTGGCAGAATACGGGAAATATTTACCAAATGAAATCACTCCTTTCCTAGCTAATAAAACATGCCAGATGATTGTAATCATACATCAGATTGTGTCATTCATTGAGTCTGAAGTAGTCAGAGTAAATAAAAGTGCAGAAACTTACGATCATGAATCGTTCAGTATCTATGGGTAACACAAAAAGCAAATATTTAATTTGAACACATGTTCAGAAGAAAATAATTACTGGTACTTGCTTTACTACATAAGTAAATTATAGTTTTGAAAACAAAACTAGTAAGTTTTAGATACATTTTCAAGTCTCATTTTTCATTTTGTCAAAAATTAAATATCAAAGCAATCCGCGATCATCCAATCGACGAAATATGCTGTGATCTTCTGATTAGACTCTGCCCTCACTTCATCACAGTTCATTAACATGTTTTCGTTTTATTGCACATCTAGACCCGAATTTAGAGTTGATTGCCTCCTCATCGTTACTATAAAAAGCTACAACAAATCATCACGTGCTGAACCAAATTAAAACAGCGCGAAGCAAATTAATTAAAATCACCATGAGTTTGAGACCGACTCTAAGTGCCCAAGACTAGAGGGTACTAAAATAAAGAATAAAAAAATCTACATTCTACGACCTTCACGATCTTGTGTAAAAGATACATCAGAATATATACATCCACATCACATGTTATGATGCTTTACATTATCCGATCGTGTGACAATGTAAACACATCTTTCACGATCGATCATTTCAAATGATTTGAAGGCGCCTACAATGAAGGAGCTACGAGAGCTCTCGACGGAAGTCTGCCTTTCAGTCAGCTTTAATTGATGTCACGCATTTTGTCATTAGTCACGCTGTTTGTTATACATATGTATGTATGTATGTATGTATGTATGTATGTACGTAGACGTACCACTCAATCTAGGAATGCAATATACACCAATTTGTTTAGTTTTGTTGAATTTTTTTTTTGGTTTTAAGAAATATGAATTCACTTGTATTTGCGACATATGGGCTGGTCACACCGCCATCAAAATTGAAATTCCATCTATGGGACATCAATAAATATGGCAAAGACCGGAGTATATGAAACAAATTGGGGATATACGAGTACATATTTATTGTTTCTTTCATTAACGTTTGACTTCAGTTTTATTGCCGTCATAGAGTTGCACATCTTCCTCGCTGTATCATGTAAGTGATTTGTAATGCCAACAACTAGGTAATGTACAAACTCAGACAAGGCATTTACCGACAACTGAAGTAGCTCGCACGTTTGGCACGTGATTTGGTTCAATTTGATGAGAACTGTTACTGACAGTAAACGTATGTACTCGTATTTACAGAAGTTCGATGTTTGACTCTGAATGCATCAGCTCTTGGTTACGTACCATGTCATTACGATTCTCATCCCAAGTGACAATGGGTTTTCAAAGTAAGCAGCGCATCAAGCATCATGTTTGCATACGGTACTACAGTATTCAATTGAAGGGCAACGTCCATGCGAATTAAAGCACCACGCTAGATTGTCGTCGCTGTTCCTCTTGGGGTAGGTAATCGATGACGTTCGATTGAATCGGAATGTACTTAAATATATGTATCTACAATTTTCCTGTATTCGTTTTACAATATATCTTTTCAGTGATTTCATAATGCATTCGGAACAGTAATTGCTTGAGAATGGACTCTGTTGCTGGTAACTTTGCTTTTTGAGTCGATGAACGTCGATTAAAAAGTCGCCTGCATCATGTTGTGCAAGTTGAAAATTGTCGCAAATGGTGATGGTACTGACAGTAGTGATACTCGCTTTCAATCAATTAAAAATTAATTAAAATGATTCAGTGAATTGATTTGCAATAACAATAAATAATAAACGAACATGTGTACATGTATTTAAACCACTGCAATACTGTGACATCTGACTGATTTGTGTGCAAGTACAATATGTACTCGTATCTATGAATATTATCGGCCTTAATCGAAATATTTTATAGATTTATTTTTTAAAGAAAAAAGCAGCTGATTTGTGGAAATCAAACTTGCGGTCTTGCTTACTTACTTACTAGAAGGCGCTACAGTTCGGGGCGAACCTGGGCCTCAACTAACAAGATTCTCCAGTTAACCCGATCCTTAACTAATTGCTTCCAGTTGCGCATCCCGAGTTTGGTGGCGGGATGACAAAACTAAACATGGCTCTATACAGCTGCGGACTCAAAATCGATTAAAAGATGGCGGGTATCGTATTGGACTTCTTGAGTTTTTTTCCAAGATATCAGTTTGAAAACTTGGTCAGTTGTGGATTTCCCCCATTTGAAACCACACTCATAGGGGCCAGTTTAGGGTATTTCATTTCCATACATCAAGCATACACCCTTCTGACCAGATTTGAGAAATGAGTTTGTGTAGGATCTCTACAAAATAGAGATATAGTTTGAATACTTCGGCTGGTAAGCCGTCGGGTTCAGCAGCTTAGATATTGCTATGCTTGCATCATTTTGATTAGGTGGACGGAAGTTTCGGTTACCATCGTCTAAGTTGAATGGTCTATACTATCTGACAGTAGGATATTGGGCTTCGTAGCTGTTATACGAATTGCCGAAATAGTTTTTCCAACTGTGCCTCCACTCCAAGGTTTCCTTCTTCATCTCTACAGATTTCTGTAGGATTATTCATTCACTAATTTTTAATATATTTTATGTTATTCTTCTTAAATTTACTATACTTACATGCTAACTTAAAATACTTAAAAGCAAGCTAGAGTGGCAAAGCAGGCTACAGGCACTCGTCAAAGGTGCCTCAATTACGCAGATGTTGCTTGGATTTCTTAATTTTTCAAAAAGAGGTATGGTATTACCACCAGCCAATGCACAATATTCCCAACATCGTACCACAAAAACAAACGGAATTTCAAGATTAACAAGATTAACTTACACCAACCTCAACCTCGGAAGGATGTGGGTCTTCATATGGACGGATCAACCAACTAATAAAAATATAGAAACAAAAAGAAGCAACGTCTCATCTAAAGTTAATTATAAATCGCTCAGATCTATTCCCCATCCACATTATAAATCTCACCCCAACTGGAGCCTTAAAACTAAAATATTTCCCAATTTTTCCCTTCCTTCCATCCAAGCCCCAACCCCTGCCCCTGATACCGTCATTGCTCAACCGCTTATCTTATATCCCGTTTCTAGCTGGCCTTCTCCCTCAGTTTCACGGGCCCCTGCCCCTATTTTTGATTCCACAGGAAACTTTATAACAGGTACCACGAAATCTTCAACACACCTCCCCAAAACGTTGCGGATGACCTTGCTGCTTTCCACAGCTATATACACTCTAAAAGAGTTTCTCACCTTCAGCATAGCCGAGCTGACCATGATAAATTTTTTCGTTCCTAGCTTGCCTTCTTTGTATCTCATCTATTCTCCCCTGTTCCTCCATTCAACAAACTACCTCTTACATTTTACTACCAAAACATAAGATGCTTGCGCTCCAAAACTCATGCAGTTTTGTTTAAATCTTACAGCCTCTCTTTCGACGTCTATGCTCTTACAGAAACCAATCTGATCCCCGACATAAAGAGCCAGGGACTATTGCCATCTTCTTATAATGTTTTCCGAGATGATGAACACTCTCTCCCTATGGTTAATGGTCCTGCCCTCCCTAAGTTGATTCTCCATGCAGGTGTCCTACTTGCTATTCACAATAACCTCAACGCTTCTCTCATTGCCATCTCTTCTTCTGTTAAACTTAACTTTGTTTCAATTAAAATAACACTTCCCAATAGATCCCAATATGTTCTGTGTCTCCCAGCTCAAACTATCCAATCCTACTCAACCACAAAATATTTTGGTGCTGCAAACCAACATCTTTTTTAGCGCGAGACGTTCAATACCGCCCCGTGTGCGACGTCTCTGTTGTAGTTGAGTCACCCCTCACCAACTGCACGAGCTACGTGGAAGATTAGCGGCCCCGCAAACCTATCCTGGATAGGCCCTTTCATGTTTTTTTTTTTTTTTTATAATCAGCGCGCGCTGTAGGAGTTTTTGTACCCTTAAAATGTTTATACACAGCGCGGGCGAAGGAAATTTACAGAGGATGAAAAGACCAATGTACCGATGTACATTGTTTTTAAATGTTTGTAAGTTATAACGACCAGGAAACACAGAGATGGGCTGGGCATTCCATAAGCGAGTTGTACGGCTTTGGAAAGAATCACGATATTTTAGAGTACGTCCGAAAGTGGGCTTGAGGGTATACTGATGAGCATTCATAGCGTGATGGGTGTTACGGTTAAAGGTTTGAAGGGGCGGAATGCTACTGGAGATTTCAATGGAGCACTGGTGGTGGAAATAGCGATAAAACAAAGTGAGACAGGAGGGTGTCCACTGTTTAAGTGATATTACTGTTACCTATGAGTTTTATCGCACGGTTTTGGATCCTATCTAGCAGGTGCAGAGATGTTTTGGGCGCACCTGACCAGATGTGGAAATTGTACTCCAATTTTGGGCGGATGAAGGCCTTATATATTGTGACCAGATCAGAGGGGGTAAAATATTTCTTACATCGCTTGAGGAAACCTAGACATTTCGACATTTTTGACGACATCGAATTTGTGGTCATTCCAACGTACACATACCGAGAATGGAAAGTTTATCGGTTTCGATGATGCAAGTGCCAATCATGGATAATGGCTGGATATTTGAATTTCGCTTTAATGACGGCAGACAGCATTAAGTTTTGGAAGCATTAAATTCCACTCGGTTGATAGTTCCCCAATTGGTTATGCTGTTGATATCGGAATTTAATGAGCTTAACTTACGCAGCCGTTCCCATTCTACAGTCGAAGAGCAGGGATGTGAGTCCGGGAACGAATATGAAAAGCAGAGAGTACTGTCATCAGCAAAGGAATATATTGGATTAGAAGTAGCAGACAAGAGATCATTAATGAAAATTCAAAGAGTGTCGGAGACCGAACGGAGCCCTGGGGCACAGCAGCATTAATTTTGTGAATATCAGACTTTAAACCGTCCAAGATAACTTGAATTGAACGTTCCGAAAGGTAATTTCTAATCCATTGAAGAAGAGAGTCATCGATCGCAAAAGCATATTCGACAAAAAGCCTGAAGCGAAACTCTGTCAAATGCCTTAGAAATATCAAGTGCAACTATCTTGCTTTAGCCAGATTGATGTACGCTTTGGTTTGTTCGAAGTCACGTTGCAAAAGCATGTTAATGTTGACGACCTCGACTTTTGGACAGTCTGCGTACTCTATGCTATGGGGAAGTGAACCTATCAAATCGCTTGTATAAATGTTGAATCAGATCGGCGAATTAATTTGTCAAACCAGAGATTTCTTGGTCGTGGTCGGGTGCAACCTATCACATCAGTTGCAGCATCTCTAATGGCACGTTAGCAGCGTTGTCACTGGTCTTCGGTACTTGATGCTGGCGGAATAGGAGTTGTTGTGAGATTTCAGGATCACGTTCGGCAAAGTTTTTGGCAGTCTCTTACCAACTGTCCAAAGAAACAATCTTTGGTGGCGTCGTCCTTGCCTTCCGTGGGGCTATGAGCGCATATTAAGCTTATATATGATATGTTAGCGAATTTAGCCTTCATGCAGATTGTCATAAGAGACTCGCTAACGTGTTGGAAGCTCAAGACTTCTTAATCTGGCGCATATGACAAATCCGCATTCGAATAAGCGCTGGTTCTATTCTCTGTAGCAAACACCATGCAGATAGTTTTTCATCCTCCTTATAATCGGCCCATCCCGTCGCACATCCTGGATGGCGGTGATATGTGCCTGATAGCAGTCAAAGGCCACTGCTAATTGGTCGTCTATATGTGGCCTTTTAAGTGTCTGAAAATCCCACGTGCAGATCCGTTGGTATTCAATGTCAACAGTGGATTCGAGCTTATAAACTGGTTCGTCACATTTGATATTTAGATTGTGTTATCTTACCCGGATAGGGTTGTGAACCCTATGATTGGGTAGGTCCATAATACTTATGCTAAGAGACGGGCACGCACTTGCCATTTTAGCCTACATACGTAAGAATTTATTCATGATGTTACCGGAGTCCCCCGCTGGGATTTAGGGCAAATACTACGATACGAACTGCTTTCATCGATATTGAGCAGTAGTCGATTTAAGAGTTTTTGACGACATTTTTGTGTTAAGGACT
This sequence comes from Volucella zonaria, assembly GCA_963966105.1. Taxonomy (NCBI): domain Eukaryota; kingdom Metazoa; phylum Arthropoda; class Insecta; order Diptera; family Syrphidae; genus Volucella; species Volucella zonaria. Next base: position 41,932,903 of record OZ014534.1, on the reverse strand, counting down.
ACAAGCAACCACTTTTCCCAAGTTCAACTGGGCAACGATTAGTACTAGGACGGAGCACCGCACTGGATAGGTTTATATGAACAGTGGGTCATTAGGCACAGGGCGACTTTCTTTTGATCGTTTTCATATATTGTATGATATGTAATGACAGATGTCTGAAATGTGTTCTGTAATCTTTTGGTTAATAAAAAAAAATCAGCACTAGTACTATACTTTAGATTTAGCCCTGTGGGGTGGATAAATAACACGATAACCCCAACGTATTTTCTAACAAAAAAACTTGATTAAAGCCTAAAATTCGGCTCAAACATAAGCATCGCAATGTTGAGCGAAATACAGTGCCGTTCGAAAAATTTTGGACAAACATTTTATTACCCTTTTCGAGCGCAGTTCCTGAAATTTATGAGAGCTTTGGGGTTTTTTGCACTAAGTAGCAAGATGACGTTCAAATAGTGAATAAAAGCAGATGTTATTATGAATATGAGGTGCATTTAGCTCGCGATAGCAGTCCAAAACGAAACGATGTAATTTAGTGCAAAAAATGGGAAAAATCAGTTCGGAGTGCAAAGCTAATATTCTATGTCTGTCACGTCTCAATTTGACAACACGTAAAATTTCTAGAAGATTAAATGTTGCTAAAAAAACTGTGGCATGGAATTTAAAAAAATATCGTCAGACCGGGACTACCAACAGAAAGAAAGATTCAGGGAGGCCAAAAAAGACGACCCCAGTGGAAGATCGTTTTTTAATGCCGTCAGTCATCGGCATCGGTTCAAGAGTTCGTGAATCTTAAAAACAATCTGTGTCGAGCTACAGGAAAAATAAGCCAGTACTGAAACCGGATTTTCCAAAAAGAGTCAGAGAAAAACGATTGCTTTGGACTGAAGAGCATCTTAATTGGACTCAAGACATGTGGAATAGTCTTATTTTTTCCGACGAATCAAAGTTTAAGCTGTAAGTTGGAGATGAGAGGATTCTTGAGCGAAGAGAACCAAAGGAAATACTGGGCTCTGAATGCATCTTACGGATGCCCCCCAAAACTGAAGATGTGATGGTCTGGGGATGCTTCTCTGGATATGAAAAAAGTAGAATGGTCTTCCTAGAATCGAAAGTCACTGCAGAAGTTTCCCTACGGGTTTTAAAAAATGTATTAGAGCCCTATGCGCTGGAGCTTTTTGATGACACTTGCAGATTAATTTTTCAACAGGACAATGCTCCTTGCCATAGAGCCAAAATTGTAAGTATGAACTTGTTTTTGTTTTAATATGAAAGGCTAATATCAAGCTTTTAAATAAGCTAGAACTTTTATGACTAAAAGCAATATTTGCATTTTTTCTTATTCCTTACGTTAACAAGTACTTCGAAGAAAGTAATGTCGATGTATTAAATTGGCATCCCTACAGTCCAGATCTCAATCCAATTGACAATACCTGGTCAATTGAAAACCTAAAAAAAATATACCTGTTTCCACATGGAAAAACCTATCTGAGTCAATGTCTCGTCGATGTACAGCTGTAATAAGAGCAAGTGCTAATTAGATAGAGAATGTTTCTGAGAAGCAATAAAAAAACAAAAACACTGCAAGAATAAAGCATTTTTCTTTAATCCCTAAAAATGAGCCAGGTACCTAAAATACCCATTTTTCGGTTTAACAACTTTTTGCTTGAGTGACCGCGTGTGAAAATTGTTAACACTCTAAATGTATCATGAAGCGGCACTGTATGAGAAAAATAAAAGAAAAGCATAGAGCGGAGATAACAGTTTTATCGAAGTTATGTGGTGTATTTGCAGAAAAAGTCTGCGGTGTTTCAGGCGATGTTGTTTCAAATAACCCGAGTTTTTTAGATTCCGATTTTTCTAATTTAATTTATATTTGATAATGCTGTTTTGCTAAAGGCCTACTATTCCAAACAATTTAAAATGAAAAGCAATTAGCACAAACAATAATCAATAAGAACCCTTATCAAGCAAATAAACGCCATAGTTGTATGAAATTAAAGAAAACCACAAATTTACTCAAAAGTCAATAAAGCATCGCAAAAAGTTCTAAGAAAACACCGGAAAGTTGTTAACATTAAAAAAAAAAGTATTTACGAACAGCTTTCTTAGGTCAATAGTACCTGGAAAGGTGTAAGCTGATTACCTTATTTCTTGTGGGAGCTTCAATTAGGTTATTTTTTTTTCATTCCACGCACCTAATCAAATAGATATAACTAGAGAGAGTGGGTGGTATTAACGAAAAAGAACTGTATTAACTGACTTTTGGAAATCTTTTTTTTTTTTTGTACGAGTTGGTTTTATCGTTTGGATCCAGACTTAGATAAGTGCACGCTTATTTGTTTGGTTCTCCGGCTAGGGAATATGTTTATTGTGACAACATTTTTCGCCTAAAAAACCTTCCATGAGGGAGGTAACAGTAAAGAGGGTTTCCTTTACAAAAAACTGAAGCAATCACTCATCCAAGCAAATTGTGGTCAGATCATGAAGAAAATAGAGCTAGTAAACGAGTTCAAATTATCGTACCGAATAAAAATAAGAGAAATGAAGGAGATGGTGCCACTTGATAGGAATAACTTCAACTTACTGGCAAGAGAAGCATGTAAGACAGCAAATATATGTGATACTACAACCGTCTGCAGAATCACCAAAAAACTATCAGGTGGTCGCAAACCTCGGTGACACCATCTCAACTCGTTTCTGGTGAAGACAAACATTGAAGATTAAAGGAATGCGAGGTGTGTTCAGAAAATAACGAACATTTTTAAATTTCGCGGTTTGGGAGAGTTCGATTGTCAAAAGTTTTTTTTATTATGTTGGTATATAGTATATACCCCTGAAGTATGATAAAATGTTCTGCTGTGTTCATTGTTTACTTTGTCTGTGGCAGCCAAGTTTAAGGTTTTATGAATTCGGCGATTTTCATTTATTAAAAGAAATGGATCAAAGAATTTGTATCACATTTTGGGTAAAAAATGAAATAAAGTGTAACAAAGTGTGTGAAATGTTAGGAAAGATCCATGGTAAGTGTGCTATGAGTAAAATAAGAGTTTAGGAATGGTGTAAGTGTTTCCAAGATGACCGTGAAGACGGTCATGGAGATGACGAACGACCAGGACGCTCCAGCACATCAACAACCGATGAAAATGTGGAAAAAGTGAAAGAAATGGTTATGAACGATCACCGAATAACAATCAGAGAAGTTGCTGATAATGTTGGCATATCGAATGGCTCATGCCATGAAATTTTTTCAAATGTTATAGGTATAAAACGCGTGGCAGCTAAATTTGTTCCAAAATTGTTGAACTTTGGACAAAAACAGCGGCGAGTGGAAGTTGCTCAGGAGTCACTAAATTAAGTCAACTGAAACGTGTTATAAAAGATGACGAAACATGGGTTTACGGATATGACGTCTAAACTAAGGCATTCTGGCTCGCCATTATAACATTAAAAAGCGCATCGCTCAAAGAGCTAAAGATTATCCCAAAGATCGAGCTTGAGAAGTGTTTCAAGGATTGGAAGAAGCGCTGGTACAAGTGCATAATATCTAATGGGGACTATTTTGAAAGCGAAAACATATTAATGTAGACTAATAAATAATTTTTTTTTTTTTTCAAAAAACTAAAATTTTCGCTGTTTTCTGGATACAGCTTGTATTTGTCTTCAATTGTTAACTGTGTATTCGCTAATGTTCCCAACCAATTCATAACGAGTTGTCCAAGGCAGCTGGTGCCCGTACACACAAATCGATTACCAGAAAGATTAAGATCACTGACTTTACTCAAATCCAATAAGAAGTTATCACTAGAATGTATTCCCGCTGACCGATGAAAAAAAAAAAACCGTAGAAAAATCTTAAAATTGATAAAGCCTTATAGACCTGTACGAATGAAAACTGAAAAAGACTTCAAGGTGGTCGAAAAATAGTCAAAACTAATAGGTTTTTTTACATCTAAACACAAACATCTGACCTTAGCATACTATGTATTTGAAGGAATAGTGGGCCCGGCTGAAAATAGGCATTGTCAATACAAAATTTACTGATCCCGGAAATGCCGTATCCTCAAAACCTAGCAGGGAGTTCAGCCTGAAAGATGCCGGACCGAATTTTAAAAATTTCATGCTTCTTGGTTTAAGATCCCTATGGTATATCTATCAATTAACTACACAGATTTTAGTATCTATGATATGTCATCTTCAACCGCGGAGATCGTGTCATGCCGCAAAATTCGACAGTTAGATTCTGGGAAACGTTTTACCGTATTGACCTTGGCCGTATTGCATAATTAGCTTTGGCAGCTTTTATATTTACTTATAAGGACGTACTTCTCAAAGGTATTTGTTCAAGGCTCATATTTTCTTATGAGTAGAGGAAACTAGGATAGTTTTATTGAGGTTGGTTGAAAGATTTTTTCCGAAACCAATACATTCCATGACTAAAATTACCAAAGATTGTATGACATCTGTCAAAAAAATTTCACCACCATCTGTTGGATCAGCCTTTATAAATGTATCCGTACATTTTCATGCCGATGATGGGCAAATTTACTTATCAGAACCTTTCAGTTTGGTTGAAGATTTAACTGTCAGGCTCAAGGTCTGTCAGGGATATTCAATGGTCTCATTCTTAATCCCAAAAAAACTCAGCTAATTTCAATATCTACAATACATAGAAAGCGCTACAATATCGAGGATTTGCCACATATTTTCCTCAGTCACACTCAGCTAAAACTTTACTGGTGGCTATTATTGACTATGCCGTAATTGAGTGTCCTAAGATTGATTCTCTCTCCCAGCATGTAGGTACTTAGCGTAGCGCTTAATTATATGGTCCGACACGTTTACAGGCTAAGCCGGTTTTATCGCATCTCCGACCATCAACAAATTTATTTGGGTTGCACTCTGCAACAGTTTAAGTGCTGTAACTTTCTACATAAAATTATTTATAACAAATCGCCAACAAACTTCAGTTTGGGCTGCCACCCAGGACGAATAATTTAATTGCACGTCTCAAGTATCTGAACTCCTCACGACTATTGTTTGTCCATATTGGAACTCTTTACCAGTGGTAATTAATTGATTAATGGGAATCGAAAAATTAAGAAAGTTGTTAGGGCGCATTGATTTAACTACACATACCATCATTTTGTATGGTACGAGTATGTTACACTTGTTTCTCCACTATTTTATTTTCCCATTTTTCTCGCTATAATTCAAGTTCTATGTTCGCATCCCTCTTCTTTTTTAATTATGTCATTATACTTATAATAACATATTGAATTTATATTTTTCTTTTCTCTCTCTGTTTTTCGTGTTAGAATTAAGTATGATAAATTATTTTGTAACTAAACAATTTTATACAGTCATCCAAAAGTCATCCTAAGTCTTATTTGTACGTTTACTAAATGAATAAATTAAATTGAATTGAATTCAAGGAACTGTCACTCCTTTTTGATTCTCATATTTTGTTGTTACCTTTAAAACTAGTTTTTTTTGAAAAAAAAAATTGTTTATGAGCTTCTTTGTCAGTAGGTATACCGAATTTATGTAAATTTCTAGTCAAAATTTTAGTTTAAATTTAAGAATCGTGTTCAGCTTAATTATTTTTAAACTTAAAAAAGACATGTTAGATAAAATTAGTGATACAGAATTACTCATAAGTCTTAGATATTGGATTGCATAATTTCGAACTTACTATTTCCCGGAACAGAAGAAAGAGGAGGAAGAATTTAACACTTAAGAACTAGATCACCAACAACTATTTGAGTCATAGAAACAACAAATCACCGTTTTTAAATTTATAAACTTTAGATTTCCTTTCCAAAACACCAATTAAAGAATTTTACACTTTTTCATGCACGCAAACACATATGTAAACATATTCAAATTATATTTATCGCACGACACTAATAAAATCGATAATTTAATTTTCCAGTTTAATAATACAAAAATTGAAAAAAAAAAATAATTACACTCTTCGAGTTCACCTGAATTCACTTCCCAAACTGCGCAACACCTACTTCGAACCGCTTAAACCAGCAACTGATTCCTTTACCCCACAATTTATTTATTTATTTATTAATTTTCCCTGGAACAAACGCTCTCCAAAGCACCCCAACGACTAATGACCTAAATACTCAACTCTCTTCACCTTTTTTTTTTTTGTTTTTGAAATTATGCTCTAATTTAGTATTAGTATTGATCTTATGATACGGAATGTAGCAAAGCCTTATCTAATTGTACAATGCGTTAATTAAAGGTGATTAAATTTTTCAACAGACGTCACAATATTGCACTCTCTAACGTGCTCTCATATTTTTGGACTATGTAACATACTCGTACGTATTCGTATATCCATTATCTAAATACCTACGGTCATGCGAATATGAAACGCGATCCATCACAATTAAATTGGCGGCTTGCCAAAAAAAATTTAAAAGATACGAGTACGAGCTTCTAGGGTATTTGCAAACATTTTTGATGTCTTGAAATTCATTTAAAAACACTGAACCTAATCAGCAGCGTGGTTATCTATCGATCTGGCTTAGAATGAAAGGGTTTGTACCCGTTACTATATCTGATTTTGAACTTCAACGTCTGATTATATAGAATTTCATATCGCACTCGTCGATAATTAAGAGAATGAGTAAGCTATCAATTTTATAATGAAAGACTCTGCCATTTACTGAAGGTTCGGATGATTTATTGAATTTTCCAGGCGAGTTAGTGGATTTATTTTCATCGCTGAGTTGCTGTATGTATTGTAGTACCATTTAAGTTTAAAAGTACATATTGACAATTTCGAGAGCATTGTCGTTTACTTTGATGGGTGAGAGTTTAGTTATTTAGTTATCTGATGATATACTCGTAATTTGTTCGCAATGACAATGGCTAACCCTAGAAAAGTGCTCAATCATGGTAGGTTGTGTGGAATTATTTGGAAATTGGAATACTACCCTATTGATTTTAATTGATTGTTTCTTTGGTCTTAGATAGGATTAATCTTTTGGCACGAGAGGGCTTAATATGTGAATGATAGTCTGGTTAAGGAAGTGTCGGCATCTTTCAATATCCAGAAGGTCGTATTATTTATCACATACTCGCAGCTGTCGTAGAAGACAATTAACAAATAGGTTTCTTTCCTTTGCTAATAGTTTTGTTTACATCTTTTTTTTTAACAACAGAGTGGGGCACTTGAACTTTTAGAATTTCTTTATTTATTTTAACATATGTATATAGATAAAAGAAAATTCGCATGATTATAATAAAATGACACAACTGCACTTTGCATTAACAAATGAATAAGAGAAACTAGTGGTTATCTGATTAGCAATCAATTAAGAAGATTGATCACTTTTCTATCCAGACGAGGCTATATACATATAAACTTAATCAAACGGCTTACTCAATCAAACGAACCTTGTATTCACTTGAAATGTTTAGACATTTGTGAGCAATAATAAATATATACATATTTACTAAGAAAACTCAATGAAATTTTCTTTGAAATATCAGATGCGTCTGAAGGATCATGCAGCAAATTTGTTTTCGAAAAACTCTGATGAGCTTAAAAAGCTGAAGTTATTTATACGGCCACCTACTTGCCGGAAGACACGGGCAATTGTGTGGTAGCTTGCGCAGCCAACGTCACTCTCTATGTGTCCGGCAAACATCCATAGATATTCTCTTATATTATCCATTATCAATTAGATATAGTCTGGAATGCATCTGTGACCTTAGTATCTATCTGGCCAAATATAGTTGGTCCTCTTCACAAGAAGAACTAAGTTATGTACAATGTTTAATCCCATCTCTCGTTGAGTTTTTTTAACGACTGCCTAAATAGCAAACTGGGGTGTAACGAAAGTAAACTTAATACAACGAACCGATCCCATTCTGCTCTATTCGTGCAAGAAAGCTTTAGGCTCATGAGGTCTAAAATACAGAGTCATGCCATAGGGTCTACTTTGCAGTCATTGAACTAAGTCACTTATATGGTAAAGCAGTCTGGTTGTCTGCACCAAAAAATAGTTAAAAAAATAGCAAATGTCTGCCACATATTGGTTTGTTCAATAAGTTCTCCGGTTTTTTTTAGGGTTCAAGTTAAATACACACACCGATTGGGGTGTTTCATCAGGAGCGCCAAATGACCTCTTACGCCAAATGTTGTTGTAAACCACCCAGTTTTCGTCTCCCGTAACCACTCTTTTCAGGGAAACCTGAAAACCATTGTGCGATCCATAATGTTTCTTTCACCGAATTCGTGAGGAACCCAAACATCTACCTTTTTCGACATTCCAAAACCTTTCAGTCTCTGCGAAACGGGTGTATGGGCCACGTTAAACCTCTGAGCGATCTCCCGTGTTGTCAAATGCCTGTCAACGCTAACTGCAGCCAAGATTTGATCGTCGCTTGTGGTGGGTGGACGTCCAGAGCGAACAGCATCAGCAAACTCTGTATTTCCTGAACGAAGGCGTGTAAACCAACGCTGATAAGTGTCAGCGCTTATAGCCGAATCTCACGTTGCGCCTCTATCGCTTTGCCACCTTTTTAAAGAAAAAGAGCAAAATGCGCCGAAAATACACTTTCTCACCCTCTATTTTAAAAAAAATATTGAGCACCTAAAACACGTCCGATCCGTAACAACGTAAAGTATAACTCTCTCTATTGGAATAAACAACAAAAATTTCATAATACATAGAGATTTTCTGAAACGATAAACCCTATTTCCAAAAATAAAACCTCGGAACTTATTGAACAACCTATTAGATACGCGTACGACAGGTTACTTGCTACGTAACCTTTGGCATGCAGCATGCTATGAACTCAGCCTTTAGACTCACGACTTCCCATATTAACCCAAATTCAATTAAACGAAATTGACTTCAACATAGACTTTAATCGCCTGATTCCATGAAGGAACTAGTAAAGAGCAGCAGTAAGGAGGAGGAGGGGTAGGAGGAGTAGGAGGACCTCCGATTACTATACCATTCTTTAAGTTATTCACAATGTAGCGCTTTCCAAGCCAAAAGCATAAGCATTCATCTAGCCGTTGCTTGACTCAGCCTGAATATTTGAGGGATTTTCAAATATGTGTATACAGACAGCATTGATGAAATCCCCAACTTCAAAGATGGTTAAAGACTTGCAGATATCTCTTATCGAGATAGCCGAACAAGACAGAATAATGGACATTTAGACTTGCCAGGGAGTTGCATTTCTAATAAACTGACCACACTCTGATCTCTAGAAACAAATAGCAGGTAGCACTGAAACATTCTGAAGCGTTGTCTAAGCTAAGTAATGAATGAACCCATCGGGAAAACTGTAAGACATCTAGTCTAGTAAAACAGCCGTGAACCAAGACTTTCTGCACCGGAGAAATGTCAAAGACCTACGTTTGGATAGTTCAAGATGTCATAATCATAATCATCGCTAAGCCATTGATTTAAAGTTGTGTTGGGAAAATAAGTAGATAGTGGCATTCGCAACGTTATGCGAATGCTGTGTAGCGAACCGATAATTCAAGTCAGCGAGCCAGAAAAAAATCCACAAAGTCCATACAGATGATAACTCACATGGATTAACTGGGATATTACCTCAAGCCATAGACGTTTCTGACGAACGTAAGTCTATTTTCTACTTTAGTCGCACATGCACAACACCCGAACTGAAATATTCTAGCTATGAGGTTGAGATACTTCACGTAATTGAGAACTTCCGGATATTCATGTAACATATGGTTCTGTAAAGAGTGCAATGAAAGCAACGGTCTACTCTGATTCCTTCGATTTCGCAATATTTCAACAAAGTGTTAATCGTATGTTACCAGCGGAGTCGCTCAATCGCTCGGACTGGAAATTTCGGTAAGATTATGAGACTTATGATGATTAGATGATTTGCATACAAAGGAAAAACGCTAGACTCCCGACAACCCTCAACGTATTCCAAGGTAGAAGAATTTGAACTGGTTTTCTGTCATTCGATGGTAGATTGTCAAGCATTTGTATGAAAATATACGTATTTAGGAGGTTTTATGGTTTAATCGAATACGGAGCTATGTTGTATGTTGACAGTATTAATTTGGACTTAGAATTATGTACAATGGCCGATCAATACGCAACATGACTCAACTACCGGATATAACCCGAAACAAATCGGTTTTGGTTTAAGATTGGAGGAATATTAGAAGGATAATCGATCCCAAACAATCAAGAGAGCTTATCAACATAAGTCAAAGAGGTATCTCAAGACTCACAAATATAACCACAGGACAATGTGCTATTGGAAATGGGAAACGATTGAGTGATCCTCAAAATGATTACTGCAGCGGCAGTATAGAAGACTATCTTTTGTGTACTTTCTATGCAACTCCTCCTACACTTCAGACATTTAAATTGTATTTATTCCACAAAGATCCTCGACCTTGACCGGTTCATTGGGTAATTTCTATGGTTACACGAGTAGCCAGGGGATCATTGTACGCAATTTTCCTGTGGTATAACAATGGACATTTAACTGGTTTGAGCGCACCTCAATGAAGAGCAAGTTAACTTTTCTTCTTAAAGAAATTGTTCAATCGTTTGTAAAAGGACTAAGGATTTGCTATTAAATTAATACTTGGTCTGATACTAGTGTTTTATCTGAAGGCCGCGTTGTATTCCCAGTCCTCACTCGGTTTGTAAATCATCATAACTGGGTTGCGGACATTCCATGTAAGTGCATAACTGACTGCTTACCAGAAAGCGTATACATTTTTTGCCTAAATGGTAAAGGTATATATGTACTATTTTAATCTGTCTTTCTAAACATCACATAGCAAAACAACGTGATGCTTCATAAATCTGTACGATTAAATCCGGAAGTATCTGTCCTAAGCTAGTTCGTGTGCCAATTAATTTATATAACCTTAATTGCATCCAGCGAATCTCTGTGCAAATGGGTCACCTCTTTCTTAAAACTTACAAGTAAGTCGGCCGTCGATCTTCCTTTTTCAGCTAATCTTTTAAGACTAACTAACCACTAGAGTCAATCAAAGTCAACAACATCCAAATTCGGCATGAGACTTTGGTAAAGCCTTGTACTCCGTACTTTGGCACAAAAGTAATAAGGGCTGTTATACATCCCTAATTTCGGTGTTTCTCGAAATTTTATTCCGCATGCGCTGCAAATACTGCTGCTAGATAAGCATTACTAATTTCTAAGAAAATTCTAATCACCATACATCCTTTATTATCCTTAATTTTCTTGGAATTTTCAATTTATTCCTAATAAAAAAAAATTTTTGGGTTTTATGGGAATGGTTTTGTTTTACTTATTAATGAGTACTTCCTCCCTCATCACTTACTAGCTCTAAAATTCTTGATGGAAGAGGTGTAAACAGTTTTTATAATTAATTTTCGTGGGATTTTGGCCCACGATAGCGTCTTAAAGTCAGCTACGTTATTGAATTGTCGTCCGCTCTGTAGAGATATCCCTATACATTCTCAATTATGTTGAGGTCTGGAGACAATGCTGGCCAGTCGAGAACACAAACGTTATTACGCTCGAAGTACTCTCTCACCTTCCAAGCTGTGTGGATTGCTACATTATCTTATTGCGGGATGAAATTTTTGCCGAATTTTTCTTGGTTATGATGCAAGATCTCTTCGTCTAAGATCTTAAGATAGTCGTCATTTTTCATCTGTTTACGAAGCGGATATTAGTCTTATTTTGATATGATATTCCTGACAAAATCATGACTCCACTTCCGCGTTGTTGTCGTCGTCTTAAAAACAACACGTTGAAAATAATGACGAAATCCGTCAGGCCCATCAAGGCAAAAGCGTTTCTCATCGGTGAAGATGACAGTTCTCCATCGCTTCTTCCATCTTAAATGATTTCTGGCAAAGGTTAAACGGGCGTTTTGATGCCGTTGTAGCAAAGCGGGTCCAGGTACGAATCTTTTCCCGTAGTTTTTTGGATCTTTTAAATAGTTTGAAACAACTGTACGACTGCGCTTCAAAAATTTTGCGATTTTGTTAACAGAATATCCCTCTTTTCACATTCTTTTAATATTTTGGATCTCCGTTTTCTTTAACTTCTTTCCAGATTCCATTTTTAACTTTTTTACTTCTAAGACCTTCTTTTAAATTAAATCACTTAAACTGACTAACAAGTCACACTGCGAATGGAATCCGCAACTGAACTTCCAAAGTATTTATACCCTGTCTCAACCACTTGTCGCGGATAATTAGCGACAAATTGCAAATTCCAAGAAAATTAAGGTAAAAAAAGGACATACGGTGATTAGAATATTTGCTGCACTACGGAACAAAATTATCGAAAAACACTGAAATTAGGGGGGGTGTCTCAACCTGTTGTCGAGGAGTGTAGGTCCAAGCTAAGATGAAGGCAGAACTACATTTGACTCGTAAAACAATAGGCATTCGACACAGTCATCTTTCTATTTAAAATTGCATTTTGTCATGACACGGGATGGCAGCCGGGCCACCTCGCGGGGGCATATAAAAAATGTGCAAACGCCTATCAATCGGCCACTTTAAAATTTGTAGAAGTCTGGCAGGAACTCAGGTCTGTTACTAGGGATCATATTCCTAATCGTCTGAGACTAGCCAACACACAAAGCATACCTGGAATAGAACGAAGGTGTATAAGCCCGAAGGCAATTATTGTGATTTACTGCAAGTCCGTCATATTTCTGGTCAGAGCTAACCCCTTTGATTTGATACCAATAAACATTTTCCATCGCGGATGCAGGAGGACGAAAAAAAATATCCAACCAAAGAGGTAAAGAATAAAGAATAAAGATAAAGAAGCGGTATTCGAAGCCACCCCCGTAATACCTTATTTTCCTCCTTAAACACTCTCAAACAAAGTTCATAAGAAAACGACATCATGTTGTCAAACTCCAACACCTGCGGTGTACAATGATACCATTTGAACTGAGACATGAAGGATACTAATTCCTCCATTAATTTTCCTCATTACAGCAGTAAGGATACAGTTAACAGAAATAAGCTACAAACAATTTCTAATGCGTCTTTTCATATCAGCTTCTGACATTGTCCTAATTCAAGGACCCCGGATGCTAAACAGCTAAGTTTATAGACTCAAAATTGAAAATTATGACTCGTCATTTCAGATTTCTAAAATGAAAATATAATCGGAGGAAAACTCAAGAATCTAGTGTAGTTTGCGGTTTATCTCATCTACCACACAAGGAGAACCGGTCCCTCCACATAAACTGGAGAAACTCCATGCTAAACAGGAAACCAATAACGTTGAGCTCAAACGAGCGCATATCATACTATTTATGATATTTGCAGAACCAACGATATTGCAGACAGAAATGAATAACGAGATCATATTTTTGTTAGATCACCGACATAACTCTTGCCTCCTGCCATATAAGATTTATGGCTGAAGTCTGATAAGCGTATTCCTAGACGATTCCTTCTAATACAATATGCCTCTTTATCATATAAACAATCATCTTGTCTATCTTGTCTAGGTCGAGGTGATGACTCCTGTTGGAGGTGAGGTCTAGTCACAAAGAATCCACGTAACGAAAAGCCTGTGTTAGGATATCTTATGGCGATCGAATAGAGCAGAAACAGGGCTGACTTAGAGATCTTGCAAGAAAGCAGTTCTGCTACTTACACAAAGTCTGTTGGCAACGTCTTTCTCTTTAGCATCCTTATGAAACAAGCCAAAACCACCCTGGTGAAATGTTGCGATTCATGAGCTAAAAACCGAAAGTCGACGTCGACTTTTCAACAGTGCTAAAACACTAGTGAAGACTGACAGATACCTAGCCAAACCCGAGCGAATACTAGTGGAGAAATTATTGAGTTTCTATTTGTAATCTCACTTTCCTGGATGTTCCCGAGAGCATCCATAACTTATAGCGAGTCACTCAGCGGAAACCCTTTTAACGTATTCCATTTGATTGCAAGAATGAATACGGCTCCTACTAAAGTAGAATACACATTTGCATTTATATCACCATAACATCTAGGTTACACTGAGTTACATTTCTTCCAAGTGATGGCTCCTATTACAACTTTATCTCATATAAGAAAATATTAGAATGCGGATTAGGAAAATAATATTCGAGTTGAATATCAAGCCTTCACTGAAGGGCGAAAACAGATACTATTTCCAGACGGGATTGCCCTCATATTCGCCAAAAGGTACTTCATACCGAACCAGAGAGATACTTCATTTTCAATATGTTACATTTCGTTCTGATAAATTCAAAATTCGATTTCTCGGAATATTAATAATTTCATCAAAATATCTTATCGATGCAATGCACAGAGAGTCAAAGCAATGGCAGATTATTTCCAAATGGTGTGGGCGGCATTGCGAGCGGCAACTCTTATCACCAAACTCAGCACGTTTTACTTACTGGGCACGTTTTTCACTTCATATTCACACAAATCAAACTCAGCACACTTTACAGATACTATTCTTTCCACTTACAAGTTTCCACTGGATTCTAAAAATAATTTCCAAAAAAAAAATTCTTCCTATAAACACTCTGCGGCGTACAAATCTTACAATCTACAGATGCATACTAATTGGCTTTTCTCCTTCAAAGACTGAATGTAAACAGATTCTTCTAATTGAAAAAAAAAAATGCATCGCGTCACCATTGAAATCACTGGATTTCTTTTGAAAAAACTTTTCACATCAAGTTAACTAATTATCTGCAACATGATGTTCAGTCTAAATACTCGCACACACCTTCGTTTACGTACAACTTTTAAGCAAAATATTTACACTAGCTTTTCGGTAAATTACAGAGATATTCTCTTCCCCAGAAGAAGAGAAAATAGATTTTCCCGTTTCCCTGATTTAAGCACTCTTCAAGCGTGTAGATACAATCAAAGTCGCTACTTGATTAACGATTGCAAATCACTTCAAATTACCCCGACCACCGCGTACGAGCATGCCCGACGCTCATATCCCGACTTGTCCCTCGGTCTTGACAAGAACTTCTATTTTCAGTTTTCTGCTATTTAAAGCAGACACGTGAATTAGTATTTCACAGATAGGTACGCGTTCTACTGACAATGGCACAGGCCATAACAATAGAGGGCTTTCGCCTTTACTTTCGCCTTCGGTTCTAATGTTCATTTTGATTTTGTTGTTGATACATATTACGACTATGTATAAATTGGACGTGGACAGCCGGTAATCAATCAATGCCACGACTTTTTTTTTCATTGATACATAGAAAATTTATAATTTTTGAAAATTGTTCTGATTTTTGACTGAATAGTGTGATCGGCAATAAAAAATTGCAAAACATTCCTTTTTACGGGTTGTCAGTTTGTTTGAAATACAAATTCAACGGCTGTAACGTAGCTGAAGGTGGATTAATAAAATTTGAAATATGATATCACACGACCGACTGACTGTCGACCGAGTGGGCGGAGAACTGACAATATGTAGGAAGACTTTCAGGAGTCACTTTAATTTGATTAGGAAAAGAAGAAGTTACTCGTATTATGGAACACAGATACGATTACATTTGTGAAGTTGACACAAAATGTTGTGACGCGCGTAGTGATTATAAGTATCGAGTGTCGGAGGGGTATTTGAATAAAACCGCAAATCTGTCAATTCACTGCTGAAAATTCGCTCTTACACAAATTGCTGTTTCACTAAGTGTCGGTTGGGGTTTTTTCCTCTGTTTACAAATTTGAAGAAAAATTGTAGAAACTTGAGTGATTAAATATTTATTTGAAGAATTCATTGATTTAAAATTGATTTACTAGAAATCGTGCACAGCAGACAGAACTCTAGGACTGCAATGTCGGAAAATGTCACTGCACACTGCACCTTTAGTATTCGTGCAGAACAACTCGGAATCTTGTAAAGGGTGACCAGAGAGCAATGATAGTTTTTCCAATTGTTATGTTTCTGCTGCTGTCAAAGTTACCAATGACATCCAGCTGTTAAAATATTCAGCAAGATTTGCTAAGTCATCATGCATCATTTAGCGCTTGCCAAACGTGCGGAAATTATTAAAAATTTATCGAAATTCCAACTCAGTTGTAAATATCCCACATAAATTTCGATGTGAGGTCGGTTGCCATTATGTCTTCGGTGTGCAGGCAATTCGTCACACCGTGGAAAAGTTTGAGCGTGAGTACACTTTTGGATCTTAAGCCACCAACCGGACAGAGATTGGTGCGAAATGAAGAAAACATAACCGCCGTAGCGGCCAGTATCGAAGAATGCTCAGAAATGTTGATTTGGTGCGGATCTGCTGAATTGGACACCGCCTACGAGTCAACCTGTCTTATTTTGCGGTTGAATTTGGGCCTACAGCCGTATAAGATTGTGCTGACGGAAAAATTTAAGCCGTACGACCACAAACAACGCCGTGACTTCGCTAATTAGGTTGGCCGGAAATCCGGATTTGGGCCAGAAAATCATTTTCTCGGACGAGGCCCATTTTGGCTTTGCGGCAATATTAATAAGCAAAATTGCCATTATTGAAGCGAACACAATCCACAAGAGTTCGGCCAAGCATCAAGGCATCCAAAAAGATAGACTGTTTAGTGCGGTTTGGTGCAAGGTGGCATCGTCGGACCCTATTTCTTTCGAAATGAGGAAGGAGACACCGTTACATTCAATGGTCTCAGGTATAGAGCGATGATAACCGACTTTCTGTGGTCAGAGCTCGACAACATCGATATATGCGAGCAGTGGTTCCAATAAGACGGCACTACATACCATATACCGGACGCCACGCTGGAAGTTGTAAAGGAGAAATTTAGCGACTGCGCCATATCACGGCGAGCGTTCATCAATTAGCCGCCGCGATCATGCGATTTGGTACCACTCGATTATTTTCTCTGGGGCTACGTCAAGTCCTTAGCCTACGCTACGCTAACAAGCCAACATCCGATAAGCTTTTGCAGAATAACGCCGCTCATATTGAACCAAGTCATCAAAAATTTGACCAACCGCTTGAAGCACTGCCAGCGAAGTCGAGGCGGCCATTTGTGCTATTTCACATATAATGGCATGAACGTAGGTTCAAAACAGAGCCAGAATTAATTTTATATTTCACATCGTTGTTGCTTTATTTAAATTTTTTTTCCTGTCGTCCTTATCTGGTCACCCTATACCTTGGTATCCGACACACCGACAACGAAGATACTATTGACGAATAGAACCAACACAAAAGTAGTTGCAGTTGCGACTAAAACCTTGTACAGGCAGGTTACAGACTAGCACAACTCGAATATCATGACACTAAGGTCGTTGATCAGTAACCTTCAAATATTAGTATGCCATACGAATGATGTCATTGGAGGGCGCGTTCCACCACCCTAGAGAGTCAAGTATTTTGTATAATTTCTACCTTGAAAATGTCACTGCTGTCGAAAAGTATAGCCTGCACTACGCAACCTTCGATAACGGATTCAGGCTAATGGCCTTTGCGCAAGACGAAACATTTTCGTAGCTAGCACGAGGTTACTGTATTTCGATATTCATAAGGAGACTTGGAGATCTCCTGATCAATCAACCGTCAATCAATCACATTGCGATCGACGCAAGGCACTCCTTTAGTATTATTGATGACCGAATGCTCGAAACCCCTGGTTTGACGACGAGTGCCAGCAAGCACATGCAGCTAAGCAAGAGGCAGTATAGAAAGCAGCGCTACAAGTAGAAAAGGAGAGACGAACACCGGGTTCTCAGAAGACAAAACGAGGAGCAGGAGAAGCTCGCGGTCGAGGAAATTGAGAGATGCTACTCCAGGAATGAGATTCGGAAGTTTTACCAAAAGCTTAAAAACACATGCCACAGATACAAACCCCGAACCGAAGAATGTAGAGACGAAGAAGGAAACGTAGAAGTAGAGTTGCAGCCGATGCTGAGCATTTGGAAAAGGCATTTTTGTAGACTGCATAATGGCAACGACGAACCAAATACCGCTGCCAATCAGAATAAACCCTCTTAACCTGGGCGATGTTGACCAACAATTATTGTACGACCACCCGACCTTGATGAAGTGAACATAGTTGTATCTAAGCTTAAGTTCAATAAAACTGCTGGAGTGGACGGCCTAACTGCCGAGCTCTTCAAAGTGGCAGGCGTTGACTTGGTAAGTAGCATATGCCAACTCATCTGTAAAATATGGTCGGACGAAAGTATGTCCCATGAATGGAATCTCAGCATTGTTTGTCCGATCCTCAAGAAAGGAAGCCCTTTGAACCGCGCCAACTACAGAGGCATCAGTCTTCTTAATAATCGCTGCAAGATCCCCTCTGCCGTATTGTGATAACGTCTGTATCTGTTCGTCAACCACCTAATTGGTCCATATCAGTGTAACCTTAAGCTAGTAAAATCCACCATCGACCAAATGTTCACACAACGGCAGATCTTGGAAGAAACCCATGAGCTCTAAATCGATACATACAATTTATTAATCGATTTTAAGGTCGCGTATTACAGAATATCTAGAAATAAACTATACAGGATCCGTATGTTCAATCGAGGTCGTTAAAGGACTAACCGAGACATTTGATGTCAAAAAAGGATTTGGACAAGGCGACGCGCTGTCATGCGATTTCTTTAACATTATTCTTGAAAAAATAGTTCAAAACTCACACGACAACACAAGAGGCACAATATTTCAAAAGTCCGTCCATTTACTCGCATACGCCAATGATATTGACATAATCGGAAAGCAGCGTGATATCAGTGGCGCTTTCGCGAGTATTGCGGCGGAAGTGGACACCTAACAACAACGTCTCGAACAGAATGTCACCCTCGGCAGACATAATTTTGAAGTAATTAACGACTTTCTTTACCTAGGCTCCGCTATTAATTCAGAAAACTAAACCAGCGCTGAGATCAAACGGAGAATAGGTCTTGCCAATTGCTGCTTCTTTGGGCTAAGAAGGCAATTGGCTAACAAAATCCTCTCTGGAACAACAAAAGTGACTCTAATAATCTCAGCCCTGCTCTATGGCACAAAGGCATGGACTTTATTAAAAATGGATGAGTGTGGTCTTGGCTGCTTTGAGGAAAATTCTTCGGGTGATTTTCGGTCTCATCTGCATAGCCTACATCGACAGCGACATCGACTTAGCCAGAAGGTCCAACGACTGAGGTGGCTGGATCATGTAGACCGGATGGACACAATTGCTATGGTCCGAAAAATCTTCGAATCTGTGGGACAGCGCAGTAGAGGAAGACCGCGACTTAGGTCGACACAAATTGAAGGAGAACTCAACCAACTTAGCGTGCGAAACTGGAGGCAGCCAGCTAAACGTCGAGCTGGTTAGAGGGGCTTGTTGGTTGAGGCCTATCTCAACCCCAGACTGTAGTAAGTAAGATAGGTTGTACCAAGTAATTCACACAAATTTTAAAATCATTTGACCAGCAATGCATTCGTTCTTAAGTTTTTTCAATCTCTCCACGCACCAATGACGAGCATTATCTAAGGCAAGAGTCATTATAGACAAAGTTGATATTGGTCTTGCTTAGTAACTTTTAGTTTAGCGTAATCTGCTCTACAAAGTTAAAGCTATAGACATTTTTCTACCCGTTTGCAGAGCGCTGTCTAACGAAAGGGCAAGTGGTTAAGATCTACATTGAAGAGGAGGTGGTTACTCCTTGAAACAATGAAAGTACCCACATCAGTAAAGAAGATGAGATCAAGCAGCCTTCGAAGATAGTTGGCGATATTAGAAAACATAGTCAAAGAGAGAACGTCTTTCTCTATTTTAGCATAGGTAGATTAAAATCATCGTAAGTAATAACGACCAACCTATCAACATGATCAAAAAGCGAGTCAAAATCATCTACAGAAAAATGTTTTAATGATACATAATATAATATTTAATAGGTTAACAAGTATAATACTTACGAAGTAATGGCAAGGCACTTTGTCAAACAGTAATGTGTGGTCTTTTAAATAAATGTCCAAAGCTGGTGTGCCTATATCTGAAAAAGAAAAAAAAAACAAATTTGTTAGTTAATCACAGTCTCAAAAATGGGAATCCACAATTAATCATAAATGTAAAATTTATTGCAATGATTTTGATTATATTAAGGCATATTTCATGTTCGTAGAAAATATACAAATTATTAAAGAGAATCATGATACTAAGCTCTGAGTTTCATTATAGTTAAGCGCTGGTAACATACAAAACCCGCTGCCGGAGCCGTACTCACTTACTTCAAGGTTCATACAAACTGATCATCACAGGGATGTGATGAATATGACCGACTATGTAAAATGTAACGAAATCGAATACATTTTTAAATATCTAAATCTTTCGGAGGGGAAATACTGACTCGAACCATTATCTCAGTTTTGGCAGATGGATGTAAATATTTTAAATACCACCGAGCTAACCAAATACGAGTACTACTGGAAAATTAAACACCGATAGATTTTTCCAATCGAACAACCCTTAATTCATTTCGCCAGTACTAGGCAAAAATGTAGATCATTTCTCAACAACTTCTGGAAGCTACCACAATGCCAACTTCTAGGCTTAAATAAAAAAAACAAGCTTGATTTGCAGTACAAACCGATGGCTGTTAGCATAATTAACGCTCCTTTAGAATTTTAGCAATTTAAAATTCAAAGGCTCATAATAATTGCTTGGGAGCTTTATAAGGTAAAGAGAAGAGAAAGATAGGATAGAACAATGGCTTCGCCACTTAGCGACAACGTCCTATTAGTGAATTCCTTGAATTAGAAATGTGCCTCAACGCACAAGATCATTTTTCTATTAAATTCCCGATCGGTTTCATGCATTACCAACACCCAATTGGCAAGGTTATGACAATATTGATGGTCGACAGGCTTAAGTTCTTGCATCAGTTGAACCTTAAAGTCTTTATAACCCGAGTTGTTATGCAAAATTCAGTGGAGTGTCGTTTGTGGTATGCCCAATTCCTGAAATCGACAAGCAATCAATGAACCTAGGTTATCGGCCACACGCTGAACTACATACAGAAGCGAAATTCCCAGTTGTTCTTGCTCAATGAGCCCAAGCACTAACTCTTCCCAACAGCTCAAATTTCCGAACAAATTTACATTCAATTCAAATGAAAGCATTTACTAGAACAACTTGTATTTGCGAATGCCAATGACATTGACATACGAGGGTAGTACCCAACCTAACAAGGAAAACAGAAACAAATTGGGGAAAAATGTTTATTTCTCTACGTAGTCTCCTTTTAGTTCAATACACTTTTCCCAGCGATGTTCAATAGCTTCGATACCCTGTTTATAGTGAGAATCGTCGAGCTCCTTAAAATAGCCATCAACCGCAGATTCCACCTCTTTACTGTTTGCAAATCTCTTACCACCGAGCCATTTTTTCAAATACGGAAATAAAAAATAAACCGAGGGGGCTAAATCTGGTGAATAGGGTGCATGAGGAAGCAATTCAAACTTTAACTCATTGATTTTGGCCATCGTGATGACGGATCAGTGAACTGGTGCATTGTCTTGATGTAACAAAACATTATTCTTCGCCAAATGCGGCCGTTTTTTCTTGGTTTCATCTTTCAAACGCTGCAATGAGTTCGCATAATACAAGCGTTTTTCCTTTTTGAAGATAATCAATGAAAATTATCTCACGCGCATCTCAAAAAATTTACGCCATGATCTTGCCTGCAGCTGGAACAGTCTTCGCATTTTTTGGAGCCGATTTTCCCCTTTGAGTTCATTGTTTTGACTGTTCCTTGTGCACATCTTCTCATGTTCAATTATTCAGTCAGCATGCGAAGTACAGCGCTTTTTGAAACGCCTTCTACAATATATCTGCTAGTTCACGCACTTTCAATCATTTTGTGGATTATTTTCAACATTTCTGGTGATCTTGCCTCATTTGGTCGACCACTGCGATTTACGTCTTGGCAACTCATACGTCCTCACTCAACCTCTGCCACCCAATATTTTATTGTTGTGAATGATGGGCAGACTCCCCCAGAGTAGAATCCAGTTCCGTTTTGATTTTGGTTGAATTGAGGCCTATCAAATGAAAGTATTGTATCACACATAACGTACCAACTTTTTCCATATTTAAAAATTCATTGAGAACGTTCACAATTAATGGCTGCCGAACAAATACTAAACAACGTAATGTCGTCAAATTTAAGCTTTATAAAGTTGGTACTTTCTACAATAGTCATCCTTTTTATACAACAACCGTCATCTAAGTATACGCCAGGTCTGGTACTTCTCGGGTTACCGTCGTAATTGGGGGAATACAGCAAGCATTATCCCGCAAAAATTGGTTATGTTGTGAATGAGGACGAAACCAAGTTACATTGTCAACAAGAAGCAATGCAAAACATCGATATCCTAACACAGGTAGTTACACTGTGTTTTTTTGTCTTTGTATTTCTTTATAATGACTCGGGAATTTAGAGTGGATATTGCCAATATACGCGGGCTTAAAAGTGATAACTTTTCTGTGTACGTCCACGTCAGTAAGTATAGGCCAGCTGTGTTGGCACTTAGTGAAACAAAGGTAGATCCCCGCCCACACCTCTCAGATAATTCTGATCTGAAGCTACCTAGCTACGAATTAGTGCCATTATTCTCTCTCACTGCGGTCTCGCCATTTACGTGCGTAGTGATCTAGATTGCCAAACTCCACCACATTGTAGTCCCTGTTCCAATCCGGGATTCAATTTCATGTGGTTAAAATTCCATTTCCGTAAGCAAATTATCCACTACTGCTTTACTATTGACATAACCTCCAAACCGGACAGCAATTCGATCTTTAACGAGTTCTTTGACTTCATTCAAAGAATTGTATCCCTGTATCCTTATAATGAAATCGTTATTAGGGGCGATTTCAATATACACAATTCTGGGTGGCTTCGACATTCTGGGCAGACAACACCCGAAGGACGGTGTGTTGAGATCTTCGCTTCGGAAAACTATTTAACGCAACTTGTAAATGAACCCACGCGAATACCAGACGTTGATAGTCGTACCGCCAACACCCTGGACTTGTTTTTAACTTCTCACCCTGATAAGTACACCGTTGATGTGCTCTCCTCTCTAGGCTTGTCGGACTATTGTGTCATTGTACACCGACCACACAGTTAGAGAAAGGATTCCTAAAAGAAACGTATGGCAGTACGAGAAAGCCAACTGGAGCAGTCTTAACAGCTTCTTTAGGAATTTTAACTGGTCGCTATGTTTGCTCGATAACGACATGAATGCCGCTGCTGATAGCACAGACCCCACTCTCTTTGGAATGGGAAACTTTAGGATGAAGAGTATCAAACCAAAGGAAACGGCATGGTACGAATCGAACTACAAAGAGGCTGTCAGAGTTGGAGAAATTTTTTCTCGATCCTTCAAGACCAACCCAACCCAACAGAAGGCTGCAACGTCTTTTTAAAGCGTGTAAAATTCCAATACGACCAAAAACAATGTCTCAAAAGTAGTAAACATTTTTGGTCGTTCGTCAAAAATATTAGAAATTCTGCCTCATCCTACATCCCAATGCTTACTTACAATGACATGTCAGCTGTCAGCTCCTTGGACAAGGCCAATCTGCTTGCTGCAGATTTTGCGACCAGCTCAACACTCCCGGATTGTGCTTTGTCTCGACCTTCCCACTCGTGTAGTAGCAAGTGTACCTAAAGACCTTAACATTCACAAATCCGCTGGTCGAGATGTTATACCATATCTACCCTTCTGAGGTCACAGGGAGCCAAATCAGGTGAATTCGGTGGCTGTTGGATCACTTTTCGTCAACTAATTACGAATAATTATGGCACTGTGCGACGGTGCGTTATCATGGTGCAAAATCAACCAGTTTTCTGCCCACAATTATGGTCTCTTTCGGCGAATTGCTTCACGCAAACGTCTCATAATGCCCAAATAATACGAGTACTCTTTGTTTACTGTCTGGCCTTCTGGGAAAAATTCATGATGCACTACACCGTTGTAATCCATGAAAACCGTGAGCATTGCCTTCATTTTTGGCTGAAAACCACGTGGTTTTTTTGGTCTCGGCTCATTTGGTGAACGCTATTCGCTTGCCTGATGTCTGGATTGCGTGTCGTACTCATAAACCCACGTCTCGTCTCCAGTAATGATCCTTTTGATGAATGTGGGATCGGATTCAGCCTCGCAAATCATCTCTTTTGCGACGTCAATACGGTCTCTTTTTTGCATGAAATTGAGGTCTTTTGGCACCAACTTTGCTGCTGCACGACGGAAACACAAATCATTAACCAAAATGTCTTGAACGGATCCATAGGCAATGTTCAAGTCCTCCGCTATCTCTCTGATGGTTAATTTGCGGTTATTGATCAACATTTATTTTACTTCATCAATGTTTTCGTCGTTTTTCGATGTAGATGGTCTGCCACTGCGTTCATCATCTTCGATTGACTCACGACCACTTTTGAACCGCTCGCGCTCGTGCCACTGGTAAACAACCGTTTTCTTTAGAGAATCGTTGCCGAAACACTTTTCCAACATTTCCAACGTTCGCGCATCATTAAATCCATTTTTACGCAAAATTTAATACTTGTACAAGTTCGTTGTTGCAAATTTAAATGCATTTCTAAAATTGTAAAAAATCGCCACCACACACATATATAGATGTACTCTTGGCTACGTTACTTTTGCAAATGTCAAGCTATGATGCTAAGATTTAGAGAGAATGTCAACAACAGATTTGCCAACTTAACAAAAAAGACAGAACTCTAATCGGAATAATGGGAGCGCCACACAGTGGTGTGGTGCGGGAACTTTTTGATCAAGGTGGTATTCTTTCACAGACTCTCAGCCCTGCTTTTCGGCTGTAGAACGGGAACGGCTGTGTGCGCTTAGCTCATTAAATTCCGATATAAGCTGCAAAATTTAATGGGGAATCTCCAACAGAGGTATAGTCGAAACCGATAAACTTACCATTCTCTTTATGTGTGTCAGTGACAACTTACGTTTGGAATGACCTCATATTCGTTGTCCTCAAAAATCCCTTGAGCGCGCGAGTTAAGTCACGGAGCGAAAAAGAAAGATACTTAATTTCATTTTTCTTTTTCTTATATTTTTATTATAATATAATATGTCTTAAGCTCCGTTTCAATTCTCTGTCTATTCTCGACTGACTCGATCACTCAGCATCGATGCTCCAGACTGGCTTTTTGGAAAACCAAACAAGTGGAAAAGGTAATTCAAAAGGATGCTTAGAATAATCACGCACAAACAAATAGGTGTAGACAGAATTGGTAAAAGACACTTTACGCATAAACAAACGATAGGAAAGACAAATAGGGAAAGGTATTGTATTGCGGGGTGATCGAGTAGGATTACCAAGATGTAACTCGCGCAAATTATAACAAAAACATAAAACAGCGTAACAGGTTTTGGTAAGATGAGTGATGATATGTGTAACTGTTTGTGTACAGTTACTTAAAATAATAATGGAAAGCAAAACACAGTCTGAAATTCTCACTTCTAGACTACAGGAATGGAATCTGTTATCACCAGAATCTAAGATATGTAACAACATTAGTGAATTGATGAATGAATTACGGATCGCTTACAGAACAAATGAATGGCGTCGTTTTAGTGATGGATCTAAAACGAGTTTAAAAGCAGTTCGTCTAAATAATGGTAGCGAATATCCCTCCATATCTGTAGCATATTCAATCACTTTAAAAGAAACATACGATACTATGCTACTTATATTAAACGTAATAAAGTATAGTGACTCAAGTTGGAAAGTTTGTACTGACTTAAAGTGGATAGCCTTGTTACTAGGATTACAAGGTGCCTTTACAAGGTATTGCTACTTTTTGGGTATGTGGGACGGTCGAACTACAGAGAAACACTACTTGGTTAAAAATTGGTCGATGAGATAGGAATTTGTTGCTGGACAATCAAATGCCAAATGTTCACCTCTGATTGAGCCACGAAATGTTCTTCTTCCACCTTTACACATAAAGCTGGGTTTAATGAAAAATTTCGTAAAAGTTATGGACAAAACTGGTGGAGCCTTTCTTACATTTAAAATCTGTATTCCCTAAGTTAAGTGATGGCAAACTTAAAGAAGGTATGTTTGTTGGGCCGCCAATACGAAAACTTGTGAACGATGTCCAATGTTGATCATAAACTAAATACAAAGGAACTAGCAGCTTAGACATCATTGAAAGCTGTAATAAAGGGGTTTTTAGGAAACCATCGAGCCGACAATTCTGAATCTTGTATTCACATTTTGATTTTTTTCACAAAAGCCTTGGAGCGGTGAGTAATGAACAAGGAGAACGCTTTCGCCAGGACATAAAGGAGATCTAAGAACGTTATCGAGGGCGGTGGGATGCAGCCATGTTAGGGGATTACTGTTGGTTTTTAATGCCTTATGTTACACAAAAAAATGTAATCTTGTCACGCAGTGTAATCGGTGTTTCCTTGGTAAAGGAAGTCAGCTGAGAATTAAGACTTTATGAAGAAATACAAAGCAAATTATATATGAGACCCTTATGCTCGTTATCATGACCGCAGGGGCATGTTTGTTGGCTAAGACGGACATAGATTTATTTAACTGAGCACTGTATGAATTTCATGGCGAAATCGATCCGAAGAATGCATATAAGTTGATAAGGATAAATGGAACATGTAGAGCGACTACACAACAATGCTCCGGCCCGGAGAGGAACAGACAACAACTGGCGATGCCAGTTAGTTTTTTTTTTGCAGAACCAGAAATAGCTATATATACATACATCATAGACTCAGATCAAGTAAAAAGTAATGTTTAGATCCCCGAATTGTCCAGTACTCTTATCTTGCTCGAAGCATCAATTTGTGGAATGAATGTTCACATGGATTCGATCTTATAAAATCAACTCATGAGACGGACCTCTATGCGACAATTTGCTTTTCACAACTATCTCTAGCTAATGCTCCATGAAGTTCATTTTAACATACTTAGAAGCAGTTTTCCCCAAATGAGATCACTATGCGTGGAAAACTTGCTTTAAACGATTACCAAGTATTGTAAAACCAAATCACGAACTGCGAGCGAATTTCAAGAACGTAAATGCGTCATCAAAGTTGTTACCGGGGTTTTAGAAGAGATTGCTTTATTTTTTCTTAACTAAAAAATAATAAATAATAGAAGAAGAAATAAAGATTCAGAATTAAGGCCCTCCAAGAGTCAGTATTCCCTAGAAAGCACGAAGGAATTCCAATCGATATAATGTACTAGAACGTGGTACGGAATAAGTTTATCTATTTTTGTCAACTAATAAATTCATAACAGGTTTCTAAGGTTTACTGGTAATAAAATTTATCTGCAACCAGTGATTTAATTCACCAAGCTTTATCTATTTGAGTGATCATAATTCTGGCACCTTCTACTCGTATGTATAACTTAAGAGCCGTTCTGTCAGACAAAAGCTTTTTTATTGTTCCTATTGGTGATGTAAATGAATTAACTTTGTTTTTTAATTACCCACCTTAGCTATAGATTAATTGATACTCGGTGAAAGTTCCTTATTGCATAAGTTTGTCCTTCCGATTTTGCGCTTCCCCGTAGATGGTGGGAAGTGAAAACTAAATTGTGTAATAGGTTGCTAGATAGAAGATTTATTAAAATTGTTTGATAATGTGTTTCATTTTAATCATTTTCAATTAAGGTCTTTTAATTAAAAAAGAAATTAACGTGAGTTCATTTTAGAGTTATAATAAAAATGTAAGGGATGGTTGTAACCAAATTTTTTGCTATTAAGGCCAAAAGAGAAGCGACAGGAACAGATGAGGATAACAATATGTCAGTTAGTTCAAGGCCAGGACATCACTATGGACCAGCAAAAATCTAGTCGAAAAAAAATGGGGACTTAATCCCAAAATGATACTGACACTCGAGACCTATCATCACGTATGCAGCCGGCGTTTGGTGGCATAAAGCAACGCAGAGGTCAATATAGGCTAAACTCAACAAAATTCAGAGACTAGCCTGTGTCTGTGCAACTAGTGCAATGAAAACCGCACCTACAGCTGTGCTTGAAGTTATCCTAAACATTTCACCAGTTCATCTAGAACTAATGAAAGAAGCAATGGTAAATTCCCACATGCTCATCATAGAAGACGAATTAATTTTCAAACTATTGGGTATATAACTGAATTCGTACAGTTTTTTTTCCAAAATTTGAACGTTTATTTAAGAAAAACATGTACAATAGTATTATTCAAAGTATTGCCCATCTGAAGCTATGACTTTTTCCCATCTTTCTGGCAATTTGTGGATCCCATCCCAAAAGAACTGCGCCGGCTTGGCAGACAAGAATGAATCAAGGCAATTTTTGATGTTCTGCTCTGATGTGAACCGTATTTCAGTGAGGGCGTTCTGCATCGACCGGAACAAATGGTAGTCAGAAGGGGCAAGGTCTGGGCTATAAGGCGGGTGGGGTAAGACTTCCCATCCACTGTTTTCCAAATAGTTCTTAACCGGAATAGCAACGTGGGGCCGAGCGTTATCATGATGGAAAATTATTGCCTCGTGTTTGGTCGCATATTCCGGGCGTTTTTCGGCCACTGCTCTCTTCAAACGGATTAATTGTGTTCGGTTTCCGTAGCTTTGTCCATTGATGGTTTCACCAGGTTTTAGCAGCTCATAATACAGCACACCCATCTGATCCCACCAAATACAGAGCATTACCTTCGAGCCATGGATATTCGGCTTTGCCGTTGATTTGGCTGGTTGGCCGGGTTTCACATATGATTTTTTGCACTTGGGGTGGGTTTGTCGTAATGGATCCATTTTTCATCACCAGTAACAATCCGATGCAAAAATGACTTCCTTTTGTGGCGTTCCAGCAGCATTTCGGACATGCAAAACCGCCTTTCGACGTCTCTCGGCTTGAGTTCATGTGGAACTCAATTCCCTTGCTTTTGAATATATCCAGCTGCTTTAAAACGTTTTGAAGCTGCTTGAGTGATACCCAAAGATTCTGCGAGCTCTTCTTGTGTTTGGCAACAATCTTCATAGAGTAATGCTTCCAGTTCTTCATCTTCAAACTTTTTTGGCTGCCCAGGACGTTCATCGTCTTCCAAGCCAAAATCACCACTTTTAAATCGTGCAAACCACTTTTGGCACGTTCGCTCAGCTAGCGCATGTTCACCATAAACTTCCACCAAAATATGATGACTCTCGGCAGCAGTTTTCTTCATATTAAAGTAATGAAGAAGAACTCCCCGCAAAAACACTTTTTCAGGCACAAAGTTTGACATATTTGAGTGAAAAAAATTATTGTTGTTTACGCTTCACATGAATGACATATACTGAAATGACGTACAATGACAGTAGCTTTCCAACGCATGTTCCAATGGAATAATACAAGTTACGCCATCTCTTAGCAAACAGCACGAATTAAGTTATAGACCCATACTGCAATCCTTAAGGAAAAACGAACTACCTGGAATCCTGGAATACACTTAACAGACAAATGTCTACCGTGATATAACTTTCGCCACAACTTTGAGGTTACATTTTCAGACAGTCTTAACTGGGAATTGAAAAAAAAACAACATTTGCCAGCGACTCACATGTACGGTAACAGGCGAATTCAAAACAAATGAAGGAGTTAGAGCCAGTATGGATACAAGCCGCTCCGTATTTCAGGCCATCCATACAATATGGCTTTGCATTCGAGAGAATCTAAACAGATATATAATAAACAAAAACATTTACATTCTCTCCCACAGCAGAGCAGCCCTACTTGCAATTGACGCCTTCTAAATAAAATCAAAACTGGTCTGGGATTGCATTCAACTCCTACAACTACTGGCCACCAGAAGAAAAGTCCACCTGATTTGGGTGCCAGGACATAGTGGATACGAAAGCAATGAATAGTTCTGACAAACTATTCTGTGGGCTATCAATAAACACCATAAAAGAAAGTATTAAAACCTGGCTAGAGGAAAAGAAGTTTCATTTCTGGAGAGAAACCGATGGAAACAGACAAGCCAAAAGCTTTATGCCAAGCAGTTGCCACAAAAAAAAAACAAAACAACTCTTATCTAGAAGTCAGATTCAACTGATCACAGGTTTTCTCACAGGGCACTGCCGTGTGAAAAAACGCCTGATGAGCATGGGCATAGCATAAGACAATACAATGAGGACGTAGAAAGAGCAGTACACATACTACTATGTGACTGCAATGGTTTAATTAAAACACGTCAACGTTGCCAAGGTAAATTCTACCTCGAAGCGGAGGACACAGCTACCAGCTCACCTAAAGATTTAGCCGCCTTTCTCACAAATTGCGGCATAATAGATGAGCTCTAAATGGAGGACATCACAATAGGCCCATCTATTGCTGCAGTGATGTGGGATTCATTATACCACGTCCCACAACAATCTAATCTAATCTAATCTGGTTCAAGATGTAGGTTTTATCAACGTCCGCAGTGCAACAAGCTATTGATTAACATAGGACATCCAGAACTAGCAGACTCAGTGAAACAGTCCTTAAAGCTCTATTGGCTATGTTTAAGTATATATGTGCAGACAACGTCGGGTTACGCTTAGCGAAGGTCTAATAGTGTCATATAAATACATTCACGAAAAGGAGGAAGCTGTCGGTATGACTTAGCAAGTACGGAAGGACATCACTGTCTTGGTCATTCAGCCTGCGTGTCATACTGAACATCTTTCGATTTAACATGTCAAGTTGAAAACTGCCAAGAGGTGCTTTCAGTGGTCTAGCAGTGTACGAGAGTGATAATTTCAACAATCTTAGGTAATCCAGTGGTAACAGTAGAAAGGTGGTAGCACCTTCTCCGGCAAACTATTTTC
Source organism: Volucella zonaria (assembly GCA_963966105.1). Classification (NCBI taxonomy): domain Eukaryota; kingdom Metazoa; phylum Arthropoda; class Insecta; order Diptera; family Syrphidae; genus Volucella; species Volucella zonaria. The sequence continues at coordinate 41,902,076 of OZ014534.1, read as the reverse complement.
AGCAACTAAATTGGAACCGGACCCACAACAGCAGAACAGAAAATTTTACAGCTCTCAGTCTGCCACAGTGAGAGGTAGACAGTACATATTCGCCCACTAACCAGAAAAATATACCGCAAATATCAGATAGCAAATCCGTCTACATAGTCTCACTGGTCCGGTACTTTAAAAAGGCGTGATGGCACATTATTACGAACGCATTCAGTAGCCTTGGGTTAGAGAATGTTAATAATAATCTTTTTAGTCTGAGAAGACACTTTCTAGAGCTGCTCGTTGGACAGATTCATTTGTATCCCATTTCAGAAATTACGATAAAAGGTTCGACAGTATTCGGTGTCCGTCATTTGAAGCGATGAGTTTGATTTTGTATGCGCCTCTGCTTTTATCTCTGATGATGGCTAGTAAATATCACCTAGCGAAGTACAGGAGCCCATGGAATACCGCCACGTAAAAAACAGACACCTGCTTTGGTCCGACGCCAAACAAACGGAACATCAGTTACAATAATTAATATGCATATCCTTCGCAGCGTGAATAATAAGCCGAGCCGACGTCCCCATGACTTTCTTCTCTTTTAGTTGCTGTAATGAATCCAATTTTCATTGCCCGTCAGGATGCGATGAAGAAAACCCTTTCTTTTTTGCCGCTGGAGCAGTTGTTCACAGACGAAAAAGACGCTCAACGTCCCTTGGCTTCAAATACTCGTAGTAAGGAACCCAAGTTCCTTGTTTTTAAATCATTTTCAACGCATGCAATCGTTTTGAAATCTCTTGGCGCGTTACTCCTAACGTTGAAGCAAGCTCTTCTTGCATTGGGCACGCGTCCTCATCGAGCAATGCTTCCAATTCAGCGTCTTCGAAGGATTTCTCCTCGCGGACGGTCGTCAACATCGAAATCACCGTCTTTGACGCGACGGAACCAATCACTGCAAATTGTTTCACTTAGAGCAGCATCTCCGTAAACTTGGAGCTTTCGGTGCGCTTCAGCCGCCGTTTTCTTCGAATTGAAGAAGAAAATCAACACTTGTCGCAAATGACCATTACTTGGCACAAAATCAGAGATTTTCACACAACCAAAAGTGTATGACGCCATAATAAAATCACTAATGTCTCAAAACGGTTTGATTATCATATGTCTAAGCTTGCTTCATGACGGTTTGGATATGCCGAAATCGACCAGCACTTACTTCTGGAGTCACCAAAATTTTTGCTAATTTATAGATCTGCAAACAAAATACAACCTCAGATTGAGGAAATTGAAAAAAAAAACACTTTAGAACGATATACCAGATGGTAATTTCACCATTCATAAGAAAAATATTGAGATCCTGCTAGAGCTGCATTTTCTCAGTTCTACTTTGCAATAAAATCCAGGTTTCATCATCTGGGATTAAAGAAATCATTATTTCTGCAACAGAACCAACGGTCAATCTAACAAATTCTTGCCCAAGGCAATCACCATTAATGCTTTCCTGTCATTCAAACTATTTTGAAGATCGGTTTTCAATTCGTAAAACCGAGACGAGAGTAGGTACGTTTTTATTCTTGTCCCTATAATCGATCAACTGAGCAAGAAAAATAGGCAATTGGCTCATGTACACAATTCAAGGCTCCAGTGGGAGACTGGCTCTGGCCCAATCATCTCGCCTCTGGTGGCCTCATTGAGAGTTGCTCGTACACTACGAGATGAAGACGTGGTTTTTGTCCATAAGGTGGATAACAAACTTAGCGAGCTTTCTGCATCATATTGTCTGGTAATCAAACTAGACGTCCATATTGGAGGTACTCATTGCCATTACTTTGAAACTCGCAAAGACGGATCCACAGTTACATTCATATCGAAACTATACCAGCGTTTCGTTCGATATTTTGACAAATACGACCATGTTTCAATCACGGACACTTTTGACGAGATCTCCATTAAGTTATAACGTCTTAAATGACTAGCATGTATCGCCCATGTACTACGGCACCTCCATAGCCTTCCATTAGATTCACTCAATTTCACAATTTTATTAAAAGATGCAGCACTCTTCAATGCGGCGAGATTCATTTGATGAGCGAAAACAATGGACAACATACTAGGCAAGTACATACATATGTCTCTTGGATATTTTCCGCAACACCGCTTCTGACTTCATATCCAACATATACCCTCAATGTACTAGCTGATAGTCAAACATCAATCAAGGCTCTGGATTCTCCTAGCGTAAACTCAAAAGCTGTAGACTGATTCAATGTCCTCCAATCCCTAGCCAAGCGAACCAAGGTAGGTACCCAAGGAGCTATTGAGTTAACACAAAAGAGCAACACAGATTCCGAACACTTCTGCGGTATCCCCATTTCACAGCTCATAAGCCTACGACACAGGAAAAGGAGCAACACCCAGCTTTCTGGATTAATGTTCTCCAAGAGTGCTGTAACTCCTCAGAGCATTACCAACTTGGGGTCTCCTCAAATTCATACGGAAAATTAAGGAGATGCTAATCCTATTGCTTTTCAGCACAAAAGACCTTAGACCATATCTGAATATGTATATCGACAGCCATGTCTCCACAATCAGATAAGGGGGCATATCCAAAAGTCTTTAGTACGTACGACCGGTGGCCTTCGGATATATGTGGTATATTATATCAATTTTAATTACTAGCCCCTTATCATGGCACCATTTTCCAACTTCGTAAAACTCGTCCTGCATCAACCTTACTGCTTCACGGACTAACGTGAATTTTCTCTGCAAATAGCTAAGCATTTACTTCGTATACAATATGAATAGCAGTGGTCTAAATTCTGAGCCTTGTAGAATCCTATAAATGCTTCCGTGTCTTCAATTCACAAAGCCTATAGAAGATATTTGTGCTGTTTCTGGTCCCCATAGTCGATCAACTGAGCTCACTAATAGCCATGTTGTAGATAAATAAAAAACACCCTCTAAATGACAACATCGCGTTAAGTGACGTGCGTACAGAAGAATCGGTACCTGCTGTGAATGAAAGTTTGAAGGAAGATTTGAAATTACGAGGGCGGGTCAATAAGTCCGTGACTTTGATTAAAACACAGATTTTTTGATAAAAAAATAATTTTATTTTTCAACGTAGTCTCCCTTGAGCTCTATACACTTTGTCCAACGCTTCTCCAATTTTTTTATCCCTTCCAAAAAAAATGATTTGTCGAGGTCCTCAAAATGACGAGATGACTTCATCATTGGAGTCAAATCTTTTTCCACCAAGCCATTTCTTCAGGTTTGGGAACAAGAAGTAGTCGCTCGGAGCCAAATCTGGAGAATAGGGTGGATGAGGGAGCAATTCATAGCCCAATTCATGGATTTTTGCCATGGCAACTGCACATGTGTGCACCCTTGCATTGTCTTGGTGGAAAAGAACTTTTTTCTTGGCCAAATGAGGTCGTTTTTTTTCAAATCGTCATTGAATCGGTCCAATAAGTTGGCATAATATTCCCCATTGATTGTTCTTCCCTTTTGATGGTAGTCAATGTGGATTATCCCGCGTGCATCCCAAAAAACAGTCGCCATAACTTTATTGGCTGACAAACCCACCTTGGCCTTCTTTGGCGCCGATTCACCCTTAGAAACTGTTGTTTGTTCTCTGGTGTGTTGTGATGGATCCATGTTTCGTCCACGGTTACAAAACGGCGCAAAAACCTTCCTGTGAAGTTGTTACACGATTGCGTTTGTGGTCGACTGTGAGCAAACGCGGCACCCATCTTGCGGAAAGCTTTCTCATGCCCAAGTGATCATTCAAACTTGAAACCACTGAGCCATGCGAGATCCCTACGGCTTCCACAATCCCTCGCACTTTCAATCTTCGGTCGGCCAACACCATATCGTGAATTTTTTCGATTGTTTCGGGTGTAGAGACCTCAACTGGGCCTCCAGGACGTTTGGCATCTTCAGTGCTTGTACGGCCACACCGAAATTCAGTAAACCACTTTTTTACCATTGAAATCGATGGTGCAGTATTTATCAAGCTTAGCCTTGGTCTCGGTAATGGTTTTTTTTCGCAAGAAATAATGCTTAATAAGCACACGAAATTCACTTTTTTCCATTTTCTCCTCAAATTAGTGAGTAGTCTGATAAAAATAGCTGTCAAACACAAACTAACTGACGTAGCAAGTTTAAATTTTGACAGGAGTCAACTGATAAATGCCTGTTGACAGGAGCAGTATTGCTGTTTCAGTAAAGAGGTCAGAAATTCAAAAATGCACGGAATTAATGACCCGCCCTCGTATCAATTCAACGTCGATCGCAACGGATCGTACACTGTGTGGAACCTTTTGAGAAAGATCTCAGCCTACAACCGTAAAAGACTGAAATGGCGCATCAATGCAAGGCAGGAGAACATGCCTTGAAACGAGAGTTCGCAAAACGGGCCCTTTTTGACCCTTATTTTTTCCAAAAAATCGATCTTTGCCAAACCAACGGCGCTGTAGCGAACCACAAGCGTTTTACTCTAACAGAACTATGGGCCAAGAGAAAAGAAATCCTTAAAAATCAAGAATCACCCTTTTTAAGAAAAGTTTCGAAGTTTTGTGTTTAACGTTAATCTATTTAGTAATCGCAACATAGTAAATCACCAATTACTAAGAACTGAGCCACTTATAAGGGACAAGCTCGACACTTGGAAGCACGATACGTGGGACTACGTATATGGGCTGAAGAAAAGACAGCTATAGGAGCGAAGATATAGGACAGATTTGATACTAGCAATCAGTGCATAGGAATTAAAAGAGATGAGAGGCTGTGCAACCCCAGATGATGTCTGAATTAAACTTCATAAGGTTAGTATACCTTCAAAGATAGCTACGAGTTCTAAATAAAATAAGTGAAAGTGAGAATATATTGCACATGACCATTTGTCTAATTTTTTCTCTGCCGAAGACCAATTACCGGACATGCAGCTTGATATCAATGTGGAATTACTCTTAATCCTGTTGCTATACAATTTACCAGGCTCGTACGAAGGTCTTAGGATTGCAATTGAATCCAAAAATTTTGAAAGTTAAAATATAGTGAGACCAACTAAGAACGATAGGAAAAAAAATTTAAATAAGGCAACAACGATGTGAGTTATAAAATTGATTCTGGCTTTATTTTGAAGCTACGTTCATGACATTACGTGTAGAATAGCACATCATTCAAATGGTCGGCTTGGTCATTCTTCAAGGGTGTTTAGTTAATAAGGTCAGGACGGTTTTGATAAGGGGGTAGAGTGAAAGGATCGTCCCAGGGCATACCTCGAAAAGCAAATCTAAGAAAACGGCACTGGATGCTTTCGATTCTCAAGATATGAACACGATGGTATGGGCACCACACTTGACTTGCATGCTCTAGGAAGGGGCGAACAAGGGTAATATAGCGGGATATGGTCACGTATGGATTTGTAAATTATAAACGGAAGTTGAGCTCCCTATCACACAAAATGCCGAGGTCACGATGAGATTGAACGAATGACATATGTTAGTTGTGGAGAAGATAGAGTCGGGGAGGATATTGGTGCCGCTTATGTGAAAAGATTATGGATTGGCATTTCGCATTATTAAGTTCCAAACAATTTTTGGGGCACCAAATCGAAAAACTGTCAAAGTCTTGTTGAAGAACGAAGGGGTGAGAAAAATGTTTTGAAAAATTTAGTATTGTCGGCGTAAAGGGCGACACACGAGTACTTCATGATCCTAACGAGACCATTTATGGTTAATATAAAACAAAGCGGACCTAGATGGCTGCCTTGCGAAACTCCAGAGGTGGCCAAAATGTAGCGGCGTGGAATGACCTAAAACGAACTCTGAAAAACGGTTTTCCAGGTAAGAGGATATTCATTTTAGCAGTGTGTGCTCAAATCCGAGGGCAGACAATTTGAAGAATTTTAATCGATAAGAGATTTTATCGAAGGCCTTGCTGAAATCGGTTGCAACTACATTGATTTCGTTACCATTGTCTAGGGATTCGAATTTAACGAGATTTGTGGTGGCTGACCTAGACTTAAGGAAGACATGTTGTCTAGGGAAAATAAGTGATTTGCATTGGAAGCTTAGAGCATCATACAAAATACTTTCGAAGAGTTTGCGTATATGGGAGAGTTTAGTGATGGGATGATAGTTGGTTGTTTTATTCTTTAATACTTTTTTGTGGATCGTGGTTACGAAATTTCCAAGGCAATTTACCTTATGAAAGGAACAGTCGAAAGAGATTAGAAAGGCCAAGGGATTGAGAGAACGTGAATTTTTTAAGAAATATGGCAGGGAGACCATCTGGGCCGGGTGTGAATTCGTCATTACGTTCGCGTAACTTCTAATCGATAAAAGACGGGTAGAAGGTGTGAGAGAGATAAGGACAAAGTCTAATGGTGGGTGCAGTTATTTTGTGACTTTCATTGATGATGCTACTATACCCTGTACTGCAGTACAGGCCTTATGGGAGGGCTTTTTTTTCGAACACGGGTGCGATGTTCATGTAGACGTGTGCAATGATTAACATTTTTAGGACAGGTAAATATGACTCCCATAAGATACATTTAAGATACAAGAGGAAGTAGATGCTTAAAACTAAAAAACAAAACATATGAAGAGGGTCTTCCAATAGGGACTTCCGAACTTTGACAATTAATGGCGGCCATATTGTTGAAACTGCGGCTGTCAAATTCGCTATCATTTATCCAGTCTGTTCTACCAAATCACCATAGATGGACATAGCGTTCCACAACACGTGCAAATGTTAAAATTGTTTTATCAAAATGAGGGTTCTGTTCGGGCAATGTTCCGCGCGCTTCGCCCATTTTACGATCGCCATAGTCCTACCGAGAGGACTATTCGCAGTGCGGTGGATAAATTTGAGTTCACTGGTTCAATAAATGGTAAACCACCAGTACGTCGACAAAACGCAAGATCTGCCGAAAACATCACCGCTGTCAGTTAGAGTGTCCAGGAGAGCCCGAGGCAGTTGATATTGCGTCGCTCACAAGAACTCGGTCTTTCGTAGGCCACAACTTGGCGAATTTTGCGTCGTGACTTGGGCCTGCACCCGTAAAAAATTCAACTAACCAAGGAGCTGAAGGTAAATGACCATAGAAAACGACGTGTGTTTGCTGAATGGGCTCTGGAGCAGTTGGAAACTGCGTCCAATGCATTCCGAAAAAGTCACTGTTTGGTGTCTGGCCTCATCGGTCCATATTTCTTTGAGAACGACTTTGGCCAGGAGATCAGCGTCAACGGCGAATTGGATGATATGGACACCAACGACATGGGGTTTCAATAGACCGGCATTACGTGCCACACAGCTCACGCCACATTTCAAATTCTACACGAGCGATTCGAGGGCATGATCATCTCACGTGGAGGTGATGTGAAATGACCCCGTTAGACTTTTTCTTGTGGGGTTTCCTGAAGTCCAAGGTCTATGCGAGTAAGCCACACACCACAGCGGCCCCCAAAGCCAACATAACCTATGCCATCGGTCAAATTCAAAATGATTTATGCGCCGGAGTGATGAAAAATTTAACATTTATTAATTATTGACAATAAGCATCTGAATTGATTGCTTGGATCCTTTGAAGCAGCTCGAAATACACGAGATCTTTTGCGAGTTTAGTCCCACCAAATTGACAACATAACCTTCTTTTGATGCAGTTCAGCTTTCGAGGTTGTGTGTGCTGGTTCATCACGCTTAGACCATGATAGTTTTGATGTTGTCGTAGACAATCCATTTTTCTTCACTGTTGATTCAGACATTCATTGCGTTTGGGATATATTTTTATCTTAAATATTGAATTGCTGTACTAAGTGCGTCTCTTTCATTTCAAATGGAACCCAAATATAGAGTTCTTTTAAGAGTCTCAGATCTTTAAAATGATTTTCAACTGTTACGACGATGTGATTTAATTATAACCTTCATTTGGTCATCATCAACTTCCGTTGGTCTACCTCAACATTTGTCACCTTTGAGTGAAAAATCTACAGAATGGAATTTCTTAAACCACATTTTAACATGTGCAGCAGTCAAAACCATAAACTTCTCATATCTCTTTCTGAACCTCAGCCGCTTTTTTCGCTTTTACGAAAATAAGAAATTATTTTGTTGCCAACTCAATATTATCGTAAATGGAATTCCTTTAAATTTTTTATCTGCTTTAATAAAACAATGATAGTTTCGACTTTCAGGCATAAAACTTTGTTATAATATTCCATGATTCATGCTATCCTATATATGTACGTTATTTTTTCAAGTGATTTTACTTAATTTGAACGGTAGTCTGCTTTTAACGTAAGTATGTAACATGCGCTCCAGCCGATTAGAACAGAAATGGACTTAAGCCAATTTCGTGATAAAACCCACCATTACCTACATTACAATAAAATGTTATTATGTTTGCACATAAATAAACGCTTGGAAATACTGTTTATATTCTAAACCGATATTATAAAAATATACTTCGTAAACTTCCTTCTTCCTATACTAAAAGATTGGACCGAAAACTCAATTGTACTCTAACTACGTTTTTGACGCAAATTCTTATCACCGCCCCTAAATTGTCTCTATATCTTGGCGCACACCCCAAAATTTGTAACATTTAAATACAAATGTTGTTGATAATAAAGTTCTTTTATGACTCATGGTGCAATTTGCCGCCGAAAGGCTTATCAAATTCGATAACAAAACGGAAAATACCCGTACCATCGTATCAAAATTATAATGTTCATGTTTTATTAATTGTTTAAAAATTGTATTTTTTTACAAGAAAACAATATGAAAATAAATTTTTGACAATTTCCTTCTTTCTGGTTCTGAACAATTTAGGTTGACATATTGATTCTATAGTACTTGGAGTCTCTCATCTCCAAATCGCCTGTACAACACTAGTATCACCTTAACTTACGTACTTAGATGACTCTATAGTCCAGTGTGGATCATGGTCACCTACTTTTAATTGCGCATTCGAAAAATATTGAGGTTCCCTTTCACTTGTGTACACTACCTAAGGCGAGGTTTATCTCTCCCGCATTGTACTTTCAGGTAGATATATCGGAGACTTTTCGCATCGGATTGTTTATATCAGTTCGCACTACACGCCCTAGCCAGGCGACTGATACGGTCTTTTTTGACCATGTCAATGTCACTCGACCGTTCTCCTTAACTAACCAAACACCAAGTATATCTTTATCCGTCCTCACTTGGGTGTATATTTCTGCGCCTTAGAACAAAACTAAGTGTCTCTTAGTGCTTCTTGGCAAAGCCTTATTATTCATTTGCCTTAGGCCTAAGACACAGCGATTGGGAAGAGTATTACTTTGTTCGATTTCCCTAATATTGGACTTGGAAAATTCATACAAATTTCTCAAGCATGATATTAAAGAAGTCACATAAACTCGCATCACCTTGCCTAAGCCTTGTTTTTACATCAAAAATCTTGGTGAGATTATATCTGACCGTGATGTAGCAGCGATCAATCCATGGTTATTCTGCTCAAGGTGATAGAATAATCAGGAATGTAAAAACTAGACATAAATCTGTATCGTTTTCATTGATGGTGTCATATACGGCCTTCGAATAGATAAAAGACTTGTTGAATGTATTGGACATCTTGTGTGTTACACACTCGTATATCTAGAATCTTCCATAGAGTGAATATTTGGAAACTTATCTGGCCTAAATCTGTTCTGATAGAGGCCAATCAAACCGCTGAAAAATATTTTCAGGCATTCAACCAATTCTGCAGACAAGATTCTATGAGAGTTGGCATGAAGACTGATGGCTCTGTAGTTGGCGAATTCGAGGCGAGGGTCTCTTTTCATGTGATGGTCTTCCATTCATCAATTATACGCTCCTCCGATCAAATTAAGTTCTATGTCATCTATTAACTTAAATTGCTCGACAGGTAAGGTTTAATTGCAAGCTTTGCTATCTTTACATCACTTCACTTTGATTGAATGGACAGAAAACTTAGCTTTCATGTTCCAAATCGAATGGCTCGTTCTGCCTAACAGCGGAGTTTGTATCTACCCACAGTCTGCATGGTCTATTCAGATCGTCAGCACAAACTGCTACTACAAAATTTCCTTGTTCCTCTCTGTGGGCCCGGGCCCAATTATGAAGACTTCACCCATCAATGACGTTCTGTAATAAAAAGCGGGAGAAGAACAATGTACTAGTCTTACTGTAACGGTTTACAAATTACGCCACCGAAGGTTGCTACGATTTGACCAGTTACCAGTTACCAAGCGGCCGATCATAAGTCTTGTTGGCGGCAGGACCACCGGTAGTCCCTACCATGGCTTAAATCACGGTACCATGGGAGTCAGGAGCCTCCCGGATCTCGGTCCGTACCTGACTTGTTGAGGTAGATGGGAGCGTCATGGTGGCTGTGGTTTAAACCCAAATCGTGGGAATAGGTTGATCCATTGTAAAGTTGCAAATAAGTACTGGGTGCTGTGACCCTAAGAGCAGTAAGAGGTTTTAGATCGACCTCGACTCATACCAAAGGTGGAACTAGGCCTCCAAGATCAAATTGGTGCTCTGGAAGGCGGCAGGCGAAGGCAAGGCGTATACTTGCTCCCATGGATTGTGGAATTTGTGGCAACTTCTTTACAAAGGTGCCACTTATTTGCTGATTCCATTAGATATTGTAAAAGTTTTGACGAGTAGCTGAGCGATACTTGATCAGCAAAGATTCTGGCGATTTGTTGTAATTGAGATATTCGTCAAAGGCCACATTGACCGCTAATGGGGGATCTCAAATTCTAATTAACGGAACAATTGTATTATGGAAAAAGTCCCTATACAAGTCTGCAAATAGGGAACACCTGAGCTGACTAAGACGATAAAAATTTTATTGAATAGGTAATATCTTCGGAAAATTCAGAGCCGCCTTGATTTTTCCGATTTTTAAAAAAAACCTGTAGGTCGCAATCATCACGGCATATCATTCCTAAATGCCTCTTATAAGGTAATCGCGTCCTACAAAAAATATTGAACAGGCTAAAGATCTGGAGGAAAGAATTGGAGAAATACCGACTCACGAGAACATTGTGTTAACATGGAGCCCAATATGGAATACCTACTGTAAAACAGATTCCAGCGATAATCATGACGGAACTTCGACGGCTGAAAAGAGTTAGGGAGAGCAACCAAACCCAAACGGCATCTCTAAAAGAACGGCAAACAGGGAACGAAGGGTAACATCTGTTTATATACGCCATCACATACTTGCCACAGTCAGCACCTACAATCGGTATCCTATTTACCAGCACCGCTTTTATCTACAAAACGAGTAATCTGTCTACGCCGTGTTGTCTGGCCGAGTTACATTACAAAAGTTGCATTGCCGATGAAAATGCACAGCCCGTATTCATTCTTGTAGGGTGCGCACTCTCGCTGTATCTTCCGCGTTAGGAATCATAATGGATCTTAGACAGAGATCGCATTCGTAAAGCAGTTATGTTCATACGGAGCTCAACCATTCTCTCCATAATCTTCAACCTAAAGGAAGTCAGACTTATACGACAGGTCTGAAGTTTTTTGCGGTCTTAACTTTGGGACTTGCATACAGCGGCAATATTCCCTTCACTTCTGTCGCTACGCTGTCGTGGCTGTCTGGCACAGCAACATTATGGATTGAATAAGACGATTCACTCTTAATTGTCGATCAGTTGTTCATTTATCCGAACAATTATCGTAACTGAGCGTAAGTATTGTTAAATTTTTTTTATGATTTGAAAACGATGTCCATGATTAAATAGTAAAAATCTGCAATACAAATATAACGTCTTTCGAATGGTATGGGTGTATTCAGAGAAAGGCTCTTCATCCTACAATATTGCACATAAGGTCTTGATAGGGCACTTAACCTCGTTTTACTAGAACAGCGAACTTAACTTCATTTACATGTACTATGTACCTATCTAATAACAATAGTAGATAGTGGTTTAAAACGAGAAAAGAACAAAAAACGCAATCAGGAATCAGTAACATTTATCTCGAATACGAGATCACAGTCAATGCCTAGATTTCGTTGCAATAACTTTTTTTCCCATATAAATCCATTCACTTCAATTTATGTTACGTCATCAAACATATCGAAAGCCATTCACCTTTACATTGCAGTTTTATAGATATCCCAACCTGGGCCAACCTCGATCTAAATAAAATCCCATTCAAAAAAAATTTTCATTTATACATATATCTACACAGAAAATATTTACATACATATGTATGAGTATAAAAATGTACACGTGTTTCAAGGTTACCATATAGAACGGTCGAGAAAACAGATCGACTGTTAAACGATGTTTAAGAACATTCAAGTCCCACGCACCGGTGCGAAAGGCGATAAATTGTAACAAAATGCATTTGCGAGTTTGGCTCCTGATTCTTGATTGCATTGTCAGTATTATGTCTGTACCCACACATACAGTTAGCAACCTCACAGATGCAAGTAACGAATACACTTAGTGTTTCGCCCTCTCAATCTGTTACATCATAACATCGCACGGTTGAACTTCAAATTGCATAAAGTGAAAAACACGTTTTTCAAGCAGCGCCGGGTGAAGCTGTTGGTTGCACTAACCAGTTCACTTTAGTGTATCTCGAATGCTTAGATTGTAAGTCTGCAACATAATTTGCCCGAGGCGAATGTATCGTGTGCACAATCACGTGTTTACCACAATCGAAATACTTATAAGTCTACAGCTAGTTTTTTCAATGTCGACGCAAAAATACTCGTTTCACAGTTTTCTAAATATAACCACACATTATGGATGCGGACCAGACTAGGCTAGTCAAGTCTAATTGATCTACTTAAGACCAACTGCTAACTATAGATCATGAAGACGATAATGCGCTACGGTTCACACCTACTTAAGATCTTCTGGATCGGATATTTAACTTATTGTCACCTCGAATCATGTTTTGTTTACCAACCCAAAACTGAACGTATTAAGCAAACATTTAAACAAATTATTAATCACAAACACAATACAACGCCGCGGTGTCTTATTGACTTAAGACTTATGAGCCTGCAGCCTAAGCTTCGGCTTTGTTTGTCAAGATATTTAGTTGTGTCATCTTATCGGTTCACATTAGTGGAAGGAGACGAGGGAAAGACCGCGCTGACGCGTCGATCGGACGGAATGTGTACACATAATTTCCACTGTCAGACCGCATGGAATATCAATTGAGAAGAAAAACGACGTGTAAGTGGGGAGGAACCGGTAGTATCGACGCAGTTTTAATTTTGTATACATATTATCGTTACCGGTATATATGCCAATGCTAATGGTTTCTGAAAGCAGATGGTCTCTTTATTGTACCTATTCTAAGAGAAAATTTGAAAGAGAAGTTCAGTTCGTGATTCATGATCACTGATCACTCGCTGATCGTTGAATGAAAAACTGAAAGGAACCTTTCGATAAAGATTCTCCGAAGAATTAATTGTTTTGCATAAAGATCGCTGATTATTGATCAAAAGAAGACTTCGTGAGGTATTTGCATGACACGATCTGCTGAAACATAACGTATTTAAAAATAAAATTCAATCGGATCAAGATCTTAATCTGGATCTACTTGGTTAAGTCTGGTTCGAATTTAAATTCCAATATAGTTATCTTCATAAACACAAGCATTGTTGATCTGCAACTTGTTTTAAAACGAAGCCTTCTATGAAATAGGATTTCAATTTTACTGTTCTAGGTTAACATGATTTGAGTTCTTTGATTTTTTGGGACAACTTAAGAAGCATCAGTCTCTTGAGTAACATGTGAAAGATTGTGGCTGGCGTATTGTGTGAATTCCTGAATCCATTTTTCAATGATACTCGTACTTATAATAGGTGGTGCAAAAAGTCATCACCATATCGGAAGATGCAAAATATAATTTTTGCAAATGTCAATTCTACTTTGCCATTTGTGAAGTAAACAGATACAAAATACACGTCAACAAGATTTTTTTGCAGAATAATTCGACGGTGGTGTTGGCGCAGTGTGATTTTCTGCGCAGATTTCCCGGTCGTCCGACACTAACTGGAGAAACACTACGACGTTTAGCCGCTCGCCTAGAAGGGTACGGGACAACACGAGATGCTGTCAGGTCTGGCCGGCCCCGGAGCAGCCGTTCTGATAAGAATATCGCAACTGTGGTTGAAGATGTCGCAGAGGACCCCGGAATATCACCAGAGAATTTTGGTGAAAGACTGTCAGATATTCCCTTACAAAGTGCAGACAGTGCATCAGCTGATAGCTGTTGACCGTCACGCACTTGTAACCTACCATCAAGCCATTATGAATCTCGACCACGAAGGAGACAACGTTTCATCGAAAATCATCATGAGCGACGAGGCGCATTTCCATCTCTGCGGATATGTGAATAAACAAAATTATCGGTTCTGGGGCACCGATAATGCACCACGAAGAGCCATTACGCCCGCTCAAAGTTACTGTATGGTGTTTTGTTTACGCTGGACGCGTCATCGGGATTTATTTTTTTCGAAAACGCCGCAGGCCAAACGACCACTGTGGACGGCGAGCGCCACAGAGCCAAGCTCAACGACTATCTGCTTCCTCGATTAGATAAATTGCGACTGGAGAACATGTGGTTCCAACAGGATGGACCAACGGCGCATACTACACGAGCCACGACCGAAGTTCCGAGGGCTACATTTCCGGGTCGCCTAATCTCTCCATTTGGCGATTTCAAGATCGCGTGATTTAACCGTTCCAGACTTCTTTTTGTGGAGTTTGTTGAAGTCACTTGTCTATGTCGATAAGCCTCAGACTCTTGAAGTCCTCAAAAAGAATATCCGTCAAGAATGCGAGGACCAATCGCCGTAAGTTCTAGCAAGAGTGACGGAAAATGCCGCAAATCCGGCCCGAATGGTCAATAATTTTGGCGGCGGCCACTTAACCGATATAATTTTCTCGACTTAATGAAAAAAAAATTTAAGGCATCAAGTAAATATAATCCAGGACCAAAGTTTATTATTTGCTAAAAAGAATTACAGCCAAAGAACATCAGGTGACAACTTTTGCCCCACCTTGTATTTACTCGTACACTACGGCAAATTCTAAAGAGACTGCAAAAAACAAGCGAAGAATCACTCTTGCTAATTGCTATTTCATTGGAAAAAAAGAACAACACTCAAGAGGGTATTACTACTCTTAAAATGCGGGAGCACGTGTTAAGTTAAGAGAGAGAGAGAGAAAGACGTTTGGCCTCAGTGGTTATTTCGCTCCGTGGGTGGCATCCAACATTTAATGGGAAGACTAAATTATTAGTGTAAATTGACTTGTTGTACTTTAGGCAACCATTCGTCTCACGATATTTTAGTTGCCTGAAAAAAAGAATGTCTTTTGGGCATGGCTGGTATCGAACCCCGAACCGACCGATTGTGAAGCCTATATACTGCCACTTAAGGCACGACCACTTAGACGAAAATTCAGAAATAAGTCCCTGTCATGGACAACGGATAAGGCACTGCATAAGACACTTATAGTCCCAGTTATACTGCATGACGCGAAAACATATAAGTACTTCTAATATTCATGGAGGGCGAAAATGCACTTGATTACTTCGAAAAGCTCTTTGAGCTATTTTTGGTCCCATCTGCATTAACAGATTCTGACAAAAAAGATGAATATAACAATTAACTGCATCGGCTACACCTGGGACTGGAATTCATAGACTTCGATCGTAGAACATGTTGACTGAATGAATATCGTCGCTGCAACCAAGGGTATAACGCTGTAAAGAAAAACCTCGCCTTTGCCAGCTTGGCGTTCACAACTACAGGTTATTCGCCCAATTTATTAAACATCACCACGGACTGTGTCAGCACCTAAGGTAAGTTAGTACACGTGAGATCTTAGAAAAAAGCCGAGAATGCGAATTTCCTTAAGAATGGTACATCTTGCCATGAAGTGAAATCCATCTGCTCGCTGTGTAAGGTTACGAAGGTGGTGCGGTATGCAATTCAGGTTTAAAACGCGAGCGCATATTTTCTCTTAGGGAAGTCGCGTTAGTTGGCGAACGAGCAAGCCGTGTGATCTTCATAAATGGATCGGAAGGCGCATCCATGTGGTTAAACTCTTTTCTTAGGTGCGGAACTAAGTTGTCAATAGATGGCTCCAGCAGTAAGTGCTGAGCGATTTTGACATATTCGAAACGTCATGAACCAAGCTTAGATATATGGTAAATAAACCGTTTTGACACATTAGTAATTTTGTTTTGGCGTCATATACTTTTGGTTGTGGGAAAATATCTGACTTTGTGTCAAGTAATCGTCATTTCCGGCAAGTGTTGATTTTCTTCTTTCATTCGAAGAAAACGGCGACTGAAGCGCACCAAAAAGTTTACAAAGATGCTGCTCTAAATCAAACAATGTGCCGTGATTGGTTCCGTCGTGTCAACGACGGTGATTTCAATGTTGACGACCGTCCGCATGAAGGAAGGCCAAAGTCCTTCGAAGACGCTGAATTGGAGGCATTGCTCGATGAAGATTCGTGCCAACGCAACCCTCCAAGCCATTTCCAAGGGATGGCATGCGTTGGGAATGATTCAAACACAAGGAACTTGAATTCCTTATGATTTCAGGTCAAGGGACAAAAAAGGAAGGGTTTTTTTCATCGTATCGTGACGGGTGATGAAAAATGGATTCATTACAGCAGCTCAAAGAGAAGAAAGTTATGAGAACTGCCCGCGGTCATGCGTCTACGTCGCCGGCTCGGCCGAATATTCACGCTGCGAAGGTTATGCTGTGTAATTGGTGAGACCAGGTCGGTATTATTTATTATGATCTATTGAAACCCAACGAAACCATCACTGTGGAAAGGTATCGATTTCAATTGTTGCGATTGAGGTGAGCACTGTGCGAAAAACGGCAACAATACGAGCAGAGGCACGGTAAAAAGTGATCTAACAGCATGGCAACGCTTGGCCTCACGTAGCCAAACCCGTTAAAACTTACCTGGAAACGCTCAAATGGGTAGTCCTACCCCACCCTCAATATTCGATAAATATTACGGCGCCCGGTTATTACTTGTTCCGTTCGATGGCACATAATCTGGTCTAGCTGATCACCAGTTCCGCTCACATGAAGACATCAAAAAATGGCTTGATTCGTAATGACAGTTGACAGACATATCATGAATCGGGTATATATCATATGTTATTGAAATTTAGTACGGGAGTATCCAGAAAGATGTTCACTTCTTTGTAATTATTTAGTTAGTTAGTTGCTGTGACATTGTTCAGATTTCTGCAACGTATTTCAGCTCTCCCCACCAAGTGTCTTTGACTCCTCTTCAACTGTTCTGCCCCATACCTACCTTGGGTGGCCAGCTCTACCTCCTGACTGGGGAGGCGGGTTTCATTGCATGGCATCCAAGGTGTGTCCAATCCACAACCATTTCCTTCTTGTTATAGTGATATCGACTGGCTCCTACTCTGTTCTAATATGGAGCTCTGTGCTTGAGATTCGGTTAGGCTGCAGCTTCCAAATACCGCACCCATACAGCAGTACTGAGTCATCATTGGAGCGAATAGCCTCAGCTTAGCCTTAGTGCTGTAAACATCGCTTTCCACACCATAAACAACATTCCAAAAGCAGATTTTGCCTTCTCGACCTCCTGTTCAGCAATGTTAAGTTGGGAGAAAGAGCTTGAAAGACCAAGGACTTTGGTTTTAGCAGCATTTATTTTAAGACCTGATCCCAAGCAAGCAGATATCATGAGCGTAATAAAGGTGTTTCATGTAAGATCTCATTGTCCATTGAACACCTTTGCTTTCCTCAGACAATGCTGCTCCGATAGCATCGCTTATTATCACCAGGAAAAGAAGCGTTGATAAAATGCAACCCTGCCGAAATCCACTGTGTAGAACACGCTACGATTTTAGCAGGATCACCCCTCCTGCGCAAGGCTTTCCATATAAACTGCCGGTTCACGGTATCAAAAGCCTTTTTAAAATCAATAAAAAACAGGTAGATCGGAGATCTTCATAGCCTTCATAATTGACCGAGGACTCTGCTAAGAGAGGTCAGTGCGAATTCATGTATGGATAAGTACGCGCTTCATCTTGTGAGCTGATAAGGAGCCGTCCAATTTTTTACAGGATGCTGTTTGGTGCTGTGTCTCCTTGTTCGCTGTTTGGTAACAGTATAAATGGTCCTACAGTTGTCGCACCAGTTTGCTCCCTCTTCGGCTTATGAAGCTAGCGCATTACATCAATGCTTTGGGCTTATTGTATCTTACACAATGCTGTACTTCCTTTCTTTTCACGCCATAAATTCAAATTTCTCCGCTGCTGGGGCTGATGCAATCTAAACTTTGAGTGAAAAACACTCCATGATCCGTCTCCAGGAGTCAGCTGATAACCATGTACTGTAGTTACTATGCCTTTTACCGATAAGCCTCTGCGCTCCAGATGTGAAAACATTTTTCAAAGATCTGCAGTGTTACTCCACAGTTGCTTGATCAGATCTGATGATTGTACCGCTCCTAACCTGAGATGGTTCCCAAATTATTGGCTATCTGGGTATAGTGAGCATGTTGGCAAGGTTTCTAGCCACGCGGATGCATTACGAAGGCATATTTTAGCTACGATAAAATGGTGGTGGCGGCGCTCCATTCCGATGTTGGCTCCACGCCTATTAGAGACGACATAAAAGCAGCTTCTAAATCACTGACTAATAGTGATGTGGTCTATCTGGTTTCATGTTCTCTGCATATCAGATAAGACCCAGGTGATCTTGTGGCAGGACCGTTGCTCAAACACAGTGCCTCTAATGAGTGAGTGGTTGGCGTTGTAAAAATTAACAAACCGCTCGCTATTGTCATTTCAGTCATCAGTCAGAGCACCAATTACATGTCTGAGCGCGCGGTGTTGTCGCTTCCTACCTTAGCATTCAGGTCTCCTATCACTATCACGATGTCACCGTTAGGCATTAAATGTAGGCGGCACTTAATTGTTCGTAGAAGCGGTAATTGGTGCCGTAAAATAACGCCGAGTACAATAACAAAGCCGTCGTTGTAATTTACACACATTTCAAAACAATGTACACATCGGTACCTGTCTTTTCTTCCTCCCTAAATTTCCTTCTCCAGCGCTGTGTACAAACATTTTAAGGGTACAAAAAAAACCCCTTGAGCGCGCGCTGATTACTAAAAACAAAAACAAGCCGATCGCTAATATTCGGCATTACTTCACTTTTACAATGCGAAATAAAGCCGAATATTGGAATTCGGCGTTGTTGCGTTCGGCGTTATTTCATGGCACTGCGGCCATTTTCGTCGTCAGCCGAGCATTGGGTTACACTGGATGATAGTTATCATTCCTACAGTACTCTGAAATCTGGTAATTAATATCCGGTCATTATAAGGCGTTCCGAGCATCTTCTTTTCGAGAGTCGAGGAGGGTCTTCACGTTCTAGAATCCGATGGTTGTCCCTAATCCGTAGCCAAAAGTCGTCCACAAAGTGTCCATCCGTATCTGATTGCGCTCGCTGGGTCCCAGATCAACTGACACTTGTCCAGTTTTGAGGCACAGGAGACTTACCATTTGTCTTCTCCACTTCGCAATCACCGAAGAAACTCCCAGATGGCCCCACGAGGACGCACGAAGTAGGACTGAGTTATCAGAACTGAAAAGTCTTCGGCTGCAGAGGTTCATTCGAATGAACACCCGCCGCCGGAGGATGTTACTTCTATGAGGCAAATACTAGATATTTTACATTCTACATGAATGCTAATTACATTCACATAATTGTGGTCGCTGTCAAGCAGTCTTCTAACATGAAATGAGTACTCGTATTTTTAGAGAATAGGCTTGAACTCTTGATATTTCTTCAAACACAATGACTCCAAGGTCTTAATTGCTCTGAGAATATGGGGTTATTTTGGCTGTTTTTGGATAGGCTTTGAGCCATTCACTGCGATGGTTATGATCTATCAAGGGGTCATCATCATCTGATGTTAACATTTTACATTTGCCAAAAATACAACCTCAACTCCCATTGAAATCCCTGTAAATCTTAGATTTTCTCTAAGCCACAACTTATCAAATTTCCACCACAAATAGTAGCATGCCCTTCGTGCATAGATAGTTTAATTACTGACGATAACGTCTATCAGTTTGCAACAGTGCTGACAAAACCACGTAAAATGATATGACACGATACGACATCGTGTCGCCAATTCAACGCTAATTTCCCACTTGAGCGTGGGTGCAGTTTAGCCCACGAAAAGTGATAAGTCCATTGGACTTCCTACGACTACGAAACGATATCCATTTCTTTAGTTCGAACTATAATCAAGTTCGCCTGTTTCGGTTCAAATCCGCTCACTCCAGATTCGATTGGTTAAGGTCGGTTCATTGATACCTTCGCAGACTGTATAATCATTTCATTTAAATGTATAGGAGTAGATTGGCAACTTTTCAAAGAACAAAAAAAAAACAACAAACTACGAGTATGTATAGAAAAGTGTTAAGGAAAAAGTACTGGCAAACATAAACACCGATTTGTCACTGTTTGATTGCCTTATCGATTGCAAATTGGATTCGAAAAAATTAAAAAGTCATTTCATACAATAATAAAAGATTAAATCGTCGAGGCACTAAATTAAATGGGAAGTCGTATCAGTGACAGCTGAGACAGTTTGTTATATATGTTATTGTATTGCAGTTTATTGCTCGTTCAAAACTAATGAGTTTAGATTACTTCGATGGGCTAAGATACTCACTGAAGTCAATTGGTATTTAGGATGGAAATTTATCTTGTGCAAGAAGGTTTCGAATAGCTAAATCTGCGTTATTTGACTAGCAGTCAACAATTCGACAAGGGATGAATTAAAAAAGTTGTTATGCCATGTTTCCGAAGCTGGTTATGAGATTACTTGCACGCACAGAAGTAATAAAACAAATAAAATAATCATTCTAATCAAGTACCCTGTTTAAAAAGAACATAAATAAAACCCTGTTGCCAACTCGTCTACGAGTATGAGGTTTACACAAATCCGTTTTTACAGTCTCTCTTAGCCAATGCCTGTTGATGAATTAGTTTTTGTGGAAGTAGGCCGCAATGAAGAGTATCTCTGGAGTGACGAATTGTTTTTTGTTGAAATTATCTTGCTAAATCGAAAGTTTTTCGAATTGTAGTTGACTGAGCCGATAAGCATAAAAATTGTATGCTTTCGGTTAATATCTGAAATGGGAATCACTTATTTGGGTCTTGCAATTAGTGATTGGTATTTGACAATATATGGACAGCTTAACACCGAACATTGTTATCGGTTTTGATTTCATTCAAGGTTTTGACATGGAACGATCTATAAACAGATATGAGTATGTAGATGTATGATAGACGAGGTAATGAAAGTTTTTGTGATGTCAACAATGCTTCTCTGTTCATGCAAACAGCTCATTTCTCACATCTGTTAATGTTATGTACACGTTGATATTCGTTGAACAACTTGGATATATGTTGACTGGTAGTTAGCGAGCCGTTTCTTGTGTAGAAAATTTGAAACGTTTTATGCTAACAGCTACTCTTGATTCAAAGTATACGCTCCGCGCTATACAAGAGACAAAGGCGAGATTAGAACTTGAATATTAGTGAAAAGCAGCCTTAAAGCATTTTTACTTCCTGACTGCCAAAGGCTCCTACTGGCTGGCATCGGCATATATTGGCCACGATCATGTGGGTCCTCTTCCTGGTGACAACCTAGAAAGGGTGGTATTGGAAGCTGGAAGGCCAAAAACTGGTCTCATCATCGGCTACGACGATAACGCTCATCATACGGTATGGTGCAGTACCGACATTAACGACAGAGGTATCCCATTTTTTGATTATATTATAAGTGCTAACCTCATTGTTTGCAACATTGGCAATGAACCCACTTTTATAACAAGAAACCGACAGGAAATGTTAGATTACACTCTTGTCTTCGAGAGAATTTGAGTGCTAACGAACTGTATCTGAGCACTATTTTTCAAACCACAGATACATCCAATTCAGCCTAAGTGATGCTCCTCCAAGCTAACCAGCATTCCGGAATTATCAGAAAATGGATTGGCCGAAATACAGAGGAATACTGTTAGAAGCACAGTCCCCCGTATAACACTAACGAGCTTGACATGAAAGTCAAGGAGTTCACCGTGGCTCTCAATCAGGCTATGGCTCCCCTGCCCTCTTATTCAATTTAAAGGCAAGAAAAGGCCACACTCGTAGACATCAGCGCTGGGACCACTTAGAAACGTTTGCAGAAAACTTTTCAACCTGGCAAAAAGCACATGCAAAGTGACTGACTGGAACTCATAGAAAGAATCCCTCAAAATATATAAAAAAAAGAACTGAGGAAGGCAAAGCGATAATCCTGGAGGTCATTCTGTGGCAAAATAACAGAAACCTCTAAGGCGTTGAGGCTAAGAAAAATTCTCTCTACAAACAAATGCCTAGCTGTTTGAAAAACGCCGATGGCTCCTGGACAAGCACAAGTGATGAATCACTCAACCTGCTACTAGACAAACACTGTCCTGGTAGCTCCCTATTCGCGGACAGTAGCAACCAAAACAGGACTACTAGAACCGTGACTGAAATTCATGATCTGATTACAAGAGACAAGCTGCTTTGGGCGCTCCTAGTCCGAACGATATACAAGGTCTTCAGATATTATCCGCCTATGCCAGAGAATATCATGAGGGGCTGTGTAGAATTGATTCACACGGAGAGAAGTCCATGTAGTTTTCATTCCCAAAGTCGGAAAATGCTCTCATGTTGTCCCAAAGAACCTCAGACCCTATAGGTCGATCATCTTTCCTTCTGAAAATTCTACTCGTAGAACGACTGATTAATACCCATATCCGACTTAAATTTGATCCACGACTTTTGCCAATGGCTCAGCATGCTTACTGTAAAGGAAAGTCAATTTAAACGGTTCTGCATTCACTGACTAGTCACATCGAACGATCCCTACAATATAGAGAGTACACGTCGGCCGCTTTCCTGGACATACAAGGCACCTTTAACAACGTCAACACATCCGCAATCACGACTGCGCTGTCAACTCTGCAGGTAGACGACTTACTTTTGGGGTTGATCTGTCTTATGGTAAATAGCAGGATAATCAACTCCAAACTGGGTGGGGCTTCTGTTAAAAGATGTGTCAGCAGAGGTACGCCGCAAGGAAGTGTGCTTTCTCCCCTTCTCTGGAACTTGGTTGTTAATGAACTGCTGATATACCTGGAAGCGCAGGGTAATTGCCTATGTGGATGATGTTGCTATAGTCGCTTCAGGTAATCATATTAATACCATTAAAGAACTTACTATCCCGTTGGGCAAATTGCTGTGGATTGGGAATAAGCCGCCATAAAACTGATCTTGTCCTCTTTTCAAATCACAAACCCTCCCTCAATAAATGGTAACAGATTAGTAATTTCCGATACAGCAAAATATCTGGATCTTAATACTGACAGGAACCTAAACTAGAAACCTAATATTTAAGAAAGGGCCAAGCAAGATACAGTAGCAAAAAAAGCCATTGGAAAAAATGGGGTCTTCAACCTCGAATAACCCACTAGCTATATATTTATATCGGCTATAAGACCGATACTCACCGGTGGACGGCCTTAAATAATGCAATCAACTGCAGCAAACTAAGCAGAGTCCAAAGAACAGCATGCCTATGCATAAGCGGAGCCCTACATTCTACTCCCTGTTTTACTTGACGCTCCACGATATTTTTAGCAGCCCAGTGGCTGCGACCGCAGCTTAAAGCGACTGCACAGTGGACAAATAAAATATTTGGCCACGCTAATGTTCTTAATATAGTATACTAGGGATTCTTCTACAGAATATCGATTACACTATACCCCAACATTGCTTTGAAAAAGAATTTCATGTAAGCATCCCCTTTAGATACTTCTGGGATTAAGATGCTTCTATGGATGATAAGTCAATCCACTTCTATACAGGTAGACTTGAGACTCGGATATAAACTAAATCTAAGCCTCTCCTTCCGTCTTCCAAATCACTGATAGCGTGTTCCAAGCGGAAATTTTTGCGATTAAAGAAGCTCTGTCCTGGCTGAAGAAAAACGTGATATCTGCAAAGAATATCCGCATCTTTTCGGATAGTCAGTCAGGCCGCTATCAAATCACTGGACTCAGTCTCATTAAATTCTAAAACCGCCGATCATCTCTTAGGAAGATGGCAGAGCAGTTCAACCTCCACTTATGTTGAGTGCTGGGGCACAGAAACATTCCAGGTAATTTTTGAGTCGACGATCTCGCCAAAATTGAAACCATTCTACCTATTCTACCAGAAAAGGGTAACTTCGGTATATCAATCACTACGCGCAAACTAATATTAAAGCTGGATGCTAACAAAAGAATAAACTTTAGGTGTACTGTTAGAACAATATGTCTAACGACCAAACAGATTTGGCCAAAGCTGGACCTAAAGAGTATGATCTCAGCGCCATCAAACGTGTCATCACTGGACACTGCCTTAGAGGCAAGAATACAAGAAGGCTTGGCATCTTCTTCTGCAGAAGCTGCATGGACGAGGAGGAAGAAGACAATCATCCACCTACTCTGTTCATGTCCAGCTCTCTCCCAAAGACTTAAGCGATCTAAGGAATATGGACATTAACAGTCTGTTACGCTTCATCATAAGTTCAAATTGGTTCCAAGAGTAGGAGGATCACAGATCCGCATGGCATCACAATGGGCCAATAGGCTTAAACGGGTTGGCCTTTCCCACAGCCACTTTTACCTAACCTAACCTAACCTTCGTATA
The DNA here is from genome assembly GCA_963966105.1 of Volucella zonaria. Classification (NCBI taxonomy): domain Eukaryota; kingdom Metazoa; phylum Arthropoda; class Insecta; order Diptera; family Syrphidae; genus Volucella; species Volucella zonaria. Next base: position 41,877,286 of record OZ014534.1, on the reverse strand, counting down.
CACACTAGTATTAAGCGACTTATAATTTCTTTTTTCGACAAATTGCTTTAGATACAAATGAGAACATTTCTGTCTGACTTCGTGATAGGCTTGGGGCCCACAAAGAGTCTCCTCCCAAGAAATTTTTTTTTATATAATTTGCGCGTGTTCAAGGGACTTAAGTACCCTTAAAATGCTTGCACACGGCGCGAGCGAAGGAAAATTCGAGGTTACAATCTCTTGAAACAAACCAATTTCTACGCAATCTTGTACGCATTTTATATGTTATGGCCACCCATGGTATGGAAGAAGGCTTTTTGAACTACCCTAGCAAGTTTCCAACTCTACCAAGAGGTAGAGTTTTATTTTGCCATCAGTGAGGCACACCCTTGGTGGCATTCAATTTAACTTCCTCTACGATGTTGTAACTTTGCATTTTTGAATACTACAGGATCCAGCTATTAGGCGAAGATCTTTTCTTTACTAGGAGCCTCATCTCCTCTGCAGGCGGAAATTCCCATCAGTACCGGGGTCTATTCATATTACTGCTAGAGCAGTGACAACTTCTTTGATTTCATATCGAATCTCTCACGAGTTGATAAGCTTTCACCAGATTTGCCATAGAAATGGCATCTTTTATGTAAGTCCTCTTTTCCATCTTTGAAAATTCAAAGGTTCCCGAGCAATACTAGGTGGCGCAAAAGTCATCACTCTATCGGAAGATGATATAATTTTTGGTAAATGGCATCAAATGTCAATTCTACTTTCCCATTTGTGAAGTAAACAGATACAAAATGCACGTTAAAAAGACATGAATCGCTATACTCCTAAAGAACGCGGAATAATTGTTACGATTTTTTTGCGGAATAATTCGATGTTGGCGCAGCGTGAATTTCGGCGCAGATTTCCCGGTCGCCCGACATAAACACTACCACGTTCAGCCGCTCGCCTAGAAGATCATGGGACAACACGAGAAGCTGCCAGGTCAGGCCTGCCCCGGAGCAGCCGTTCTGCTGAGAATAGTCGCGGGCCAAACGACGGGCAAGATCGCCTGATTTAACCGTTCCAGACTTCTTTTTGCGGGTTTTTTTTAAGTCACGAGTCTATGTCAACAAGCCTTAGACTCTTGAAGTCCTCAGAAAGAATATCCGTCAAGAATGCGAGGACCTACCGCCGGAAATTCTAGCAAGAGTGATGGAAAATGCCACAAATCGTGCCCGAATGATCATCAATTCTGGCGGCGGCCACTTAGCCGAGATCATTTCCTCGACTTAATGGAAAAAAATTTGAGAGATCAGATAAACATAATCCAAAAGCAGAGCCAAAGCTTTTCAGTCACAAAAAACATTTCAGTCAAAAAAGATCGGGTGACAACTTTTGCGCCACCTTGTATATTGACATACAATTGCTCAACGAAGCAGTTGAACCATTAAAATAATCTTTAGCTTCCGGAACGAGCCCACTAACGTACTCTTTCTTTCGGTTACCGTCGATTGAGTTGTCTAAACGGTCTTTCTTAAACACTAACGACAAAACTAGAACAATGGTTTACATGTTTACATGTTTTGAATACGTCTCTAAGGACGAAGAGCGTCCTTTCTGTCCACTTTTCAGTCACTTTTTCAGGTTTCCGCTCTGTGTTATAAATAAGCGGCCGGATACTGGCTTTTAAGTTCTACAGTATTTGCGGTTTATTAGTATATGGTACACCAAAGACTTAAAGCAGATACACAAGTGGAACCCGAGTGGCGTCAATTGGGTGGTCAATTCATTGGTCGCAACATAATGTTGTCATTGAATCGAGTCCTCAGTAAGTAAATGGTTTTATTGGCTGTATGGTACTTAAGGCCATCCATATTTTCGAAGAAATAATCACGAATAATTGTCCGGTAACGTTGCCCATTGACCGAAACGAGACCTCCTGCCCCAAAAATGAGGACCAATGAGGACACCGGCGCGAAAATCATACCAAAAAGTTCATTTATGTCGGTGAAATTGAGTCCCGTGATTCTCTTCTGGATTTACTTCACCCGAGAAATGACAACTTTGCATCGATCCAACTAAGGATGGACTTCGACCTGCTCAAGAGTTGGGGATTGGTCTCTTCTGACGCTTTTGTGGCTTTAGCTCTTGCGCTATACGGATTTAGGCTGAGATCTTTCACAAAACTGTTCACATAGTGGACGAACAAGGTCAAACTGTTACTATCAACGACTATTATCCTGACCATCATCCTGACTACGAACTGCCCAACATTTCTCAGTTTCGATAGAACTCGCCGAAATAATTTGATCTCTACAATTTCTACTAAGGTACTCGTAGCTTTGCGAATGTAAATGGTGTTTTTTTTAGAGATATATAAATTCAATACGAAATAAAACCTTTAAAGCTAATATTAATGTCTACGATATTAGCCTTACTTAATATATAATTTTATTTTAAGTCATTAGTGCTTAAATATGATATCTGGCATATTCGCGCCACGGCTAGCTCGAATGAAACGCAGTCGTGAAGTGCAATTCCCGACAACTTTATCGAGCAACTGGGGCCGTATATCAGCAATAACACGGCGAATGTTGACTTCCAAATCGTACAACGTCTCTGGTTTATCGGCATAGGCTAGTGGCTTCATATACTCACAAAGAATGCAATTTAAAGGTGTAAGATCATAGGATCGTGCAGGCCAGTTCGCAGGTCCATGACGCGAAGTTATGCGCTCAGCTAAAGTTTCCCGCAATAAATTGATAGTGTCGCGCGCCGTGTGGCATGTTGCGCCATCTTGTTGAAACCAAAGCTTTATCACGTCAATGCCATTCAATTGAGGAACCAAGAAGTCAGAAATCATGTTTCTATAGCGCTCTCCATTGACGGTAATATACTGGCCGGCATCGTCCTTTAAGAAATATGGGCCGATGATTCCACCACCCCATAAGGCACACCAAACAGTGAGTTTTAATGGTTTCAACGGCGTCTTGACAAAGCCTTCTGGGTTTTTTCCACTCCAAATTTGGCAATTTTGCTTGTTTACATATCCAGGTAACCAAAAATGGGCCTCATCAGAGAACAAAATTTTACGTTAAAAATGATGACGCTTATAATGGTCACGCGGTTTCAATTCTTGCACAAGCTGGATCTTATAAGCTTTAAAGCCAAGACCTTTCCGTAAAATCTTCCACGAAGTGGATGGGCATAGCTCCAATTGCTGTGCACGATGGCGAATCGACTCATTCGGATTCTTCTCAACACCGCGCTCCACAACGGCAATAACTTCTTCCGTTCGCACTGTTTGTCGTCTTTGAGGATGCGTATTATCTACTAGAGTATACGTGGTGCGAAAACGGTTCATCGTGCTCCGAATAACTTGCTCAGATGGACGATTGTGTCGACCGTAAAATAGACGTAGCGCACGATAAGTTTGGCGAACCGAAACATGGTTTCCAAAATAAGTTAGCGCAATTTGCAAGCGTTGCACTGGCGTTAATCTATTTTTCGTAAAATGGCAAAACGTACTAACCAAATTGACAATCTGTAGAAACAGTGTTGCCAATTTAAAAACCGAACCTTAAAAAAAAACACCCTTTACTTGTAATGCAATATGAAAAACAAGGGGGGACTGATTGAAAAGACATCTGATTCTTAAATCTTGTAAATTCTGGCTCGGTTCGTCGAAGGCCGTGTGGTATCTTCACGAGTTCTCCGCAGGTTTCGTCTCATCCATGAGGTGGAAAGGTAAGAGTTTAAGGTCTTGTAGGCTAAGCAGATTTACCTCTTGTTTTTCATATGTCAGCCAAGACTCATGAGTTAATATAGCCCGGTTTTGGGCCGTCTTTCTCCATAATGAATCTGAGAAAACGATTTTTTTTTAATTTAATAATACCTACTTGTATTCCCGATTGTTCACTTAGTCTGCCTACTGGTTTCTGATGGCGGCCTTAAGAGTATCTGCAATTGGCTTTCAATTCCTTTTTTTGTCCAGATCGTACTACTTCAGATTGTACCTACGCACGAAGAAAAGCGAGAGTTCAATAACCGCCATATTATCATAGCTACTTATAGAGCTAAGTGAGAAGTGTGAGAAACGAAAAATCAAAAGAAACGAAAAGATAGCATGAATACTCGTATCAATCGAGAGGTGAAGAGGAATAATATAATATCTCTAAATTTTGTCCACTGCTCGGCAGCATCTCACTTTCTAGATAGATTTGACGCCATCGAAATTATCTACAACACGACGAGTTCCCCAAGTGGATAAAAATGTTCCTAGCACTGTATGTCCCGGTTCAGTGATTTCGTACTGCGTCGCATATTCCAATAGATAGATTTTCACGGATGGATGTGTCCTATAGAACGGCAGACAACATACAATTTGCTAAAATGTTATTCTCCAGCAACATTTCTCCCACAACGATATACTCTCAAAACAAATATACTTATTGCGCGTGGATATACATATTTATTTGTTTTCTTTTTTTCTTTCATTATTATTATTTTATCTCAATGGAAAAAATCAAATGGAGATTGCCTGTGAAGTTTATTTTTAAATTAAAATTTGTTTTCGATTTTTCTTGTGTGTTTTGTGCTTTCGGTTTGGAAAAAAATGTAACAAGCAGACTAAGATAGACGGGTATCCCTTCGATTAGTTAATTACTGGTTGATAATGATTCACAAAAAGCGGAATTTATGGATAAGAAACGTGAAAGCAAATGGCGCGCAATTTTTATTTTTGTTATTGTTTTTATTTTTAAATTTATTTAAATTTTTATTTTTGTTTTTATCTTGAATCGGACCAGTCTTTCCACGAGTAGACCGTTCGAATGTTTTATGACGAATGTTTGTCTGTCTGGGATGCAGATGAATGCGGAGCGGATGCAGTGATGATTGCGTCAAGCTTGTGGCATTGAAGATGCTCATACTCTCGATGGATCGGCTGACGACTATATATCCCAGAAGATTATTGTGCAAAAGGTGATATATGGATGGACATACTATATTTACATATAAATTTTACCTATTTACAGAATGCATCATTAAAATGGAAATGGAAAATTTTGGCTTTAGGAGAGCTAGCCAAAATTTACGTATAAGAATGTGACAGTAGCAAACGATGTACTATAAACTTGGGATTCGTTGTTGAATTTATGAGAGCTTGTGTCTGTAGGCTAGGACTATTAATATTTTTACGACTTTAACTGAATAAAGAACAATTTTGTAGTATAATTTAGATAATAACTATTGAATTGAGATTTATGATGATTTACCAATTACACAAGTCCTCACAGGGATAAATATCAAAAAATATCTACATGCACTTCGAGCTGAAACAGGCCCTAATTGAAGGGTCTATATTCCTTGACATTTTTAAATAGAGTTAAGTTAAGGTACGACGAGGGTCAGATCTGAAAATTAGAAGCTCGTCGAGATGAAAATGTCTTCATCATCCTGGTTCACTGTTCCCTGTTGGCTGGACAGCAGGAGCTCTCCTCAACATTCACATCCGAGCGATGGCCAAAAACAACTGCTCAACTGATTCGTTTGTAGGGATCAGTATTTAACAGATTTTCGTGAAATTAGACAATTACAAATGTGCGGATAAAAGTAGTGACAGTAAGGCTATAATGTTATAAAAAGTCGAAACATATGGACTCAGCTTACAGTGCTCGTAACAACTTGCCGGAATGGGGCTTGTGAGGTGAGCATACTCAGTTGTGGTGTTCTTTGCATCTGTTAATTATAGTGACCGGGCAATTCAGAAGGGATATAACAAATATACGTGGACTAAGAGGTAAGCACTTCTCTACATGCGCCGATATCTCTAGAATAGGCCAGCTGTTTTGACTCTTACATATACATAGGTAAAACCTCACCCATTCCCCTCGAATCACTCTGATCTTAAACTACCACCGCGTGGCATGCATCTTGACACGAGCATCATCTTCAATGATACCGGTGCGGAGGCTTAAGTCGCAAAGTCTCAACTGACTACGGTCGGCTGATGACTGGCGAACTATGAACTGCCAAACCTAATTCTAGTGCTTTATGCTCACAAGTTACACCACAACCATGCCGAAGGATGCAAGGTTGGGGGTCAAACCAATCACGAACGAGCTCTATCAGGCGCCTTGGCGCGGGCCTGTTATACTTAGCCTTACCCAGGTATAGTGGCTCTGCCTGGGCTGACGTTTTATTTCCGGCCCTACTCGTGGGAGCTAGATTAGATTTTTAAAGTGGAAAATCAAAAAACCAAACAAACTACAAAGCACAAGACAGACCATCCCCGTCCAGGAAGATTTAAAGGCGAGTGAAGGCGAAATCTCGACTTCATCCATCTCCCTTCGGTGTTCGAAAGATCACTCACTAACGACAGAGACTTCACCAGTGAACAGGCTGGTATTAACACCGATGATACACAGGGCAGGACCTCAGTCGAAAGGGTAGCCAAGGCAGCTGAAACATCCGCTGCCGAAACTACCTCCAGGAGGCAAAGAAATAAGGGCAAGGCTGCGGTGGTGGAAAAAGTGGAAACAACTGGCTCAGACGCTGCGATTGCCGCCTCCATCACCGCTGCTAAGAGTGCGAAGAACGAACACCAAAGGACAAGGGTTTTGCGACGTAATGATCCCAGCAACTTAAACGAATGGAATAAAGCAGACATCCTGGCCAACAAATCGCCTAATCAACAGGCGGCAAGCAAGTGAGATGCAGCTGCAAAGGCGGGAGAGGAAGGCGATCAGGTGTCTTCTACCTCCTATGCGCCAAAAATTAAAAGAGGGGCTATCGTCTCTGGAAAGAAGGCAAGTTTCAGCAGCAAGAGAAGCAGATCCGACGACGTCGTAGAGCCAAACGATGCAAAAAAGGCGAAGCCTGGTACTTCATCCGCATTGCGTCGTAAGCAAAGCGGCCAAAGATGAGCTTCTCGTTGCCGTGATTACCAACCTGGAGCCTTGCGGTCGTCTAACAAGCGACCAGTGGAAAAACGTCGAGAAGAAGTTCCAAGACGTCCTGTGGAAAGAACTGTCCACCACAGGAAACGGGGAACTTCAATTCGATGGCGCTGGTTGGAAAGGCGGACGCAAGGTTGTATTGTAGTTTGTGGGAATAAGCCTTCTGTGGACTTTCTCAGACGCTTCGTTTTAGAAGTATGCGATGCTTGGGAAAGCATCAAACTAAAATGCACGACGGTGGGAGAGTTGGCAAAGTTCCGACAGCATGGGTATGGGTTCCGTGTCCCTACACATACCCTGAGAAGCTCCTGGGACTACTCCATGTGCAGAATCGGGAACTAAAAGCCGATACATGGAGAGTCCTTAAGACGGGGCCTAGACGGCAGTACGGCCAGCATTTTCTGCTATCCCTTCACAGGGACTGCTTACCATACCTCGAAAAATCGATTGATGGTTAAGCCATCGACGAAGGGAAAGGACGAGGGGAAACCCCCAAGATGATTAAAGTGCTGCAGATAAGCCTCCACCACAGTAAGGCAACAACGACCTGTCTGGTGGAGTACATCACCAGAGAGAACGTCATAGCCATACTCATACAAGAGCCCTGGATCAATAAGGACAATAAGATCCACGGTATTAAGCTGAAAAAAACCAAATAAAGGCATTTCATTTGAATAGTTACAGCTCAGGAGACCTGACGACGGTAACCTGTGAAGGGGTAGCAAACCACTACTCCCCCTATGACTCCGAGGTAGTGATCTCGGCGAAGCTAAAGGACTTGGCAAGGCAGAAAAATTGGATGCTGGTACTGGACTGTGACGCCCATCATACACAATGGTGAAGCGGTGATGTCAACACAAGAGGTGAGTGTTTGTACGATTTTATTTTATCTTCCAACCTCAATATTTGCAACAGAGGGAATTCACCTACCTTTATGGTGAAAAATAGGCAGGAGGTGCTAGATATCACCCTTGCTACAAACACAGAAGCGTTAAAAATAAGAGAATGGAGGGTAGTTAACGAAGCGTCAATAGTCGGATCATCGATGTATACGCTTGAAGGTGAACTTGCAGATCAGGGTATGTAGTTTTCAAAGAAATCCTAGGAAGGCTGATTGAGTCAAGAAATTGTAAATACACACCTGGATACCCAATCAATCACCTGCGATAATGTTGTTAACTTAGATAGGGCGGTAGAAAATATTAAAAAGGCACTAAAAATGGCGTTCGAGAAAGCTCGTCAGGTAACAGAACACCTAAAAGGGCTCAACCAAAATGCGAAGGAGAAGCTTTTCAGAAGCGTCAGTACATGGAATGAATACTACGAATGTAAGAAACAATTCAAGTACCTAGTTAGAAAGTCAAAAAGGGCTTCATGGCAGAAGTACGGCGAACCTATCGCAGTAACAGACGAGGTTTCGAGGTTACGCAAAATGCTTTAAAAGGAAGCGGGCGTACCTAGCTACCGACCGAACCTGGGCTGAAAGTATCCAAGAGGTTCTGATTGATCTCTATCTCTCCCTCTCTGAAGAGGAAAGGTAATTTAGTCCTTTAAGCCGTACAAATCTCCCGGTCTGCTATGCAGTCAGAAACGGGTAAGACTGTGCTAGGTGCCAGGACATTGCGGACGAGTTTGCAAGAAAATGAGGGCTTCTCGACAATAGTGAGGTTGCCATCATCAAACCACCCTTTTGCATAGTGATGGGAACTATCGAGGAAAAAATCACAAAGACTGCGAACCTGTGTCTTAAAGGACACAGAGTATCCAAGGCTATTTGGCCGCTTTTTGACGGCAAACGATCTAGGAAATTAATAAAATTAAACAGGGGTAAGCTGTTGTACGAGGTCTGTTCAAACCGACCATAATTTTTACTGCCAAAACAAACAAAGCTTGGAGGCTGGGCCTTAGTGCTAAGTAGTAGACATACCAAGTGCCCAAACTCTATTTCTCTATTTTGCGAGAGAATCGCATCAAATTTTGTTTAGAACTTGGGGATTCTCAAGTGGTGTTGAGTGTTGGGTTTATGGTTTATGGACGCCTTGGAGTCTTTTGTGACTCCAGTAGCGTGTTTCGTTATGACCAAGGAGTATTACCGAGAGGTTTTGCATTTTGTGATGCAGTGGCCGGGCCTGTGGCAAATGGCAGTTAGCAACTTCATCACCATAATGCACCCACTCATTCTTCACACAAGATTCGGAGTTTCGTTAACAAACACCTGCCGTTCACCAACCTCCTTACTCCCCTGATCAGGCTCCCTGTGTCTTTTGGTTTTTACCCAAGCGGAAAATGGCTTTGAAAGGGACCGGATTTCAGACCAAGGAAGACGATGGACCATTTGGGCTTTCCAGCGTTGCTTCTAACAGAGACAGAACCATTGGGGGAAGTGTGAAGCAGATCAAGGGGACTACTTTCATGAAGATTATTATTATATAATTGTGTCTCAACAAATGTTGATTTTATGTATAGAAGTTGAATACTCTTTATACAGACCTCGTATACCTCATTCTGAAATTAATGAACTCGATATAAACAGAGTAGCTACGACTTTTTGGGAAGGCAACACTATCGCCGTATTGAGATCGTTGTCGTTGCGTTTTCAACTGACAGTTATGTTTCGACGTGGACATCATTTCCTTTTTGGAAAAAAGTCTTTTATTCCCCATCGGACATGTTCTGTCATTTTATAATGAGATTCCGGATTTCAGCTCCTTACGCTACTCGATTTTCTGCGCACTTCGCTGTTAGCTTAAGGCTTCCGGATTGCGTCGTGCCTCAGTTTACATTCGCACTTTTGTCGTAGCATTCAAAATCTTAATAGAAACAAATCCGCTGGTATAGATGGAGTATCTGATCTTCTTCTGAGGAAGTATTCTTACATGGTGGTAAAACCACTGCGCAAGCTTTTTCATTAATCTCACAGCATTTGTCTTAACCGTCTTTAGGAAAACAGCTGGAAAATCCTCTTCTCTCCTCTGCTCCTACAGATCAAATGCAGCTTCGTCATTTCTTCCAAGCCCATGGAAACTATGATAAACCGTCAGTTCATTTAATATCTCGACAACCGAAAACTTCTCAATGACCGACAGCACGGTTCTTGTAGCAACAGGCCCACTGGTGACCTTCGGTTGTAAATTGGGAAAGGCATCCTAAATTAAGTTCACAAAATTCTGGTATTCTGATAGCAGTATAAGCAGGAGAAGCACCCAACTGATAGCATACAGCCATTATCCATGAATGGTACTTACATTGTCGAAACTGAAAAAAGTTTCCATTCTCCGTATGTGTTTCAATGACAAATTATAATACGTTTGAGTGGACGACGAGTTGATGTCACAAAAAATGGTGCAAAAAGATAGACATCTTATCCCCCGTACTCTGTATTTCTCTGATGTTGATTTTCTGACTAATGGATCTTTATCAGTGTATTTTCAGGACTTGCAAGTACACTACCAATCATTAGAGAAAGCCCAGAAACCTCAAATTGATGCCCATTACCTGTTCATCGATGGATCGGTTTGAAGAACTCATATTGCAGCATATACTTAAAGGTACTGTGCAAAACTCACAGGTGAACATCAGAAGGACTATACTTGAAAAGTGTGTATAAAATTGACATAACAAGAACCTAGTCAGCGACAGTACTTTGTCAAACCGGACTCCACTGTAAACTCAAGAGAAAATACCACCATAGAAATCAAGGCAAGAATCACTACTAATATTCGAAGTTTCCGTCCCGGTAGTTTCCACGTGGTAAAAATGTTGTCCAGGGTTCCAAGGAGGAAAGAGCTGTAACCAACTTGATGTACAGATTTAAAGGTGATAAGAACTAGATTGTGGGGGACCCTTACGAAGACTGAATACGTTGTCATGATATAATTGGACCAGACCCTTTCCTGTGCATCAAAGTGTCATACGGTGGGTCTACTTCCCAGGCAAATTTTTATAATAAGCAGCCTTATTTGTATGTTATTGTGATCCGTGAGATCACCGTTCTACTAGCTGCTCCTGGGAACTAAGTTCTACATGCAAATATAAAAATTTCAGAGTCCAGGCTAGGGAAGCAAATACACCTTAGGGAAGAGAAACTCCATACCAGTGATCAGATGTTAAACAAATCGAAAATGAATCCGCATTGGCGAAGTAAACCAGTTCGATTAAATCCTGCCTTTGCATCCTGTACCGTCTTGGTGAGAATGCTCAAAAGGATTGCACTTTGCAAAAGAGCAACTCATTCCTCTGATCCACCGAAAAACTAGAGATGCCCAGACTGGATAAAATCCAAATTGGACTTACCGCCAATACTGTTCAAAAAATCCTACAAGGTTCCATACAACATAATCCAAAAATTATCAAAATTCTGGGTCTCGTTCCTGTTAACACGGAAAAGAGTAGCTGGCCGCGTACGAAAAAGGCGCAGTTCCATCGACGAGTTGTACAATTCCTCAAAAAATGTGAGGATAATTAAAATTTCTCGGACTATTGTAAAGGGTGACCAGATAAAAACGATAGGAAAAAAAATTTAAATAAACCAACAACAACAAATTGATTCTGGCTTTATTTTGAAGCTACGTTCATGCCCTTATGTGTGGAATAGCACATGGCCGCTTCGGTTTCGCTGGCAGTGCTTCTAGCAGTCGGTACAATTTTTGATGACTCGGTCCAATCTGTGCGGCGTTATTCCGGCAATAGCGTGTCGAATGTTGGCCTCGAGCTCGTCCAAAGAAGTTGGCTTGTTAGCATAGATTAAGGACTTGACGTAGCCCCAGCGAAAATAATCGAATGGTATCAAATTGTATGATTGCGGCGGCCAATTGATGAACGCTCGCCGTGAGATAACCCAGTCGCCAGTCGCTTGTACGGCATGTAACGCCGTCTTGTTGGAATCACAGCTTGGCTATATCGATGTTATCAAGATCTGACCGCAGAAAGTTGGTTAACATCGCTCTGTACCTGAAACCATTAACAGTAACGGTGTTTCCTTGTGGATTGTGTTTGCTTCAATAACGGTAATTTTGCTTGTTGACATAGGCGCTGAGCCAAAAATGGGCCTCGTACGAGAAGATGAATTTTGGGCCAAAATCCGGATCTCCGACCAACATTTCCGGCATTATCTATGGTCGTCCGGCTTCAATTCTTCCATCAGCACAATCTTATGTGGATGTAAGCCCAAGTCCAACTGCAAAATAAGCCGGGTTAACTCTCTGGCGATGCCCAATTCCGATGTTCGGCGCCGAGTCGACATTACTGGCCGCTACGGCAGCTACGAGTAAGTTTTCTTCATTTCGCACCATTCTCTGTCTGGTTTAAAATTCAAAGAGTGTACTCATGGCTAAACTTTGACAACCGAGCTCATGACGAAAATCACGTTGCGTATTTACAACTGAGACAAAATTTCGATAATATTTTTTAGCAATTTCTGCACGTTAGGCAAGCGTAAAACGATGCATGATAAAATTGCAAACTTTACTGAATATTTTGACAGCTGGATGTCATTGGTAGCTTTACTAGCTGCTGAAATGTAACAATTGGAAAACCTACCATCTGCCCACCCGTTGCTACTTGAGATTTTCGTCATATACGACGACAAGTGGCGGCTTGTAGAGTGCTATGCTTTCCACCCTCTGACATATTCAAGGACGCTGATTGGTGGCGACAGTTCGTGAGATCAGAGCTCGGGGGACTTCACCAAGACTACCTTCTCCAATATGTTCCAGGCATACTTTCTTCTTACGCATGTACCCATAGCTTTGGTTTTAGCATTGGTCCGGACAAAAAGGAGCTAAAATTGTTCACAAGAAAGATCAAAGCGTGATTGTATCGTGTTTTCACTATCGTGATGCGCCTCTATTACTCCGATTTTTAATGATCTCAAACCTCTATGGAATTGAAAAGTTGTAGTGAACAATTATAAAGCCTGATTTATGAATACAGGCGCCTTGTTATCTAGAATCGATTGACAGATAACACATTGACATTGTTTGTATTTGTATGTAGAATCCTTTTCCTGATATTTTGCTTATGTCACCAAAATAAAACATTGATTTGCTTAATCGTTAATATTCAAATGTCTATGGTATTTAGCTGAGGTACAGAATCAAGTCTAAATATAATTGCATTATTAAATCTGTTCATAAATTTACTAGAAACCAAGTACATCAGTAGCTTCTATATGAAATATGCAATCAAAACTGTTGACTGCTAACAATCTGAAGGAAAGGTGAAAGCCAACAGGTGAAAGTAGCAAAACACCATGTCCTTGGTGTAAATCACGTGAGTCTGCTTCAAAGCCAAATACTGTCACAAGACTAAACATGACCCGATTTGTAGTCACATATACATATAACCCAAATTAAGGTGAGCTTATCTACTTCATTAACTAAGATACAATTAATTTTATCTATTTTCACCTTGGTACGTTAAACAGACGTATGTGACATATGCATGACGTACACTGTGGTTGATCGGACAGCTTTATGACTCCGAAATATTTGTACATATTTAGATTATCTGATGAATTTATATATAAATCTGACACACAAGTCAATCAAATAACTTAAAATTAAATTGATATTGGAAATCCCAGGTTTTCAGGTAAGACCGTCTAGACCATAATAGCTATCGGCCAAAATAAAGACTGTGGATAATATGCTAGAAATTTTTTATATTAACATGTACGGCAATGAACCAACCGATACTTCTAAGATACATTACAGCTTAGGAATGACAAATTTACGGACGTATCTTAGAAGTCTTTAACTTAAGAGAGTCGGCTTAACAAATTTCTGACTTTAAACAGCGCATGAATAGGTTAACTAATATAAGGAAATTATACGATACCTTAGGATCGTAGCCATAGCTACATGAGTGGTGTCACTTCTTCCAGAGGCGTGGCATCTGCTTCTTTGTAAATTCAATTCTTGACGTCTTGCTACTGCACTAGGACAGGCTGCCCAGTAAAATATTCTGTTACTTTAAACTACCTATATAAGTTTTGCTTAAGTACGTCTAGTAGTTTTTGACTACGGCAAAATACATTTAGTTCGCACGAGCATGAGACCCTATCAAAATTCCTTCCTACCTCTTCTCAGCTTCAGACAGTTTTGAATTCTTTCCACTTGTTCGCACTACGTTAGGTAAGGTCAGGGTCTACTTTGATTCTCTGAGTGGCAATTAAAAAAGAGATTAGCTGGCGAATTTGTGCTACCAAGTCTTCCTGGGTTTTCTAAAACCGAATATTACTGCTCACTCGAAATACGCCATTTCTTACATATGCCATCTAAGATTCCTTCTGTTAAAATACGGATTCATCTAAGGAATATGAGACCCAGATTAAGAAATGTGAACCTAAGACCGGACTCGTAAATTCAGGACTAAAATCGGTGGAGAAGAGACTTATTTTAGTCTAGTTGACAAGTACACGCTCAGCAAAATGGCGACTTGAAATTTGAAACTACTATAAGTAGCTTAAAAATCCTAACAATAGGAGCAAAATTGCAACATGGCTGCAAATGCCGGCTCTGCTCAACGAAAAGATGTTAAAACGTGAATGTCTCCAATGCCTTAAAAACCGACGAGGGCCCATACTGTGTAGCCTATATTGTGGAGCATATAGTGGATGTCTGAGCATGAAACTCTGGCTCAAGTGCAGCATAATTATCAAGGATGGAGTAGACTCAATTTTGGGCTACCGAACACTCTTAGAAAAAATCGTTGATATGAGGCAAAATTCGGCAGAAGAACTGGCTGACAATAGCGGCACACAAGAAGGGGCGGTGACGAAAAACTGGAGCAAAGGCAATCGAGTGTCCTAATCCAAGAAAATCAAATTTTCATGCAAAAGGAACAAAATTTCAAATTTGTATAATGGATAGCTCCTGCCCTACTTACTAACTTACATAGATGGCGCTACATTTGTCATGTGTTTTATATGCCCATATATTCATAGCAGCAATGGTGCGTCTTGCCATCGCTTGCATGTACTATGAATACCAAACCGGAACTGTGTTGAGGACACAGTTCCATCCTTGTTATGAGTCGAGGCCTACCCATTAACCTCCTCCTGTTTTTAGGGTCCCAGCACCCAGTATTTTTTACAACTCCACAGTGGGTCGAAGCAAGCTGGAAGACCCTTCCTGCGTTTTAGGTTTTAAACCACAACCTGAGTGACGTTGCCTAGCTGTACAAGTTAGTCCGGTGCGCCCTGACCTTGGTGGTCCTGTCACTCAACAGAACCTATGATCGGCAGCATCTAACTGCTCCACGTTCAGTGTCTACGCTTCTGCGTCGTAAAGTAGGACTGTTGTGATCAGTGTCTTGTATAATGACGTTTTGTTGTTCGAGAGAGGGCGTTACTACTCAATTGCCTTGTAAGCCCAAAGTAAGCCCAAAGAAAGCCCAAAGATTAGTAAGAATGATTCTTCACCTGATTTCCATGCTGCTGCTGTTGTAGAAGTTGATAGCGGAACTGAGGTATATACAGTCCCTTACTACTTCAAAGTTGTAGCTGCCAATAGTGATGATTTGTCCTAGTTATCGATATTCTCTGAGCCTGTTTGTTGACAGGATATATGTACTTTGTTTTTCTTTCGTTGACAGCTAAACCCATCTTCGCCGTTACATTCACCAGCGCTACACTGACAGCTCGGTGAGATTTTCCAATTACGTCAACTCGTCTGCATATGAGAGTAATTGTAAGATGGTGACTCAGGAGTTAACTTGTGAGTTTCACAGAATGTATTTATCATCACCTTGAATAGACAAATTAACTTTGGCATGGATGCCAAAGCTGGACATGTCTCTCTAGAGTTCATCTCTATAGATGCTGTCATATGCATTTTAAACCGATGAAGAGGTGATGTGTATCGATTTGTTACTCGTGGGTCCTGTCCAAGACTTACCGCAATGTCAAAATTTCATCTATGGTGAACTTGCCTTTAGACAGCTTCCTACTTAAAGTAGGATATGTCTGTCCTGATTTCATCTTAATCGGGTGAACGGAAATGTTGATTTTTATGCCCCTTCCTTTGCAATTGTCGCTAACTTTTGCAGCAGCGCCTTAAATTGGTCTTATTTTACTGAGTTACCGAGCCTATGTACATGTCAAGCCAAGAGTTATTTGTTTGTGGCTGGTTGTATGTTGAAAACAGTAACAAATGTGGGATTGTTCCTTGGCGTTGACTATGCGGAAGTTCTAAATTTTGGAACTTACATCGATGAAAGTCTACTCCATTTAGTAAACATTTTATTTATCTGAAGGCCATCATGTCGTCTTTGAATATTGAATTGAAAAAAAAAACGTTTTTTCTAAGGTTACATGTCGTGGCAGTGAAAAATCAGGTCCATTTCTATATGCAAAGTTGCGTAGGCTGTTTGTTCCAATTGGCATACCATTCTTTGGCAATAGGTTCGTCCTTGTGTGGCTCATATCTATCAGTTCAGCTTGAATGCTTACAATTTTGCACTAATTAGATCTCATAAATCTTGAGACCAAGATTTTTATGCACTGCCGGTGAATGGGCAAAGACCAAGTTGCTGCGAACGACGACGAAACAATAAATGGGGGTCGTCCTCAACACAAGCTTCCACAGCCGCGATATTTTCTTTCGACTGCACTGTTCTCATTCTTGTTGATGTCTGGGTATTAAAAATTTGCTGATTTCTTCAATAATTCGATATACGATATAACACGTTCGGATGTCCGATGATGTTTACCGTATATTGCACGAACAGACCTTCGATTTTGGGAATGAATTTCAACAAATTGAAGTCGTTGTTGTGGCGTCAATTTTAGATGGAATGGCAAACAGTAATGAAATATATGAAGCTTGGCAGCGCGACGTGATTTAATCCCTATTGAAAAGGCGAAACTGGCAACTTCTACATCACTGAAGTGAATGCGAGACTACAAGTAGAGCACACAGTAACAGAAGAAATTAGCGGAATCGATTTAGTACAATCTCAAATCCGTGTTGCAGAAGGAATGATTCTTCCAGAATTTGATTACACTCAAGAGACCATCAAACACCGTGGCTATGCCATCCAATGCCGTGTGACCACCGAAGATCTGGCCAACGATTTCCAACCGATCATTGGTCGTTTGGAAGTCTTCCGTTCTGGCGAGGATATGGGTATTCGTATGCCTCAGCATTTGCTGGTATCATCATCGCCCCATATTACGACTCTCTGCTCGTCAAAGTTATTTCACATGCTTATGACTTATAGAGCTCTGCATCGAAGATGAATCACGCCCTTCGTGAATTGTATTGGGGAATAAGAAATTCCTCCACGGCGTCCTGGATACCTACTTCACTGATGGGCTTCCAGAACTCTTTAAGTTACGTACTATTTCCCACAATCATGCTCAGAAACTCCTCAACTACATTGGTGAAGAACTTGTTAACGGCCCACAAACCCCATTGGCCACAAAACTAAAGCCCGCTGATATTGACCCACATGTACCATCTGTGCCATTAGACTTATCGCCAGAAGCACTCGAGAAAGAGGAACGCGGCGAGTCTAAACTCACTGAACTACCAAAGGAACTTCGTGATATTCTAAAATCGCAGGGTCCTGAAGTCTTTGCAAAGAAGGTCCGTTCACGTAAGAATCTCCTTCTTATTGTACCACTTTCTTTTAGCAACCCGCATTCGGTCACATTATCTTCTGAAGATCTCTCCTTATGTTGCCCACAAATTCAATAACCTGTACGCCTTGGAGAATTCGGGTGGTGCCACCTATGTTTTCTTCACGAATGCCCATGGGAGCGTTCAGAAGATATGCGTAAACAAATTCCAAACATTCCCTTCCAGATGTTGTTGAGATGTGCAAATGCTGTTGGCTTCACAAACTACCCTGACAGTATGGTTTTCAAGTTCTGTGAACTTGCTGTCCAGACTGGCATGGATATCTTCCGCGTTTTCGATTCATTGAATTACTTGCCAAATTTGATCTTGGGTATGGTAGCAGCCGGTAAAGCTGGTGGTGTTGTCGAAGCAGCTATTTCTTAGAGTGGCGATGTCAGTGACCTAGCTAAGACGGAATATGACCAGAAATACTACACAAATCTTGCCGATGAACTTGTAAAGGCTGGAACTCATGTTCTGTCAATCAAGGATATGGCTGGCTTGCTTAAGCCTGCAGCAGCTAAATTGCTTATTACAGCCATCCGTGATCGTGATCCCGATATTCCAATTCACATTCACACCCACGACACCTCTGGAGCGGGTGTAGTTTCTATGTTCTTGCCCTGAAGCTGGTGCCGATGTCATTGATGTTCCTGTCCACTCAATGTCCGACATGACCTCACAGCCAAGTATGGATGCAGTTGTAGCCTCACTTCAGGGAACTAAACTTGATACCGGAATTGATCTCCGTCATGTATCCGAGTACTCCGCTTATTGGGAACAAACACGTACCCTACGTTCAACTAAAGTTGTAAAATTTGATTAAATTTGTTTTGCCATCTAATTAGATTTTATTTTAGAGTACTTTTTAGTTTTTTTTCATTATTATTATTATTTAAGTTTAACCGAGAAAATGTATATGAGATACCAAAAAAAACAAAAACAGAAAAAAAATTTCATTACGCTACAGATTCTTGCACGAACAGATCTTAGGGTATGGGTTCCCTGGTTGTTTCCATACGTCTTGTGACGTCAATACAGAGCATTCAATTAATCTCCACAATCACAGTCTTAAAGTTGGCACAATAGCTTTGCACATCGCTTCCCACTACATTAAGTGAAAATATGTCAGCATCGGTCTTACTGGTCATATTGTAGCGGTAAAATTTACCACAACAAGTCCTACTCTTTCCCTTTCCTCTCGGGATCACTCACCCGACAAGTTGTCGGCTCTTGCCCCTGTGTGGTGTTGTCTTTCCTATCGGGTAGATTCCTTAGCCTTAGAAGGCATCTCCTCTTCATCACGACCTCTCCTGCCCGATCCGCTTTTTGCCCCACCCGTTCACTTTATGTCCGTTGTCTCCTTGGAGAAGTATATTAGCAGGAAGAATTGGTGGGCTCTTGAGCTCTGTCTTTCTGCTTTTATAACTGTCGGAGAGGACAACCAATACATAGATCCACGAGAAGAAGAGACAGGAGTCTCGGTTGAGTGACGGGCGGCCACATTAAGCCTAAGTGTACGTCTAGAGCCAGATGGACGGTCTGGAACCCTCTGCGTATAATAAATACACAGAACCAGGCGGACTGCCACAGACGCTCTATTCGGTGACGGACGGTTACCACCTTAAATACAAAAAAAAATATAAAAAATTGTAACAAAAAAGTGTTGTAAAGAATGGGCCCCTAGTTGCGCGGCCTTCATTTAATTAATTCTTGACAAGAGGATTCGCCGGGATGTCTTTATTTAGTTTTTCATTGGGCAGCACTCCAGATGTAGAATTCCCTCTCCTGTGTCCGTCCCGTGATTAGTTCCTTGTTTCGCCCTCATGCCCTCAGAAACGGATAAGGATTAGGATGTATAAATGCGAGTAGGCCATATATTGTTGGCAAATTACCTTTTTCCCTTTTTTTCATCTTCCCAGCTTTGGGAAATAAGAAAGAAACACGAATGTGTGTGGGTATGAGAGAGTGGAAGCAACGACGGAGATCCAATGCACGGTGGCACACTTCAGCAAATTTGCGGAGCGTTGCGCACAAAGACCAAAATCGGATCGTTGCATCCGTCTGAACGGATGTATGAAAGAGCGTATGTGTGAGACCTACGGTTCCAGCTAATGTCATCGGAATAGGGTTAATCACTTCTTGGTTGATCATCAAAGAGTAAAGAGCAAAAGAAATTTTAAAACGAAAGAAAAGCAGGATAAAGGAAAGGAAAAAGAAAGGAAAAAGAGAAGAAGAACGAGGAGGAAATACGGACGAAGTCAGGACGAACACGACAGGAGTATATCAGTTCTAAAGTAACAGATAAGTAACATTATCCACCTCGCGTTACCTCGGGTGAATCCTTTTCAATATTGTCTTTTCTTTCCTCGGGATATTGTGTGGTATTTCTTTCGATTTATTTATAATGGTTTTGCACTTCCACTCGGGGCAAAAAGTGCATGGCGCCTAACACCCATTAGTTTATTGTTTTGGAGTTCATTTGAAAATATCGTGTTCCCTGAACCCAGCCCAGCTGAGCAGCCACTTGGTTCAGCAAACGATATTGCTGCTAGTGCAAATTTCCCCCCAGGGAATTTTCTGTTCCCAGGAAATCCAAGTGACAGATCGTCACACGAATCTCAACCACCGACGGTGTGGCTCGGTTTTTTTTGTCATTAAATTGGTTTTCATTTTTGGGTTTTTTGGTTTTGCCGGCAGCCCGGTAATCGAACAATATTAGTTTTAATTAAATCGGGGAAAATTGTGCAACAATATTATAATTCTAAAACCTTTGTTTTTGCCGAATATTGTAGTCATAGAATGCTTTGCGGATAATGAGTAGTATCGACAGTAGTGCTAGGTCTTCAGTATTTGCTACTTTCTTGACAGACATGAGTAATGCTCCCATATACTGACACTATAATTTCTACACCTCCTAGTCTGAGTAAATCAATCAAAGTTTGGGAACGCATATTATCCATCCAGTCTATGATAGTGTTGTATATACAAGGATCTATCAAACATTGTTTCAATGCTTCTTCTTCGACGTTATTGAAGACCGCTTCAATGTCACAGAAAGCGGTCTAAATATGTTGGTTAAGTGTGGCACAGTGGAATGCTGTTTCAATAGTTTTCTTTTTTGAAGGATGCTTGCTGGGTTCAATAAATATCAGTTACGAGTAGCTTTTTAAATATTTTTCACAACAAATGATATAAGGTCTATAATACGTCTTTGACGGTACGTCTTGGAAAATGAGTCAGTAGTAAGTGTTCGAGAGTTTTACAAGACTACGTCAAGTGGCAATTGGAGACTGTAAGTCAAACCAGGGTTTAGCAAAGACTTTCCCAAGCCTAGATAATTTAGTGTTAGCCCCTATTTCATATCTCTTCGCAGGCAACGTTTTGTGCGATGAATATTTTTACTAGATTTATACACTTCACAGTTTTAGTTAGTACTAAAGCCAGGTAGGTGTTTCTCAAAAAACTCCTTGTATAGTGCAGTGTCATACAATATTTCAGGAACCAGAAATCTAACCGAATTGAAATATCTTCGAATTTCATCCAAAACAAAAATGACCCAATGACAGATATTGGCAACGATTGATTTGTTAAACTCGTGGAAATTATACAAAAGACCGGTTAAATTGGTAACAAGTACAGGATTCCGCTAAAACTTTATGCAAATGCCGACGAATATAAAAACCTTGATTTATCTTAACGATTCCAATTTTATTAATTTTTAACCTTTACTTTGTCACAGACACAATTAATACTCGTAACAATGTAAGAACACGTTTATACCGAGAACTGACATTAGTCAATTCGATCAGGGAATTTCTATGTTGAAGACTATGGAAAGGTGTTAACTTTATAAAAATATTTTAATAGAAAGTTTAATAGTTAAATTTGCATTTCTAGATATTTTCTCTTGGCATTGCTTTTAAGTTTAAGCCCTTTTTATAAAGTGTCCAGTCCATCAGGGCCGAACTCTTGGTGGAATAACTCTAATCCTGAGGAATTAAATTGTTCAATGTCTGGCCAGTGATATTCTACATATCACGTAACTCTTAAAGATAAGACAAATTAGAAAACAACTTAAAAGGCTGTAATAAACGTAAGCAGGGTAACGCTTCAAAAACCATTTTGCTACCTTGAAGGTTATTAAAACCGTTTCAAGTATGCGTCATACTTGAGTCTTAAGTATGATAGGTACTTGTGCAATATAACTAACGCACTTGATAGGATAAGAAGCAATTTAAAAAAAATTCGAAGCAATTTTAGAAATACAATTATCACAAAACGAGCTTAGATGAGTCTCACTCCAAATGATTGCTGTGCCCCACACAAGATCCTTAAATGCCTACTTGAATTGAATTTGAGGGGTCTAATAATAAGGTGTGACAAATAGTACCTGGTTCTCAAGACATTATACTGATGCTCGAGTGGTCGACCAAATGCACTTCATACTGATAAATACAAGCCACATATTCGACTTCGCATATTCAAAAGAGAAAATTCCAATTTTATCCTCTATTTGGTTACAGTCTGATTCAGGACTACAAAGAGGACTTTAAGAAGATACTTTTTGATTCCCATCAATCACTACTAAGAAAATGTAATGGAATATGTGCAACAACTCTAAGACAGAACCCCCAAGGAAGAGCCCTTAGTATGATTTTGAGTGTGTTGTGTCTATGTACACTATATGTTATGTAGTGTATCATAAATCTGGGATATTATGGGAAAACACCGAACCATAGGATTGAAATGAAGCACCATAATGCGGCTTGAAAGAAAATATTCTAAGCCAAACCAAAGGTTACCACCCTCGAATCGGCACCATCATGGTATTCTTAGGAAGTTAAAAGAATTTATAGCAGCTGGCTTTAAACTTGACATATCAGCGTTTCATAATAGTGGAAAGTAACCTCCTGACCGAACGGCATATGGTACGAGAGAATTTTGCGCTTGGTATAAATCTGAATCAGTCAGCGGCTCTTTTTTCAAAAACTGGGAGTTCTTGGCTAATTGTGGGCACATAGAAAGGTGAGAGGCAGAACAGAATTTTCTTCTCTTCCTCCTAGAATTAGCCTTAATGAGGAAGAGTTGAACGACTTTGCAATCGACGGAAACAATCTTTGGTGCTGAAAAGCTGTTCAGGCTTTTCAATTCCGTCTATGTTTGTGAGATCGGTAACCCAGAGAAAAGGAGCGTTAAGTAAACTAAAATGAGGTAACATTTAAAGACAACATCTTGATGGATGCCTGAAAGGCAATATCTTCATATCTTTGCGACGACGCTCGATGAATTTGGAACACGAACTATAAGACTTCTCAGTTCAGTCAAGAAGATGTTCAAATGTTCTTCGCGATCCATCTTGAAGCCATCAATGTATATCAATACTTGGTGCTTCGAATCTTTTTCCAATCTGATCTATCCAAAAGAATAATTTGGATGGCTTTGTTGAAATTAAATTGAGGTTGTGGTTAGCTTTACCAGAAGTAGGTTTTGAAGCTTACTGTGATCATACGAGTTCTCCGTTCTCTAATTGACGATGCGATAATTCTTATGTAATGAACTCGACAACCTTCTATAGACTTCTAAGTCGCATTTAAAAGACAATGAACGCTGTCCTAATTTCAACAACATGATTGCCGTAATTGAAAAATATGAGTCAGGTATATAAAATTGGAAAACACTCGGTTTCATGTGTATCATCAAGAGCGAAACTGACTGTCATATGATTTTTTGAATCAATTTGTTTCTGTCCGAACGCGCACTCAGATGAAGAATCAGTCCACATCGTGTTTAGTAAAATAACTGAGTGTTTTTCAATAAAAAGAAGATTCCTACCTCGACAGGGGCTAGTCCCTAGAGTCACAGGTGATATGGGCCTCAATGAGGTCGTGACACTCACAAAACTGACATTTTAAAGAGTTTTGGAAAAAGCTTGTTTACGTTCTCCTGGAAAACTCAAATTACACAGCGAGGACGCATACAGTTGTGGCATGAGTTCAGCCCTTGATAAGATTTTCTCTGAACCCCAAGCGATCTCATTTGCGGTAATCCTACTATAACATGACATACAGACAAGACTCAGCGAATATATTCTTCTGACTGTATTTAAAGAAAACTTGCTGTATCACATGTTACAGAATATCAAAGGCTTTATGCGCATTTGATTTGTCGTTGAAGACACATACATACCCCTAAGATTAGGTTTGGTTAACAGAAAACAGACACAAATTAACCTAACGACCGACAGCACGGCCATAGTAAATTTATGTAGCAATCAAGAATAACCATTAATGTTAAGACAGATATTATCATAGCTGTGTATACAGGACACAATCATTATCCTTGCAGTATACCTAGTCATACGAGTACATAAGTATGTGATTGGACTCACCTGTCACAAGAACAGATGACAGATACCAGGTTGAAGACACTGGCGTTAAGAACCGTCAGGTTTTTACAGTATGGGCTTCGGCGGGTCCTTGACTTCAAAGGAGTAGCTGGTACCCTTCAGATGTTTGCACACAGCGTGGGCGAAGGGAAGTTCAGGAAGAAAAACAGAGAGATACCGGTATACGTTGGCCTTAAATATTCGCAAGTTATAATGACTCAGAAATAAAGAGCTCGGCAGAGCGTTCCATAAGCGAGTTGTACGGCTTAGGAAAGAATCACGTACTCGTAATTCAGAGTACGTCCGAAAGTGGGCTTGAGGGTACACCGATGAGCATCCGGTTAGGCGGCGCGGAATGCTACTGGCAATTTCAGTGAAGCACTGGTGGTCAAAACAGGGATAGTACAAGGTGAGATAGGAGACAGTACGTTGGTGCTCGAGGGTTTGCAATATTGGCGAGACCTATGCCTTTTATCACACGGCTTTGAGTCGTATCTAAGTGCAAAGAGCTCATAAGGACACCTGACCCGATGTGGGCATTGTACTCCAACTCTGCGAATGAACGACATATATATTGCAGCCTGATCAAAGGGGGAAAAGTATTTCTTACATCGTATCAGGAAATCTAGACATTTCGCAGCATTTTTGGCGACATCAAATATGTGGTGATTTCAAGGTAGGCTGTCTTTGACACACATATCGAGAGTGGAAAGTTTTTCCGTTTCTACGGTGTTTAAACTTGCCTTTAACGACGACACACAGCATTATGTTTTAGAAGCAATAAATTCCACTCTGTTGGTTCTACATCCGAAGAGCAGGGACATGAGTACGGGAACGAGTATCAAAAGCAGATAGTGTTGTCGTCAGTAAAGGAATATTTTGGATTGGATATAGCAGACAAGAGAGAGTTGCTGGAGATTAAAAAGAGTGTCGGAGATAGAACGGAGCCCTGGGGCACACCAGTATTTGTTTTATGAATATCAGACTTAAAACTATCTAAGACAACTTGAGTTGAACGTTCCGAAAGGTAATTTCTAATCCATTGAAGAAGAAATTCATCGATCCCAAATCACGCATTTTCGACAAAAGAGCCTGATGCCAAACTCTGTCTTTCTGCTTTAGGAATATCAAGTGCAACCATTTTGCTTTCACCACATTGATATACGCTGTAGTTCCACTTTTCGGTGAGCCATGCCATCAAATTACCAGTGGACCTGTTCCTACGAAAACCGTACTGGGAAGTTTTCGTGTTTCGAGATCTTCCATGAGCTGACGGCTTATCAGCGTTTCCATGACTTTGGAAAGAAGGAACCTAAGTGCAATGGGTGCGTAGGAAGAGAGAGAAGAAGATTCGCCTATTTTAAAGACGGGCTGAACAAATGCTGTTTTTCAACTGCTCGGAAAGGGTCCTTAAGTGTAGGATTGATGAAACTTCTTCAGAAGAAGGGGACCAGTAAATTTGTGAATGTGAAGATCTCTAAGTACTCTTGCTATTGCAAGACAAGAGGAAGAGGCAGAATTTCTAATATTTTTGACGAACGACCAAAAATTGTTACTGTCTTTGGGACAATGTAGTATTTTTTGCCTTACTGGACCAAAATTTCAAGCTTATATCTACAGTCTGTTCATTCATTTGTTAAAAAAAATGTGGCATATTTACTGCCTATACGTCGTGGTCGATACCTACGTACGGAATGGTTGTCCAAGTAAACTGAACTACTCATGATGTACTACCAAGGCAACTGAGAATATTGCTATCCTGAATACTCACATGACCTTCCTAATAAACATGATTTTCACCACTCTATGTACAATACACCAGATACAGTTCAACAAAAACTTCCAACTACCCATTCCTTTAAAGTCATTCTAAGAGGGCAACTCAGTCCACTTTTACAACAACGGATAGAAGACATTACATCTTCGTGATCGCTGCAGACTGCTTCAGGCGAAAATAATGGCGGTAAAAGGGATCTTATCTTGGCTGGAGAAATTGCGATATCCACTAAGGGTATTCGTAATTTTTCGGATAACTACAATATCAAGTACTTAAAATCGGTATCCATATATTCTCTTATTAGACCTTGCACATTGTTCATATCTCAGAGGCGCAACTGGGCATTATATTGCAGTATTCATGTCTGTTCGAAGCCGGGTGTAGAGAGATTCCAGCGATTTATTTTCAGTATGTCGATTGCTTGTCACGTAAGGCAGCTGTGTGGCGTCGAAAGAACTAATATTATGTGGACAAGTAGAACAACTAGATATTAGACAGATTTGACCAGAGCTTGACTTATTAGCACCGCAATAGCTCTCAAGCAACCATGCAATAAAGCTTGGCGTATATTCAAACTATTTGTGTAGCACCTACGTCCTACATGGATGGTGAGGGGGATACTATTCTTCTCCTTCTCTGTATCCATCTATGGAATAGAAAACTCCAACTGGGACCGCTCTACCATGATCACCTAAAGGGATTGGACCAGGCATTGTAAGTGTATTACTCTTCAGTCGATTCAATGAGTCGAGAGAAAATTTCCAGATGCATGTGGTACCTTGGACATTTTATTGAACTTAGTTTGTAGGTTTCGAAGCTGACAACCACATCAACTTAATGCAACCCAGCATATTAGCAAACTGAAGCAGACATCTCAGGAAGATACCAAATCCCCGAGCTCGAAAAGATATCTCATTCTATATAAATAAATTATTACAGATTTTCGGATGCAACAGGATAGCTAAGACTAAAATTTTTTTTATTTTCTTACGAGGTTGCTGCTAATTTACGTTTCGCCATAAAACAGAGAGGTTTCAGCTTTCGACGAAACCTCACAAACACTTTGTGAAGTCACTGTTTGAAAAGTCTTCTATATTTTCAATCTCCAAATTGCAACTCTAAAGTGCGTTGAAAGTTTTCGTTCGGCTGGGTCTACATCGCACGCTATTGTGTGATAGTTTATAGGATGCTACATGGATTTGCGATTCTTTGGCCTCTGATTTACAATTTGGTATCCCAGAAGTCCTATGCTCAAGATGCACCGCACCCGATTTTCAATGATTTTTCCGCAGAATTTGACCGATCGTCCAACAGTTTCTTTTCGAATATTCGCCTCCAAGTCGTTTATAGTAGCTGGCTTGTTGGCAGAAATCAAAGACTTGACGTAACCCCAAAGAAGAGTCTAAAGATGTTAAATCGCACCAGCGGGGCGACTTACCGACGCGGCCATTTTTAGTGATAAGATGATGGCTCCTGTTGGAATACCGACGGCATTTTGCGTATTAACAAAGCCATTTAACCAAATACATATATAACATACATATATGCCTCGACACCGAGCATGATTATTCGGTGAAAATCGGCACATTCTTCCATCTTCAATAGAACCAAATCAGCGAAAGTTCGACGTGCACCATGCTCATTTGATCCTAGCTCATTGCTCAAGATGACCTAAACGGATGTACATCTTGACAGTATGCAAACAGTGACTTCCGAGAGATGCCCATCTCTTGAGAATGGCGCGGAATGGATTGATTGCAGTCTTATTGCTGTAAATTGTCCCGCAACAAGTTTGACTCTCTTTCCCCTGTGAAGTCCTTTCAGTTCCTCTTTTCTTTGAGTGGGAACACCGAGCTCTGGCGGAGGTTTAGGGCAGCCATGGTCCCATCAGCCAGTGGTCCCATCAGTCAGTGGTTCATCAACCCCAGATCTCGAAAAACAGTTCACAGGCGGTTTTCCCCGCAGAAGAGAAGGAGGAGGTTCGGTCCTTGAAGCCCTAAGGAGCTTCAGTAAGGGGACTCATGATGAACCAGGAGCCCAAGGTGCGACAGGAGGTCCACCAGGAGGTCCGAAGCCCGTAGGGTAGACGAGAGACCCGCAACGGGCGTCTGAAAGTCGCCGATGGGTGGGGACGGACGGTCCTTTCAATCCAGATACCCCAACGAAAACCAAGTAACCAGAGGCTTAAGTAACACCACATCCTGCAACCAATGTGGATACAATACCGAGCTAATCGATCGATGGGTGAAGAGACGCCGATCTCTTTCATAGTAACACCCCAACGAGGGAACAACAAAGGAGCAACAGTGGTTTGCAGGCAGACGGCCACCATGGACGACGCACCATCTGTAAAAGTCAGGTTCGATAGGAGAAGGGACGACGACGCGCCAGCGGTCGTACGCCAGCGCCCCACCGATGGAGCACCGAAGGAGCAGCAGAGTGTTGCAGGTTTACGCCTAACAGAGAAAAATGTTATATTTCAGTGGAGTGAGGGAGCCCATTCTGCTTTCGAGACAATGAAAACAAAGTTGACTACGTCTCCGATCCTGTCCTATCCCATGCCCGAGGGAGACTTCGTTTTGGACACCGATACCAGCAACGATAGAATAGGAGCTGTCCCGTCTCAGCAGCAGAACGGTACTCAATACGCCATCGCCTATTTCAGTAAAACTCTAAGCAAGGCAGAAAGAAACTATTGCTCCAGGAGCTACTCGTGGTAATAAAATCTATCGAACACTTCTATTTATATTTGTTCGGCCGCAAATTTCCTGTACGAACTGATCACGCGGCTCCTGGTGCTCAGCTTTAAGAATCCCGAACAATTTACTCGATGGATTGAACGGCTGCAACAGTATAATTTTACTGTGCAAAATCGCTCCGGACGGCTCCATTTAAACGCTGATGCCTTATCCCGGCGTCCTTGTCGCGGGAACGACTGCCGTCACTGCGATGGAAAACACTACAAGGCGCAAACCGAACAGGTAAATGTTTTAACACCGATTAATTACGATTTCGGTCTTCCAGATTTGATTCGAGAGCAGGAGGCTGTCTTGGGTTTTATCAGGCCAATGACCGGAGTGGCGAGTCGTTTCCGATCGCTCAGACGAAATTAAAGCATATTGGTAACAATTTGCAGCCTTCGCTATAATGAACGGTGTATTGTGCAAGCGATGGGTACTACTTGCGTCCCAACAAAGTGATCAATGGCCCTCCCAATTATACCTGCTTCGACGCGAACTGTCGTACTAAAGATGTTTCATGACACTATTTTCGCTTGGCATTTTGGAGTAAACAAAACTCTCGATAAGCTTAGACGATGTTGCTACTGGGTCGGTACAAGAAAGGCGCCAAATGCGCCATATGTGCAGCGAGAAAAGGACCTAAGATGAGGACAAGAGCTCATCTTAAGTTGTATTCGCCAGGTGAGCCATTCCAGCGCGTAGCGGTCGACATCATAGGTCTTCTGCCAACTGGTCTTTATTGGTATTTATGGACTACTTTACCAAGTGGGCTGAAGTATTGCCGATTCCTAATCAGACCGCGGATACAGCCGTCAAAGCTCTTGTATCTCAGATATTCAGTCGATTTGGAGTACCTCAAGAACTTCATTCTGATCAGGGTCTCAACTTCGAATCGGACTTTTCTCATGGGGTTATGCAGCTACTAGAGATTCATAAAACTAGAACGACTCCGCTGCACCCTCAATCGGATGAGCTCGGTTAAAAAACAACTGGAAAGATACTCGTCTATCGCCGACTATGCAAAAGAGCTCTAGGTTAAATAGCACGATATACACGAGACGGCTAGAAGCGAGATGATTACAGCTGTTCAAAGCATGAAAAACAGGTATGATCTCTCATCAAATAGTAAACCTGTCAGCGAAAACGATTTTGTCTGCTTCCATAACCCCAGGCTAATAGTCGGTAGATCACCCAAGTTGCAGTCAGACTGAGATGGTCCATATCGGATTATGATTGTGTTAACAGACATAACCTTTAAGATACAACGTACTGCAAGAACCAAACCGAAGGTTGTGCACATCGACAGACTGTCACGGTACCGGGGCAATAGCGCCCCAGGTTCCTTGTTATAGCAACGAAACCTTGGGTTCCGGCCCAAGTTGGGAGGTATGTGACGAGTTCCTCGACACCTGAACGAAGCTGACAGGGGTTCCTACGCCTCTGAACTCGGCTGACAAAAGAAGTGTCATTCTTCATCTATCATCGGGCAACGTGGGTCATACTTTATAAATTGTATAAGGAATCCATTATTAATAAAGGCATCGCTAGAATTTTTATAAGAATGCCTATTAGGCAGTATTCCGAGGGCTTAGAGTTGTTTGATACATTCATATGTAAGGCAGACTCACTATCATAAAAATGTTATCGAAACTATTGAATAAAATCAAAATTCAACACCTGATTTGCAGAGTAGATAAATTTTCAAACATAACATTAATGCAATTCTTTGTTGCTTTAATTGTATACTGCCTTTCAGCTAGGCAAAGGTCAATGTGTTAATTGGATATGCAGAAGTGTTTATATTTTTTCAATTCACTGATCATAATGCACTCATCCGAAACGTTATAAAATTGTAGTTGTAATCTCCCCAGCTCTTTTATTACTCCATATGCTCTGCGATACTAGTGACTCATATTGCTTCTAGATGTTCACATTAGGACGTTCGTAGTTTTTTTTCGTAAATTAGAAGCAACTAATGGAACTAAATTGGCAGTGGTCAATAGATTCTGTCATTAGTGTTTAAAAAAAAAAACAATGCAAGTAAATAATTTGAAATGTTGACCCCTGCCACCGCTGCCACCGCTGCCACCGCTGCCACCGCTGCCACCGCTGCCACCGCTGCCACCGCTGCCGCCCCTGCCACATTAGTGAAAAAAAAAAATAAATTCTTTCATTAACTAAATGCGCAAATGAACGAACTTAATTTCGTCCATAAATCCGACGATGGAATTTTTGTTTAATTACAAATCGGGTACAATGTAATGACCACTTCAATTTAAGTCGCTATTTGAATCTTATTCCGTTGAAATTTATTTTTTTTGCTTATCTTGAAACTGATAAAGTGGTCGGAACCACGTTGTACGAGTATTGCGGTTACTTGCCTCATATCATGAAGCAGAACTGACAAATTTTCGCAGACAGACTGCAGTTTTGGCATACTTTCTGATATCAGAATTTGTAAGTAAACAAACGGAGGTAGGAGGTAAGGCCAACGACATCAAAGGAACCAATCCATCTACGCTTTTTGTATTGTTCGTTATAATGATAAGATTTTGCGGTATCAGGTTGCATGAAAGAGTTACCAACCCTAATACGAAAATATACATCGGTTTTTACTGACTGCGATAAGCTATTATACATTGGATAGCTTTGAAAGAGCTGATGCAAGTCTTACTGCATGTCCCGGTTTCTACATCGAATCAAATAAGTTGAGGCAAACATATACATTTACCTACGTATACACATACTCCAATTCTCATTTGCATAAGTGAAACCAGATGGACATACAGATGGACGTTTCTCAAAAGAAATTTGAGACACTATTCCACTTTGTTCCCCAGTTTACCACGTCACCGTTTCTAACATAACCTATGCCACTGGTTAAATGGGAAGGGTCAACATTGGGTGCTATGCGATGAGTGCTAACATTTGTAAAGATTGCAGCAAAGGAATCAGAAATGATAAATTTGTAATATGCAATGGAGTTTGTGGCGGATTATTTGATTTCAAGTGCGCGGACTTATCTGAATACGGTGTCGAATTAATAACAAAAAAAAAAAAGGAATTCTTTTTATGTGCGCCGATTGCCAAAATTTTGTCGGTTTGATGTCAAGGCAGTTTTCGGATATAAACAATAAACTTAATGCTAACAAGAAAATCTTCGAAAGGCAGGAGGGGAATATAGAAAGAATCTTGATTCGTGTGAACAAACTAAATGAAAAGGCACAAGTGAATGGTAATGTTACTTAAGTGATACAAACCAAATGGCTTCGATATTTCAAAATATTTTAAAAGAAACAGTGAATTGCTTCCTAAAAACAAAATCAGTGCGCGAAGATGGGCATGAATGGTTTAGCCACCATCTCAGAGTATTAAAAGATCAAAAAATAAATGCATAGTGCAAATGACTGGAATAACTATAAATATTTAAGAAACCAGTTGAAAAGAGAAATTCATAAGGCTAAAAAGGATTTTATCAAACATAAAATAGTTAATTCAGTCGACCAGAAATCAATGTGGAGAACGATAAAATAAATTGTACTAAAGCAAAAATAGTCAGAGACAAGGAAAGTAATTTTTGATAACATACAATAACTTACAGTGACAATATGCTTTTTGTGGAACAAATTTAACAAACATTTTATAGACAGTATAACAGAAATAAGTGTCTCGATCTCATATGTCCGTTTTATTAATAGAATCGAAATAAACCCTGCCTCTTTTAGATTTCGTGAAGTAGATATCACAGATATAAAGAAAGTGTTTTCCAATATAAAAAAATAAACGAGATCCCCACTACCTTAACTTTGCCATTTTTAAAGATATGCCCGATATCATAGTACATCCGTTGAGTAAAATTATCAAGCAATAGTTTCGAGAAGATGTTTTCCCCAACTCTTGGAAAGTGTCTCAAATCACTCCGATTCCAAATCTTAAAAAATCAATTAAATGTGAGGATTTCAGGCCAGTTAATGCGCTTCCTCTTTATGAGAAGGTACTCGAACAAGTTGTTCACTTACAACTGGAATCATTTTTTAGCTTTCACAAACTGATAGTTGAAAATCAGTCGTAATTTAGAAAACAGCATTCCTGTGAAGGTGCACTTAGCATGGTCATAGCAAATTGGAAACAACAACTCGAAGCGAAAGCTAAAATAATATGTGTTTTTTTTTATCTGAAAAGGGCATTTGAGACGGTGGACAGAGAATTTTTATTTGAAAAACTAGAAAACTATGGAGTATGCGGAAAAGTAGAAAAAAGTAGAAAGGAGAATGTTCTTGAGGGATAGTTTGCTGAGGTGGTAGTCCAAGAGTGACAATATCGTTAATATCACGAAGCATTCTAGACATTGCCTCAAGGAATCCGTAATTCGTTCTGCGCCAGAAAAGTGGAGCAGATCTAAGATTGCGTGGGTTGGTGTAAAAAAAGATAAGTTGAGGTAAAGATCAGTGTATGGTGGTAGTTTTTGGCTACCATCTCAAAGAAGTCCACATAAAGCAAATCGTAAAAATCTGCGTTGAACAGCTTCTATCCGGAGGATGTGAGTTCTCTGATCAAAATTGGCTTGCGTCTTCAAGAATAGGCCTAACAAAGATTATTTTAAGAGATTTGGTAACATAAGGATTGGAAAACTCCTTAGACCAGCGCTTGATGAAGCCAAGGACTGAGGTGGCATTTCAATCATATTATCAATGTGAGAACGGAAATTGAGTTCCTTATCACAGATAACACCTAAATCACGCAATTCATTCACTAAAGGAACTGGTGGATTAAACATCAAATAGCAGCGAGGGGAAGTAAGAGGGCGCATACAGAATAAATAATAAGGGACCAAGATGGCTACCTTGAGGGAGACTAGCGGAAACTTTAATTGGATCAGAAACCATGGACCTAAATAGAACATAGTAATGTCGTTCATTTAAATAGGATTCAACCCACATTAGAAAGCTTATTTGGAAACGAAGATCCTTTAATTATAGAACGATTATATCATGAGAAATTCTATCAAAGGCTTTGCTGAAATAGGTGGCAATCACGTCAACTTCACTTCCAGATTCTAGTGCACATAAAGCATTTGATACAAATTTCGTATTGGTTTTGGGAAACGATAGGTTTTCAATGGAAGAGCCTTATTTCATATTGTAAATATTGTAACTTAATGCTCTCAAAAAGGTTAGGTATGCAGGACCGCTTAGCAATTGGTCGATCGCTGGAAGCATTATCTTTGCGACCTTATAAAGGGGGATAATAACAGACCTTTTCCAGGTTGAGGGAAATAATCCCTGAGTGAGAGCTGTAAGAGGTTGGGCAGGATGCATTTCAAATTTCCTTAAGAATATAAGGGGTAGATCATCAGATCCAGCAGAATAATCATCTTTGGGGTTTATTATTTTATCTTTAACTTTGTCTAAAGTTATGAATTTAAAAGTTGTTTGTGGGCAGTTAAGCAGAAAAATTAAGAATGATCGGGCTCTTAGGTATGGATCGCCCGAGGACTTATCAAGAAAATTCAAAGATGATGGATTCCCTATCAGACCATTATCATACGTCAACGTAATAGGAAGGGGAGGGTGGTAACTATCCAACTTAGAGAGAAGATGTCTACTTTCTGAAACGACGCAGTTATCTATATCAGTGGCGAAGACTAGGTAGAGTTGTCTGCCAATGTTATTGGTGACACCACTTAATTGATACAGACCAGAGTCAGTAAAGGAGCCGATGAAAAATTTTTTTTTGTTAGAGGTGGGATTTATTTTTTGCAATTAAGAAGGTATGGTCAGTCCAAGGTGGCAATTGGATCACGGGAAATTAAATCGGCGAGGAATTTGCTAGGCAAGGCCCAGATGAGGGTTTTTCAGGACCCGCACCTAAGTTAGATCTGGTTGCGTCCTCTGTTAGGGCTTCCATTGAAAGTTGAGTTGAGCGTAACCGCAGATGGCATGACCAAACGAGTACTCCCCGACGTTTTCCAAGAGGTCAGGCGGCCTTCATGCTTCCCCTCAGTAGGAAAGACTGCAGACTGCTTACTGACGTCGTAACGAGGCACTACGCTTTTGCTAAGAACTTAATTGTGTTGGGGATAAGTGATACAACATTCTGCCATGATTGCTATGAAAGTGATGACGGCACTGCGGAGCACTACCTACAAAGAGCGTTCTAAGACTTTTTAAAAATAGGTATTTCTAGTAAGGCCATCTATTGGTAACTACATGCGTCTGAAAGGTAGAACTTTCACTGACATTTGGATGAATAGAAGCAAAGTTATTACGTCTGAGGTAACATTATGTTTGTATCATGGGTACAAAAATTGCTCAGACATCATCAAGGAGGCTAAAAAGAACAAAAACTTCTTCTACAATATTGTGGATGGTGATAGAACGTAGTGTTTTCAATATGATCCAGAAATCAAGCGCCAAAGTGCCGAGTGGAAAGCACCAGACGAGCCAAAACCGAGTCAAAAGTGAAGACAATGTTGATTCGCTTTTACGATTCCAAGGGCATTGTCAACAAAGAGTTCATTCCATCGGGCCAAACTCTTAATGCACAATTCTATGTATCTTGGTATTTTGAAGCATTTGGTGCATCGTATTTGTCGTATTCGGCCAAAATACGGCGCAGAAAGAAATTCACGTTTGTTGTAAGCTAATGCGTCATCTCCTCGATCGACACTTGTGACAGATTTTTTTGTTAGAAATCCCATTTTAACTGTCAACTGCTCCCCAAATTCGCCTGACTTGGTACCGTGCGACCGGTGCAGATGAAAGGAAAGCGTTGAAAAAGCTTCTACCGACATCCTGAAGGACATCCGACAATCCAATACACTCATCCGATATGCTTTTAGAACGTGCGAATCGAGTCGGAAGGGGAATACTTTGAATAAGATAAATCAGTTTTGCCAAAAAACTTTCTGACGTTCTTATTTTTAAAAAGTAACTTTGGAGCACACCTTGTATGTGAATGTTCTTTAAAAGAATGTAGCTAACAGGAATGATACTGGACAAGTTCTTTGTCTTCTGGCATCAAGAAGAAAAAGCATTTATCAATTGTTGTTTTCTTGTACTAAGAACGCTACTGAGATATAAGTTACTCGCGAACAACGAGGAGAACAATATATATGATAGTATTGGGAACTGTCAAATAAAAACAATCGATAGTTATCAAAAAATCGTTCAATTAATATTTTTCAAAATCATATATTCAAACCAGTCGATTAAGAAAACGTTCAAATGTTCGATTTTTTTCCATACTAATGAATAGTTTTTTTTAACTTTGGATTATCGGGTTAGGAGTAATGTTCCTTTGGCCATCATACCAATGAATGATTTTTGGGATTTGGACTATCGGAGTTGGAAAAATATTCGAATATTTTTTTTATATGAATGAATTATTTGTTCACTGGTTTGGACTTTGGACTATCTGGGTTGAATATTCGCGTTTGACAAAATGTTGTTGGGATGCATGAATATGAATGAACGAATTACAACTATTCGATAGTTGAAATCATTCAGTTACTAACTATCGATAGTCGAATTCATTCGATAGTTCCCAACATTAATATACCACCAGCGTGGAAGAATGGACTTTATCTAAATTGCCCATAGTTACTTCGAGAGATTTCACTCCCACCTGCATAAACAGAGTTTCAAAAATAACATACAACTACGAAATGTACGGTCTACACAGCGACATATACCTGCTCAAAGGGGAAAGAACTCATCGGCTCCGCTAGAACATATTGAGCGAATGAACCCATCCATCCCAGGGGGATAATGCCGTAAAGGAAGACCTCGCCATCGTTGAGGAACTTCTGTCAACTTGGTATGGGCAGCTAGAAGCGATCAGTGGAAGACCGCGAAAAATGGAGAGAGCTGTTTGTTAAGGTCCAATTCCCATCCGGAATGTAGCGCCATATAAAGTAAAGTAAATAAGTAATGTGACTTGTTCTGTATTTATGCCAAGTTGAAAACATTCACAGGCGATTTACTAAGAGCATTATTTGTAAAATGCACTTGCCATGATGTCAGATGCTTTTATAAGGTATCAAAACATAGGATTCGAGTGTAATTCGGTTATACATACTCGTGTAATGGTACCCACTTTAGTGCATGAGATTTTTTTATTTAAAAAATCACATAAGACTCTTTACGACCACAGTGAACATGTATCATCGAATAGATTTACTTAGATACAACCATTTCCTCCGAAAACAAGGCGTTAAATATTAAAGAAGAAAAATTGCAATCATTTTCTGGACAAGCAAATAATATTCATATTAACAATTTTCTGCCTATTTTTCTGCGGATTTTACAAGTTCTCCATTCGGCCAAAAATCCTATGTACTTCTCTAGCTGTTGTTTTGTACAATAAAAAAAAATTTTGTAACTCATCCTAATTCCAAATTTACAGGAGCTGTTGGTACGGCCGTACACCCTTCCAAGAATCATCTGAGAAACCCTGCACAGCCGCCATTTTTAAATAAATTATTGTATTTTATAGAAATTATGTTTAACAGTCAATCAATGTAAACTAGATTTCTTTTATACTTTTCCCTTTAAAAAAAAAATCACAAAAAAGCCTACTTTTACGGCCTCTAGAGTGGCCTAACCCTTTAAAATATTCGTACAAAGGGTATCTTATGTCCATGGGTAGGTACAAGGTGGCGCAAAATTAATCACCCTACCGTAAGATGGTATAATTTTTGCAATTTTTTGGCGTCGTAGGTCAGTCAATACCGGACTGGTCGTTCAGCCGAGAATATCGCGGCTGTGGCTGCCGATGTCTCTGAGAACGAAGAAACATCAAGCAGATGACGGGCCACGCAATTGGGCATCACCAGTCGGACCCTACAGGACTTTAGTGAAAGACTTACACATGTTCCCATACAAAGTGTAAACAGTGCATCAGTTAATGCCTCCTGACCGTCAGTCGCGTGTGAATTACTGTAAAGCCACCCTCAATCTCAACAACGAAGAGGACGATTTTGTGTCGAAAATCATCTTGAGCGACGAGGCGCATTTCTACTTAAGCGGTTACGTCAATAAGCAAAATCTTCGTTTCTGGGGCACTAAAAATCTGCGTGTGATGCACGCAGAGCCATTACATCCACTCAAAGCCACTGTGTGGTGCGGCATTCACGCGGGCCGTATTGGGCCGTATTTTGCTGAGGGCGCCATCTGCAATACGGTCACTGTTACTGACGAACGCTACTAGGCCATGATAAACGACTTCTTGACTGCCGGAATTGGACGAGCGGGGCATGAAAAAGATGGTGCAACCACACGCACAGAATCGCCGTTTTGGCGATTTGGCATGGCCAGCAAGATCTCCCGATTTAACCATCCCAGACTTCTTTCTTTGGGGCTACTTGAAGTCGCGGGGTTATGCCAACAAGACTCAGACAATCTCATCCCTTATGGAGGATATTCGACAGGAATGCGAAATCTTGCGGAATGTCATGGAAAATGTGATAAAGTGGGCACAAATGTGTATCAATACTGGCGGCAGCCACTTGGTGGATATCGTCTTTTCCCCTTAACAGAAACAAATGTAAAGGTCCAAATAAACATCTCCATCACTCAAAATCATTTTCTTTTAATTTAGTAAAAAATTAATTCAAAAACAAAATTGGATGATTAATTTTTGCACCACCTTGTATATTACAAAGCAACAACCTTCGGTTATGCAACGATGGCAAAGAAATAGCAGAGTACATCATTTGCCACTGTAACTGGTCTAGAAACCACGTCTTTCCTAGGCAGTATTTAGCTGGATTTATTACCTACTAACACCGGAATTATGGATCGAAATATAGTGCTATTCAAAACAGTTGACCAATCGACTGCGCAAGTCTCATAAATTTACTC
Organism: Volucella zonaria; assembly: GCA_963966105.1. Lineage (NCBI taxonomy): Eukaryota > Metazoa > Arthropoda > Insecta > Diptera > Syrphidae > Volucella > Volucella zonaria. The sequence continues at coordinate 41,838,975 of OZ014534.1, read as the reverse complement.
TCACAAAAATTCAAATTGTTTTTTAGGAAAAAAAGGGAAATTTACAATAACAAACGAGAAAATAAAATGAAACAGGACCTATGCATTTTCAGTCTCTTACTCTCTCTGCCCATGTGACCGTTGGCCAACGGTTGGTGAATAGCTCAAAAAAAACACAAATTCCACCTCATATGTATCTCCACTTAAATCTCTATCTAAAACTAAAAAACACACGCAAACCTATTCAAAAAAAAGGGGTAACAAGGTCAATAAGAACCATCGCTCCCAACAGGCAATTTCCATTGATTTCTAAAAAAAAACAAGATCAGCCAACTGAACCAAAGCAATTAATGCACTCAGTTCCTTCTCAGGGGATGATCAGATGCAATTCAATTCTGCTGGTACTTGAACAGAGTTCCTTAATAGTTCCACATACAGAAACCCATGCACCATATCTGAAAACAATTTATTTCCTGAAATTTTCCATAAAAATGACATAAGACCTTGTTGATCTGGTTTGCCTGAAAGAACAGAAAACTATGACCGACCCACTTTTTCGAAAAAAAAAAATTTGTTTCGCTCTAACAATTGGAAGGGTGACTCTTCAAATATGACTTGGCAACCCTATTCGAACGAAGAGTGGAAGACCATATTCGACAATCACATTCGGTTTGTTGTTGCCACTGTGTTTTGCTTATATTGTTTTTTTTTTTGTATGATATTATCTGCTAAACTCACCCTTTTCAATTATTCAGCACTCTGTTTCCAGTTCTTGATTATATTCCGATCGTAAGCGTACACCTGGCTGTGTGTAGACCTCTACATTCGTCGCCCAGCAGCAAAAATCGGAAGAATTTCTTTTTTACGCACTACTTCTCGTGACACATAAAATATTAAAAAAAAAAAACACTTTTTCCCAAATGAGATTTTTTCAAAATATTTACTTCAAAATACACAAATGTGAGCGAAAAAAAAAATAAACCGAAACAACATTCTTCACCGACGTTTGTTTTTTAAGTCGCGTGAGCTTCGCCGCCCTCGTCCTATACCGCCTGGGGTGTCTAGGATTTTATTTCTAAAATTACCCGGACTCTGCTGATGATTTTTGTATTTATTTATTTTTTTTTTATATTTTTTACGAGCTATCATATGTTACCGATGGAAGAGGAACGACACTGTTTTCTGTTTTCTACGTCCGTCACTACCACCACCGCGAAGGTCTTTATCAAACAGAAATAGAAACCACACAAAAAGTACGTTCGTTCCGTCAGATTATATCCGTAGGTTTGTGTGGATGTATACAACTATAGCCTACGATATGTGTGGATAACTAAACTGAAATTACACATAGGCAAGAAACCGAAACAGAGCCCTTCACTATGCGAGTGCTTTGCTTATCGATCCGTCCCTGTAATTTTTTTTTTTTTTTTTTTTTTTGTAGAGTGATTTTATCTGAAGAACGGCCTTAACCGAGAGGACAAAGAAATACAAAAAAAAAAATGTATCTTTATTAGAGTGTGTGCACAAAAATTTATTCTAGACAACACAACGGAAAAAGTAAAAATTGGAAACAAAAATTGTAAACCCGGATCAAAGATAGATGGACGTTAAACAGACCAACTGCAACGTCTAGAATAACACTGCTATTCCTTTGGCGATTCGCGCTACAATGATTAACCGTTCCCGAGCGGAGCACGTTTTAAGTGAACCTCATGTGGTGTGCTCTGGTATTGGTGCTGCTGCTGTTGCTGGCGCTGCTGGTTTTGGTCTCTAGCGCTGATGATGATGACGATGAGGAGCGCATGAGACGAACACTTTGAACTACACACTGTCGGACGTGAACGTGAACGTTAAACGAGTTGAGTTAAGGTCTATTTGAAAAGCGCGCCGGGTGCCCCATATGACGTTGACGTGCCTCTTTTTGTGCGAGCACGATAGGTATAGTTACTCTTTCATAGAATTTACATAGCACAGCAGCAAGCGCCTTTCTGCTCAAGTGACTTTGTCCAGTTGTGTATAGTTGTTATGTACACGTAAAGCTAACTCAAAAGGTGGTCACTATAGTCACATGAAGAGTTCTTTCTCCTTCTTCTCACCACTCTTAAACTATGCTCAATGATGGTCCGCCCTATTGTATATAGTGCAACGGGTTTTCCTTCTCCTGCACAAAAACAATTTCATACATTGTAAACGACAAAAGGCTACGATCGTCGCCTGTTATTTTAGTACAGTACTTATCGAAAAGGGTGCTGATCATGTCAAGCGGAAAGGTGAACATTCTCTTCATTGACAGCACGATCATTAGAAGCGAATTAGAGGGAATGATCTGTAGGTTAAAGAGAGTTTGTGAGCTCTCTCTTTGAGTGAAAGCTTTCAAGAGTTTGATTTACAAAGTCAATTTCAAAGAGAATCTGAAGCAATGAAACAATCGAGTATCGATCACTTGACATAATTATTTGTAGATGCGTTCGAGATATATATGTAGATAGTAAGACAAATTTATTTTCTTTTAGTAGTAAATAAAGCTTGTATCCTAGTTCGAAAAACCTACTCATATATTTATCTCATGTATACAGCAGTACATAAAACTGTCGGTAACCTACCTTATCACAGCAGACAATCTGACGACAAACTTGTTATCTTGTCTGCAATTGTTAGTACACCACTACGGGCTTTATTCACAAAAATCATTTATACAACACAAAATCATTCTGTCGGACTTTTCACGACTCTTTAGATATTTTTTTTTGTTCTCTTTTTAATGACATCTTCATATTGTAGAAATAATGCAAAATATCTATGATGCTCCATCTGCCAGCCAACGCGAAATTCAATAGAGAAAATCAAAACGCTCTATGAACGCTCTGCAATTAAAATGCACGATCACAAGGCCGAGGATGTTATCCGCAGTTACAACGACACCAACACATTCCCATTCCGGAAGATAATACCGAAGTTCAAACGAAGACCAGAGCCCGACTACGAGTTGCCGATCTAAAAACGCCGACAAAAGCCGCCCCCAATCGAAGACAACTACATAGCTATTTCGCGATAAAGTGGGAGCATCAGAAAAATGTCAGGTTCATAAAAGGGACGAAGAAACCGTCAAAGCCACAAATGGATAGCAGGCTCCAGCTATCCAATGGTTTAATGCCATTAATGACGACCAGGCTAAGAGCCACGGCAGCACTTGATCAAAAGTCACAAAAAATAAGAAAGAAGAGTAGAAGCAGAGCATTGGTAAGGTAAGCGAATCAGGCTACGGAACTTAGAAATCAAAGGCATATTCAGTGAGGACTTTAGCGCAGAGATGAATATCTGTACACTAGATGATACGTTGGTGAAACCATCTAGGCACACTACAATATCATTACGCTCGTGTACTATTCATTCATTTCAGTAAGGCTTTCGATATTAGTTCGGAAATGGCTTGCTGATTACCTGAACCTGAAGATTTTCTGTGTTAAAATTTCAAAAAATATCAGCATCAATAAGGCGGTCAGATACGGATTACCTCAGGCATCGGAATTAGGTCCAATACTCTCTATTCTATACACCAACGAGTATAAGTTATTAAGGAAAATGATGGACATTCATGGTATAGGTCAAGCCGTGACAAGGAATAATGTGCCGCTCAAAAAGGATTCAACAAAATTGTTGAAAATGGGCTCTGTATGGTCTATTATGCTCTTTTTGCATGGAACAATGCTTTAGACTTTTACTTGCAGAAACTAGAACGGCAGTAAAAGAATCTATTAAACAAATCTTTGCTGCACATTCACGCTTCATACATGGCCTAATGCACTTACAAGTTCTTGAAGTGAAGAAGATATTTACAATAATGGTATTACTGGAGTGCTGCAATAACGTAAGTTTTAATAGGATTATAGACCGCAGACACCCCTTACCAAATGCTTAAGGTACCGACGTTATGTCGCCCCAAGGCAAACCGTGTCCAATCCAAGCAATGTATCTTAAAAACTGCACAGAGGAACGTCATATAGATAAAATCTGTACAAAGGAGTTTTTGGTTTAAGACGGGCAAGTCAAAGACCGTCGAACACGGCGACATTGTCATATTTATCGTCGGCGATGCGCGACAAGGTGAAAGACAATCTCTTCAATTAAAATAAGTTGACGAAAATGTTGAGTATTAGCACCATACCACACAGCTCACCTTTGGAGGACTTTTCATACCATCTGATTCAAGTCATCTTCACAGCGTGCGAGACAGCAATGCCCAGAATGGCTGCCATCAAAATGGGAAGCCTAGATACTAGTGGAAAGACGAAATCAAAAGGCACAAAGCAATGTGCTTCCAAGGATGATGCAGTTCCCATATATCAAGACAAAGTCTTAAATCCCCATTTTTTTTCTCTACTATAAGGGATTTAAGTACCCTTAAAATATTTGCACACAGCCATTCATGGATAACGGCTGGGTATTTAGATTTCGCTTTAACGACAGAAGGCAGCATTGTATTTTGGAAGCATTCAATTCTACTCTGTCAGTGGTTCCCCAATTAGTTACGCTTTTAATATCAGAATTTAATGAGCTTAACATACGCTGCCGTTCCCATTCTACAGTCGAAGAGCAGGGACGTGAGTCCGGAAACGAATATGAAAAGCGGAGAGTACTGTCGTCAGCAAAGGAATATGGTATATTGGATTAGAAGTAGCAGACAAGAGATCGTTAATGAAAATTAAAAAGGGTGTCGGAAAAAGAACGAAGCCCTGAGGCACACCAGCATTTATTTTGTGAATATCGGATTTGGAACCATCCAAGACAACTTGAATTGAGCGTTCCGAAAGGCAATTTCTTATCCATTGAAGAAGAGGGTCATCGATCGCAAAAGCTCGTATTTTTGACAAAAGAGACTGATGCCAAACTTTGTCAAATGCCTTAGAAATATCAAGTGCAACTATGTTGATTTCGTCAAATTGATGTACGGTCTGGTTTCACTTTTCGGTGAGACATGCAATCAGATCACCAGTGGACCTGTTGCTACGAAAACCGTACTGCCGGTCATTAAGAAGTTTTCGTGTTTCGAGATACAATAGTTCATTAGCTTACGGTTTATCAGCGTTTCCATGACCTTGGATAAAAGGCACGTAAGTGAAATGGGTCTGTAGGAGAAGAAAGAAGAAGATTCGCCTTTCTTAGGAGCGGTATGGACAAATGCTGTTTTCCACTGATTCGGAAAGAGCCCTAAAGAGCAGGATTGATGAAAAGGCTTACGCAGTGGTTTTGCCAGCGAGGAAGAACACCACTTCAGAGGGAGGGCAGATATACCATCTGGACCAGCGGATTTGTAAATGTTAAGATCTTTAAGAACTCTTGCTACTACACGAGTGCGAAAGTGGATTTGTCGTTTACTTTTGGTTTGATACTATTCAGCCGATGAGGGATAAAGTTTCTCATTTTACAGAGAATGATGTCTGTGATCATATCAGCAGCGGCATCGACGTCGTTATGGAGGAAACATAACGATCAGTTAAAATTCCTAAAGAAGCTGTTAAGACCGCTTCAGTTGGCTCTCTCGTATTATGATACTTTTCTTTTAGGACTCTTTTCTCTAACTGTGTGGTACGTGTATGAGAATTTAGCTGATATGACACAATGGTCCGACGAGCCTAGAGTTGAGAGCACATCAACGGTGTACTTATCAGGGTGAGCAGCTAAAAATAATTCCAGGGTGTTGGCGGTATGACTATCAACGTCTGGTATTCGTGTGGGCTCATTTACAAACTGGGTTAAGTTATTTTCCGCAGCGAAGATCTCTACACACCGTCCTTCGGGTGTTGTCTGTTCAGAATGTCGAAACCACACAGAATTGTGTATATTGAAATCGCAAGGATACAATTCGTTGAATGGAGTCAGACAGCGCATCAAACTCGCTATAGGTCGAATTGCTGTCCAGTTTGGGGCTTCTGTAATAAAGCAGTAGTGGATAATTTGCTTACGGAGATGGAGTTTAAACCACATGAAATTGAATTCCGGATTGGAACAGGGACTACATTGTGGTTGAGCTTGGTAAGCTACATCACTGCGCACATAAATGGCGAGTCGGCGATGGGGAAAGAATAGTGGCCCTAGCTCGTAGACAAGTGTGGGCGGGGATCTACCTGTATTTTACTAAGTGCCAAAATAGCTGGTCTGTATTTACAGACGTGGATGTACGGGGTAAAGTGGTTACTTTTTAGCCCGCGTATATTCGCAATGTCTGTAAGTATTATCCCAGCTCTGACTCTTAATTCACATTTTTGTGGGAAACAGCCTAACCCATTGAAAATAGATTAATTCTCGAACATAACTTTTTATTTTTCATTTTCAATTGAGTCTACGACGATTTCGTATCCACAATTATAAATTTCTGCATGAGAGAAACCTGTTCTAGCGAGCACGGCAATAACATTTTCCACAAAGGTTTCACCTTGTTTCCACCAAAGGTCTCCAATACTTAATTTATGGGATTGTATTTTTTTATTAGCCCGGGTCTATCCGGACAACTTTATTTAGCTTATTAACAAGCAAAAACTTAAAGCTAGACTTAAAACTAACAAAGATATTCTTAACCTAATGGGGCGAGGAGAAATGGTGGACGAGGGAGATGTTAAGGGAGTGGCATATTGAGCAGTGCTTTTTTCATTTCGTGTTTGCTGCTATTTAGGTCAAACACTTTGGCGTAGTTGTTCGTTATACGCAACATTCTATATATGGGTTCAAAGTGACCGTAGTTGGTGCGGTGAGTTCGGATTAGGAAGAGTGGGACAGATCTTAGATTACGGGGATTGGGAGTGAATGCAATATTTTGCGTTATTCTCGAGCACTCGATGTTTCCAGTCAGTAACTGGTGGATAAAAAGTACATCAGCGACTTCACGACGTTTTTTTAGGGTATGCATGCTAATTAGTTTCAGCCTATTTTCATAGGGGGTAATCCATATGGGTCGGCCCAAGACTGCTTCTATTCTTTGAATGTGGATTAGTTTATAGGGTGACCAAACTTGGCTGCAATATTCGAGAAGAGGCCTTACGAAAGTAATATACAGAGACTTTGTAACGTAAGGGTTGGAAAATTCTTTCGACCAACGTTTGATAAAACCAAGTGCAGAGTTAGTTTTATTTATAATGCTGTCAATATGTGAGTCGAAATTCAATTCTCTGTCACAAATTATTCCTAGATCCCGTACTTGGGTAGTGGAAGGAACGGGCTCATCGCAGATGAAGTAGTTTCTTGGAGGGGGAGGTAGACGTTTGCGGGAATAGGTTATCGCTTATCATTTGCTGACATTAAGCTCCAAAAGTTTTGGTTGCACCATACCAAAAACTTATTTAAGTCATCTTGCAGCCAATGGGAGTCAGAAGGCAATGAAATGACTTTGGAAATTCTCATGTCATCAGCGAAAATAGAAAGGTGACTACCCTGAGGGACACCAGGTGTTGCTTTAATTGGGTCGGATATTGAAGATCTGAAGATGACCCTGTATTCTCGGTCTTCTAAATAGGATTTGGTCCATGCCACAAAGTGAGGGGAAAAGCCAAATTTTTTTAGTTTAAAAATGATAAGTTGGTGAGAAATTTTATCGAATGCCTTGCAGAAATCAGTGGAAATTGAATCGACTTCGAATCACCGTCTTCTAAAGCATGAAGCGTCCTAGAGACGAACTATGTTAGGTTAGTGGTCGTTGATTTACCTTTCATGAAACCGTGCTGATTTGTACAGATAGTTGGCCTACAGTACGGAAGCAGTTGCTGATAGACTATGCTTTCAAAAAGTTTGGGTATGCAAGAGAGTTTTGCTATGGGCCTATAATTATCGACTTCGGCCTTACTTCCTTTTTTATGAATAGGGATGATGTAAGACTTCTTCCAATAGAAAGAGAAAGTACCTGTTGAGACAGACAGGTTAAATAGGGCAGCAAGGGGAGGACCGAGATGGTTAATATACTCTTTTATTACAATAGCCGCAAGGCTATCAGGGTCGAACGAAAAATCATCTTTAAGTTTGGTAATGTTATTAGATACCAAAGATGTTGTTATATATATATATATTGTAATTACATTTACTGGAAATTTGCTTTAAAAACCTTACAGGTATGATATTGGCCTCAGATCCTATATCGATTTTGAATTTTATTTTGACAGTTTTTAGTTGAATATCTTCAAACCACCGTGTTTTTGCCTTGTCTCGTTTTGGGTAAATTTCAATACAATCAAAAAATAAAGTTTTATTTTCATCGCTACTTACATTTTCATCATTAGCACTTCTTAGGTTATCAATTTCCACTTAAGTAATTTTGTTTGTCCAAGTGGCATCATCAGACAGTTGTTTGTTTTTATAACATTGCATGAACTGAGAGACCGCGCCCATAACTTATTTTATTTTGATTTGTTTGATTCCTGAAATTACCATAGATTGTTTTTAGTATAAAAACTACAATTTATGCTTGTCTTATATTTAGAAAAAGTTTATTTTTTATTTGTTTTCACATTTCCTAAATTTGCGCTGCAGTTGTCGCCTCTTTCAACTCTAAGCTCCTGTATTTTTCCAGGTCACTAATGCGACATCCATTTATAGCTGTATTTACGGTCAAGTTTACCGTATTGATCAACCACAACCTCTCAACTTATTTAAAAAGCTGTCAAACGGCTCTCCACTAAGCTGTACCGTTTTATAGAATCGCATGCACTCATGAATGTAATTCTTCTTTGGGTTGCAATACTCTTCGCTTGACTTTAAAACGTCCTTCTTAGTAGTTTGGCTGTCACTGGATATTCCCCATGTATAATATTTTTCACGTGCTTCTTCACCAATGAAATCTAATAAGATTGGTTTTTAAACAACTTCGCTCTTTTTATCTTTTTCAGATGCCACCAAATAATTTTCAAAATCTCTTTGAAACAGAGCAAAATTTACCGCCTAATTACCATCTAGAGATAAAGGCTTTGGCGCATGATATATAGTTCCGGGTCTTCTGGTACCGCTTTGTATGTTGCAGGGTAAATTGTACACTTGTTTTGTGAATCTACTGCCTCTGGAGACACAATGCTGCTTTCTGCACGTGGGCAATCTTGATACCGTGCTTTTTCATCGCCGGATGATACACTGCATTCACTTTCACTTTTAATGGTTTTGGTTTTTAGACCGTCGTGTCGTCGTTCAGAATATCCATTTACTTATGACTGAATCTTTTTAATAATTTTTTTTTCCTCACTTTTTATTGTACTTTAATCGGCTGCGCCATATTTGATTACTTCTTAAAGCGAATTAAGAACGAGGTTCGGCTTCTCTGCCGTTTGAGACTAGAATGACGTTTATTGGGCTATTTAACATAATATACATATACTCGTATAAAAGATTATGTTCATTGTTACACTTACATATAATAAATGTTATTCATATTAACTATTTCTACTATAGAACAATTCCTAAGTCCCGCTTCGAGTTTCCATCACAAGACCGATTAAAAGGCAAAAAGCGTTCTCTCAATTTCATGAAACGTCGTCCTATGCTACATTTTATATGGCTCCATAGCAATCACGAGCAACTGCAAAAATTGGAGCTTTCTAGACAATTGCTCATATCTCTGTCAGAGATGATGCTGTGTCCCAGATGTGTCGGTAGTCAATGGTCATTAGGTGGCAAGGAAAAACCAAAGTAGCTTTACTGAGCATAAGGCTCGATATTCGCTTTATTTGTACATCTTTCTCGGTCTTTTGGGAATCAACATACGTGAGCCTCCTACGGCGCTAACATTCGTGCTTTGTCGTCTTGAAAATCGTTTATTACTCACGCCATATGAATATTAAATTTGAATTACTACTTTTTAATAAATGGACTTATTCATTAATGACATTAACACGACTTTGTTAAAACTAAGTAGAGGCACTAGATTAGGAATAATTTTTTTTTAAATGATTTTTCTCTTAGCAAGTGAATGCGCAAATATTAGAAATAATTAACACATCGTCTCTAAATTAAGTTAGATGCATTGTGGATCTATCATTAGAGACTTAAATATAGAAGACCCTAATAGTCTTGCCCCTTTTCACTCCCCCATAGATTTCTAGGTATATCATCGATATTAGAATAGCGCGTATGGTGCTTGAAATTTTCAGGTCTTCGAGCGTATATAAAGGGGCAATGTCAATCCACAAGAACTATAAGTGTTTCGGACTCGGAAAGTGCTTGCCGTGTTAGTAAACTGTTAGATAAGTTTCCTGTGACAGTCAACTAAGGTTTGTTCTTATCATTCGGGAAGGATCATTGTTCAATTGCTCGTTGAGCTCCCGTCAGAGCCGGATCGAATAAATAAAAATTTAATTGTTTGGGCTTTGCGAGCGAAACAAATTAATGAATTCCGCGAAATATATAAATGCATATATATTTATTAAACAGGATATGAGTGACAAATCGTGTAATAGATCGAAACTGGATTAATCTTTATAAAAAACATAAAATCGGAAGACTTACTGCGGTTCGTTGTGTCATGTGGTGCTGATGTGCGCTAACAGATTGGTACATACGAATACGAGTGCACACGTAAATACAAACTTCGATTTGATCAAGCTGTATTTGCAATAAAAAAATCAATACTATTAAGTTATCCGTTTCTAAGTGCGAATGTGAAACAAATTACTGAGATAAAAACTGGGGGATGGAGCTTTGGTGTTGAAACATATATCGGATGCGAATTATGAGCAACCTTGTGCAAATTTAAATTAAATGTACGAGTACGATAGGAAAAGAATTATAATTGAATCGCATATAAAAAATATAATGGACCAACCTCACGTTAGCAATCCATTAACTGCAGCCAACTTATGCAGACTCTATAATAGCTCAAATGAATCTGTTTCAGTTCTGAAAAATATGTTTACTTCTCTACGTAGTCTCCTTTTAATTCAATACACTTTTGAGAACGATATTCAATAGCTTCGATACCCTTTTTATAGTGAGAATCGTCGAGGTCCTTAAAATAGCCATCAACCGCAGGTTACCCCTCTTTACGGTTGGTAAATCTTTGACCAGCGAGCCATTTTTACAAGTCCGGAAATAGAAAATAATCCGAGGGGCTAAATCTGGTGAATAAGGTGCACAAGGAAGCAATTCGAAGCGACGAAGCGAAGACGGATGAGTGAACTGGTGCATTGTCTTGATTACACAAAACTTTTTTCTCTCCCAAATGCGGACTTTTTCCTTGATTTCATCTTTCATACGCTCGACTGAAACATCCTCACCACTCTGTTTTTGTTCCATTGTGAGTAATCGCGGCAACCATCTTGCGCACAGCTCTCTCATGTCCAATTTTTCAGTCAAAATGCGATGTACAGCGCTTTTTGTAATGCGTACCATATCTGCTAGTTCACGGACTTTCAAATCCACAAATACCATTTTGTATTTTTCTGGTGAACTCACCTTATTTCGTCGACCACTGCGATGTTCGTTTTGGCAACTCGTACGGCCTCGCTTAAACCCTGCCACCCGATATTTTATTGTTGTAAACGAAGGAGTAGACTCCTTCCAGTTCCGTTTTGATGTTGGATCGATTGAGGCTTTTCAAATGAAAGGCTGTTATCACATAACGATTACCAATTTTTCCATATCTAAAAATTCATCGAAAGCGTTCATTATTGAGGGCTGCCGAACAAATTCCAAACAACGTAGTGTTGTCAAATTTCAAATTTAAGGTGTATAAGGTTGGTACTTTCTACAAGGATGACAACATCCTTTTTAACCAACAACCGCCATCTATACGTCAGATACGGTACTTCTAGGACTACTCTCGTAACATCAAAGCTACACCAAGAATCCAAAAGGCTATGGGCACGATAATCAGCGTCAATGGAAAGACCTATGTTTAAAAAGATTGTAGAGTTTTTAGCAAGCAGATGTTTTCTGGAACCGCAAGGATGTAGTTACGACGGTTGCACTACGTAATATAAGAAAAATCATTTTATAACCTCCTGCCTTAAATTTATTAGTTTAGATTTAAATAAGAAGAGACAATTCAAAGCTCAAGTTGGATTCTGTTATAATTGTCTCAACTCGGGCCATGCTGTGCAAATCCGGTCCTTTTCCAAAATACAAGGTAAGGCACCATACTCTGAAGCAGGTGAGACAATGGCGGAGAAAAGTAGTGGTGGACAAATCACGAGTGGTGCAAGCAAGTATAATTCGATTGCTACAGCCTAAGCGTCTTTAAATGGCACAGTTTTAACAGCAAGGAGTAGTGTAGCAAGGATAAATATTGTAGTAAACGGTACAATTTGGTTCCTACAACGGTGATTTTAGTAAGATATAATTGGAGAAATCTCAAACCATGTAGGGTCCTATTGGATTTAGGGTCACTCGTGTGCCCAGTATTTGGGGCTCTCGCTTTTGTCATGCAATTTCACAATCGATGCAGTAGTTGGGACGGAGCCAAGTTCTCCAGGGATGTAAACATTTGTAACATAAAAAAGGGTAATTTGATTTCTCACTGTATTAAATATACTATTGACATCTAGAGCTTTGAAGATATTAATCATTAATTACTTTTAATAAACGTCAGAATTTTATCCATATGTGTTTTTGATGCATTTCTCCACGAAGCAAGCGAAAAGTAAACTAATTTCTGAATAGCCACGGTGCGTGGTATATATTTTAAGGTATACCATTGCAAACACAGCACTCTTCGATTGGAGCCGCAAACGATATAACATAAGTATACATGCTTGCGCAAATTAAAGTGATCATCTATGACGATTCCCAGATACTTGATGCTTTTGACAACTTTGATAACTTCGCCTTTTTTCGTGATTGGGCAGTCTTCGTTTTTGTGGTAAATATCTATGGCAGCTATTGGTTTATTACCAAACTCTGAACATGGCAACATCGCGTAGCGTTATCGAATTCGTCCTGCATTATTTTCTTTGTGACATTTATGATTTACAACCATAGCGATATCATCTGCGCAGGCAAACGCTATACTTCTTTTGTACATATACACGTAATAGTTCTTTGGTAAACAAAATGAACAGTATTGGACCTAGTTCAGAGCCTTCTGGTACACCATAGGAGGTCTGTTGTTTTCCCTACTAGGGAGCTCTCTATCCATTTTGCCGAATTGCTTCTTGCTCCAATTCTATACAGGTTATTTAAAAGCTGCTCATGTGTGAGTGAGTCAAAGGCCTTGCTAAAATCTGTGAACATAACCAATACGTGATGGTTCTTATTTCACCCCGTAGTGACCAAGTTCGAAAGTTCTCTCCCAACAGCCATCCACTGCTCTTTCCCTTTTCGAATCCATATTGATTTGGTGTATTTTGTTATGAAATATGTACATAGGTAAGGCGCTTATTACAACGATCTCCTAGACACACTTTTCGACAACAGGTAAAATTGCTATTGGCCTATAATTAATTCCACTTTTATATGGCCGGATTAACAATGTCTTTACTATACTAGAGATACAACACTGCTGAAAACTTCTAGTCATAACCGTTCTAACAATTGGTGTCAAATACACCGCGATCGCCTTAAAATCTGTTGGTATAATATTGCAATATCTGCTCCTGGGCTTTGATTCGTTTGAAGTCAACACAGCATTCTATAAATTTCTGCCTCGATGCCTTCTTCTAATGGACTGGACAATGTACATATTTTCATGATGATAGGTTTTTTGACTGCATTTATGTATAATTTTAGACGCCTAGCTGAAAACTGCTTGGTAAATCCGACTACAATAGTCATCAGTTCTTCACTGCTATCAAAATAGCCGGTTTTGTCTTCCTAGGATTCCTTTCCATGTCTTTCTAGGGTCGTTTCTAGCGTTGGGGAATTGGGTCTTATAGAAATTTGACTGTTTTTATTCACATAGTTTCGGAAGTGTTTGTATTCGTTCTCATAGCTTTGGCTGGTTGTTTTTCTATTTTCTGTAGAGCACGTCTCTTCTCTACACATTTGAGATATATCAAGTATTCTTCACGATTTGCTTTGGCCTTGTTTACTTGTTATTGCTATCTTTTGTATATATCTGAGTCATTTTTGCAACGAAGTTATTATAAAGTCAGTTGACAACGGGTTCTTCGCAAAGATTTTGCCAGTCAGCCTGTTGAATCAATTGGTTAACCCTGGTTTGATGAATTGGACTGGGCAAGTGTTCGGGAGATAAATCGTAGCTTAAATCATTCCCTCATGCCAAAAATGCACGCATGAATCTCGGCTTCTACGGAATAGAAATAACCTCTTTCCGGAACGCTCGATTCCAGTTTTATTGAACGGTTTCGAGTCCAAACTCGATGCTGGTGTGCCACAGCGACCCGATCTGTCTCCGACACTGTTTTAATTTTCAACAACGATCTCGTGTCTACTACAATATTTTGAACTCAGAATATATAAGGGAATGTTGTGGACAAGGCGTCAGATTCTTTTAAAGTCCTACCGTGTGTATAAAATATTTCCATTTTATCGACGCTTCTATTTTTGGTAGCAACCAGCGAAGATTACCCAACAATAAATCCGAGGGACGCTTTGTTAGGAGAATAGCAGATAAGGAACTATCGTCTCGGCAGACGATGGCATTGATGGCTCCTATGATGTGATCAGCAAAAAAACGGTAGAGACACCAAAAGCTGTGTTTCATAATTATGTACAAGAGAAAATTGCAACGTTGAGTCAGTAAAGGGACCTTTAACTTATTTATTTTTATTTTTCAAGAGATCAAGTACACTTGGGATGAGTAGGAGTGTTGAGTTCCTTTGCAGAAAGTAGAAGAAGATGGTGCGCAGGTATTGTTGACGCCATATATCCCACGAGTAGTTGTGGAAATACAAACGAGTACATAATAAATGAAAACAAAATTACTGAAAAAAAAAACTGATGGCGTAGAGATCGCTAACCATGCATTTCAATACGCCAACACCGCTTACAATACGCTATTGATTTTTCGGATATAAATTTTGGATAACCGTTGTCTGTTTAGGCTGTTAAAATGGCTAGGATGAAAATTTCATGTTCAGGGGACAAGAACCTTAGTATAATTCGCAACATCTCTTTCGGATCTGTAGCACTCATACACAAAACCGGTCCATTGTACTCTATGTATTCCGACTGCCAACAGCAAGCGGGATTGGTACCGAGGTTCCATGCGGTCCACCATATAGGTCTTTAACGTTCCCAATGCTGCTTGATTTCGGTGACCTAATGGGAACCGATGCTTTCAGTGTGGCAAGGTCGTTGGCCGGGCGTGCTTTCCAAGTTTCTTATATATATTTCCAACCCGTGGCTGACTCATCACGCACATTCAGTACCTCAGTTAGTATCTGTTTCCCAAAATAACGTACCAACCGAGGTATAAATATTGGACAGGCCATTCTAAGAGAACGTGGATAACATTATCATTGAGTAGTCTCTACCACTCTTGTATAGATCTAAAGGTTGCACGCATTAAATCACACAAGTCAACACTCGCCGCCTCACCGATAGCGACAACCACCCTTTATTTATAAAGAGTCTATGGAGAAGTCCTACCCGGGTTCAGTGCACCTAACTACAACATCTTCCACTAGCCAGAAAGGAAGGTATACCCAGAGCGTGAATTATTGCTAAATCAAGTCTTTCTTACTTCCCTCAGGATAAGAAAAAACATGATTCGCTACTGGTTAACTGCCCTATTATGACAATGAATCTGCATCATATTGTGAGTACCTCTGATTTGTGGGGTATTTGTGGTAGTACAGTTACATACCCCAAAAGTAAAACAATTTTTTAACAGGCGCTAATCTTGGTGGCGGTAATATAGGTTATATAATATTAATAATGGAAGTAATAGAAAAAAAAGAAATTCTTCACCCCACTTTTGTCTCCAATAATCTCTTTAATTCGATACACAACAGAAAAATGCTCTACCTTCACTCCCAGAAGCACATCGTCGGGAGACGATCTTGAGTAAATACTATAAGATCGCTCATGCCAAACTAGCTGGATGAATAAATCACCCTCCGTATTCTCAGATCGAGCTTAACAAACTTACGAGTCACAAAAACTCAATGCTTCTGTAGATCATTCTTTTACCACATCCTGTCCAGATAGTAAGGAAGCCACCGTATAAGAAGCATAAGTGATGACCTTGAATCACCTAGAACTCCACTGCCAGATTACGAAACCTACAAGGCATTCTTAACTATCTACAAGCTAAAAGTAAGGAGGCGAAGAGATTATATGCACAAGTGTATCCTACCGACTACAGAAAGTTAATCACCAATTTCCGGCCTGGGTTGACTCCGAGGAACAATCCTTGGATCTCCTTATAAACACTCAGTTCGCTGGCTGCACTTCAGCAACCTTTCTTAAATCCCTCTGGATACTCGTATAATATGCTAGAAAAAAACATAAATTCAAGGTACCAGGGCCTGTTGGTATTTTCCATATTATGCATCCTTAAAGCCTGTAAAGCTCTCCATACAATACTCTGTTCCTGGACTTAGGTAACCGTGGTCCTTAAGCAAGTTAAAGTTCTCATATACTCTCGGAGGATCTTAGTTCCATCAGTCTATCATCTAAGTAAAATGCTGTCTCAAACGCAAAAGACTGTCGAACTGATAGCATGACAACCAAAAATGTTAATCGGTTGCAACTCATTGGAAAACAACCATATTTTTGAATGTCAAATGTCAGGCGTAAGGGTATCAGAAGGTGTAGCAGTCCCTTTATGTCCAAGGGCTGTCGCAATAACCTGGTACTTCAGGTTGGAAATATTGAAAATATTGTTAAAAAACAGCTGAAAGCCTCTGATGTAAATGACACCACTTGTGACAATCCCTGCTACTTTTAAAAGGCAAATGGTTTTCGGTACTTCAAGTGGATCGCTCTTTTCAGATCACGCACATATGGACAACATGGACAGTTAAAAAGTAACGTTAACCTACCATCTAGAAAGTAAGATGGAATATACGCTACTATGTACTATGATCCAGATTGATAGCATTCCGATCGATGCAAGACGCGCCTCCAGTATTCTGGATGTCCAAAAGTTCCGAGGGGACAACATAGCTTCATAGCCTCCAAGAAGAGGAAATGCTGCAGGGAAATTTGACATCGAAAGATTATAACACACCGCCAGGGCATTCAACCTCGTCCAATGCTCTTTGCGCTAGTATCCTGACTTGATGCCATGGACGACTCAGAAAAACGACACAATAAACAAGTATTACTTCGAAATAGACAAGAGGACTTTGTTTACTTAGGCACTTGTCTAGGTTTTTCAATCGGTTTTGTTTTTTTTTTTGGGGGGGCTCAGAAGGCCGGTGAGTATTAGAACCCTCTCTCGGGCAATGCAAATGTTGTAGCAATGTTGTAGAGCGTAACACATTCATCGTCCTAGTCCTCCATTTTGAGGAAGAAGAGTAGATTCTGTCAAAATAGGATAAATAGATGCTCGGTCGTTTTAAGAGAACACTAAAGAGATTTATCCAATAACTACATATATAGCGACATGGACTAAACTTAAAGAGTAAGAACTCGTCGACTTAAATTGCTCAGATATGTTAAGGAGATGGACACCAGTGCACCAGGAGGATTGCATTTCAGATGACGCACATGATTTGGCATTCGAAATTGGATGCCGCTAGCAAGTTCCGGGGCTAGCTTGAAAGACATGTTGGTTTAGATGTTCCTAGAGATGAAGAGCTACGCTACCATTAAATATCATTCTTGGGGACGCCGCAGTTCAAAAAAGGCAAGCATTCTAGGCTTAAAGTTCTATCTTTCGTGTCGTTTTGGTAAATTGATACAATATCTATCGCCATTTGATCGCATCTGTACTTTTTTTATTAGTTGAGCAAATAACTATTTCTCCTTATGGACCGTTTACTTTGTAAATATTTTCCAAAAAAAGGGTTCAAATGAGGTTAAATTAGGTCATTAAATCACACACTCTCCTAATAATATTCTGATTCCATATTCCATAATATCCAGCTTACTCGTATCTCCATACCTTATGTATATTATATACATCAACCTTACAGGACAAGGCCTGTCAAAAAAAAAAACGCAGAAGCACAAAGTAAACAGAAGCGAACAAAAAATTAGAAAGACGATGACAGAAAACACTCTCGTTAGGCACAATTACTTCAAGTTAATTTAATTTACACCCTCGACAGAAGATTTTTTTTTTTGAGCAGCACAGCCAACAACAAAAACCGGCAACAAAAACCCAACACACTTTATCACTTTTAAAGGTGTTGATTAAATTGACTGAAATAATTTAATCCAAATTCTGTGCGTCAAGCCTAAATACTCCAAGACAAGAGTGGAATCCACCACAAAATATAAAATACGGTGTCGCGCTGACAGACACTATCGTCGTAGAGCCAAAAATAACTTCAGCTTGGCTATTTTGAGTTTGGCAATTTTTCCATTGATAATACGTGTAAACAAGATAAACGTGCAAAACAGTACACCGCACTACTAAGCCAAAATCCATCATTGGCCTCCTAATTCGTTCGACTAACCATAACTGGCGGTTTTTGGCTATTTTGGGCCAATCGCTGGTGCTATTTGTGTCTGCCTATCCGGTGGTGCGGATGTCACTTTATTAGTTATGCAAACCACGGGGATGTGCTTGGAAAGTTACTGATGGTACTGGTGTATGTTAGCTGGTGCGGCCATGCCCCAATGGATAAGAAAAGATTTTTAATGATCTGAAGTGCGAAAAAAAAAGAAGATATTTTTGGGAATATTTCATTTTCAAGGTCGTTTTATGGGATGGTGTAGGTTGCTCTCTACCAAGCATTGCCATGTTTAAGGAAGTTTTCCTCAAGGCTGCGGAAAAAACGCAACAAGGGAGCGTCTATAAATGTAATGGTGTCAAAACGGATTTCCTTTGGAAAATTAAGACAAGTAATTAATTTGCTTTACTCGGGCATGCAAGCAACATATACGAGTACTCGTATGTCTTGAATCACTGCGCCTTATCCAAGGATCTGTGGATAACCTAAAAGGAGATAAGGTCAACAAATAACGGGTGTGTGGTAAAAAAATGGATTTAATCTAGGCGTTAGCATCGTCTGAAATGGCAGCAGTATGTATACATACATTGGTGGTGCTGTTCAGCGAATTTGGTGGGACTTATGTTATGTTTGACATTCTCCCACTCGATATATTAAGTCTGTTTAGAGAGTTTTTGCAAATGTATTTAAATAACTTCAAAGAAACGCGTTTTAGATGCATTCCAAAGATATTTATTTGGTAACGATATTACATTAAATTAACAACTTTAATGAAACATATTAAGAACGCGTCAATGAAGTAGAAACTACATAAGAAGAGGCCAAGAATAAAGTAAATGAAAAGGCGCCAAAAGATTGCCAGATGTTGAAAATAATTAATGAGAAAACAATTTTTTGTCCGGTCAAAAAAGACGAAGTTTTATAATTTGCGTATACATGGCGTCCGCCTCGCTACCTTCAAGAGGTGACGAAATTGATTTTAACCAAAAACCATAAAAACTTGCGTGTAAAGAACGACAATTCATTGGTTGAAGGCAACTTGGTGTCTTAATTCTAAAGTATGAATAATTTATTTGAACTTTAACAAAAGAATAAATAATAAACTATGTACCATGTTTAATGGTCAGCGGATATAATTTTACACCAGGTCTCTTAAGAATGAGTTATGAGTCTATACTGTGATGTTTTTTTTTGAAGCAGCGCGCGCTTAAGGAAATAAGGTACGCTTAAAATGTTTGGACACAGCGCTGGCGAAGGGAAATTAGGGAGGAAAGAAAGGTAGGTACCGACATGCGTTGGTTTTAAATGTCTGAATGTTATAATGACTAGGAAATAGAGAGCTCGGCAGCGCATTCTACAGGCGAATTGCACGGCTTTGTAAGGAATCACAATATTTCAGGGTAAGCTAGAAAGCAGATATACTGATAAGCTTTCATAGCCAGACGGGTGTTACGGTTGAAGGTTTGAAGTGGGGGAATGCTACTGGCGATTTCTATGGAGCACTGATTGTGGAAATAGCGATAAAACAAAATGAGACACGAGACATTTCGTCGGTGTTCGAGGGTGTTCGAGGGTGTTCATGGACTGGGTGATATTAGTATCACCTGTGAGTTTTGTCACATGGTTTCGAATCCTATCTAGCAGGTGCAGAGATTTTTTAAGCGCAGCTGACCAGATATGTGCATTGCACTCCAATTTTGGGCGGATGAATGCCTTATACATATATTGAGGCCAGCTCAAAAGGGGAAAGGTACTTCTTACATCGCTTAAGGAAACCTAGACATTTCGCAGCATTTGTGGCGACATGGAATATGCGGTCATTCCAACGTAAGTGGTCATTCACAAACATACCGAGAATGGAAAGTTTTTCGGTTTCGAAGATACAAGGACATTCATGGATAATGGCTGGGTGTATAAATTTCGCTTTAACGACAGCAGACAGCATTGTGTTTTGGAAGCATTAAATTCCACTCTATTGATAGTTCCCCAATTAGTCATGCTGTTAATATCGGAATTTAATGAGCTTAACATAAGCTGTCGTTCCCGTTTTATAGCCGAAGAGCAGGAATGCGAGTCCGGAAACGAATATGAAAAGCAGAGTGTACTGTCATCAGCAAAGGAATATATTGGACTAGAAGTGGCAGACAAGACATCATTGAAAAATATTAAAAAGAGTGTCGGAGAGAAAACGGAGCCCTACGGCACACCAGCATTTAATTTGTGAATATCAGACTTGAAACCATCTAAAACAACTTAAATTGAACGTTTCGAAAGGTAATTTCTAATCCACTGAAGAAGAGAGTCGTCGATCCCAATCACATGCCTTAGAAATCTCATGTGCAATTATCTTGCTTTGGTTCCACTTATCGGTGAGACATGCCATCATATCACCGGTGGACCTGTTGCTACGAAAACCGTACTGCCAGTCATTGGAGAAATTTCATGAGCTAACGATTTATCAGCGTTTCCATGACCTTGGAAAGCAGGGACGTAAGTGCAATGGGTCCAGAGAAGAAGATTCGCACCGAGTAAGCCCATCACTTCCAAGATGAATACGTCCAAGAAGCCATTTAGCAAGAGGATATCTATCATCTATGATGAGAACTAAAATTGAATGGGATCAGTTACATATATACTTACTTACTTACCGGGCTGGACCTTGGTCTCAAACAACAAGCGCCTCCACCCAGCTTGATCTTTGGCTAGTTTCCCACGCCAAGTTGCCTGAGGTCCTTTCCACTTGCGTGCGCCGCATAAGTCGCGGTCTTTCTCTACTATTTCGAATCGAAAACTTTTCGGAACGGAGCATTGGTGTCCATCCTGTCCATCCTCTCTATCCTCTCTATCCTCTAACCCAGTCATTTCAATCGTTTGACCTTCACTCTTCTGGCTAAATCGATGTCGTTGTACACCTTTACAGTTCGTCGTTCTACCTCCCGTCTGTGCAGATGGGACCAAAAATCGCCCGAAGAGCACCCTAATTTTTGATAAAGCCCATGCCTTTACGCCATAGGGCTGGCCTGGTCTTATATGGTATAGGATCACTTTTGTTGTTCGAGAGAGGGTTTTGCCAGTCAATTGTCTTTTTATCCCATAAAAGCACAGATTGGCAAGAGTTATTCTTTGTTTGATCTGGTGTCGTTGTCTGAATTGATAACGGAGCCTAGGTAGACAAAGTCCTTAACTACATCAAAGTTTTATCTGTCGCGTGTGAGGTTTTGTCCGAGATGTCAGTGTTGAGTATCTTTTTTGGTTGACAACATACTCGTATACCTAGTATTGCCCTCGTTGACCATTAAACCCATCTTTGTCGCTACCATCTCAAAGCTCGCGAAAGAGCCACGTCAATACTTTCGGCGTATGCGAGTAATTGGACGAACTTTTGAAAGATTGTGAGTCTTGTATTAACATGCTAACGACATCGCATGACAGCGGTTGGCTTGTCTAAATCCTTTTTTGATATCAAAGGTCTCGGTGAGTTCTCTACCGAACTTGATGGAGCAGCGTGCCTAACGATTTTGGCAGGAATGCCAAAACTAAACATTGCTCTTTATAGTTCGTCTCTGCAGATGCTGTCATACGCGGCCTTAAAATCGATGAATATGTAGATAGTGTGTATCGACTTGGAGCTCATGGGATTTTTTCCAAGATGTGCCGTTGTGTAAATCTTTGGTCGATGATGAACTTTCTTGCCCTGAAGCCACATTGATATGGACCAATCAGACGAAAGATTTCAGGCGTTCACACAATACGGCAGTTAGGATTTTGTAGGCGACTTATGCCTCTGTAGTTGGTGCAGTTCAGAGGGTCACGATTCTTGAATATCGGATAAACAATGCTGAGGTTCCATTCATCGGTCATACTCTCGTCCGACCATATTTTACAGATAAGTTGGCGTATGCTTCTTACCCAGTCATTGCCTGCAGCTTTGAAGAGTTCGGCAGTCAGGCCGTCTGCTTCAGCAGTTTTTTTGGACTTCAGCTTAAATATGGCTATCTTCACTTCATCCAGGTCGGCTGGACGGAATTGTTGGTCTACATCGTCTAGGTTGAGAGGTTCATTCTACCTGACAGCTGAATTTGGTTCATCATCACCATTATATAGCCTATAAAAATGCTCTTTCCGAATCCTCACCATCTACTGCGACTTTACTACTCTATGTTCCCTTGTTCGTCTATACAGGCTTCGGCGTTTGTGTTCGTGGCGTGATTTTGTTTTACTTTTTTTTTTTTAAACTTAACACTGAAATGGATGTGAATACACTTATAAAGCTTCAGCTTGTGTTCAGGGTCTTGGAAAATGGGATTAACAGAGAAGGAAAGATGGTTTTTATTTAGCTCCATAGTTGAAATTTAATGGGGAAACTAAATTCGTAGTCTTAGCCTTACTTGATTTTGGTTAACTGAAAAAATGAAAGTCTTTCGGGCGAAATTGGGGTTCGAACACCTAACCTTATGATTTGGAAACCAGTACACTACCACTTCAGCCATAGTCACCTTTTGTTACAAATCTCTCAATTTCCTCGACTGCGCGCTTCTTTTTCCGCCTGAAAAGGCCGTATTCGTCTCTCCTCTTCTACTCTTGAGCAGCTCTAGTCCTTCTATGCAACACAGCTTTGTATGCATCTTGCTTAGCTGCATGTGCTTGCCGACACTCGTCGTCAAACTAGGGATTTCGTTATGGTGGCCGTGTAAAACCCAGCATATCTTCGATACTTGATGCTGGCGGTATAGGATCTCTTAACACCAGTTACCTGTTTCCGTAGTGAATAGACGTATCCATACTAATACTCCTACTTAAATTACATTAATTATACGAGTCCTTCTTTTGTAAAATATACCAACTTTGTATGTATTAATTTTATTAACCGACCAATTATAGTGAACTACAGTTAAAGTAAGACTCGTGATCTAACAAAGACATTACTCATATAAGCATATCTCGGTGGCTACATATGGTTTTTGTGATGCTTCTCAAGATACATGAGAGCTGTTCTGAATAGCTGCGAACGCAGCTACTCGTCTGCTGAAGATATTGAGGTGTATCAAGTGAAACACAATATCCATTTCCGCGGAGAATGGATGGCTTCACTAATTCATAGGCAAGTTGTTCTTTAGACTCTGCTTAGTCTACTACGGATGATTCCATTGTCTAAGGCCGTCCACCGGACAACCACCCCGTAGGTGAGTATCGGTCTTATAATCGATATAGATTTATACCCAGTGGGTATTCCAGCCTGAAGACCCCATTTTTCCCCAATGGCTTTTTTGCAAGAAATAAAGCTGATGTCGCTTTCTTAACTCTCTCTTGAATGTTAGGTTTTCAGTTTAGTTCCCTGCCAAAAATTAAACCCATAAGACTAAACGGGTACCGTTTATTGAGGGAGGTTCTATGATTAGAAAAGAGGACAACACCTGTTTACTCCCAATCCACAGCGATTTGCCCAACGGGTTATTAGGTTAAGATTTAGCTTAAGGAGTTCTTTGATGGTATTAAGATCCTTACCTGAGACGGCTATATCAACGTCATCCGCATAGACAATTACCCTGCTACCACCCACTTCCAGGTATATCAGCAGTTCATTAACCACTAACTTCCAGAGAAGGGGAGACACCACCTGGCACCGTACCTCTGCTGACACATCAATAGCAGAAGCCTTATCCAGTTTGGAGTGGATTATCCTGCTATTTAGCATAAGACTGATCAACTTCCCAAGTGAGTCGTCTAATTGCAGAGTTGACAGCGCGGATGTGTTGACGTTGTTAAAGGTGCCCTCTATGTCCAGGAAAGCGACCATTGTGTACTCTCTATACCACCCAGCTCCACATGATATTCTCTAGCGTAGGTAGGACAATATCTGAGGACCTCTGTAACTCGGCAAACATTATCCAGACCAGCAAACTTGTATGGTTTGAACCCATGCAGCGCCCAGAGCAGTTTGTGTCTTGTAATCAGACCATGAATTTTAGTCTCGGTTGCAGTAGGCCTGTTTGGGTTGCTCCTAACCACGAATTGGGAGCTACCTGGAAGGTGGGTGTCCAGTAGCAGGTTGAGTGATTCATCACTTGAGGTTGTCAGAGAGCCATCCGTTTTTTTTCCAACAGCTAGGCATCACAGGATATGTAATGGGGGTTTTTCTTAGGCGCGATGCCTCAAAGGTTTGATTTTGTCGCAGAATCACCTCCAGGATTGTCGTTTTGCCTTCCTCAGTTCTTTTTTGTATAATTGGAGGTATTCTTTGTATGAGTCCCAGTCAATCACTTTTCTTGTGCTTTTTTCTAGGTTGAAAAGTTTTCTGCAAACGTTTCTAAGCGGTCCCAGTGTCTATGTCCACCAGTGCGGCTTTTTCTTGCCTCTAGGTTGAATATGAGCGCAGGAAGCAGCCTTAGCCTGATCGAGAGCCAGAGTGAAATACCTGACTTTAACTTCAAGCTCTTGAAAGTTCAAAGATAGTGTTTCTGACAGTATTCCTCTGTATTTTGGCCAATCAGTTTTCCAATAATTCCGGAATGCCGGTTGGGAGGAGGATCACTTAGCCTGAATTTTATGTATCTGTGGTCTGAAAACGAGTGTTCAGACGATACCATCCAGTTCGTTAGCATTTGAATGATATTACTCCTGAGAGAGGAGACAGGGAGCACTTCCTGTAAGTTTCTTGTTATAAAAGTGGTCTCATTGCCAATGTTGCAAACAAAGAGGTTAGTATTTTTAATATAATCAAAAAATGACTCACTTCTCTAGTTGATGTCGGTACTGCCACATTGAGTGTGATGAGAGTTGGCGTCGTCGCAGCTGATGATGAGGCCAGTTTTAAGCATTCCAGCTTTCTGTACCACCCTTCTAGTTTGTCGCCAGGGAGAGGGCCTACATAATCGTGGCCAAGATATTCCAATATCAGCCAGTAGATGCCATTAGCTGTCTAAAGTCTGGCAACGGTTATGTCGAGGTCACTGTGGTTAGGAGGTAAGAATGCATTGAAGCTACATGCCGCTAATATGCAAGTTCTAATCTTACCTTTATCTCCTGTATAGAGCAGATCGTATACAGTTGTCCCAAGTCCACGAACCACGCCTTCCATGGTACCTGGAATAAGATGATGTCTTCTTCGTTTTTGGAAAGACGCAGAGCAAGTGTGGCCGAAGCCTTTTTTGAGTGATGGAGATTAATCTGGAGAAACCGTATCATTGCTACAATTTACCAGAGTAGCCTTCAACGCGGTACTGTTAGAGTCCTCCGGGGCCCCCGCCCAATTATCAAGGCTTCGCCCATTAATGACGTTGTCTAATAAAAAACGGGGGCAGAGCATATTACTGGTCTTATAGTAAAAATCTTCAGATAACGCCTCTGAATGGTTACTACGATTTGACCAGTAACAAGTTGCCGGTCATAGGTCTTGTTGGCGGCTGGACCACCGGTAGGCCATACCAGGACTTAAACCACGGTACCATGGGAGTCAGGAGCCCCTCGGATTTCGGTCCGAGCCTGACTTGTTGAGGTAGGCTCCCTTGTGGGAGCTTCATGGTGGCTGTGGCTTAAACCTAAATCGCGGGAAGGGTTTTCCTTTGGTTTAACCCATTGTAGAGTAGCAAATAAGTACTGGGTGCTGTGACCCTAAGAACAGTAAGAGGTTTTAGGTCGGCCTCGACTCATACCAAGGGTGGAACTTGTGCCTCCAACACAGTTCCGAATTGGTATCAAAGAATTGACGGAGAGCGATGGCAAGGCGTATCCTTGCTCCCTATGGATGTATGGGCATCCCGTAAGCATAAGGTCTACATGACAGGTGGTTTACGTTAAAAATCGTGATACGTTCTATGTTAGAGTCTTCCGATTCTGAAAATGTGCCCAAGATCTCATCTTCTTCCTCTGATCGTTAAGGATCTCTTTTTAACTCGTCATTGGTTTCCATTTCCGACAGACTGTCAAAGGAGCAGCGTCAGATAAATTGGAGTCGTCGCTATCCATTTCAGGAAGGGATATCGTGGCCTTGGTGCCACCCAGCGTCGTTTCTGTGGGAGGTGGTCCGACGTTTTCCCGCATGATCGCCAAGAAGTTGCCCGAAACTTTAGCATGGTCAATTCAGGTGTCATCGATCCATCGGTATCGTTTTTGTCGATTACGGCTATCGTTATTGCATCTTTTAGGACTTCGCTAAAAGACCTCAGAGATGTGTTGTTGGATGTTCCAGGAGTTTTGGTGATATTAGTTTTGGGCCTCTTGGGAACCGGTACGTAAAGCATTTCGGTGTCTCATATAGAGTGCCTATTATGGAGCTTGCCGATGCCGCTGAGCCCCTGAATCTTCCTTTGAGGGAGAAGTTTTAGAGATGGAGGGGTGGAGGAAGCGATAGAACCATGGCTTGCCACAGACTTACCACTTCTTGAAAGTTTGGTTGTAGGCTCGTTGCCTTTACCTCCACAGAATGGTGCACCACGGCCTGCCACAGTTTTACCTCTGCTCGACAAAGCAGGAGCCTTGCTGGTAGTCGATACAGTCACCATTCTATCGCCCAGTATTAAAGGAGTACCGGTGTCGGGTTTTATTTTTTTCAGACTTTGTCCATAGTTAAATGCCACGAGTTGCGGAGAAACGAGGGTCCATCTGTACAGAGATCCGCTGTACACAGATAAGGCTAGCTAACCCGGATCCTTTCGCAGTTGAGCTATTTTTTGGAGATGCTGGACCGTCAACCAGGCTGATCCTCGGCAAGGGTCGTATGACATTTTGATTCAGCTCAGGGGAAAAGGAGTAGATTGGTGGGTGGAGAAGGGGAAAGTGGGAGGGGTATCCTTTAATATCGGGACTCATCTGGAGGCCTTCTCGAGATTCATTGACCTTACTCAGCCTCTACAAATCGACCAGTTCAATGCTTAGGTAGAGGCACAAAAAGTATATTTAATGAAATTTAAGAAGCAGTATCAATGGACACTTCCATTTTCTGCTAATGATTACTGTCAAATGGCTTTGTCCACCGTAATGATTAATCTTTTTCCATTATCCTCGTATGAAGGTCCTGCCCTTGTGCGTACTTCGTTCGTATTGCGTCTTGACTTTGTATCTATGTATTGTTTTAGAGCAGCGTTTCCGTCTTTGTCGTCTTTTTGGCGCCTGTCATCCTTTAACCGAATCCCAAAAAACCATATTTATATAAATATAAATATAAATAAATGGCATGAAATAATCTTTTAACTGAATTTGATAAATCGTCACGGAGGCAGCCCTAGGCGTAACCGGCGATTGGTACACTAGAAGTGATATTTCAGGCAATCCTCTTAAATGGGGTTTGTCACCGAAGAGGATACATCTTATCAGCATTGTTATGATAAGACTAATTATATTCTATTCGCCGGTTGCCTGATGAGACAAATTTTTACAAAAATACAATACTTCTGCTTTTACCAGACACCAAGGAACGGTCTGTCTCCGCTTCGTGGGGGCTGTCTTCCTCCGATATTCCTAGTACCTACTGCATTCTAAAATCCATTTTCCATTTCAAAAGAAGAAGTCTATGGTAACACATGCACTGCAGTTTTGATGACCTTAATCTACAACACTGATCTTATGAACATGTGGTCTGACGCAACGACACTAGAACTCCCGTGCCTTGGAATGGCTTTAGCCAGACTTTTGGCCTCGTTACGCAATTATTCTGACACCTGCAGATAGCATGACTCTATAGAATGCCTATACACCAAATGAATATTTCCTGATGACTCTAAGAGGGACCATACCTTTGCAAAGCATCGAAGTGTACTAGGTACACAAGGAAAAAAACAGGAGTTCAAAGGACTCGTTCTGTACTGTACTGTACAACGCCTGGCTAAATCCTTAATGGTTAGAATATATTTCAAATAAATAATTATGAATCACCCACCATTGCCGTCCGAATAGAATTCATCAGGATTCGCATCTGAATGAACTGGAAAGCAGGTGTCGAAACGATAAAATGTATACAAAACCAGGACTAGATAGCTTCTTGGATTGGTTTGCCTTGCAGAAGGCAGAAGTAATCATAACGAGTTTAGAGCTTCATAAAAGTTATTAAAGGACGAAAGAAGAAAATAACTATTCAAATGCAAACTATGATCCTTGTGAGTGACCTTTCTCCTCTATTCCTCTTCTTGGTCCTGTAGAACTCTGCTGGCTTTGTGTCCAATTATTCATTTTATCGAAAGGAATTTAATTAAGAAATACTTTTGTGTTGCTGTGCCAGATACCATTTTCCTTTTTCTATGCAGATTACAATATTCGCTTTTATGTCGTGTAAATAAAAGAAATTATTTTACAGGTGAGCTATGTGAATGGACGAACGCCAGAAATGAAAAGAATGCGGCAATATAAATTAGGATTCAGATTATCAAGGCGAAAGCACATGGAAGACTTTTCGTTTGTCCATCCTTTCATTTAAACGTAATATAGTGCTGGTAGCTATTATCCTTAAAGAGGCCAGAAAACTTCAGACATTCTCGTACAATATAGTGATTTATATGTTATGTTCACTAAATATCTTGAATGAGGTACACATTTCGAAGAACTTAACACTCAAAGGTCGTTGGTCAAACTTTACTAAGCATGGAGACATCAGTGCGAAATTAGTAAAAATAATATAACATCTTCCTCAGATGAAGGATTATTCGGATACGACAATAGACAACATCTTCAGACTGATTTACTTTGGGGGAACTTGTTATATGACGAAAATAGGATTAAGATTCCAAGAACATGAAACCACAAGGCGACCTGACTTTCCCTAGAATTACCAACGCAATTAACCTCTTGTTAATTAATACAAGCAACTGATTCGAGCCCTACTGCCTCTGACGAAATTATTCAAAAATAGACGGATTAGCACAACTAATGTGTTATATACGAACTTCGTATGAGCTTCATCAGCAGGTTTCCGAAGAATTTCTGTCATACAAGACAATCCCTAAAAAAAAGAGCTCTGGAATGAGTGCGTTCGCAAAAACAGTGTGACACAGCAAGAGGGTCTTACATTCAATCCCAAAAGGCTAACAGTTTACCTATTTATTTACTTCATTATGGGCTTGACCTGCGCTTCAACCATTATGCCTCTCCAACCCTGATTTTTTTCTAGCTTCTTCTAATGTCGTTGCTTGAGGCGCCACTCCACTCGCTGAGGACCCATAAGGTGAGGTCCTCCTCTATAACGTTTTTCTACAGTGATTCTATGAACTTGACCCCTGGTGTCCAACCACTTTACATCTCCCTGCTATCTAAGCGCATGGATTCTCACTCTTTTAGCTAAGTCTATGTAGCTGTCTAATTAATTCTCCTCGACCATTATCCGATGTAACGTACTGGGCCGTAGATTACTCAAACCACCACCCCATCTCAATTAGGTTGTCCCAGAGAGACCTCTGCAACTCAATTGCCTTCTGAGACCAAAAACACATCGACTTGCAGGAGTTATGCTTCGATTGTCTCTAAGGTGGTGTCAAGGTATGTATTAACCGCGGTGCCTTCCCAGTGGGTATGCTAGAAGAACACAAAATCAGCTGGACTGGGCGGAATCATACCAATCATGACTCAAAAAGTGAAGAATTTTTAAGGAAGGGAGAGAAGTGGAGGTGGTCTTAATTCCCAAGGCAAGTTTCCCCAACTATACCCATCCAAAAGATCTCGGGTCCATAACCCTAACATAGCTTATCCTAAAACCTTTTGAAAAACTGCTTGACATTCGCAGTAAATTGCACCCAAGAGAATAAGCCTCAAACCACCCACGGTTATCCACGGCTATCATCCGACCAGGTCTTAACCTATGGTAGCTTAGTATAATAGCAATCCACAAATAAAACTGGCAACCTTAAGTTAATAACAAAAGCACAGGTGATTGCATGTATTGGTACAACTCATCCAATGAGAGCGCCATTAGCTGGCGGACTGGAAACTGTACTTAGTCTCCTGCCCCAAGAACTATACAAGAATCCGCAGCGAAAAGTGCTTTATGATTGAGCCAGCTTAATGGATGGAAACCAAACCCGAAGGGTCATGCGTCAATTCTTACAAGTGAAATGGGTTGATGCTCCAACACGGACTACACCACGGTATATTACCTATTTATGACTTTACAACACCGCTCGCCTGTATTTTCCGAAGCAGAGAGGTAGTGGACAGAAATCAAGCGGCAGAAGACTCGATATCCATTTTCACTGATGAACCAAAGATGGAATAGCAACCGGCACTGGGATCTTCTCCAATCAATTGATGTTAGATGCTCTCGTCGCCGGCCGGGTTACAGCAGTATCTTCCAAGCTAAAATATTGGCTGTAAGCTGGGTGGCCTTTTTTCTCTCTCTCTCTCCAATTTTCCGAAAAACTTAACACGTGCTCTGGCATTTTAAGAGTAGGAATACCCTCTTGAGTGTTAAGTTCATTTTAGAAAAAAAAAACCAAATGTGGCCAGACCTCCAATATTGCACGAGGATATTACCCTATTCAATGACAGCCAGGCTCCCATTAAGGCTATCGCTGCGGTCGAGATTAATTTAAAGCTTGTGAAGCGCTGTCGTGAAGAGCTTGGGGCTCTTTAGTTTCACCATGAGGTTATAGTGTGTCAGGCAATGAACAAACAGACTTAGCAAGAAAGGATCCTTCTTTGATCAAGAACAGGTAGTATCAAACCTCCACTCGGCACTCTAAGAATACCACTGAAGCAGGCGATACAAATCAAAGCCAATGATAGGTGAAAAAACCTTCCACCCTGGAAAACTTCCAGAAAATTATGACCGAACTCAGCGAGTTCAAGATAAGTAAGATTCTCTTGAAAGCTAGAGCTGAACTATCTACGCTTATTGGATTACTCACACCCGACTTTCTATGCCACTGTCCCATCCTCAATAATTTGAGACAAAGAACTTTAGGAAGTTACTACTTCCATGACCTATCAGAGCTATTTCATTTACGTCTCTTTTCAAGCTCGCCGATACGCCGATAGTTCGGGAGAGGGCCTTACTATTCAATTGCCGTTTTAGCCCAAAAAAACAGCGATTGGCAGAACTGAAGGTTGTTACGATGCTATGTGTCCCTTCTTCCTGACAGCATACTCATTACTCGTATACTTGGTTTTTCTTTCATTTATCACTTAATCCATATAACAACTTCCATTTCGATACTAGCGAACTGAATACCGCCCGTAAAGCTCTGCCAATTATGGTAATATCATCGACGTACGCTAGTTGTTTCACAAACTTTTGAAAAATTGTGTCTCCGGTGTTCGCTTGTAAGTTCTGCACAATTCTTTCAAGTGTGTTGTTAAGGAAGTCACATGACAGTGCGTCACCTTGTCCTAAAGCCTTTTTGACATCAAAGGTATCGATTAAATCGTTAGCGTCTTTGATGGAGCAGCGAGCGTTCTCCATCGTCATCCTGCACATACGGAAGGGTTTTGGCAGGGATCCTAAAACTAGACATGGCGCTCTACGAGCACATAGCTCGTCTCTATAAAAGAAGTCATACGCGGCACTAAAATCGATGAAAAGATGGTTGGTATCGATTTGGACTTCTTGAGGTTTTTTTTGAGGATCTGCAATAGTGTGAAAATTCGGTCGATTGTAGACTTTCCTTACCTGGAACCACACTGATATGGGCCAATCAGGTTGTTGACAAAATGCTTCAGACGTTCACACAATATGGCAGGGAAGATCTTCCATGCAATGACGTACATACCACCTTGATCAAAAAGTTCCCGACCACACCCACCGTGTGGCGCTCTAATTGTTCCGATTTGAGTTCTGTTTTTTTGTTAAGTTGGTAAATCTGTTGTTGATATTCCCTCTAAATCTTAGCGTCATAGCTTGACATTTGCAAAAGTTACGAAGCCAAGAGTACATCTATCTTTGTGTGTGTTGGCGATTTTTTACAATTTTATAAATGGATTTAAATTTGCAACAACGAACTTGTACTCGTATTAAATTTTGCGTAAAAAGCGGATTTAATGGTGCGCGAACATTGGAAATGTTGGAAAAGTGTTTCGGCAACGATTCCCTAAAGAAAACGGTCGTTTACCAGTGGCACGAGCGGTTCAAAAGTGGTCGTGGGTCAATCGAAGATGATGAACGCAGTCGCAGACCATCGACATCGAAAATCGACGAAAACAGAGATAGCGGAGGACTTGAACATTACCTATGGATGCGTCCAAGACATTTTGGTTACTGATGTGGGTTTCCGTCGTGTAGCAGCAAAGTTGGTGCCAAAAGACCTCAATTTCATACAAAAAGAGACCGTGTTGACGTCGCAAAAGAGATGATTTGCGAGGCTGAATCCGATCCCACATTCATCAAAAGGATCATTACTGGAGACGAGACGTGGGTTTATGAGTACGACACGCAATCCAGATATTAGGCAAGTGAATGGCGTTCACCAAATGAGCCGAGACCAAAAAACCACGTCGTTTTCAGTCAGTGCATCATGAATTTTTGCCAAAAGGCCAGACAGTAAACAAAGAAAATTATTTGGGCGTTATGAGACGTTTGCGTGAAGCAATTCGCCGAAAGCGACCAAAATTGTGGGCAGAAAACTCGCGGATTTTGCACCATGATAACGCACCGTCGCACAGTGCCATCATTATTCGCAATTTTTTGACGAAAAATGCAACAAATACCATCCAGCAGCCACCGAATTCACCTGATTTGGCTCCCTGTGACTTCTTTCTATTCAATCAAGTTAGAAAACCACTACGTGGAACGCATTTCGGCAGCCGAGAGGAAGTAATGGAAAAATCTAAGGAAGCACTGATGGACATACCGAAAACCGAATAAAAAAGTGTTTCGAGGATTGGATCAAACACTGGCATAAGTGTGTTGCAATCGATGGGGATTACTTGAAAGGGGACAATATAGATCTAGATGAATAAACTTGTATTTTTGATCAAGGTTCTACTTTTTTAGTTTGTGCAGTCGAAGGGGTCTCCTTTTTGTGGATCTGACAAACGATGCTGTGATTGCATTCATCCGGCATACACTCGCCTGCGCCGAGCTTAGAAACCAATTGGTGAATGATCTCCACAAAGTCACTTCCAGCAGCTTTGAATACCTCGGCCTGTAAGCCGTAAGGTTCGGCGGTTTTGTTCCATTTAAGTTTAGATCTTACTTTGTTTTAGTCAAGTGGACGGAAGTGTTCGCAATCATCGTCTAGGTTGTATCTAGCTAGGTTGAATCTAGATCTATTCTAGCTGGCAGCGGAATGTTGGACTCCATTTTTCCATTTTTTCGGCACCGAATTTAATCTGCCACAAGCTTTATCCCTACAGCTTTCCGTACGTTTTTCCTGGAGCACACAGTCTCAATACGGGTATCTTCAATAGCATGCTTCTTGTGCTCTTTGTCTCTTTTGTTCGTAAAGCTCACGAGCGGCTCTCGTCCTTTGATGCAGCGTTTCTTCGTTCACTTCTTGTTTAGTTGCATTTACAATACTCCTCATCAAACCAAGGATTTCTTATTGGTAGTCGGGTGATACCCAGCAAATCACTTGCGACTTGTCTGATGATAGCGTTGCCACTGGGCTTCGGTACTTAATGCTGGCGGCATAGGAACTGTTGAGATATTTCGGTATATTCATTCGGCAAAGACTCTGGCGTTGTCTTGTAATTGCTGTTTTTCTCTTTTATTCATTCCCACAGTACTTCTTCTTTATTGTGGCGCTTGTTAAATCCGCATTCGAATTTGGGCTACGACAAGGTAGTGATGCAATTTAATATTACAATAGCTACCCAAACAGATCGGACGATTATAATATCGGAGGCATGACTTCGTCGATTGCAAAAAAGATTTTTGATTTAGTGTTTCTTGATCCGGAGACCGCCATGTCCCTTTGTGTATATTGTGATGAGGAAACCGTGAGCTTGCTGCAGTAATATTTCGTCCGCCCGCCAAGCCAATAAGCTTAAGTCTGTTGCCAAATGTGGTCTCGTATAGACTATGCTTACCAATTGTCATATCAAAGTTGTCTTCCATTTCGATCCTACTTCGGACATTGCTCATATGTTTTGCCGAGGAGCTCGTAGAAACATTCTTTTGTGGCATAATCCCTGTCTTCCGTATTGTATGCAACCATGCCCCTATATTAACTAATTTAACCTTGATGCGGATTGTCATAAGACGCTCGTTCACGTGTTGGAAGCTCAAGATTTGTTGCATAATTCTGCCGCGTATGAATAGGCGCTGTTTCTGTTCCCCAAGTAGTCAACAGATCACAGTTTTTCATCTTCCTCCTTTTGCCCGGCCAATCCCATCCCATCCTGGATGACGATGATAACTGCTTGATAGAAGTGAAGGGCCTCTGCTAATTGCTCGCTCCCACGTGGCCTATTAAGGGTGCGAACATTTCATGTGCAGATCTAAAGGCCGTTGTTCTTTAATCGTTTTCCGGATCGCCAACAGTGGATCCGTTATTATCCGAGGTTATTAGTTGGTTCGTATCTTAATATCTAAATAAAGTTGTTGGCCCTATGACGGCGAAGGTCTATTTTATGCTATTGGTCGAGCCCGCACTTGCCATTTATGCAAGGTTGTCAAAGGGAATCACCACTTGGAGGTAAGGCAAGCACTGCGCTACTACGTGGATTGTTGCATTACTGGCCCAATTCAAATTATAGGCAATTAGCAATTTCCCTTTCAATCGCCGCGCAGATACCCGCCTGACCGATCTGTTTTGTAATTTGGATGGATAACTTTATGCCAAGCACTGTCTTATTTGGCTTCGTAGACGGTGAATTCATTGGCCGTGTTAGGGCTAAGATTTTGGGGAATATCATCAACTTTTCCTACGAAAGGGTGGGGAATTTTTCATGTAAATAAAATTAGAAATTTAATGAATTGTAATTTTTGCCAATCAATAGTCAAATAACAGTAGTCCGCGGCTGAGGATATTGTTGTGCCACTATGAACGGAGCAATCCAAACAAAACTTGTCCACAAAACCACACACTCCTTGGTATTGTTTCCATCCCTCCGAGGGGAACAAGACGAAGTTGATTATGTAATGCTTCTCTTCTCAGCAAATGTGCGTTTCATGTGTATTGATGTGTATGCATGTATGTATGTTAAGGCATAACCATGACCTTGCTCTCGTCCGCAATTATTAATGGCAGATAACAAATTAATAAAATTTACACTGTGTCAGGTCAGGGGTGAGTACCGAGGTTGTTTACTAAACAACCAACCACCCCAGACATTTTACCCAACATACAACATATCTATGGTTTCCTCTGCTTTAGCGAGCTTTCGGAATAGCCGACAAGTGTCAGTTACGACTTGCAATCCAAATAAGCTTTAAAGCCTTCAGCCGATGTTCGAAAAACATCGCATGCCAGAGGCCTGAGAGAGGGATTTGAGAGAGTATCTCTGGAGAGATTTACTCACGCCGACTCAGTCAAAATCACTCAATGTGCTCTGGTGAAAAGCTCATGTCCGTATCTTTTAAAAAAACGAAAGCTCTCCGGAAAAAGATACATCTTGGTGTGCCCAAAACTAGGCAACGACATTGCTTGGCAATTTATTTTTGTTTTCTTTGCAAAATTTATGTTTTTGTGTTTTCTCTGGTATTCTACGTTGAAGGACAATCGAGAAAGGAAGTGTCTGAAAGGTTTTTCCTTCTTCAATAAACTATGACCCCACTCCGTGGGTTCCATCACCATCTATCAGTTCGTTTCGGCCACTTGAAATATGATGGAGCAGTACTCTTCAATATATACATCGCTACTTACATATATATCTACACACATAGATATGTACATATGTATCTACGTCGACCTTTTTTCTATAGTTCCATCTTTTGGGAAACACAATTGTGGGCGA
Source organism: Volucella zonaria (assembly GCA_963966105.1). Classification (NCBI taxonomy): domain Eukaryota; kingdom Metazoa; phylum Arthropoda; class Insecta; order Diptera; family Syrphidae; genus Volucella; species Volucella zonaria. Next base: position 41,802,688 of record OZ014534.1, on the reverse strand, counting down.
TTGGGGGTTGGAACTTAGTCGACTGTTAAGTGCCTGTTCTTTGGAAATATCATAGTAAGAACAGAAGCAACCAACATATGCGTGGATATTGACTTGGAAAGGATACAAATTACTATATGTATGCGAATGGTTTTTCTTTTTATGTACGGATACGATTCTTCCTTAAAAAAAAGTATCATATTGTATAAGATATGCTCTCAGATACTCGTGCTTATGAGAGCTTAGATAATATGTGTAATTTTGTTTGTTGTTTTTGTTCTTTTCTTATTATAGAAGGGTATCTACATATATAAATCTGTTTTGGGGCTTACAGTGACTTGGAGTTTCGGGCACTTGTTTTGGCAACACGTGCGCTTTTACTCCTTGAGAAGGATTCATCTAATTACAAATTTGTTGATGTGTCAGTGGAAAAAGATTCTGATATGCCGCGAACAGACTCGCAAGATGAATGGAATGAAAAGCCAAACCTTTTTTAGGATAAATTCCTTGTAGATGGCTTAACTGATCAGGTAACTGACTGGAAATGGAAGATTTGGTGTAATTCTAAGAATACATCCCTTTTACAAAGTAGGATCGAATCAGAGACAGTTTACATTGGTATCTGCTACATCAGACTTGATTCTAGGACACTTACTTCATTGGGTCAAGTTGGATTTACTGGATTATCTTTCCCGGTGATTAGAAGAAGTTCCCTTTTTAAGATTCGTTGGACTGATACAACGGTCGAATGAAAATCGGATTAAAATCAGTTTGTCAAAGTCCTTGTTAAGGTGTTATATGGGAAAAATGGAGATTTCGTATTTCTTTTTGTTGGAGCATTGTCCGATGAGTAGGGATTATGATGGTAATCATACTTTGAACTTTTAACTTAAGCTCCTACTATATCGTCAGAAACTCTTACCAAGTCATTATTAGATTGTTCTTCTAAGCGGTTTACATTCAGGACCTACTAAACCTTTTTTTGAGGCTAATCCAAGATCTGGTTCTTATTTGAGTTATTTTGGCTTTGAAAGAAACCTGTATCTATAGCAATATTGACCTCGCCTAAAAACACCTCCGCTTTGTGGGCTTAGCAAGGCTGACGTGGAGCATAACAATTCGACTCTTCGTATTATGGTATGCGGTGCTGTAAAGGAATATTTTGTGCGGACATGCGCTTGCAAGGGGAAGAAATAGCGTTTGAATTAATGTTCGAACACCAGAGGCACAATCTTTCAAAAATCTGTGCAACTACAATACTAGCAGATCTCAGAGGGCTCTTACCAGGGCGTTCGGTAGTATTAAAACGGAAGCTACCAATATGGATTCACCGGTATATGGGAGCAAAACCCATTATATCGGTACTGTCAACAAGAAGTAATGGATTGGACAGAACGTCGCAGAACTTTGAGGTAGTAAGCGACTTTGTCTATCTTGCCACTGCCAATTCCGCCAATAACTTCTCTGCAGAAATAAAATGAAGAATCACTCTTGCTTTAGGCTAAAAGGCAATTGAGTAGTTAAGCCCTATCCGGAACAACTAATGAGAATCTTTATAACATCCTGATCATCCAATGTTTACTTTATGGCGCCGAAGCATGGACTGTATCCTCCGACGTTTCGAGAGGGAAATGGTTCGTAAAATATCCGGTCCCGCTTGCATTGACGAGCTTTGTAGAATAATATTCAACGACGAACTATACGAGCTGTACGACAACATACAATAGATCCAGTCAGGAACGCCTGAGATGGATAGCACATGTAAAGCGAATGGACGAAAATACTCCGACCCTCAGAGTCTTCGAATATAACACGTAGGTACAACACACTAGAGGAAGACCTCTCCTTAGGTAGCACGCACAAGTAAAAGTGGACCTCAACCTCATCAGCTAGCGATGAGACTAATTGGAGAGGTTTGTTAGTGTAGGCCCAGATTCACCCTGAAACATAGCGCCACCTAAGAGAGTTCCATTTCCATAAATACCATAGATCGCGGAGACTTAAGTCTGATTAATACAACATTTTCTTCCTGAAAACATTGTATAGAAAAATAGAAAGTTATGTTCGTTGGACAGTGACATTATATCGGATTTTTTACGCGTATTGCAAAGGAAAACCGCAAGATGGCCATCGTTGCTAACTTTCTTAAGGGTACTATAGAAAATTATGTACACCAAGGGAATTTTTTTTGGCAACGTTTGAAGCATCGAGCATCGCCAGCATGGCGATACCCACCTCATTCAATCGCAAAAGACTTTCCAAACTTATAAGGATGATCCTAAAAAATGCCCAAAACTCAGAAGAAAGACGAATGACAAAATTGATCGTGGTAGAACTCTTAGAGCAAACTCAACGTGCTGTAATACTGGCTTCGGAATATCTAGCCTGCAGGATCCAGAAAGTCTCTGACTTCCATGAATGTGATTATGCATAGCGTTAACTACTGCAACACGTTAAACACGTTAGAACCTCACTTCTGAGAAACAACTAATATTCTCGGATAAGGATGTAATTATGTATTATTGACGACCATGCAAAATGAAACAAAAGACAAGGAAGCTCGGGTCTACCATACTAAAAGTGACGTGAAATGAGCCGGAAAAAGGAAGGATGGTGATTGCCACAAAGAACAAAGGCCGCATCTAAGACATCTTGAAGTTTTAGTGCCTGAGCTAAGGCCTTGTAACAAACCACATCAATGGTAATGGTCAGCCTGTTATACGTTCAAGCGAAATATCCGTAGTTAGCACACGTATCTTCACCTCAATATAAACAAGGAAAAATTGGGGAAACCTGACCATAAATGAATAAAACAAATTTGACATGTTACGATCTGGCGAGCTATTTAAGACAGCAACAGATGACTTAACAAAGGCCTAACATGAACTCGTTTTCAATAATTAATTGGAGGAAAGTGTGCCTAATGAATCGAACCTCAGCATAGTTTTCCCGATCCACAAGAACTAAACTACCCCAGCTAAAGACAGCCTTCAGAACTTGTCCCATAGTTGCGATAGAAGCAATAATAGGACTAACCCACCTACACTTATACATAAACAAAATGGCATTACGCAGCACTGCAAGTCTGATACAAATTAAAGAGCTAAGTCTTAGCGAATACCCTGAGCTAAGGACCCTACTCTCCGATATACCAGAACTTGATATGATCTGCGCGGTAACAGACCGCCTTCAAAAAACATTATGTTTCAATAAAGGCTTCTCCTCGGAGATCTCCAGTAAAGAAGCATGGGTCAGCAATAACCCACCAAACAGCCATAATGGCATTGGGTGGTATACGGATGGTATTGACCGCAAATCAGTCATGTACTACTTTAAAACCAAACCAAACCAAAAACTAAACTCCAGGAAAAAAACCAAACTATGGTGGGTTCCTGATCATGAGGGCCTTAATGGGAATGAAAAGGCAGGCGAACTGGCCAGAAAGGGCTCAGCAACTCCCTTTAATGGACCTGAACCCTTCTGCTGTACTTCTAATTCAGCAGTCAATAGGTGGGAGCATTTGAGATGCATCTCATATTAGGAGAATAACTCTGATCTCAGACAGGCCAAACGAGTCATCCTGCTCTTCAACAAAAATGCTAATAGATGTCTAAATCTAAGTCGGCACGATATCAAAAGCTTAGTAGGTTACCTCGCAGGATACAACGATTTAAGATATCATCTCAACGAAATGAATCTAGTCGACTCTCCGGAGTGCAGACTTTGTCTTGAAGAAGACGAAACTGAACACATCTTATGTGAATGTCCAACCTTCAACGGAATTAGTCAGAATTTTTTTTTAAAAAAAAAGAGGCCTTCTTAACATAATGGCACATATCACCTGCTGCACTTAAGGCTATTTATCAACGATAGCCTTATCAGGAAAAGTTTACAGTTGTTTACATATTCACACTACGGCAGATCTTGGAGAATACTCAGAAAGTGCAAACCGCTACTCACCGCCATTCTATCGATTTCAAAGCCGCATACGAAAGCATACAGCCGGGTCTAGATTTGGCATACCTGTCAAACCCGTCAGATTCCACAAAATTACAACGAAGAAATCTAGCTGCTCAGTACAGGTCGAGAGCAAAATCTTGAAGATCTTTGCTTTCAAAAAGAGCTTAGACATGGTGATGCGCCATGTCACATGATTGTCCGAAAATCTCAACTCAACACCAATGAACACAATTTTCAAGAGTCCTTGCAATTCCAATACTTTCATACACTTATGACATTAACATCAATGGTAGAATGCAGCGGACCTTCACTGGTTTGCAAATATTAAAAATAGAAGTGGCAAACATGGGTTAAGCTGGGAATACGAAGAAACGCAGAACATCGACAAATCGAACAGACCGTCTAATGTCAGCTTAACTTTAAAGGAGTTGGGGATTTAATCTACCCCAGCTCTCTTATTAGGAGATGATATTGACGTTGACATGAGAAATCAACAAATACTAAATAGGATCTGCGTCCTGCCCTATGGTGCAGGGACATGGACGTATAGGACGTGTGTTCTAAGTAAATCATCCATTTCTTCTTTAGATAAATCAAACTTAAGTTATGTGTATGTCACTATGAAGTATTTTCTACGAACTATGCTCTTTGGACGAATATCAGCCGCAACTTTTGAAGTACGCAAACCACACCAAGTTGTTATAGAAAGCAATGCATTCTCGCATCCAATCTTATGATATTGGTCACAAGTGTGCACCAACTTAAATTGTCTCTCCCGAACTTTAATCGGTTTAATTCCAAACTAAGTAAACTCCTTTTTCGGTCGTGCATTTGGGGCTTTTATTTAATTCAATATTCGTGCTAATTAATACCACCTACCCACCTGAGAGGTGGACACCTCGTCGCATGTATGGATGAGTGAATGAATGAAAACAAAGTCGCTTAGTCCCTCAAATATTTGATCTTCTTCTGTGCGTTGTAGGGCGATTTCTATTTCGCAGCATTGCAGCAGGACGGGGCAGCACACGGAACGGCAAACGACAAACGACCAACGACCAACGACCAACGCCGAACGTCGAACGAAGAACAGAAAATGAAATATTAAACAACATGCACACAGACAATTTCCGGTACGTGTCCACTTGTCCAGCATGTGAAACGAATGGCAAAAGTTTTATCGTCAATGCCGAAAAACATAGGTAAAGCATACCTGAGAAGGATAACGAAAATCCTGTGGACCGAAACTCTTTCTTTCTAGCGAGTCTTTCCTGCAAAACAAAACGAAAAAAAACAAACTATCTGAAAGGCTGAAACCAAAAATTCAACCAGCAAAATGGAACAGAAAGGAAGAGAAATAAAAAGGAGGATAAGGTAGGAAACAAACTCACCAAGGGTGTACGTGCTTACGTACATACATACGTACAGATGTGAAACCAGACGGTGAATTCTTGTCTCCCTGAAAATAACAGATGAACAAGAACAACTACAGGACACATCAACTTTTCCGGAATACCAACGAGAGTAAGCCATAGATTCGAACACACTTTAAATCTGAACTTTGAAGTTGTTATTGTCACTTGTTTTAGATTTTCGTTGTTTCGCGTAGGTTTTCATTTCACAAAGTTCCGGCAGACCGAACGGACAAGGGACAACAGACAATAGACACACCATTGTCCTTGTACTTTTCAATGCCGCATCCTAGATCACTGGATATGATGCTGGGATTCATTTCCTTGGTTTGTTTCGAGTTTTCTGTTTTTTTCTTTTTTTTTGAAAATTTTGGATTTCGGATTTTATGCTGTTGCGAAGTTAAAAAAAAGATCAACGTACGAGTAACTCAAGGAAAATAGGACAATTTGAAATCTATTGCCGGATTTTTTTTTTTACGGTAACAGATTGTACAAATATACAGGGTGTCCCCTAATTTGTCAAGGGTAATTTTGGCGATGATTCTTGGGTATATTCTAAGAACAAAATCATTGTGCAGTAAGGGTCTATCTCCAATGTAGACATCATTTATCGAGGAAAACGCTTACTTTGGTGTACCCTGACCCATATTAACGGAAATTTCTCTGTTAATATTACTAATAGAAACTTCATTTTGGAATTTGTTTTTAGAAAAATACTAGCCTTTGTAACAGCGTTTAAATAAAGTTGATATCTTGTTTGAGTCTTTAAATATCCGAATTCTAAGCCTGGCCTATTTTTCTCGAAAATGTGTAATAAATATAAGGTTTCACTATTTTTTTCTTACGAACTTGACAATAATAGAAGAAAGAATCATCAACAAGTTTGCAGAAAAACCCATTGATTTTATGGTGATTGTGAAAATCTGCTTGCGTTTCTAGCAATAAGAATGGTTACCAAGTGTTTATAATTTTCCAATAATTTTTTTACAATTGCATAGCACTTATTAAAGGTTTTAAAGGATTCTCAATTATATGACTACCTGCCAAAATATTCACTTCCCTATCTTGTTTCTTAAAAGTTCTCAGAAAGAGCTAGGTTTGGGGTATGATCAGCAATGATAAAAAGGTTCGATCTCGCTTTCTGGAATAAGCTCAATGTGCCCTAACTCCTGATAAGCCTTCATAAAACGACAATACTCCAAGCGAAGGTTTTCATGGCGAGCAAAGTGACATTCCATAGCTGACAACCGAGATAAAGCTCCTGAGAGAGTATTCCCAAACTTCACATCCCAATGTCGAAACTGCAACTCAACAATATATTTATTATCAGGTGCACGAGAAAAGGTTTTACAAAAGTTTACCTCTGCAATATCCTCAGAATAAGTACTGTGAAGAAGTTCTTCCATTTTCCAAAACGACTTCAGAAGAACATTCACGTCCGGTTCCATTTCTACATGCAACGAGACAATATCTTTAGCTGCAAGAAACCGGTAACTATGTGCAACTTGACTTGATAATTCCGACAGCAGTTTGTTGAAAATCTAAGGCGCAATGGAACTGAGAAAACGCCTACTGTTCTTTTTATAGACTGTTAGGACGACCATCCTATTCCTATTTCTCAGCAAGTACGCTTCATTTCTTCTGTAATTAATTACTTTAATGCTTTATATGTATAAAGACATGGAAGAGGAAGCATGAAACTTCGCTGATGGTTGAAATAAGGGCATTGAGTGCTCGAATTTATTTTTACGAAATATTATTCTGATAATTGTCTTTTGTGCTGTGACAATGAGCATCAGGTTCGTTATGTATGCACTACCCCGACATACAATACCATACTCTAGACGTGAATGAACTAGTGCATAGTGAATTGTTAATAGTAGACTTTGCGGTATGAGATTACACAGATACGAGTGATATGTACAGCAACTTCTTTACTGGCATAATATAAGACTTCCAGCACAAACTGTTGTCTATTAAAACCGCGAGATACCTAAACTCTTTAAGGCATTCTAATACAAAATGTTTATCTGAACAGCGTACATTATACACGTCTGGGATGTTGAAAATGTACATATGTCCTTCAATCACCAAGCCAGAATTTGACATAGCCTTAGACTTTGTACTTAGTACCATTTGGTGGTAATTAAGGCAAATTTCAAGCAGATCAGATATTAATATATTTCTTATATCTATTCTTGCCTGCATACTAGAAAGTAAGGTCATCCACACAGCCAACTAAATGACCCTGAGGGGTATCAGAAGAAATATTGGTCCAAGAACCGAAAAAATCAGATTTCTTAGAAACTTTCGTCAGCATCCGGGGTAATGTCTAATAAACTTTTCATTTCAAGAGAGTGTTGTGCTTTGAGATGTTTTTCGGTTCTGACATGCCTTAACGAATAAACGGGTGGGTCCGATGCGGCTGCAAGCATGTTGAAAAATTCTTCATTCTGCCGCATCCTTGAAACCTTGCACGTATTTTGATATCTACATATATTTCTTGAAGTCTTTATTTTTGGATTCTTGAGCTTCTTGTGACAGTTCTCCAAGTAGTAACGATTGATACTCCATTATATTTTGACTGTGAGCCAACATTTTATGAAGGGTAGGTGTGAGTTGTTTTTCGGGACATTTCTGCTTTAATATCTCTGGTGTTTTATTGGCATACTCCCCAAACTTGACAGCGTTAACCTTTTGCTTGCTATTCAAGGCATTAAATATTACTTTAAGCTTCATTATTACCACTCTATTGATCCCAGTTATACGAACTGCTGCCTCTGATTCTTGGAAAAATCTCCTCGAAGTATTTCCATCATTGGTATTTCCAAATCCCTGTTTTGGTCTATCCACATCGAGCCTAATCTCATCGCGAAATTGCTTTGGATCTCTTGTTTTCTTTTTTTTTTCTGCCTCCTTGATTTCAATAGATTCATCAATATTCTCTCCCTCTTATCGAAGTGTACATACATATGTGCAAATTTCAAAATAAATTGTTTGTACCTGATTCTGGCATGTAATGGAGAGATTCTATATTCGTAGTTATGTTCGTCATCATTTAATTCATATTGATTGTTGAAGCTTTTCGTGTTCTTATGACCGCGTTGACCCTGTGTCTGTTATTTTTTTTCGGAACTTTTCCATCAATCATAATTCAAAAGAACGCGTGGTTGACAACTGTCCCTACTATGTCATTGACTTTGTATACAGTTGGGTGAAAATTAGCAATTTTACTTTTGATATCGTTGACTATACTTTTTATGAGTTCTCCAGTTCCTTTGCATATTGGAACATCAACTGATGACGGACGAGGGTTCATCCAATGTTCACCATTTGAACTGTTAAGCCTCAGTACAACAACTAAGGCCATAAACACGTTTACCTGTGTTTCACCATTGGGTCACCTTGCAAAGCTGATCCATCACAAAGCCACTTATTTTATATTGTAAGAATTCTTGGAAGTGCAATTAATTCTCCCTCACGTTTGCTATCTAAAAGCGGCCTGGAAGTATGATCCATCATGTCATGAAGTTCCACTCTAGCTGATATTTCAGTGATTTCGTAATTTCCTGGAAATTCCTCTTTTTTGGCAACTGTTATAATTCGGTAGGATGGAAGGACATATGTATACGTTGTGTTCACTCTGGGAACTTTTCAAAATCCTATATTTTCCTTTTGGCAGACCCAAATCCATAAGCAAAGCCGATGCAGTATCACTTTTATAATTGATAGGATCCTTTTGTGGAATACAAATGCTTCCTTTTATTTTTTTGACTCTCAGTGGACTTGCAGTCTCTGTTGCCTTGGTTACATTAATTCAACTTTTCATTAGAAACATCTTCAGTGGTTATATTTACAGGAGAATTTATTAGTTTTTATTTTTTAGTGAACCTCGAGCGCTCAGTTATTGATTTCCTTGGCCTTCCTCTTGGTGACTTTGATTTACTTGGTAAACCGCACGTTACTTCTGTTCTTTCATTATCGATATGGAGGCAATTTTTCAATCTTTCCTTGTTCTTTTCGAAATTCCTTCTCAATCTATGGGCTGGGATCCATTTTGATTGAAGATGCGAATGTTGAATGCATACCTTCCAGACCGTAGTTGCTCTCCTCAACCGTTTTTCTCTTCCCTATCAAAATATTTTTCTCTATATGAGCACATTATTGTCTGTGGAGATTTTAATGCAGACTTGCTTCGAAATGATTTTTCGAGCTTTACAAATTAATGGTTTTGCATCTTCTCTAGGACTGCAAATCTATAATAATAAATACTCAGCACGCTTTGCTAAGAATTGCATCCCTAGTCTTTTAGACCTGTCAATAGTATCCGATCCTTCGTCTATCCTTCTTTTCGATCAACTATCGCTCGACTGTATTTCTGACCATGATCTTCTTTTCTGCAGCTACAATATTAACTTCACCCACCACGCCGTCCCGCTGACTTTTTCGTATAAGGATTATCTATCCATAAATATTGATGCTATCCAATCTGCTGATTTATCTGTCCAATGGGATTGTTGTCGTCTAAACACTGATCCTAATGTGAAACTGCATTATTTTCAAGAAATAATTATCCAATTATACAACCAATTTGTTAATGCTAAAATGGTAAATATTCGAAATAACAGTTGTCCTTGGTTTTCAACGGAAGTTCTTAATACCACGAAAGCTCGCAATAGGCTTTATAGTAAATGGAAGCGTAGTCCCTCAAACTCAAATTGGCTTACTTACAAAACTATGCGAAACAAATCTGTTTTCGTTATACGAAATGCCAAAAGAAACTACTATGCTTCCAAACTAAATACATCTTTACCTCCGAAGCAGCTTTAGAACAATTTACGTCAAATAGGTATCTCTAGTAGGAAATGACCTTTTAAATAGTTTCTTCCTTGAAAGCATATCTCATGACTTTAATTTCAAAGTCTAAATCACTCTGCAAATGTCTTTGAAATACAAACTGCCCCGAAAATGTAACGTTATTGGTGAAGATGGGGTAGATATGCGATTTATTAAGCTGATTCTCCCATTTATAGTGTCCAATTTAACCCACATTCTCCATCACTGCATCATAAGATGAACTTTTCCCAAAACCGAGTTGTATCGTATCATCGGCAGATTTTAGTCCTATAAGCATATTATCCGGTCTATCAAAAGTCTTTGAGAAATGAATAGCTAAACAGCTGAGCCAACATCTATACATTAAACAGTTGCTTTATGAGGGACAATCAGGTTTTAGATCTCATCACAGCTGCTCCACTGCAATGGTAAACATTTTTGAGGAAGTAAGACAGGACTATGATAAAGGTTATGCTACGCTTCTTTGCATGCTTGATTTTTCAAAGGAGGCTTTTGATAAAGTAAACCATAAAATCCTATGCTGGAAGCTGAAAAATCTTTTTGGCCTTGACGACAGTGCAGTGAGGCTAATTAGTAGTTTTCTGTCTGACAGAGTCCAGAGAGTTGTTACACGTGACTCTTCCTCAGCACTTTTGCCAGTAAATCTAGGTTTACCGCAAGGATCAATTCTTGGTCCGATTCTCTTCTGTATGTTCGTCAATGACCTTCTTCCTTATGTTTGTAAGGACTTCTTTGTCCACCTTTATGCAGATGATGTCCAGCTACTTGCCGCAAAACCTACTAAATATATATCTGAACTGGTTAGCAATCTTAATTTTTTATCTTTTTTTTCCGTGGGTAGGTAAAAACCTTCATAGACATCATTAGCACGCGCTCATACGAGCACCACCACACCACCACAGCAGGCACCATAAGCACGAGCACCTACTGCCTACCACAGTGGCATAGCAGCGTCCACCATAAGCACGCCCTCATGGCAGTGTGAGATTCTTACTCACTAAAAACCCTCGCATTTTCTATAAGACTACGACTAAGTTTCCTTAACAAGTAGCTCAAGCTTCTTTAGTTTATAGCGTTTGGTAAGTAGCTTTTCAGCGAAGGCACCTACTATTACCGTTATTTCATACGATTTCTCCTTAAGGCGCTAAGTCGAACGGTCTTGTTCTTTGAAGTCGCCGCACAAGATTTGTCTCGTCCAATCTCCGGATTATTTCCTGGCTACAAAGATGCACAAGACGAGTGCGAAGTTTACGAGCAAAACTTGTTACTTCGTCTTTCACGGTTGCAATTCCCAGATCGCGGTGAATATCGCTATTCCTTATATACTCGTACCATGGAGCATTTACGATTGCTCTAAGCGCTTTGTTCTGGAATGTCTGTTGAACAGACATATTGTTTGATTTGGTACAACCCCATAGTTGTATACCATAAGCCCACGAAGGTTTTAGCACTTGCTTATATATAAGCAGCTTGTTATATGTGTTTGGTTTAGAGTATCTCCCGTTAAGCCAATTCATTTCTCTTAGCCTGATTTCGAACTCTTCACGTTCTTTTTTACGTGTGATTTCCACTTCAGTTTTGCGTCTAGGATCATTCGCCAATATTTTGCGTCGTTTGCATACGGTATTTGTACCGAGTTGATGAATAAAGGTAAGTTGTTTATCTTTCTGTACGTGAAATTGATATGTGTTTACTTAGTCTCGTTTAGCACGATTCGCCAGCTCTTCGTCTACTCAAATATTTTGTTTAGAACTCGTGAAAGTTTTGCAGTCGAGTATTCAACTATTTGCCCTGTGGCGAGGACCGCCGTGTCATCCGCGAACGTGGCTACCACAGTCTCTTCGTCTAGAGGTATGTCTCTAGTGTACAGTAAGAATAGGTATGGTCCCAGAACGCTTCCTTGTGGAACGCCAGCTTGAATTTCCTTGAATTTAGAGTATTCAATCCCATATCTAACCCGCAACAGCATATTTTCAAGATAAGATTCGAGGATTCTATTCATTTCTCTCGGTAAAATTTGTTGTAGTTTATACTTCAAGCCCTCGTGCCATACCTTGTCGAAGGCTTGCGGTACATCGAGGAAAACGCTTAAACATATCTTTTTGCCCTCTAGTGCGTTTTCAATTACATTTGTTATCCGATAGACCTGATCGATTATAGAATGTTTGACCCTAAAGCCGAACTGGTGATCCGGCATCAATCGGTTTTCTTCAGTTATCGGTTTTAAACGTTTAAGCAGAAGAATTTCGAAGACTTTTGAAATTATCGGCAGGAGCGAAATGGGTCTGTATGATTTTTTGTCGTTTGGACTTTTCTCCGGTTTTGGAACCATTATGACTTCTGTGACTTTCTGTTGGCTTGGAACGTATAAAAGTCTCATGGAAGCATTTATAATGTAGAGGAGCTTGACAAACGCTTTTGGGGGTAGCTCCTTTAGAATTTCACTTGTAATCTTAATGCAGATCTTGTAATCTTAATGCAGATCTTGCCAGTATTTTCTCTTGGTCTGCAAACAATGGATTGCTTTTGAATCCAAATAAGTGTCAGGTTTATTCCTATTTCTAATAAAACTTTATCCCTTAGCACCGTAGCAGTTGTCCTACTCTCTGCCAATAAACTTAAAATTGTTAACACTGTTACTAGTCTGGGTTTCGTCATTAATTGCCAATTGTCAGGATACGACCATGTTAATTATATTATAGGACGAATAAATGGATGCAAACTCCGGATATCTGCAAGTCTTACTCCAACTAATACCAAACTAAAACTACATAGTCAAAACTCTTATTCTACCTCTTATCACATATGTTGAAATAGTATACAGTTGTAATGACTCTCTATCCCAGTGTAAGCTACAAGTAGCATTTAATCACACAGTTAGATACATTCATGGCTTACGAAGAGATATGACTATATTCCGCAGTAATCAAAGTGCTTGCTAGGGATGCCCCTCAAACACTATATTGACGCCAGGAATAGCATTTGTCTACATAAAATTATAAGAGATAAGACGCCTGCGTATTTGTATGAAAAACTTATTTTTTTCTCGTTCACTTAGAGTACCTACTCTAATACCATTGCAACATCCTTACCTTAATTCATCCCGCTTATTTTTTATTCACTCTATCAAAGTATGGAACTCTCTACCAATAACTAAAAGGACTACTTCTATTTTCGTTAGATCCCTTACGCATTTCAAAAACAGTCTCTGTTTATCTTATCCACCACCCGCCTTCCTTCTTTCTTTTATTATGTTATTATTTTAAATTCTTTTATTTGTTTGTTTATTTATTTCGTAATGCTGAATTCTGATTAATCTAAGTACTATAGAAGATCTATATCTTAATATACAATACAATAATAATGTTATAAAATAAATTGAATTGAATTGAAAATTGAATTGAGAAACTTATAGAGCTGTGAATTTTAGTGGATTTTGATTAATTGGAACTTTATTTATATTTTTAACTATTACAAACATTTTTTTTTCTTTTATCATTTCAAAATGACCGATTTACAGTCCAGTCTTCCGGGTAAGTCGCAGCGAGAGTTGTTGATTGGAGTAGCTTCTAGCTTCTGTTGTATTAATCTGAAATAAAAAAAAAATTGAGTGTTTATTAATATTATATTTTGTAGATGAACCTAACAAAAAAGAAAAAGAAAAACCTGCGGATTGAAACACTTTATAAAAATTATTTGAAATTTAAATCAATTTTTTCAATTGTTTTTGCTTCGAAAAACAATTTTTTCAACAAATTTTTCAAAACAAATAGGTTTATTTAGAAAACAATATTGTTGAAAATGTGTGCAAAATTTCAGCATGATTGGTAAAAAAGTTTTTGAGTTATCACTACGTCGATTTGGAAAATACTCGTATAGTTTTGAGCAAAATGCATTTAAGGTTTGGGCACATAAAAATTAAATGTTGGTAGATTCTTACCGATTAGTCACCTCGATCGTATCCTCGTTGAACTCATTTTTCTTAATTTCCCCATTCCTACAAGTTAGCAAATTTTTTCAACTTTTTTAACTCCTCTTCTACACGTGGCCGATACATTCACTTTTTATTACTCGAAAATCGTCGCCATGCGGACTTATATCCAGAATTCCTTTAAACGTTTTTGAGTCTCCATCTTCTATATAATTACCGTATTTCACGAAGAACAATTCTTCTGATCTCAAAAACATCTATCTAATTCATTCGACATGCATTGCATCCGATCCTTTTTTGACACACTGCCTCGTGTTCTTCATACCACTCACGATAGTCGTCAGTTTTTTTTTTATTTTTCCAGTAATTAGGTACACTCTTCAAGTTTCAATGTCTGTTTACACTCATAACATATAACTAGTTCTGACAATGCAATAAAAAGCGTAAAAAATTCAATAAGCCGATAGCCAAGCAAAGAATTGTAATGAATGTCCTCGCTACTCGCCCTAGAGAGTTTTCTCGCATTTGTACTCGGTTGTTCAGTTTCATCTTTGGTTTTGCTGCCCGAGTTGATTCACTTTTATTTCCTTTAGGATATTAACTCCTTTTTATTCATGTACATATATTCGTTTTCAAAATCGTTCCGTACAAAACGGAAGCCGGAAAACCGGCTATGACCCTCTCTAATGTACTTTGTAATACAATAACTATAAAACGTTCCTTTTCTTGGAATCATTATATTGGAAAATTTTAAAACATCTGCGCACCCTAATTTTTAATAATATAAAGGTTTCAAGGTAAGGGAATTCAAAAAACCGACTTCAAAACAAAGTCGAGCACTCAACTAAATGGTGATGGTGTGGATCTTGGCTGTCAATTACCGTCATTTACTGAATTTAATATGGTTGATCTATTTGACACTCTCTGGCCATTTTAATAATGGAGTCGTTTACCACGTAACAACCCATTTTTGTTATTCAATCTTATTACGAAAGTGGGCGATCTGTAAAAGTATAGTAACATTTCGTAAAATAGGGACTCCGGAATTCGTACAATGGTGAAGCGTTTTGAAAAAAGTTGTTCGGTATTGGGTCAAACTTCATATTAGCGTTATCGGCCAGCATGTAGACCAAAACATCACCACTGTGAGCGAAAGTGTTCAAAACCAGCCAGGCACCTCAATTCGTCGCCGAATTCAACAATTGGACTTCACTTATGGTATTATACGGCGAATTTTAAAAGTTGATCTACATTTGCACGCCTATAAGATTCAGTTTATACCACAATTGAAGCCTTTTGATCATCTACCGATTTATTAACTGGATGTTCGATCACCATCCCATTTTTGAATGGATGGTTACGTAAATAAACAAAATTGTCGTTTCTGGAGACCGCAAAGCTCATACGAGATTCACGAAAAACCAATGCATCCCAAGAAAGTCACTGTATGGTGCGGATTATGGGTTGGCGGCATCATTGGTCCGTAATTTTTCGAAGATGGGGCTGGGGAGACAGTTAAAGTGTGTAGAAAACGTTACCGCAACATTGTTGACCGGCTATTTTTTTTTCCAAAATTGAATGAATTGGGTCTGGACGATCTCTGGTTTCAACAGGATGGTGCTATCATCACCAATTAATAAATTTATGGCGTACGAAATTTGAAGATTGCATTATTATGCCATTTGTGAAGTAAACAGATACAAAATACACGTCAAGAAGACATGAAACCCACGTAGAGCCATTATATCTGCTCAAAGTTACTCCATGCTGTGTTTACACTGAGGGCGTCAACGGGCCTTATTTCTTCGGAAACGCCGCTGGCCAAACGACAACTGTGGGCGGCGAGAGCTACAGAGCCATGCTCAACGACTTTCTACTTCCTCAATTGGATGAGCCACAAACGAAATTCTGAGGGCTGCAGTTCCGGGTCGCTTAATTTCTCATTTTGGCGATTTGAACTGGCCGGCAAGATCGACTTCTTTTTGTGGGGTTTTTTGAAGTCACGTCGTCAAGCCTCAGACTCTTGAAGCCCTCAAAGAGAATATTAGTCAATAATGCGAGGACGTATCGCCGGAAGTTCTGGCAAGAGTGATGGAAAACACCACAAATCGGGCCCGAATGGCCATCAATTCCGGCGGCGGCCACTCAGCGATACCATTTTCTCGACATCAAATAAACATAATTGAAAAACAATCCAAGTTTTACATTCATAAAATTACAGCCAAAGAATATCGGGTAACAACTTTTGCGCCACCTTGTACGAGTATTTCCCCCCATAAAGTAATGATAATTTTTTTTCAATTTCGGACACCTTTTTTCTGGATTTAATTTTTCAAACGCTGCAATAAGTTCGTATAATATACGCCATTGATTGTTTTTTCTTTCTGAAGATAATCAATGAAAATTATCCCACGCGCATCCCAAAAAACTGACGTCATGACTTTGCCTGCAGATGGAACTGTCTTCGCCGTCTTTGGAGCCGATTCTTCGCTTTGAGTGCATTGTTTTGGCTGTTCCTTCGTCTCGGGTGTGAAGTGATGGACCCATGTTTCATCCATGATTATCAATTGACGCAAAACGTCGGCTCTATTGCTGTAAAACTTTGCCAAACACTCGATTGAAACATCCCCACGCCGATGTTTTTGTTCCATTGTGAGTAATCCCGGAACCCATCTTGCGCACAGCTCTCTCATGTTCAATTTTTCAATTTTTCAGTCAACATACGATGTACAGAGCTTTTTGAAATGTCTGCCAAATCTGCTAGTTCACGCATTTTCAATCGACGGTCACCCAATATCATTTTGAGGACTTTTTTCAACATTTCTGGTGAACTCACCTCATTTGGTCAATCACTGCGATGTTCGTCTTGGCAACTCATACGGCCTCGCTTAATCTCTGCCGCCCAATATTTTATTGTTGCAAACGAAGGAGCAGACTCCCCCAGAGTAGAATCTGGTTCCGTTTTGACGTTGGTTGGATTGAGGCCTTTCAAATGAAAGTATTGTATCACATAAATTCATTGAGAGCGTTCACTATTGATGGTTGCTGAACAAATACTAAACAACGTAGCGTGGTCATACTTCAAATTTAAGCTTTAGAGGGTTGATACTTTCTACAGTTTAAACAACAGCCGCCATCTATACGTTAGGTCGGGTACTTCTGGGATAACCCTCGTATGAAATGTCTTTAATTTTGAACTAATATTTTCTAATACAACCATTTGCTTTAATGACGTAATTCTTTTATTATAGCTGTAATTGTGGTCCCTGAATTAGTATCGTATGACAATATTTTGAAACAAGACCAATAATAACTGATTATTAATCATTACAAAAAAATGAAAATTTGGGTTTGGCTTTACATTTTTGTACAGTGCTGAACTATCATCTCATCAATGAAAGAGAGAGAAAAAAAGGTTACATTTGGGTGACCTCTTCAAATCAAATCTCTCTAGCAGCTGAGTTTTTAAGTATATGCTTACAAATATATAGAAATTCATTTTCGGACCTTTTCGGACCTCTGTTTTAAGCTCAACCTAACTTCTAAAAAGGGCACCGGAGATAGTGTTTCAAAAAACATTTAATTAAGTAGTTTTAAAAAACTTAAAAAAAAAAACAGGGCCCATTTTTCATTTTACAAATGAACAAGTATATCACACAAAATGAAAAGGAAACGATTTTTTGGAACCCTTTGCTTAGTTTTTACACACAAACCTAAAACGAAAAATAACAAAAAATTGATTTTTAGGTGACCTTAAAAATCACTCAGCCAAAATCACTTTGGCTTTACGAGCAAAACTATTGAGCCAAATGAAACAATTTTTTCGATTACCAGAGCTCCAAACAATTGTTAATCCAGTCAATTTAAAACTTTTGCGTTATAGACCCACTCGAAAATTGAATTATTGAAGCAGTTTTGCGGAAATGAGCCACTATGCGCCGCAAATAAAATTTACTCCTTCGTGCATCTTCAGCAACACGTTTTTTTGTCTGTAGCAAAGGTCATTCGATATTTGAAACGCTAGTCCAGCATCCAAGATTTTCGCCACAGTCCCACATACATTCATTGTCGACAAAACGTACATTGCGAAGCTCCAAGTAATTGGCATGAATCAACTGCTCAGCGTGGTTGAGTCGCTCTTCCCCGGCTTGAAGCTGTATTTTCAATTGTTGGCTTTCCCTTTTGACTTCATTCTCCAGGTTAGCTGATTGCTCCAACCTCGACAAGCGGCAATTCATTGCAATGAGAGTGGTAACCCTTAATGAAAGTGATTAAGCGCGTTCCGAATTCTTGGAACTGAAATTTTAGTCAAACCTAACATGTTTGGGATGTCCGATATACACGACCAGCCAACTAGGAATCGCAACTAGTACGAAGAAGTTATTCCCGCGTACTTTTGGGGTAAATTCCGTGCCCACTTTAGGTTGAGTCGGACTTATTTTTAGGCCAGTCTTTTGTATATCCTTTATTTAAATAATTTTTATGAAATTTGTTTAACAGAAGCCTATGCAAAAGCTTGGAAACACAGTGCGCATCAAAAATATTGAGAAGAAGCTACTATCCTTGGTATGGATATTCAGTAAGCATTACAACTTTTCAACGGCTGGTGACCGATTTAATTTTTCCGAAAATTACAGCGTACCGGCCATTTTGCAGATGCTAGATTTTCTAAGTCATCTAGTCAAAGACTATGTAAAGTGGCCATCAAGAACACAATATCCAGAAATTGCACCGGTAATTTTATTCAATTTTTATACAGAAAACTGGGGGATATATTCCCGAAATCATGGGTGCAATTGATTGGTGTCATATCCGAATCAAACAACCAACAAGAAATCCCATTGACTTTTCCACAGAAATATTCCAAGGTAAATATGTAGTACAACATAAATTGTAAACAAAGACGTAACAATTTTGCTTAAGGCATGTGTGATCATAGGACAATCTTCACAAATATATTCATTGGAGCACCAGGTCGATTGTACGATGCTAGTGTTTTTCGAATTAGTCTTCCTAAAGAAAAAATTGATGAGATAATACCATCCGATTAACATGTTGTGGGTAATGCGGCCTACCCTGGTTTGGAGAATTTAGTGACTCCTTTTAGGGACAATGACCATCTAAGTGAACGCCAGAGCTAGTTTGGCATACGATCGAGAGAGCTTTGGCGTTGCTGAAAGGATGATTTTGTTGTCTTAAATATATCGACGTAGCCAACAATAATATGGTCAATAAAATCGTAGAGGCTTGCGTAGTATCTCACAACCACATTCACATATTTATAGTGGAAAACAGCGAAAAGTTTATTCAAGGGGAATCCAATACTAAGAACACCAAACATGAACCTGAAAGTGGAAGTGCAAGCCGAGGTGGACAACGCGTTATCACAAAACAAAACTTTTTGTTTTCCGTATTTTAAACCATAACTGAACTTATTTTGTTTAAAAAGTAAAAAATAAATAAATAAGGAGAAACAAAACCAAAACTGTTATCACCAACTTTAAACTGAATTCACCGCGTGGGAACTCGCTACTAATACTGCGTGTTGTTGACAACGCCACATGAGCATAGTACCCCGGAGTAAAATCGCGGACTATACTAATTTATTTGCACTGTATCCTTTAAAAATAAAATAGAATAAAATAAATAAAATATAAAAAATAAGACATTTAAATTCTTTGATTTGATTTCTCCCGGTCTAAGGCCAATTGCTCTTCTTTTATCGCCACTTTCCTTTTTTTAATTCCTCAGTTTAACAGATATCTTCCAACACAGCTTCTGCTGGTTCAACGCTTCTTTCTTCCAGTTGAATAAGTTCTTTTCTGGGTTTTTCCATTTTATTTTTTGATGGTTGAGATGGGGGTGTTGATGGCTGAAATGATGGTGTTAAATTTTCCGGAGTCGGCAGTTTTAAGTCTGAAAGTGGTTCCATGTAAGAGTCGAGCGGGGGACAATAACGCCCACGCACTTCCTTCTCATGAATGAGACTCATTTCCTTAAAGTATGGCCACGTCAGCTGACCCCTTCCAGTGGAAGTGTTTTGTTTTATTATTGTCCAATATTTTGTTGAAGTGCGCCTTTAAATTTTGCAGCCATTTGTCCAGATAATTTTCCGTACACCTTTTTCTTTATTTGCTGCCGAATATTAGCGAACGTCACTTTATTCTCGGGTTCATTAAGCCTGATTTTTTCTACCGGCATTCCTCTGGGTAGAGAAGTACAGTTTTATGGTTCATCATTTTATTCTTGATTATTAAAAAAAAAACAATACCGCTTCCACCATCACTTTCATCCCCGATTCTTCCAACACTTCCACTGTCAATTCCATCATTTGGATCATACGGAGCGCCACACCCGGGCGACACATCGTTTATCTGTCCATATCACCCACCGTCCTCTAACTTTCCAAGGAATTTGGTGAGAATAAGCTGTAAATATCATTCGTTGCATGATGCCCTCCAGTTTATTTAATTCATTCATCCACTGCGCGGCTTTGCACAAATCGTCTCTATAAATGAATTCATATTGCAGAAAATTTGATAGGGCTAAACAGTGGACAGACAAGATCTTTATGCGATGGAAAGATTGATGTAGTTTAGATGGTCATCTTCCTTCTTGTGGTTCGGGGAAATAATGCTAAAGTTCCATTCACCAGGCACACTTTTTTCCAACCAAATCTTAGAAATGAGTTGGTATCAAGCGCTCTGCATGAAGTGGTGGGGAAAATAGAAAAGAGTTTGCGATGGCTGCCTTACTCGATATTGAAGGAGCTTTCAATAACGTGGAGTGCACCGCCATTAAAAATGTTCTAGTAGACGCTAACATTGAAGAGGGTATTACAAAATGGGTTTGCAGCATGCTTGTAATTAAACTGTTCCATTGGGCCAAAGCTCGGTTAGAATATCTGTAACCAGGGAAACCCCTCAAGGAAGAGTCAGATCGCCACTCGATGACATCCTCAAACAGTTTAGATTATAAGTGTCACGGCATACGCAGATGACGTGGTCATAATAGTGCAGGGAAAATACTTAAATATTTTAAGCGACATTATGGAGGTTGCCCTGAGGACGATCAGCACTTGGGAAATAAGCTGTGGTCTCAATGCCAACTCTTTCAAACCGGAACCGGGTCTTTTTAGCAGAAAGTACGAGATACCGCAATTTAAACTCCCAAAACTCAATGGAATGGAATTGCCTTTCTCGGATAGCACGAAGTATCTGGGTGTGATTTTGGACAAAAAACTGAATTGGAATCATAACGTAGCTGAAAGAATCAAAAAGGCATATAATGCTCTTTTTATCTGCAAAAGAACGGTAAAAACAATTTTAAAAAGGTTAAAGCCAGCTATGGTGTACTGGCAATATACGGTGGTGGTAAGACCCATACTTATCTATAGCGCACTAGTATGGTGGAAAGCAAGTAACAAGAAAACGGTTTACGGTGTACGGCGGTTCAAGGAACAACTTCCATAGCCATTACTCGTGCGCTCCGTACTACCCCTACGGCAGCATTGAACACCTTTCTGCATCTAACACCACTTGCTTTCAACAGTGCGATACGACTCACTAATTTGGGTTGTTTCAAGAGCAGTAGTTTCGGGCACGGCACGATCCTAGTGAAGCTACTGCCATGCAATCCAACTCTAATGGATGAAATTCCTTCCTTGGTCGACATTCCGTATGATATAGTACTTATATCCGGAAAGGGAAGACTGGCAAAAAAATTCAATCAACCGGCGAAATGAAATTGCAATTTTCACAAACGGGTCGTAAAGAGAGGAAGGAACAGCTTCTGTTATCTTCTCAGAATATCCAGAAAAAAGAGTGTCTATAAGACTACCGGACGCAAGTAGTGTCTTTCAATTAGAGGTTCTAGCTGTCGTCATGGCTGCTGAGCTAATGCAGATGAGATCGGTATCCGAAAAAGATATTGCTAATTACGCGTACATCGATAGCCAGGCCGCATTCAAGGCAATGGAATCGACCAACATCAATTCTGATACAGTCAGGGGCTGTCGCACAGTGCTCAAGGCACTATGCAGTCAGAATCAGGTAAGACTGTGCTGGGTGCCAAGACGCCAAGAAATGAAAAAGCGGATGAGCTTTGCAAAAAAAGAGGACTACTATTATTGGTATGTTGCCAACATCAAACCACCCTTTTGGATAGTGAGGGGCACTATCGAGGAAAAATTCACAACGACCAGTCTTGAAGGACACAGGGTAGGTACCCAAGGCTCTCTGGACACTTTTTGACGGCAAAGATCTTGGAAGTTAATACAACTAAAAAGGGATAAGCTTAGCACAGTAATAGGAACCCTGACAGGACACTGTCTCCTGCAGAAACACGTAAAGGGACTCAAATTGTCAGATACGGATATCTGCAGATTCTATGGTGATCTGCAAGCTGTTGAAGACATAACGCACATACTGTGTGAATGCGAGGCAATATCGCGTAGTCGAAGAAAATCTTTAGAGAAATACTTTTTCGAAAACCTAGAGGAAATAGACGACACGAACTTGAAAGGCCTTCTTGGCTTTTGCAATGAAATTGGGTGTTTCACCAGGGAGATTATTTAGGTTTTTACAATTTGAAGATAAATTCAACTGCTTCCACCGACATCGCGATTGCCCGGTTTTGGTGTATGGTGTCCGTGTGGTAGCATATGAATCATACCCCTGTTTAACCTAAACTATCTGTTGCTTCCAACAGCTTGGTTGATAGCCCGTCCGGTTCGGTAACCTTTCTAAATATAAGTTTAGATCTTGCTTTACTTCATCTTGATCGGGTATAAGGATATGTTGGCTTTAGTCGGCCAAGTTACATGGTTCGTTTTGCGTGATAGCGGAATCTGTGGTCATCACTGCAAGCTATTCATAACCGTCTGCTTACGAGTTTTATATCCTCCGCACCGGATTTGGAAAAAACTCTATTCTACAGTTTTTTTTACGGATTCCATTGGTCTGCAACTTTCTTCTTACCCTTTGGTAAAATTGTAGGGTTTGCCGCAGGAATAGCACCCCCTCGATCGCTCACCTCCCATGTTCTTTCTTTCCCCTTTGGAAACACCCATTCGTAGGTGAATTGATTTGCCACATGTGATTGCTCTCTATTAAACAGGGATTTTTATGGGCGCTGTAGCGCATTCTTTGAGCTATTTACGATGGCTTTTTAATGACAATGATCTTCAGGGCTTGCCGCGAATTGCACCCATTTGAGACATATGTATTCAGCAATATTGTCGGTGGTTTCGTATGATTGCTGACGCAATACTTAAATCTCCTTGCGGTATTTTATCATTGTTGTGGCTTCTGATATATCTGAAGATTTACCTTGGCTGCAATTTGGTATTGCTCCGAGTCTACCTAGGCCACCCGAAATCTTTTGGAGGAGTGGCCTTGCGTCGTTCGCAATATACCAAATTTGGAAAGATTTTTGTGATCAGTTGACTAGCATGTTACTTTGTAAATATTGGGGCGAGTAAACCGTGTGCTAGCTTTAGATATATATCGCCTGCAGCAAAGCCAATCCACTTAAGTTCGTTTCCAGATGTGATTTCGCGTAGACTATCCTATCTGATTGTACTACTAAATATGTTTTTTTATCCTATTCTGACGATCTCAACTTCATATCCGAAGCTTGTAAGGAGTTTAGTTAGTCACGGGGGCATTCATGATGCGGAAGTAAAAAGAAGTGGCACGGTCGCGATTGTTCGGTTCTAACTCGTCGGATTGGATTGGTTCTTGCCACTACCCCGTGCATCTCAACACAACTTATCCTTTTGTCTCGTGCCGAAAATTATCAAAAAAAAAAAAGAAAATCAAAGGTGGATATAGAGAAAGCTACTTTACTTTACGTTTACCAAACGGACGAACTTAAAAAAACGGAGAAGAGAAAGGTGATAGTAAAAAGAGGAAAGAAAACAGCAAGATCAAATTGAAAATCACCACTGTGCAAGATCAGGACAAACGTAATTAAAACTAACTAACCCTACATTAATCTAAACCCTTAAGCCGCAAACTTATATAACGAGTTAAAACTAAAACTAAAACTAACTTAGTCCTAGACCGAAAACAAAATCGTCAATTGACCTTATAAATGCCACAACCGCTGCCCCTTGGGAAAAATACCGAATAAATCCTGATCCGAACCAAAAACTCTATGACTCGTGTGTACCCGTCAAAATCGTTACTATACGTAATAAATGCTGTCCTTGGTTTACCAGAAATGTAACTGATGCTCTTAAATAAATTGTATAGTAAATGGTCGCACAAACCAACTAATATGAATACATATATAAAATTGAGTGTAATAAACCAACATTTATCATAAGTAATTTCGATCCTGATATACTCAACGTCTTTTTTCTGGATGGAAGGACTGACATTATATCATTTGACTTTGGTGAAAACACTGAATCATCGGTACCTTACTAGAGGACTTTGAAGTGGTAACGGAATATGTCGTCATTGCATTGCGTCGACGGCATACTAATCCGTTTCATAAAAATTATCTTGCCTCTATTAATAGTTTACCTTACCCATGTCATAAATCACTGCTTCGTGACGTACACTTTTACTCAGTCGTGGAAAAGCGCAAAAGTTTTACCCATTCCTAAAAAGGCTAGAAATGCTAGGTGATTTCAGACCCATGAACATATTGCTATGTTTATCAAAGGTCTCTGAGAAACTTATGAAAAAGCAGATATTTAAACACCTATCACTGCAGCAACTATTTAACCCCCGTCTGATTTTCGAGCTAATCACAGCAGCTCCATGGCCATGGTTAACATTATCGGAGACTAGATTTTGATAGGGGTTTAGTGACGTCAGAAAGACCTTGAAATACTCTGTTGGAAACTCCGGAACTTTTTCGGCTTCAGTGACATGGCTGAATACTTGTTCACCATTTCCTCTCTGGGGAGCGGCAACATGTTATATAAAAATTTTCAGTCCTAAAACCTGTTTCACAGAGGGTACCTCAGGAATCGATATTGGGACTGATTTTTTTCTGTCTTTTTATAAATGACCTTCCAATTGTGTTTGTATGCAAAAACTCATCAGCGCACCTCTATGCATATGATGTTCAGCTTCACTAAGTTCGTCCAATAAAAGACCTAAACGAGCTTGGTTTTCGACTTAATGAGGACCTGGAGCACGGTGTTGAATGGTCTTCTACCGATATCAAGCAAAACATTCGATTTCAACCTTCTTCCTGATGTTTAACTCTGTAAAAACAAGTTAAGATCTGTTAGGTCTGTAACTATTGTAATTTCATTTGTATAATAAATTGCAAACTATCAGGCTATGCTCATACCAACGCTGTAATTGGTCACATTTACGGAAGCTACGAGTAACTCTGGTACTATCACTAATCACATATGCTGATGTTGTTTATTGCACTGTCGATTCATTTTCCCAGAACAAGTTACAAGTTACTTTCACTGATGCTGTGCGGTATATTTATGACCTTCGTTGGTACTTTCATATATCAGAATACCCCAGAAACGTTTTCGGTTGCACTCTGCAAGAATTCATCAAAAAAAAAACTCCTCCGTATCTGTTCAACAGACTTAACTTTTCTGCGTTCCAAAAGAACATTTAACATTAATGTAGCTAGTCATAAATACAATAACTCCTCTCGGTTGTTTTTATTTATACTGTCAAATTATGGAATATGTTGCCGCATTTTATCAATACCATTTCCAGCATCAAACACTTTAAAAGTGCAATCCTTCTTCAATTCTCTTCTTCACCTCCAAATTAACTTTCTTTAGTTAGTTTAGTTTTAGTTTTAGTTTTAAATGCATTTTATTTTCTAAATCATTAATTCTTACATACTAACAAAAAATGCTTAAATGCTAGCTTAAAATTACTTAACAATCTTACACTAACCTACTGGCCCCACACAGGCAAATTAACTTTCTTTACTTTCTCAACAGATGTACGTTTGATATTTTTTCTTGCAAATATTTACCTATATTTCTCATCCCATTCCTCTTTGTTCCCCTTTACACTTAGATTAAGATATAAAATTATGTTAGTTTTAAGAATTGTAAATCTTATCTTGTAAATGTAAATCTTAATGTACAACGTTTGTAATTAAATAAATTGAATTGAAATTGAACTCGAAATTGAATCCTACAGCGATGACAGCTCGTTACGACCTGAAATAAGCCAGATGTTGGTGGATGAGGATGGCCAACCCATCAATGGTCAATGCGACCAATTGCTACCATACTGGCCAGATCTATGAATGGTAGCCCCTACAAAGAAAAATCAACGGAAGTCAGTCAAATCATTTCTGTTATGTAGTCACCGTTTGTACGTCGCGTCTGGTCGCAGTCGGCCCCATCGAAGGACTAGCGGTCTCGCAGGGTTAAGCCATCGTTTATAAATAATAAAACTAATTTCACATTGTGTGTATACAAAATTCATAAAAGTTTACCTACTATTGTATAAGCCACGCAACTCATATCTATAATATACCGGTTTCCTCATTGATTCCTCATCGTCCTGGCGCCAGAACTTGGAAGAACCCTTTTCAACTTGATCAATTAAATTATTTTTTTTTTCGCGTACAAAATTAAAAATAAAATTTAAATTAAAACTCACTCTTACCCTAATCTTACTCTAAACAATAAATTCATAGCACCTAATAATACAGGTATCATGGATGCCTCCGTGGCTAGCTAAACCCCTTATAATGACGCTCTTCATTTTACTTTCCTATCTATCTTTCACTTCTCCAAGATCACACTCCGATTATGCTTTTGCTTTCTGAACAGATCAACGGTGGCTGTCAAGTTTCCAGGCGAGAAGCCAAGAAAGTTTGTGCGGTAAGCGGAAGCCTGTAAACGATCCAAAAGCGGACTAAAGGAGAAAGATACGTAAGCAGTGCAGTGCACTGAAATAAAAAAAAAAAAAAATATCACACAGTGCAGGTATCCCACCGCTCCCGCTCCTGATCGAAGTACTGTTCCTTGCACTCGGTCACTGCCGTTCCTGTATTTATCATACGGTACGGACAGTGACTGAGTGAATGTAACAACTGATGGATAGCGCCTTGCAGTGTTAGTGTTAACTTTAAAGTTATGACTAGGGAATTCAGGTTGGACATAGCCCATATACGCGGGCTCAGAAGTAATCACTTTTCTGCGTATATCCACGGTTGCAAGTACAGACCAACTGTTTTAGCATTTAGTGAAACACAGGTAGATCCCCGCCCATACCACTCAGATCACTCTGATCTGAAGCTAACTGGCTACGAACTAGTGCCACTATTCTTTCCTCACCGCGGTCTCGCCATTTATGTGCGTAGTGATATAACTTACCAAATTCCACCACAATGTTCCAATCTGGAATTCAATTTCATGTGGTTGAAAATTAATTTCCGTAAGCAAATTATCCACTACTGCTTTATTTATAGAAGCCCCAAATTAGACAGTAACTCGACCTTTAACGAGTTTGATGCGCTGTCTGACTACATACAAAGAATTGTATCTCTGTATCCTCATACTAAAATCGTGATTACGGGCGATTTCAATATACACAATCCTGGTTGGCTTCGAAATTCAGGACAGACAACATCCAAACAACGGTGTGTTGAGATCATCGCTGCGGAAAACAACTTGACCCAGCTTGTAAATGAGGCCCACACAAATAACAGACATTGATAGTCTTACCGCCAACACCCTGGACTTGTTTTTAACTTCTCATCCTGATAAGTACACTGTTGATGTGTTCTCCCCTCTAGGCTCGACGGACCATTGTATCACATCGACTAATTTCCTTAAAGAACCGTATGCCGGTACGAGAAAGCCAATTGGAGCGGTCTTAAATGCTTCTTTAGGAATTTTAACTGGTAGTTATGTTTCCTCGATAACGACGTGGATGTCGCTGCTTACGTGAACACAGAATATATTCTCTTTGGAATGAGAAAATTAGAAATTCTGCCTCATCCTCTATCCCAACGCTCATTTACAATAACATTCTTGTCAGCTCTCTGGACAAGGCCAATCTGCTTGCTGCACACTTTGCGGCTAGCTCAACACTCCCAGATTGTGCTTTGTCTCCGCCTATACTTAAGTGCGTGGAATCTTCAATGGGATGAACCCATTCGTGTAGTAGTAAGAGTTCTTAAAGATCTTAACATTCACAAATATGCTGGTCCAGATGGTATATCTCCCCTTCTCCTCAAGAGGTGTTATTCTATACTGGCAAAACCACTGCGTAAGCTTTTCCATCAATCCTACACTTTAGGACTCTTTCCGAGCAGAAGGAAAGCAGCATTTGTCCAGGCCGTCGCTAAAAAAGGCGAATCTTTCTCTATCTCCTCTTACAGACCCATTGCACTTACGTTTCTTCTTTCCAAGGTCATGGAAACGCTGATAAACAGTCAGCTAATGAAATATCTCGGAACACGAAAACTTCTTAACGACCGGCTGTACGGTTTTCGTAGTAACAGGTCCACTGATGATTTAATGGCATATCCCACCGAAAAGTGGAACCAAAGCATATATCAACCTGTCGAAAGAAAGATAGTTGCACTTGACAACGTTTGGCATCAGGTTCTTTTGTCGAAAATGCGTGCTTTTGGGATCGATGACTCTCTTCTTCAATGGATTAGAAAATTACCTTTCGGAACGTTAAATTCAAGTTATCTTGGAGGCTTTCAAATCTGATATTCACAAAATTAATGCTGGCGTGCCCCCGGGCTCTGTTCTGTCTCTTTTTAATTTTCATTAATGATCTCTTGTCTGCTACCTCTAATCTAATATATTCATTTGCTGACAGTACTCTCTGCTTTTAATATCCGTTCCCGGACTCACGCCCCTGCTCTTCGGCTGTAGAACGGGAACGGCAACGTATATTAAGGTCACTAAGTTCCGATATTAACAGCATAACCAATTTGGGAATTATCAACAGTGTGGAATTTAATGCTTCCAAGACACAATACTGTCTGCTGTCGTTAAAGCGAAATTTAAACACAAAGCCATTATCCATGAATGGCACTTGCATCGTCGAAACCGATAAACTTTCCATTCTCGGAATGTGTGTCAATAACAACTTTCGTTAGAATGACCACATATTCGATGTCGTGAAAGATGCTGCGAAATATCTATGTTTCCTCAAGCGCGTAAGAAATATCTAGCCTCAACATATAAAGCATTCATCCGCCCAAAATTGGAGTACAATGCAGACATCAGGTCAGGTGCTCCTAAAGCATCTCCGCACCTGCTAGATAGGATTCAAAACCGTGCGACAAAACTCGTAGGTTATACTAATATCAGTCAATCAATTGAGACCCTCGAACCCACTCACTGTTGTCCACTGAAATTGCCGGTAGCATTCCGCCCATTCAAACTTTCAACCGTAACACCCGTCTCGCTATGAAAGCTCATCAATATACCCTCAACTCTCGAACGTACTCTAAAATATCGTGATTATTTTCTAAGCCGTACAATTCGCTTATGGAATGCCTTGCCGATCTCTGTGTTTCCTGGCCGTTATAACTTACAAAACATTTAAAAACAATGTACATCGGTGCCTGTCCTTTCTTCCTCCCTTAATTTCCTTCGCCCGCGCAGTGTACAAAGATTTTCTGGGTACATAAACCCCTTGAGCGCGCGCTCATTATATAAAAAAAGAGAAGCTAACTACTGTCTGATGAAGTTGACCTCAGCTTGAATTTTCGTGACGCGTGGGCTTGAGATCACAAACTGTCGTGTTGAGTTGTAACCTGGACAATCTCTTCCAGCAGCCTGGCATGTTCAGCAATATACACAGTTTGGAGGGAAAATAACGGTAATGCTTCATCATTCGTTATGATTATTAAATACGAGTACCAGGCTCCATTCTATGGTATGTGACTCATATTTACATTACGAACTATACTTAGACCAACTTTAGTACCCATCGAGAGTGACTGGAAAATCGGTTCCAAAGCCCATACAATAAAACGATGCTTTTTTGATAAACACATACTCTTATTTCTTTTTTTATCTTACATCGGATATTTTTTTTACATAACTAATTATTTTGCTTCCGTGAATTATTCATAATTTTATAATTTTTTCCTTTTCAATAATTTGTTCCTTAAATTTTTTTTAACTATTAGATTTTTAAAATATTGTGAGAATGTTGTATTACAATATTGTCAGTAGCCGTTATTTTGGCTCGAATATAAAATTCTTCTCTCTTTAGACCACGAATATAGAAAAGGGAGTAATCCATAGGGACACATCTTCCGATATTGAGGATGAGAGGAGGGTTCTAAGGAACAGTTCCAATTTTTGTGGAAAAATGACAGGCGGAGGATGGGACTGGCATATGCGGGTCAAGGCAAATGCCGATGTCCTGGACTTCACGACGTTTTCGTATGACTTCATGCGGATCTGGATGATCGTCAAAATCAGAGACCTTGGGCTGAAGCCTTAAAGCCAGCGACGATGGGCCCCGGTTTAGGGGAGTTCCCAGAAGTTTCGTGGGAAGAAACTTGCTCCAACCTGCTCGAGAGTCGGGTGTTTGAACACCTGCAAGAACGAGTATCGACAAGTAAACGGGCCCCAATGAAAAGACAGGACGTTTACAAACGATATACTCGACAGCATGAAGAGTACGAAAATGGTGAAAGACGACCAGGAAGAAGGAGCAGAACAGTGGCCGAAAACGAAGGCTACCACATACATAGGACAGAAACAAACAGAGGAGAGACAAAGGACATACATACAAACCAAGCCACAAAGCGCGTACCTAGGGAAGACACGGTGAAGCAAGAACAACTTAGTGTCGAAGTTCGACGATAAAATGAGCACAATGATGGCAACGTTCCAAAAGAGCATGCCCATCATGAGCGAAAAAATCAATTGTCTCGAGCTTTCAGTTGCCTCATCTTCCAAGGACAAACTGACAGTCGAATGATACTAGGAAACGACAACACAGACTCGAGTAGCTTCCATTCGACAACAGGCCTTACTCTCACCAATAAAGACGAAATACCTAAGCGGCAGGGACGGGTAGATACCAGGAGGCACTTGGAAACTACTACCGAGGCGATGCCCGAGGGTAGATATGGCAACCTATAAGTAGGGAATCAAATTTGACGTCATATCCAAGAAGATGCCTGTAGAGAGCTTCGTCTTTAAGACAGAAACGCTTAAAGGCAAAAAGTGGTAACCCCTGACCAGTTGCTAACCCTGTTCCATCACCTATCTTCCAGCCCTGTCAAAAACTGGTACTGGGAATATTTAGATGAAATCGGAGGGATGAATAGCTGAGCTATCACGACCTTAAAATTGGGCTGATCAGACAATTTAAGAACGGACAATTTATGAACAGGAAACAGATATATGATCGATGACGATTCATATGACTGATTGAAATACTGCAACATAATTTAATTGCATTTATTTTCCGTTACTCCATATGGAGTATCCAAGACCTCCGCGATGAGTGTAGAAGAGCCGAAGAGTATTTGTCCGCCAGAGATCAACGTTATAAATGCCACGTGACCTTTACGGGGAAGACCAGTAAGACATTAAAACCAATAAGACTTCTCAGACAATGATGACTTGGATGTAGCGGCTCTACAAAACCCACGAATAAGTAGACCTAACAATTACACTAAACCTGGCCGGACAATTAGGACAGAAAGAGCAAACTCTTGTAAAACTGAGCCGATGATAACTTTGCGAATCCACCGACCTGTCCTTTTGGATTCCATATGTTGACTTACTTCAGATGTGGGAAAGGGAACATTAATTTCCACTGAACTAAGTGCTAGGAAATGCCGGGGGTCATCCGTTGATGCCGACCACAACCGCGAACCTCGACAAACCCAGCCAGTAAACATCTTGCAGCGTGCCTAAAACCGCACTCTCCGATCCTCCTCAACGGAAGACCCTCCATCAACGGATAGTAGAATACAACGAAGCGAGGAGGCGTATTTTTGGGGAGAAGTGATAGTGACAGCGGAGTATTCTCCGGAAACATAAAAAAAAAATACGGAGGCTAAGGGATAGTCAATTTCCCGGTACCGCGAGTTCGGAACACTGTAGGCGTTCTAAATTGTTCCCACTCTTAAATATTATATTATATTTTACAGACATATGTATTACTCGATCTCGAAGAGTCTGCACGAGCAAAACAAAAAAAAACCACCAACGAACCAAAAGAAAACCATGCCCAGTTCTAAATAGTCATGACTATTGCATCATTCAATAGACGTGGAAGTCGGATAAGGCTTAGGCAGCCTTAGTTCTTTAAAAGTATCCACCTAACCTAATAGCGAAACAAGTTCATTCAGGTAATTGGATGACTGGACACAGGCTTTCAATCATATCAGTGTCACTTGAGTAAAGTTTTGCATAAAAAATTAATCACAAATTCCAAAATCCGCATTTAGATGATACTTAACCCGTTAACCTTGATACATTTGCTACTTGAAATTTTTTTCAATAATTGTTGTACGAATACATACAAAGAGATTTACTCGTTTGATAAGATTATGGCTCCCAAAACCCACTAATACCTACGCCTTCTGTGACCCCTTTGTCGATAATATGTAATTCATCACAACACAAAATCGTTAGTGTCTTTGATATCTAATCGATTTGACCGAACACCAAAGCATCTTGAAGGTTAAAACTCTATAAATACCCGTCAAGTTTACATGGGAAAACCCCTCTTAATGTCAGTTTTACCTAAAATAGCAAATCCTGACCATTAGTAATGCCGCTTTCAGATTTCCTCTGCGAAAAATTCTTACCCATTCCACAATAGACCAAATATCGATTTAGAGCCCACCATTGCCATAAATCTACTTAGCGAACCAACAGAGAGAAAAATCGAAAAAGTAACAAAAAACGATAACCTAGAATCCACAAAGCAAAACAAAAGTTTATTTCAACGCAAGATTCTAGATAAACTATCGCAAGCAAACATGAAACCGAAAATAATGCCAATGGACTTCCTGTGGGCACAGGAGGAGAAACCTTAATATTCCTACACGCCTGTCGATTACATGAATTCTGAGTCGTTTTCTTAGCCTATACCACTGCTAAAGCGCTACCACCCAAAAATTGCCTCCCAACCAGCCTGTGCTGTTTGAAAGTAACAGCAGAAAAGGATTTAGGCCCGATCTCTTCGCCATTGTTACATTATAACCGATTACAGGGTGTTCACATAAATTAAATGAACTCTGTACGGACCACTGCTGCTTAGCGTGCAGAGGTGCTCGCTTTCTGTTAATTTCTCTTTTTCTTTCTGTTCTTGAGGGTATTGCAGCCCTTCAACGGAACACAGTATTATACAAAATATAAGGCCGCATTCGAAGAAAAAAACAGGTGGGGGGAGCAGGGAGAAATACCAAATACCTTTGCATGAATGACAGAAATCTGTTGACTTTTTGATTTCTTTCTTTAGCCAGTCTGATTTATTTCAATTGTTGGGTTACTTTGGCTGTTACTCGTAGCTTAAGGTTCTGCTTCTGGGGTGATAGCGGATGATTTGTACGGTTCGCACTTTCGCAGGACACCTTGTGTGCCCTGCCTGGGGCTTTGATTTATGAGAAAACCATAGTAGCAGCGCCTAAACCAATGAAATGGAAGACGCAGTATTCTATACTGAAACGATTTGGCTATAGTACGGATAGTTAACACGTGGCGATGGCGGCAGTTTTTTTTTTTTTTTTTTTTTTCTAACTGTCGAGGGGAATGCATCGCGTGTCCTGTTCGTAAGTGTGTGGCCTCCGATTCATTTTCACTAAATGTATCGTTTTCGATATAATTTCGATCTGAAGTTATTATCCTGTTTTATGGGTTTAATTTGATTGCGTCCGTACCGATAACGGTATTGATTGCGGTGTGTTGGATTTAGAAGGAGGCCACATTATGTTAACAAAGGGTTATGACCAATATTTCCAGCAGAAGGTATTTGACCCAGTCTATTGAACCAGTGCACTATATTTCTAGAAAAAGCTGTTTTTAAGAAGGTTGAAAGAAGTTCGTCAGATTTGGATAGTCAGTTGAAAAATTAACCCGATGAAGTGTGTGACACCTATTGACATTAAAGACATCTCTTGGAGTCCTTACCAACGATTTCCTTTTTTTTATAGATTTCCGGATCATCGACTTTCTTCTCAGTTACGTATTTACTTTGTGATAGTGGAGAAGTTTAATAAGAACATGTAACCTTGAAGAGCGAATGCATTAATATTGTCCAAGCTGTATTGTCTCTCATCGAGGAGGCTAAACTTTAAAGTAGTTATCCTCACTAGTTCGGTAAAGTGTGCACATAGAGTAAATTGAGTCCAAAGACACAAGAATGGTTAACAAGACTGTTTGGCAATACTTGTGAATTTAAATCATCTTAACTTTCATAAATTGTTAATTGCTCTTAACTTTATTTCATCTATTTGCTGGTCTATCATTTTCTTGACTAATGTAGTAACAATTTATAAAGTAATGCAATCTTCCTTTATTATGTGACTACTTGAAATTTGAAACCTTGTTAACGTACACTATTCTAATTTTTCTCATTTATGCTTACATTCATTTATCACGAGACACTTTTATTTGTTCATTCATATCACTAATTTGTATAACACTTTACTCTATGAAAGATCTCTAATAAAATTGTCTCGTTCACGTGGATATCGAACAGCGGAAAGATAAGTAGCATTTTCATTTATTTTACATAGGCAAGCACTGGTCCTTCAAATTAAATTTGTTTGATTGCTCGATTATTACAAAACAAAGACCCTTGAGGTACGATTCGTTTAGCAAGACTTATCTTGACCTATCTAGTAACTAGCAACAGTGCGTTGAACTTTTCTTCACGGGATTGCTCGTGAACATGAATTTTAGTAATAACGAACAAACAGAAATTTCGAAGCAAACCTTTTGGCGGCAGGATCCAAAGCTTTTCCCAATTTTATAATGATGGAGATACCATAAGTGTGAATCTTCACTCTTGAAATACTCCGTTCCCAAGATGACTAAAACGTTTTCTAAACATCAGAATCAGAAATGATTTGTAAAAATTCTGATGCATTAGTTTGCTTTACCGCAACAAGGATAGATAAAGGTGGCTACCCTATGTTATTCAAGACATTCATAGACCAAGCTACGATAGTATCCCTAAAAGACATATACTATTTCCATATCCAGGCGAGAACTGAGTGCACTTCGTCAGAGTCTAGAAGGTTGATCACAACAATCCATATTTATGCGAGTAACATACATAATTCGTCGTAGGGGACCTTATGCGATCATTTATAGAAAGAAGTCTCTTCATCCTTTTGATCATTTCTCATATCTCATTTATTTTTGGCGTCTTTTATTGTCTGGGTGATTGTGAAGAATTTATTTGGTAAACTCTATCTGACTGATGCCAGTAAGATAAAACCGCTTTTAGCTTAGCACATGGTAATAAAGTATCTATCCGCTATTTAAAGGGTAAAAAAATTTGCAGCATTGATTTACCAAGCTTGATCTATCTAGGTTCCTCGTGGGATTAATTTAAGGGCGCCTGTACACTAGGTCCAAGGTACACAACCTTCTCCTACATTAGGAACACCGGCCAGTGATCCTTAGCCAAAACTTCATTAAAATCTTCCTCAGCTCGTTCCCTGAAATATCTACCCCTGATGAAGTACAATATATACATAAATGGTGATTTTTTTGCTGTTTACTTTTCCAGTGTTCTACAATTGACAGTCAAAGTCAAACATACATACTGAGTTAGCATTGCCATTCCATCATGGTGATACTAATATCAGTCAATCAAATGATACCCTCGAACACCGACTTAATGTCTCCTGCCACACTTTGTTTTATCGCTATTTCCACCACCTGCGCTCCATTGAAATCACCAGTAGTATTCCACCCATTCAAACTTTAACACCCGTCTCGCTATGAAAGCTCATAAATATACCCTCAACTTTCGAACGTACTCTAAAATATCGTGATTCTTTCCTAAGCCGTACAACTCTCTTATATAATGCTCTGCCGATCTCTGTGTTTCCTGGTCGTTATAACTTACAAACATTTAAAAACAATGTACATGGGTACCTGTCCTTTCTTCCTCCCTTAATTTCCTTCGCCCGCGCAGTGTACAAAGACTTTCAGGGTACAAAAACCCCTTGAGCGCGCGCTCATTATAAAAAAAAAAAACTAAAACCTTACAAAATAAGGCTCGTGCAAGAACTGAAGCCGAACGACCTGCAACAACGTCGATGAATCTGGAAGCTACAATAAATTAGAAATTATCGAACAATTAGCAAAGGGCGAAGGACCCTTTCAGGGCTTCTATTAAAAATGCTACACCTTTTCCAGCAAAAAAAAAATTAAGTAAAACAGGGATCTGATACTAGAAAGGATGAGCACTTTGCTAATCTGTTGGATTGAGGATAATAACAGAACAAAAATTGTAATTGACTCCGTTACAATTGCAAATAAAGCGAGGAGCATTTTTCATGATCTGCAGCTAGAAAAATTAATTGAACCTGGAGTAGAACAGACAACTTCAGCAGGCATTGATCCAAATGACGCCGTAGATGATGATAACTTCTTTGTGATCGAGGATCCCCAGGAGAAGGGTATAGGGGTGACTTTCCAGAAAGTGTACAAGGCGAATGACATCATTGGCCTGAACCACGACCTGGAAAATAGCGTCCTTGCGCACAATTTCTGCCTTCGAAATGAAACAGTGAACTGGCGATTCGAGAGCTCGGGTTTCACCCAGTTTAGTGAGAAAAATATGGCAAATATTGTCATCGCCGATGAGAGGGCACTACCCCGTTCATTTCGAAGGAAGAGCTCCAACGATCTTCGAGTAGCTTAGAAGTAAGAAATCAGTGGGAACCGGTGAAATATTGAACATTGTGCTTCGACATCTCTCACTAGAAGCGGTGGACATTTACACCACCTTGTTAAATAATGTAATGCCCATTATCCAGCGCAATGAAAAATTGCGGTGGTATACCTCATCCTCAAAAGGGATAAAGACACATCCAAACCGGCGAATCTCCGGTCGATCAGTCTTCTTCCTAACATCAGTAAGGATTTCGAGAAAGTGATCAATAGATTCACGACTATACTCGTAGTAAGTGGGTTGAGGACAAACATATGGTATAGTTCCGGATACTCAATTCGGTTTCAATATCCTATGGAACAAACGTACTGGTGCCAGCCTGATTGACTTGGAGAAAGCCTTCGATACCGTATGGTTAGATGGACTCTCTTCAAGCTGAACTGGCTGGGCATTAGTAAGCCACTTCTGTATATTCTTTTTGATATGCTCTCCAGTAAGCAGTTCATCGTGAAAAAGGGTGATGTGACTTCTGCTGGAACATTTCACATTAAAAACTGTCTGCACCAAGGTGCGTTAAATTCACCGATCCTGTTCAATATTTACACAAGTGATCTAATAGGTTCACTTCACCATGCCATACCGTACGCAGAAGACTTAATCGCGTACAGATCAGGTCCAAAGGCTGAGGTCATCAATATACTTTTGTATATTGATATTGCGATATTGCGACGACTGTAAGTTGAAAATTAGAACGCCCTTGTCTGGGGCCTCTAGGGATACCAGAAAGAATTGGCGAAAGATCTCCATAGTCGGACAACACGGACAGCCACTTGCTTGTCGAAATGTAGTCAGATACTTTGGAATCTGGCTAGATTAATATCTGAATTTTAACAAACATATAGATATTGTTTTGGCCAGAGCCAAAGGCGCTTTTGCCCATACAAAGAGACTGTTTTATAGCAGCCAACTCAATGCGAGGGTAAAGATGTCCTGGATGTCCTGTGTGGTTCAACGTGAGAGCAAGTTTAGCGGAAAAGATTCGGGTGTTTGAGAGGGCTTATCTTAGGACTTGTCTTCACTTATATAGAACACCAGAGTCCCAGTACACAAAATTCTATCCTAATGAGGTCTTGTACAATAAGGCAAACCTAATAAGAGTGGGCAATTTCGTCCTTAAGTTGACTCGAAGGCACATTGCTAGAGGAATAACTTCATTGAACAACCTGATCTTCGAGACTTACTACGCCAATTATATGTATCACGAGAAAGCGCGCTTTGACGGCTTTATTCCTTCAGAAGCGTTTCACTACCTCGACATGAAAGGTTTGATCCAGGACACATTAGCGGTGCTGCTAATCTTCCACGTCGCTCGAACAGCTACGGACAGGCGACTCAACTGCGACTGAGACGTGAGGGATCTTGATCAGCAGCACCAATAATTTTGGTGGCTTGTGGGAGGAGAGGAAGCTTCTTCGTCGAATTCCTCTAGCACAAGATAACTTCACTAGAAACCAAAGCCGGTTAGCCTAGTTTTTTAGCCATGGCCCGCTTACATAGATTTTGGTAGGATTAGGGTAGATGTAAGACAAAAATTAAAGAAAAAATTAAAAAAAAGATTATAAAAGAACAAAGGGATGGGAGGCAACTTCTCTAAAAGAAGGGGTAATACACAAAGAAATAAAAAAAATGTATGATATATACAACAAGTAGTTTAAGTAGGAGACGCATGCCTTGTCGAACTTATATGTATCCCCAAGGAAATAATAAGGGCATCAGGGTTCAAGGCAGCAAAAGACAGGTTCACGCTCTTGTTTTGTGAAAATGTCAGTGGTGATTTTAAATGCAAGCCGCTTCTGATATATCAGTCCGAAGCCCCCAGTTGAAGTCTACCTTAAGAATCAGAACTTGGAATACAAAGCACAGCTTATCCTCGAAAATGTCCCAAGTCATCCTCAGTCTGTATGCAATACTAACCCAAATGTAAAAGTTGTGTTTATGCCCCCAAACACTACATCAATTATTCATTCGATGGACCAAGGAGCCATTGCCACATTTAAAAAAATGTATCTGCCGCAAACCTTTTTCACAATGGTGATATAGATGAACTTAACAAACTCACACTTCAGGAGTTTTGGCGTCAGTTCAATATTGCGGATGCGAAAAAGATTATCAAACCATCCTGCTGTAACATAAAAAAGAAACTAGTGCAAACACTTTGCTTTTACTTAGACGACGGATTGGGGTGGATGGCTTTCACCATCTCGAACTAGATAATATAAATGAAATCCTAGTCAGTATGGAAACTAATTGGCCTCAAAGGATAGGATGAATTGGGTGAAGATCAAAATCCAGAAGGCGAAGCCGACCAAATGACAATCAAAAATTTCGAAAAATGTATGTCTAAAGTAAATGAGGTCCCAGGTACGAGTATCATCGATTCTATTGATTTTAATTTCGAGACAAGATCAAAACTACGGCAGGATTGCTACGCGATTGCTCAGTATAAATGTAGAACAACAGTAGAACAAAAAAAAAATCAATAAAGCAACCAACTATAGTATTTTAAAGTTTTTCAAGATGTTGATGAGCACCAAGCTAGTACCTCAAAGTCATAGTGATTTTTTTTATTTTTACATATGTACTTTTTTATTAATTATCATCACACTATTAATATTAATTAATACATAGTATGATATTGAACTGTTTATACTTCTACTTTCCTTAAAAAAAATCTTAATAAAATATTTATCATCAAATTTCTTGGCATCGCTATATTTACATAAATTCTCTAGTCCCTACATACGCGGTGTTTTTTTTTGGAATGCATTCTTCGCGTATGTGGAAGGTTTAGTGTAAGTAGCAACCATTGATTTACCAACTGTAATAAAAATTGTATACACTTTTGCAATTTTCCCGTCTTTTTTTTTGACGATTAAAAACCAAACGTTTAAGAAATCACCCATTACAATGCAGTTTCTTTAATAAGGAAAAAAATCTAAACTGAGCTTTTTTTACTGATATGGCTTGAGCACCCAGTCTGGCACAGCATTTGCAGTTGTTCTACGGTTAGGTATGGACCAGAATCTCAACCTATCTATTCGGCCAGATCTTTTAGTAGATAGTGGCCCCTACGCGAGTTTTTGTTCACTTCATTATATGAATTCTTCCACCGATATGATCGTTGCGTTCTTTGTCAGGATCACGCTGATGCACTGATGTCCATTCAGCTACAATTGGGCAGGTGCGATTTTTTATCTAAAACAAAGCGAATGGTGTTATCAAATCGGGAACCAAGGGCTTCCAAAAATTCAAATTGAAACAAATATCGTTGAAGAGATAGAAAATATCTTAAACAAAGGAACTCAATTTTACGGAGTTATTTTTTGAAATCGAATGAATACGAGATTTCCTCTGCTGACGGTCTCCTTATATTCGAACAAATAAAGCGAAATTAAAACGAACCAATCCAGTGGTGGTTTTCTTCATTTTAAACAGTTTAATTCCACTTTGACACCCACACTTCTGACAAATATCAGAGTATTTCATGTCCTTAGGTCACAGAACCAATACTGGACGAGCCGTTAAGAAATTGATTCACTTAAATTATGCAGCACGTTTAATGACCCATGGCCATGACCTCGATCCAATACGAGTCACTAAATTATTCAAGAATTCATCTATTTCTAGAAATGTCTTAATGATTCAAATAAAGTGAACATCGGCTGTCTATATTGAAACAACGCCTTACGGGCTATGCCGAAGTACAATACAGCCAGACAAATGTTTATATTGGTCTTTCCCTTTGTTGGATGCCCTCGAGGTTCGTGATGAAAACCACAAGCCAACCCGAAACCCTGAAGCCAGAAAACATTAACTTTATGGACGTGGATAGGTTACATTCAAATAGACGCAGCACTTTACCCGCTCTTCTACTGACCCTCTACCAAAAATCGTGAAATTCACAAGAATCCACCGGAGTCTACAGAATAATTGAAATCGAAATTACCATGGAACTCAGCCTAAGAAATAACCTTCACAGTTATTGCCATCTACGGAAGGAGGATATATTATATTTTATTTAATCCTTAATTTATAGGATTACGAAGTTTTACTCACACACTCAACCACTATACAAAAAAAAAGCAACAAGTTGGAAAATATGTTTATTTTATCGACACGAGGCAAAATTAAGTGGAAATCCTATCGAATCTCCACATCATAGTTCCAAATTGTAATCTTCTCCATATTATTTTCCGGTAATCGGATTAAATAAAAGTTTGCCTCTACTTTGAAGAGAAAAAATGTTGAAAATATTGCAGGGTCGAAGGCAGCCATGTGCTGATGCGGGGTATCCCTTCACAGGAAAGAAGGCAGGAAATCAGCCACCGCATACATGTTCCGCGAATGTGTAAACTATTTGGGCAGAATTCCATATGCACGGAAGGTTTTGGTAGGATTCATCCTTATTGTTGTCATAATTTTAAATTAAGAGGAATTGTTTGTTTAAATTAGAAAAATGTTGGAAAGAGGTACCCAGATCAGTCACATTTATCTATTTATTCTACGGATTGGTAGAAGCAGCACCTGCCGATTGATTGTCTGCAAAATAATGAAAATAACTGGTGCAGGTCAACATGTGATAGAGATGGTGTTCGTAGTTTCGAAAAATTTGACGGAAGGGATTAGATGGATAAGTGTGGGTTGAGCTTATGCCTGTAAATGTGTTATAACAGTATGTCCGACACAGTTAGAATAATTTCAAAACACGAACTGAGAAATATTGGTGACGCCGCGTAGGTATTGTACTTAAACAGTGAACGCATATTAAGGTCAAAATTTCAGAGTAAGGAAAAAATAAATGTGATCACAAAGCCGCAAGGAAGAAGCATCCCTTTACAAATTAATTAATAGTAATATACATATACATATCTACATATATATGAATAATAATAAAGTTCATAACATAGTACTTGCCGTACCAGTAATCAAAATACAACTTTGATCAACTATAATCGTAAGAGATCGCTGCAACCTTTTCGGATCGAGTCTCCCTTAACCTATCGGAAACCAACCAACAACAAAGAAAAACCCTTGGTTCGATGATGCATGCATGTACATTGTACATAGGAAGATAACGGACGAGAGGAAACGAATAAAAATTGCAATGAAGGCGAATGAACAAGGCAGTCGGGGTTACAAATCGTCCTCGACGAGTAGACGGGTTTATTTGGAATCTTAATTTTTTTAAAATATTTGTATATTTGTTTAAAATTTTGATAAAACATTCGTTAAGAATAATAAATATGAATTTAAAACAATTTTATTAATTTTTTTAAGCCTTTTATTGTTGTTTAAAAAAGATGTTTCAGCACGGCGCGAAAATTGTACTAATTATTTTTCTTCACTTGTTGGTTTAAATATTGCGATACAAAACAAAAAAAAACGGGTGTGGGGTCAGGGAATCCCCCTTAGGAACAAAGTCCCTTTCTCTTTTTCTTTGGCTCCTAATGTAAAAATATAAATTCATTCTAAATTTTTAAGTTCGTCCCCTGCTGTGTAACCTTAAAAGACATACATATAGACCCACCTCCTCTTCTCACAACAAACCCAGCTCCAATTGGAGTTTTAAAACTAAATTTTTTCCTAATTGTAAGCCTCCCACCCATACTCCAACTCCCCCTATTCCACCCCAAACTAAGCCCCAACGTCAACGTGTCTCTTTCCACTTAATCCCTACAGCTCAAACTCCCGCCATTCAACCCCTAACACACACGCCTTTCCCTAATTTCGACCTCAGAACTAGAGCTAAGTATCCTAATTTCTTCAGTTCTCACATTTTAAACCCCACTTCAGAAACCCTATCCTACACCGAACTCATTAACTACTCCCTCTTCCATAGACCCCCTTTCGCCACCCGCTGTTAAATTAACGCAGCAAACTAGCGATACCACCGCATGTCGCTATGAGCTCTCTAGGCTTAGGGATAAAAAGATTTCTGTGAATATACGTCTATATCTCGCCTATCTGCACAATAAATCCGACTCGGTGTGCTACGAGGGTAAAACAAAAACAAGCGTCATGGTTTCCATCCAGCAGGAAGGCTTCCCTACCGACGTTACCAGTTTCAGGAATCTTTATATAAGGTATCTCGAGATTTTCAATACGCCTCCCCAAAAAGTTGCAGACGATCTTGCCGCTCTTCGCCACCATGTACACTCTAAAAGAGTCTTACATCTCAAACGCAGTCGACTTGACCACGATAAATTTTTTCGACCCTAAAAAGTCATGCAAAAACCTACCTCTCACCTTCTATTACTAGAACGTAAGAGGACTGCGTTCTAAAATCCACGCCTTTTTGCGCCAATTTCATGCTCTCTCATTTGATATCTACGCTCTGACCGAAACTAATCTTATCCCCAACATAAAAGACCACGAGTTATTCCCTCTTTCTTTTAATGTTTTCCGGGATAATGATCGCACACCTCCTAGATTGAATCTCCTTGTCGAGGTGTCCTACTGGCTATTCATAACAGCTTGGACTCCTCTCTCGTTGCAACATCAT
The DNA here is from genome assembly GCA_963966105.1 of Volucella zonaria. Taxonomy (NCBI): domain Eukaryota; kingdom Metazoa; phylum Arthropoda; class Insecta; order Diptera; family Syrphidae; genus Volucella; species Volucella zonaria. The sequence goes on along the minus strand of OZ014534.1, from coordinate 41,759,179 downwards.
CCTCTCCTAAGATCGACTTTGTGCCAGTTAAAATAACACTTCCTCGTTGATGCTTGTATGTATGAGGGCAGGTCAATAAGTCCGTGACTTTTGGATTAAAACAGATTTTTTGATAAAAAAATAATTTTATTTTTCAACATAGTCTTCCTTGAGCTCTATACACTTTGTCCAACGCTTCTCCAATTTTTTTATCCCTTCCAAAAAAAATGATTTGTCGAGGTCCTCAAAATGACGAGATGACTTCATCATTGGAGTCAAATCTTTTTCCACCAAGCCATTTTTTCAGGTTTGGGAACAAGAAGTAGTCGCTCGGAGCCAAATCTGGAGAATAGGGTGGATGAGGGAGCAATTCATAGCCCAATTCATGGATTTTTGCCATGGCAACTGCACATGTGTGCACCCTTGCATTGTCTTGGTGGAAAAGAACTTTTTTCTTGGCCAAATGAGGTTGTTTTTTTTTCAAATCGTCATTGAATCGGTCCAATAAGTTGGCATAATACGAGTATTCCCCATTGATTGTTCTTCCCTTTTGAAGGTAGTCAATGTGGATTATCCCGCGTGCATCCCAAAAAACAGTCGCCATAACTTTATTGGCCGACAAACCCACCTTGGCCTTCTTTGACGCCGATTCACCCTTAGAAACCCACTGTTTTGACTGTTGTTTGTTCTCTGGTGTGTTGTGATGGATCCATGTTTCGTCCACGGTTACAAAACGGCGCAAAAACTCCTCCATATTGCGATTAAACAACGCCAAACCTTCCTGTGAAGTTGTTACACGATTGCGTTTGTGGTCGACTGTGAGCAAACGCGGCACCCATCTTGCGGAAAGCTTTCTCATGCCCAAGTGATCATTCAAAATTGAAACCACTGAGCCATGCGAGATCCCTACGGCTTCCACAATCTCTCGCACTTTCAATCTTCGGTCGGCCAACACCATATCGTGAATTTTTTCGATTGTTTCGGGTGTAGAGACCTCAACTGGGCGTCCAGGACGTTCGGCATCTTCAGTGCTTGTACGGCCACAACGAAATTCAGTAAACCACTTTTTTACCATTGAAATCGATGGTGCAGAGTCCCCATAGTATTTATCAAGCTTAGCCTTGGTCCCGGTAATGGTTTTTTTTCGCAAGAAATAATGCTTAATAAGCACACGAAATTCACTTTTTCCCATTTTCTCCTCAAATTAGTGAGTAGTCTGATAAAAATAGCTGTCAAACACAAACTAACTGACGCAGCAAGTTTAAATTTTGACAGGAGTCAACTGACAAATGCCTGTTGACAGGAGCAGTGTTGCTGTTTCAGTAAAGAGGTCAGAAATTCAAAAACTTATTGACTTATTGACCCGCCCTCGTATGTTTACGTGTTGTTACTTTCTTCCGGCACAATCTATCGAATCTTACCAACTTGCTATTGCAGCAATTGACAATTTAATCGACTTATCAGACTCGCTTCATGATATTGCTATCTTCGGCGATTTCAATGTGCCTCAGCTGAAGTGGACTCCATATGGCATTTCTAACCATATGGAAAGTCAAAAGTGACGACACAAAATTTTTTAAAACTATTTCCTCTACCCATGACTGCCCTTCTTCAAGAAGACCTTGATCGGTTTTCAATCTAGTGCCTCAAAAACTGCCTAGAGCTTAATATAGCCAAATGTCAATCTATAACCATCTCACGAAAATGCAACCCGTCTCCTCCCCGACTTTATTTTCTCCATGGTCTACCAATTCCCCTGGTTTAGTCTCTTCAAGACCTTGGCATATTATTCGACTGTGAGCTTAATTTCTGATCGCATATCGTTAAGATGATCCTCAAAGCCAACTCATCACTCGGCTTTATTAAACGATGGTCCAAGGAATTTTCCAACCCGTATGTAACCAGATCTCTCTTTGTTCGCCCGCTGCTTGAGTATGCCAGTCTAGCTTGGTCCCCCTTTCTCCGGGTTCATGTTTCCCGAATCGAGGGTATTCAACGTCGATTCCTCCAATTTGCTCTGCGTGGTCTGACGTGGAATGACCCTTACATCCCTATTAGGACAGCCTCAAACTTCTCAATATTAATTCGTTAGAAAAACGTAGGAATACTGCTGACATTCTTTTCATTCATCGACTGCACTCAGGTTCCATCGAATGCGCATCCTTTTTGAACCCCATTTCCTTCAATACCAACTCCCGCAATCTGCGTTGTCCTCGTCTCTTCTATCTACCGGTCCACCGCACCTTTTATAGCTCCAACGAACCAATCTCCCGCATGCTCCGAAAGGTCAACTCAAACCTCTCCCTTCCTACGAGTAATTTCCACCTCAGCATTCCTCGTCTCAATGAAGATCTCCTCCATCACGCCCTTGGCCCCTAGGTCATAAGTCTTTCTGTTAGTTTTTGGTCCTAGTTTTTAACTTAAATTAAGCTTGTATTAAGCCAGTAAATCGAGTCCTCAGCCCCCACCAACAATTAAAATACAATATAATTTTATTTTGTTTTTTATTTTCAATGAAAATTATGTAAAATGAGGAACAATATGAAGTCAAAATGTGTCTTTAAATAAACTAGGAAAAATATCAATTTATTGAAAATTAGTTAACAAATAGTGAATTACAAATTTTACAATTATATAAAATACATGTAAAAAAATAGTTTAGCTCTCATCATGTTTTATAATGGTAATTATTGGCTTATGGGAACTAAAATAAGATACATATAATTCAGATTCGATTTTGTCAAGTATCTCGAAAAAAAGCATCATTTTGCATTTTGCTGTGTGCAACATATCGAATTCTGATAAAAAAGATGTAAGTTCTTCAAATTTTCCTTTCTTACTGAAGTCAATGTTGAAGTCTCCAGGCAATATGAGTGGAAGCTTATGAAACAATATATTCTTACAGCGCTCGATGAATAAATAATATAATATCCTCTATTTTTTGATTGGGTATATCTCCCAAAACAGCTATTATAACTACTTCAACGCATAAATGTATCTGACTACGAATGCCTAGTGCTCAATTCTGTAATGTTTGACCAAATCATTTCTATATTTTCTATACAAATGTGGACAGTATGTTCAGAGTTCTGGTATATTGCGCCTCCACCTGCAAGAACATTCTTTCTTTTATATTGAGAAATGCAATTGAAATTTTGGGCAACAATTTTTTCTTCATTTTTCATAAACGTTTGAGAAAGTAAAAGAAGATCAGAATTTTGAACAACTGGATCCATAATATCCAAGATATGATCTCGTAAACTTTGACAGTTAAAGGTGAATAATGATAGGCCCTTTGCACTATGAATCATATTCAGGATAGCTTGTGTTCTGGTCTGCAATGTGTTTAAAGAAAATCTATGGAATTCCTACAGCAACCCCTCTGTTAATCTAGCTTGCTTTCGATTATGATAAAACTTAAATTTTTTTGGATCAATTTGAGGTGTTACAATATAAATTTTTTCGATATTTGTTACACGAGATAACGCAACGTAAACGAGTTCTGCCAATGTTCTTTACTGTACTCGAAAACAATTTCGCTGATAGTTCCATCCTGTGATTTATGCATGTCATAGCACAAGCTGCTATCAAAGGAAAATGCTTTCGAGTAGCAATAATTTCCTTCGCAGATGTCAACGAAATATTCGCAAATCGTAGTTCCATAGGCACAGCAAGTTTACTAATTCCACTTTGTACAGCTAATCGAGCAGCTTTTCTTCTCTTCTTACGACCAATATTTGTTGAGCCACAAAACTCCAACCAAACCCTAACTACAATATTATTTGTATCCAAATCTAAATGCACTAATTATCCAGTTGTATCAATGTTTGTTGTAATAAGTTAAAACCTGCCTTTTACAAAAGTAATTTCGTACGGTTAACCGCCAGTATCGATAATTGACGCTTTATGTAATCTTGCTGGAAAATTGACATCTTGCTCATGGTTTTTAGACCCAGTCATTATATCAGTAGCTGTAGAGATAATTTTGTCTTCAAATTGCTCAACGTGCAGGCGAATCCCATTTGGGCATAATTTTTGTGTATCAGCTTTTGTAAAAAAATTAGCTTGCCTCATAACTTGGTTGAGCTGATAAACTATACGCGATTAAGTCGTCTGCGTACGCTACGGCATGGTGAAGTGAACTTGTGTAAATGTCGAATAGGATCGGCGAATTTACCGCATCTTGTTGCAGACTGGTTTTAATATGAAATGTTCCAACAGAAGTCACATCGCCATTCTTCACGATGAACTGTCTACTGGAGAGCATATCAAAAAGAATATACAGCAGTGGCTTTCTAATGCCCAACCAGTTTAAGTTGAAGAAGAGTCCCTCTAACCATACTTTATCGAAGGCTTTTTCCAAGTCAAAGAGGTAGTGTAGTGGTTCTTTGCTTTGTCAATAATTGGATATCAGAAACCCGTTTAGACGAGGCATGAATGACATCATGCCCCGATTTGAAACCGAATTGATTAGGCGGAACTACTGTATATGTTTATCATCAACCCACTTAGTCCTTGCTGATATTTGGAAGAAGGTTGATCGATCGGAGATTCGCCGAATTCGATGTTTTCCTATATGTTTTATTCCTTTTAGAGATGGGGTGCACCACCGCAGTTTTCCAATGCGCTGGATAATGGGCATTATTCCTTGCATTATTAAACATGGTGGTATAAATGTCCAGTGCTAGTAGTGGATGATGTCGAAGCACAATATTTGGTATTCTATCGTTTCCCACTGATTTCTTATTTGTAAGTGACTCGAAGATCGTTTGGTACTCTTTCTTCGAGGTGCAGGGGAGTAGTACCCTATCGTCGCAAATGACATTATTTGCAATACATATTGTCGTCACTGAACTGGATGAAACTTGAGATCTCGAATCGTCAGTTCACTGTTTCATTTCGAAGGTAGAAATTGTGCACAAGGACTCGATTTTCCAGGTTATGGTTCGGGCCAATAACTTTGAACCAATACTTTTAACCAATACTTCCAATTCAGCAGTTTCGTTGGTAACAATTATATCGGTGCTTGAACCGCAATGGTCACTGTCATAAACGAAAGTGTGTAAAGAGGTTGTACCTATAGTGTGTTGGTTAGTGCATGTTAGTTCTTCAATCAGCCTCAGTAATGCACATTCAATAAATTTACCGCTTCTGTTAAAACTGAGTATTGGGCAAATTAATTTCGAAAATTTGTTGATAATCTTGCAGGTTGGGAGGATTTTGAAAAATTAATTCATGCCATGAGACTTTTAAAGGGACCGGGCCTATAATCCACTCGATCGCAAAAATTATGTACAATCATGGCATAAGATTATAAAAATAATAAATGGACGAGTTTTGCGATGAAGTCAATAGTGATAGATACCAGACACCAAAACGGGCCCCTTGCGATCCCTGTGGAACCAGTTGAATTTGTCTTCAAACGGCAAAAGCCTGAACAATCTGCCAGGTGAAACACCCAATTTCTTTGCAAAAGCCAAGAAGGCCATTCAAGTTCGTGTCGTCTATTTCCTCTAGGTTTCCTAAAAAAGTATTTCCCTAAAAATTTTTTTCGACTACTCGATATTGCCTCGCATTCACACAGTTTGGGTGTTATGTCCTCAACAGCTTGCAGATCACCGCAGAATCTGCAATTATCCGTATCTGATAATTTAAGTCTCTTTGCGTGTTGCCGCAGGAGGAAGTGTCCTGTCAGGATTCCTATTACTCTCCTAACCTTACCTCTGTTTAAGTTTATTAACTTCCTAAGCGACCAAGGAACATTGGATACCCTTGACCACCTTAGGTTGGCAGCCTCTGTGATTTTTTCCTCGATAGTGCCCCTCACTATGCAAAGGTGCGGTTTGATGTTGGCAACCTCGTTATTGTCGAGTAGCCCTCCTTTTCCTGCAAGCCCGTCCGCTTGTTCATTTATTTTAATAACTTAGTGTCCTGGTACCCAGCACAGTCTTATCCGGTTCTGACTGCATAGTGCCTTAAGCGTTGCGCAACAGCCCCTGATTGTATCAGAGTTGACGTTGGTTGATTCCAAACCTTGACTGTGGACTCGCTATCGATGTACAAGTAGATAGCAATATCTCTTTCGGATACTTATCTCATCTGCATTAGGTCAGCCGTCCTGAAGACAGCTAAAACCTCTGATTGGAAGACGCTGCTTGCGCCCCAGCCCTCCCTCTCCGGATATATTATATCACACGGGATTTCAAAGTTGACCAAGGAAGGAATTTCATCAGTTAAAATTGGATTGCCTGGCAGTAGCTCCGCTAGAACCGTGCCAAATCCGAAATTACTGCTCTTGAAGTAATCCAGATTAGTGAGGCATTTCGGACTGTTGCCAGCAAGTTTTTTGATCTGTAAATCAAGCGGCGTTGAGTGCAGAAAAATGTCCAATGCTGCCGTAGGGGTGGTACGGAGCGCACTTGTAATGGCTATGGAAGATGTTCTTTGAGCCGCCGCTAATTTCCCGTAAACCGTTTTCTTGTTAGTTGCTTTCCACCATAATAGTGCGCATACGCAAGTATGGGTCTTACCACCACCGTACTGGTATATTGCCATAGCAGGTTTTAAGCCCCACATTTTTTCTACCTTTCTTTTGCAGATAAAATAGCATAATATGCGGTTTTGGTTCTTTCCGCTACTTTAAGATTCCAATTCAGCTTTTTGTCCAGAATCACGCCCAGATACTTCGCACTGTCAAAGGGACAGTTCTACTCCGTTGAGTTTTGGGAGTTTGAATTGCGGTATCTTGTACTTTCTGGTAAAATGAACCAGGTCCATTTTGGAAGGGTTGGCATTGAGACCACAGCTTTTTGCCCAAGGGCTGATTGTGTTCAGGGCAATCTCCATAATGTCGCTTGAAATACTTAAGTATTTTCCCTGCACTATTATGACCAGCTTGGGAATGTCATTGATAATCAGCACATAAAAGAGTGGAGATATGACTTCTTCTTGACGGGTTTCCCTGGTTACGGACATTCTAGCCGAGCTTTGCCCAGTATAACAGTTTATTTTCCTACTTGCAAGGATGTTGGAAACCCAGTTTGTAATGCCCTGTTCAAAGTTAGCGTCTACTAGAGCATTTTTAATGGCGGTTCACACCACGTTATTGCAGGCTCTTTCAATATCGAGGAACATCGAAGTGTAGACTCCTCTCTATTTTCCCCGTCACCTAGTACAGGGCGGTTTCAAGAGATTTTCCTTTCATATATGCACGCCGTGACTCAGTCAAAAAGCCATTACTGCATCTATTCCTAATGTGAATCTCCAGTAATCGCTGAATTGCCAACCATAATTTTTTCCTATTAATAAGAACACCTATTTCCTCTTCGCAGAGAGAGAGATCAATATTGCCAGTGTACCGTTACATGTCCGGGTCATCTGATACTGTGGAACCCGGAAAGTGGGTTTCCACCAGTGTTGCTAGAACCGCTTGGCTACTTTTAGCCCCAGATTCCGTCATGTTTTCTAAGGTAGCTAGGAACGCTTGCTTCCTTTGAAAGAACTTTGCGTAACCTCGAAACCTCGTCTGTTACCGCGATAAATTCGTAGTACTGTTTTGTTTGTTTAAAGAACACTCAAGTGGGCGTGACTACACTTATGATGCCAAAGCCAAGTTTTCGGAAAAAGACATGAAGTCTTTTTTGACTTTCTGAGTAGGTACTTAAATTGTTTCGTAGTACTCATCCTATGTACTGTCGCTTCAGAAGAGCTTCGTCCTATTATAGAGTTTCATAACATCTTTCCTTTTTCAGCCAATCTCCGTATTCCACCATTTTGGTTGAGCCGTTTTAGGTGTTCTGTTAGCCGGTCACGCTTGCTCGAACGCCATTGTTAGTACCTTGTTAATATTTTCTACCGCCCCATCTAAGTTAACAATATTATCGCAGGTGATTTATTGAGTATTCAGGCGTATATTTACCACTTCTATATACTTGACTCAATCAGTCAAGTCTGAAAGTTCACCTTAAAGCGCATCCATCGGTGATCCGACATTGACGCTTCGTCAACTACCCTCAATTCTCTTATTTCTAACACTTCTGCATTTGTAGCAAGGATGATATCTAGCACCTCCTGCCTATTTTTCACAGCAAGGGTGGGTGAATTCCCTCTGTTACAAATACTGGGGTTGGAAAATCATATAAACACTCACCTCTTGGGTTGATATCACCGCTTCCCCATCGTGTATGATGGGTGTTTGCGTCACAGCCCAGTACCAGCATCCAATTTTTTTGCTCACCAAGTCCTTTAACTTCTCCGAGATTACTACCTCTTAGTCATAGTGGAGGTAGGCCGGGCCCAGACAGAGTGGTTTTCCACACTGCCTTTCGCAGGTTACCGTTGTCAGATCTCCTGAGCTGTAATTACATAAAAGAATGCCACTATATAGTTTTTGATAAGGATGCAGGTCCTGATCTTACCTTCTGCCTTTTAGAACAACTCGTAGTTTTTCACCCTAAGACCTTGAATCTTGTTGTCCTTATTGATAGAGGGCTCTTGTATGAGTATGGCTGTGACGTCCTGTCTGGTGATGTACTCCACCAGACAGGCCGTTGTTGCCTTACTGTGGTGGAGATATACCTGCAGCACTTCCATCCTCCTCGTCATTTCTCTTGACCGATGGCTTAATCATCAACCTACCCATGCTGTACATTACCATACCTTTTGATTTTTTGAATAAAGTAAGCAGTCCCTGTTAAACAGAAAATGCTGCCGTATAGCCTTCTAGGCCCCGTCTTAAGGACTCTACATGTATCGGCTTTTAGCTCCCGATTCTGCACATGGAGTAGTCCCAGGAGTTTCTAAGGGAACGTGTAGGGACACGGAACCCATACCCATGCTGTCGGCACTTTGCTAACTCTGCCACCGTCGTGCGTTTTAGTTTGATGCTTTTCCAGGCATCGCATACTTCAAAAATGAAGCATCTGAGGAAGTCCACAGACTTATTCCCACAAGCTACAACCAGCGCCATCGGATTGAAGTTCCGGTTTCCTGTGGTGGATAGTTCCTTTCACAGGACGTTTTGGAATTTCTCCTCGACGTATTTCCAATGGTCGATTGTTAGACGACCGCAAGGCTCGCTCGTTAATTACAGCAACGAGAAGCTCGACTTTTGGGTCAATTTGCTTACGACGCAATGCGGATGAAGTACCAGCCTTTACATTTTTTGCATCGTTCAGCTCTACGACGTCGTCGGATATGCTTCTCTTGCTGCTGAAATTCGCCTTCTTTCCAGAGACGCTGGCCACTTCTCTTAATTTTGCCGGCTTTGCAGCTACATCGCCCTTGCTTACCGCCTGTTGAGTAAGCGATTAGTTGACTAGGATGGCCTTCGCTCTCTCAAAGGCGGCTTTTTCCCATTCGCTTACGCTACTGGGATCACAGCCCTCATATTTTGCTACATTACGCCTAGCGTTACGTAACAAAGCTGTTGTGCTTTGGTGTGCGTTCTTCGCACTCTTAGCAACGGTGATAGAGACGGCAGGCACAGCGGCACAGCACCACAGTGGCACAGCACAACAGTGGCACAGCACCACAGTGGCACAGCACCACAGCGGCACTTCGGCCGCGCAAAACCTACGCCATTTCACAGTAGACTAAGAACCCGACAAAAATATTTTGGTCCTTATCAAGCTATATCAATCATTCTAAACGAACGCTATGAAGAAATGAAAGTTGGCGAGCACGATGCCCCTGAGAAGACCTTCACCAGTGCCGACAAATTGAAAAAGTGGCCCGATGAATCATCTTTTGCAAATGGCAGTCCAGATGGACGAGTATGGGAAGAAAGGGCACGAGAAAAAACGATTAAAAACTGCAACGAACGCGAATATCTTCTAATATTCCTCTTAGTCTCTTTTTTTTTAAAAGAAAACAGTAAAGCATAACAAATATACAGGTAAATACTTTCATTTAAGGTTTTACCATATGCATACAGCCAATGACTTCCACGTGCTGATTACTGGGAGCCTAGCACCTGCTGCTTCAACGTATTTGAATACCAGGTCCATAGGGATCTCCAACACTACGTCAGGGTGTTGAAAAAGAGTTGGTGGTGGATGAGCCCTTAATAAGGGCCAAACACAGCACTCTCATCCCCGAAGTAGGTTACTGGCTCCGGAACTTGGTCCGGCTCCTTTTGACCTAGGGGTTTCAAAAACGGCCTGGCCCTCCAGGTTGGGTGCTGTACGTGGGGTTAACTGCCCAACCACGTAAAAAAGTAATTGTTGCGAAACGACCAATAGCTTCGAATAAGAACGTAACGAACAAAGGACAACGACTTTCGAATCTCGACGTGGAATGTTCGGACCTTGAACAGGCCGCGTGCAGCCGAACAATTAGCGGAGACCCTAGACTGCTATAAAGCAGTTTTGGATGCGAGTTTATTCTAAACGGCAGATTTAGGCAAGGAGTCTTGAAATTTCGACACGTGAGTGAAAGCCCTACAATAATCCGTATTAAGGGTGGCCGTGGTGTAGTGGTACTAGCTATCGCTTCTCACTCGGAGGGTCAAGGTTCGAATCCTAGCCACAACAAAGTTTTCATTTGTGTAATTGGAACTCAGTCAGAAAAATCTGCGTGTGAAGGCATAACACTGACATGTAGATTTGGCTGTTGTAGGGTTTTCAAGCACAAAACAACCGTTAAAATTCACAACCTCACATTCCGAGAGAAAAAAAATCTCTCCGTCCTATTCGGACTCCCACCCCTGGAGAGTCAATATCGAAACCAAACACACCTGAGTTTCAAACCACTACATCACAAACTTTCCTTTCTCCTCCTTCTATCTTTCCGCCCGCGCCCAGGCAACAGTATAAGGGTATTCATAACACCTTAGGCGCGCGTAAGTTATAAAAAAAAAAAAAAAAATGGAGCGTTAATTAAATGAACTCTGTTCCTACGAATAACCCGCTTATTTGTCTCAACTAAATATGAACGAGGCTGAACTTGTCTTACAATTTTCCCGTGCCTTCTGAGATCAGTAATCCACACGAAATCTCCTGGTTCTAATTTACTCAATTCCCTTACTCTATATCTCCTATCAAAATTCATTTTGTATCTCCTCCTATAAGATTGTTCCTTCGGTATTAGGTTCCGGAAATCCGGTTGTTCCTTTAAATTAAAATCTGGTAGAGTCTCCCGAAGTCACCTCCCAAAACTCAGTTCCGCTGGACTATATCCGCTTGATATCGGTGTATTTCGATACGCCAAAAGTGCCAATTCAACATTCCCTTTATTTTTTTCAAAATATTTTTAGCTACTTTAACTGCGGCCTCTGCAGCACCCTTGGCCTGATGATATTGTGGACTGCTGGTGATCACATTAAAAGACCATTCCTTGGCAAACTGTCGGAACTCCGATGAGTCTAAATTTTGCAATTGAGTTCCACTGTCTGTGTAACACTCTGCGGTATACCATGCCGACAAAACCTTGACTTACATATCTGTATGATGTCTCTCATCCTCATCCGTATGAGTTCCGCTACCTCAAAAAACCTCGAATAACAATCCGTTATTACTATGTACCACTTACTGTCCAATTTAAAAAGGTCCATAGCAGCCTTTTGCCGTGGATATTCTGGAAAATCAAAAGCTATTAGTGGTTCATGCTTATTTGTCCTTTGTTGTACGCATGCGGGGCAAGTCCGCACTTTCTCCTCAATGTCCTTAGATATTCCAGGCCACCACATAGGCCTTTGAGCACGTATTCTTATCTTCGTAATACCCAGATGGCCATTATGCAACTTTGCAAGCATCATATGCCTCAAATTTTTTGGTATGACAATTCTGTTTTTGCGTAATAGCACATTGTCAATTAGTGCAAGCTCGTCCTTTACTGCATAAAAGTTCTTCATCTCTAAACTAATTTTGTTTTTCGACGGCCATTGCGTTCTAATGTACATTTTTAATTGTTGACACTCTGGGTCATCTATTTGCGATTTAATTACCTTAACAATATTTTCATCTTTCATTTTTATATTATGTATGAAAAGATATCTGATGTACATATGCGCTTATTTCTTCGTGCAATTCGTCTTCTTCTGGAATATCCTTCAATGGCGTTCTGGACAAATGATCAGCAACGACAAGATTTTTCCCCGGTATGTAATTAATCAAATAATCGTGTCTCAACATTCGCATCCGCATACGTTGCAATCTTGGTGAGAGATCATCTATGCTTTTAGTTTGTAGAATTTGCAATAGAGGTTTGTGATCCGTTTGTATTTCAAACCTCCCTCCAACTAAATAATTTTTTCGTTTTTCGAAAACCCAAGCTATTCCCAACGCCTCTCTTTCGATATTCGTGTAGTTTTTTTCTGCTGATGTAAGATTTCTTGAAATATATGCTACTGGGCATTTATCTTTACCATGCTTTTGCAGAAGAACTGCACCTAGTCCTTGTTGGGAAGCATCGCATGAGATAATAGCCTGCTTTATTGGATCATAAATTCTGAGATTGGGGGCTGATGATAATTTTTCTTTTATCTCCTTGAAAGCTTTTTTTTAAGTAGACCTGAAATTGGCTCAAGAATAGCTAATTTGTTTGGAATGTACTTACCAATAAAGTTAACCATTCCTAGGAATCGCTGAACTTCTTTAACATTGTTCGGTGCTTCCATTTCCCTGATTGCCCTTGTTTTACCTTCATCAACTCTAATTTCTCCCTCCGAAATAGTGTGTCCTAAGTACGAAATTTTTGTTTTGGCGAATTCCGATTTTTCTTTGTTAAGCGTCATCCCTTTGGATCTTATTCGTTTAAGTACAGCCTCTACACACTCATCATGTTCTTCAAATTGTCTCACCCCATATTAGAATATCATCCATGTGAGCAACACAATTCTTCATGCCCTCCAAGAGTTTTGTAATTTTTTTTTGAAAAATCTCGGGAGCCGATGTAATTCCGAATGGTAATCTAAGACATTTATATCTTCCAAAAGGGGTTAGAAAAACTGTCAATTTCTGAGATGCTTCTGACAAAGGAACCTGCCAAAAACCACTATTCGCATCAAGCTTGGTGAAAAACTTGGCCCCAGTGAGTTGCGAAAGTAAATGGTCGACGCCGAATATTGGATGCACCTGCCTTCTAACACACCTGTTTAACTCGGTAAAGTTTATGCAAATCCTAATGCCTTCCTTTTTGGGAACAACGACCATTGGTGCGCACCAATCCGATGCATCCTCCATGGGTGCAATAACTCCACTTTTTACCATTTTATCTAGTTCCTTCCTAACCTTAGTGATTAAGTGAACAGGTACTAGCCTCGTAGTTGAAATTGCATAAGGTTTCGCTTTTGAATTTAGCTCAATTTCATACTCTTCTTTAAATGTTCCCAATCCTCTAAACACTTCTTTAAAGTCCTTGAACCAGTTTCTCGTCGAAATATGAAATAGTTTCTTTTTCAATCCTAGTTTTCCTATTTCTGTTTTCCCCAATAAAGACATTATTTTCTCTTTAGTTATGTAAATCATTCCCTCAATGCCCTTCTCTCTATATTTTAAATTTACTTTAGCTTTTCCAATTACATTTATTGCTTGGTTGGCACTGTACAGCTTTGCCGATGTTTTTTCAATGTACGTGCCCACGGTATTCTTAACCGCTGCCCAAGGTACTAAGGTTACATCAGCACCTGTATCCACTTTAAAATTTACTTTCTTTTCATTTAGTCATAAATCAATGGTCCAGTCTTGCAATACTGCACCAACAAAAAATTCCTCATTCTCCTCCCTAACCTCATTTACCCTTTTTGTCCTACATAACCTTGCGTAATGTCCAACTCTCTTACACTTATTGCAATTTATATTTTTAGCGGGGCACTTGTTATACTCATGACGCTCAAATCCACATCGCATGCACTTTTGATCTCCTACACCTTTTTCCCTGCCTTGAATACCCCCTCTCCTATAGTTTTTCATTTGTCTATTGAGTCCTATTTTATGTTTCTCGTTTCTGCTTTTCTTATCGGCAAACTGCTCCACTCTGCACACAGCTGGTGATACTGGAAAAAGCTCGTGTTTTTGCCCGAGAGGCTCCTCTACCTGGCGAATCGACGTAATAGCTTTCTCTAATGATAGATTTGGATCGAGCTGTAATCCGTCACTCAAGCCTGTGTCTTCCATACCTACAATTAGGGTTAATAAAATCATTTCATCATGCAAATTTCCCCATTCGCAATACTTTGCAAGCGCATGCAAAGCTGAAATAAATTCCTCCCCTGTTTCATCCCCTTGCTTTCTTTTAAGAAATTTTGCCCTTTCGTATATCACATTTCTTTTGGGAATAAAATATTTTTCGAATTTATCTATATATTCAACATATGTTGTAGGAGGTGGAGTAAATGAAGAAAATATTTCTTCGGCTCTTTCGCCCATGCAGTATATAAGTATGTTTACCTGGGATTTGTCAGTTGTCTCGTGGAGTCCATTTCCCATTCGGTATCGTTCAAAGCGCTTGAACCATTTCTCTCAGTCTGATGGTACAAATGAAAATTCGTCCGGGGGGCTTAGGGTTATCTGCATCTTTTGACTTTGAAGATGTGTGGTGCTTGTTGATGGGTAATTTCCTTTTTTTCCCTTTCCGTCATGTTAACACATGTCTCCTCACTTTCAATGTAGTTTTTGTCAGGACCAAGTTTACTATAAAACACTGTTTCGCTTAAATGTTATTTATTTTTAATTGCTCTATGTGCTTCTTTATAAGTATTTTAATTACTTCCCTGTTTTGCAATTATTTGTTTCGAACAGTTTTTTTTTTTTTTTCAATTTGGGCTCTTATGAGGTTAAGGGTTTTTTTTCTCTTTTTTCAACCGCTGCCACCATGTTTAAGGCTTAGACCCAAAGTAAAAAAGAGGGATCTTTATTCATATGACATAAGATGACAATATTGGTATAATATTATAGTTCAGTGTACTTCAGTTCAATGTTAACTAGCGATAGTGCTGCCAATGCAACAGATTCATTGAATAGTTTGCACGCTTAAGAATTCTTCAAATTTCTGTCTTCTGCCAACAGCACGGATTTAGCAAACTACAATATTATGAAGTCATAAATGGAAAAGTAGCAGTGCTTTAAAGTTGAAAACTATTTCACGGTCACCATAGTAAGTAGAATTAAATAGTTCACTGTCTACACACTGATATCGAATTTATTGGGCTTGTCTAGTCGGCATACCCAGTTTCGCGGTCACATTCTCAATAGTTTGCGGCGAAAAAAAAAAAAATACACATACGATGAAGCGACCTGACATATCGATCCGACATAACTGCCTACATACAACTGATGTCATTGTCGGTTGGAAAAATTCTTATCTATCAAAAGTATCTGTGTGTTCATTGTGCCATAAACACATTCAATATTTCTCACACGTTTCACGGAAGTGTTTGATGATAATGGGCGTCGTCGTCGTAGCGCAACAGGCTCATCATCACCGGCACGCACAATGCATGCGAAGAGTATGCGAAATTGGAAAAATTTTCCAACAAAATGATATGAAATGAAATGAAATGAAATGAATATCCTTGGACAGGGACAAAACCCGAAAGAAAGGACAAAACAACATAGTAAAAACGGTAAAACACACAAAGAAAAAACAAATTCAATATTCGAGGGGCACTAAACGAAAATTTGGAATTTTTCTTTTCTACGATAACATCAATCGCACTCCTTATTTTCAATTTTCTCTTCGGCTCCATGCTTTGAGTGGAAATTGGCAACACGACCTAAGGGATGTGATAGCATGGGCAGTGGGTGGATGGCGCTTCTGTGTATTTTTTTCTCTCGATATTATGTCTCATGTGTCATTTCTTTGGTGTTGGGTGGGTGTATACTTTTTTTTTTATTCCTTCTGCAGCAATTACTTGCCTACCGTTTTTCCTGTGTTTACCTAGTAATCTAAAACCCAAGAAATGGATAAGCTGAGCAGAGAGATACAAAGCCAGGCATCTATCTTTCGTGTTTCTTCGGACGAGAATTTTTGTTCATGTTGCGTAGTTGATATGATTTTCACGTTGGAGTGGGAGTATAGACAAAATGGTTTGGGTAAAATACCAAGATGAAAACAGGCTTATGAGATACTTTGACTAAGATGACAATTGAGAAAACCAGACATGCGAAGAATGTGAACTTCGGCTGTTGTTATCTTGTGGCTTTGACAAATCTTTGATACTCATCAGGCGGAGGTGATTGTTATGTTTTTAGTGAAATTCCAATGTCCTGCCTTCATTTCGAATCATCTTGGTTGAAGAGATTTCGTGTGTGTTTTAGCAGATCAGCTTTCTTTGTTTCGAAGTAATATCAGGAGCTCGCCAAATACTTGAAGCTATGATACTTAGGGGACTCAAGTCACAATCAGTTATCCTTCGTAAGCCATTATTATTTATGTAGCCACTTGGGGTTAAAAGAAAGGTTTTACATTGCTCTAGGCTTATCTCAGTCTGCATATGCAAGTTGAGTTGCGACTAAATGTACTTTTTATGAAGAAAAATTCTTAAGATTGTAATGTGTACTCAGGTTGACAAAATTGGAGCTGGTGGGACTATTCTGATGACTCGAAATTTTGAAATCTACATACGATATTATTTGAAAGATGTTATTGATGTTCAGATTCGCCGTCTTGGAACAATGAAGGGATTGGGTGTTTCTCTATTTCAAATTACCCTGTAAGTGAATATTCTTAAACATGTATCACACAGACGCAGTTTGAAAGATGATTTAAATTCTTTTTTATTTTTCGAAATAGAGCACTCGGAACTAGTCCATTGTAGTCAGTGTTTATTCCTTTTACTAAAATATTTCAGTGTTCCGAAGAAAGAGGAATAAGCGCCTCAGCGATAAAGTGCCTACAGTGCCAGAACCCACTGCGTGAGCACAGAGTACTTTCAGCTGGATGCGAGTGTATCACTCGGTGATAGACCCCATGTCTTACTGAAAGTTTCGTTGCTCTACCGGAAAGCCGACAGCACCTAACTTAGTATTTAGTCCATGGACGTTTGTTATTGTATATAGGATGGCATCCAAAATAGTCAGCTTCTTTGAAGAATTCGATGGTTATGGCCTTAAACACTAGATGAGTCAGACCAGCTAGCTTCTCCTTTCCCGTAAAGAGAACAATAACAGTTTTGAGAGGATTGAATGAAAGCCGATACAACAGATAATACGGCTACATCATTTGCATACACTTAAGCATATACGTCAGAACTATAAAGAGCGTCAAGCGGTGAGCCCACCAAAATACACCATGGAAGTGAAGGCAGGACGCCCCCTTGCGGCAAGGTCATCACCTATCGACCGCATTTAGCATACGCAATCCTTGTCCTATTAACCAGCGTTGATTTATCCACAAAACTAGTGATTTATCTACACCGTGTTGTCTGGCCGAGTTATACTTGTCGCTAAAAGTTCCGCTGTCGAAAGCGCCCTCAATGTCAATGAAAATTCCAAGGGCGTATTCCTTCTTGTCAAGTGTACTTTCAATTCTGCCTAACAGATTTTGAAGCTCACTCTCGTAGGATCTTTCGCGTCTGTGAGCATGTTACTTCTTGGACAGAGAATTCATTCGGAAAGCAGTTTTGTGCACATGGTGCTCGACCATTCTCTCAATGCTCTTTAGCATGAAGGAAGTCCGAGTTATAGGTCTGAAGCCATTGGCGAGCATGTAGTTATCTTCGGAATGTATACCAGTCCCAGGCTAGCAGTAAAGATCTTCTTTAGAGTTAAAAGCAGCTGGTCTATACTTTTTATTGCCATAACTGCGTATATGCCATCGGTGCCAGTATGTTTGATGGCATGATCCGTCGTGTTGTGTTATTCAGCTCACTAGCAGCTTCATTAATATGTAGGAGCTGGTTGCAAACTGGTTCTGATAAGGTTATCTGTGAAGTGAGTCTAAAGCATGAGGCGGAGAGTCACTGCTTTCGACTCAGAGTAGATGCCATTAGAGTTTCTGAGTGATTCCAGCCTGGATGATTTTCTGCTTTTGAGAACTTTGATTGGACTGCGGGTTTCACCGACAGTTTTGATCTTTTCGAAAAAGTCTCTATAAGAGGCACCCTTCGAAATTTGAGTTAGCTTTTTATATTCTTTTTGCTTCGATCTGTAAGAACTCCAATCTTCCTCCAAATGAATCTTAAGTGACAGCTTAAGAAGTCTTCAGGTTTCTTTACATAGTCTCTGCAGTCCACCAACGAACCGGTGATTTAGATTTAGATTGTTGTGGGAGGTTGTATAAAGAATTTCAAATCACTGAAGCCACAGATGGGTTTATTGTGATATCCCCCATTTAGAGCTCATCGATGATGCCACAATTTATTAGGCATCAGTATGTGTATGTGTTCTGCAGTTTCCACCTCTGCATGTATTGTCTTCTGCTATGCCCATGGTCATCAGGTGTTTTTCCACACTGCAGTGTCCTCTGAGAAAACGTGTGATCAGACCAATCTGACTTATACTTAATTGAAGTAGTTGTTTCGGTTTTTGTGGCTTGTTTGTTTCCTTCGGATTCCTTCCAGAAATGAAGCTTCTTTTCCTCTAGCCAGGTTTTAATACTTCCTTTTATGGTTCTTATTGATAGCCCACAGAATTGTCTTAGCATCATGAATTTGGTCCTTCACTGGCTAGTTGTTCTGCTTTTTCATTGCCTTCATGTCCGCTGTATTCTGGCACCAAAATCTGAAGAACTTTATTTGAGGTGGCCAGTAGTTGTAGGAATTGAAGCCACTGCCAGAACAGTTTTGGTTTTATTTCAAAGGCGTTAATTGCAAGTAGGGCTGCTCTGCAGCATGAATTTCAGCCTGAAATACGGAGCTGCTCGTATCCATACTGGCATGTATGGATGACTTAGTGCGAGGAACGAATACTTCGGCTCCAACTTCTTCATTTGTTTTGGATCCGTCTGTGTACCATACATGTGAGTCCTTGGCAAATGTTGGTTTTCCGTGCTCGCAGCTAAGACGGCTTGGAAATGATAGACATTTGTCTATTAAGTGTATTCCAAGTTGTTTGTTTTTTTTTTTTTTTTTTTTTGAATTCACGAAGAATTGCAGTATGAACTGATTTGAAATTGGATTCATCTTCTGTGATGAGCATGTGGGCATTTACTATTGCTTCTTTCATGAGTTCCAGATGAATTGGTTGGATATTTAGGATAACTTGAAGCGCAGCTGTTGGTGATGTTTTCATTGCACCAGTTGCATAGGCACAGGCACAGGCTAGTCTCTGTAATTTGTTGAGTTTGGTCTGAGTAGACCTCTGCGTTGCTTTATGCCACCAGTCGGCGGCTGCATACGCGATGATAGGTCTCGTTATTGCCATGTACATCCATAGTGCCATTATGTGTTTAAGTCACCAATTTTTTCAAGCTAGACTTTTGCCGGTCCATAGTGAGGTCCTGGCCTTGTCAATAGTCTAAGAAAGAGGAGTGTTCCACGTACGTTTTCCATCACGTGTGATTCCGAGATATTTGACTTCCGTTGAGAACTCTATTGTTTCACGGAAGAGAGTGGCATTTCTGACTCTTCCTCGTTTTTTTTTCTTAGTGAATCTCACGATGGTGCTTTTATGCGAATTGGCTTTTCTGCGAATTTGGTGCACCATTCAGCAATTAGGTTCAGAGCCCTCTGGAGGCGATCCGAGATCGAATTAACCTCTGATTTGGATAGCAAATGCACTCCGCATATCCTTCGACATAGAAGCCATCACTGTTGAGTATAATCAATAGTTCAATAACTATGATGGACCATAGTACGTGTGATAGTACCCCACCCTTTCCAGCTATCACACTGAGTTTATTGCTGCCTAATGAGGTTTTTATGGTTTTATCCTCTAGCATACACTTACTCCCGTATTTTGATTGGCTCTATATATTTGGGAGAATTATGTGTTGTCAAATGCTCCTTCTATATCGAGAAAACAACCGACCGCTACCTCTTTATCTCTGGGAGATTTTTCAATCCTTGCGGTAAAATATTGTAGGGCGTATGTGGTTGATAGGAATATTGATATTTGTAAAGGGAGTTCATTTGAAGTGCTCCGTCTCAGATATGTCTGTCGCGGATTTTTTCCATAGTTTTGTGACAAAAGGAAGTGAGGTTGATTGGTCTATATGACTTTGGTAGTACAGACGGTCTGCGTCCTGCATTTGGTATATACACCCTGAATGACTCGAACTGCAACCAACTTCAGACTGCTATAATTTCCAAACCGTTCATGACAGTGAGCTCAAATTTTGACACATGACAGATAATTTTATTACTATCTATTTTGCTATTTCCGTCTCAGTTGTGTCGAACAACTTTTATCCGCAATGGAATTCAGACGTGATAGTGTGATTGCTTTATATTTGGCTGGAAAACCACAAGTAGCTATCGTTAGAGCCCTCCAGCACCTCAACGTGAATAAATCATTTGCCTTGAACCATAGCTCGTTACCGTGATACTGGCAGCGTTGCAAAACGCCATGGAGGTGGTCATAAAAAAACAGCAACATCGGCAGAAATCGTTCGGAAAGTGAAGGCTCGAATTGAGCGAAAACCGCGTCGAAGTGGAAGAAAAATGGCTCGTGAGCTCAACATATCGTTGGAACGGATGCAACACAGACTGACAAATGAGCTTGGGCTCAAGCCATGAAGTTCCAAAAAGCACACGGTCTTACACCGCAACAGAAAAAAGTTAGAATCGAAAGAGCGAATGAGTTTCTACCCTTGCACGAAAGTGGCGAGCTGCCGAATTTGTTTTTTTCCGATGAGCCGACATTTCTTATGGAGCAATATGTCAGAAAACAAATTGACCGAGTTTACTTGCCAGAGAGGTCCTTCGAAAATTTACACCTTCGGACGGCCACCAGAAAGCAGGCAGCACCGATGGTGATGGTTTGGGCCGCCATAACCGCCGATGGTCGCTCTCCGCTCGTTTTTTGGACCGTGGCGTCAAAATTAATGCGATCGTATACCGTGAAACTATCTTGGAGGCGGTACTGAAGCCTTGGGCAAACAATCATTTCGGTCGAAGACTGTGGACATTTCAACAAGACTCGGCACCGTCTCACAAAGCGCGCTTCAACCAAGATTGGTTAAATAAGCAATGTTCCACACTTCATTTCTTCGACACAATATTGCAATCTATTGTTGGATTTCTCTGTCTAGGGTATTTTGAAGGCGAAGGTTGGTACTAAAAAATACCAAAGTTTGGACCACCTCAAACAAGTACTTCACCGGGAGTGCGCCAAAATACCGAAGAGCCACTTGCGTGCAGCGTTCGATGCTTTCTTCTGCCGTCTCAAGGCCGTTATTCGCGCCAAATGTGGACATACTCGTATTAAAAACTACTGATACAATTTGAAAATTAATGATTTTCCAACATTTTTTGCTTTGGCACAATAAAATTTATCAAAAAATAAAAAAAATTATAGCATTTTAAAAAGTTGGAGTTCGAGTCATTCACCCTGTAGTATTTGACAGCAACCTCTTTCCACATTTTTGGTAAATATCCCCACTTGTAGTTAGGTCTGAATAAGTTGATTAGTACAGGTAGCAGTTAGGGGATGCCCTTTTGTAGTATTGCTGGAAATATTCCATCCTCACCAGGGGCTTTGAAGGGTTGAAAAGAGTTAATTGCCCAAATTATTTTGCCTTCATGAAAAATTTCCTCTGCTGCAGTCCTTTCTGAGCGGTGTATTTATCCTTCCCTGAGGAGGATTTTGAAGAGTCTGTAGCCCGTTTTTGGTGGCCATCAGGTTTTTTCACTGAACCGAAGGATTAGTAAGCTGCTTAGAGAGTATTTTATGAATGCGGGGTCAACTTCTGGTGCCATCGATTGTATGTCAAAGTTTCACCACCATTCTCTCTTTGCCCTTCTAAATTCTTGATAGAGTGTTCTTCTGTATATTCCCCATTCGATATTACGATTAGCCCGGTTGAAGAGCTTTCTAGTCTCTGTTCTGAATTTGACAAGTTTTTTGTTCCACCAGGGGTCGCTTGCCTGGTTTTTTTTTTCTGTTAGCACAATATTGTCTATATATCTGATGTTTGTGTTACATCTATCCAGATTATCCATGAGTTGTTGACATTATGTGTCCCAGTCTGTGGATTTGGGTTGTCTGTATTTTCCAGATATAATAGTACCTAGTTCAAGATCAAATAGGATGTGCCGATGGCCCGACATTGAGGCTGCAGATGAAACACGCCAGTCTTTTATAAATTTTTTTTATAAAATTAACCTCTATCCTAATGCTATTTATCATAGTGGGGTTGCTTCCGTGGTATAGAATTTGTGAATTGTTTGAATTAATAAATTCTAGTAGAGACTCACCCCGTTTGTTTATGCTTGAGCCCCTCCAGACCGTGTGATAGGTGTTTGTGTTGCAATCTACAATTAGTTGAAGGTTCTTCTTAGGACGGTTGTCCACCAGTCCCTCTAGTGACAAGAAATCCAAGTCACTGGAGTCACCGGGCAGGTAAGTTGAGCATATAGCAGCTTCTGTCTTACCTGCATTAGTATGTAGCTCAGCTTTTGCAGCTACCACATCCTTGTTGGTGTGTTCTGGAATTGAAACGAATTTTGAATTGTTGTTAGTTAAGATACATGCTCTGGGTTTTCAAGGGTTAGTGGAATCATATGAGAATCCCTTTACCTGGTTTTTAAGGATGTATGGCTCCTGGATAAAGGCGACGTCTAGGTGATCCTTGTTAAATCTATGACTGAGGACTTGGATGTACCTTAGTCCCATTTTAGTTATTGCTGGATGGCAATGGCAGAGTTGACAGTATTTGGAGACAGCTTAGGTTTGGATGGCATCTAGTGGTCCGGGCATAGAGATAATGTCTTCTGATGTTTCGGCATTAGAGCTATTGTCTACATCCATTGAGCTGTCTGTTTGTTGTGGGGTGGCAATCTATTTTGGGTTTTTATGCTCCAGATTGTTTTAATGATCTTGCTTCAAGCAGTTTTGATTGTGCGCTCGTCTGAGGTTGAGGAGCTGTAATCTTCGGAACAGCAGTGTGTTCATCCTTTATGCGGATCTGTATCTGCAAGAAGTTAAGAACTAGCTTGCACTTGTGCTTCATCAAGTATTTCTTGGGCTTTTCGTCAATAGAGAAATTCACTGTCTCACTTCCGCTCCTTTCCTTTAAGACCCTGAGCACACGCCAACCTATTGCGGAAATGCCAGAATTCTGCTTGGCGATCCTTGGCAGGAAGACTTCCTTGGACATTTTAACATTGCCTGGTAGGAAAGTAATACAGGTGTACCGTTTGGGGATTTTAATTCCCTGAATTGTACTAAGATTAGCTTCTGGCCATGGCTTTATCTTCTTTACCCTTGACATGAACCGGTCTTTTCTCTTTAGATCCTAAGCGAAGTTTAGTATGAGAGGTGTATTTCTACCTTGTCTAGGAGTGTTTGGTTTTCCGGGAACTCATATCCTCGAAACCACATCTGTGAGATTTTGGGTGTGGATGTGGTGTGGGTCTGATCTACATCTTTTGGACCTGCAGGCTTTGTCG
This sequence comes from Volucella zonaria, assembly GCA_963966105.1. Classification (NCBI taxonomy): domain Eukaryota; kingdom Metazoa; phylum Arthropoda; class Insecta; order Diptera; family Syrphidae; genus Volucella; species Volucella zonaria. Next base: position 41,735,712 of record OZ014534.1, on the reverse strand, counting down.
CTATCTTTAGCTTGTTTCTGTGCCTTTAAAGGAATGATCTCTTCTGACATCCTCCACTATCATGCCGTCTCTGATCCGGGCTCCGGTAAAATAGAAGAACTTCTCATATATTTCTTCTAGTTTTTTACGCCTTTCAAATTTCGTATCGCTTGGTATTTTGGTAACCTGAGCGTTTTGCGCGTCCACCAATGTGGGTGTAAATTTTGGTGGCACCGCTGGAGATGAGATAGTGTCCTCAGTCTCCATCTCAATATGTGTTACAGGAGAACGGAGCAGAGCTTTTTCATCTGACACCGTAATTGTATTTTTTGTTTTGTTTTTGTTTTGTTTTTACTAGGTCTTCCATGTGTACCCCACGAGTAAAGTGAGAAAGGTTGGTCCACACCCTCAGAGCTCCTATTCGGATCTAAGGATATTTAGTACCAGAGGGCGCCCGGTATCTGGACCCACCCTTAGGGACTGAGCTATTGATTATGACACGACAAACCACAACACTAACTGAAAGAGTGATAACGAAAGGCTGGAGCAGCATCAATATGAGTTGTAATCGCTTCTAGTTGAAATGCTTTCTAAGTCGAAAATCAATCAAAGCAAGTCATCTTTGTTGAATCAGTTTATGCATGTAGAAGTTGTGTCGGTCTCATGAGCAATAATGATCCGCAGACGTAGAATCCTAATCCGCAAAATGTTCATCTATGCAATTCCTAAGCCATTCATAATTGTTGTATAATTGTTATACTACCGCTCCAACTCAAGTATGAAAAACGTGATTTCAAAACAACACCTTCATGAACTGTCTCAGGGTTATTAGATTGACAGTTTCCTTCTGATGTTTTTCGGCTTGAATTTGGAGTCAAAACTCAGGCAGTTTGAATCTCCGAATTTCCTTAACAAGTTAACAGATTTTGGTATAATGGAGGCACATATACATACTATAACAACTCGATTCAATAGCTACATGAGGGCATTTCCCTGGCGTCCTGATGTAACAGCATTGAAGTTGCAGTTTACACGGGCTTTGATGGTTTGAGCTTATTATCAGGTCAGGTAGAGTGACCTTTGATTCTTTCCAACACATAAACTCACCCGCAATCGTAAGTAAAATAGGAATCTTAATGTCAACGAAATCACTGTAAGTTAGTGTGTTTTCACTTCTTTGGCCACAAATACAGTTCGTCTGCTCATAAACATTGCATCCCTTATGGGTCTTTCTTCTAAGAAAACTATTTTCATTGTCTGCAACATTAAACAAATGTTAACTCCAAATGACAACTGAGAATGTCCCCAAACAAAAACAAAACAAAAATTACTGAACTCCTGTAATACCCTTGTTACATTATTCTAAATGCCCCTCAACAACACTGTCACCAATACGAGAATCAACCACCACACTAATGTCCTAATTGTTTGCAATGAATCTTTCTGCTCCAACTCAATGGCTCAATGGAAATACAAAGCCACTTACCAACGAACATTTCACCTCTGATTCGAATTCCTTGACCTGAAGGGTCCCTTAGTCTATACCATAAAAACACTTTCTATGCGAGTGATTTCCTCCCCACAATGGGGGTTAAGTACGTTCGCTTCATGAGAGATAAACCATGAAATTGTCCTCCTTGGGGGGCTATAGCGTCATTACCGCCATCACTTCAGCCCAGTAAAGTGTCGACCTAAATAGTCATTGGGTCCTCGAAAGGAGTGATCACTGTTTGAAAAGAGGTAATCACGCACGTATCTCGTCGGAAAATTATTCTTCTACGAAATCGATGACCTACATCCTTTTCGGTGTGGTTCATTGCTTGTTGGTACGAGTACACTCTGTAGTTTGTACCGCCCGCATCACTGAATTTTATAGTCAACGCGCATAAGACATTTGCGTTGCATTATTTCCAGCAAGACTCGTTGACATCTTTTACAAGAAGGTGTTGATAAATTTTGTTCATAACATCACGGTATCTAGCGTAAAAGATACGAGTAATTTGCGGAATTGAAATGTGTATGCACTAAATGAAAGGAACTTGGGCTGGTCTTGAACACCAAACTAAACGCAATTAGATTTAGGTTGCTACCTCCTCGACTTGAATGCACATTGTACAGTAATTTTTAGATTCGTAAATGGATGAAATTATACTTGGCCAGCAGCATTATAGAGGGTGTTTCTTTTAGAGGTGTACAAATTCAATATGAAATAAATCACTTGAAGCTAATGTTAATGTCCATCATATAAGCCTTATTTAATAGATATTTTTATGCCATTTGTTCTTAAATATTACATTGGGCATATGCTCACAACGGCTAGCTTGAATAACGAGCAATCGTGAAGTCCAATTTTCAACTGACAACTTTATCGAGCAACTGGGGCTGATATAACACGGCGAATGCGGACGTCCAACGTCTCTAGTTTATCGCCATAGACTAGAGACTTCACATACCCCCAAAGAAAGTAATCTAAAGGTGTGAGATCACAGGATCGCGGAGGCCAGTTCACAGGTCCATTACGCGAAATTATTCGCTCAGCAAATGTTTCCCGCAATAAATTGATGGTGTCGCGTGCCGTGTGGCATGTTGCGCCATCTTGTTGAAACCAAAGCTCTGTCACGTCAATGCCATTAAACCGAGGAACGACGAAATCAGAAATCATATTTCTATTGCGCTCTCCATTGACGGTAATATTCTGGCCAATGATTCCACCAGCCCATAAAGCTCACCAAACAGTGAGTTTTAATGATTGTAAGGACGTCTCAACAATGGCTTTTGGGTTTTCTGCACTCCAAATTCGGCAATCTTGCGTGTTTACACATCCATTTAGCCAAAAATGGTATATAATGGTCACGCTGTTTCAACTCTTGCACAAGCTGTATCTTATAAGCTTTTAAGCCAAGATCTTCCGTAAAATCTTTCACAAAGTGGATGGGCATAGCTCCAATTGCTCTGCACGATGGCAAATCGACTCATTCGGATTCTCCTCAACACTGCGTTCCACAACGGCAATAACTTATTCTGTTCGCACTGTTTGTCATCTTAGGAGATGCGTATTATCCACTAGAGTGTATAAATCGAAAACGATTTATGCTGTTCCGAATAATTTGATGGTTATTTCGACCGTAAAATGGACGTAGCGCACGACAAGTTTGGCGAACCGTACCATGGTTTTCAAAATAAGATTGCATAATTTGCACGCGTTGTTCTGGCGTTAATATATTCATGGTAAAATGGCAAGACGTACTAACGGCAAATCAACTTTCAACTGTCAAATTGACAATCTGTAGAAACAGTGTTGCCAGTTTAAAAGCTAAACCTCTAAAAAAAACATTCCTTCATACAGAAAGATTGTACCATCGGCATGGAAACAGCAGCAAAGAAACCCTCCATCTGAAGTCTGTCCGCCAACAGAGTTAGGGGGAACCAGGTTGCATGGGTGGATTCCCCGGGGCTCACCGAGGAGATTATTAATAAGAAGGATCACCTCAGGCTTGGCAGGTCCGACGCGTGCTAGAGGTCATATAGAGGGGAGAACGGTCATATAGCTAGTAGCTGCTCCAAAACGGAAGTAAGCTGTTACCTCTGCAAAGACATTGACTTCGGCTCAGGCGCCCTACACGTTGCGAGATCAGGCTGGTGCAAGCCACTTCTGCTCCGAAACCGTAAATTATCGGAATAGGGCTTGTACGGCGATAGGACGAGAACGGCGGCCGTTCCGGAAAAGTCTCCATTTCCGCTACCACAGCTGGAGACGGGTATACTCGTATGTGGTTCAGAGCTGGGGATCCCCGAATACTACTATGGGCATCTTCTGGGATCGGCTTGACTATCTCGAATACGAAGCTCATAAATTGGGTTAGAAAGCTGACGTTGTCCTCGCCGGCAAACCCAACTCGATGTCCACCGCAAGGGGGGAAACGAGAACTAGTCCCAAAGAACGGGCAGTGATAGAGGTTAAGAGACTTGATCTCGTGGTGTTGATTTCTGGTGATAAAGCTACGTCCAGACGGCTTGGCACAAGGGGCTCGGGGATCGTAGTGACATTCGCAATGCGACTGGCACGGCGTAGTGACTCGGAGGAGTACATAGCGTGTGACCATCAGTTCATTACATTCGTGGTAAGCGCAGTGCGGGGCGAAGAGAACCAGCGAACAGAAAAGTACTTCTGGATGATGATACGCCTTCTGCTTATTCAGTGGTGGCGTATTAGGAAGCGTAGGAAAACCTAGTAAGGGCGATCAGAACGAGCAGAAGGTGTTGTTGGCACGAACTTATTACCAAGCTAAATATGGGCACGTGGAGCCAGGGGTATCGAATCGAGCTTCATAAGTTACGTGGCTATGGCCCGGTTCCCGCATACGAATCACCCTGAAGGGAAAAGAGGGGACACCATAACCCCTTTCACTTTCGAAGAATTAAGGAGTGTGACGACAGCCTTAGCGGGCCATAATGTTCCTGGCCCAGACGTGGTATTGAGCGAAGTCATCAAAATCGTGGCTGTATAGAAAAACTACATGTGTAGCTGCAGCAATCTATCTACATATAATCATTATAGGTTCCGCGGAGGCCGCTCGACTTATATGACGGTTGCCAAGGTCCTAGGGATCGTGAAGCAGGCTCAAAAAGCTTCCCACCAGACGAGGAATGCCGTCGTCTTAATCATGCTCAGCGTCAAACACGCATTTAACGAGAGGCCTTGAGGCGGCAAAGTGTACCAGACAATCTTAGAAATATACTAGAGAGCTATATCCAGTGCGGCACGACCGCGATAAGAAGAGGGAAGCGAGTGATGTGAGGACAGACCTCGTTCTTTGGAACCTCCGGCAGGCTCCTGTGCCTAAAACTGCCTCAGGGGTCCTGGCTGACCACCAGCTGTGTGAACTATATGGCACTAGTCGTGACGGCGAGATCCCGTGAGCAGGCCGATCGCAGGATACAGTAGGAGGTCGCGAAAATGGTAGACTGGCTGCGGGGTCACAGATTTGAACTAGCGGACTAAAAAGAGGAGAGAGTTGTCCTCACCACTCAACGATAGTTCGAGGGGGACTTCTATTTGAACATCTCGAGTGCAGTAATCTGCGTAAGCCCGGCACTTTGCTCACTCAGAATATGGGTCGACTCACGACTTACCTTTGGGGAGCACATAGGAAGGCCGGGACTAAAGTAGCAGTCGCTGTGTGTACATTGACTGATGCCCAATGTTGGCGGCCTAAGAGAGGTTATAGAATGTTTCTTCATCTCAGTAAAAGGAGATATTGCGGTTCCCGGATCATGAAATGCTAAGTCAAAAATCATTTTGCGATCGACGTAAGGCATGCCTCGAGAATTATGGACGTCCAAACCTTCCGGGCAGTCAATATTGACTTGGATCACTACCGTGCTGCAGCGGATCCCAAACACCTTACAAAAAAATTTTATTAAGATCTTAACGCTCAAGAGAATATAATTACTTTTAAAATGCCAGAGCACGTGTTAATTTTTTTTGAAAGTTAGACAAAGAGAGAAGAAAGATTTTTTGGCTCCATGGGTGGCATCCTACATTTAATGGGGAGACTAAATTATTAGTGTAATTAGACTAGTTGCTTGATTGTTGGGATTGAGCGCCGAACCGTCCGATTTTGAAGCCAATACACTGCCACATGAGCCAAGTCCACCGACGTGTCAAGGCAACAAAACCAAATACAGAAACCTGTAGAGATGAAGAAAGAAACCTTGCAGTAGATACACTTTGTGGAGAGCACATACCAACTCATTTTTCAGATCCGAACCATAAAAAAAGAGACCCCTCAACTGCGCCAGCTATAGAGGTCTCCTCAACATCGTCTACAAGGCCTTATGTGTCATATTGTGTTAACATTTAAACCCTTTGTCAACAACCTTATTGGCCCCTATCAGTGTCGCTTTAGACCAAGAAATTCTGCAATCGACCAAACCTTCCCGAAGAACCCGGGAAATACTCAAGAATCCAACTTCAAATCGATACCTACTATTTTTTCATCGATTTTAAGGCAGCATATTAGTTCATTTATAGAGACGAGCTACGAGTATATGGAGTCACATCTAGTTTTGGCATCTCTGCCAAACTCGTCCATCTGTGTAGAATGATGATCGAGAACACTTGCTGGTCCATCAAGGTCGGTAACGACGTAACCGAGGCCTTTGATGTCAAAATGCATAGGAACAATTTTCCTTCGCAGTAAACTAAATCATACCGTCCTAAGCTTGACATCGTTTTATCTGGAAACAACGGAAAGAGCTATTGACGTTCATATCAGAGGAAGCTTAGAAAATATCAGAATGGCAAATCGACAGATGAAGCTTTGCTAAAACTGACAGATGAAATCAAAAGTTCCTTCCGCCGTAAAGAAATTGCACTTTGCGCGTTTCTTGACATAGAGGCTGCTTTCGACAGTACTCTATATGACTCCATATCAAATGCATTGTTCCATAGAAATATTGATTAACCTACTATAAACTGGTAAAAGCGCTGCATGGAAGTCGGATAATTACTACCTCATCAGGGCCGACTTCGGTATCAGTATCAGCTATAAGGGGCTGCCCGCAAGAAGGCGTATTATCGCCCCCTCGGTGGTCTTTGGTTATTGATGCTCGGCTTGATAAATAAAGCAACTTATGGCTACAATACAATTGGTTATCTTCACCTGGGATACAGAGGTGAAAACATAGAAGTCACTGCACATATGCAAGTCCCAGACTGGTACATCAAGGAAAATCTCTCCATAAATCCAACTAAGGCTGTCATAGTTATTTTTAATAGAAGAAGAAATATAAATCTGGGTATGGTTTCACTTAACGACACAATCGTTGAGTACTCCGACGAGGTGAAATATCTGGGAGTAGTCCTGGATAAAAGTCTCAATTGAAAGGCTTACTTAAATAACTAAAGCAGAAAACGTTTTGTGGATATGCCGTCTCACATATAGCAGACACGGCGATCTTTCCAAAGATCACTCACTGGATTAACACAATGATGGTGAGCCCCATTGTAACATATGCTTCTATAGTGTGGTGAAACTAAAGTCAATAGATGTCTATATACATCTAAGTCGGCATGATATTAAAAACGGTTTAAGATATCACCTCAACAAAACGAGACTAGTCGACTGTTCGGAGTGCCGACTTTGTCTTGAAGAAGACTAAACAGCTGAACACATCTTATGTGAATGTCCAGCCCTCAACGAAATTAGACGGAATATTTTCTTCAGGGAACAATTCGACACCAATGAATTAATGAATTTTTCTGCTGGTAGTGTTACTATACTTCGATATGTGTTAGCGATTATCGCGTATATTATTTGGTATGACTTGTTGAATATGCCACTGACATTTTCTAGAAGTCTTATGGCATATTGCAGGGCCATGTTAAAGAGCAGCGCAGATAGCGCGTCGCCTTGTCTGGTGCCGTTGTTGATGTTGAATTCATCTGACTCCATGCTTTGTATTATAATTTTTGCTTTGTCCTCGTTCATCGTCATCATCACTAGTTCTACTAGTTTTCGGGGAACACGTTGTGTTATCATTGCTCCTTGTTTTACTTATAGCTTTTCTCCATACTTCACCATAAAAACCGAAGAAGAAGCTGTTAAGCAAATAAGACTGTACCTCGAAAAAGGAACAGGACATTCTGGTATAGAATAAAACTACAGATTACTTAGAAACAAAATTTACTTTAAAAATCTAAGATAGTTAATAAAGGATGTTAGTAACAGTTGCAATATATGTAAGCAATCAAAATACGACAGGAGACCCGTAAAGGAAAAGTTTCATTTAACAGAAACACCTAAAAATATCAATGAAACTGTACATGTTCCTAATGCTTCGTTTGAAACCTTCAAAGTAACTATTTAACAATTAATTGCCGTAAATGGAAAATCAAAGAGGTTCATGATGGATAACGATTTGAATTTTCCTAGGATAATACAGTTATTAGAAGCTATAGAAATAGAGACCTATTTTACAAAACCAAACAGTCACACAGCGAATTACGACCTTACAGAAAGTAATAACGATAATGGAAAAGTTAATCCAACCATCCATTAAACACGTAAAACAGTACTAAAGGCAAATCTTTTTTACAACACGTCAATAAATGCAACAACCAAACAAAAGCCATACGATATTCAAAACGGAAGAATCATTAAAAAACCTCTTTATGAACTCGTGCTCAAAAACAAAGAATAAGTCATAAATAACCTCAATAAAAATAGAGACGACTACAATGATAACAGAACCGAGGGGTTTGTAAAGAACTCAAAAGCAGACCGTCATAAAATACAACCGAGAAATAATTTCACTAAACTCCACAATCAGCATTGCTATCATGCAGATATCACCGCCATCCAGGAAGTGCGTTGGGACGGCATGGACATATAGAGGATGAGAGACTGTGATGACATATGCTATGGTGATAGCTATATGGAAAAGAAACAGAGCTTATTCGGATGCGGATTTGCCATATGCCGCAGACTTAGGCAAGAAGTCTTGAGCTTTCGACACGTAAGTGAGAGTCTTATGACAATCCGCATCATGGCTGAATTCGCTAACATAGGCCTAGTATGCACCCATGCCCCTACTGAAGTCAAGGGCGACTCCACTCAGAAATGTTTCTACGAGCTCATTGACAAGACATATAAGCAATGTCGAAAGTATGACTATAAATGATTTTAACGCCAGAATAGAAAACTAGGACATCTTTGGTAGGACAGTTTGTAAGCAGAGCCTACACGACACAACGTCTGGCAACGGACTCAGACTTATTAAATTTGCGGCAGGATGAAATATCACTATACCAAGCACAAGGTTTCCTCATCTCAATATACACAAGGGGATATGTCGGTCTCCGGATCATTAAACACTAAATCAAATTAATCATTTTGAGATAGACATACTCGTAAGACATACTTCCAGTATTCTGGATGTTCGAACGTATCAGGCAGCCAACATTGACTCGTATCACCACCTTGTTGCAGCTAAGGTGAGAATGCGGATTTCCGAAGAGCCACAACAAAGAAGAACTACTGTCTGGCAAAAACTGCCAGAAACTCCGCATCAAATGCCGAAGACCTGTGGCGAGGCTGCCAACGTGACATCAAAAAACACCGCAAATGATATGCTGCGTTTCACCCGACTACCACCACTAGATCCATGGTGTGATGAAGAATGCCGGCAATCGCTAAATAAGAAGCCTACAAAGTTGCTCTGAAACGAAGGACGAGAGCTGCTCGTGAGCTCTACGACCAGAAGAGATGGGAAGACAATCGACTTCTCTAGAAGAAAAAAAAGAGCGCAATCGAAGGTATTGAGAAGTAGTACTCCAGCAATAGCGTACTGAAATTTTAGTGTAAGAATTTTCCACAAGTTGATCTCAAAAAAGTGTTAAGACAGCGGACCTCCTCGTCTTAATCCTCTTCTCACACCAAAGATACCGGTAAAATTGCTTTCGACTTCTACGGGCCAGTGGGCATCCTTAGTTGTCATTTTGTACAATCTGACGAGTTTTAAATGATTTCCATGACTAGTCGCGACCCCGTATTACTCATCTTTTAAGATGGTGTCAAACAATTGAAATTGATAGAGAAGTGGTGAGTAGCCATCTGGACTTCATGGGTTTTCTTTAAGATCTGACACATTGTGAATATTTGCTCAATTGGGAATAATCGGGGGGAATAGGGGCAAATCAGGTCGTCTGCAAATGGTTTCAACTGTTCGGACATTCCCGCAGAAAAGATCTTTTTCATAATGCTAAGGAGACAGATTGGCAGATAGCCCTCGTAGTTCGTCTGGATTGTTAGGTTTAGATTTTGCTACATTCACTTCATCTTGCTCAGGTGGGCAGAAATTCCTGGCTCTTGTAGCCCAAGTTGAAAGGTCCGTTCTGTCTAACAGCAGAATTTGAGTCATCCCGCAGAAGTGGGATCTCCATATCCTCTGCACCGACTATGACTCTACCACTAGATTAGTTTGCTCATCTCGATAGGTTTCTGTTAGAATTTTGTCGGCTTGACATATTTTTTATCACCCTCGTTCTTCTGGTTGCACCTCTCTATTTCCTTGATTGTTCATTTGTTACGCTCCTTCTGCTCTCCCCTAAGAAATTTATATGCAAGAGTTTTCATTTCGCAGCATTTCTGAAGATAGTGGCATGGATGTCACTAATCTTAAGCATAGGTACTTCGAGTTCAGACTCGAGAGAGAGAATTCGCGGAAAACCAACACCATATGACTTAAGGAAGAGCTTGGTAAGAGTAAGTCTGATAGTGCTTCTCAAAAACTCAGGACAAAACAAAAGCTGGAGCACTGTGTGCAAACACTTTAAGTGTACTAGAAACCCCTTGAGCAGACATCCTTCGTCGCATGTTTAATACTCACATCTCAGGTAACTTAATCAGATCGAGTTCACAACGAGTTCGCAACCAGCTCATATTAACGACTTAAGACTAAAGGTGAAAATTTTTACAGATCGTAGTAAAAAGAATATAAGAAGCAAATTCGGATTTCGAAGAGTGCCTCTTGTAAAGACTTTTGCGAAAAAATCAAAACCGTCGTTAAAACCAGTAGGTTGGTCGGTGTCCTCAACCATCCACCAACCAGGCTTAAGTCACTCAGAAAATCTGATGGTACCTCGAAAGAAGAGACTCTCTATCTCATGCTTGAGGCTTGCTTCCCAGGTAACGTAATCAGAACCAGCTCACAATCAGCTCCTATTAACGAAGCTGCTGGTGAGCTGACTAACACACCATACCGCGGCACAGCTTGTATATATCATCCTTTTTGGTGACGGATGAGACCATTAAACAAGTTGTTGCATCGATTGCATATACCCAGTTATGACACATAAAGGTATAGGCTAGGTGCGGGTAAATCTGAAGCGAAACTTCATTGCTACCCTGGCACTGGCAAGTGAGGGTAGCCCTTGTACCGAATATCGAAAAAGGCGACTGGCTACCCGCTCACCAACAGCTTCAAACCTAGAAGTCTGACTTCCTTCATATTAAAGAGCATGGACAGAATGGTCGAGCTCCATGTGCACAAAACTGCTTTGCGAATGTATTCTTTGTTCAAGATGCAGCATGCAAATCAACGCGGAATATCCTACGAGAGTGTGCTTCAAAGTCTGGTAGGCAGAATTGAATCCATACTAGAAAAGAAGGAATACGCGCTGCGCATTTTCATCGACATTAAAGGCGCTTTTGACAACATGTGTTAATCGGCTAGACAACACGGCGTAGATGAATCACTAGTTTTGTGATTGTGTTGGAGAATAGAACAGTAATGCCACCAATTTGTAATGGCGCGGGTAAACAGGGGTTACCCCCAAGGTGGCTTCCTGCCTCCTATATTATAATGTATGTTGATGGACTCACTGCGTAACGCACTCAATAGTGCCGACGTCCATGCTCAAGCATATGCAGAAGATGTAACTAATATGCAGCCGGCTCTAAAGCGCGGCCAGCCGTAGACGTGATCGGCAATTGGTGCACTGAAAATAGGTTTTCAATCAATTCTCTAAAAGTTGAGGTTGGCCTCTTCACGAGAAGAAGGTCTGTCTAATCTAGTGCTCTAAAGACGCTAAGGATATCATCCTGAATAAGAAACTTTTCTGGACTAAATATGTTACGTCGAAAGCCTTTAAGGCGCTGTCGGCCTTCTGGCATTGTAAAGAAGCTGTTGGCCAGTCACCAAGGAAGATGCTTTGGAATTCCATGACTATGATAAGGCCAATTATATTCTATGCGCGGGTTGACTTTTGAAATAAACTCCCACGGAAATACATCACTACTGCTTTTTTCAGACTCCAAAAAACGGTCTGTTTATGCTGCATGGGAGTTTTTTCAAGCACGCTTGGGTCTGCTCTAGACGCTCCCTCCCCTTAATATTCATATTATCTCTAAGTTTACTGAGATTTGTCTGGGTTCCAGGTCACAATGGGAACACTGGAAATGAAAGGATAGCATTTAGCACCCGAACCTTAGTTAAGTGCTTTCGGTTAGGGCTTTCATTGACAGTTAGGTCTCGTATTAGCACAACTCCAGATGTCATGACACTCCAGGTTGCCAGAAGACCAAGCGTTTTTTCCAATGTTTGTAAGAGGTCAGCGACTTTCGTGCTGTCCCTCAGAAAAAAAAACTGTAGGCCGCTTACCGGCGTCGTGACGGGGCACTTTACTTTTGCTTAAGTGTGTTGGGCGTAAGTGATACAACATCCTGCGAAGCTTGTTGTGAGAGTCATGGTAACGCTGTGGCGCACTATTTCTGTTAGTGTCTGGCCGACGTTCGCATCGGGCTGCAAGTACTCAGCGCTGACGTAGACCGAGATATTTTATTAAAATTAACTAACAGGGAGTACAGTAGACTAGTTCTTTGTCGGAGTGCTTTGATTCAACAGCGCTCTCCATTCGTTCAAGGCGTTTTGATGAAATATGGACCAAAGATTCCACCAGCCCATAAAGTGCATTTTTTATAGACATACATTTCCATAAAGTGGATGACCACATCTCTAATAGCTGTGCACAATGGCGAATCGACTTATTCCAGTCCTCCTCAATTTTTCGGTGAGCACTGTATGACGTACTAGGTGGAGTGAAAAGTGACCTCCTTGGGAATTAAAACTTTTTTTTAAAATGTTTTTTTTTTATATTATTCAATATAGTCCTCTTTTAGTTTGATACACTTATTCCAGCGATCTTCCAACTTCTTGATACGGAAGGTCTGCAAAATACTCCTCCGTGGCGTCGATGATTTGCTCGCGTGAGCTGAATTTTTTATTGATGAGCCATCTTTTGATGTTTGGGAAGAGATAATAGTCCGAGAGATCCAAATCCAGTCACCAATCGACGCCAAAAGTCGGCCCAATTCCGCATCAGCAAGTCCAAACACTCTTTCAAAGTTCTCTCGCGTTCGTGTTTTTGGTCAGGAGTGAGCATGCGCGACACCCAGCGGGAGGATAACTTTTTCATATGCAGAATATTGCCCAAAATATGGCGTGTGCCCTCAGTACTAATCTTTGTGGTATCTGCCAGCTGGCGCACCTTCACTTAGCCAATACCATTTCATGTATTTTTTTGACATTGTCCTCTATAACCGCATCGGAGGGTCTGCCGCAGCGGACTTGATCGGTAGTGGAGTTGCGGCCACCACGGAATTCTCGAAACCAATATTTGACGGTGTAATCTGACGGAGCATTAGCTTCATAATATTTATTCAACTTTTCTTTTGTTTATTTCGCCGTTTTACTTCTCAAAAAATAATGTTTTATGAGAGAACGAAAATCGTTTTTGTGCATACTCAATATGATGCCAAACACGTCAACAGCAATCAGCTGTCAAAACAAAACTAAAGACAGTATCGCACTGAAATTTGGCGTGTCTGCTTTTCACTCCATCTAGTATCTGCAAATGCGCGTTTGCAGATCCATGGTTATTCGATGGACGCTTATGTCGAATAGACGTAGCGCACGGTAAGTTTCGTGGACTGAATCACGATGTACAAAATAAACTTGTACAATTCGCATGTTTTGTTCCTGCAGAGGTATATGAAGCGTGAAATGGCCAACCAAACTGAGCACAAATCAGTTATCAGCAGTCACGTTGGATAGCGCTGGAAAAGATGTTGCCAATCTTTTAAAAAAATACCCATTATAAGGAATCTATCATGCTGACGATTACACAAAGATTGACTCAGTCAAGTGAACTTATCTATCGTATATTCTCCTTTTGAGATTCAGTCATTTCCGACAGAGTATTGTAGCATTTCTATTCTTCTCTCGCTGAAGATTCGCGCTGATTAAGTAAAGTCCGCTTGGAGAAGATCAGGAGGTGTGAACTAAATATTCTACGAAGCGATAAAATAAGCAACATTTTTGTGTATTCATTGTTACAGCATTGTGCATCGTCAGATTGACTTCGCTCGGTTCCTACACTAGTCGTACAATATCCAAGAATATGAGACCTGCCGCTTCTTAAAACTATTTTCTCTAGTTTATCGCTAAGCTCCTACTAATATTTGGTTTTTACTATAAGTGGAGTTTGAAAGCCTATGCTAGATCGAAAGCCGTACGGAAGAAGAACTGGTTGAACAATTTAATGCTCTAATTTCTAAATTATGTTGTTCTATCTGTCCTCCAGCCTAAATTATCTCGTTAGTCACCATTTAAGCAACCAACGTTGCCACAATAATAACCAAATTGAACTGTCATTGGCAGTGAATCAATTTTTCGCAACCACCCGGACCCATGTAACCGAATAATGACAGCAAAAATTAATTTGCAGATTTTAAGCTCAACTTCAATTAGATTCGATAGAGTGTAAAACTTCCGTTTCATTAGCAATAGTGTCTACAGAACATACCACAGTTACTAATTAAGCCCACCACCAACTGACACATACGAGTATTGCACACAAAGTATAATTAGTACCCCATTGTTGAACAACATCCTGTTGTTCAGTAATTAAAACAATATTGTTTGTCAATACCGTTAACCTATCGGATACGGATACGCATCTACTCGTATAGCGATACGGAAATGTAAAAATACTAGCGTATCCCTAAAAAACTTTGATAAAAACCTAAAAATAATATCCGACTCTCTACGGAAATTGCTCGGGGGTTGTTGCAACATACAGCAACAGATCAAAATAGATTTAGATTTACATTAAATTAGATAGATTATTTATTTCAGAGCTAAAATATTTGTTACAACACGTCTACCTGGTTGACAACTAACTATAAATTCATATAGGTAACTCATTTAAAGACCAAATACAGAATTAATTAAGATAGACCCAAATATGAAATGCTTAAGTGAATTTGTTTACGTATTAGAAGTTTATGTTTAGAATCCTTTCTCGTAATGCAATCCTGCAATGGTACCTGACTAATTTTGGAACATTTAATTCATTAAGAACCCTTCAGACTTCATTTTCCGATATGGTATCGCTTTCGGGGATTTCCCTCCTTGTCTCTCTGAGGATTGGACATCTACTAACAAAATGCAAAACATCTTCCCTCTCTGCCATGTCGTACAAGCTACAAAGTGTCGGTAGTTCATTCCTGTATGGAATATAATCCAATTGCAACAGCTCACCACGTAGCTTCAGCACAGTCGCTATTTCAACAATTTTGTGTTCATCAGGGAAATGGAAATGGAAATTGTAGAATAGTCGGCTATCATATTGCCTGTATCCCCAAACTTTTACAGCCTATAAAAGAGTAAATTCCGACATAGCTTCAAACATTTTATACTTGCTACTACTATGGGCAATGTTTTTGTTCATGAAGCATTTTCTACAAATTGCATTGATAGCTGTTTTTGTCTTCTCTAGTTTTTTCCTTAGCTTGGCCATATTGGGGCTTCTGGTAAGATACACTCCGAGGTATTTATGCTCCTTTACTACTGGAATTCATTCTCCATTAACGTGCCATTTCTCGTTTGATTCCGGCGAGTAAGCCAACAACACTATATCGTCCGCAAACATAAGGACTTCAATCACCATACTCATATGCTCTACACCTCCAAGGAGAAAATCTACACCCTGAATAACTCGAACTGCAACCAACTTCAGACTGCTATAATTTCCAAACCATTCATGACAGTGAGCTCAAATTTTGACACATGACAGATAATTTTATTATTTACAAGCCTTTTAAACGATTTACGTCTCAGTTCTGTTGAAAAATTTTTATCCGCGATGGAATTCAAACGTGATAGTGTGATTGCTTTATATTTGGCTGGAAAACCACAAGTAGCTATCGTTAGAGCCCTCCAGCACCTCAACGTGAATAAATCATTTGCCTTGAACCATAGCTCGTTACCGTGATACTGGAAGCCTTGCAAAACGCCATGGAGGTGATCATAAAAAAACAGCAACATCGGCAGAAATGGTTCGGAAAGTGAAGGCTCGAATTAGGCGAAATCCGCGTCGAAGTGGAAGAAAAATGGCTCGTGAGCTCAACATATCGTTGGAACGGATGCAACACATACTGAAAAATAAGCTTGGGCTCAAGCCATTGAAGTTCAAAAAAGCACACGATCTTACACTGCAACAGAAAAAAGTCTCTTACACCGCTTGCATGAAAGTGGTGAGTTACCGAATTTGTTTTTTTCCGATGAATCGCCATTTGTTATCGAGCAATATGTCAGCAAACAAAATGACCGAGTTTACTTGCCAGAGAGGTCCTTCGAAACTTTACACCTTCGGACGGCCACTAGAAAGCAGGCAGCATCGATGGTGATGGTTTGGGCCGCCATAACCGCCGATGGTCGCTCTACGCTCGTATTTTTGGACGGTGGCGTCAAAATTAATGCCATCGTATACCGTGAAACTATCTTAGAGGCAGTATTTCAGCCTTGAGCAAAGAATCATTTCGGTCGGAGACCGTGGACATTTCAACAAGACTCGGCACCGTCTCACAAAGCGCGCGTCAACCAAGATTGGTTAAAAAACAATGTTCCACACTTCATTTCTTCGATACAATGGATTGCAAATTCTCCGTATGCAAATCCGTTGGATTTCGCTGTCTGGGGTATTTTGAAGGCGAAGGTTGGCACTAAAAAATACCAAAGTTTGGACCACCTCAAGCAAGCACTTCGCCGGGAATGGGCCAAAATACCGCAGAGCCACTTGCGTGCAGCGTGCGATGTTTACTTCGGCTGTCTCAAGGCCATTATTCGCGCCAAAGGTGGACATATTGAAAACTACTGATACAATTTGAAAATTGATGTATTTTCCAACATTTTTTGCTTTGGCATAATAAAATTTATCAAAAAATAAAAAAAATTATAGCATTTTAAAAAGTTGGAGTTTCGAATAAGTCACCCTGTATAGGTACATAAATGATTAATACCTTACAATCGAATTCATGGGATCCATGAAGGAATCGCAAATTTTAACAAACATTCTGCGGAAACAAAAGAAAGGTTATCTTGTTTATCATCTTAATACCTAAAGCATTAAAAACAAAATTGATGATCTACGTTTTCTATTTAATGATAGCATGGTTGACGTTTATAGCGATGCCTGCAAAATAAAACAGCATTTTTTTTTCAAAAAGTAACGTAAGGGAATCTAGGCTTACGTCACAGCCCTCAAACGCCGCGGTTCCCAGAGGAACCCATTCCCATTTCGAAAATTGTTAAGCGCGCCTTTTTTTTCCACTGGCTAACTTGCTCTTTCGGCATCCTACGCTTTTTTGTTTTTTTTCGTGACCGATGAATAGGTGTGCGCAGTAGATCAAGTAGTTAAAAATCCAAAAAAAAAATAAAAAAAAACAAACCGAAGATATTATAACAACGAAAAATTGGTGCATTTTGCTGTGCACGTGCAAGATTTCTATCCGAGGACATCCATCCGTTTGGATGCAGAACATTTATGGGGAAATTCGTACGAAGAGTCTTGCACGGCTTGTGCAAACCACATGCCGTTGGATTAAAGGCAACGAAGACTCGGCTAGGTAAGCCACGGCCGGCGCAGAGAAGTCCTAGATAAATTGCTGCCGCCAACTTCATTGCTCGCTCCACGCTGATGCTCAACTCTAGCGAATTTTCTGATAATAAACAGAACAACAGCAGAACATAAAAAAAAATACTACAATGTCCCAAAGGTAGTAAAAATGTTTGGCCGTTCTTCAAAAATATTAAAAATTCTGCCTCATTCTCCATCCCAACGCTATTTATAATGGCATTCGAGTTTTCAGCTCTTAGGACAAAGCCAATCTGTTTGCTGCACACTCTGCGGCCAGTTCAACACTTCCAGATTGTGTTTTGTCTCCGCCTACACTTGAGTGCGCGAATCTTTAATTGGACGAATCTACTTTCGCACTCGTGTTGTAGCTAGGGTACTTAAAAATCTTCTTCTGGAGAGGTGTTCTTCCATGCTGGCAAGACCACAGCGTAAGCCTTTTCATCAATCCTACTCTTTAGGGCTCTTTCCCAGCAGACGGAAAACAGTATTTGCCCAGCCCGTCCCTAAAACAGGCGAATCTTCTTCTCTCTCTTATTACAGACCCATTGC
This sequence comes from Volucella zonaria, assembly GCA_963966105.1. Lineage (NCBI taxonomy): Eukaryota > Metazoa > Arthropoda > Insecta > Diptera > Syrphidae > Volucella > Volucella zonaria. The sequence continues at coordinate 41,717,702 of OZ014534.1, read as the reverse complement.
ACTTAAGTCACTTCTTTCCAAGGTCATGGAAATGCTGATAAACCGTCAGCTCATGAAATATCTCGAAACACGACAACTTCTAAATGACCGGCAGAACGATTTTCGTAGCAACAGATCCACTGGTGATCTGATGGGATGTCTCACGGAAAAGTGGAACCAAAGTTTATGTTACACCACTCTGGCGAAAGCAAGATAGTTGCACTTGATATTTCTAAGGCATTTCACAGAGTTAGGTATCAAGCTCTTTTGTCGAAATTGCGTGGTTTTGGCTGCGAAATGTCTATGAATGTGATGTAAGAAATATTTCACCCCCTCTGATAAGGCCTCAATAAATAAGGCGATTATCTGCCCGAAATTGGAGTACAATGCTCATATCTGGTCAAGTGCTCCTAAGCACTTGCTATATAGGATCCAAAACCGTGCGATAAAACACATAGCTGATACCAATATCACTCAGTCAATGGACATCCTCGAACACCGACGAAATATCTCGTGTCTCATTTAACCGTATTTAACCGTGCTCCGTAGAAATCGCCAGTAGCATTCCGCTCCTTCAAACCTTTAACAGTAACAGCCTTCACGCTATGTATGCTCATCAGTATACCCTCAAGCCCACTTTCGGACGTACTGTGAAATATCGTGGTTCATTCCTAAGCCGTACAACTCGCTTATGGAATACCCTGACGAGCTCATTATATCCTAGTGACTACAGGGCTGAAAAGTTTCCGACTGTACAATAATACAAGACATTTTTTCTCAATTTTTTTTTTTATTTTTCTACATAGTCTCCTTTTAACTCTACACACTTCTCCCAGCAATGCTCCCATCTCTCTAACCCGTCCAAATAGTACTTGGCGTTTGCAAAATAATTGTTCACGAAAGTGATTGTCTCCTCATTTGACGAAAATCTCTGTCCTCTGAGCGCAGTTTTTAGATAAGGGAACAAAAAGAAGTCGCTTAGGGCTAGATCTGGTGAATAAGGCGGATGGTCAAGCAGTTCAAACAGTAATTCATAGATTTTCGCTATGGCAACCGCTTAGGTGTGGGGCGGCGCGTTGGCTTGGTGAAACAGGATTTCCTGTTTCTGCAAATGTTGCAATTTTTCTGCAATTTCTACCTTCAGCTTGGCAAGTAATGATGCGTAGTATACCCCTATAATGGTTTTTTCTTTTTGGAGATAATCGATTAAGACAACTCCTTTACTATCCCAAAAAAACAGTCGACATCACTTTTCCACCCGAAAAAAACGTTTTTGATTTTTTTGGAGCCGGCTCGCCCTTTGCAGTCTATTTGCACTGTTTTGGCTGAATTTTTGTTTCGGGTGTATAATGGTGTATCCAAGTTTCATCTACATACAGTAATTAATCGGCACCAAACTCAGATTTATTGCGCCTAAACTGCGCCAACAGAGCGTTGGAAATGTTCATTCCAACACGTTTTTGGTCTAACGTAAGCAAACGCGGCACCCAACGCTGCACAGTTTTTTCATGCCTAAATCTTGATTTATTAAGTAACAAACACGTTCTTTGGACATTTTCATAACCTCTACTATCTCTCTCACTTTAATTCGGCGGTCGTCTAACACCATTTAGTGAACTTTAGCAATGTTATCGTTAGTGGTTGCAGTTTTTGGACGTCCCGAACGTTCATCAACTCCCAAGCTCTTACGGCCACGTTTAAATTCAGCTGCCCAAAATTTCACTGTGGTAGATGATGGTGCAGAATATTCATACATAGGGTCCAACTCATTTTTGATTTGCGTACGCGTATTGCTTTTCAAAAACAAGAATTTAATAACAGCTCGATACTCAATTTTCCCATTTTCACAAAAAACACTCACATCGACTCACTCAAACGACTGTCAAATAAAAACTGCGCATCCAAAATGACTGAAACTTCGGTAAGTAACTGTCAAAAGATGGATAACTAGAATTCACTAGCTTTCATTGACGAGTGCCGCCATCTTTACGTTGCGGTCGACAATTTCAGACAACCCTCATGAGTAGGTAAGAGTGGGTTTGGAAACACCAACCCTATTGGACTATTGACTAATTGTGGTGCCACGTGGATGTATGTACAATATGATCCTCTTACTAATTGAACCAGTTTGAGCTTACGATGAAGCGTAGGAGACTGTTTACGCCTATATTTTATAGATCGTTTAAGTCATTGTGGAAGAAGGCTCTTAAATGATTTCTCAGTAAACTTTATATAAAGTATCACGAGATTTTCAATACGCCCCCACAAAAAGGTGCAAACGATCTTGCCGCTCTTTGGCAATATGTACACTCTAAAAGAGTCTCACACTTCCCATGCAGTCGATTTGACCACGATAAATTTTTTCCCTAAAAAGTCATGCAAAAACCTACCTCTCACTTTCTATTACCAGAACGTAAGAGGACTGCGTTCTAAAACCCACGCCGTTTTGCGCCAATCTAATGCTCTCACATTTGATAGCAACGCACTGACTGAAACTAATCTTATCCCAAACATGAAAAAACCAGGAGTCATTCCCTCTTTCTTTTAATATTTTTCGGGATGATGATCGCACATCCCCTTGTTTGACTCCCCTTGTCGAGGTGTCCTCCTTTCCATTCACAACAGCTTTGACATTGCAGCTTTATCTTCTTCTAAGCTCGACTTTGTGTCAGTTAAAATAACACTTACTCGTAGATGCTTATATGTATGTTTACGTGTTGTTACTTTCTTCCGGCGCAATCTATCGAACCTTACCAACTTGCTATTGCAGCAATTGACAATTTGATCGGCGATTGATGATATCACTATCTTCGGCGATTTCAATGTACCTCAGCTGAAGTGGACTCCGTCTTAAGACCTATCTTTTTTCATGGCATCCAATCCTAGTAGAAAGAAGAATGCCTCTTCTTAGATCGGATAACAGACTCTAGTCTATGCCAAGTCAGTGGCGTTTCGAACTATATGGAAAGTCAATTAGATCTTATCTTCACAACTGAACCCATCAACTCCTCAATATCGTGTTGTCCCCTACCCCTTTCAACTATTGATAACTGTCATCCACCACTTCTTCTCTCATTTTTCCACAACTCTCCCTTCTAGTGGACTCCTCCCGCAGTTCTATTTTCGTACAATTTTCACTAAGCTAATGTCCATAAAATCAATACCTTTGTATCTAAGCAGCGCTTCTTTTCAGTTTACCAATCTGTCTCTGGTTGCTGCCCTCTCCATTTTTTACAGAGAAATATTCAAATCCATCTCCCTTTAAATGCGATAAAACTTCTTCTACATCCCCTCTTTGGTGTAATCGTAGACTCTGCTCTCCACGAAAGAAAAGAAACAAGATATAGGCGGTATTCCTTCGCACCCACTCTTCTTCCGACTATTCAAATTATTTAGGTAGGTACATATCTTCATTGCATTGATCTCTATAACTCTCTCTATCAACGGTATCTGAATAGTGCGCAAACCAATCACATAAATCACCCCAAGTCCTTTTTTCAATTTGTCAATTGCAAAAGTAAGACTAACGGTTATCCTTCCTCCCTCGCTTTCGAAACCAAATCATCAAGTGATTCTCCTACCTTCGCCAATTTTTTTACTACATTTTTCAAACAGTTATTTGCCAACAACTCCTTCGTACCAGATCCCTCTTACTTCAATGATCTACCAAATTTTTCCGTTGGTCCATTTCTAACTCAAAATTTCGATGCTGCAGTTATTGAAGAAAAGTTACTAAATCTTAACGATGGATTTGTACCTGACCCAGATGGACTCCCCGCCGTGTTTCTTAAAAAATGCTCTTTCAACTGGTCTTTCCTATTTTTTCGCCTATCTATTACACAGGGAAAATTTCCCCAGATTTGGAAGACCTCTTTCATAATCCCGATATACAAAAAGAGATCTAAGCACGAAGTTACCAATTATCGTCCCATTGCTAAACTCTCTCATATACCCAAATTCTTTGAAAGCATTTTATACGAAGTCTTAAGCGTCAAATGCAAGCCTTTTATTTCGCCCCGACAACATATTTTTGTAAAAAGGCAGATCAACTCTACCGCAAACCTAGTTGAATTCGTGTCTTTCGCTCTCTCAGCTTTAGAAAATGGCAAAGAAATCGATGTTATCGCAACTAATTTCACTAAAGCGTTTGATATGATATCTCATCAATTGATCGTCTTCAAATTGTCTGCTCTCGGGTTTGAGCCCCTCTTATTAAAATGGATTTTTTCTTATCTGATAAACCGATATTATAGTATTCAGTTTAGACCCGCCCTTTTCTCTTCCATTCCTGGCCTTATCTGGAGTTCCACAAGGCGGTCATCTTGGTCCTCTTCTCTTCATTCTTACTATCAACGATGTTGAGAGGGTCCTTAAACACTCCTCCCACTTCCTTTACGCTGACGACGCAAAATTTTTGAAAACTATTTCTTCTCCCCATGACTCTGCTCTTCTTCAAGAAGACCTTGATCGGGTTTCAATTCGGTGCCTCAAAAACTGCCTAGAATTTAATATAGCCAAATGTCAATCTATAACCTTCTCACGTAACTGTAACCCGTCTCCTCACCGACTTTATTTTCTCTATGGTCAACCAATTCCCTGGTTCAGTCTTTTCAAGACCTTGGCATATTATTCGACTGTGAGCTTAATTTCCGTTCACATGTCGATAAGATGATCGTCAAAGCCAACTCATCACTTGGCTTTATCAAAGGGTGGTCCAAGGAATTTTCCAACCCGTATGTAACCAGATCTCTCTATTTTACCTTTGTTCGCCCCCTGTTTGACTATGCCAGTCAAGCTTGGTCCCCCTTTCACCGAGCTTGTGTTTCCCGAATCGTGGGTATTCAACGTTGATTCCTCCGATTTGCTCTCCGTGGACCGCCCTGGAACGACCCTCTAATCTTACCTCCCTATCAGGATGCCTCAAACTTCTCAATATGAATTCCTTAGAAGAGCGTAGGAATACTGCTGAGATTCTTTTTATTCATAGACCTCTCTCAGGTTCCATCGACTATGCATCCATTTTGAACTCCATTTCCTTCAGTACCAGCTCCCGCAATCTACGTTATCCTCGTCTCTTCTATCTACCGGTCCACCGCATCTCTTATGGCTCCAACGAACCAATCTCCCGAATGCTCCGAAAGGTCATCTCAAACCTCTCCCTTTTTGATTTCCACCTGAGCACTCCTAGTCTCAAACAAGATCTCCTCCATCACTCCATCACTCCCTTGGTCCCTAGCTCTTAAGTCTTTCTGTTAGTTTTTGGTCCTAGTTTTTAAGTTAGATTAGCTTGTGCGAGTATTAAGTCAATAAATGGGGGCCTCAGCCCACACCAAAATTAAGAACTAAGTCAAAAATTACCCTTTTCCGATAGAATAGGTAGAGCGGTTCCAGTTTTAACGAATTCGTCGGCCCTACAATTCCCTGGAATGTCTTTGTAGCCCGGCACCCAACAAAGGTAAAGTTTGAACTGTTCTGCAATCTCCATAAGAGAGGATCGGCATTCAAGGGCGGTTTTAGGATTTAATGAGAGTGAGTTCAGGAACTTGATAGCGGCCTGACTGTACGAAAAGATGTGGATATCCTTTGCAGATATAACACTTTTCTTCAGCCAGGATAGGACGTCTCTAGTCGCTGAAATTTCCACCTGAAACACGCTACAGTGATTTGGAAGACGGAAGCAAAGGCTTGGGTTAAGCTTATTTGAGAAAACAGTCTTGGATCAACCTGTATAGAAGTGGATTGACTTGTCATCCATGAAAGCCTCATTCTCCCAGAAGGATCTAGAGGGGATCCTTATATGAAAGTCTTTTTCAAACCAATGTTGGGGTATAGTGTAACCGATGCTCTCTAGGAGGTTTCCTAGTATGTTAAGAATATTAACGTAGCCAAATAATTTATTTGTACACTGTGTAGTCGCCTTAAAGCGACGGTCGTAGAATATCCAGTTCTGCGGAGGCAGTAGAATGTAGGGCTCCCCTTATGCATAGGCATGCTGTTCTTTGGACTCTATTTACAATAGTTTGCTGCTGCTGATTGCATTGTGTAAGACCGTCCACCGGTCTTATAACCGATATAAATATATAGCCAGTGGGCTATTCGAGGTTCTTGGCTCCATTTGTTCCTATTGGTTTTTTTTCTAGCGAATAAAGCTACTGTAGCTTTGTTGACTCCTTCTTGAATGTTTGGTTTTGAGTTTAGTTTCCTGTCAAAAATAATAGCCAGATGTTTTGCTGTTTCGGAGGAGATAAGACTGGTACCATTGGAGGGTCTACGAGTCTACGATTGGAATTTTATATTTCCCGGAAAAGAGGACAAGATCAGCTTTACGGGGGTTTACTTCCAAACTACAGTGCTCTAGATTAAGCTGAAAAAGTTCCTTAGCGGTATTAAGATGCTTCCCCGAGACGGCTATATCAACGCCATCCGCATAGGCAATCATCCTACCACCACCCGCTTCCAGGTATATCAGCAGTTTATTAACCACTAAGTTGCAGAAAAGGGGAGAGAGAACATCGACTTGCGGCGTACCTCTGCTGACACATCTTTTAGCAGAAGCCTCACCCAGTTTGGAGTTAATTATCCTGCTATTTAGCATAAGACTGATCAACTCCCCAAATGAGTCGTCTACCTGCAGAGTTGGCAGCGCAGTCGTGATTGCGGATGTGTTGACGTTGTTAAAAGCACCCTCTATCTCCAGGAAAGCCACCATTGTGTACTCTGTATATTGTAGGGATCGTTCGATGTGGCTAGTCAGTGAATGTAGAACCGTTTCCATCGACCTTCTTTTACAGTAGCCATCTTGAGTCGTTGACAGAAGTCTTGGATCAATTTTTGCTCGTATATGGATATCAATTTGTCGTTCTAGAGTTTTCTGAAGGAAAGATGATTGATTTATAGGTCTGAGGTCCTTTGGGACAACGTGAGAACATTTTCCGGCTGGATGCTAACAAAAGAACAAACAAGGTGGACTGTTGGATCAAAATATCTAGTGACCAAATAGAACTGGCCAAAGCTAGATCTGAATCGCTCTAAGAGTTTGATCTCTTAAAATAGAAAACATGTCAGCTGTATAACAAGTATCACCGCTGGATTCTGCCTTATAGGCAAGCACGCAAGAAGGCTTGGCGTACGTATAAATGATTTCTGCAGACTCTGCATGGACGAGGAGGAAGAGGAGACAATCCTCCACCTACTCTGTTCATGTCCATCTCTCTCCCAAAGAAAAAAACTCCAGTTAGGAGCTTTGTTCTGCAATGATTTAAGCGATCTTGGCAATATAGCTGTTAACAGTCTCCTACGCTTGATAAGCTCAAATTGGTTACAAGAATAAAAGGATCACAGGACCACGTGGCATCACAATGGGCCAATAGGCCTAAGTGGGTTGGTCTCTCCAACACCCGTTTTTACCTTGCCTAACCTTCCAAAATCAAACAAAAGCCTTGCAACAATTAACACGAATATACAACTGAACGAAATTCACAAATGGTTAGAAGAAAACTCTCGCAAGCTCAGTCCGGCAAATACGAAAGCTATTGCCGTTGGTTGTTGTAGAACGATTGAATCCCCCCACATGGGAACTCAGTACTCCGCGTGCTGTTGACAACGCCACATGGGCATAGTACCTCGGCGTTAAATCCCGGACCCTACAAATGGTGTCCGGAACACACGCGTGTACTTCAAAGGCTCAGTCCCTCTGCAATATATGTCCCTATAAATACCAAATTAAAGCTAATTTTAATTTTAACCAATTTTTATATACGAGAAATATACACAAAAATGGACCAGCAATCAAAAGGAAAGCTAATTGTTGCCTGCATGTATCTTTTTATGTTAAACAGATAACCGAATCTTCGCTGATTAGCTCGATGAACTATAGAGCCATCTTTTCATTCCACAGAACTCGGAGCACCAGAGATGTTAAGTATTTTTTTGAAAAAAATAAGATTTGCAAGAATTCAAAGGACAACAGAAATTAATCGTTCGCAGATGCAAATATCCGAACACATCGCGTCAATTTTTTGTATTGTACGAGTATTTACGATTCAGGTGTGGAATCTTTTACTCGTGGAAATAAAGCGTACCAGCAACACGAATGCTTTCACAACAAAATTTTTTCAATATTGCTCAGACAATTTTCTGTAATGAATATTTAATGGAACTTTATTTAAAGCTTGTTACTTTTATCTTTTCTTTTCTATTTCTATGTATCTTTTACTTCCTGCCCTCCCAGCTATTTTTACTAATTTTAAACTCATTCTACTCGTACTTATAAAGGTTTTAGAGGCACACAAATTCAATATGAAATAAAATACTTGATGTTAATGTTAATGTCCATCATATTAGCTTTATTTAATAGATAATTGGATGCCATTATTGTTTAAATATTGGGTCTACAAGTAAGTTTCCAGCGTTTTTTTTCCAAAATTTGAAGTTTTATTATGAATACATAGTTACAATGCTTTATTCAAAGTATCGTCCATCGGAAGCTACAACTTTCCCCCATCTTTCTGCCAATTTATGCATTCCGAACCAAACAAATTTCTCGTCTTTCGAGCCCAAGAACGTATCGAGCCAATTTTTGATTTCCTCTACTGAGCTGAAGCGTATTCCCGTAAGTGCGTTCTGCATCGAACGAAACAAGTGGTAGTCAGATGGTGCCAAGTCTGGACTGTAAGGCGGGTGAGGCAGAATTTCCCATCCACTATTTTCCAAATAGTTTTTCACCGAAACCGCAACATGTGGCCGAGCGTTGTCGTGACGAAAAATGACGGACTCATGCCTGGTCTCATATTCTGGCCGTTTTTCTTTTAATACCCGCTTCAAACGAATTAGTTGGGTTCGATATGATGGTCCTTTGATGGTTTCACCACTCGGAAGCAGTTCGTAGTATACGACACCCTTTTGATCCCACCATATGCAGAGCATGACCTTATTCTCGTGGATATTTCGTTTCGGCGTCGATTGGGCGGGCTCGTCGGGCTTTGTATACGATTTTCTGCGTTTAGGATTATCATAATAAATCCATTTTTCATCACCAGTGACAATACGATGCAAAAATGATATATTTTTATACCGCTGCAGTAACATTTCGGACATGCAAAATCGCCGTTCGACGTCTCTTGACTTCAATTCGTACGGCACCCAGTTTGCAACCTTTTGAATGAATCCCAGTGCTTTTAGGCGCAGGGAAACGGCTCATTGCGTGACGCCCAATGATGCAGCAAGTTCTTCTTGAATCTGACACGGATCCTCATCCAGTAAAGCGTCCAATTCCTCGTCTTCAAAACTTTTCGGCTTTCCGGGGCGATCTTTTTCTTCAACTCCAAAATCACCACTTCTGAACCGTTTGAACCACTCGCGACACGTCGATTCACCAATACATTCCGTCCCTTAAGTTTCCGAAAGCAAACGATAGGCCTCAGCCGCAATTTTCTTCATATTAAAGAATAAAAGCAGCGCTTCCCGCAAATGACGCTTATTTGGCTGGAAACTTGCCATAATTTTGCTCGATAAAATGTACGACACCGATAGAACTGCTCAAATATAACGCTGCAAAGTTGTTGATAGATACAAAACCTACAAATAAAACACATGGGGTTTGACATTTCTGCCCGGGATCCACTGGTGGCGCCATCTCTGACAAACGCTGGAAACTTACTTCTAGACCCAATATGATATCCGGCATATTCATGACACGGCTAGCTCGAATGAAGCGCAATCGTGAAGTCCAATTTTCGACAATTTTATCGAGCAACTGTTGCTGTATATCAGCTATAACACGACGAATGTGGACGTCCAACGTCTCTAGTTTATCGCCATAGACTAGAGACTTCATATACTCCCAAAGAAAGTAATCTAAAGGTTTGAGATCACAGGATCGTGGAGGCCAGTTCACAGGTCCATTACGCGAAATTATGCGCTCAGCAAAAGTTTCCCGCAAAAAATTGATGGTGTCGCGTGCCGTGTGGCATGTTGCGCCATCTTGTTGAAACCAAAGCTCTGTCACGTCAAAGCCGTAAAATCTTCCACAAAGTAGATGAGCATTGCTCCAATTGGTGCACGATGGCGAACCGACTCATTCGGATTCTCCTCAACACTGCGTTCCACAACGGCAATGACCTCTTCTGTTCGCACTGTGTGTCGTCGTTGGGGATGCGTATTTCCACTAGAGTGTATAAATCGAAAACGATTTATCCTGTTCCGAATAATTTGCTCAGATGGACGATTATGTCGACCGTAAAATGGACGTAGCGTACGATAAGCTTGGCGAACCGAACCACGCTTTTCAAAAGAAGTTTGCACAATTTGCACACGTTGTTCTGGCATTAGTCTATTCATCGTAAAATGGCAAAACGTACTAACCACAAATACACTTTCAACTATTAAATTGACAATCTGTAGAAACAACCAAACCTCTAAAAAAAAGACCCTTTATATGTTTCAGCAGCTGTCAAAATTACCAATGACATCCAGCTGTCAAATTATTCAGTCATCATGCATCATTTTACACTTACCCACCGTACAGAAATTATTAAAAAAAATTATCGAAATTCCGGCTCAGTTGTACATACGCTACGTGAATTTCGCCGTGAGGTCGGTCGTCATTATGGCTTCTGTGTGTAGGCAATTCGTCGCACCGTGGAAAAGCTTGAGCGTGAGTACACTCTTTTGGATCTTTAGCCACCAACCAGATAGAGACTGGTGCGAAATGAAGAAAACATAGCCGCCGTAGCGGCCAGTATCGAAAAAGACCCAGAAATGTCGATTTGGCGCCGATCAGCTGAACTGGGCATCGCCAGAAAGCTAACCTGGCTCATTTTGCAGTTGAATTTGCGCCTACATCTGTATATGAATGCACGGATGCAGGAATTAAAGCCGGACGACCATAGGCAACGCCGTGAGTTCGCTAATTGGGAGCTGGAAATTTGGCCGCAGATTCCGATTTTGGCCAAAAAATCATCTTCTGGCACATGGCCCATTTTTGGCTCAGCGGCTATGTTAACACGCCAAATTGCTACTATTGGAGTGAATATAATGTCCAAGTGTTCCGCCAAGCATCAATGCATACACAAAGATAGACTGTTTGGTGCGGTTTATGGCATGGCGGCATCAACGGGGCTTATTTCTTTCGAAATGAGGGAGGAGACACCGTTACCATCAATGGTCTGAACCGACCGACCCCTTGAAGCACTGCCAGCGAAGCCGAGGCGGTTATTTAGTACATATAGTAGAGCTTATAGAGTAACAGATCAAAATACGTAAGTAATACACATATTGTATGTACATACCTACGAATAAGAAGAAGAAGCAATGAATAACTGGACTCAGGTGCTACAGTCCAGCATGCCGTGGGACCCAGACAATTTCGGGTATCATTTTGCAAAAATACCACAAGGAAATACTTGTTATTTTGTAAGAGTAGCATACATTACACCATGCATATTAGTGAAAAGTAATTTGTATAGGTATACATATCAATACATCACTTGTGAGATAAAGACTGATTCAAGTTAGAACTTTCATCGACATAACTTTTATTCCGTGAAGCCCCTGCCACCGGCAAAGCTCAAAAATAAAAATCGTCATATCCGTGAGACCCTCCACCAAGAGGTATGGGTTACTCATGCCAGTACCATATTAACAGGGGACTTCGAATAATAGAACCTTGTTGATAGCTACACATACGTGTCTAACCAAAATACGCAAATTGGATTAGTATATCCAGCTGCCGCTATTTTTGCCGGATATTTTCTCTCTAACATATTTTCATTTATATTCATTCGGATTAGATCAACAGCATTCCCATCGAATTTTAGTTAACCGCACTGTTATGTGATGTTTTAGTCAACATTTGATTAATTTAATTAGGAGCAAATACGAATAGGATTGGAGTCATCCAGTTGTAGTTGCTATGGGATATGTGTCCTGCGGAAGTCCACTGACAGTCAAACAATACAATTATTTACTTACTTATAGTCGGGGTCAGCTTCGGATTTATTTGTTTGGGTGCATATATCCATTGCTTTCTTTTTGCAGTTCTTTGTGATTTTAATTTTCATTTCGTGAAAACAGCCGAATTTTAGTGATGTGAATAGATGTTACCTAATCAGAGATGGAACCCACTTGCATGTACTAATTTGCAGCCGATGGCGTTTGTGAGGTTTATGTTTTTAGAGTAATAACTGAAAACAAATATGGTTTAGGATTTTCTAGGCTTAACGCAAATCGGATATGATGCCTTTTATCAGTATTGCAGTTCCGATTGTGTTCTATCTGTAACTGGAATTTAGTAGGTTTCATTCATGGCAATCCATGCAGGACAAAAGTGAATAATCATGTAGCTAACATTATCATTGAACAACTTAACCATTTTGATCCTTTTCACTTATTGTCTTGGTGTATTGAGGGTTAAGGTGATTTTGTACTAAACGCCTCCAGTTGCAAGCGCCAAGTTGGCTGAGCTTCCTTTATACTTGAGCACGCTACCTAAACCAATGTCTTCCTTTACCGATTATGCGGTAATCCGGATTGAATGCGAAGATACTCATCATCGAAATCGATGAACTTTTAACCGCGTTAGTGTCTAAGTATAGTCTATGCAGCTCGTTGCTTTATTGGGTTTGCCATCAGATGGGACCCAATTTGTTCTATATAAAATAAGACGTTTGCTTAAGGTTTGATACCTGTAGTGTTTATTTAGGAATGAAATATAATAGAAACCTTAGGCGATGAAGTATGACATTATTCAAATATCCTCCACGGAACAGCATTTACGAGCTGATTGATCTTCCAAGCCTTCCAGATTAAATTTACTTACTTTTTGGGTGGGGCAACAGATCTATGCCTTAACCAACAAGTCTCCCCGGGTAGCACGAACTGAGTTAGTACCATTGATCTCCAACTTTCGTGTGCCACCTAAGATACAAACATCATCTGCTGCTGGTAGAGCTGATTCCGACACGTAGAAACTATGAGCATTAATCGTCATTGTCGGCTGTTTAATGACGCAGTTCTGGGCTAGTTTTAAAATTCCGACACCTGTAAGCTTAGTTGTTTGCATCATTGATGCAAATCCATTGATTCGGGTTATGAAGTTGGATCCACATTTTTCCCGGATTGGTTCCTTTAAGAATGCAGTAAGGTGATAAATCCTTTTTATGATTTAGTAGATGGATTTCACATTGATTTTCTGTTGAATGAGTATTGAAAATCGGGTGTCGCTGTTTTCACAAATACTTCCGGTCATCGATTTCTAGGCATTGTTGATATTAGTCAAGGTGGTAATGGAAAGCATACCACTGATCGTCAACGAGACAGTGTTTTGGACAGATTCACAAATTGTGTTAACTTGGATACGCACTGAATCACCCTTGCAAACTTTCGTCGCTAATCGCATTTCCTTTATTCAAGACGAAACTCATCAAAAACAATGTATATACGTAAACTCCGAGTTTAATCCAGCAGATATTTTATCTCGAGGGATGTTTCCCGAGGAGCTACTCAAATCCTCTTCTTGGTTTAAGGGACTAAAATTCCAGGCCAGAATAACCATCAGCAACAAGGGAAGAGTATTTACCCGAAATCAAACTTATAAAGATGGTTCTGATAACACCAAGCAGAAAGTTACATTTCCTCGAGGAAATCAATCATCGAAATTCGTTTTCTACCCTAAAGCGGATAAGGGCTACATCATACGGTTCATCAGTAATTTAAAGCGAGCAAGGTCGTAGAGATTAAACGGAACGGTACTCGCCCCACAACAATTGAAAGCAGCCAATTTAGTTATTAGGAAACACATTCAAAAAATTGACTTCTCAGTTGATATAAATTCACTGAAGAAAACTGGACTAGTATCTGAGAAAAGCCGGTTGAGCCCATTTTCACCGTTCATCGACAATTACAACGTTATTCGCGTAGGAGGTCGGCTAGACGCCTCCAAACTACCATATGAGTCCAAACATCAAATTATTCCGCCAAGTTCACATCATTTCACAAAATTAACGTCACCTGTGAATGCGTACCGATACAACCGCCATCTCAGGATGATGTCCATCACGTTTTTCTGTGGTTTGGATCCTATTAGTAAGTGGTCATTTAACGACGATCCTCCAAACGATTTGAAAGTTGCGTCAAACACAACTCGCAACCTCGTTGTTGTACTCTCTTCTTTAATGATCGCATGATGTGGGATAAAATAGAAGAACGGCGTTTTAAGTACCTCACAATTTTCTTCTATCAAGGTCATATGCCCCAGCTCTAGGTATTCTGAAATACACTTAACATAATCTTTGTGTTGTGTTGGATTACACTGCAGTTTTTATCTACCTGCAGAAAACGTTTGATGGCACCTTGTCTCGTTGGGCTAATGGTGGGACGTGTATCACCTTTGAACGGCAGGCAAACTTCAAAACGACCGTCTTGTAGGCGCCTTATAGTTTCGACGAAGTTTCCGTTTCATACTTTCGAAAAGGTTCTCCCTCGATTTCCCAGAATTTTTGTAGTGTTGTGTCGAAATCCAGCTGGCAGGATAACTTTCCTAGCAAAATCCATCCTAATTGTGTATTTGCGCGATGGGACCAGCACCTTCAACGTTCCTAATGACCTCTCCGAGGACGGTATCACTATACACATCACTTCCAAGCAGGATATAGATTTTTGCGGGTGAGTGAAATGTTGGATCAACCAGTTGTATACCTCTCAAATGTGTCCATTTATTATAGGTAATTTGTTGGGCCGGAAGAAGCCCATTTAGGGATTTGAAAATCAATGCTCGCATCGTAAGAGGAAAGCTCGATGCGATGTAAGGGACTTAAAGTCGACATCCACGAACCTGTGCGTTGTTCCGCTACTGACAATCCCCAGCCAATTTACTTTGATGGATGTTCTTCTTGCTTTGAGGTTTAACCTTTAAACCACCGCCTCAGAACCTACTTCAGAACCCGGATCGATCAAAGCCCTAATGACCATAAAGGCCCCTGCTGAAGTTCTCATATTAACTAACGCCGTAGCCAATAACACCTAAGCATCTGCATTGATGTGAAAGTTACTCACATTAGGATTCCTCGTCCCCTGAAGGCTTTGACTGGGTTGAAACTCCTGTGCGTAAACATTTATTGATGTTCCTTTGGATATCAGGTTACTAAAGGTAGAGGCTGCTGATGGTTGAGAGGCTTGAGAAGATGATGGAACCTGTTGAATTAATTGCCTGTAGCTATTTGTATTTTCATGTAGCAGTGTATGGTGTCGCTGATTACAAAAGTGACAGCATTTCGCACTGGGGCACCTTTGTTAATAATGGGTATATGCTAAGCAGTTTTCGCAAACCTTAGCAGTTCGTACTGCCTGTTTTCTCTAGGGTACATCATCACGCAAAAACTTCTTGCACTCCTTCATTGCATGTTGACTCTTCATACAGACCCTACAAACAACCTGCTTCTTCCTTTCTTGTGGCATTGTGAAAAATACGATTACTCCCTGACTTGTTTTGTGCAACGTTACTAACATCAACCTGTTGTTCTACGGCTTCAAGAGAACGAAATCTACATTCCAAGAACTCTACAAATTCCTTTAATGTAGGAAGCTCCTTCATAGAACCTAACCTTTCCTCCCACGTTCTGGTTAACTTTTGCAGGATCACGTAAATTAAAATTACGTCCCAGCTCTCTACCGGCAATTCTAAATTCTTCAACGCGTGGATAATTTCTTGAGAGGTGTCGAGAATACGTTTAATATTAATGGACGTATCACTGGTAATACTTGTTTGCCCAGCTTTAATTGCTTATTGACAAGAACTCTTTTGTGATCATAGCGACGTAAGTATTTCCCACGCTGGCTGATAATTGTTCTTATCGATGGCTAGATGCTGCAGCAGTCTTTCAGCTTCACCACTAACAGACGATTTTAAGTAGTGAAGCCTTTGCACATCAGACAGAGAGGAATTATTGTGAATCAAGGCAAGGGATATATCAGAACCTGGACCCTACTCTGCTGCAGGCGGAATCCTATCTAAAGCATCTAACAGATCGATTTTGTATTCCGAGTATATACCGCCTTGATCAAAAAGTTCCCGCACCACACCACCGTGTGGAGCTCTAATTGTTCCGATTTGAGTAGCCAAGAGTACATCTATCTCTGTGTGTGTTGGCGATTTTTTACAATTTTAGAAATGGATTTAAATTTGCAATAACAAACTTTTACGAGTATTAAATTTTGCGTAAAAAATGGAAATGGAAATGGAAATGTTGGAAAAGTATTTCGGCAACGATTCTCTAAAGAAAACGGTCGTTTACCAGTGCCACGAGCGCGAGCGGTTCAAAAGTGGTCATGAGTCAATCGAAGATGATGAACGCAGTGGCAGACCATCGACATCGAAAACCGACGAAAACATTGATGAAGTAAAAGAAATGTTGGTCAATAACCGCAAATTAACCATCAGAGAGATAGCGGAGGACTTGAACATTGCCTACGGATCCGTCCAAGACATTTTGGTTAATGATTTGGATTTTCGTCGTGTAGCAGCAAAGTTGGTGTCAAAAGACCTCAATTTCATGCAAAAAAGAGACCTTGTCTATTTTATTGAAAGCTTCTGATAATAGCTGAATTTATTCACCAGTTTCAATGGCAGTGCTGCTGTCCAGTATGATTTCATGGTAATTTTTTGCCTAAACCAACTGTTCTTCCAAAATTTTTATACGCGTTTGCAAATAATTTACTTTTTTCAAGCGTGCGCTATCGGCTTTTTTTAAATTGTCGTAATCATTTGTCATACGTTCAAGAACATTTATTTGAAGTTTATCGCACGACATCTTTTTACCTTTATTTTAGCAGACAACTGAATGTACGGAATATTTAATATTTATATAGGTACGTATATGGTATATTTGTATTATTAATTTTGCATGCAATAAAGAATCAACTGTTTCAGGATTTAGCAGACTATGTGGAACGGATTTACTTGAGAGTTGGCTTAACGGTCCTTCAAGTTCCCTGTTCCGTGTTGGTTGGTTTCACCGTTGGTAGCCGCTTAAGAGACTCTTCTGAACTGAATGCTGGTAGCTATTGCTGGTTGCTGGAGGAATGTTTGGTTTGCTAGAATCTTCTACTTGTGATGAAGTTGTTGGATGCTCTTTTTTTCGAACTGGTATTTTTATCTCTAATTTATATTTTCCACACACACCAAATAAGTTTTTTTAATGTTTATGCTTGGTGTCTATTTTTTGAAAAGTGCAAATGTCACTTCAATTGTGTTGATACTAAAGAATGTTTTTTTTTTTGCGATTTATACAAAAGGCTCGATTGGACCAAAAATGTTTAGTGTTGGAAAGCTAAATGTAAGCTGAAAATAATTGTGAATTTTTACTGTTTTAACTGAATAAAAAAATTACCAGTTTGGGTTGGTGTTAGAAACTTACAAAATTCTGTTTTATTTTACTGTGGATCAAAAAAAAACTCTATGTTGCATGTTTCTTGATTTATTTTACAATGTTTTTATATATTTCTTGCCAAATGACAGTTGTAGTTTTGTTTGAATTAAATAATTAACAATTCAAATTTCAATATAACACATTTAATACTATTATTTTAACATTTAAGTTTATTTAGATTAATTTATATTTCATCCCAAATAGGAGGTAATTTCTCAGTAATTCGACGTGGTTGACGGAGAGGCCATACTGTATTTGTTGATCCCTCGATCGGATTCGGTTTCCAAGACAACATCTTCGACATTGTATTATAGTTGCCAGCTGATGCAATATAACGAACTGCACCCTTGGCGCATGGTTCAACGATAATTTTGTGCTTGGCGAGAGCTTTTTTATGTACTAAACCGTAGAAGGCACCTCCAGTAATATGTGATCCAACTTCCACATTGAATGGATTGAATTCGAGCACAAGGGTGTTAACCCTTTGGAATGTAAACGGAGTCGATCAGCTGGTTAATGTCATTCAATGGATGTTGGATACCGTCGAAAATGCTGCCCATAATACCGGGACCTAATTAAAGTGCAAGTGGCTTGCCAATAGGCAACATTGCATCTCCGACAGTGACACCAGATGTACCTTCGTACATCTGAATGGAGGCCATTATTATTCGAGACAAATGATTTCACCCACTAGCCCCAAACATGCATCCTGCTGTCACGACGAGACCGGATTCGGCAAAGACACATCCTTAGATGAACTCTTTCTGCTGATCATTGAAGCACTTCAAATTGAGAATTGGTTTACCATTGTTTGTTAGTGAATTAACTACGAGTAAGTTGAACTTAAATTGAAAATTTAAAATTTTTCTAGCGATTGGTGAAAGAGAGTTTTTTTTTGAGTCTATGGGGTCACCCTTGAAACGAGAAAACGTTGCGTTTCACCAAATGAACAAAATGTGTTTGAGTTAAGCATCTTTGAATGCAACGCATGAGATGACTGGGCCATGTCAAAGGAATGTACGCCACAGCTCCGGCTCTGCCGGACCAAAAGGGGCGGCGCAGGATAAGGTAGGAGGCAGTGAACAAGGGGCCCTTGTAGTAAAGTCGCAGTCGGTGCTGAGGATATTGGAAAACCATTTCTGCAGACTGCTAAACGGCGAAGGCGACACAAATTCCGGTGACAGGCAGAGCGAACCATTCAACATTGACGATTCACGGCAAGAATTCCATCCACCCGACCAAAATAAAGTGAGGATAGCAATATCTAAACTGAAGTCGAACAAGGGTGCCGCGCCGGACGGCCTACCCGCCGAACTCTTTAAGGCAGCAGAAGATGAATTGGTAGGGGGCATACACCAACTTATTTCCAAGATTTGGTCGGATGAATGTTTGCTTATTGAATGGAACCTCAGCATCGTTTGCCCGGTTCGCAAGAAAGGAGACCCACTAAACTTCGCCAACTGTAGAGGTATCAGTCTCCTAGGCATCTTGTCTGCGCTATTGCGAGAGCACCAGAAACTATCTGCCAACGACTCTGATTGAACCCTATCAGTGCGGTTTTAGGCCCCGTAAGTCCAGAAGTGACCAAATATTCTCACTACGGCAGATCCTGAAGAAAACCCAAGAAGTTCCGATCGATACTCACCACCTTTTTATCGATTTTAAAGCCGTATATGAAAGCATCTACAGAGACGAGCTACATAGAGCCATGTGCAAGATGACGATGGAGAAAGCTCGCTGCTGTATCAAGATCGGCAACGACCTAACCAAAACTTTTGATGTCAAAAATGGATTTAGGTAAGGTGACGCGCTGTCATGTGACTTCTTCAACATCATACTTAAAATAATTGTGCAAAACTCACAAGCCAACACACGAGGTACGATCTTTCAAAAGTGTGTTCAATTGTTTGCATCCGCTGAGGATACTGATATTACCGGTAGAATACAGCGACTTGGCATTGGTGCGTTTGCGAGTATAGTAACAGAAGCGGCAAAAATGGGTTTAGCGGTAAACGGGGCAAAACAAAGTTTATGCTGTCAACAAGAAAGGGCACCCAATATCGGCGAATCGGCCAGAATGTCACAATCGACAGCTATGTAAACTTTGAGGTAGTAAGGGACTTTGTCTACATCGGCACTGCTATCACATTCAAAACGACATTCTTTCAGAAATCAAACGAAGAATAACGCTTGCCAATCTCTATTTCTTTGGGCTGAGAAGGCAACTGTGTAGTAGGCCCCTCTCCAAAATAACCAATTATATAAGACCCTTGTAATCCCAGACCTGCTCTATGGTTCCGAAGCATAGGCCCTTTCTAAAACGGCTGACAATGTCCTTGCTCGTTTTGAGAGAAAAATTCGTCGTAAGATACCGGACTGTAGGCCAGCAAGCAATTTTGCAAGCATTTCAATCGGACTTGCCAAGCTCTTAGCTGATAGAACAATAGATTAAGCAAACGTTCGTTGAATGGATTTGCCTTCAAAGCGTCCTCGTCAGTAGACATTGACGAGGATACAAACGGGCTGTGCAATGAGTTCTGAAAATCTGTAGCTGTATCGATTTCCCTTCACCTTCAAAGAAACTTATTTTGCTTTGAACAAGTGTTATGCGTTCACATGTTAGTTCGTTTCTGTTTTCAACTTCTCTTTCTCTGATCTTTCCGAGAACCACTAAAGTGGCCTGAAACTGTACTAAGAGCTTTTCTCAATATAGGGAAACAGAGAAGTTGGTTCTACATATGTTACGAATGTGGTTTCTAATGCTGCAAAAGACTCGTCCTGCACATATCTCGTCTGTTTCTAATTCAAAAATAGTTTTAGATACATACTCGTATTTGTTAAATGCGAATAATTTGAAAATTTTAAAACCCAAAGTCCAAAGAACTCTCCCTTGTCACTCAAGCCCCTATCCAATTGTTCATCAAAATGCTATAAATTTAAGGCCGATTAAAGACCGGACAGTACTTCACAATAATAAAGTGAAGCCATTAGAATTGAAGCCAACTAATTGAAGCATGGGTAGACCACAGTAGCATGTATACCATTTAACCAAAACTGTGCTCCACGGAATTCGCATCCTTATATCTCAGATGTTGTGATGTCTTGTCGCCACCACAGTCATTCTATTTCTACTGCTTCGCCTGCAGCTTCACCTCCGCCCCACAATAGGGCGGCTAAATGTATCAGGAGTCCATATGGTAGTCTGCTACTGGTGCCGCACAACTCAACAACTCTACAACCCAACAATCCTACAAGACCGCATTTATGTTTGTGTTTGAGTGGTATAGGTGGCGATACTGGTAACATCATCATTTTGCACAACTGCCCCGTCCATCCCAGTCACCTATTCAAATCGTTTATAGTGGTTGCTGCTAGTGAAAATACTAGTGCCTGACAGGAGGCTGTAAATTTGAGGGAGATGAAGGTAAATTGTGGCATAAGTGATGAGAAAGAAACCACCGGATGCGGATGGTTGTGGGTATCTCATAATGGAGACGAAAAGCAACCCTGTGAACATCATAATGCGGTATCTGGTGTTATTTACCCATATAGCACATGAAACGCTCGAGCGGTTTTGCCCATGGTTCTCCATCATGACAGCAACAGCGACAGTGTGACAACGACATCTACTTCGTCTTATTCTTCTACTCTGCTGCTACCCTCCCTATCAATGAAGAGCTAGTAAATAGGGCTGAAACTACTACTACTACGTCCTGATGTCTGAATATGATTAAAATAAATCACTAGGAAAGTTTTTTGCATCATCTACGTACACATGTATATATACATCACGGTGCTACACCATGTGTTTGCATGTTGCATGCAATATAGGGACAGCATGAGTGATGCTTCATTGGGCAATCCTCGTCTGCCAGTTGGAAGGGATGTAAGTAACTGCACACAACACAACAACACTCCGCCGCCAATCTTAATAGTCCCGTAAACTGGGGTGATACGGGAAGCTCTAGAAGCTATGATGACTTATTGGGGTGATGGTGGTAATGAACCTCACGTTTTGGGGAGAATCTTTTCGTTGGTCCGGAAATATTCCGCCATGTATACCGAACATGCTTTGGGGGCAGTTTTTCTGATGTTAGCTTAACTAGTTATGTTCCCGTAAACAATTCAAATTTGGTTTGGAAAAACCTCAGTAGATACGTGACAAAACTGTGAAATCCTGCACGTGGTACGGATCTAGATGGTGACAGTGTCAATAGGAGCTTAGGTAAAATAACACATGTTTCCTAACCAGTTTGTCTTTGTGAGGACTTTGCGGATTCCCTTCTGTTGGACTTTATAGGAAATGAATGAGTGAACATGATTGAGGCAGAGGACCATTAAGAGATGAAAGGGTCTCAAATTGGAATATTACGGATAAGAACTTAGTTTGACACTTTTCAGAACATCTAAAACACCTGCTCTTTTGTAGTGAGGTATAACCTCAATGTGCTGGTACACATTTTTTCGATATCTTAGAATCTATGAGAAGACTTGACGATACAAAATATTATTGCTTTTCTTGGTGGTATAAACCTAGTTAAGAAGGTTCACACCTACCAGAGTGCGACCCCATTCAAATTTGAGGTGCAAGATAGTGAAGTTGTCGCTCCATCTATTTATCTGTTCCCCATCTGGATTCAAAAGGCTGCCGTCTAAGTCTTTTGCAAAGTTAAGTTTAGAGCTTTGGCCACTTTCTAGTTCCTTTGAAATATTGTAGACGGTCCTATTGTTACAACTACTTGTTGGTTCTCTTGCTATGGTAGCTATTGCGTTAATATAGTCAAGCTCATCATGGTTTACACCGCGCTGAATTTCCTTCCGCTTTACTGCTGACGCCAGTACAATTCGAGCTCTCAGCACTGTACGCTCTTCGATTCGTATCGAGGTATCTGCTGAAAGCCCTGTCCGCTAGCTTTTTTGTCTTCTACCAACGATGGTGTCTGCCGCAGATGAAAAAAAATTTGTCATAGCCTTCCAGTGCTTGCCTATGTTTGCAGGGGAGGCGCTATTGATTGTTTGAACTTCAAATGCAAGGTGATCCCTTATTTGTTGGAGCAAATGGATATCCCGGAGTATATTAGTATTATACCTCCTTATTCTCACCAAATAGAAGTGATTATTGTTGACGGATAGAGTACATATGAGTATTGAAGAAATCCCTTAATCCCCTTCCGTACCCATTTCGGCTCTACATTTCTTTCGGATCTTTTAAAATTGTAAAAGCTCCGGCTTATCACTATAAGATGGAGCTGGTTTGATATTTACTGCCTATCAGTTGAAACCCAACTGATTTGGTGGGGCTTACTGTGGCTCAACAGTGTGTCTCCTATGACAAGGCGATGGAGCTTTCAAAAGTCAATGCAGCTGTTGCTGTTGTCATACCAGATGTTTTCGAAGTCGTTTCTTACCTTCACAGTTAATGGAACATCTTATTTCACATTTTAAATTAATATTTCGAATACACTCAACGTCCCGACTGCGGTAACAACTGCTATGCTTGGAAATGGTCAAACTGCTTTGAAAAACCTTAAAGGCAGCATAACGCTCATAGGTCTGTCTTTTAAATAATTAGATGAGTCCAAAGTCAGCTTTATCATTCCCGTGAAGAAAACAACCTAATTTTTGACAGGATTAAAAATTGATCGCAGCAGAAATCCATAAATGAGGGTATATCATCATCGGTGTTTTTTGTTTTGTTTTATAATGGCTGTGGAATTTAGGGTAGACATAGTAAATATAAGCGGGCTAATGTTGTGTACCAAATTCCACCACAATATAATCCTTGTTCCAATCCGGAGATCCACTTCATGTGGTTAAAATTCCATCTCCGAAAGCAAATTTCCCACTATTGCTTTATCTATAGAAGCCACAAATTGGACAGCAATTCGACCTTTAATAAGTTTGATGCGCTCTCTGACTCCACACAAGGAAATCGTTATTACGGGCGATTTAAATATACCATACACAATTCTGGGTAGCTTCGACATTCTAAACAGACAACACCCGAAAGACTGTTGTCGAGATCTTCCCTGCGAAAAACAACTTGACGCAGATTGTAAATGAACCAACATGAATATCAGATGTTGATAGCTTTACCGCCAATACCCTGACAAATTTTATTGGGTCTACAAGTAAGTTTCCAGCGTTTGTCAGAGATGGCGCCACCAATGGATCCCGGGCAGAAATGTCAGACCCCATGTGTTTTATTTGTAGGTTTTGTATCTGTCAACAACTTTGCATCGTTATATTTGAGCAGTTCTATCGGTGTCGTACATTTTATCGAGCAAAATCATGGCAAATTTCCAGCCAAATAAACGTCATTTGCGGGAAGCGCTGCTTTTATTCTTTAATATGAAGAAAAGTGCGGCTGAGGCCTATCGTTTGCTTTCGGAAATTTATGGGGCGGAATGTATTGGTGAATCGACGTGCCGCGAGTGGTTCAAACGGTTCAAAAGTGGTGATTTTGGAGTTGAAGACAAAGATCGCCCCGGAAAGCCGAAAAGTTTTGAAGACGAGGAATTAGACGCTTTACTGGATGAGGATCCGTGTCAGATTCAAGAAGAACTTGCTGCATCATTGGGCGTCACGCAACAAGCCGTTTCCCTGCGCCTAAGAGCACTGGGATTCATCCAAAAGGTTGGAAACTGGGTGCCGTACGAATTGAAGCCAAGAGACGTCGAACCGGCGATTTTGCATGTCCGAAATGTTACTGCAGCGGTATAAAAATAAATCATTTTTGCATCGTATTGTCACTGGTGATGAGAAATGGATTTATTATGATAATCCTAAATGCAGAAAATCGTATACAAAGCCCGACGAGCCCGCCCAATCGACGCCGAAACGAAATATTCACGTGAATAAGGTCATGCTCTGCATATGGTGGGATCAAAAGGGTGTCGTATACTACGAACTGCTTCCGAGTGGTGAAACCATCAAAGGACCATTATATCGAACCCAACTAATTCGCTTGAAGCGGGCATTAAAAGAAAAACGGCCAGAATATGAGACCAGGCATGAGTCCGTCATTTTTCATCACGACAACGCTCGGCCACATGTTGCGGTTTCGGTGAAAAACTATTTGGATGGGAAATTCTGCCTCACCCGCCTTACAGTCCAGACTTGGCACCATCTGACTACCACTTGTTTCGTTCGATGCAGAACACTCTTACGGGAATACGCTTCAGCTCAGTAGAGGAAATCAAAAATTGGCTCGATACGTTCTTGGGCTCGAAAGACGAGAAATTTTTTTGGTCCGGAATTCATAAATTGCCAGAAAGATGGGGGAAAGTTGTAGCTTTCTATGGACGATACTTTGAATAAAGCATTGTAACTATGTTTTCATAATAAAATTTCAAATTTTGGAAAAAAAACGCTGGAAACTTACTTGTAGACCCAATATAATTTTTCACCCTGATAAGTACACCGTTGATGTGCTCTCCCTTCTGGGCTCGTCAAAACATTGTGTCGTATCAGCTAATTTCTCGTATGGTGACCACAAAGTTAGAGGAAGAATTCCTAAAAGAGCCGTATGAGATCCTTTATCCCCCATCTGATGAAGAGTATCAAACAAAAAGAAAAGGTGTGGTATGATTCGAGCTATAAGAAGGCTATCAGGGTTAGAGAAACGTTTTTATGATCCTACGAAACCAAACCTACAGAGGAAAACCGAAAAAAGTTCAAACGACCCAGGAATGACAGCAACGCCTTACTTAAGCGTGTGCAATTTCAATACTACCAATAACTGAGGCAAAAAATTCTACAATGCCTCAAAGTTAGTAAAATCTTTTGCTCGTTTGTTAAAAACATCAGAAATTCTGCCTCATCTTCCACTCCAACGCTCATTTGTAATAACTTGGAGTTGTCGGCTCTTTAGAGAAGGCCATGGGTGGCCGTGGCTCAACTGGCAGTGGACTGGCTTCCAAATCGGAAGGTTCAGTGTTCGAATCCCAGCCTCGCCCGAAAGACATATTATCCATTTTTGCAGTTAAGGAAAATCAAGTAAGACGAGTAGTTGACTAGAAATCAACATCAAGCCAACTTCCACTAAGAATTTAGTCTCCCCATTAAATGTTGGATGCCACCCATGGAGCGAAATAACCACTGAGCCCAAATATCTTTCTTCCTCCCTCTATCCCATTTTCCAAAAAACTTAACACATGCTGAGGCATTATAAGTGTATTCATACCCACTTGAGTGTTAAATTCTTTAAAAAAAAAAAAAAAAATCTGCTTGCTTCACACTTTGCGGTCATCTCAACACTTCCAGATTGTGCTTTGTCTCTGCCTACACTTAAGTTCGTCGAATGTTCAATAGGACGAATTCACTTTCGCACTCGTGAATAAACAAGGGTACTTAAAGTTCTCAATATAACTAAGTCCAACCACTGCGTAAGCTTTTCCATCAAACGTATTCTACACGACCGTTTGCGAGCAGATTGAAAATAGCACTTGTTCAGCTCGTCTGAGCTAAAAAAGGAGAATATTCTTCCCTCTCCTCCTACAGACCCATTGCACTTACGTCTCTTCTTTCCAATGTCATGGAAACGCTGATAAATCGTCAGCTCATGAAATATCTCGAAACACGAAAACTTCCTAATGACCGACAGTTTTCGTAGCAACAGGTCCACTGGTGATTTGTTGGCATGTCTCAACGAAAAGTGGAACCAAAGCGTACATCAATCTGACGAAAGCGAGATAGCTGCGCTTGATATTTCTAAGGCATTTGACAGAGTTTGGCATCAGGCTCTTTTGTCGAAAATGCGTGTATTTGGGATCGATGACTCTCTTCTTCAGTGGATTAGAAATTACCTTTCGGAACATTTAATTCAAGTTGTCTTGGATGGTTTTAAGTCTGATATTCACAAAATAAATGCTGGTGTGCCCCAGGGCTCCGTTCTGTTTCCGACACTCTTTCTAATTTTCTTCAACGATCACTTGTCTGCTACTTCTAATCCAATATATTCCTTTCCTAACGACAGTACTCTCTGCTTTTCATATACGTTCCCGGACTCACGTCCCTACTCTTCGGCTGTATAACGGTAACGGCAGCGTATATTAAGCTCGTGTCTCGTGTCTCACTTTGTTCTGTAGTTATTTCCACCACCATTTTCTCCATAGAAATCACCAGCAACATTCCGCTTTTTCAACTTCAACCTTCAACCGTAACACTCGTCCAGCTACGAATGCTTATCAGTATACCTTCAAGCCCTCTTTTGGATGCACTCTGAAATATCGTGACTCATTCCTAAGCCAAACAGCTCGCTTGTGGAATTCCCCTCCCGAGCTCTCTATTTCCTAGTCATTGTAATATTCAGACATTTAAAACCAACAAACGTCGGTACCTATTTTTCTTTCCTCCTTAATTTTCCTTCGCCCGCGCTCTGTGCAAGCATTTTAAGGGTACCTTAACCACTTGAGCGCACTCTATTTAAGAAAAAGAAAATAAAATCAGCTTTGCCCTAACCCATGAAACTAGTGGATCGTTTATGTTTTGTTCTCTGCTCCTTACTTACTTACTTGGACGGCGCTACAGTCTGGGGTGGAGCTGGGCCTCTCCAATTAGCGCGGTCTTCCGAAAGCTGTCTTCAGTTGCGCACTCCAAGTTGGTTGAGGTTTCCACGTGCTTGCGCCACCTAAGGCGAGGCCTTCTTCTACTGCGTTGTCCCTCCGGATTACAGTTTTTTAACCAGGTCTATGTCGCTGTACAGCTCGTGGAGTCTATCGTGGAATCGTTTCATTTAGAACCCATCAACGCATACGGGACCAAATATCTTACAAAAAATTTTTCTCTCAAAATGACCAAGGACATCTTTAGCCGCTTTGGAAATGGTCCATTATTCAGAACCATAGAACAGGACTGGGATTAGTAGAGTCTTATATATGAAGAGTTCGTTTCCTTGCTTGTTCGGGAGTGGGCTTTACTACACAGTTGCCTTCCCAGCCGAAAGAAACAGCGATTGGCAAGCGTTATTCTTCGTTCGTTTTCTGAAGAGATGTCGTTTTCAGATGTGATAGCAAAGTTGAAGTAGACAAACTCCCTTACTACCTCAAGATTATCGCTGTCGATTGTGATATTCTGGCCGATTTGTCGATGTTGGGTTTCCCTTCTTTTTGACAGCATACATATACTTTGTTTTGCCCTCGTGTGCCGCTAGAACCATTTTTTGCGTTTCTGTTCCTATACTCGCTAATGCACCAGTGACAGCTCGCTGTGTTCTACTTGCTCCAGATCCACATTAGAGCAAAGTAACATTGCCCAGTGCATCTCCAATTCTGTTCGGCAGATTGTGAAGCGCACTCTCGCAGGATTTTCTTGATTAGTAGACATTTTGTAGACATGAACCTCGGTCAGTGCCTCAGAGAAATGAAAAAAATCGGAATAAATGGGCTGAAGAGGCTCGGTCTGTAATCTGTGTCAGGCTAGGAGTGACAATTCCATACAGAGTTGATACAAGTTGGTAGCGTAATTCGGTATACGTGCTCGGTGCCGGGCTACTGAAGCCAGCAACAAAGTATTTGATAGCCTGATTCGTCACCACAACTGATGGCAACTACCAACTACAGGGGGTTTTGTTACTTAGATAACTTGCACTCAAGAGGGTATTACTATGTACTCTTAAAATGTCAGAAATGTCAGAGCATGTGTTAAGTGGGGAAAGATAATTGGGTTCAGAAGTTATTCGCTCCGTGGGTAGCATCCAGCTTTAATTATATCACGAGATTTTAGTTGCCTGAAAAAACAATGTTTTTCGAGCACGCCTGGTATTGAACCCCGAACCGTCCGATTGAGAAGCCAACATACTGAATTCAATAAACCTATGGTGTGACAGGGAAGCTTCTGATAGCACTTTTCAGCTGATGCTTTCGTTAGCATACCTTTTACGTTTTACTTCTGTGGCTTATGATGGTCGAAAGCCAGGTTAGCTAACAACCAGGTCATATGGCAATATGAAGTTCAGAAAATGGTTGCCTTTCAAGTTGCATTTGCTACTCTCCCAAAAAGTATTCTGAGCATTAGAATCGTAGAATATGATATCTTCCTGCAATCAGAGTTTTTAATGAGTTCGGTCAAGCCTTGGTGGTGAAGGTAGTACCGAATCATAGGAAAAATAGGCTGACGCAATGAAGAGTTTGTGCCACTATCCTTTCGTTCGATTGATAAAGTGGCCCTAAAAGAACAGCGAGCTTTTTTCGTGGTAATCCTTCACAGCTGGACAGGTTTAGCAATTATGCTAAAACTCTGTTAAATGCGGCCTGCTCCGAGATCTGTCCTTACGTAAAAATTTCGCCAGTGATTAGCTTTTAAGACTTGTAAGCACACTGATAAGGACCAATCATTTGGTTGACGAGAGAATTTAAGTGAGTACGGCTGAGAAGATTTTATTTGCAATGTAGATGACACTGGTGCCTCTTTAGTTTGCACAAACTCAGAGGTCTCATTAATTCAGGATTGGGTACCCAATGCTGAGATACGATTTTTAGTTGTGAATCAGTGCATCGTCTTCATAAAGTCATCCCTCGCCGCCTTGAAAAGCTTGCCAGTTAGGCTATCAGTACCAGTAGGTGATTTGTGCGTAAGCTTAAATATGGCTGTTCTGAGCATCTCGACAAAAGGTTTGTCTAAGCTGACAACGAGAGAAGAACCCTCATTATTTTCCAAATGCTTTCCCTATGACAATAGATTTTCCGTCTCTTTGAGTTGAAAATGGAGAGCGTCAGTCTCTGTGGCCTGTAAACTTGTAAAGTCTTAGTTTTTTTGGGGAGGGTTTTGCTTAGAGCTTCAACCTTTTGTGGTTGTAGCACCAGCTAGACCTCCGCTTAATTCTGAAGGCTTCGTTCATTAATGTCGTAGTCTAATAATAAACGTAACCGTTTTCCGATTGACGCCACTGAATGCTGCTACGGTTTGACCAGTAACATTACATGCTGGCGGTCAATAAGGAACTACCGGTAGTCCTTACCCGGACTTTCAAAGCTAAGGTACCGTGCGAGTCAGGGGCCCCCGGACTTTGCTTGTTAGTTTTAGGACCCCTGGTGGAAACGTCACGGTGGCTATGGTATAAAGCTAAATCGCAGAAATCGTCTTTCAGTTGGTTTTAACCCAATGCAAAGTCGCAATAAGTACTGGGTGACATGACCCTAAGATTGGCAAGAGGTTTTAAATCTATCTCAACTCATACCAAGGTTCCAGTTCTGTGCCCTCAACACTTCTTGTATTAAAGGAATAACGGAGAGCGATAGTAAAGCGTATCATTGCTCCTATGGATGTACGGGCATCCCATGGACTTGAATTTTTAAATTGACAGGTATTCACGTAAAACAAAAGAAATGTTCTGTAGTGCTGTAAGTCAGAATCATCATACGCGGGAAAGTCATCGATAGAGGGAATGCCAGAAATTTGATTTCCTTTGGCCCTGTTTAGGAATCTTGCAGCATTGGTCTTTATCAAAACTAGATGGGACGAATAATTCGAATAAAAAGGATTTCTTCCTTAAATAACAATATTTATGAGGCTTCCTGGTTTTCTTTCTTTTCTATCAGAACAGTCGTGCTATCGCAACCTACACACATAGAGTGCTATACTCTAAATAAAAAAAATAAAAAAAGCCATTTTGAAGTCAATTTGCTGATTTGAGTTCTACCAAACTTAAGTGAATTATAGCCACAGAATAAACTATTCAGTACAATAAGCGTTTACTATTTATAGGAAATTTTAGCCCAGCAAGTAATCGTGCTATACCTAAGAATTAAAGATCGTTGTAAATATGTAAATTTGCGGAAATTCGGATTATCGACTTATTTAACATGTCCTGTTCGAAACGGATGGAAATTTTATTTCCGAGAGCTTAATCTGTTTCTTTTTTTTGTCCCCGCTAGAGTAATACAGCGCTTAGCATTTGCGCGTTCAACGACATTTCCCGTCTTTTTGCACCATGTGTGTGGCTCATGCCTTATTCTTTTCTTCAGGCGTCTTCAATAGACGGTAGTCCTTCAGAGCGTGTCTTTTCTGCATCTCTTTCGACCTTTTCGATTTCCTGACACAAGTCGTCAGAGTTTAACTATAAGGTGCTGATCGGTACTCTTTTTATCATTCCAGTAAAATCTACCCAACGTTTTGTATTAAAAGCGGTAGTAGAACGATTTTGTTTAGTATGCTGGCATCTTTTTTTTTTATGGTTTGCGCCAATGGATGTGGAATCTTCTTCAAGATACTGATTACCCGTGTTACCAGCATGAACGATTCACGGGATATTATTCTCCTTTTTTTTCGCGCCTACGTCCTAAACCACATCCTGCACACTTCTACCACTCTCCCTGCGGAACTGCCGCTAGGTATTACTTCGCGGGGCTGGCAAGCAATTCATGCTACTCCGGTGTTTCTATTCGTTCGGCTGGTTCTGCCGCTCTTCTTTCGTCTTCTATTCTCCGTAGCTCGGTCTACACAGTTTTTACAAATCCGTAGATATTTAGCCAGTATTCTTTCGACTCTACCATTCCGCTAATTACCTCTGGGGGTCTGGTAGATTTTCCCTCCATTCCGCGAAGCGTCCGCAAAGGAAAATTGCATGCTTCACGTCCTCCTCCTAACTTGGACACTCGGGAAAAAGGGGGGAGATGTCATGACCAAATCTGAATACATAGATACTTTCGGTATCCGCCACGACCAGAGATGAACTGCGTAATGTGATAGTTGCAGTTTCCTTGGGCTCTGTTCATTCATACATCGATTTTTGGAATCCATCTGCCCTTTGTGGTATTATCCCATCAAGATTGCCATAGGGCTATAGAACGTACCATTTCTTCCTCTTTCATTCTCCTTATTGCCTTGGTATCAGTTAGTATTGAGGTTTTCCTGTGGTAAATTCTCCTCATCTCGTCCGCGAGGATGTCGATGGGAATCATTCCAGCGATGACAAATACGGCTTCGTCCGAGATCATCCTATAGCCGCTTATTGTCCTTAGTCCAACGAGTCGGTATACCGCTGACAGTTTTTGACCTGTTACTTTCCTTCTCAGCTTATCTGCCCTTTTTGCGTATCCAGGTCCGCCAACATTCCAGTGCCGCTTGTAGCGCTGCCGCTTTTTTCCTCACGTAGTCCACAAGTTGTTTGAACCGTAGCCGGTTGTCAACATCACTATTAAGTACTTTACCGCTTCCTTCGATCGGATGTTCTGGTTACCGACTTGAATATTGATATATTCCACGGTTTTCCTGCTCGTAATAAGAACGGCTTCTGTTTTTTGTTCCGCCAGTTCGAGGCCCTCAGATTCGAGCCACTGCTTTATTTGAACATTGGCTGCGTTTGTGGTTGACTCGACTTCATGGGTGTGTTTTGTGACGACCACGATAGCTATATCGTCTGCGAATCCGATGATACTGACTCCTTCGGGCAGCCTTAGTCGCAACACTCCGTCGTACATTTGGTTCCACAGGAGTGGACCTAACACTGATCCTTGCGGTACCCCAGCGGAGATGGTATAATATTTAACTCCTTCATCCGTGTCATACCGTAACTTCCATTTCGTGCAATAGTTGGCGATTATCTTTAGCAGGTAGTAGGGTGTTTGCATCCTTGCAAGTGATCGCCTTATTTGGGACCAGTCGGCAGTGTTGAACGCGTTTTTGGCATCTAGTGCACCACCGCACTGTACTTTTTTGAGCCTCACCACCAAGAATGCTCTTCTATGGCTGCAGATGAATATCGACTACTGTTTGGATAGCATCGACCGTGGAGTGTGACTCTAGAAATCCAAACTGGTTGTTTGAGAGGGCTCCCTTATCCACTGCTACAGTCAGCAGTCTGTTGTATATTATGCGCTCAAGAATCTTTCACATTGTGTCTAGAAGACATATTGGCGATATGACGATGGTTCTCCTGGTGGTTTATTTCCTTTGGGTAGTAGCACTAAGTGTTGCAACTTCGACGGTTCTGGGAACACACCCTCCTCGAGACACTTTTGCAATGTTGCGATGAAAAGATCTGGTTTTATTCCGGCAGCAGCCTTTAATGCTGTGTTCGGAATACCATCGGGTCCAGGCGCCATTTTGTCTCCTATTCGATTATGGCCTCTCTGCAGTTCTTCCAGTGTAACGGCTGGGATATGTCCTACTTCTGTTTCCCGGGCGATTGTGACTATGTTGTATAACCTTTTGGGGAACAAGTGGTCCACTATGGTTATCAGCATTTTTGGGCACATTATTTGTGGAGAACTGCAGGATTTCAGTTTGGTCATAACCATTCTGTAGGCCGTGCCCCATGGGTTGATATCCGCTTCGTCGCATATACGCTTGAAGCATCTTGATTTGCTCTCTTTGATCGCTTTTGTAAACTTCCGTCTTGCATATTTAAAGCTTTCTAGGTGTTGGTGGAAGTCATCTCTACCTCTAGACTTTTGGACTTTAAGTCTAGCTTTTAAACACTTTGTCCTGAGTGTTTTTATTTCATCGTTCCACCAGTAGCTTGGGGAGCCTCTTCGATTTGCTGTTTTCCTGGGCATTGCCGCATCACAAGCCGCTACGATATTTTCTGTAAGTTGATGAGTCAAGCTTTCGGCTGATCCGCTTGTATCTGTGGTAGGGCTATTCAGCATCTCCTCGAATGTATCCTTGTCGAAAAGGCTGTCCTTCCATTGTGGGCCCCTAATTTTTTGTCGCTGCGGGGTTCTTTTGGTTTTTTCGATCTTGAATACAATCGTCTAGTGGTCGCTATGACTGTACTCCTCGCTGATGCGCCAGCTCATGTTGCGTAAGATAGAGTGACTCGCAAAGGTTAGGTCGATGATTGATCCCGCTCCTGCTTTGCGAAATGTGTTGCTCCTTCCTCTATTTGCTAAGCCTATGTTTAGAGATGCAATTGCTTCAAGGAGTATACGCCCCCTTTCGTTGATGAGCCTACTGCCCCATTCCGTAGCCCAAGCATTGAAGTCTCCTCCAATGATCACATCAGTTTTGTGTTGCGTATTGTTCATCAACTTCCCCAGCATTGCTTGGTATTGGTTGAGTGTCCAACTAGGTCGCGCGTAGCACCTGTAGAAGTTGATGCCATTTACTTTTACGCGTACAAATCCTTCCGCATCATCATCGATGTCTTGAAAGGCGTGGTTCCCGCATATCCATATTGCGGCATGCTGTGACTTGTCGCATACCCAGATACAGCTGTAGAGAGTTTTATATGGTTCACTTATCAGGACCACATCCGCGTTCTCATCTCTTGCTGTTTGTTTCAGGATATCCTGAGCTATCTCACAGTGATTCAAATTTATTTGTATGACCTTCATCATTGTATGCTTGTCATGGCTTTTTGAAGACTGGGAACTTTCCACTGCCCGCTACGTGTTTTGCGTTCTTCGGATCATTTTCCCTGCAGAATATGCATGACGGCTCTTCGCTGCAATTTTTTGCTATGTGGCCTTCTGTGCCGCATCTCCTGCATAGTTTGGAGCGGTCTTCTAGGCATGCACATCTGCTTGCTGCTGTCCAAATTCTATGCATTTGAAACACTTTTTTAGCATCTTTTTGTAGCGGATCCGGCAGTTTACCCAGCCTACCTTTAGTCTTCCTGCTTCTAGCATCTTTTTTCCAATTCCTACAGGGAGGCTAATTAGTACACTCTGTGTGTGTCCATACGTCTGTCGTAGCGATCTGATGTCGGCTATCGTTATCTGGTCGAATCCGAAGTGCTTTCTGATTGCTTCACAGATTTCCTCCTTTGAGGTAACTTCATCCATGTCTTTGCATTCAATAGTAATGCGTTGTATAAGGGCTCGGACCTGTGCCTTTTGTCCTAGAGATTCGCTTATTGCGGCCTTTACGTCCTCAGACTTACTGACCATATTCCTGAGCTCTACTAGCAGTTCTCCCTTTTGTGTCCTTCTGATCTTCGACACTGATTTACCAACTTGTTCCGCGGTGCGGCAGGAGATCTTCGCATTATCGCGCTTCTGTGGAACGGATTTTCATAGTTGTCCCCGTTTCCTGTCTCCTTATTTGTTTTCTTGGTACTTGTTGTTGTTGTTGTTGTTGTTTTTGTTGTGTTCATTTCTTTTTGTTGTGTTCAAACGTTATCAACGTTTGGATGTGCAGTTACCAGTGATCCCATGGTTATCTATGCAAGCAGTGAGGCCATGCGAGGGTTGACACAGGCCCTTATGGGGTCCTGTGCCACAGGCAGATCTGTGCTAAACAGGAATACTACATATGTACCTACACCAGCAACTTAATGGTGACGTAACATTGGGCGTTCTTTGAGTCCTGTCAAGGTTCTAACGGGACGAGGGCATGTGTAGCCTTAGCCTGAAAGCCTGTTTCAACCGGATTTCACTCCAGCTGCTTGGGTAATAAAATACTACAAACGTCAGCCCTCATAGCTTCCAAAATCTAAATCGTTGTTTCCAGTATGCCATAATTAAGATCTTACTGGACTCGGTCTTAATGCTTAGAGCATTGGTGCCTAAGGCAGGTTCAAATATTTGAGGCGCTAGTCTTCCGGACTACTTCTTCTATCACTGAACTTGGTTAATCCGGATTATACCGCCCCAAGTCCACCAGAGCCTCGTTAGTCTGAGGTAGGGTACACCACGTGCAGGTGAGGATGGTATTTTGTAGGTTGAGTTACGCTTTGTACCCCTAGTATGCTGGTATCTGACTACCAGAATCCGTGGCCCGGTGTGGATTGTCGCTTCTAATAGAAACACCTGGAGTGCATAAAGTAAATTGGGATCACCTCCAACTGTTGAACAATTGACTCTTTTAACGATTAGCCACCCGGTTTCCCTTCAGAGCCACAAGATCTTATGTTCCTAAACCTTTTCACTGCGACAAGCCAGCCAAAGAAAGAAACCATCATCTAGTTCTCCCAGAATAGAGTTTTAGGCATGCAAATGAGAGTCTCTCCTCTCAACATCAATTTTTCTAAGAGTTGCCAGTCAAATTTGGGTCTTTAGTAGAATTTGGCTAGTCTGATGGTTTCATAGTTAATTTGGATCTACTTTTTTGATTAAGAAAACTCTCTCTGAAATTATCCCTTTTTCGTTTACAGGATCGTAGGCCGCAAATAAATCATTTTCTGAAGCTACGAACGCTTGTACAACATTTCGGATCTCCAAAGATAACTTCCGTTTATCCACAAATTGACATTTATACGTACGTACTGAGCTGTAATATAAGCTATCGATTCATCAGATATGTAATGCGTTACATATCTGACGATCTGTAGCCACTTAATGTGGTATAGACCTGTAAGAACCTGCTTCTTTAGCTTCAAGTTATATTTTTTAAATAATCCTTCATTCCGGGTCTGTTTCCTATATTTTAATCCGATTGGTATGTAACATATTGTATATTGTCACCTTCAGACTACTATGATCTCCTGGGAAAGCAAATGTGTCAAATTATTCCTATATAGCTCATCTTTAAATGAAAAAACACAAAAGGTAATTTTCTTTCTTACTTTGAGCACAAAATCAGATTCACTTCAATTGACAAATTGTCTTTCACTAATTTCAATCCTCAGACAAAAACTGAAAGTCTTTCTATGACTTGCAGAAAATCTATTTTTCAATCAGAGTTAAGATCAAAGAATATTAATTTCCTTTCCCAAACCTAACCTGTAAGGATGGTGCAAAAACAAAAATATCATCTGAAAGTTAATCACTGGCCTATTCAATAGCTTTTGTAAACTTTCCACTTTATCTATCAATAAATGTCAACAAGGAATCGCCGTCATCGTTTGACTTTCTTCCAAACGCATCATCCATATCCTTCTCATTCTTCACCATCAGCGGGGGCAACAATAACACAGCCGTGACAAGGCGAACGCATATAGCATAAAGTAACAAAGGCTATATACAATTTGAAATTGTAAGTTGGTTTTTGCGTCAGAATCACTCTTTTGGAAAACCAACATTCACACAGAAATCCTTCGGGGAATTTACGAACTTTGAAAAAATGGGTATTTGGAGTATAGACAGACTACCCTAGCTAGACACGAAACGATTCCCGGAATCACTACCCATATCTGGAGAAGCAACTTTTGTTTCCGTTTGTACTGGTCGTAGTCAGTGATCCCACTTTCTTATATTAAGTCATTAAACATTAAAATGTGGCACAAGGATCCTCACCATAGTGGTAACAGTAAAGGGCATTCGGTTCTTAGATGTTCAAGCCATAGGTAAATTAACCAAACCGAATTGGTTTCGAAATGGAAGGCTGGCTCTTCCGAGTTAGAAATTAACAAACAAAATCTTTATTATATCATAGTGTAAGGCAACCTGAATTGCGAGATGCGCTTTCAGAAAATCTTAGTGTCGTTTTTGTCCACTTTGTAGATATTTTGCTGGCAATGTATCATCACCTGGTTCGAGTATGAAGCCCTCTTTGGCCTCGTTTGATTTTACTTTCGATGCCCTTTGTCTGCCAGCCTTCGCAAACTTCCAAGTAACTGCCAGTAGATATCAGAAATGTTATACCTGACACACCAACTGCGGTTGAATGGTGTGCTATTTTGTTTGCATTCAGACAGGTTTTCATTGCCAATTTCTTGGTTAAGGTTATTCCATGGCTCTGCTGTTGCTGACAAAACAAACTCTTGGCTTTCGTCCTGGTATTAAAAACCTCGGCTTTCATGTTTAACGAATAATTAAAACTAAAATTTATTGACTTTCAATACGTGGATTGAGTACCTATGGTAGAGTTGCTTTCCGTAAACTGGGTGTTTTCCCTAGTCTAGATAAAGCATGGTTGGCTTAGCTGTGTTATGCCAATATCATCAAGTGCGATGTCCTCCCTTTGTCAGTTACAATTATTATAATTGCAGTTTCAGTTGCTCTGTTATCCAAGAAGAGCCATGTATTTTGACGGCGCAGATGATTAGAGGCAGTGTTGGATATCCAAAGCTTTTTTGTGCTGCAGGGGTTTTTTTTTGTCAAAATTTTGGCAAAATTTCTATTACCTATACTAGAATCGGCTTAGTATCGAGTTTCAGTTAGTTCTGTTTGTATGCGGTCAGAAGGTCGTTCTATAAATACTTATTATTAAGTTAGGAGGTAAATCAGACATTTTATAAAAATCTCATTTAGCTGTAATGGTGTTATAAATTCCAGAAAATTGCATAATTCAGCTGTTGTGAGTCTAAGGTTACGCGCTTTCATTTCCGAAACGGCTGGAAAGAGCCAGATAAGAAAAAGAAGAAAAAAGTGCCCCCAGCACTAGCTAACATGGCAGGTCCCAATACAGAAATGAAGAAAAAACATATACCACACGCAGAATCACTTAATGATACATGTCCAGGTAAGTCTAAAGTAGACGCAAAATAACGAGAGGTTGCTCACAAAACCAACTCAGAAACGATCGAAAGCTCAAGTAGAAGCAACAGAGATTGAAGCTTACCTGAAATGCCGTCAGGACGGAAACTGCACAGGAGCATCCTAGCACATTAGGGATGTAGGTAAGATTGCTTTCATGCACTCCATGCATCCAGAGCAGATCATTACGGATTAAGAAATCATGTTAGCGAGGAAGATCTTGCCGACAACAACTTGTAGTCACTTCCGCTAGAGACGGATGATTGCCGATCACCTATCACGACGCAGTAACCAAAAAACTGGCGCATGCCTGCGGTAGGCAGAATTAAACCTGCGTTTTCTTATTCCAGAAAGAGACAACCATACCAAGGACGTTTTTCTAACCCACATCGCTAAACAAAACCCCTGCGTATCCATAAACAGATGGCGAGTCCTCACAGTCACTAAAGAGAAGAGCAGAGGTGAAACCATCACATTCGCAGTGGATGAGGCTTCCAAGGATAACATTCCTCAGCTTCTCGCGGATCCCGATTAGAATAATAGAATCATCGAAACCAGTCCAGAACAAAAAATATGAAGTCAAAACTGAGGACAGAGCGCCCGATCATTCAAAGTTAAGCTTTCAGCACAGACCGCCCGACGCAAGAACAGAAGTGAAGGCAGTTAAAGAGCCTCAAAGGTCAAACACATCAGAAGACTTGTCACAGTCTATGATCTTAGAAGCCAGCCAGTCAACTGGAGAAGCTAAAAATTCTGACAGTTCTGAGTACATATCTCTAAATATTTTCTCTTATTGGATTAAGGTGCATCTAACTTACTCTATATACAGCATGCATAATCCTCCTCAGCAATGTGAAGTCACAGATTTAATAAGGATCACCTAAATGTAGCCTTCATCCGAGAGCCATACATTTACAAGGACCGGCTAAAGTGGAAGAGCTAGAGTTGGTATTATGTTAAATTAGAACATAACGGCTAATAATGGCATCGAGAATAGCTGTGCTCAACCTACCTGGCGAGTGACTCTTTCCATCTGGACTTTCTGCCACTGCAAGGACTTATGGACTCCTGTGGCAGAAGGAGATTCTGCGAGGATGCGATGTGAATGCGCTCCATACAAATTAGGGCAGCTCAAATATCAACAAATAAAATGAATCTCCCTAGATTTTATTCTCAAAGGGCGATGTAACCGCTCTATTCCATGGTGGTACAATATCCACAAAACTTTATCCAATCAGCATATAAATCGAATCAGACTTATGAAAAATCCAAATGGCACCTATGTGGAAAGCGGTCTGCAGACTTTAGAGCTCTTAACCGAAACCCATTTCCCAAATTCCACCACCATATCCATTGCTTCCGATGATCCTCTCCAGAAGAAGACCAATAGATCAACCAGAGGAGACTGGAAGAGGTGAAAGGAAATTTTCTATGAACGTAAAATGAAATCGGCCATTAATTCACTGAAATCCCCTGGTGATTATTAGGTAATACGCTAATAATCCCACTTCTGAAAAATATATTCAGAATCACTTATGCCTGGGGTTAACAGTTAAGCTTATACCCAAAACAGGTAATTTACCCAGATCATACAGACCAATAAGCAAGAACTCCCTGAGGAACTCATTTCATAAAAACCAATATGGCCATCATCCAGGAAAATCGACAACGCCTACTCTTTAGGAACTCACCACTAAGATTGAGAAATCCCTCAGAGATAAAGAAATTGGGGTACCTGCTTCCTTGACATCGAAGAAGCTTTCCATAATACCGAACCCGTCCAGATTTTTTTTTTAAAAAAGAACTTCATACTCAAGTGGGTATGAATACACTTATAATGCCTCAGCATGTTATAAGTTTTTTGGAAAATGGGATAGAGAGATGTTTGGACTCAGTGGTTATTTCGCTCCATGAGTGGCATCCAAAATTTAATGGGGACACTAAATTCTTAGTGGAAGTTGGCTTGATGTTGATTTCTAGTCAACTACTCGTCTTATTTTCGTTAACTGAAAAAATGGATGATATGTGTTTCGGGCGAGGCTGGGAGCCAGTCCACTACCACTTGCGCCACGGCCACCACTATATACAGATGCATCCAAAACGCATGCTTAACGATAGAAATGTAAATGAACTGCTAAACATGCTCAGCACGGATTTATGTTCACGGATACGCTCATGACATAGCGATCCTTACCAGAGGCAAATTCGAAGAAACTATCTCGGAACTCCTCCAGAGAGCAGTCAACCTCATTACTAACTGGTGCAATAAGGTTACCTTAGCAGCCTTTACCAAGAGAAAAAAAAATGGGACAAAGTTAATGATCCAACACTTTTTGATGAAACCATAAAGTTTTCAAGTCAAGTGAAATTTCTAGGGGTTACCCTGGATAAAACTGGACTAAACAAAGTTGCCTGTATGTGTGATACAGGTGCAATGAGAATCGTACACACCGCTGCAACATATTGGTCCCGAATTTAAGTATGTGCCGATTTGCATCAGCAAATGGCTCACATCTTCAAAGGCATACCACCTTGATCAAAAATTTTCCGGAATTTAGTCAAAAAATGAAAAATACAAGTTTGTTCATCTAAATCTATATTGTCCCCTTCAGAGTAATATCCATCGACTGCAACACACTTACGCCAGTGCTTGATCCAATCTTCGAAACATTTTTTATATTCTGGTAGCTTTCGGCGAATTGCTTCACGCAAACGTCTCATAACGCCCAAATTATACTCTGGCCTTCTGGGAAAAATTCATGATGCACTACACCGTTGTAATCCATGAAAATCGTGAATATTGCCTTCTTTTTTGACTGAACACGACGTGTTTTTTTTGGTCTCGGCTCATTTGGTGAACGCCATTCACTTTCCTGATGTCTGGATTGCGTGTCGTACTCATAAACCCACTCGTCTCCAGTAATGATCCTTTTGATGAATGTGGGATCGGATTCAGCCTCGCAAATCATCTCTTTTGCGACGTCAACACGGTCTCTTTTTTGCATGAAATTGAGGTCTTTTGGCACCAACTTTGCTGCTACACGACAGAAACCCAAATCATTGACCAAAATGTCTTGGACGGATCCATAGGCAATGTTCAAGTCCTCCGCTATCTCTCTGATGGTTAATTAAATAATCTGCCACTGCGATTGACTCACGACCACTTTTGAACCGCTCGCGCTCGTGCCACTGGTAAAGGACCGTTTTCTTTAGAGAATCGTTGCCGAAACACTTTTCCAACATTTCCAACGTTCGCGCACCATTAAATCCGTTTTTTACGCAAAATTTAATACAAGTCCGTTGTTGCAAATTTAAATCCATTTCTAAAATTGTAAAATATCACCAGCACACTCAGAGATAGATGTACTCTTGGCTTTTGCAAATGTCAAACTATGGCGATAAGATTTAGAGGGAATATCAACAGCAGATCTATCAACTTAACAAAAAAAAACAGAACTCAAATTGGAACAATGGCAGCGCCACAAGGTGGTATCCCCCGGGAATTTTTTGATCAAGGTGGTATACGAGTAAGTGTGAATTCTCCTATTATTTATTTTAATTACTATTTAAACGACTTAACACCAGCTTCACATAGTCCTCCGAAGTGAAGAACTTCCTCCGGAATAAATTGCAAATGCACACACTCGCTGGTGTTGCATGTAATATACATATTCTGCGTTGATATTACTGACTTCTTCTTCATTTATAGGCTTCACATGACCAAGATCTAGATATTCCAACATGAATTTGTTATACGAGTATGTAAGTGGTTTTATCGTAAAGTTTTATTCTTTTATAGTTTCTTTTTAGTTTGAAAGTAACGTGCCATAGCTCACAGGTTTTTCATTCTCCCAATTTGTCCAACATAAATTCCATTTTTATTTCCATTGCTCATTGCTCATTTCTTATCTTCACATTTTTTATGTCCAATTGTCTTGAGAAATGTCTTCTGTCTCCTAAAATCGTTTTAGTTCTTCACATTGATATAATGTTTTTGAAGTGAAACTTTTTTTCGCTCGTTGGGCAGTAATTCGGAACTCTGATGAAACGAAAAAGCGACAGTGATTCCGAACTATAATGAAACGAATTCTTAGTACCTTTTGTACCCACTAGATGACATTCAAAATCGTGCAATAAGACTTGTAAATGACACTAACATTATCCAACAAGGATGAATTGTTCATTGCTTCACGATGTTGTATTTCGCTATTTCAATTCAAACTCTCCTTCACACTCATCTTGTTATGAATGTTAAAAATTCGATAACACGAAAAAGCGACGGGAAACGGAATCTACGGGAGAGCGCGAATTGTCAGGCAACTCGGGTAGAATGAGACATAGGGGAGGAACGAAAATGCGACAGACTTGGAGTAGGGAACAAAAATATAGGTGAAAACGTGAGCGGTAGGCACTAACTCGGGTGACTGCATAATAAATGGGTTACGTTCATAGCAATAACATTAACATCGTCATCATCATTGTCAACATCGTTAAAGTATAATACCTACTTAGACATTACTTGGTAACACCAAAAGCACCATCAACGCTTAACGGAAGACTTCAGCTTGATTTGGCTTAGCTTTTGTTTGCCAACGTGAAGAAAATAAGCAGCATGGCTATCCTGGTATGAGTATGGCGAGTTCTCATAAGAATTTCCATGGGAATTAGTGATGTTGCAGGGTATCCCTGGCGCGTGTCATAAATCGTGCAGCATTTATTATTTATCAAGTTTATATAGTGTGTTGAAGTTATTGTGGTTATAACAAAGTTTTAAAATACCTGTAATCTAATTGAACTACCTAAATTCAGTTAATTTAGTGAAGTTTCACTTGTATCGCCTAGCTGACCATTTTTTCGTTTATAAATGGTCTTTCATTAAGCGCTTCCTACCTTTAAATTTAAATAACACAAAGAGTGTGGGAGATATCATCGAAATTTTTTATTCGTTTGAAAGGCCAATCGATGCAATTATGTGCGGAGTACAACATCGTTCAAATGTTCGCCGCGGCTTCGATGGCGCAAATCCGAAATGTCGAATTTTCCATGACTCCGGCGTATAAATCAGGCTGAATTTGACCGATGGCATGGGCTATGTTGACTTTGAGGGCCGCTGTGGTTTGTGGCCTATTCGCATAGAACTGCGACTTCGGAACACCCCACAAAATTCTAACAGGGTCAAATCGCACGATATCGGTAGCCAATTCACATCACCTCCACGTGAGATGACCATGCCCTCAAACCACTCGTGCAGAATTTCCAGTGTGGCGTGAGTTGTGTGGCATGTAGCGCCGTCCTGTTGAAATCCCATGTCGTTGGTATCCATCTCATCCAATTCAGGCCAAAAGAAGTTGCTAATTATCGACCTATAGCGCTCGCCGTTGACGGTGATTTCTTGACCAATGTCGTTCCCAAAGAAATATGGACCGATGACGCCGACCGCCACCCCAAAATCCACACAAAACAGTGACTTTTTCGGGATGCATTGGACCTCATGTGGAGTGGTATCGTCCCAAATTCGACAATTTTATTTGTAAACGTATCCATTCATCCAGAAATAAGCCTGATCGCTGAAAATGATTTTTCGTAGAAAATTATGGTCAATTTCCAACTACTTCAGAGCCAATTCAGCGAACATATGTCGTTTTCTATGGCCGTTTAGCTTCAGCTCCTGTGTCAGTTGAATTTTGTACGGGTGCAGGCACAATGCAAGTCGCCAAGTGTGGTCTGCGAAAGGCCGAGTTCTTGTGAGCGACGCGAAATCGATTTCCTCGTTTCTTCGATGTACGGGTGTTGATTTATCGTTTACTGAACCAGTGGACTCGAATTTATTGACCATAGTGCGAATAGTCCTCTCGGTAGGACGATAATTGCGACTGTAAAATGGGCGAAGCGCGCGGAACGTTGCCCAAACAGAACACCCATTTCGATAAAACAATTCTATCATTTGCACGTGTTGTTGAACGCTATGTGCGTCCATGGTGATTTGGCAAAACAGACTGAATAAATGACAGCCAATTTGACACACATGACATGGCTTAAACGATATGGCCGCTATCAACTGTCAAAGTGCGGAAGTCCCTATTGGAAAACCCTGTAGTTCATCGCCATCAGAATTGGAAGACAAACACAGCAAATAACGAGCAGTGGAATCTAACGTGTCGTCCTTAAGAAAGATACCAGCGCCGCGTCCTTAATCGGTTTAGTGCCATCCATGAGGATCCGAATACGTTCTTTTCCTGCTTTAGATTCTGGTTGAAACCATTCCCGAATACAGGGAAAGTTCCATCAGATAGCATGTTCATAAGCCCAGGGTAAAAAGATAGTCAACACGTAAAATCCTCAAAACTCCAGTGCATGTTGCACCGAAGACCACTTCCTCTTAAACGGGACATATGAGAGTGCAGTTCTATAATATGAGTATTAAGTAGAGTGAGATTCATCAGTCGTCTAGAACAGAGCCAGGTAAGGCCCCATAAAGCCGGAGCAGACCATTCTTTGGGGTCTGGTAGAAGCAGCAGTGACGTATTTTCGCGAATGCTTGTGCTACCAGACAACCGATGCATTTGGTATAACTGCCCTTATAATAGTCATGTAGATCTCGAGGATACTTCCCGGAGAAAAGCCTAATGTTTTGCTGAAATCTTCTTTATACTGCCAGGCGACGAACAGTGATGTTTTGGAGGTCCTAGATGAGACATGTTCAGAAGAAAGAAGTTTGCTAGTTACATAGCTCCGTTTGAGAGACAAGTAGTGATGACTGTATGCGTTAGCTGAGTCATACGAGTAAGCATCCTCCTTTTCAAAAAGAGGACAAGTTCTGTTTTGCGAGGACTGAGGACACGTCTACATCTGTCTGCACTTTAAAGCGGAGAG
This sequence comes from Volucella zonaria, assembly GCA_963966105.1. Lineage (NCBI taxonomy): Eukaryota > Metazoa > Arthropoda > Insecta > Diptera > Syrphidae > Volucella > Volucella zonaria. The sequence goes on along the minus strand of OZ014534.1, from coordinate 41,673,127 downwards.
TCGCTAGGTAAGATCCAATGGACAGTGCATCTACATCATCTGCTTATGAATGCGCGTACACATTAGAACCTTTGAGAGAGTTTAGCGATGAAGCGATTAGAGCTCAGGATATTATTTATCATATCCTTATATGCCGTCAAAAGTGGCGTTGTCGAATAAAATAATCAACGCGTAAAGTTATATTAAAATGAAAGAGATTCTTCAGTGCGTCTAAAGCAGAGCCCGTTTTAACTAAAAATGTTATACAGCAGATACAAACAGCTGAATAAGTGGTTTCAGGTTATCAAGTATCTTAAATCGATATTCTACTGACTTGGTATTTTCTTAGCCACCTAGATAACAACTTATCCGACTAAAGGAAGGTACTAAGTGTCATTCCATTTTTAGTGACTAAAAAATATGTGGAGAAAAAAGACATTAAATGTAGCTGAATCCGGGTCTCGAATCTCAGGTTGCCTTGCACTGTAAAATGTATTGTAAGGGGGGTCCAAAAATTAACGCAAGATGTAATTTTGAAAGAAAACATAGGCTTTTAATAAAAAAATATAAATTGGTTTGTTATGAATGGAATATCATATCGGGTAAATGGCCTCTACCACTTTTCGGGCACAATCGCTCTCGTTTCTCAAAATTTTTCATGACAGTTTTGCATAAATGTGGCTGAATTTCATTGATACAGCACTCAATTTGCTCTTTCAAGACGTGGGCTTGTTAGTACTCGTATAACCCTCAGACTTTAAAAAAACCCAAAGAAAAAAGTCTAATGGCGTTAAATACTCGTAGCATGATCTGGGCGGCCAATTTTCATTATCAAAACAGGAAATTACACGACCTGGAAATGACTCATACATTTATTGAATTACTTCTTACCTGCATGGCAAGTGGTACCGTCTTGTTGAAACCACATGTTACCACATCCATATCTTACAATTTAGGGACAAAAAACTCCGATATTGGCCACTGTTTACTAATCCACACCAAACAGTGACACATTGTGGATGCATTTGTTTCCCAACAATTGCTCGTGCATTTTCTGAACCATCAAGATGAAAATGAGCGTCATTGCTGACTATGATTTTATTTAAAAAATCCATATCCACTCGTTGCTGTTTCATTCAATGAACTTTCTTCATTTTGTGTGGTCGGTAGGCTTCAGTTCTTGAGTCAATTACACTTTGTATGCATGAAGATGCAAATATTTCATAAGCATAGCTGTATAGAGCTTCCCGAAAAGTCCAATTCTTGACAATGGTGCCGAATTGTTATTAATAGACATTTTCGCGAATTGCTTCGATGTCTTGTGTTGACCCAGTCTCCCTGAATTTTTGAGTTAATCTCTTCACAGTGGATGAAGTCAAATCACTATTCCTACAATATTCTGTACGAAAATTGCGAACTGTATGGTATACAATATGATGAGTGATATTTTCAATCGAGTGAAATGTATTGAGAAATCTAACGAAGAAAATAAAGAAGATACGATGACCAGCAAACAATAACATTTCAATCTCGGTTAGGATAGGATTTATCGACAGGAATTCCTGAAGTGATAACCATAGGGCTGCCATCTACTTCTTTTGATGATATTGCATTAATTACATTTTTTATTTTTTTTATATTTATTGTACCAAACAATGTACAACATTATAATATAATAAAATCAAACTAAGCCGAAGAAGGTTCACTGCTACTATCGTTTTCATCATTTAAGGTTATAACAATCTGCTTTGTTGCTGATCTAATCCCATCTAAATCCCACATCTTAGATCCAACTTTGTAGCATTTAACAACACAGGCTTCTCCAGGATATATACAATAGTATGTATAGAGGTATTCAAAACATGAGATTTGACGATACCACATGCAAATAGAAAAAATCTATGCTAGAGGATGAAACAGTAAAGACCTCATTAGTGTGATAGCTAGGAAAGGATTCCCTCAGGGAGGAGTACTATCACCTCTACTATGATCCATCTTAGTTAATGATTATACTCAGTAATGATGGCTCCTATGTCCAAGGATATGCAGACAACATTGCTATCATAATCAGAGGTAACTTCGAGGACACAATCTCGAGCCTCCAGAGGGATTTGGGCCTAGTTGCTGAATGGTGCACCAAGGTTGACCTCAAAGCTAATCCCAAGAAAAGCACCATTGTTAGATTCACTAAGAGAAGAAAGAGAGGAAGACTCAGAAATGCCACTCTCTTTGGCGAAACAATAGAGTTCTCAATGGTAGTAAAATATCTAGGAATCACTCTGAATGAAAAACTTACCTGGAATACTCATCTTTCTAAGACTATTGACAAGACCAGGACCTCACTATGAACCAGCAAAAGCCTAGCTTGAAAAAATTGGTGACTTAATCACAAAATGCCACTATGAATGTACATGGCAATAACGAGACCTATCATCGCGTATGCAGCCGCCGATTGGTGGCATACCACCTTGATCAAAAAATTAAAAATACAAGTTTATTGATCTAAATCTACATATATTGTCTCCTTCAAAGTAATCCCCATCGACTGCAACACACTTATGCCAGCGCTTGATCCAATCCTCGAAACATTTTTTATATTCGGTTTTCGGTATGTCCATTAGTGCTTCCTTCGATTTTTCCATTACTTCCTCTCGGCTTCTGAAACGCGTTCCCCGTAGTGGTTTTTTAACTCGATTGAACAGAAAGAAAGAAGTCACAGGGAGCCAAATCAGGTGAATTCGGTGGCTGCTGAATGGTACGAGTATTTGTTGCATTTTTCGTCAAAAAATTACGCACAGTGCCATCATACTGTGCGACGGTGCGTTATCATGGTGCAAAATCCTGCCCACAATTCTGGTCTCTTTCGGCGAATTGCTTCACGCAAACGTCTCATAATGCCCAAATAATACGAGTACTCTTTGTTTACTGTCTGGCCTTCCGGGAAAAATTCATGATGCACTACACCGTTGTAATCCATGAAAACCGTGAGCATTGCCTTCTTTTTTGACTGAAAACGACGTGGTTTTTTTTGGTCTCGGCTCATTTGGTGAACGCTATTCACTTGCCTGATGTCTGGATTGCGTGTCGTACTCATAAACCCACTCGTCTCCAGTAATGATCCTTTTGATGAATGTGGGATCGGATTCAGCCTCGCAAATCATCTCTTTTGCGACGTCAACACGGTCTCTTTTTTGCATGAAATTGAGGTCTTTTGGCACCAACTTTGCTGCTACACGACAGAAACCCAAATCATTGACCAAAATGTCTTGGACGGATCCATAGGCAATGTTCAAGTCCTCCGCTATCTCTCTGATGGTTAATTAAATAATCTAAAACTGCGATTGACTCGCGACCATTTTTGAACATCCACTGGTATACGACCGTTTTCTTTAGAGAATCGTTGCCGAAACACTTTTCCAACATTTCCAATTTCTAAAATTGTAAAAAATAGCCAACACACACAGTGGTAGATGTACTCTTGGCCACGTAACTTTTGCAAATATCAAGCTATGACGCTAAGACTTAGAGGGAATGTCAACAACAGATTTATCAATCTAACCAAAAAACAGAACTTAAATCGGAGCAATGGGAGCGCCACACGGTAGGTGTGGCCGGGAACTTTTTGATCAATTTAGTCGGATAAGTTGTTATCTAGGTGGCTAAGAAAATACCAAGTCAGTAGAATATCGATTTAAGATACTTGATAACCTGAAACCACTTATTCAGCTGTTTGTATCTGCTGTATAACATTTTTAGTTAAAACGGGCTCTGCTTTAGACGCACTGAAGAATCTCTTTCATTTTAATATAACTTTACGCGTTGATTATTTTATTCGACAACGCCACTTTTGACGGCATATAAGGATATGATAAATAATATCCTGAGCTCTAATCGCTTCATCGCTAAACTCTCTCAAAGGTTCTAATGTGTACGCGCATTCATAAGCAGATGATGTAGATGCACTGTCCATTGGATCTTACCTAGCGACTCTCCGCTTTAAAGTGCAGACAGATGTAGACGTGTCCTCAGTCCTCGCAAAACAGAACTTGTCCTCTTTTTGAAAAGGAGGATGCTTACTCGTATGACTCAGCTAACGCATACAGTCATCACTACTTGTCTCTCAAACGGAGCTATGTAACTAGCAAACTTCTTTCTTCTGAACATGTCTCATCTAGGACCTCCAAAACATCACTGTTCGTCGCCTGGCAGTATAAAGAAGATTTCAGCAAAACATTAGGCTTTTCTCCGGGAAGTATCCTCGAGATCTACATGACTATTATAAGGGCAGTTATACCAAATGCATCGGTTGTCTGGTAGCACAAGCATTCGCGAAAATACGTCACTGCTGCTTCTACCAGACCCCAAAGAATGGTCTGCTCCGGCTTTATGGGGCCTTACCTGGCTCTGTTCTAGACGACTGATGAATCTCACTCTACTTAATACTCATATTATAGAACTGCACTCTCATATGTCCCGTTTAAGAGGAAGTGGTCTTCGGTGCAACATGCACTGGAGTTTTGAGGATTTTACGTGTTGACTATCTTTTTACCCTGGGCTTATGAACATGCTATCTGATGGAACTTTCCCTGTATTCGGGAATGGTTTCAACCAGAATCTAAAGCAGGAAAAGAACGCATTCGGATCCTCATGGATGGCACTAAAACCGATTAAGGATGCGGCGCTGGTATCTTCCTTAAGGACGACACGTTAGATTTCACTGCTCGTTATTTGCTGTGTTTGTCTTCCAATTCTGATGGCGATGAACTACAGGGTTTTCCAATAGGGACTTCCGCACTTTGACAGTTGATAGCGGCCATATCGTTTAAGCCATGTCATGTGTGTCAAATTGGCTGTCATTTATTCAGTCTGTTTTGCCAAATCACCATGGACGCACATAGCGTTCAACAACACGTGCAAATGATAGAATTGTTTTATCGAAATGGATGTTCTGTTTGGGCAACGTTCCGAGCGCTTCGCCCATTTTACGGTCGCAATTATCGTCCTACCGAGAGGACTATTCGCACTATGGTCAATGAATTCGAGTCCACTGGTTCAGTAAACGATAAATCAACACCCATACATCGACGAAACGCAAGATCTGCCGAAAACATCGTCGCTGTCTGTGAGAGTGTGCAGGAGAATCTGAGGCAGTCGATTTCGCGCCACTCGCAAGAACTCGGCCTTTCGCAGACCACATCTTGGCGAATTGCATTGTGCCCGCACCCGTACAAAATTCAACTGACCCAGAAGCTGAAGGTAAACGACGTGTGTTCCTTGAGTTGGCTCTGGAGCAGTTGGAAACTGACGCTAATTTTCAAAGAAGAACTAAACTGAAACGAAGAATCGCAAATCCAGCTCATTTTATCAGCGCTTCAATAGCGTAGGCGGGTGTAGTTATCAGTCTTGCTTATGCCCAGCACAACTATGTGCTTAAACTTCCTATTGCGGGACAGCAGGAAAGTCACTTAGACGTCGCAAAACATTCTTTGAGTCTAAAAATTGCAGTTATACTTTTATGGAATCCAACTATCAATGGAAGCATAGTTAGAACGCTATAGTAGAATCTTCATACGTAGTTTAAATAAAAAATTTTGTTGTGGACACCAATTCTACCGATTTAGCTTTCTAAAGCCTGCTTGTCTGACATCGAGTGTTAAGTTCCGGTGTAGGAAACGTTGATGCTGACCTGATTTACTCGTAAGTTCATTATTATTTTGGTCTTAGCTGAATATTCCTGACCAGTTTTCACAGTCCATTAGATCGTCCTTTCTTATCAATTTTATTCGCATACGGGAAAATGCGAATTAGGTATCAACCAATGCGTTCGCTAGAACTTCAGTAGTTCTGTTTCTGGGAATAATATGGAATACTCTATCACCCCAGTTTGTTACATGCGATTTGCTTGCACTTCTTCTCTTTCTTATAAATGGTGTTGGATTACAGGTGCAGATCTTCCAACTGGTGATTCAGCTTAGACTGTAAGTGAGTTATATTTCTCAATCCATCTCCGAATATCTACTAATAGATATGCGCTGTGCGGATTGCCAATATTTTTCGCAAATTTCCAATGGTCGCGCAGAGATGTGTGCTTAGATCTGTTGGTTGTATAATATGAGACTGCCCCCGAATTGTTAACATTCTGCGTGATCTGTCGGTATTGTACTTGAATTAAGTAATTTGTTGACATAATTGCTACTAACGAATGTATTACGTTTGAGCTTCCATAAGATGATGCTCGCGCTACATTCGTACATATACTCTGTGCCTATATCGGACATCTAGTTTGAAGTTTGCTCCCCATCAGACCAAAGCCTATCTGATCTTGTTGCAGGTCCAGTCTTCAGATAATTTACTTTGACGTAGAAATCTCCTATCAAAATTTCAATATCACTGTTAGGTCTCAAGTTATATGCCGCACTTTGTTTACCGAAGAAATAGACGTTCCTATCTAGAGTTGGGAAATAACATCATAGTTTTAAGAAAAACGAGGACTAACGACCATTACCGCATCTAGAGACTCATTTTCGACGTAGCTTGCCTAGTACTTTGTTTGATCCGGCTAAACTTCGAAAAGAAAACTGAGAAACAGCACCAGCAATCGGTTTCAGTAGAAGAGTGAATAGTAAGCTCCTTTCGGCCTTTCAAGCCATCAGGTGTGGACGGTATTATACCAGTAGACAGTGCAAAATATATTACCATTATATATTATTATACTGTTTAGTGAGAATGTCAAAGAGAACTATTGCTTTGGGTTACCGCAATGAAGATGAAGTAGATTGGACCAGCTAAAGCAGTGTAGATCCATCAAGCTTAAATCATCTCTTTTAAAGACGACTGAGCATGCAGATTGGCAAAGACCGCTCTGTATCAGCTGTTGGAAAAAATTCAAAGCGAGCTGAATGCGAAGGTAATATTGAAGGGGAGTTTGACAACACCTCGCTAGAGGATATCAGATGAGCCCGGGAATGAAAAGGAAGTGAACAATGCAGTATCGGGATGGATGTGTGGACTATTAAGCAGCATCAGAAAAGCATATAAACAAACATCGTCTAGAGCCATTAGATATGACTAGAGGATGAGAACGAGAGTGGTTATATCACCATTAACGTGAAGTCTAGTCACAAATGAACTGATAGAAAATTTAAGTACGAGCACTAATTGCAAGGGAAGCGCTCAAAGAAACCCTCTATGACGTTGAACGGTAGAGACTTAAAGTAACCCAAGAGTGGTGTCATATAACTAAACTGCCAAAAACAACGATGGTATCGTTCACAAGGAGCGGAAAAAACAAGGGTATAACGCAAGTACACACTACACTGACCGCAGCCAATAAGATGCAGTATCTACGATTACAGTTAGACAGTAAGTTCATCTGGTGGAATTTTACATGAGAGATAAGATAAGGCCATCTGAGCTCTTATAAAACTCAAGAGCCCAGCGGGAATGTCATAGGGATGCGGTCTTAGCATCGTGCAATGGTTGTGCGTTGCAATTGTCAGGTAAATGCTAATAAAATTAGCAGAAGTATGGGCGGCAAAACAAAGCATTCAGATTGCAACAGGATAGATTCACAATACAACTTTCTGCCCTTTGTCATTGAGTCTACTTCTCAGCTTTCCATGTAGGCACTATGGGTAATGAAGCAGCAGGCTCTCTCTCAAAAAGTTAAGGAATCTAGAAGGAAGAAGGAAAAGGAAACTGAAACCTTTCAGACAGTTTAAATAAGAATAAGGAATGAGTCCCAATCTACCCTCCATTTTACTGATTCAACATAAACCTCCATAGGGCACAAGGATGCGTACAGTAGGGGTTACTACTAGTGAGCTAGTCAACATTTTCCTACCTGCGTCGGAATATACTACTTCTACGAGGCCTAGTAAATGGTGTTGTGAAAGTATCTGGTGCACCGTGATACTCGCCGTACCAAGTCGGGTTTTCAGAAACCGTTGTCAGTAAGTTGTCGTTTCATGAGAGCTGTGCTCTCCGACATCTTTGCCAGAGATGTTCTCTTTGCAGATCTTGGCATTTAAGTCACCGAGTACGAGTGTACATGGCATACGGAGTTAACCTTACGTAGTCTCTGTTCCACGTCAAAGTGAATAATCACAGTGAGGGAAGCACAAGGATTACAAATTTTTAGTCTGAAGATGATCGACTTCAAGTAGTTCATATACACGTGGGATTGATTTCTCCTAATCCATTAAAACGCGTTTAGTTCACGTCGACAAAAAAAACTTTTAAAAATGCACTGACTTATAGAAGTGGGAGCACTGAAGTAGAGACAAAGTCAGTTTTTGCGTGCGGATTCGGATTTAAGATGCCCTACGACGTCGGACGGCAATGTTAGCTTTTGATTTCTCTGGAGTTTTACACTACAAAGTTGAGCACTTTAAATTTGATTCGTAGCATAAGTCAGTGCTCAAAATAGGGGTGCGGTTGCTTTCTAAAAAAGAAAGAAAAAAATTAAAATGGACAGCAATGCTGAGAGAAAACAAAAGAAAGAAACTGCCAAAACCCACGTACTGACAAAGAAAAAGTGGAAAAGAATGTCCTATGCCAAACATTTGTCCATTTAACACAAAAGCAGAGGAAGAGAACAGAGTGTATACCAAGTTTCTTGAAGTGCTCGTACCTCTGTCAGCCGGAGTTCACCTCGAAACTCAAAACTCACTAAAGTCTGATATCTTTGAAGCAGAGTATAAAGTTAACTATTTCTAGTCTCAAAAGCAAATCCCTTATTGTATTACCGATGAGTTACTCCAAGTTTATTCCACTCAATGTACCAAAGATCGTCTATAGATACGAGTACATTGTGGGTTTAACTGACTTAGAGTTCAATTGAACTTCAAGGCTGTTGTGTATAATGCTTTTGATTTCTCTGACATTCAATGACCACAGTCTACATACTTCTGGATTGAATATGACGATGAAAAATTTTTTTCAAATTTATTTCATCGTTGTTTCCGGCCCTAGTTCGCCAGTTCCAGCGTGGCGCCCGAATGCCATTCAGATGTAGCCACTAGGAGTGGAGAAGGTTACCTTATGGTTCGTGAGACTTTGGTGTCCTGGGATAAAAATTTCCACACGCACACATAGATATACATAAACTCAACTCATACGTACATAATTTATTGTTTGTTAAAAAGTTTCCAAGGAGCGTTGTATACTTGGGAGGACAATATATCCAAATCTATTTGAAAGTTCATAATTTATTTTGGCCAGGGGTTGGGTACCCTGGTTTCTTGGGGTTAGGAGGATTTTTTTTTGTTTTTTTGTTCATTTCTTTTGTTTCCAAGTGGGTGTATGTATATGAAGAGATTGGGGTTGGGAGGTTGGAAATGCTTGCCCTTGTCCGATTTGGTTAACACTGGGACATGTGATAGAAGAGATTTGTATGATATTAGTGTGAATGTGGTCTAAGCATGCAAAAGACTGTGGGTACTTACGTTTAAATGAATGTGTCTGGGATTTTGTTTTCACTTTTTCTTTTTGGGAATGTCAATTCTCTCACACCCTCTCCATGTGTTCTCGAAGATGGAGGTCAAAGAAAGTGCGTAGCGTATGAGATTTCGTCAGTTTGGTGTGATGCTATGTATATATGTGAAGAAAGTTCGCTTTTCACTACTTTGGGGATTACAATTTAGGTACTTTGGAGCATTGGGATCGAGAATGGATGGACTGTGAAAGTTTTAATGTCAAAGTATACCCAGATGAGGATAGAGATTATGGTTTAATGAGTTGAGTGGATCGGGGAATATTATTCATTTTCTTTCTGTATCTCAACGTGTAAGGATATAGCTGGTTATTTGTATTTGGGTACTTGTCGTCATATCCTGGTGTCTCGGTACAACTTGTTGGCTACTAATTTAAAGGCAAATGAAGACTAATTATTATCGATAAAGACGCATTTAAAGATATGAAAAAGGAGACGATTTTAATTTTTTTGTAAATCTTATTCACTCATCCACAATAAGCCCGTTCTTATGATAAGTGGTCTCTTATTAGATTATGGCTTGTTAAACTCACTGATGGGATGCCAGGGACAGAGATTTGTTTTCTTCAGTCTGACAAGGTCAAACCGATAGAAACGAACAAAGAAACACTGCAACGCCTTTCTTAAGCATGTGAAATTTGAAACATTATCCCAAAGGTAGTAACAATGTTTGGTCGTCCATCAGAAACATTACAAAGTCTTCCTCATCATCCATTCCAATGCTCATTTATAGCAACATTCCAGTTGCCAGCACTTAGGAAAGTATGAACCTGCTTTACGATCAGTTTAGCGATTTCAGATTGCTTCAAGTCTCCACATAAACTAGAGCTTCTTGCACATTCTATGGGATGAATCCACTTTTGTAGTAGCAAGAGTAGTACATGCTCTTCCCAAGTAGATTGAATATACCTACAAAATGGTGAGTCTTCTTGCTTCTACTCCTACAGACCCATTGCATTTAGGATCCGTACTTCCAAGGTCATTGAAATGTGGACACACTATCAGCTTTGAGCTGAATACAAAAACTTTCCAATGATCGGCAACAGGTTCACTAATGAGTATAACGAGTTGATTGCCTGTCTTAGCGAAAAGTGGAACCAAAGTCTACAGCAATTTGATGAAAGCAAAATAATTACACTTGCTACTTAAAAAGCATTTGAAGGAGACTTACTCGTAGATTACAAATTTCCTTTCGGTATGTTCACTTCATTTTATTCTGGAGTGGTTTCCATCCTGGAAGCTCCTTTCTATCTCCGGCACTCATTTTAACTTTAATTAACAATCTCCTGTTTGCTACTAATCAGGTTTGTTACTTCGATGACGACAGTACTCTTTGCATTTCAAGTGCGTTTCTGGACATTGTTCTGTAGAACAATAACATTGTCAAAATCGAAAACGAGAGAGAATGGATACATTCTCGACAAGTACGAATGACCACATGTACCATAATGCCAAAAATACCGAAACAATGTCTTCGTTTTCTTGGGCGATGTAAAAAATTAAGGTGGCGCTATAATTCGGGGTAAACCTAGGCTTGAACTATCGATCGTTAGCTTACTACCTCCTCCTTGCGTGCTCCAAGTCGGTCCCCTTCTACTTTTGTGAGCCACCTAAAGAGAGGTCTTCCTCTACTGCGTTGCCCCTACGGGTTAGATTCGAAGACTCTGTGGGCCAGAGAATTGCTGTCCATTCGCTATACATGTCCAAGCCACCTACTACTGAAATCCCTTCTTAGCCTAGAAGGCCAAGAAACAGCGATTGGCAAGAGGGATTCTTCATTCATTTCTGCTGAGATGTTGTTGGCAGAATTTGTAGCAGAGCCAAGGTAAACAAAGTCCTTTGCTATAGAAATTATAGCTGTCAACTGCCATGATCTATCCAATTCGTTAATATTGTGCGTCCCTTCTACCAGCATATACTTGGTTTTACCCTCACTTACCGCTAAGGCGATTTCGGCAGTTTCCATTTCGGTACTAGCGCTGAGTTCTGCCAATCATGTCAATATGATTGGCGTACGCTAGTAATTGCACAGACATTTGAAAGATTGTGCCTTTGTATGATATTAAAGAAGCCACATGATATCGCGTCAGCTTGTCTAAAAGCTGAGGTTTCGGTTCCGTCGTTACCGACCTTGCCAAAGCAACGAGCTCTGCACAGATGAACGAGTTTGACAGGGATGTCATATTTGGGCCTTAAAATCTATGAAAAGATGGTGGGTATCGATTTAGACCTTTTGAGTTTTTTCATGATTTGCCGGTGCGTGAAGATTTGGTCGATTGTGGAATTTTCTGGTCTGAAACCTCACTGATAGCGGTCAGTCAGGGTGTTGACAACGGTTTTCAGACTCTCACACAATATGGTAGATACGATCATGTATCTGCCTTATACTTCTGACGTAGTTGATGGGTTCTCCACTTCTGTAGATTGCGTAAACGATGCTGAGATTCTAAAAACTCTTCCAATTAGTTCTGATAATAAGCCCGTAGGTCGGGCAGGTTTGTTGGATTTAAGCTTAGATATTATTATCCTTTGGTTAGGTCGACTGATATTTTGGAAATCATCGTCTTAATTGAATGGTCTATTCTGCTTGACAACCGGATTTTGGGCTTTTTCGCATGCAGAAAAAATTTTTCGAAATTCTCAGCACCGACTATGACTCTACCACAATGTTTCCTTCTACATCTCTACGTAAAGGAGGACGGGAGGGAATACTTGAAGACAGCAAATTTGAATGGGTACTCAATTACAGCATTCATCGACCTTGGTAGCGATTGCGTAACACTGCGTAGATCGGATGTAGAGGCTAGAAATTTTAGCCGTTAGTCTTATCGCGAATAAAACAAACGCAATCCTTTAAAAAAAAATAATTTACGCTCTTTATTTGTTTGCTTATAGGCGTCTGTATTCTACTGTGTTTTACTTACGACTAATCTCCTACCTACCGGCAGACTCTTTTCAATCACTAGTTAGTGTTGCCACTTTATATTTATTACATTCTTATTAGTTTCTCTCATATGGCTTGCTACAAAATTTGACTTACACTAGTTCGTTGTACTTGATGGGATTTGGTGGCGAAGGTTGGTCGGATGTATGCAGAAATTTCGGTGGATCGCTTAATATACTGGCTTAACTAATGGTACCGGATAACAGCCAGCCATACCAAATGATTATTAGGCGGAAGCTCTTGAATCAGCCATAGGTCCGTGTGAAGAAGTCTTTCATGGAGTTGTCAATTTGCAACGTTATGCAGAAAACATCAAATGAGGCAAAAGTGAACGAGGAAAAGTACCCAAAGATAGTGAAGGAGAAGCTTTTTGTAACAGAGCTGGATGTAGGAGATGTTGGAGAAGTAAATCTGCTAAATCTACAAAAGTTCATCGATAACTAACGTAGTTGTTTCGTCATTGGAACACATGAATTAGGGGAATCGAAGCTGGGCGAGTGCACAATTCATACAATAACATCTCAATCAGTGTGTGTACAACCGTACAGGCTTCCGTTTACAAAGCGGGCGGCTGTTAATGAGAAAGTCAGAGAATTACCGGATTTTGGAGTGACTAGTCCATCATCAACGGATTATTGTTCACCGATTGTCTTGAAAATAAAAGACGGTTCAGATATATTCTAAATCGATTTCCGAGCTCGCAACAAAGTCATAGTAAAGCGAAGTTTCCCCATGCCAATGATTGACGAAGTGTTGGCGTCACTAAGTGGGAACTCATTTTTCACGGTGCTGGACTTGGCGTGATGGTACCACCCAATCCGGATGGAGGAGCACAGTAAGAAGTACACCGCTTTCACAACAGACGAGGGATCCTTTGAGTTCAATAGGATGCCTTTTGGGCTGGTAAATGCCCCTGCCCATTTGCAGGCATGCATGAACTCGCTGAAGTCGTCACTGAAGAAGGATGATGCAGCGACGTACGAGTAGATGGCACTATTATAGCAAGCAGAACAGTAGAGGAGGACTTCGACAAGCTGCGAAGAGTCTTGGAGGCGTTTCGGAAATTCGGGCTTACACTTAACGTAAGTAAATGAAATTTTTTTAAAACCAACATCGAATTTCTGGGTTACGAGGTTCACAAGGATAGTCTTAAGCCAAGCCGACGAGAGACGATAGCAATTGTGGATTTCCCGAACCGAAAAACATTCATGAAGTGCGGCAGTTTCTGCGACTTACTGGCTTCTTGCGAAAATTTGTCCGGAATTATTCGCAGTTTGCACTACCTCTCACAGAGCTGATGAACATGTCTCTGTTCATGTTCACGTGGTCTATATAACAAGAGGATGCTGTCCTCGCCAGTGTTGGCGGTTTGAGTCTGAGCGTGAGCACGAGGTGCACGCGGATGCTTCTTCTGTGGGGCTGGCTTCCAACGAGGCAAAGAAGACTTAATGCTGCGCCCAGTTATGTTCTATAGCCGTAAACTGTCAGAAGATGAAAGGAAGTGGGTGGGTGGGCAGGTGGTGGCTCAAGCTCCAATACTTCTCTTTTGAAACGGTACATCAACCTGGAAGGAAAGGAGCCTATGTAGAAGAGCCTAAGGCGTTGGAGGAAATATCATTGCATATCCTTAACCTGCACATTACGGACGATGACTGGTTAGCGACTATACAGTGGAAGGATAATAAATTACGCACAATCATCAATGAGCTGAAGTCAAATCTACGGTCGGCATTGAAATGTGCTCATTCGGTGGAAAGGGACTGGGCGAGCTACAATGGGGGCTGAATACAGCCAGGAATGTTACTACGAAAGCGAGCCCACACGAGCTTTTGTTCATGTACACACCGAGAGACATCGTGGGAAATAAATTATTATTAGAGCTGCAAAAGCTGAGTCAGTCGAGCCGCAAGAGATACGCCGGAGGAGGGAGAGGTCGCTACAGAATATCGAGAGGCGTCAGGAATATCAGAAATAACACCGCAGCCGTTGCGGTATGAGGTGGACGATTTGGTCCTGGTTGATGAGTGAGTCTCGTAAGCTAGAACCGCTTTACCAGGGACTTTACCATAAGCAAAGTGCTGGCCAATGATCGCTACGTTGTTGAGAACATCCCTGGCATGTAGATACATCAACGACGATTCAGCATAGTGATGAGTTCGGACAAGCTAAAGCATTGGTGTGAATTGCCGGACGAGAGTCTCGATGGAGAGGACGTAAATTGTTTAGTTGCAGGTGGTGAAGCCAACTCGGACTCAGAAACTGTTGCGTCGATCCCGACTGATGGCAAGGGTGGTGATGATAATGACGTTACCATATGATCGTGGGGACACAATGAGTTTAGGATGGCCGAACTGTTAACATACACAGTGGCTCATTCGTCTGTTAACCGTCGAGAAGACAACAATAAAAATATGTAATATAGAAGCCATTCGAATAAACTGGTGTTTTTTTCCCCTCTTATTGGTTTGGTTATTGCTTCAGGGACACTGTTATCTAATAAAAGGCAAAGGACCAGCTGCTTTGAATAGTCATGTTTAAAAGATTATTTTCTCTTATTTATTCACTATAACCCCTACCAAGACAGGACTGTTTTGGCTTGACGACTTACAACTTTCGTATTCGAATTTTTTATCAGCCAAATTTTCATAACCTCCATTTCACTTACCTAAGTCAGTTTCCTATAATGCCACGGCAGTACAATGGGTATTCAGTCAAATTGTTTCTTCAACCCACAACAGAAGTGTTCATGATATGTGGACTTGAAACTCAAATTTATCCCAGGAGGTCTACGAGAAGTTGTTTCTCAATAAAACTGCAACAAAACTTTACCTTCTATCATACACTAAAACGTTCCTGTAATGAAATTCCTTCGATAAAATTAAATTTGAACGGCCCCATTCATTTTCCAATTGAATTTCTCAACCAAACTCCCTACAAAGAGGTGTTGTAAAACTTTTCTAATTGCTCAGCATAAATCATAAGTTCCCCCAGCACAAATTAGCACATTCATTGCAAAACTCAAACAATATAAATCAAACACCCTGTGCACCTTCTACAACTGACACCCATTGACTGCTGCTGCTCCTGCCGCTGATACTGCTGCTTCAACAACAACTATAAATGACACTTTCCAAAGTGTTAATTAATTAATAGTAGCGACCCTGCATGTGTTCCACATGGCTGCAAATCATTCCATGTTAACCGGAGTATGGACGTTCTGCCAAACAACCCTTTTGAATAAATTACATCACTCTGCGGAAGTAGGTAGGGTTCAAAATGGGAACAAGAACAAAAGCCCAATGCACTTAGGGTAGTGAACAAAGTTCACCCCGATTACCATTTGATTATTTTGAAAAAAGGAAATTTGATGAATGCAAACAAAAAGGTGTCTTGTCTTTGACCACTGAAACCGTGACCATTGAAACAAGAATAGAGTCGCGGAGTTGGGTTCAATCGAAAGTGGGACGCTTCAGGTCCTTCTATTTAATTTACGTAGTGCTTTGAGACTTCATAAAAAAACTATGCAGGGAGAACTTAACTGAGGGATATCGAACCGGTGTGAGTAGTGGGGTCCAAAACAAGCAGCGAAGAGTTCATTAGCTTGTGGTTTTCTATTATCGAAAGCGAAAGTCTGAGTTGCGACTCTTCAAATAGCAGAATGGGTAAGATCACCCATATTTTCCGTCAACGGAATGCATTGAAACTAAAGTGATGATCCAGTTTAAAACAGTTACCAATGTGTCAAGACTAGGCCCGGTAAGTGCCTAATAGGCATACATCGAGTCTGAAGAAACCCAAGTTCCTGTCTATTCAAACCTACCGATGTCTTGTCTTCAAATCTTTTTTTTTGTCGAAGGCAAAAAGAAGTAGACTTCAGATACTTCGGATACTTCGTCTGCTAATGACTCTTCGCAAACGAGGTTTGAATGAAACCGAAGCTATAGCTTGGATGTCACAGAATAATTACCAGGAAAGAAAAACAGAAAACGAGAAGGGGCCTACAATTCGAATTCGTAATCGGTTATGAAACCATGCCCTTTGCTGGAGGCGGAATCTAATCTAATAAAAACAACCTGAATTAGCTCTAAGGTCTCCCAAAGAATTTCCAAAATTAAGGACAGGTATAGAAATCAGAATGCTGACAGCTTTGAATATTTTAAACTGGCTTACGTAGCTGATATACAATACATATACTCGAATCATCAACTGAACTGCTGCAGTTTTTACCGCTTTAATGGCTGTCTACAGAGCAGGGAGATTCGTGGCCTCAACCAATGTGCCTTTCCAGCCTGCCATGCCCAAGCCAATTTCCTCTAGTTACGCACACCAAGTTGATTGAGGCCTTCTTGCAACTTCATTTGCGAAGTAAAGTTTTCATTTACTCCAGAATCACTCTGGGACTTACCCAGGAATGAATATTTTGTTGATGGTGGACTTTTTTTTCTGTCGGAACAGAACACTCAGACATTGGACTAGTCAATTATACTCCTTGTAGGTTCCTTTTAATAAAATGCATCAGCGATAAAATACCTGCAGTATCAGCGCCCACCACATTAGCACCGAGATCTTGTAGCCTGATGTGAGCGTAGACCGGTGTCATCAGCACCCTTACAATAAACGTCGGATGATGTCGCACCACTTATGCCCAGCACATTTATGTACTTAGACTTTCTATTGAAGAACACCAGGAAGGTCCCTAAAATCTTAGAGACGTCGCAAAGCATTCGTTGACGTTGAAACCCAACTGTTAATCGAAGTTATGTATAACACATGGAGACCTAATGTAGGTTTTTGTCCTGAGAAAAACTCTCCTCTGAGCTTGCCTGTGATCCCATTGTGACCTGTGATTCAGACAAGACTCCGTGAGCTTATGGGAAACGGTGTACGACCTAAATGGATTGACCATTTCTGGTAATCGACTCTTACGACGACCAACATAGCAACCTAGCGAATACAACAACCCGTTATGGCTGAATTGGTTCCGGAACAGAGTAAAACCAAAAAAAAATTTATGAGAAAAAAAAGTATCTCCAGGGGGCGAAGTGACGTGACGGTCACCAACATTTCACCATCCTTCAATTAGCGAGCATAACGGGATAGCTTCTTGAGGTACCTGCGCACTAAGTTGCTATGAAGGCGTGTTAGAATGTATAGCGCTCTACTGCTGAACACTCAGGGGAGAGTTGACTCCTCAAGAGGGCATTTCATCGGGCTTTCTTCTCTTTGTCTTAGGTTTGTGGTGCGATAGACCTGAGGGGAGGGATATAATGGTAAGTCGGGCTCAGCTTAATTTGCGAATGACTGTTTGTCATTGGGTACTTGGGATTTTTTAGCTATCCTAGCTGATAGGACAAACTATTTGGTTAGACTTCATCTATATATATTACAGACATTTACCACAGTCTTCATCACGAGATGGTCGACCTATTACAAGTATTATGCTTTCTCCCTTCACATAGCTCACACCATTTCAAGAAAGGCTACTCTGGCCACCCTGATTCTGATCCATCGAAGAGCACACGAGTAATGGGCCCAATAGTCACTTCCATGTCTTTGTCGAGTGTACAAGAAAATTCTATTAAAAGGTGGTGATGGCTATTTTTTTTTTCCTTCCTTTCAAGACCTATTTATAGAATGGGATAACTGAATTTTGTTTTCATTGCGTGATGTAACATACGTTTACATAAGTTCAATGATTAAAAGGATAATCGATCCTGAAATTAAGTTTATTCCTATGTAGAGAACTTCGTTCTTCTACCATGGGATTACAGAAAAGAATATTTCGACCAAAATTCAGATACTTTTCGTTTGTGCAAGGTTAGGTGGAAGAAATCATTCCTCTTTGGATTGCAGTAAATCAAACAAATGGGTAAGTTCTGGGTGAAGTTAATAGGAAGAAAGTGGATACCAGTATCTGTTGGATAACTTCAAAGAGAGCATTACTAATTGCAGATAACTTCAATTGGTGCAATGGGATTTGAGTCTGGTAGTCTGCCGGTATTATAGTATTTCTCTATGGTCAAAAGTTTGACTCAAGCTTGAAGGTACTCGAGTAGATAAATCCGACGTAATTGAACTCGTTGGATGGGAAACAATTTAATGGTACGTGGATAAGTCAATCATTTTCGTTGTTTGAACATGAACTCTCTAGAGTATCTACTAATAAGTTTTAGTTTGTAGATGAAGATACCTATATGTGTACGTGAATGGTTCAAAGGATAGAAATAAAGGACTACTTACATAGTAACAGCGTAGGAATATATGAGTCGAATCGATAGATCGTGGTGTAGAATAAGCTGTAGATAAAATTAGATAAAGAAAGTTTTGTAAGAGTAACTTTAAATCCGTTTTTTTTTTATTAATGAAAATAAGTCCGCCACAATAGTACGATTTCACATCTGACGATCTATGATGTTGGAATATGTTAAACGATTTTGGGCTCTTCACGAGCAGGGTTGGGTCGCTTAACAAAGCACTTGTAGATAAACAACTCGAGCAAATTCTAGATCTCTATAAAGCTGATTAATCGCCATCCAAGAAGAATGAAAAATGAAATAGCTAGTTTAATCTCCCACTAACCTGGTAGACCAAATTGCGATCAACGCAATGTGGCTCTTCGCTATTCCGGACCTTATCGGATTACGGGCGATTCTAATTGGTTTCGATATTTCGATATTCTGACATTCTGACAGATAACACCCGAAGGACGGTGTGTTGAGATCCTTGCTGCGGAAAAAAACCTAAAAACTCTCACCATGATAAGTACTCTGTTGATGTGCTCTCCCTTCTAAGCTCGTCGGACCATTGTGTCATATCAGATAATTTCTCGTGCACCCACCACAAGAAAAGAACAGTATGGCAATACGAGAAAGCCAATTGGAGCGAACTTAACAACTTATTTAGAAATCTTAACTGGTCGTTATGTTTCCACGATAACGACGTGGATGCCGCTGCTGATATGATCACAGACACCATTCTCTTAGGAATGAAAAACTTTATCCTTCATCGGATGAAGAGTATCAAACCAAAAGAAAAGGCATGTTACAGCTTGAGCTGTAAAGAGAATATCAGGGTTAGAGAAAAGTTTTTTCGGTCCTACAAGACCAATCCGATAGATTAAAACCGAAAAAAGTTTAAACGAGCCAGAAATGACTGCAACGTTTTTCTTAAGCGTGTAAAATTCCAATACGACATAAAACGGAGGCAAAAAATACTGCAATGTCCCAAAGGCAGTAAAAAATGTTGGTCCTTAATTAAAAACATTAGAAATTATCCTCCATCCGAAAGCTCATTTACAATGACGTTCCAGCTGTCAGCCTTTTGGACAAGGCCAATCTGCTTGCTGCGCACATTGCGGCTAGCTCAACACACCCAGATTGTTATTTGTCCCCGCCTACACTTGAGTGCGTCGAATATTTAATGGGACAAATCCACTTTTGTACTCATGTAGTAGTAAGAGTTCTTAAAAATCTTAATATACACAAATCCGCAGGTCCAGTTGATATACAAGGTGGCGCGAACGGAAGATTGTATAATTTTTGCAAATGGCGTCGTACGTCATTCATATTTGGCATTTGCGAACTATACAGCTGCAGTATACAAACAGACAAGCAATGGAGCGCTATACTCCGCAAGAGCGTGGAATAATTGTGTCGATATTTTTAACCAATAATCTGTCGGTGGTGTTAGCGCACCGTGAATTTCGACGTCAATTTCCTAATCGCGTCGCGCCAACTGGCAAACATTCCGGCGCTTAGCTGCTCCACAGAGTGGAACCACAGGATGCCATGCAGGGCGTGTCAACTACCAAACTGATCGTTCGGCCGAGAATATAGTGGCTGTGGCTACAGATGTCGCTGAGAACGAAGGAACAGCAACCAGATGACGGGCCATGCAATTGGGCGTCACCAGACGGACCCTACAGCGAATTTTAGTGAAAGACTTCCCGTACAAAGTGCAAGCAGTGCATCAGTTAATGCCTCCTGACCGTCAATCTAGTGTGAATTACTGTAAAGCCATCCTCAATCTCAACAACGAAGAGGACGATTTTGTGTTGAAAATCATCATGAGCGACGAGGCGCATTTCCACTTAAGCGGTTACGTCAATAAGCAAAATCGTCGTTTCTGGAGCACTGAAAATCCCCGTGCAATGCACGAAGAGCCATTACAGAGAGGAGTTATTGGGCCGTATTTTTTTGAGGACGCCAGCGGCAATACGGTCACTGTTACTGGCGAACGATACAGGGCCAAGATGAACGACTTCTTACTGACGGAATTAGATGAGCGGGGCTTAGTGAACACATGGTTTCAACAAGACGGTGCAACCGCACATACATCACGAACCACAATGGATATTGTGAAGGAAGCGTTTTCTGGTCGCGTAATCTCCCGTTTGGCGATTTGGCATGGCCAGCAAGATCGCCCGATTTAACCATCCCAGACTTCTTTCTTTGGAGCTACTTAAAGTCGCGGATTTATGCCAACAAGCCTCAGACAATCGCAGCCATTAAGGAGAATATTCCACAGGAATGCGAACAGTTATCACCGGAAATCTTGCGGAAAGTCATGGAAAATGCGATAAAACGGGCAGAAATGTGTTTCAAAACTGGCGGCAGCCACTTGGCGGATATCATCATTTCCAC
Source organism: Volucella zonaria (assembly GCA_963966105.1). Taxonomy (NCBI): domain Eukaryota; kingdom Metazoa; phylum Arthropoda; class Insecta; order Diptera; family Syrphidae; genus Volucella; species Volucella zonaria. The sequence goes on along the minus strand of OZ014534.1, from coordinate 41,652,069 downwards.
ACAACAGAAACAATTGCAAAGGTCCAAGTAAAGATTTCCATCACTCAAAATTTTTTTTTTTTATTCAGTAAAAAAGTAATTCAAAAATAAAATTGGATGATTAATTTTGCGCCTACAATCTGAAGAGGTGTTCTTCCTCGCTGGCAAAACCACCGCGTAAGCTCTTTCATCAATACTACTCTTTAGGACTCTTTCCGAGCAGATGGAAAACAGCATTTATCCTGGCGTCCCTAAAAAAGGCGAATCTTCTTCCCCCTCCTCCTATAGACCCATTGCACTTACGTCCCTACTTTTCAACCTGATAAACTGTCAGCTTATGAAATATCTCGAAACACGAAAACTTCTTAATGACCGGGAGTACGGTTTTCGTAGCACCAGGTCCACTGGTGATCAGATGGCATGTCTCACCGAAAAGTGGAACCAAAGTCTTGGTGTAGACTGGCGAAAGTAAGATAGTTGCACTTGACATTTCTAATGCATTTGACAGAGGTTGGCGTCAGTTTCTTTTGTCGAAAATGCGTGCTTTTGGGATCGATGACTCTCTTCTTCAATGGATTAGAAATTACATTTCGTAACGTTCAATTCAAGTTGTCTTGGGCGGTTTCAAGTCTGATATTCACAAAATAAATGCTTGTGTGCCCTAGAGGTCCGCTCTGTCTCCGACACTCTTGATTAATGATCCTTTGCCTGCTTGGTCCAACATATTCCTTTGCTGATCACAGTACTCTTTGTTTTTTATATTCGTCCCCGGACTCACGCCCATGCCCTTCGGCTGTAGAACTGGAACGGTATATATTAAGCTCATTAAATTCCGATATTAACAGCATAACCAATCGGGCAACTATCAACCGAGTGGAATGTAACTCTTCCAAAACTCTATGCTGTCTGCTGTGCTTAAAGCGAAATCTAAATACCCAGCCATTATAAATGAATACCACTTACATGGTCGAAACCGAAAAACTTTCCATTCTCGGCATGTGTGTCAGTAACAACTTACGTTGGAATGACCACATATTCGGTGTCGTTGAAAACGCTTCGAAATATCTAGGTTCCCTCAAGCGATGTAAGAAATATTTTTCCTCTTCTGAACTGGCCTCGATATATAAGGCATTCATCCTAAATATCTCAGCACCTGCTACATAGGATTCAAAACCGTACGATAAAACTCATAGTTGATACTAATATCAGTCAGCCAATTGGCTTTCTTGAACACCGACGTAATGTCACCTGTCTCACCTTGTTTTATCACTATTTCCACCACCAGTGCTCCATTGAAATCGCCAGAAGCATTCCGCATATTCAAACTTTCGACCGTAACACCCGTCTCGCTATGAATGCTCATCAGTATATCATGATTCTTTCCTAAGCCGTACAACTCCCCTATGGAATGCCCTGCCGATCTCTATGTTTCCTGATCGTTATAGCTTCCAAGCATGTAAAAACAATGTACATCATTCGCCCGCGCTATGTGCAAACAGTTTAAGGGTACACAAACCCCTTGAGCGCATGCCCATTATAAAAAAAAAATGCTTCAGTGGTCAAATCACCCACAAGTTCTACATATACTCGTATACATATATTGTTTTAGTTATGAAGCAAACAAAGACCGAAACATATTCCTTCACAGCTTTGGAGTCCTTCCTTTGCACAGCTGAAGGGTAAAAGTACCGGCCTAGTCACACCCTACCCTGCTGAGAGGTCTTGGATAAGTTACCCTTTCGGCTGGAAGGTTGCTCATTAATTGAGATGATGTTGCTTTCCTAAGTTTAAAGCAGGTGGTGCATTGATGTACTGTTCGTTTAGCTAGACCTGCTATACCCGATGTCCAAAACTCCTGGCTCACTAAATAGATCAGCTGCAAAATACCAACATGTAATTGAGAGAGATGAAAATAGAGCACTATCATTTCGGAAACAATGTATTTATGATGTAAGATAATTGGATGCTTAGTGCTGCCGTCGAGTTTGCTATACGTCCCCCTACGCGAAGCAATCAATGTTGGTCAATGAATGGAGCCAACGAAGAAAGTTTGCTTTTTACTGAAGTTTCCAAATTACGTTGAAGTGTTGACAGGTCGATCATAAACATTTATTCCCTTAGAATAAAATTACAAAATTTTGAGAGTTCCTCGGCTGTGAAGAACGATGAATTTTAGACAGATGGACGCTGAGGACTCAAGCCCTGTGTAAAGCCCTGTGTGTAAAGTCCGCTTTTCTTTTCCTCTAGATCGATGCTTTTAAATTCCGGAGCTGTAAGATGTCATTCTGAGCAGAATGATTGCGACTGTCTTAGCCAAATTGGGCCTACCCACCACTTTTTGAGCACATATGTTAAATAAATCCCTCGGGAGGCACAGTTAGCTGGATTATCAGTTGAGGCGGCCAACTGTTTCTAAAATTTCTATAGTTCGATTTGAAATGAAAGTAGCCCATCGCTCAGGACATAAGGACAACCATTATAATACGATGGGGGAGTCTGTCCATAGATATATTCGAGACACATCGATATTGAATGTATCAATTATACTTTGTTAAGAGAAAAGCCAGATACAGCTCAAGACGAGGAATTGTTATGGGTTATATCGGCAAAACTCTGCTCTTTGCAACTATTGCAAAGATTTGCAGTATACGACAGCGACATAAGCACTCTTAGGTGCATCACAGAACCCATTAAACTGAATTTTTCCTGAAAGCATTTGAATCAAGCGTGGAATCTCCAAAGCGTCAATATTAAAAAATTGTGATCGTATTTTAAGCCATCGCCGTCTCAATTTAATTTCAGTGGCCACAATTCTTTAAAAAGCATATAGATCATTACAGTGGATGGATTTAAGAATGCTAGTGGATCAAAGATCCTTGACCCTTATGACAATGTGATGCGCCTAGTTATTTTGGAAGCTGGTGGAAACGAAACGAAAAAAATGAAACAACCATGTAGAGGTATCAATTTTAACCCTAAAACTTTCACAGTTTTCGATGATTGAAAACCTAAAGGCGAAATTTCCCGCATCTCCTCAGGTAGCGATTGTAAGGAAGCACCGCAATTACTGCTCCATTTGCGTAAATTGAAATCAGCCGAGAGTAAGGTTGAAATTATTTCCTTATTTGTATAACATCATCAGCTCTTGAATACTATGTATCTGCCCCAGTCATTACGTCATCGACATAAAAATCGTTTAAAATAACCCTGGATGCTATCGGATGCTGTTCCTTGCCAAGTTTAGCGAGTTCTTCAAGTGCGCTTACTGACAGAAATGGCGCGTAGGATATCCTATAGGTGACAGTCTTCAATCTATAATGGGTTATTCCATTACTCACAACATCCCTCCAAAGAATCCGCCTTTAGTTGCAGTGATTGCATTGAACCCAGATTTGTCTAAACATTTTTTCTATGTCACCTCTGTAGCGTAGCGATGGCAGCGTAACCGAAGAAGAACAAAAATAAGATCTCTTTGAATGGGTGGTCCTATGAATAAAGTATCCGTTTTAGACGGAGCATCGAAAACTACTCCCAAGTAGTACTATCCTCTTTAAAAACAGGGTGATATTGCAAATATTGTAATAGCACTCAGATGTGGGTTTTTCGATCTCCGATGCAGAAATCTTTTCCATGTGGCCAAGGTTTAGATTCATTAAAGAACAATATTTTTCCTTTAATGAAGGATTCCAACGAAAACGATTCTCTATTTGGGAAAGACGTTTGAAAGCAGCATCAGTATGTAGAATTTCCAAATTCAATAGGCGGAGGAACCCTAAAGGGTTGTGGGACGTAATTTGCATGAAAATGTTCCTCTGCTTGAAGGTCTTCGTTCAAAAGAAATTCAGTCTTGGGAACCTCTTCCAATGCCCAGAGAGTCAGAGTTTTATCAATTTCCAGATTAATGTGATAAGCAGAAACCCCAGTGTCGGGTTGTTTAAACGAAGAAAGTGAAGAAATGTCACCTCCTATCATCCATCCAAAGATCTTTAAAATTGCATCTGGATATCCTGATTTTCCTGATAATTTAGATCCCTCAAGTATGTGAAAAACGTTGTCCATTCCCAAAGGTGTATCGATTTATGAAGAAACGTGAAACTGTGGATCTGCTAGCTCTAAAGTGATATATGAAGAAGTGTTAAAGTTGAGTGTCTGGTTCGGGAAATAAGAAATTACAGTCTTGTCGTTAACTAAAGACTGCACATGTAGGCTGACGCATCCCCTAGTATTACCAACCCCTGCTGCTGATACTGAGTCAACCTGAATACGAGCATGTTTACGATTTATTCCTAATCAACGTACACATGCTTCCGAAACAACGGACACTGGTGAACCACAATCTACAATAACAACATTCGGCAAAGCTGATATTCTCCGAAACAATCAAGAACCCTGTCAAGAGCCGTAGGCAAAAGACCTGAAGACGATGAAGATTCTAATGGTGTGCCTTTCTGACTGAGTTATGTCATTATCGTGGAAGTTGAGTTAAAGGTGTTGTGAGAAGAAGAAAAAGGTTTTAAAGATTGATTAGACAAATCTGCTGTAGACGATGAAACGAAAGATGGCTGGCTGGCTACCGGATGCAAGAGAAAATGATGTTTTCTTTGACAATTAAGACAAATAAACTTGGATCTGCATGTAGATACGCGATGACCTGCACGTAAACAATTAGAACATTGTATATTTTTATTTATAAAATCTCGTCGAGCAGAATTGCTCATTGTCAACAATTGGTCGCAACGACTAATTTCGGAATTACCCTTACATTTACAATATGTGTTAACTACTGAAGCTTGATGAACCTTTATTGAATTACGGCGATGAGAATGGCCCTCGAGAATAGAGCATGAATTTTGCAAAAAGTTCAAAAATTCCAGCTTTAGCCCAATTTTGGCAAGTTTCTGAATCGAATCTAGATAGCAAAATTGAAATTAACCACATCTCGCGTCCTTCTGCATCTGTCTGTAAAGCCCTAAAACCTCTTAACACCTCATCCAGACAGTCCGTAAATCTCTCCAAAGCTGTTGCTCTAGGAATACTTATCGACGGAATACTTAAAAACTTACAAACTAGTGCACTAGTTATGATGTCTGATTTGTCATAACGTGCCTTTAGTTTTTCCCACGTCTCTTTATATAGTAGTTGTCATCGGTTATAGCAATATGCTTTAGCAGGTTAGCAGGTTCGTCAACTAAAAACGTTTTGAGAAAATGAATTTTCTGACATAGTGTCCACCCTTCATTCCCATCCACTGAGCTCACAAACAAAATCATGAAATGGTCTCTATTCAGTAAAGTCACGTGCAAACGGCTTTATATTTATTTTTGGTAGGTGTTCAAAAGACGATCCCTTGTTTTAGAACTGTCTGTAATAGACATCGCTACGTTTTTTGAATTTGAAATTATAACTTTTTTTTGGTTGTTACCACGTGGTTTTTTGATGAGATATAACTTAGTGGTATTTCTCTTCAAAATTCGCTAAATCAGTTCCCAGTTCTTCTATAGCTTCGTCGTCCTTACTGACCTTTTCTATCTTCTGATTAAAAAGCCTGTGATAGTCTACCCTACCCTGTAATAGTGTTTCTAAACGTGATTCGCATTCTTGCAAGTCAGTTTTATCATCACGCTTAAAGGCGGAGTTAGAAATGCGAGTAAAAGAACCTTTGACAACCGACCACTTTGATTTTAATACTTTCATTGTATACAGTCATCAAAATTTAATTATTTAGATTATTCTAATTGAATACCGATACACCGAGTTCTTGACGAAATCTGGCTGCGAAGGACCAACGCTTATGCTTGAAACCTTTTATTTAATTTTATTGATTATATTCAAGTACAACTGTGATGTCCATACGTACAACTGTGACACGAGTATGATTCTACGTAGAAAAAAATGTATTTAATTATGATAAGCAACTTCTTAATTGAACTGTCTTCGACTACGGTTTCTCTTGCAATTTCTTTCTTTTATGACGTAATAAATTTATACGTTAGTGTACGAATTTGTTGACATGGGATTCATATTTTAAATCCTAAACAGTGACTAAAGAATGAATGCAGATACCCCTAATGTCGTTAAGATGCGGAAATACTGCGAGAATGCTTCATGTGGAACGATTACAATCGTAAGAAACCGGCAGGATTAAGTGCTGATCTAATGTCCCTTTACCTCGCTCAACTTCCGACGCCATCACATCTTGTCCAGAAACCCTGTGATATAGCAACCAAGTAACCGTCAGAGATGCCGCATCTCCTGTGCTAAGTTTCGTCAGAACACCACTGCGAAGTTCATGGTTAGATTATGAATATCGTACGTTGCATCCAGAGAAACCGAAATCATATCTAGTGGCACTGCAATAGAGCATGAAAAGCAGGAAAAACGTTCAGAAACTTTACCAAATGATAAAGAGAAACAAAGTACGAACGGAAGGCTACAAGGGAACCTAGTGATAGATTTGCAATCAGCGCTGAAAATACTGAAGAACCATTTCTACGGGCTGTTTAGCGGCGATAACGTTCAATATTCTGTTCTCATTCAACGATGATGGGCAACAATTGCGTCCACCCGACTCCGATGAAATGAAGATAGCAAACCTTAGTTCAACAAGGCTGCCGGTACTGACGACTTAGCTACTGAGTAGTTCAGGGCAGAAGGAGATTATACATACATATAATAATAATAAAACGTATTAATCTTGAAATATAGTTTAAACGCGTCATGGAGATCCACTAGTCATACGGCGCATTACAATATCCGCTAATATTTTGGGAAGGCGACAATGGTTACCATTTTTAAATTAATATGGTAACCCCTTCAGCGGTTAGTTGTTGAGTTTTCTGAAATATCTTTATCACCAACTAACAATAAGATTATCTTTCAGGCCATGCAACACATAAGAAAGTCAGCAGGATGAACTTCTATGCTATATCGTTTGGTAATTCGCCAGGATATCGACAATCATCTGTTACGATATCGCCAGAATGCCTCAATTTCATCCGATTCAATCAAACTAAATTGCGTTCGGAAGAGTACATCCACTGGAGAGATGCCATCAATTTGGATGGAGATGCAGCAGCAGTAGTAAACATCGGCCGGTTGACAATTCTCCCAGCGACATATGCTGGACGCCCAAGACATATGCACGAATATGTGCAGGACGCAATGACAAATGTGCAGCATTGCAGACACCCATAATGTTTACCTACAATACGAAGTGACCAGAAATTACGTAGTTCTTACTTCCCGGGCAAACTTCGAGCGACCGCCAGGACATCACCGCACGAGTTTTCAAACAAAAATTCAAAACGATCATGAACTTCATCGTTAAGCACAATGTTTTTGGACAGCCGCGATGCTGGATGCACTTGGTCGAATGGCAGAAGCTAGGATTGCCGCATGCCCACATTCTGCTTTGGTTGATGAAGAAAATCCGACCGGACCAAGTCGATTCAATCATTAGCTCTGAAATACCCCATCAAGAAGCCGACCCGGAATTGTATGAAGTCGTAACTATGCAGATGATTCATGGGTCCTGCGGAAATCACAATCCCGATCCGCCATGCATGGTCGGAACTAAACGTTCTAAGCGATATCCACATTCGCCCCTGGCTGAGATAATCACTGGTAACGACGGGTACTCATTGTATCGGCGGCGATCATCAGATGACAATGGAAGTGAAAGGGAAAGATGTTTTGGTGGACAACCCTTGTCCAAATACGTTTGCACGTATGTCAACGAAGGAAGCAACATGGCGGTTTTTGGCGTTGAGCATCCAGATAAGAATGACGAAGCGTTGTGCTATCAATTGGGCCGTTATGTAACTTACAATGAGGCGATTTCGAGAATATTTTCCGATACACGAACGTCATCCGACTGTTCTACATTTGGCGGTTCACTAGGAGAATGGCCAACGCGTATATTTCACGGAAGAGAATGCAGTTCAGACCCGAATGGCCACCAGAAACAACCTTAACGAGTTTCTTCTCCACCCGCGTAAGCCACCCGTTCGCCAGAACGCTGCTCTACTAGGAAATTAATCTTGGAATGCGTCGTCCAAAAAATTCTAACTACGAAAACAAGGGCAAGCTGTAGCTGGATACGCGAATGTGTATTTAACTCATGTATTGGTCGCATCAATACTGTTCATCCGAAAAATGACGATTGCTTCTATCTGCGATTGTTTTTGGTCAATGTACGTGGTCCAATTTTATTCGAAAACCTGCGGACTGTTGATGGTGTGCTGTCCGCCACATTTCGAGAAGCCTGTCAGTGGATGAATTTGCTTGCCAACGACAATCATTTGGACGCAACACACGCCGATGCTACAGTTTCTGCGCCTGCGACTTAAATTCGTGCATTGTTCGCCATCATCATTTCGACAGCTTTTCTATCCAACACACTCAATTTGTGGGACAAATACAAGCACGACATGGCTGACGATATTTTGCATCGAGTTCGAAGAACGACATCGAATCCCGAACTTCAAATGAACAATGACATCCGCAACGTGGTGCTAATAATGATCGAAGACATGTTTCTGCTCACGTGCGGCAATCTGTTGAGTAAATTGGGAATGCCAGCCCCAATTGCTCGATGCACGATGCATTTAATTGAAAATTGCAGCGCGACCGAGATTTCGATCGAGATGCTTTGACAGAAACACTTCGTACAAATGTCTCCAGCAAAAGAATGTGTACCACACATTGATGAAGACGGTTGACGACGGAAACGGCGGAATATTCTTCATGCGCCTGGTGGAACTAGGAAAACGTTCCTCATTTCGTTGATTTTGGCTTCAATTCGGTCAAGATCTGACGTCGGCTTGCGGTCGCCTCTTCTGGAATAGCGTCCACTTTGTTGGAAGGCGTTAAAATTGCCACTGAATCTCCAGATGAGTGACGAACCAACATGGAACATTTCAAGAAACTCTGCGATGGCACAGGTGTTGAAAACTTATAAAATTATCATCTGGGATAATGTCGCACAAGCGAGCATTGGAGTCGCTTGATCGAACAATAACAGATTTGCGGAACAATGCGAGACGCTTTGGGTGCGCAATGATACTGCTGGCCGGCGATTTCCGTCAAACTTTACCAGTCATCCCGCGAACAACGCCTGCAGCTTGCCTGAAATTATCGTATTTCTGGTGATACATAAAGAAGCTGAAATTGACGACGAACATGCGAGTTGCGTTACAGAATGATCCATCAGCCGATGATTTCGCAAAACAACTGTTGGCAATTGGAAATGGCCGAATTCCGGTTAATTCTGCAACTGGCCTGATTTCATTCCCGCGGAATTTTTGTGAATTGCGAACATCGGTTGCCATCATTTGAACTACAATTGGCTGAGTGAACGCGCGATATTAGCTGAGTAGAAAAGGGACGTTGATGATTTGAATTCCATTTTTCAAAATCAAATTGCAGCCACACTGCATTCGTTCAAATCGGTTGATCGTGTAACAAATTATCCAATTGAATTTTTGAATCCGTTGGATGCCCCCGGTCTATCGCCGCACAATTTGCAACTCAGAGTCGGCTCTGTTATCATACTGCTGCGCAATCTGAACCAACCGGTGAAGAAACTCATGAACAACGTCATCCAAGCCACCATAATTAAAGGCGAGGAAGTTCTCATTTCAAGAATTCCGGTGATACTGACCAACTTGTCGTTCTAGTTTAAGCGTATTGAGTTTCGCGTTCGACTCGCATTCGCAATGACAATCAATAAAGTTTCCTTGCTTTTCGTAGGGATAATTGTACGTGGTGTATTCGCGTGTCAGAAAGCCGTCTGCATTATTTGTTTACGCACCGGACAAAAAACCAAACAACGTTGTATATCATAAAGCGTTGCAGTGACTTGAAATGTGTGAATTCTATTTTCCGTGTACGTTCATGCCATTATGTGTGGAATAGCACATCATTCAAATGGCCGCACGGCTTCGCTGGCAGTGATTGAAGCGATCGGTCTTATTTTTGAAAACTCGGTCCAGTATGTGCGGCGTTATTCCGGCAATAGCGTGTCAAATGTTGGCCTCGAGGTCATCCAAAGTGGTTGGCATGCTAGCGTAGACTAAGAATTTGACGTAACCCAAGATAAAATAAAACTGTGGTGTCAAATCGCATGATTGCGGCGGCCAATTGAGAAAACTCCTCGCTGTGAGATGACGTAGTCTCCAAATTTCTCCTTCACAACTTCGAGAGCTCCGTCACTTGTATTGCATGTAGCGCCGTCTTGTTGGAACCAGAGCTAGGTGTTGTCGAGCTCTGATCACAGAAGGTCGTTTAAAACCGCTCTGCTCGTATACCTGAGACCATGGACGGTAGCGGTGTCTCCTTCCTCATTTCGAAAGAAATAAGGTCGGATGACTCCGGCATGCACCGAACAGTCAGCTCCAATAACGGTAATTTTGCTTATTGATGTAGCCGCTGAGCTAAAAATGGGCCTCGTCCGAGAAGATGAGTTCTTGGCCAAAATCCGGATCTCCGGCTAACATTTCCAGCGGCCAATAGCGGTCGTCCGGCTTCAATTCTTGCGTCAGCATAGTTTTATACTGAGGTAGGCCTAAATCCAACCGCAAAATAAGCCGGACTCACTCTCTGGCAATGCCCAATTCACCTGATCGGAACCGAATCGGCATTTCTGGGTCTTCTTCAATATTGGCCGCTACAGCGGCTATGTTTTCTTCATTTCGCACCAATCCCTGTCTGGTTGGTGGCTTAAGATCCAAAAGAGTGTACTCATGCTCAAACTTTTCAACGGTGCTACGAATTACCTCACGACGAAATTCACGTTGCGTATTTACAAAGCTGCCGGAATTCCGGTAATTTTTGGCAAGCGAAAAACGATGCATGATGAAACCTTGCTGAATATTTTCTCAGCTGGATGTCATTGGTAACTTTGATAGCTGCTGAAACATAACAATTTGGACAACTGTCATTCCATTGTTTTCGTTTCCCATGCTTTACATAATTAGAGAAATGTTAGATCTTTTACATAAATTTCACGTGGGGACTACCAGAACCTTAAATGAAGTTACTGGCCTTAAATGGTCAGGGCTATAGAAAAAATTATTTTAATATGTCGAAAATGTGAACCATACATACCAGAAAATAAAAAGCGCAGTAATATCACATCCGGCGCCTAGTTGTCCTTTTCAAAAACTCGGGATGGATTGCCTTGATTATGGAGGAAAACCGTATTTGGTGGCAATCCGTTAATATTCAGAATGGATAGAAGTTTATTCTTAATTCACGGTATTCCTCAGAAAATTTGCAGAAAAGCCAAACTTCGATTTCATTTATACGAGTAGTAGTCCTAGATATCCAAGATCAAATAGTTTTGCAGAAAAGGCAGTCCATATTGCAAAATCCATATTGCACAATCCATATTGTAAAAAAAATTAGCAGATCCGGGGATAGTTCAGAAGCAGCTCTACTAGAGAATAGGAGTACACCAATTCCAGGAATCGGGTATCCACCAACAGAAATGCTTATGAGCCGTAAGTTATCCTTTAAAATTCCTTTAAATTTCCAAGCATTATTAGAACAGTGTCAGAGAAAATCATTGAAATATAATAATTCCACTCGACCACGTCACGAAATGTGGCTCAAGGAAGGAGCGAACGGTTCCAAATATCATATCTTACGTAGACGAAGTTCTGAGGATTTTGAGGTCTAAAGCGGAACATTACGAAGATAAATTTTATCATATATGGTGTTCCTGCTGCCGATCAGGAACGTCTTTCGAAATCAGAAATTAGATGGAATCTCTTATGTAACCACAATCATGGTCCAGTTCCACTTATGTGATCCATCAGTCTGTCGAATACATCCTTTGTCTAAGATGCAGCATGCCTACCAGCGCATAAGAGCCCACTCGCCAAGAAGGAATAGCTCTGGGCATTTTCATCGACATTGAGGGTGCCCTCGACAATGCAACTTTTGATGGGATGTGTAACTAGGCCAGACAATACGGCGAATCACTAGTGTTGAAGATGAGAGCATTGATGGTGAATGAGATCCTGATTACGGATGCTGACTGCGGCCAATATATGATAGCGATGGTAAAGAGTGGTTTCCAATTCTGATCGATTTACTGCTTAACATTCAACATAGTTCTGACGGGTGTTCTCAGGCATATGCAGATGATGCAGCTGAACTGTCTGCTTTAAGGCGCAGGCAGCTCAGACCTTAATCGAAGGTTGGTGCGACTGACTGGTCTGACTCGTCTAGTACTTGAAGGCATCAGCATCCCTTTCTCCAACGAACTTAAGTGTCTGTGTATGACACCTGGATAACAAACTTCATTGAACTGAACACCTGACGTTGCAAACCCCCAATGCGCTGTAGACTTTTGCCGTGTAAAGGAGCTTTCGGCTCACCGAGGTGGGTCTTCTGAATCTACACGGGTATGAAAGATCACTTACATTCTTTGCGCCAGCTGTCTGGTAGAACAAGTTTTTACGAAAATACGTAGCGGGCACTTTGACTTAACTCCAAAGACCGTCTCTTACGACTGCATAAGAGCTACGTGCTACGTTTCTTTGGTAGAGCACCCACTGGAGTTTTGATGACGTTTGGCCCCGATTGTCCTTTTACATTGGGCTTGTGTATGTTTATGTTGTACGATGCAATTATGTTACATCTTAACTCCAGTTGCTGCAAAAATGCGGAATCGAACTTCCCTTACGACTGCATAAGAGCTACGTGCTACGTTTCTTTGGTAGAGCACTCACTGGAGTTTTGATGACGTTTGGCCCCGATTGTCCTTTTACATTGGGCTTGTGTATGTTTATGTTGTATGATGCAATTATGTTACATCTTAACTCCAGTTGCTGCAAAAATGCGGAATCGAACTTCCCTATATTGAGAACTGACTTCATTCAGAAGCTGAGCTAGGAAAGGAATGTAGTCCGGTCTTTACGTATGACTCTAAAATCGATCTAGTATGCGGCGCTGGTGTCTTTCTGTTGAGCGACAACGTTAGAAAAACTTGTATCTGTCTTCGAAGCGGAGATATACGCAATCCCAATACCTGTGAACTACAATATAGAGTGCAGAATCAGTGGAGTAAGTGAAGCATCTGCGTATGTTGCATTTAAGCTTCGCTGAACTCTCTGACGACTTCTCCGAACTCAGTCTGAATGCTTGTTCGATTCCCAGGTCACAATGGGATTACAATGCGAAACGAAATCGCCGGCGAACTTGCTGAACAAGGCTTATATATAGGAGGGGTTTTTAGGACCCGAACTTGCAATGCGTATATCTGCATTTTCGGCAAAGATTTCCCTTAACAGTTGGGTTACAGATAAAGGTGACAGCATATGGTATGACTCTCCAGATTCCCAGCAGACCAAAGGAATGCTTCTTGCTGTCTTCTATAGGTCACTAACTTTCTTGACTTCCTCCAATAGGAGAGATAATATATTGTTTACTGTGTCGCGATGGGGACATTACGGTGTTCTGATAAGCACCTAAGTGTACTGGGCATAAGGTCCATAACATTCGGGATGCTGGGTGCGTTACTGGTACGACAGCGCGGAGCACTTTCATCAGACTGCAGGTACCTGTATTACTGAAACGCTCGCTCATCTTTCTGCGGCAGACTGAAAAATTTCAGTAAAAGACCACAGAACGAGTACAAAGGACTAGTTCCTTGCGAAAATTTTCTCTTCTGATGGAAAAAAAGAAAATACAAAATTGAACCTTAGTGGATGGGCATGTGCTATCATAATAAAGAGCCCAATGTCAGCTCACTAATGTACTTTAATATCCAGCATATTTTGTCCCGTTTTCCAGTAATGCGTCCAGCCAATTTGTTTAAGAGTTGTTCTCTGGTATGATCGTAGGAAGTAAAAGCAACTGGACACCTTCCTGTGGCAAACTTGCAAGACTCTGTTCGAACACTACTTATCTAGAATCTCGATATCACCGCTAAATACTCATGAATTAAGAAACTCATAAACTGTAACAAACTAAGTACTGTCCTTCTTGATTCTAAATCCTAAACCCATAATTTTCCATTTCAGTTTCCTATAACGTTCCACATCACTATTTTTTGCGAACCCCAAAAATGTCAGTTAAAATGATCTCTAAATGTATGCACCCATCCATAAACGCTTTTTGCTTTGGCCTGGCTTGGACCAATCCCTACCTAATCCCTTTACAAATTCTCATTTTAGAATTCCAATTTACCCTAAAGTAAAGCCAATTTACACCCTCCTAACAGAAGTAAGCCCTACCAAACATTATGCTATCAAAATCATGTCATGACTTTCTTATCTTCCGGTGAAATATTCTACGGAACACCATCAACCAGATCGACTCTTCTATTAATTGTTAAAATCTATTTTTCGTATTAAATTCACAACTTTGTCCGCACCCCCAGCGCCATGTTTCTCGGTAGACAGTGGGAGTAATATTTTCACCATAATTGGGACAGTAATAGAAATCCATTTGCAAGCCACGTTATTATCCAACCCCACTTTGAGGGTACAAGTGTCATTTCCCAAAATAGGTTATGGATCCTTTAAAGGTAATGGAGACCGAGACGATGCTTCTTCCACGGCCAGACAATCGTCCATTTGATAATCTCCATAACAATTTAAAGTCGCAGCCCTTATAAGTGTTTTTTGTTTTTTTTTTTGTTTACGGGGGAATCCCCGTCCAACAATCGCTAACATACATACATATGTGATTTTAATGTATGCCTGACTTAAGTCCTTGCTATCCTTGTATGGTAATCCCATATACACTGAGACTGACCCTCTCACAGGAATTGGACTTGGGCGTATGACGATAGTCATTAATGGCAAAGGAGTGGCTTTTTCGACCCCCAGCAGGAGTACCCCATGCAAGTGTCCGCAGTGGAGTAATAATATGTAGTAGCTCTGGCTGTGGAACTTAGGGAGTCCTTTCGGAAAACTCGTAACTTGTTCGCTTTATCTGACGGCTTAATCACATTCAATTCGGAGTTCCCCATTTCAGGTCCTTGTAACCAGGTGCTCTTTGGGTAGGAACGTGTATCTACTCTGTTAGTTCATTGGTTTATCGTTTTCGTTTTTGTTTTTATTTGGTTCTTTCTACTCTTTTTGTTTGTTTGTTTGCGAAAGGAATTCAATAAAAATGGAGACCCTAATCCGATAATTAAAATACAACAAGGTCCTGGAAAATAAAGGGATCTGGTGAAAAGTGTTTTCGTGTTAAAAGTTTCTGTGTTGGATTGTGTCGATGATTTTTCTGTTGTTGTTGTTTATTTTTATTTTTTGACTCCCTTTGCTGTTTGCTTTGGGATAATTTGGGTATTGGCATCCGCATGTGAGATAATGGCGTTGGAATATTGAAAAAGTTTTAAATCCTTTAATTTTATCGTATGAGCGTAGTTCAAACATTAGGCATCGCTTTGGGATAGGGAACGGGAGTAGGAGATGAAAGTTCATGTTGCCATTGTGATGGTATTTTGATGATATTTATTATAAGGCTTATTACGGAACCTCATTATTTAAGCTCTGCACATCTCCTTGATTGAAAATCGGAACATTGAAGCTACTTGGTATTGAATTGAGTTCTACTTACTTACGTAACGGGCTCCCGACCCGTGGAGAGTCTCTGCCTGAGACACTTCAGCCTTCCATCCTCTACGATCCCGGGCATGCTGCTTCCAGTTATCCAGATCAAGCGCTCTGGCATCCGCGAGAGCTTAGTCTTTGAAACGTAGGTTCGGTTTTCCTTGTCGTCTCGAGCCTGAGGCTGAGATTCGAAGATTCTCTTAGCTGGAGCATTGTTGTCCATTCGCTTGATGTGGCCGAGCCAATGTAGTCGACGTATTTTGGCTTTTTGGACTACATCCACATCTTGGTATAGCTCATAGAGTTCGCGGTTGTATCTTCTCCTCCATTCGCCCTTAGACCAAAAATCCGTCGAAGAATTTTTCTTTCGAAGGAGCCTAGAATTAGCTCTCCCTTCCTGCTTATCGTCCAGCACTCGGCGCCATACAGCAGAACTGGCAGGATAAGGGTTTTGTAAAGCGTACATTTCGTCCTTCGAGTAAGGAGTTTTGAACCCAATCGCTTTGCCAAACCAAAGTAGCAGCGGTTTCCTATGGTAAGTCTTCGTCCGATCTCCACTAGGGTGTCATTCGTGGAGTTTATGTTTACTCCGAGGTAGATGAACTCCTTAACTACCTCGAAATTTTTGCTATCAATAGTGACGTTTTGTCCTAGGCGATGGACAGATGATTCCTTGTTTGTTGATAGCATGTACTTGGTCTTGTCCTCGTTTACTTCCAGCCCAACGAATTTCGCCTGTTCTTAAATCGCCGTGAAAACCTCTGTCACGGAACGCTGCGAGCGCCCGATGATATCAATATCGTCCGCATATCCCAGGAGCTGGACGGACTTGTTGAAGATAGTGCTTTCCGTGTTGACACCTGCCCTACGCACTATCTGCTCTAGGACAAGATTGAAGAAATCACATGATAGCGCATCACCTTGCCGAAATCCGGTGTATGTTTGAAATAGTTCGGAGGAGCTACTTCCACTACGTTGCAGTGCGTGTTTTCCAGTGTCACGCGAATCATTTTTGTTTGGTAAATTTTCCAAATAGGGCTTCATACCCCAAACCCAACCTTTTCCAAGAACTTTTAATGAAGAAGGTAAGGAAATGAGGGTCTGACAGGTGATCAATTGAACGAGCACGCTTTACAGCTTTTTAATAGCTATGCAATTTTAAAAAAATATTGAAAAATTATTAATTCTTGGAAAACTACTCTCTTTGTTAGAAACATAGGTAAAAATCATAAATTCCTTCTTTTACCTCCTGCAGGTTTTCCTAAGTATCATAAAATCTATGGGATTTTCTGCAAAGTTGTTGCTGATTTATTTTTTTTTATTATTGTTACGTTTATAAGAAAAAAATTTTAAAACGTTACATTTATTACGGATTTTCGGGAGAAAGGTGACCTCAAATTCAATTGGATATCTGAAGTCTGTTTTAAAGGCTTGTATTTCTTCTAAGAACAAAGTCCGGAACAAAGTTTGTATTATTAGTGTTAAGAGAGCAATTTCCGTTAATACGGGTTGTCATCGAGGGCTATGGGATCAAATGAATTTTATTTATTGAATTCTTTTAGTTCTTAAAAGAAATAAGAATTGGATGAAATTACCTAGTATAAGAATAGAATCAAAGTGCTAGCAACACCACTCCTTTTAATATTTACCAAGTTTAGTCAGTTATTATTATCTTATCTCTTTCCCGTAAACTACGAGTTCATAGCTTTTTTCCGTTTGTCCCACTGAGTGGGGTTGCCTGTTTACCTTTTTATTGTATAAAGAGAGCAAAGAATCAGCAGTTGCAGTTTGGGAACAGTGAACTTGCCAAAGGTCAAGTTTAAAAAGTTACATGCTCCCCAAAGCAATATAAGTTAGTTTAAGTTTTGTTTATGTTCACATATGTTATTTCAATTGTTTGTTTTAGAAAATAAAATTGAACTGAATCCAACTTGGGCTTTGTGGATTATTGTTGAAGTTCGATCTTTGTTTTAAAGGAAGGAGTGTGGGAAATAGTTCGTGCAAGAACACGGGTCAGGGTACACCCAAATAAGCTTTTTCCTAAATCCTCGATAAACGATGTCAACATTGGTGATAGGCCCTTACTCTAGGCTCTACAGTAACCTGCATCTTCTTCCAAAATATTAGCACAAGATATGTGAAAATAACTCTTGCAATCACTGCATAATATCATTGTTGTTGAAGCAATTAAGGTAAATTTGTTCACTCCATGTTTGGCAATTTATAATGACAAATACTACGAGAATTGCATCTCACAACACTCACTCATCCTTCCTTAAGTTGTAATTCTACGGGTGAAGGAGGAAAAATACTAAGTCATGGAACTGACCGGATATAACGTGTGGTTATCAGAGAACGAATTAACATCTTTCGTTAAGTTGCAGGCACTTGTCTTGACCATGTTTTTGGTCGTCTCTCCAAGGTAATCAAGACGATTGTTCAGGCATTGTCTTTGATCTAGGAATTACAGATCATTGTATGACGGGTGTTGCTTCCAATGCATTGAAAAATGCGATTCGCTATAAATGCATATTAGAACGTTAAATATCAAAAATTGATTATAGCAAACTCAATAATGAACTCCTTTATACTGATTGGGAAGAAGCATATGCTGAGGAAAATCCATCCAGGGAGTATAACCTGTTTTCTGAAAGGCTAATAAGTCATATTAAAAATTCAACATATGTATACTATCACTAAAAACATAAAAGTTAAACCTTGGATAAGTGATCTTCTTCTCAAAACAAATTAATCTCAAGAACAAACTGCGTGATAAATGTCATAAGCATCCACTTAATATGAACTTAAATGTTCGTTTCAAAAAAATGTGTAAGGAAACTAACAAAGAAATAAGATTAAGATAAGATTATCCTTATTACCACAATGAAATTAGTAGAGCGGCGGGAAATCCCAAGAATGGGTGGAGAGCTATTAACGACATTCTAAATGGAAACGCCCAAAAACAATTTAACACGTCAACAATTGCGAAAGATAATATGCATGTTACAGATGCTGCAGATGTACAATAGCTAAATTGTTCAATGACTGCTTTGTAACAGTTGGTCAACATTCATTCACTTGTGATTTTTCTTTGCCTTGCAGCTGCTGCCTTGATGTTGGCGTTTCAAACAGAGTCTTTAGTAGGAACAGTTTTTATTTCTAATCCATTTCTGGTCTTGAAATTTTAAAAACAATTAGATCTCTCAAAAACTTCAACGCATATGGTAGAGATGGTATTTCAAACCTAGTGTTAAAAACAACTGCATTGAATATAGCTGACATTTTAGCACACATTTATAATTTAAGTATTATTTCAGGTATTTTTCGAAATGAATTAAAACGTTCTCTTGTGATACCTCTTTTTAAAAAAGGTAACAAAGATGTCAGGAATTATAGACAATCTCATTATTACCCTCCAAATCAAAACTATTTGAAAAAATAATTAAAAATAGAGTTTCGCGATTCCTTCCTTTATTAGACTTTTGCTTCTTCATACAAAAAAGCTGGACAGCAGAAAATACTGTGGTACACTTTTTGTTGATTTAACCAAAGCTTTCGATAAGGTTAATCATAGTATGCTTTTAAAAAAGTTATACAATGCTGGTTTTCGTGGTTTTTCATGTTTACAAAGGGTTCAAATCTTATTTAGGTAATCGAAGTCAGAAAGTAAAAGTTAATAATGTTCTAAGCGGCTCGAAAAATATTAATTTAGGTGCACCACAAGGATAGGTCTTTAGTCCGATTCTCTTTTTAATTTATGTAAATTCTTTGTTTGAGGAACTTTTTGCCCGCAAAGTTTAGGCCTTCCAGGATGATCTTGCGATTGGGTATGATGCAGTAAATCCTCTAAATTTAATCTGCGACATCAATTATGATGTCCATATACTAAGGTCATGGTTTGCGGAACACAAACTTATAGGCTGCGATAAAAATACACTAATATTTTTTAGCCTTTACTCAAAAGTATTGTATGATATTGATGTTACCTTTCATTCGACTGATTGTTTTAGATTCAAAATATTTAACGAAAATTGCACAAGACTTAGTGCGTAGTCTCTTTTTGCCCCATAGATCGTTTGTAGTAACTTCTGTTTTAAAATTGACATTGTAAAACACTTCAGATATCCAGGAGTCACAATAGGTCAACATTTTAAATGGACCAATCATGTTTTGAATTTAAAAGATCATTTTCTATCAACAATTCGATGTCTGTACAATCTGAGGAAATTTTGTTCCAATGTTGTATTAAAAACAGTGTGCTACGGAATATTTCATTCGATGTTAGAGTACAGTATATGCTGTTGGAGAGGTGCTTACAGCAAAATTTGATTGTCCTACAGAAGTGTGCTTTACGAAAAATTTGCAATTTCTCCCGCTTAGCTCATTCTACTGAAAGATATCGCCAGTACGACACTTATTTTACTACAAAGTTTTAAAAATCTTTTCCATACGAAGTGGTTATATGCGAAGTCCTATTATTGGATCTTATATCCTAAAAGGCAGTTCTTGTAATATCCCGAAGCTACATTTTCGTACTACACTTTTCAGGAATTCTTACTCTGTCGTATCTCTTAAGTTATTTAATAAGCTTCCTGAAAATATACGAAACATTATAAATCCTTCTAAGTTTTTAAAAAAAAATAAAGTCGTGGCTCCTTGCCTACAATACGGATGAAATTGAAAATTTGTTGCACGATGTTATTTAATTTATATATATTTTGTTATGTTCTTGCTTGTTTATGTATTTGATTTATTGAAATTGTTTGTAATGAATTTATATCATATGTAATCATTTCAAATTAAAACGCTAGTTTTACTGTTCACCCCAAAATGTAATTAATTAAATTGAATGTGGCATTATCTCTATTATATGTATACTAAATAAAAATGCCACTATCTATTCTCCTGAATTTAAAAATTGTATATAATATTTTTGAAATCTGTAAACGAGAATAATGAATAAATAATAGTAGTAATAATAATAATAACGCAAAAATGATCAGACCAGAAACAGGAAGCCAGCTGTTTATCCAAAATCGTTACTTGACATGAAATGAGAGGAAATAATCCGGGAAAAGAAAGAAACAAAAATTTCGTAACCAATACTAGTTCCGAAGTAAGCTGACACGCCAAGCAACTGGCATCGTAGTCAATCAATGTGATCGGAATTGCGGATTGCAGAAAACTTCTAACCATACTAAAGGCATGACACTGACAGCTACCGTTAAGTGTACCATAAGGACTGAATGTGTCGTGCTAAGATCTAAAGTATGCTATGCTACCATAGATGGCAAACTCTACCAATACTTTTGCAATCCCTTAAGCTCTTCACAAATACACTTTAAGTGGATTACCAACACTTATCCAAGCCTGTAAACTCCTAGAATTTGCTAGGATTGCTATGGATGACGTCTTTTGTGGAAGATTTGAGGGGAATTGACATTGTTGACAATTCGCACGTATTCGCCGACAGGGTCACGCAGATAGATTTTACGACTTAATAACCGGAGAAGTGTTGCATAGAAAAGCATTAATCTAGTTTCTCCTAGTCAGCGGGAAGTTATTGGAAAATCATAATGCTACGCAAAGCTGGGAAACTACAGTGTAACAAGAAATTTTATAGACCGATTTCAATTCTCCCAATTGTATCAAGGATACTCCCTAATTGTGTACTGCCGGTTATTGGCGGAACAAATCTTGCCCTGATCACCAGTTTGGGTTTAGAAGTGAGCATTCAACTGACTTGATGTCTCGCAAGCATTTAACAAGGTGTGATCTGAAGGCTTGAAGTTTAAATTGCAATTGGCCTGCCCTTAAGCCTATAGAATATACTGACAACGTATGTTATATTGAGAATAGACTCTTACGTGTTAAACACGGAAACAAGTTTTTGCAATTCCAAGAAATTTTAGTTGACGTACCGCAAGTATTAGAATACGTTGACTTTCCGTAATCGACTAATCTTACTTATAACTAACTATTTTTTGTTATAAGTAACAAACAAATGGTACATAGGTGTCGCTTGTCATTCTATTAAGTTATAAGCAAAAGTGGTACACAAATGTCACTTATTATACTATTTTGTTATACGAGGGTTGTCTGAAAAGTTTCCGCATCTTTGGACAGTTACTTACCGAAGTTTCAGTCATTTTGGATGCGCAGTTTTTGTTGACAGTCATTTGAGTGAGTCGATGTGAGTGTTTTTTGTGAGAATGGAAAAAATTGAGTATCGAGCTTATTAAATTCTTGTTTTTGAAAGGCAATACGCCTACGCAAATCAACAATGAGTTGGACTCTGTGTATGGGGACTCTGCACCATCATTTACCACAGTGAAATTTTGGGCAGCTAGATTTAAACGTGGACGTAAGAGCTTGGGAGTTGATGACCGTTCGGGACGTCCAAAAACTGTAACCACTAACGATAACATTGCTAAAGTTCACTAAATGGTGTTAGACGACCGCCGAATTAAAGTGAGAGGGATAGTAGAGGTTATGAAAATGTCCAAAGAACGTGTTTGTTGCATATTAAATCAAGATTTATGCATGAGAAAGCTGTCCGCGCGTTGGGTGCCGGGTTTGCTTACGTTAGACCAAAAACGTGTTCGAATGAATATTTCCAACGCTCTGTTGGCGCAGTTTAGGCGCAATAAATCCGAGTTTGGCGCCGATTAATTACTGTAGATGAAACAAAAATTCAGTCAAGACAGTGGACTGCAAAGGGCGAGCCGGCTCCAAAAAAAGCGAAAACTGTTTTTTCGGCTGGGAAAGTGTTGGCGACTGTTTATTTTGGAGAGAAGAGGAGTTATCTTAATCGATTATCTTCAAAAAGGAAAAACCATTACAGGAGCATACTACGCGTCATTACTTGCCAGGCTGAAGGCAGAAATTGCGGAAAAAAGGCCACATTTGCAAAAAAAGCTGTTTCACTAAGGCAACGCGCCGTCTCACACCTCAGCTGTTGCCATGGCGAAAATCCATGAATTACGGTTTGAACTGCTTGACCATCCGCCTTATTCACCAGATCTAGCCCCAAGCGACTTCTTTTTGTTCCCTCATCTAAAAACTGCGCTCGGGGGACAGAGATTTTCGTCAAATGAGGAGGTAATCACCTTCGTGAACAATTATTTTGCAGAGAAAAACGCTAAGTACTATTTGGACGGGCTAGAGAGATGGGAGCATCGCTGAGAGAAGTGTGTAGAGTTACAAGGAGACAATGTAGAAAAATAAAAAAATAATTTAAGAAAAAATGTCTTGTATCACTTTTCTGACAACCCTCGTATAAACTATGGGGATATTAGTTAACAAAATAAGACTAAGTTTTCAAAAAATGATTTATTTGGGCTTAACTCCTAACAAGTCCATAAAACTTAAATGTTTAGATGACGACAAACCTTTAGTCA
Organism: Volucella zonaria; assembly: GCA_963966105.1. Taxonomy (NCBI): domain Eukaryota; kingdom Metazoa; phylum Arthropoda; class Insecta; order Diptera; family Syrphidae; genus Volucella; species Volucella zonaria. The sequence goes on along the minus strand of OZ014534.1, from coordinate 41,629,121 downwards.
AAAGGTCAGCAGGCATTTCCTGGGTCGAAATGTATTCAACATCAATTAACATGAAATCGAACATTAATATGCTTCGACCTATTGTGGGTCTGATGACTTGTTGCCAGTTTCAATGCACTATGATTATGACACTTTAATTTTATAACACATGTTTTACCAGTAATATCATACATTAAATTTCTTAAATAAACTGCTTCTCTACATGCTTCCGATAAAGCAACACATTCTGCCTCGGTACTAGATACGGGAACAGTCTTCTGTTTCTTACTCCGCCATGAAATTAAAGAACCATTCATTATAAAACAGAACCCAGTATATGATTTTCGATCTAGACTATCACTAGCCCAATCTGCATCAACGAAACCTGTCAGCTCTACACTCTCCTTACTATATTTTAAACAATAATGTTTAGTTTTTTATACATAGATATCTTCATACTCGTTTAGCATAATTAAAATGATTTTAATACTGGCATAGATAACTTAAGGAATATGCTATATCAGGCCTAGTCAGAATAGCAAAATTAGGCTTCCAATCAGTCTTTGATATGGAATGCTGACTGCACACTTTTCAGATTTCTCAACGATCAATTTTATTTCGATGGGAGTATATATAATTCTACAATCTAACATATCAAACCTTGATAACAATTGCTTTATATATTCCTGCTGATCTACTGTTATAGTCTCACATTTCTTATCCACATTAATTCTCATGCCTAAGTAACGATTTACAGATCTTAGATCTTTTAATTTAAATTTAGAACCTAATACAATTTTCAATTTTTCCGTCCCCTTAGTACAATTTGAGAATATCAAAAAATCATCAGCGTAAATAGTTACAATAATTTTAACATTACCATAAGTTTTTGTAACCAAGCAAGGTTCAGACCTGCTAATTTTGAAATCTAAATCATATAAACAGTCGTTCACTTTTTCATACCAAACTAAAGAAGATTGTTTTAATCCGTAGATAGCTCTCTTGAATTTTAAAATTTTTCCATTGCTTTCATTTAAAAAAACCTCTTGGAATTGACATATAAATGTCTTCCTTCAAATGTCCTTTTTAAATGACTGTTGTCACGTCCAGGTGTGTAATGTCCATGTCCCACTGTACACTGAGCGCAAACAACATTCTTAATGTGGAATGTTTTACAAGAGGAGAAAAAGTGTGGTCGTAATCAATGCCACGTCGCTGCGTAAAACCTTTTGCCACAAGTCTGGCACGATAACGCACTTTATCATCCACATCCAGCTTTTTATTCAATACCCACTTACACTGCACAACTGACCCACCATTTGGAAGATCAACAAGCTCCCACGCGTCATTGTCTTCGAACAACTGTAACTCCTCCCGCATGGTCCATCTCCATTGGTCGGCCTCTGGTCCATACAGCGCTTCTGAGAGAACTATCTCCTCGACTTCTGAACTATGATTAGAACTGCACATGTTGCTCACATCATAGCGTTCTGGGGCTTTTCGTATTCTCTTGCTCACTTCAACTACTGGAGCTGGTAGCAGTTCACTGCTTGAAACATCTGTCTCGAAATTCGAGGTAGTTAGGGTGTCATCATTAGTTTCACTATGTGGATCTGTATAGACGGATGTTGATGAATTTGAACTTGAATCATGCAGAGATGAAGATGAATTTGAACTTGAATGATGCAGAGATTCATTAACTGAAGACTCCCCCGCTGAATCTCTGCCATCTTCATTTGTATTCGGCAGTTCATGTGTAACAGGCTTCTCTTCACTATTTTCTAATCAATCCTGTATCCAGATCACATTGTTTTCATCATTTTTTTCTAATGTTTTTATTTTATCTTTCATCACTACGACATCTCTCTTCATGGTAACAATATTTTTCCCAGGATCATATACATGATATCCTTTCACTGTTTCCGAATAACCCACGAGAATATACTGTTCAGCCTTTCTGTCCCATTTCAATCGTTTTTCTTTGGGAACGTGAACCATTACAGGACTTTCAAACAGACGAATATGGATTAAGTCTGTTTTCTTTCCATGCTTCATATGGTGTCTTATTTCCTAAGCTTGAAGGTAAAGACCTGTTTTTTAAATACACTGATGTATTTACTGCTTCAGCCCAGAATTTCTTTTGTAGCTTAGCATCAAAAAGTAAACATTTTGCCTTTTCAACAACAGTCCTACTCGCTCGTTGGATAACGCAGTTTTGTTTTGGGGTATATGCATTTGCCTTTGGGTAAGTAATTTTCCATTTCTCCACTACAAAACTCACCACCGTTGTCTGTGCGGAGTAGCTTTATTCTTTTATTCTGCTGGTTTTCAACCATCGCTTTGAAAACTTTAAATTTATTGAAAACTTCATTCTTACGCCTAAAAAAGTGTGTAAAAGTCATACGACTATAATCATCAATAAAGAGTAGAAAATACTGTGCGCCATAGATGGTTTTTGTTTCCATAACAGCACATACATCAGCATGTACAATATTATCTGTAACGTTTCTGAACTTCTCTGCCCCCCATGTGAAAATGGCAACTTCATCTGTTTACCTTCGCAACAAGTAACACATTTATATTTCATCATGTTACTCCAGTCCCGATAAGATAATCGATCCACATTGCCGTTCTTCATTTTTGTAACATCGCTGCTGTTAATGCGTGCTAGCCGCTTATGCCAAAGTTCTGCATTTGCTACAGCTGGTGCTACCAATAAACAATCTGCCACTTTTACCCTTAGCTTTACTCGTATACTCCATTGGTTAATTGTGCTGTGGCTACCAGCTCATTCCTCTTGTTGCGGATATAACATTGGTTAGCTGCAAAAACAACACATTTTTTATGAGCTCACTTACCGGTAACAAGCTAGTAGTCAAGCTTGGCACACATAAAACATTTTTAACCGTGATATCGTAGTTGCAATCAGTCGATATCTATACGTCTCCGGAACATAGAACTAGCACTTTTATATCGTTCGCGACTGTGATCTGTGATAAACTTGGTGTAAAACTCGCGTTGTTTACCCACGCCTTGTTTGCCGTCAAATGTGCACTTGCGCCGGAGTCGACGTACTATTCACTTTTGTTATATTCTCCGTTCAATAATACCACACTAAAAGCATTTGATTGCTGGTTTTTCTGCAATAATGGACACTGGTTATTGTAATGACCGACTTGTTTACATCATTTTTTTTTCACCTGTCACTTTGGTGTTGACGTGCCTCCAAATTTGCTTTCTTGTTTCGGTTGTATTTTCTTGGCAGCAAATGCAAAGTCGCTGGAATCCGTGTCGATATTCGAAACCTCCATATCGATCAACTTCAACTTTATTGCGTCTGTGGGAATCTTTATGCCCGAGTGCTCTATGGCCATAATCATTGGTGAAAATTTATCTGGCAAACCTGCTAACACATTGTAATGATCCGATCCATTTATCTGTGATTGCAAATCCTGTGCCCTTTAATCTCTGAGCTGTCTCGACCACTTGTGTCATATATGAAGTCATGGAATCACAATTCACTTGTCGCAACGAGATTAGATGTCGTAGTAAGGTTATCTTGCTTGAAAATACTGAATCATCGAATATGGTTTTTATTTCCACAAATCGAAGGATGTTTTTGTCTTCTTAATATCCACGTACAATCCGGGGTCTATCGTTAAAACTAGCTTCGCCTTGGTTTTTTCATCTTCTGTCGGTTTTGCCTCGAAACCAGCCACCGGCTCTGATTTACGAGCAATATAATTCGCCATGCCTTCGAGTACCAACAAATTTTCAACCGCAAAACTCCACTCATCATAATTTTACTTGCCTTTCAACTTCGGAACACGTTGAACATACTACCTTGATCAAAAATTCCCGGAATTTATTCAGAAAATTTAAAATACAAGTTTATTCATCTAAATCTGTACTGTCGCCTTCAAAATTATCCCCACCGACCGCAACACACTTATGCCAGCGCTTGATCCAATCCTCGAAACATTTTTTAAATTCGGTTTTCGGTATATCCATGAGTGCTTCCTGCGATTTTTCCATTACTTCCTCTCGGCTGCTGAAACGCGTTCCCCGTAGTGGTTTTTTTAACTCAATTGAACAGAAAGAAGTCACAGTGAGCCAAATCAGGTGAATTCGGTGGCTATTGGATGGTACGAATATTTATTGCATTTTTCGTCAAAAAATTACGAATAATGATGGCACTGTGCGACCGTGCGTTGTCATGGTGCAAAATCCACAAGTTTTCTGCCCACAATTCTGGTCTCTTTCGGCGAATTACTTCACGCAAACGCCTCATAACGCCCAAATACTCGTAATACTCTTTGTTTACTGTCTGGCCCTCTGGCAAAAATTCATGATGCACTACACCGTTGTAATCCATGAAAACCGTGATCATTGCCTTCTATTTTGACGCAAAACGACGTGGTGTTTTTGGTCTCGACTCATTTGGTGAACGCCATTCACTTGCCTAATGTCTGGATTGCGTGTCGTACTCATAAACCCACGTCTCGTCTCCAGCAATGATTCTTTTGATAAATATGGGATCGGATTCAGCCTCACAAATCATCTCTCTTGCGACGTCAACACGGTCTCTTTTTTGCATGAAATTGAGGTCTTTTGGCACCAACTTTGCTGCTACACGACGGAAACTCAAATCATTAACCAAAATGTCTTGGATGGATCCATAGGCAATGTTCAAGTCCTCCGCTATCTCTCTGATGGTTAATTTGCGGTTATTGACCAACATTTCTTGTTGGAAACACTTTTCCAACATTTTCAACGTTCGCGCACCATTAAATCACGCAAAGTTCATTGTTGAAAATTTAAATCCATTTCTAAAATTGTAAAAAATCGCCAAGACACACAGATATAGATGTACTCTTGGCTACGTAACTTTTGCGAATGTCAAACTATGATACTAAGATTTAGAGGGAATATTAATACCAACTTAACAAAAAAAAAAACAGAACTCAAATCGGAACAATGGGAGCGCCACACGGTGGTGTAGTGCGGGAACTTTTTGATCAAGGTGGTAGTTCGTTGCCATGTTTATACGAAAGATTCAACTATTTTCTCTGTAATTACTATTAAAAAACTTTAAATTACTGCAAAAATATGGATAAGTTGTCGATAACCTATTAAAACACGTTGACTTTTCGTAATCGACTAATCTTTATTTTCTTCTTTCTTTCTATTATTTATTTTTATAGGTAACAAACAAATGGTACATAGCTGTCGCTTGTCATTCTATTAAGTTATAAACAAAAGTGGTACACAGATGTCACTTATTATACAATTTTGTTATATAAACTAATAGCAAGGAAGCGTCATTTTAGCTTAGTTTGTTGATGAGACTAGTAGTCGGTAAAATAATTAAAAAAATAACAGCTAAACTACAAAGGGCTATGGAAAGTGTAAATAAATGGACAAGGGCTTGGTGAATGGGGCTCTATAAAATCAAATCTGTTCAAGTAATTTTCACATACAGAAAAACGAGCAAATTGCCTCCCCTCATAAACTCGACCTGTATTCCCTTCGCAAATGAGGCTAAATATCTCGGCACGTAAAGAACAATCGTAAGAAACTTGTAAACAAACACAGAGAAATGGTCTGGTTACTTGGAAAATATTCCAAACCTAGAATCGAGAGCAATTTGCTGTTATAAATACAATCAAGTGCTGAAGTCACTGTGGACCTAAGGTATACAACTCTGAGGTTGTACCAATAAAACTAATGCAAATATCTTAGACATTTTTGAAAATAAGGTGCATCGTGGTACATAGCAAATGAGTTGCACAGAGACCTCGAAATTCCCATAGTTGAAAATGAAACAGAAAATCTTGCGATAAAACAAAAGATTCAACTAAATCGACACACCAGCTTGTAAATTTTGACCGGTAGAAATGTGTTGCGCTGTCTTCAAATTATCAAACCTTTCGACCTACTTCGATAAAATTTAACGGCATATAAAAAGCAGAACATGCAGGAACCCTCATTTAAAAGACATCTGACAAATACTCATTGCTTGATAAGTCGAAGCTTACTTGTAGTACATCGACCTCGATGGGGAGGTGTATTTTAGTGAGTAAGAATCTCACACTATTATAAGCACGTGCCTGCATATTCTATAAAGATCACAGACTTTTACTCATTTATTATCCAATCTACATACAATATTTGGCTACAGGATCACAATGGAGTAACAACTGATCTACGTGCCTTCAACGGGAACCACTCTAACCTAGTCTAACCTTTTCTATTACCCCCCCTCCTCCGGCCCAAAAAAAAAAAAAAATGCACCTCTAATCCAATCCAACACTCGTGTATCCATTCGTTTAGTTTCCTGTTTGTCCGTTCCTAAGTGTTATGGCTTTGCGTTAAATTTCCTATTGATTCCCGGAATCTGACTTCGCATTAAACCAAACGGTTATGCCGTATAAAATACACCCCATCCCCATCCGGTTATATCACTATTACCGTTCGTTCAAACCATTGAGTGACAACATTGTTGCCAACCGAAAAATAAAATCCTACAATCCTTATTTTGACACATCCTCCTGACCGAAAAGAGTTCTCCACGAATTTCACATCGATAAAATTTTATTTTCCAATTTCCAGATAAAATTGTCGACCCTTCTGTCGACGGCGCAGCGACAGCGGTGGTGTGGCAGTGTATCCGTAATAATGTCCATCGAAACGACTTCACCGTAAAACTTCCCTAGACTGGTGCATTACGAGTACGAGCGTTTTACTTAAGCTTTAAATGTATCCGGCAGTGAATAGTGCGACTCGGCTGGATAAAAGCTACAAACGATTTTAGTTAATTTCCTCTTGAGCAAACACTACCACAAGACAATTGAACTGGATGTATTAGTAAAATATTATCGCTTGCTGGATAGGGGTATTGTGTTACCCATACCACACGTTACTCCTATCTGGATTATACCACAGAATCTTATTTTGCGGATGACATCCAATAGAGAGAGAGAGAAGAAAATGAAAATTTCTTCTCTATGGCGAAGAGGAAAATTCTGAAGTAAGTAATATTGACCATCACAAGTGCTTGTAAGTCGAATGTCCTTTTTGGCTACAAAATGTCGGAGTAAACAATGTTTATCGCGAAATCTTAAGGACCCCCAATGTGGCGCCATAGAGAATCTCTTTTCATTTCTTCGTTTTCTTGTTTTTTTTTCTTTTTTTTCCAATATTTCCTTATCGCCGTACAATGGTGTAATGTCGTTGGCAATGGAAGTGGTAACCATTAAGGAGTTTACACTTTTTTGTATCAAAAAGTGTCTTTATTTCCGTAGGGGACGAGTTGTGCAAATGGGTTAGCCATGTCACATATGACATTACTCCGTTCTAGACGCCAGAGAGGGAAATAGTTTGCAATACTCGTACATACCAGTAGAAAAAAAAGTAAGGAGTATGCTTAAGGAAGCTTCATCATGAAGAAATATTTCTCAATTTGGCCGGCATATAAATTTCCACCGCTTTAAAGCGTCAAATCAGTTCGTTGGGGTGCAACCATCTGTATAGAACAAGTTTTATTATCCACTCCGACTAGGGATATAAGGAATTCTCTTTTGGAGTTGATTTCAAAAGGGTCCTTAAAAATGAATAAAACCAGAGCAAAGGAAATTCCACCCATGGTCGTTAAGAATGTTTTTGTCTGACATGACATTCGCAGGCGACAAAATTGTACGCACTTTGACACGGGATGCACTTAAATTCACATTTAAATTTATTTCTTCATGTTGCACAGAGGATTGGCAACAGAAAATATGTATAATGTCAAAAGAATAATATTCTGATATACCAACACCTTTCTTCAGACTATCAAATTCCAATAATCCCAAAGGTAGCAATAAATTTGTATTGTCCATAAAAAGATTAGAAATTCTGCCTCATCCTCTATCCCAACGACCATGGGAAGCACACTCAACACTTCCAGGTTGTGTCATGTCTTCACTTACACAAGAGCCCGTCGAATACAATACGGGACGAATCCACTTTTGCATATCTGCCTTTCTTCTGAAGAGATGTTTTTCCACTACTGGGAATAATTTTTTATCAATCCTCCACTAAAGGACGGTTTCCAAATAAATGAAAAACAGAATTCTTGCAACATATCATTAAAAAAATGCGAATATTCCTGCTTTTCCTACTAAAAATCCATTGCACTTAGTATGTACGAGAGTTGTCTGAAATGTTTCCGACCGAAAAATGATGCAAGACATTTTTTCTCAAATTTTTTTTTATTTTTCTACAAAGTCTCCTTGTAACTTTACACACTTCTCCCAGCGTCCAAATTGTACTTGGCGTTTTTATCTGCAAAATAATTGTTCCTCATATGACGAAAATCTCTGTCCACCAAGCGTAGTTTTTAGATGAGGGAACAAAAAGAAGATCTGGTGAATAAGGCTTATGGTCAAGCAGTTCAACCCGTAATTCATGGATTTTCGCCATGGCAACAGCTGAGGTGTGAGACAGCGCGTTGTCTTGGTTAAACCTGATTATCTTTTTCTGCAAATGTGGCCGCTTTTAAGATAACTCCTTTACTATCCCAAGAAACAGCCGAAAAAACTGTTTTTGCTTTTTTTGGAGCCGGCTCGCCCTTTGCAATCCACTGTTTTGATTGAATTATTGTTTCGGGCGTATAATGGCGTATTACCTTTCAAAAACAAGAAGGTCGATACCCAATTTTTTCCATTTTCACAAAAGCACTCACATCGACCCACTCAAACGACTGTCAATTAAAAACTGCGCGTCCAAAATGACTGAAACTTCGGTAAGTAACTATCAAAGGATGCACAACTAGCATTCACTAGCTTTTATTGACAAGTGCCGCTATCTTCACGTTGCGATCGGAAACTTTTCAGACAACCCTCGCATGTTCCGTCTTTTCAAGGTCCTGGAAGCTCGGATAAACCGTCACCTCATGTACTCGTAATATCTCAATATCAAAAAAACTTCCTAATGACCGGAAACAGGTCCACTGGTGGTTTTATATCATGTCTCACCGAAAAGAAAAGGCAAGGTCCATGCCAATCTGGAGAAGGCAAGATACGACTGGTTGCAAATGACATTTCAAAGGCATTCAACAAGGCTTGGCATCAGGTCCTTTTGTCGAAGATGCGTGCATTAGGAGTCATCTAATATTTTCCTTAGTCGATTAGAAAGTTCCTTTCGTAACGTTCTGATATCCACAACATAATGCTGATCATTTGTATCGTTAATAGCATCGATCATTGATAATATACATCATACGTCCGACGTCGTCAATGAATCCTTAGACTCCCTGTGAGGATGTAATAAATATTTTCCTCCCTCTGATCTGACCTCGATATACTAGATGGAGTGAAAAGTGACCCCCTTGGGAATTAACAAATTTTTTTTTTTAAATGTTTTTTTTTTATATTATTCAATATAGTCCTCTTTCAGTTTGATACACTTATTCTAGCGATTTTCCAACTTTTTGATCCCGTCCGAAAAGTAATTTTCCGGAAGGTCTGCAAAATACTCCTCCGTGGCGTCGATGATTTCCTCGCGTGAGCTGAATTTTTTATTGATGAGCCATCTTTTGAGGTTTGGGAAGAGATAATAGTCCGAGGGATCCAAATCCAGTTACCAATCGACGCCAAAAGTCCACCCGATTCCGTATCAGCAAGTCCAAACACTCTTTCAAAGTTCTCTCGCATTCGTGTTTTTGCTCAGGAGTGAGCATGCGCGGCACTCAGCGGCAGGATAACTTTTTCATATGCAGAATATTGCCCAAAATATGGCGTGTGCGCTCAGTACTAATCTTTGTGGTATCTGCTAGCTGGTGCACCTTCACTTTCCGGTCAGCCAACACCATTTCATGTATTTTTTTGACATTGTCCTCTGTAACCGCATGGGAGGGCCTGTCGCTGCGGAATTGATCGGTAGTGGAGTTGCGGTTACCACAAAACTCTCGAAACCAATATTTGATGGTGTAATCTGACGGAGCATTAGCCCCATAATATTTATCCAACTTTTCTTTTGTTTCCTTCGCCGTTTTGCCTCTCAAAAAATAATGTTTTATGAGAGAACGAAAATCGTTTTTGTCCATACTCAACATGATGCCAAACACGTCAACAATAATCAGCTGTCAAAGCAAAACTAAAGTAAGATTCGAAGACTCTGCTGACAATAGCATTTTCGTCCATTCGCTCTACATGTTCTAGCCATCTCAGGCGACTGGTGCGCAGTTTTCTGACTAGATCGATGTCGCTGTTCAGTTGTATACTTCGTTCTTGAATCTAATCCAACAAAGCCCGACAACGTAAACGGGATCGAATATTTTTCGAACGATTTTTTTCTCGGAACGACTGAAGATATGTTGGGTTTAAAGGCCCAATAACGGACTTAGGATACTAAAAACCATCCGATGTAATACCGCTACCCAAGACAAATCGGTTGATATATGCATATATTACTGAGGTATCGTTACGTACCTATTCCTTACTCGCTGACAAACAGAAAAATGTGTTCTCTTTTATAGATGTAGCGAAGAGAAGAAGAAGAGATAAGAAGAAGAGAAGAGATTACACCAAAATCAGCATTATTGGCCAAGAACGAGTGGCCAGTTTTCAGAAATTTTAATTCAATGACTTTAGCACTTAAATCAGCTGATCCTACTAATTTAAGTAATGAGAGGCTTCATTTTATATTTATATTTTGCCCTCGGGGGTCGGCTTTAGAGTTGGCTACGCAGTTACAATGTCAAGCACCCCATAATCCTGCAAAAGGAACACAATATCACATTCGATATTTAAATCCAGGGCCTACACTTCTTCTATCCATGATGCGTCAAAAGTCTTGGATAATCGGAGAGCAAAGCATTTTACCATATGTCAGCACATCAACAACTCCATCTATAGGAATACCTTCATGCTCATCATCACTGTTATCAGAATCCTTATCAGTTTCGCAAGTATCGATGGGACTTAGAACATAAAGAAAACTCATCTCCAGCCTCCAATTCTTCAAAAATTTCCGAAACAGTTAGCCTTTGGAATACACAGAACATTACACACTTTTCGAGCAACCTGCTCGATTAATGTGTGAGGACTGTCCCTTAGGACCTCAAAAATGATATCCCAATAGATTATGGTCGGGGAGTATCTCGAAGTATTTGTTTTTCAAAGTATAGTACAAGGCCGCCAGGTAGGCAGCGAGCCTTTTATGAATTTTATACGCGTTTATCTCAAAACTGCATTGAAATTTGAACTAGATCTTTAGAATTATATTGTCTAAAAAAGTACGTAGGACTTTTTTTTATATGGCATAATTCATTTGTTATTAACAATTTTCTGGCGACGTATTTCTCTAACTGTTGTTATGTAAAAATAAAACAAGTTAGTGACTCATCATAATTGAAAATTTACAGGAGTTGTTGGCACGCTCGTAGACCCCTCCAAAAAAGAGAGGTCATCTGAGAAATGCTGCACAGACGCCATTTTTAAATAAATTATGTTTTACAGTCAATCATATGTACAATAAACTTTTACCTTTGTGAAATCGATTTATTTTATATTTTTCCCGAAAAAGGAATCACAAAACAGCCTATTTTTACAGCCCCCAGAGTGGCCTGATCCCTCAACTGTCGCAGTATTAACTATGTAGACGAGAATCCTACAGAGAAAAAAATCAGACATCGCTAAAGAGTTCGAAATTGCCTTAAGTAATTATGCGAGGTCAAGGACGTAGAGGATTGTGTTTTGAAATGGCTAAAACAGTGCCGGAATAAAAATGTGCCAATCGGAGGCTCTATTTTGCAGCAAAAGGCTCAGCAGTTCGCAGTAGAATTTGGACATACAGAGTTTCGTGTTAGTAACGAGTGGCTTCAAAAATTCAAAAGATGGAACGAGATTACTTTTCGAAAAATATGTGGTGAAAATACAAGTGCTGATGACGCAGTGTGTTATGGGTGGAAAAACAAGACTGAGGGATACGAACTCGAAGACATCTTCAACGTCGATGAAACAGGACTTTTCAATAAATTTTTACCTGACAAAACATTAACATTCAAAAGAGATAAATGTCATGATGGGAAAACCAGCAAACTTCGTTTAATAGTATTGATAGGAACAAACTGGAACGGGAAATACAAACTAAAGCCACTGATCGCCGGAAAATATCAAAAACTAAGTTGTTTTAAAAATGCCAATAATTTGCCAACAGAGTACATATCAAACACTAAGACTTAGATGGCCCGTGACTTAAAAGTCTTGACAAAGAGATGAAGAAAAAAAAGAAGAAAATTCTTATGTTCATCGATAATTGTACTGCACATGCAGACATTCCTAATTTGACTTCTCTTGCCACTTCGAAACTTCAACCACTATACCAAGGCACCATGCAAAGCTTTAAATTGCCAGACAATTTCTTGCTGATATTGAAAACCAATCGCTAATTAAAATTGACGTGTTACAAGCCATGTGGATGATTATTAAAGCTTGGAATCAAGTCACCTAATCAACCTAATCTTACAATAAATGATGCTCGTTAAAATGTGTATTTCTTAAAAAGGGTGATTTGCGTGACGGTATAATTAAATCCATCACGGAATTGGACTGCCCTTTGAATATGATAACTATCAGTGGCGGTAAACAGACCACAATTTGTGATTTTTTCTCTAATCAAGACAAACAAAATCGAGACTAGGCTAGGATAGCCGCATTGTTGATTTTTTAATACATTTTAATTAAGTATGTATTTTGTGAGAGAAAACTGTATAAATTGTTTTTAAATGAAAACTATAATATTTTCATTACACTGTGTTTTATTTTACAGTGGAAATCGTTCGTTATATATAGCAGGGTAAGTAGAAGAGTTTGTAATGTTGAGGTTAGTAAACAAGTTTGCTTACCTTGTTAAAACGAATCTTAGACCAACCTTACCTCTATATAAGAAACCTCATTGTAACAGATTACTTGGTATAACGAATATTTTCCGATCCCCTTCAAATAACGAGGTTTCACTGTAATATGTAATAAAAATTGTATATATAAAGCACATCTAAGATTTGGCTAAACAGGTAACGGCTCTAGTCGTCGGCCAACTGAAAAACGTTTACAAAAAGTTTTATTGAATATTGAAACAAATATTAATAGATAAAAAAGATAATTTTTAATTAAACCCTCACTGTTTTCTAGAAACGACCAAATTAATGAAAACAGTCATATTGCGCTAGACAAATTTTAGGGGTCGACCATAAAAGTCCTTGTGGGCGACCAAGTCCAATCAATCAATGAAAAGAACATATTCAATGACGATTTAAGGGTTTATTTGAGAGCAAAACATTCTTCTTTTAAAGTTCTTTTTTCCGCTTTTTGTTCAAAAAAATATCTCTCCAACCTTGTGAGGATATAGCACTTGGAGATCTTGTATAGTCTTCGGATTTTCTCTAGCTTTTAAAGCCAATTTGCTTAGGATAAAATAGGTGGGTCGCTATTGTATGTGATACGTCTGAACGTGCTCTTGGTGATGAAGTTACAGTTACATACATATGTAACACTCCTTCGTCGTCTACATCGAAAATGTCTGATGGTATTTCAATATCATCTAGTGTAACGTTCCAAAGCGAGATTGTTTTTATGACATTTTCCTCCTCTTCTCTGCCAGGTCCTTCTTCAGGAATGCAGTCTGGTCCTCCTTGTATATGTTTCTCTGAGGTGTGGTTTAACTTCTTTAGAGCAGGAATGATTTCCTTTGGATCGCCTATTGGCTCTGCTGACAAATGAGGTTGAACCTTGGAACATTAGATGAACTTTCCGGGTTGTAGGCCAAATCTTGTGTCAATGTTTCTTCTCAGAATCTTACTAGATCTCCCGGCAAATGAGCTTGCTCCCCTAAAATGTTGGATGCCTCCTCCAGGATACGGGCCAATTTGATACATATGGTATGGTCGATGCTTCAGTTATAACTTTAACTATGACATCAGGATTCAGTCCGCACTCACGAAATTTTGAGGACAACTCCAAAATAACCTCAGCATCAATTTTATACCTATCAGACGAACACATTTCAGACTGAATGCTACTAAAAACTTTGATTGCAGTCGTCTTTACACACCTGGTATAATCCATAGCATTCGGATCTAATGGGTATATGCCACACTTACAGAATCCGTTTTTAATTGTCTCATTTATATTTTTATTACCGAGAAGCGCTTTTTGCATTGCAACAACAAAATATTTCTTGTTAAGTATAATATCAGGATACTCTTTTTGCCAGGAATGCACTGTTTGTTTCCAACTAAACTTTAAAGGCTCTTTACATCAGAAGGTTGCATGATGTGAGTGGTATTAGGTGACAAGACAAGGAGTATGATGTTTTTCTCACTACAAAATTGGCTTAACTCCATTGTAAGATGGGGATTATGCCCATCTACGAATAATATAAGTGGCCTTTTGACATTTTCCTGTTCAAGCCACTTATCGACACAATTAGCCACGTATTCAAAACACGTCTCACTCTTCATTCACCCACTTCCGGTTCGACCCAAAAACCAGTGTTCTGGCATGCTATTGACATATTGACATCCGCAGAAAAAACAATAAGAACAGTGGTCGTGTCTTTTTCGTGAGCAGTACTTATTAGATACACATTTTTGTATCCTTTCGGTGCAATAACTTTGCCTGTTTTTAGACAAAGACAAAAGCTATTTTAATCCCCATTTAGTATCCGAGACGGATCTTGCATCATATCTTCGTGTCCTGTATTCTTCAGATATTCAGTGAGCTCCAAGAACTACCTTCGTATAGATTCCTCAGAAATATTTGCTCCGGCTTTGCTTATTCCTTCAGCTTCCCTTGAAGCAGGTACGGGATTTCGTTTTAAAAATAAAGAAAACCCAGTTTTTCCAGATCTGCAGAGGGAAACCACACTTGCTTAGATTAATTATCCATACTGTAGTTTTCTTTTCTTCACCTGCTGAAAGGTAAGATTCTGGTCCAAACCTCGAAACGTCTTGAGAAATTCTGCCATGAAGGCGATCTTGAATTGTTGTCCTAGGATCTCCGTAGATTGCGGCGGCTTTTCTTATGCTCAAAGTATTATTTCTTATGTCACGAAGGGCCAAACGCCAAGGCCATTTTCTCTTTATCTGGAACTTTATTTGACCTATATACTTGTTGTTTTTATTTGACAAGATTTTTGATTTGTTTCCTCACTTAGTTCTTTTACCATTTTTTGATTTCTAAACGAAATTTGAAATCGAAGTAAATTAGATATATAGGCCGATTCCAGTCTAGCTTCGTAATTTCAATAATCGGCCGGCAGTGCGCCGACAGCTATAGTGCACTTCTTTAGTGCTCTGCCTTCCTAGGCCGAGGACTGAAATTCGTATTAAATTGGGTGCTAGTAGTCGGCCGCCCCATTGTTTGCACTGATATTAATATTTTAAAATCTTTGCACCACTAAATACATATGTAGGTACCTTAAGTTTGTTCTCTTCCAAACAAATTGTAACATAAATTTACACTTTTGTAAATAAGCACAACTAAAAACAACAACAAACAATCAAAAACTTTCTTACACTTTCGCAAATGCGCACTGACTGATGTGTATCTACCAGCTGCAGTATTTGCGTAATAATATCAAATTTGAGGGTTGATGTGCAGGACATGTATCTGCTTGTATCTGCATCTGCACATTAAGAAAATTCCTAACGGTATTTATATTACATGAAGGAAAGGGTTGAAGTGGCCGATCATTAGAGAGTGGCCGACCACAATTGCCGTTACGCTACTACTTTGTTTGCACTAGTAGGTATGTCGTATATGAATGAAAAGCAAATGACGATCGTACTAAAGCATGTCAGCGCAGTGAAGGCTTTCACAAACACACGAGGTACTGAGGTAGACTTTAGTGCGCATTTTGGCCCAACGTCATTTTTATTTTTTAGGTTTTTTTTTTTTTTTTTTTGTATGGAAACGCAAAACTCTCCTTCCCCAAAAACTGTCACAAAAGCCCCCGAACTCCAAAAATATACGAAAAACAAAAGAAAAAAAAATTAAATACACAAGTAGATATAAAAACACAGCGGCCAAGAGCATTAAAAAGTATCTAAAATAAAGACCATGTGTACATACATAAATCTCTATTCGAAGTGGAAGTGTATCTATATATACCAAACACAAATTCAATTTCCTGTCGAAGCTGTAAAAATCTCACGCTGTGCTTTATACTCGTTTCAGGAAAAAGTTTTTACAATTTCATCCTTAAGTTTGCCACCCTAAGCCACCCCGAACACGCCCGATTTTATTCCAGTTATTATCGAAACTTCTACGTAAAACAATTTAAATCAATATTGTCCACTAAATAATAATGGTGAACATATTGTTCTTGCCACCGTCGCTGAGCGGAAGCAGAAAGATTTAAATTTTCATCACTGTATCCCTGTTATTCGCGTACTATTGGTGTTGTCCTCCAGTGTCGACACATAAAAATTCAAAAGCTGACTTTGTCGAAAGCCAGGAATTTAAGTTCATCGCCTATAGCCCAGCGATCCTTGTTGTAAGTGCATTTTGCATGATGTTTGGCGCATTTGGATGGGAGAAAGTTTTATGGATGCAGCTAAGATGTGACATGTAATTAAGAGTTCGCTCTGCAGGTATCCGAATACTGATGTGGCTTCGAAACACCTGATTTGAGCGAGTCCATTTTGCTGCAAGAATACACAACTGCTTCTATCACTATTATAGGGTTAAGACAACATTGTAAAAGTCTATTTTGTCCCTTTCTCAAGGATGTGGTGCTCACTTTATGGCAAATAAACATTTCCCTTCTTGGCAAACACTAAAAGTCTACTTCGTTTATGTCCTTTCATCACACCAAAGGCGAATGAGTACGAATTTAGGGAGGGAGAAAGGAAAAAGGTCCACTGAAAAAGAATAACACCATTTACGTCCTTAAAGGATAAGAAAACAGGAAAGAACAACGAAGGAACCGATGGCAGGATAATTTAGTTCCATATTTTGTTGTTACACATTCTTTCGAGTATCCTTTCCAGTTGATCCAGCTTCCAATAATGATTTTTTTCTTTTTCCTTTTGTGTGTGGTTTTTACTTCGTTTTGTTTTGGTTCTCTTTAGTTTTTTTTTTTTTTACGATACTAACGGCAGTGATGACAATGACAAGGACAATGGAGACGACGCGAATGCTAACATTAGTATGTTGGGGCTATGGTGGCAGAGCTGAGTGGTTTCTGGTTGAATGCAGTGTCATCGAGCGATTTTATGACATCGCCAAGGGAATTGCAGGATGTGCTTGCGGCTTTAGATGCTTTTTGGTTCTATTCAGTTCTGTTCTCATTGTCCCGTCGAGTTTTCTTGGTAAAATATCTGCTGTGTTCAGTCAGGGAAAAAAAATTGCAGCGACGTACGTGTATGCAAGCAGGGTGTTCTAAGCAAATGGCCTACGATGATGTGCTTTACAGGATTTTTAACGACACGAGCTAAGATACGAGGATGATGTTTTTTAATAATTAAAATTCAACCTTATAGTAGTGCAGATGCCATCAAGGCCCTGATGAAATTTTAATATCGTAGATTCTTTCAATTACAATCCATTTTCACTTTGATGACTTTTCACTAGGACTATTTTCAAGATAGGAGTATGTACTCATAATTGTCCTGGAGTAGATATACTATATGTGAGCAGGTCAAAGTGACTTTCTTATACTCGTATAGCGCAAGTTAAACGAGGCGGTCAGTGAGAGAAAATATCTGCTCCTTGGATACCAGAGCATGTAAGAACAGTATGCAGTGAAGCTGTGGACCCCATATGAAAACAAGGAAAACCAAGCTCTTCATAGATCCGAAGATATTCTGTGGAATGATACATTGAAAGGTAAATTCGAGAAATCAGATATATTTGCGAGGGTTAGCGCTCCTAGAAATACAGTCAAGAGATTTGACAAGCCTATCACTATAAAGCAACTATAATTCAAAGGGTTGCCACGAACGAACGAATTTCTTTAAGATACTGTAATAGGTAGAGCTAGTTCTGGAAGGATTCCCAAAACAATAAGCTAATAAATCGCTGTATAAAACACGATTCCTATAAGCAAAAACAAAAATATCCTTTCTGCTGGTGAGTACCCATTTTAGAGTATATAAATCTTGGTTCAAGGTTTTTTCATATAAGACTACCTTCAAGTCAGTAACGACCTGCGCCTACGGTTTTTACTTCAATTTGGTGCTCAAGGATACGAACGTAGAGAACCCAATGAGAGTGGCCAAAACGACCACAATAACTATTCAAACCTAGTCAATCAAAAGATTCTTTATGATGTATCTGGATAACTAATTCAACGTCCCTTAAGTAGTAGATAAGCCTCTCAGTCAAACTAATACATACCATACATCTCGAATAAGAACCCTAATGTTTGACATGCTTCGTGAATATATAATAGGGTAGGTGTCTCTATCCAACATGACATCTTCCTAAGATATACATGTAGAAGTGAAGAGCCGACCACTGATCGACCCAGATAAGTTCTAATCGTTTTGTTTCACATACTTTGAATTCCTAAGTGCCTTAAGTAATGGTTCAGTCACTCATATTTAATTTCTGTTTATTTGGTCCCCGTTTTGTTTAGAGCTCAAATGGTTGACCCACTTAGCTTATTGATCGCTACCGCGGTCATCGTTCTGCGTATCAAAATTCATCGATACGATGGGGTGAACGTCGAACATAAAAGGCTCACGTAAACATCTGAAGTGGGCATGTCGACCCTAACGATGTCACTAGCGAAGATTGTGCTGATGGTCGGTGGTGCTTGTGGCTATGGACATGGTCTAGGGTGTTGAACTCTTTAAACATCTGGAACTGGCTATAGGATACCAAACAAGGCGTGGCCGTGGTGGGGATCGAGGAAGACACGAGCTGGGTCACTGAGTTAACAACAGAGGAGTTAAGAAGAGAGTTTTGTTTTAGTCACGTAGCAAAGAGGACGATTCGGTCGTCGCTAAGATGTTTAAAACATTGTAAATTTGTCATCTTTCACTTATCCCCATTTAAAATAAAACTATAAAATAGATTAAAAAGGAACAATTACTATTTTTTTTTAGGCATCTGTAAAAACGCGAAATATAAGTGAGGGATCTTTGATCTTTCCTACATACGTACCATATATTGACATAACAAAACGTTCGATTTGGTGGATAATGAACTGTTGCTTGCAAAATATTTTAATGTTGGTTTCAGGGGATTCATGCGCAAGTGTTTTGTCTCATATCTAAGTTACCGAAAACAAAGGGTCAAAATCCAAAACTGGGTGAGTTTTGACAAATATATTATCTTTGGCGTTCCACAAGGTTCAGTATATGAAGTTTTAATTATTAACGAAGCCAAGTTCACGTTATTTTACTTAATCGGCTGTGCTTTTTTTTTTGGATGGATGGTACCGGTTCAAGTTGGTTTTAAATGTTTGAATAATGAATAATAATGACAAGGAAATATAGAGCTAGACAGGGCATTCCATAAGCGAGAACGAATCACTATATTTTAGAGTAGGTCCGAAAGTGGGATAGAGGGTATAATGATGGGCATTCATAGAGAGATGGGTGCTATGGTTAAAAGTTTGAAGGGAGGGAGAAATAGCGATAAAATAGAGTAAAACACGAGACATTACGTCGGTGTTCGGGGGCGTCCATTGTTTGAGTGATATTAGTATTACCTATGAGTTTATCGCACGATTTTGAATCCTATCTAGCAGGTGCAGATATGCTTTAGGAGCACCTGACCAGATGTGGGAATTATACTCCAATTTTGGGCGGATGAATGCCTTATATATTGAGGCCAGATCAGAGGGGGTAAAATATTTCTTACATCGCTCGAGGAAACCTAGATGTTTCGCAGTATTTTTGACGACATGGAATGTGTGGTCATTCCAATGTAAGTTGTCACTAACACACATACCGAGAATGGACAATTTTTCGGTTTCAACCATGCAAGTGTCATTCGTGTATAATGGCTGGGAAACACAGCAGACAGTATTGTGTTTTAGAAGCATTAAATTCCACTCTCTTGGTGATTCCCAATTTAGTGGTGCTGTTTGTATCGAAATTTAATGAGCTTGGCACACACTTCCCGTTCTAGAGCTACAGAAAAGGGGCGTGAGTCCGGAAACGAATATGAAAAGCAGAGAGTACTGCTGCCAGGAATATATTAGACTAGAAGTAGCAGACAAGAGATCATTAATGAAAATTAAAAAGAGCGTCGTAGACAGAACGGAGCCCTGGTGCACACCAGCATTTATTTTGTGCATATCAGACTTGAAACCATCCAAGACAACTTGAATTGAACGTTCCGGCTTTTAAGGAAAAGCCCTTTAAAAACCTATCCGACAGGAGAAGCTATTGTATTTATGTTAAAATAAACAGAAGAACAGGAAATAAAATAGACCCAAAATACAAAAAGGAAATAGTAGCAAACAACTAAAATTCAACAGTAAAAATGCAATCGGGTAGGATTATTTACAAGAGTCTGATAAAAAGTTTATTTTTTCCAATAGGGTTTTTTCTACCTTTATGGAACGCAGAAGCTCGAATCTTCTACTATAACAATTCTAAGCTGATTAAAATAATTGCGGGTCATTCAAAATCATCCATCTGATCAAAATAGAAGCTTACGTGGAAGCAATAGGAAAACTAGAGGCTTTGCTTGGATCTTCCGCTGAAAAGAGTTATTCCCTATACCCCATCCTTTCCTTCGAAATTTCAGGTATAAGAACACGTTTAACTAGATTTAAGCGTTAACAACAGATCCGTTGAGTGGAAGTGGATCGCGGGTAACCCGGACCACCACGACTACGAAATTATTTCAAACAAAATTAATAATACTCTAATACGCAAATTGTTATCAATAAAATAATTATAGATAAGATAAATAAACTAACTAACGTAACGAATAATATAATAAGGATAAATAAAGTAAAACTAAATAATTATACTGATAAAATCTTAAGAATAAAATATAAACTAGATGAAATAAAAGAAGAATTAGTAAACGTAGGATACGCCATTCACAGGGCAGAAGTAAATATTGTCAATTCATTTATACCTTCAAACATAGAACGCACAGTTAGATTCCTAAAGAACCGTATTGCAATACGAGAAAGCCAACTGGAGCGGCTTTGACAGCTCCTGTAGGAATTTCAACTAGTCGTTATGTTTCCTCGATAACGACGTGGATGCCGATATGAACACAGATACCATTCTCTTTGGAATGAGAACCATTATCCCTCATCGCATGAAGAGTATCAGACCAAAAGAAAAGGCATGGTACGACTCGAGCTGTAAAGAGGCTATCAGGGTTAGAGAAATGTTTTTTCGGTCCTAAAAGACTAACCCGATAGAGGAAAGCCGAAAAAAGTTAAACTGCAACGTCTTTCTCAAGCCTGTGAAATTCCAATACGACCAAAACCTGAGACAAAAAATACTGCAATGTCCCAATGGCAGTAAAAACTGTTGGTCGTTCGTCAAAAAAATTAGCAATTCTGCCTCATCCTCAATCCCAACGCTCATTTACAATGACATTCCATTTGTCAGCTCTTTGGACAAGGCCAATCTGTTTGCTGGACACTTTGCGGCCAGCTTAAAACTCCCAGATTGTGCTTTGTCTCCGCCTACACTTGAGTGCGTCGAATTTTCCATAGGAAAAATCCACTTTCGCACCCGTCTAGTAGCAAGAGTTCTTAAAGATGTTAACACACATAAATCCGCTGGTCCAGATGGTATATCTCCCCTTCCTCTGAAGAGGTGCTCTTCCTAGCTGGCAAAACCACTGCGTAAGCTTTTTCATCAATCCTACTCTATAGGACTCTGTCCGAGCAGATGAAAAATAGCTATTGTCCATCCCTAAAAAAAGCGAATCTTCTTCCCTCTCCTCTTACAGACCCATTGCACTTACGTCCCTTCTCTCCAAGGTCATGGAAACGCTGATAAATCGTCAGCTAATGAAATATCTCGAGACACGAGAACTTCTCAATTATCGGCAGTACGGTTTTCGTAGCAACAGGTCCACTGGTGCTTTGATGGCATGTCTCACCGAAAAGTGGAACCAAAGCGTACATCAATCTGGCGAAAGCAAGATAGTTGCACTTGATATTTTTAAGGCATTTGACAGAGTTTGACATCAGGCTCTTTCGTCGAAAATGCGTGCTTTTGGGGTCGACGACTCTCTTCTTCAATGGATTAGAAATTACCGTTTAATTCAAGTTTCTTTGGATAATTTCAAGTCTGATATTCACAAAATAAATACTGGTATATCTCAGGGCTCCGTCCTGTCCCCGACACTCTTTTTAATTTTCATTAACCATCTCTTGTCGGTTACTTCTAATCCAATATATTCCTTTGTTGACGACAGTACTCTCTGCTTTTCATATTCGTTCCCGGACTCACGTCCCTGCTCTTCTAGCTGTAGAACGGGAACGGCAGCGTATGTTAAGGTTATTCAATTCTGATATTGACAGCATAACTAATTGGGGAACCATTAACAGAGTAGAATTTAATGCTTCTAAAACACAATGCTGTCTGCTGTCGTTGAAGTGAAATTTAAACACCCAGCCGTTATCCATGAATGGCACTTGCATCTTCGAATCCGATAATCTTTCCATTCTCGGTATGTGTGTCAATGACAACTTACGTTGGAATGACCACATATTCAATGTCGTCAAAAAATCTGTGAAATGTCTATGTTTCCTCAAGCTATGTAAAAAATATTTTACCCCCTTTGATCGGGCCTCAATATATAAGGCATTCATCCGCCCAAAATTGGAGTGCAATGCTCACATCTGGTCAGATGAGCCTAAAATATCTCAGCACCTGCTAGATAGGATTCAAAACCGTAAGATAAAACTCATAGGTGATATTAATATCACTCAAATAATGGACAGCTTCGGATACCGACGTAATGTGTCGTGTCTCACTCTATTTTATCGCTATTTCCACCACCAGTCCTCCATAGAAATCGCCAGTAGCATTCCGCCCCTTCAAACTTTTGAAAGTACCACCCGTCTCACTATGAATGCTCATCAGTATACCCTCAAGCCAACTTGCGGACGTACTCTAAATTATCGTGATTCATTCTTAAGCAGTTAAGCTCGCTTACGGAATGCCCTGCATAGCTCTTTATTTCCTAGTCATTATAACCTTCAAACACTTAAAACCAACGTTCACCGGTATTTTAGGTGTACTTAAAACCATTGAGCGCGCGCACATTATAAAAAAAATAAATATTACTGAAACTCTGTTAAAAGTCGAAATATATCATACATAAATATAAACGAAGCTTTAGAAATTGCTGAGGTTAATATTGCCGCAAACAATGAAAATCTTATATGCAATTCTTAGTTTTCCTACAGCAAATAAAAAAAATTGTAACCTATCAATACTAAAACCAGTAAAAATTAAAGCAGAATATAATTCAATATTAGAATGTAATCAAAATATCTATGGCTTTGCCGATAAGTGTAAAACGTATAATAGTTTGTCAATTTGTGTTGAGAATAGTCTTATGGACATACCAAACTCGTCGTGTAATTCGAAACCAAAAATCAAATTGCACCATCGTCACTAACGAGCATGCCCCAGAAGTGGAAGAAGTCTCAACCGGAATATTGCTGCTAAATCAATTCAATGGACCAGTCCTTGTAAATAATGAAAGAGTTATGCTCCAAGGTACTTACATCATAAAGGGGAAACAACCGTGGCTAAGGAAGTTACTAAATACCAACCCCTACCAGCAATACTGCAACCATCATATGAACCAAATGCAGTAGAAGAAGTTTTATCATTAGAATGAATTAAAGAACTATACGTCAGTAGTACCGAAGAAAACAGTTTACTTGAAGCTAAGCGCAAAATTATCCTATCAACAAATATCATTCTTATAATCACCATTTTAGCCATCATAGCCTTAGCATAGAAGAAAACCTACAACAGGAACCAACTTACAAACGGAGATACAGTGTTAACCCTCAACAAACCAGCATCAACCACAGTTGGTATTAAAGATGTTACTCGTTTAGTACCGGTAGTAAGATCTCACGAGGACGTTCGAATTTAAGGGCGGAGGAGTTAACGCCACAGAAATTGACCACGCAGCCCATGCGGGAAATTGTTCGCACAGTTGCAAAAGTTCGAACATGCAATTGCCGGATGCATTGAAAAAAGTGTGAGTAGTAATTAAAAAATAAATATCAAAAATGTGAGTCAAGTGGTGAAAAAAAAATAAAACTACATTCTCTGGACTTTTTTTGTGTTTTTTTTCTCACTTTTCCAAATTTGCCATATGGTATGCTTGGTATGCATTTAAGGTTACTTTTATTATATACACTTATTCCAGAAATGCAAGCAGTATGCTTCTACGGCTCTGCTAAGAATGTTAATACTACCACATTCCCAGTGGTGGAAACCTGAGTTATGATGACATTAATTCCGATTGTGATGATGCTTAGTTCAGTTCCAAAAAAGCACATTATCATACCCGAGTCTGACTCTGATTTTTCTGAAGAAGACGACGTACCTTTGATAAATTTATATTCTGCAACAATATCCAAATCCAGAGGAAAAACTACTAAAAGGGTTATTTGGAAAAAGGGGAAAATGCCAACAAAGTTAACAATTTCCAACTCTTGGGTACCACAGATTTACCGGATACTATAAAACAACTGAATTCTCCTGCAGACGTTTTCAAGTTCTTGTTTACAACTGATATGATTAATTCTATTACTGAACAATCTAACCTCAAATCTGTTCCAGACAATATCAAAAAACCAGCAATGATCACGAAAGACGAAATGGAAAAATTTATAGGAATTGTCATCTTTATGCCCTGTGTGAAGTTACCGGCAGCGAGGAAATATTGGTCAAAAGAAATAGGGGTGTCTCATCTCATGAAACAATAACGTGTAACAGATTCGAAGCTATCAAAAGATTTTTACATTTTAATAATAATGGGACTTTTGTACCCCGAGGAGAAGATGGCCATGACAAATTATTTAAAATTCGCCCTTTATTGGATATGATTCGTGGGCGTTTGATGTTAGTCCCTAAAGAAGAATATTTAGCCGTAGACGAACAAATACGAGTAATCCCTACCGAAAGTCGTCATGAATTAAAACAATATAACCCAGCTAAACCTCAAAAATTGGGTTGTGAAAACCAAGTCCTGAGCGGCGTTAGTGGCTTTAGCTATGACTTCGACATCTTTGCTGGAGACCAAAGCAATTCATACCCTTCAGACGCACCAGATCCCAGTCCCACGAAATCAAAACTAAAAGACTTGTTTTGATAACTGGTTCAACGGCCCAAATCTTCAAGTATATCTTTACAAAAACGGTTTACTTCCCTTAGGAACTGTGTGACTCAATAGTGTGTCAAACACAAATATGTCTACAGAAAAAGAACTGAAGAGCGAGGTCGCGGAAGCATGGAAGAAAAGGTGGCAGTCATAGATGAAGTAAAATTAAGCCTGGTTTCCTGGTTTGATACGAGTAACAAGAATGTGAACTTTCTTTCAGCCCACGTTGGAAGCGAGCCAACGACAGCAAAACGACGTTATGTTCGATAGGATAAAAAATATGTTTGCATATCTTCTCCGCAAAGTGTCAATGTTTATAACCAGCATATGGGAGGAGTCGATTTACTTGACTCCATGCTGGGTTATTACAGAATCCATTTGCGGTCTCGTCAGTGATATAAAAGGATTTTTCTCACATGGTGGACTTGTCCTTTGTAAATGCTTGGTTGTTATGGCGCCGAATCAATGCAGGCGGAAACATCTACATGTCTTTGTATTATCTTAAACTCGCTGTTTCCGAGCATGTGCGAAAGTCAGGGAAACCTGTTATTACAAAAATACGTGGTCGTCCATCAAGTAGTCTCGGAACACCGACATCCAGACGGAGCGGCACTCCCTCCGGTTTGCTTGACTCTCCAGTAATGCTTTTTTGTGTTATAATGACAAACGCAATTGTTATAAAGAATTTCACGAAGTATAATTAGTAATTGCATACGAAGCCATACATGACTGACTAAATTTTAGCTACAGTGCTTAGGAAGCCATATATGACTTATATATACAACTTCTAAAATATAAGTAAATATTTTTTTTTCTCAGTTTGATCTCATCATTTAAGGTTAAATAAACACATTTTCTTTTTATTTGTATTGAAATTAAATAACTTTAATAATAACAAAAACACAGTTAATTAAGTAATTCCTTTTGTAAAATAAAATAAATACAAAAGGCAGGTAGTTCTTAATTATATATCAGTTTCGTTTAACATTAAGGTTATTTTAAAAAAACTATGCAAAGTAAAACGAATATTCCATTTTAAAGTTTTTATCATATTAAAAACAAAATAAATAAATAAAAATAAGAGATAGGTACCTACCTAGGGTAGAACAAAATTGAATTTTTGAGCTAATTATTGAGCTTTAAACTCAGAAAGATTTGGTAGAAAAGATTTTCGATTGACGAATCATCGTCAGAGTAGGATCCCATAAATTCAATTTGGAGTCCTTGAAGTTTGCTCGTTTTGAACATCTTCGTCGTCTGCTTTGAGATGTTGAGAGGTGGAGGTTATATTGTCATCAACAGTCACTGCTCCTTCACAAACGTTCGCCGCTTCGGAGTTTACAAGTGCCTCATAACCATCTATGTATATCTGTGAGCATATTTCCAAACTCTGGCTGAGTTTTGACTTTTGTACGACGTTTTCGTGCCGCTGATTCTCTAGACCCAAAACGGAGTTTTTTTTGAAACTGTTACATCAGACTCCGATATATTCGACCGTAGTACTTCATTGTTGTTCATTTCGGAGATTGTTTGGTCTGGTAAACGTGAAATGACTTCGTTTGGATTAAACGGCGATATAAGGTTCGGAGATCGATTCTCTTCGTTCACGCTTTCCATTACTAATCTGTGTAAAAAGGAAAGGAATGAATTTTTAGAAAGCGTTTGAGCCATATGGGCTCTTTCCATTCGTCAAAAATTCGACGCCAAACTTTTTTAAGTGGACCAAAGAAGGCGATGTCCAACGGTTGGCAAATATGTGTCGAATTTGGTAATAAGCAAGCAAAGCGAACGCTATTTTCTTGAGCCGCTGAAACAACGGCTGAGGAAAAGTGGCTTGCCAAATTGTCACCAAAAAGTACTACAGGGCCGCTCAGTTTCCTTGTGTTCGGAATAAAATGGTTTACGAAGCAATCCTTAAAAATTGTCCCGTCAAACCACCGTGACTTGCTCCGATGGTATTTTGTTTTCGAAGGACTACCTAACATCCAAAACTCACATAAATGTTCCGCTTTATAAACAACGTACCGTGGAATAAGCTCACCTCTCGCAGATCCGCAAAACATTATGAAAATATTAGACTTCGTCGAGTCTTTTATATTTTCAGGGTACTGTACTCCTCTCTTAAACACGAATTTGTTAGAGCCTGGATCGTCGGAAAGATTCGTCTCATCATAATTAAAAATGTTTTCGGGGGTATAAACTCATTGTTCAGGGTCAGTGTTGTTTGTAAATTATTGAAAAGGTTAGCCACATCTTGAAGACTGATCTTGTCTTTGGATGACTTTAAATTTTAGGACGCTCGGACCCAAAGATCGTTTTTGTGCCTTTTAATGAATCCTCTCAACTATTTTCCACCTGGGAGATTCATCTTTTGAAAAGAACGGACTTTACGATTACAAGAATCGAGATAATTTTTTGTGAGGCACATAGAATTATCTCCCGTGAAAGGAAAGCCCCACTCACTCACCGTTATTAGTGACTTAACCAGCTCTTTTTCCGCAACATCTGAGAGTACCATCGGGTACCCGATCTTCTTTCCTTTTAAACCTTTACGACGATTCATCAAGGTTCCCTGTGCTATGTTGTACTTTTTGGCACAGGCGTTGATGATACAATTCCCATCTCTAATTTCCTTCTAATTTCCAGCTCCATATCTTTAGCATTCCGTCGCTTTTGGGATGTTTTTAGCATCCTAAATCAAATGTTCGTTGTTAAAAAAAAGCTAGTCAATGTTTTGCACCTCTTATAATGAATACGAACCCTAATATTGACCGACGCCGGTCATCACTCGGTCAGTATTAGAAATTTAAGAAATAAATGAATGCACATTTTTTAAATTACATTTTCGAAACTAATTAAAGTATTTGTCACACAGAATTTACTTTTTCCTTAGAAAAAACATTGTAAATATCATACCTGATAAGTTTTTTCCTCCACAGATTATTCAGCTTGTATTTAAAAATTAAAAGTTACCCGCACTCGAAATTTTGCCTATTGAACATCATCACTTTTTCCCGCCATACGTGATATTTGTGCTGGAAAATTCCCTAATCGCTCAAAATGCCATGTTCAAAATGTTCTGAAGAGAACAGTCGGTTTGTACGATTTATATCACTGGAGTCGGTGGAAAACTTTCCTGATTTCGGTCAATGTTAGAGTAGTCGCCGGACCTATTTTTTTTTTATAACCTTAAATAAATAAACATTTAATTTACACAAGCAGGTATACCTGTTTTAACATACTCGTACGCACTCTCTTCACCTTCCTAAAAAACAATAACAAAAATGTATACTAAGCACGTCTGCAAAATGCGAAGCAATTGCTCAAAAAGCCAACAATTTTAAAAGGGTCTCCACTGCTTGAAGTGCAGTGGAGGGGTCTAAATTCCTTTTCTCTTTGAAAAATTAACAACTGTATGGTAAAGGGCGATACAACAGATGATGTGGATGATGGTAGTCAAATACTGTGATTTATTGAATTCAATGTGGTTGATCTTTTTGACAGGTGTCATAATCTATACAATCTTTGGAAATTTTAGTCATGGAGTCGTGTACCACGTAAAAACCCATTTTTGTTATTCAATCTTATTTCGAAAATGGGTGATATGTAAAAGTAGCATTTGGTAGAATTCGTGAATTTTTCGATCAATATAATCGCCCTAGTGACTCCCGAATTCGTGCAATGGTGAAGCGTTTTGAAGAAACTGGTTCAGTATCCGGTTAAAATCCATATCAGCATGTTTGGCCAGCACGTAGACGCCAAAACATCACCACTGTGAGCGAAAGTGTTCAAAACCAGCCATGAACCTCAATTCGTCGCCGAAGTCAAAAATTGGGCCTCACTTATGGCAACATACGGCGAATTTTAAAAGTTGATCTTCTTTTGCACGATTATAAAATCCAAACCACACAACAACTGAAGCTTTCGGACCATCTACGATGTCGTCGATTTGTTAACTGGGTGTTGGATTGCCAGGACAATTTGTCATCGAATTTGATCTTTTAGGATGAAGCCCATTTTTTGATGGATGAGTAAGAAAATAAACAAAATTGTCGTTTCTGGGGTCCGCAAAGCTCATACGAGATTCACGAAAAACCAATGCATCCAAAAAAAAAATCACTGTATGGTGCAGATTATGGATTGGCGGCATCATTGGCCCGTACTTTTTCGAAAATAAGACTGGAGAGCGTTACCACAATATGTTGGCCGGCTATATTTTTCCAAAATCTAATGAATTAGGTCTGGACGATCTCTGGTTTCAACAGGATGGAGGTGCCGCCCACAGAAGCCATCAATCAGTCAATTTATTGTGTACGAAGTTAGGAAATCGCCCTGGAATGTGGAAAATTTTGTCAGAAATTCCATAAAAGTTTCCGTGTTTCTACTCGTATGTATGTATGCTTTTCCTTGTCTAAAAATGGCGATAAAGATTCAGAAATGGGGCGAATTCTCCATCGAACGCTTGCAACTTTTTGAAAGCGTAATAAAAATCGGCAACAGATCACCCCTAGGTCTGACATATGTACGTGTCAGCCTGTACATACAAAACAACACATATGATGTTATCCCGTTTTTAATGCTCTTATATACACAACTGTAAGACCGTGCATCCCCTCCACTACTCCTTAGACTTTCCTATCGGTCCTCTTGGATCCTGTTTTTCCACTGTATGCTGTTCAGTGCTCCAATTCGGCTCATTTTCCAAACGCTAAGATTATCGTTATATTTATTGTCATCGTAAAGCGGATCCCAGGGCGAATGCATGGTGTATTCTTTTTTCCGGTCTCTTCTCCATGTTTGTCTTGGATTTTGGTTCATGGTTTTGTTTTATTTCTTGTCAGTTTTTCGCTAGAGTGTAACGGTCATAAACATTGTGTCTCGGTATGTCCTTGAATTCGAAAGGGGGAAAAAATACATTCTGTTTCCTGCTTGTATAGTTCTGTTTACTACCACTTTCCGCCTCCTCCGGGAGCTATGTCATTTTCAACACAACTCTTTGGAGTTTCGTTTCGGTTTTCCTGGTCCTTTACCGTAAAATTTCGATTGATATCCGTTGTATATGATGGCGGTAAATGCGCGGATGCTCGTAGCGGTGGTGATGGTCTACCGATGCAGCTGGTGATGGAGGTGCGGACGAAGGCATGATTTGTGGGTGGTTGACAATGACGGTATATCCAATGGATGAGGTTCGTTTTTGTCGCCTTCGGATGATCTGTTTTATGTCATTTCTGGCGACGTCATTTTTACAACGTTTATTCTTACGCCAGAATCGTATTTTCTACATACATAACGTGGTTGCCTCTGTCGGTATAGCAGTCGCTGTCGCATGCCATAAATGTTGGTAGTAGGCACCATGTGTGGGCGGAAGTGAATGAAGAAGTGTGTGTCTACAGTGTGAACGAGTGCGGTTAAGGGTGTCAGATTATAATGATGTTATGTGAGACAAAATGATGTCACAGGTACATTGTGTCAACATGTGGTCGCATATTAATGTGTCAAAAAGTAAATGACATCGTAACATGAAGTGCACTGTTGGAGTACGATACACATACGTTCGTTGGGTACTTATAGAACATATGACAAGAATGTCTGCCTATCTTACTTGAGTGCAGCGAAACATGACTTCAATAGGAAAACGAGTTGGGACAGAGGGTGGCAATGTGATAAATTTATTTTAGGAGAATAGTAGCACTGACATCTTTACATGAGTTTGAAAAAGGTCTGGGAGGCAATACTCCTATCTAGTAGAAATTTTATGGAAATTAAGTAAACGAAGCAAAGAATTAATAGATGCTCCCAAAAAACTGCAAAAGGGCCTTCACATAAAGGGAGTGAAAGGGCAAAGAAAGTCAGTAAATAAGTAATCTCACCGTCCAGTATAGAAAAGGTAGAGTCTGCTCAAGAATATAAAGAACGTAGCTGCCCATAACTTGACATCCGAATGTATAAAGCAAGAAGGTGATATTTACACCAGATCATCAATTGAATTTAGAAAAGCGACGTGTGGATTTGGGATCCAGGAAGGTGTTATCTAGCTGGGCATAACTAACCAATAAACTTCCACCGTGAATGCGGTATTTGGCCACCTGCCTCCAGTCGTGCACTCTTAGGCGAGTTGCTGTACTGTCCAACTGCTACGTGTAGGAAACAAAAACTGTTCGCGCCGCAAGGTTAATGTTGACTCATGTGCTTCTTTCTGCCCAGGTCGATGTTGCTCATAGATCATAGAGATCGCTTTAATATCTTCTTCGTCGGTCAACTAAAACAGGACTAAAAATCACTCCAAGAATGTTGCGATCGAAACGAGCAAGGATATCTTCACCAGTTTTCGTTTACGTCAATATTTTTGTACCATAGAACAGGAATGGGCGATCTGCGCGGCGTTTGATAGGAAAACTGCAACGCAGCAATAAATTTCGTAACGTGGCGCTTGCTTTAACATCAAGTCGTGGTCTCCAGAGCAGGATGAGTAAATCCTTACTCATGCAGGCTAAAATTGCAAGTGCGTGGCCAACCAGAAGCATAATAATAACCTGTGCTATCATAGGGCTCACAACCATATACGGAAAAGAGACAACAAAAAAGTTGAATGATCCATGATTAAAGGACACCTACCTTCCAATCTGCACGTGGAATGTTAACGTACAAGCGAAAAATTAGGAGAGGCTCTTTTCCGCTGTCACGTAAATATTACCGTAATCTACGTAGTGTGATGGGATGCGCCGAACCAAAGGAGGATGAGAAAATTGTATATCTATAGTACAATGGAGATTGCAATATGGAAGGGAAACAGCGTTCGTTCGGATGCGGATTTTCCATATGCGGCAAGAAAACTTGAGCAAGTAAGCAAGTATCTTATGACAATCCACATCAAGCCTAATATCCGCCCATGGAAGACAAGAACGACGTCACCAAAGAATATTTCTACTAGCTACTCGACAAGACATATGAGCGATGTTTTAAATATGATAGGAGGACATCTTTGGTAGGTCAGTTGGTAAGCATAGCCTGCACGACACCACGTCTGGCAAAGTACTTGGGTTTATTGACTTTGCGGCGGGGTGACATATGACAATAGCAAGCACATGGTTACCTCATCAAAATATACGCAGGGGGAAACGGCGGTCTCCGGATCATGAAACGTTAAATCAAATTGATTATTTTACGATCGACATAGGAGATGCCTCCAGTAGTCTACTGTTACTCGGATCACTAATTTATTGCAGCAAATTTACGAATACGGAATGCAAAAGACCGCCAAAATCTTCGCTTAACGTGTATACGAAGGACGAGATCTGCTCATGGGCTCCACGATCCAAAGAGACAGGAAGAACATCGGCTTTGTAGAAGAAGAAAAAAGAGGACGAAAAGAGCGCGATCGAAAATATTGAGAGCTTATACTCCGGGAACAATGTAGGGAAGTCTTACCAACAGGTGTTAGGAACGTGTAAATAGTGGAGTCACAGTCAGTGCTAAGAATATGGAAAATCCTCTTCTGCATACTGTCTAACGAAGAAGAATTTCAACATCAGGCAGAAAATACCATTCAACGACAATAATCAAAGCTTACGTTCACCTGACCAAAACGAAGTGAGGATAGCAATATCC
Organism: Volucella zonaria; assembly: GCA_963966105.1. Taxonomy (NCBI): domain Eukaryota; kingdom Metazoa; phylum Arthropoda; class Insecta; order Diptera; family Syrphidae; genus Volucella; species Volucella zonaria. The sequence goes on along the minus strand of OZ014534.1, from coordinate 41,596,203 downwards.
AATCTTAAATCCAACAAAGCTTCTGGACCTGGGTTTGTGGAGAGCATACACTAACTCATTTCTCAGATCTGGTCAAAAGAGTATGGCTGATGAATAGAACCCCTGCATTGTTTGCCCAATTTACAAAAAGGAGGCCACTTCAACTGCGCCAACAATTTAAGTATAAGTCTCTTCAACATTGCGTACAATATCCTATCTGCCATATTTTGTGTCCAACTGAAACCCTTCGTCAACAACCTGATTGGCCCATATCAGTGTAGTTTCATACTACGAAAGTCGACAATCGACCAAATCTTGTTAGTTAAGGCCGAGTTTCACTTTAAACAGTAGAGCCGCCTAAAGAAGTAAGAGGAGGAATGGGTTGGTGAGGGTTCCACATAGAGTCTCCCCTTCGTATTTCTGACAAGGGCTTAGTGCTCCAATTTCTTCTTATGCCAAAGGGGGTCTCATTTATTCTGGACCAGGAAAGCGATGCTGAGATTCTATTTATCAGGCATACTTTCTCGGACCAAATCTTGGAAATGAGTTGGTACATGCTCTCTACCAAATCATTTTTTCTCCTTGAGCAGCTCTAAAGGTAGGTAGTCCTTGATTTTAGTTTAGAGATTTCTATCTTTCCTTAATTTTTTTTTGTTGGGCGAAAATCTTGATGTTCATCGCCCTTCCTTCCAACATCGAAGCTTGCGAAATCTCTCCCAATTAACAGTTTGCAGCTACCGGGCTACAAAACAGTGCCATTTTCTTCTCTAACCGCGCTCGCGTCATTTACGTGCGTGGTGATATAGCTTACCAAACTCCACCACAATACAATCCCTGTTCCAATCCGGATTTCAAATTCATGTGGTTAAAATCCCATCACCGTAAGAAAATTATCCACTATTGCTTTATTTGCCGAAGCCCCAAACTGGACAGTAATGCGTCCTTTAACGAGTTTGATGCAATGACTACATTCAAAGAATTGTATTCCTGTATCCTCACACTGAAATCACTATTACTGGCGATTGTAATATACACACTCCTGGGTGGCCAAAGCTGAAAGCTTTTTTCGGAAAACCGAAAAAAGTTCAAAGGGGCCAGGAATAACTGCAACGTGTGAAATTTCACTACGAGCAAAAATTGCGGCAAAAATACTAATATGTCCCAAAGGTAGTAACAATTTTTTGTCGCTTGTCAAAAATGTTAGAAATTCAGCCTCATACTCCACCTTAACGCATATTTATAATAGCATTCTAGCTGTCAGCTCTTTGGACAAGAGAAATCTGCTTGCTGCCCATTTTGCGGCCAGTTCAACACTTCCATACTGTGCTTTGTCTCCACCTACATCTTAGCGCGTCGAATCTTCAATGGGACGAATCCACGAATACACAAATGCTATGCTCCAGACAGCATTTGCCCAGTTCGTCTCTAAAAAAGGCGAATATTCTTCTCTTTCCTTGAACAGACCCATTGCATTTACGTCCCTTCTCTCCAAGGTCATGGAGATGCTGATAAACCATCAGCTTATGAAATATCTCGAAAAATAGATGAAAACTTCTCAACGACCAGTACGGTTTTCGTAGCAATAGGTCCACTGATGATTTGATAGCATATCTTACCGAAAAGTGGATCCAAAGTCCACACCAATCTTGCAGTTGATATTTCTAAGGCATTTGACAAAGTTTGGCATCAGGCACTTTTGTCGAAAATTCGCGCACTTAGGATCCATGAATCTCTCCTTAGATGGATTAGAAACCACCTATCGGAACGTTCAATTCAAGTTGTCTTAAATGGTTTCGAGTCTAATATTCACAAAATAAATGCTGGTATTCCCTACGTTCTGTCTCCGACACTCTTCTTCATTGTCATCAATGATTTCTTATCTAATTCAATACCACCTTGATCAAAATTTATTCAGAAAATTAAAAATACAAGTTTATTTATCTAAATCTATATTGTCCCCTTCAAAGTTATCCCCATCGACTGCAACACACTTATGCCAGTGCTTGATCCAATCCTCGAAACATTTTTATATTCGGTTTTCGGTATGTCCATCAGTGCTTCCTGCGATTTTTCCATTACTTCCTCTCGGCTGCTGAAACGCGTTCCCCGTAGTTGTTTTTTTAACCCGATTGAACAGAAAGAAGTCACAGGGAGCCAAATCAGGTAAATTCGGTGGCTGTTGCATGGTATTTGTTGCATTTTTCGTCAAAAAATTACGAATAATGATGGCACTGTGCGACGGTGCGTTATCATGGTGCAAAATCCACGAGTTTTCTGCCCACAATTATGGTCTCTTTCGGCGAATTGCTTCACGCAAACGTCTCATAACGCCCAAATAATACTCCTTGTGTACTGTCTGGCCTTCTTGCAAAAATTCATGATGCACTACACCGTTGTAATCCATGAAAACCGGGGGCATTGCCTTCTTTTTTGGCTGAAAACCACGTGGTTTTTTTGGTCTCGTCTCATTTGGTGAACGCCATTCACTTGCCTGATGTCTGGATTACGTGTCGTACTCATAAACCCACGTCTCGTCTCCAGTAATGATCTTTGATGCATATGATGAATGTGGGATCGGATTCAGCCTCGCAAATCATCTCTTTTGCGACGTCAACACGGTCTGTTTTTTGCATGAAATTGAGGTCTTTTGCCACCAACTTTGCTGCTATACGACGGAAATCCAAATCATTGACCAAAATGTCTTGGACGGATCCATAGGCAATGTTCAAGTCCTCCGTTATCTCTCTGATGGTTAATTAAATAATCTGCCACTGCGATTGACTCACGACCATTTTTGAACCGCTCGATCCACTGGTAAACGACCGTTTTCTTTAGAAAATCGTTGCCGAAACACTTTTCCAACATTTCCAACGTTCGCGCACCATTAAATCCGTTTTTTACGCAAAATACAAGTCCGTTGTTGCAAATTTAAATCCATTTCTAAAATTGTGCAAAATCGCCAACACACACAGATATAGATGTACTCTTGGCTACCTAACTTTTGCAAATGTCAAGCTATGATGCTAAGGTTTAGATGGCATATCAGCAACAGATTTACCAACTTAACAAAAAAAAACAGAACTCAAATCGGAATAATGGGAGCGCCACACGGTGGTTATTTTTGATCAAGGTGGTATTCCTTTGCTGATGACAGTTCTCTCTGCTTTTCACACTCATTCCCGGATTCACACCACTTTTCCTTGGCTGTATAATGAGAAGTGCATGCTGCAGCATTACTAAATTGGGGATCACCAACAGAGGGGAATTTAATGCTTCCAAAACACAATGCTATCTGCTATCGTTGAAGTGAAATTTAAACACCCAGCCATTGTCCATGAATGGCACTTACATCGTCGGAACCGAAAAACTTTCCATTCTCGGTATGTGTGTCAATGACAACTTATGTTGGAATGACCACATATTCGAGGTCGTCAAAAATGCTGAAAAATGTCAAGGTTTCCTCAAATGATGTTAGAAGTTCTTTTCCCCTTCTGAGCTGCATTCTGCCCTTTCAAACCTTCAACCGTAACATCCGTATCGCTATGGATGATGATGAGTAAGCTCATCATCAAGCCCACTTTCGGACGTACTCTGAAATATCGTGATTCGTTCCTAAGGCGAACAACTCTCTTGTGGAATGCGCTGGCGAGCTCTCTATTTCCTAGTCATTATAACATTCAGACATTTAAAACCAATGTACATCGGTACCTATCTTTCCTTCGCCCGCGCTATGTGCAAACATTTTAAGGGTACTGTTTGACAATGAACACAGCAGATCAAGGAGAAAGACAATGAACAAGAATTAATTTAAAGTCAGTTAAAGTGTCGATGTACACTACCGTTTCACGTTTCACCTTAAGATTATTAGTGCACTACCATCCCCTCGAATACATTGTTTTACCATCTAAAAATCAAGTTTTTGAGACTAGCAGAACGGGTCTCGGGAAATATCCTACCGTGTACTTTTTCGAGTATAATGGGAGCACATTGCTTTTTATAGACATGTCAATTGGAATCTTTTTTCTGATTTTTTAAGGATAGTATTTTTCAGACAGACAGGCCAAAATGAAAAGGTTTAAATAGATATTAGCAGTATAGTAGAATCGATTCTTAATTTCCCCAGCATGATAGTTCTCCTCTACCCAAGAAGAAATTAGCTAAAAAATATCGACGTAATCTAAAGAACTTATTCTCTCGCTTATTCATAAATATCAAGAAAGGTCAATGCTGCAGATATGTTTCATTCCTTTGTGTACGAAATTTCTGAAACTAATTAAGCCATCCATACTCTTGACATTTAAATGGCTGTGGTTATGACGAGCTAATATAATTGATTGACTTTTCATGTGATATTTGTTATTCATTCCACTCTTGTAGTGGCTTTCCCAAAAGTCAAAATTTGGCTGATTACAGTGATTTCCGCCTATTGAAGGTTGAAATGAGGGTGCTTTGAGCTCATTACAACAAACTAACAATAAGCACGCATTCAACATATTTGGAGTTTTACCTCATGACAACAATATGACTCGTGTTATTCCCACAGTTCATACCAGCCAATCTACCTCTATCGTTCTGCCGTCATTTCCATCACCACCAACCGACTTTATGTATATACAGATACCTTTGCCTGGTGCCTACCTTTAGTATCAGTCTACATTGGATTGGGTATGCCTGACGAGAACAACTACACGCTAATGAATTGTAATGTGACTTTTATGACCATATTAGCAACTCCTTCCTTCCTAATGATTGACTTTCAGTATAAATAAACCAAAAAAACCCTAAACCCCCATTAGCCTACACCACTAAATTAAAAATAAAAATATGCACAATCATCCAAATGGGTAAACGAGTAGACATATCAGAAAACTGACCTTTCTACCTATAAAATGTCATGCCCCAAGTAGTCCAAATAGCAATTCCAGGTAAAATAATAAAAACTTATCCAAATTGTGCTTGGAATTTTCCCATTATGTCGTTGAATCCTCCTGTCTTCAACATACCATATTGCTTGAGTAGTTGCAGAGATGGCAGGGACTACCGAGCAAATAAACTTGATAACGTGGCCCTTAAATCTCTCAACTCAAGGATGTCTGCCACCAGTAGACTGTAAAGAAGGATATCTTTTTCATTACATTTGCATTTTCTTATTAGTTTATTGTACAGGCATCAGGATTTCCTAAGACAAATACGGTGGCCAAAAGTCTTACGTGGCAGCGTGTAATCTAAAGGGGCAAACTTGGGCATAATGGAGCACAGTAACATTGACCTTTCTATTTCTGTGGCTTGATTGTGTCCTTTTGAAGGATTATGCTTTGTTGACGACAGGATAAAAATAACGTCAGGATTAGAATGAATGGCTTTGAATGGCTTAATAAAGAGAGGTGAAGGTTGCATTTTGATTTCATTGCGAACACAAAGAGATGAAAATGAAAAGCGATTAAGTTGCTCAGTTACGAGTATATTGTGTTATTCGTATTTATCTTCCGATGCAACAACCTGTTAGGGTAGAAATTTAATTTAAGGTTCCTCAATCAACGAGCCGTACTTCTCAGTATGTAACTGAAAGGAAATTTGGAATAGGATTAGAATTTTAACAAATACTCGTAGTACTCATTTAGGGATTTTTTTTCCTCATCCTTTCCTACTTTACTTGATTTTTAATGAGATTTTACTTTTTTTTTCCAGTTGGTAGGTGTGAAAATCTTCATAGAACTTTAAACCTAGTGCTCGTAGTAGTATGAGATTTTTACTCACTAAAAAACCCCTCCCTCTTGTCGTCTACAACTAAGCTACCTTATCAAGTAGTTTCCGTTTCAAATAATATTCGCGTGGGGCAGGTAGCTTTCCAGCAAAAGCACCTGCTAGTACCGCTATTATATACGGATGGTCCTTATCGCGCCAGATCGAACGGTCTCATTCTTTGTAATCGACGCACTAAGTTTGCCTCGTCCAGAATTTGGAGTATTTTGTTCTTACAATGACCATGAAGACGAATACGGAGTTTGCGAGCATAGTTCATTATTTCGCCCTCGACGGTAACTAGTCATAAGTCTCTGTGGATATCACTGTTTCTGATATACTATGGGGCGTTCACGATTTCTCTTAGAACTTTGTTTTGATAGGTTTGGAGAATATTTCGGTTGCTTGACTTAGAAAAACCCCAAAGTTGTGTACCGTGCGTCCATATAGGTTTAAGCACTTGCTTATAGATGAGCAGTTTGTTATGTATACTTAACTTCGAATGCCTTCCTAGTCTGAATTTATTTTCAAGTTCATCACACTTCTTTTTAACATGCGGTTTCCATTTCAGTTTTACATCTGATATCATTCCTAGATATTTTGCTTCATTTGCGTATGCTATTTGTACCGAGTCAATGAAAATGGAAGTAAAATTAACATGAGTAGATTTGGTCTCGTTGAGAACAATTCGCCAAATCTTTGTCCACACGTAGATTTTATCCAAGGCTAGCTTGACTGAATTATCTGCAGCTAGATGTGCCTACTATTATAGCTGATTCTTCCGGTATGTCTAGAGTATAGAGTAAAAACAATACCGGGCCAAGTACACTTCCTTGCGGAACTCCAGTAGCGATCTCTTTAAATTCCGAGTATTCGGTGCCATGTATAACACGAAAAATTCTGTTTTCCAGTTACGATTCCAGAATCTTACGCAGCTCTCTCGGAAGAACCTGACTTAGCTTAAAATTCAAGCCTTCGTGCCATACCTTATCGAAAGCTTGAGACACGTTAGGAATCATCTTTTTCCCCTCTAAGGCTTTCTCAATTTCATTCGTAATTCTATAAACCTGGTCAATTGTGGAGTGCCTAGTTCTAAAACCGAATTGATGCTAAGGAAGTAGACATCTCTCTTCAATGACCGCTTGCAAAAGCTTCAATAAGAGTTTTCTAAATATTTTAGATATTATCGGCAGAAGCGATATGGGTCTGTAGGACTTTTTTTCGTTTAGAGAATTGCCTGGTTTAGGGACCATTATAAATTCGGCAACTTTCCATTGGCTTGGAACATTTAATAATCTTAGCGCGGCATTTATAAGTTAAAGCAGTTTGATCAGGGCTTTTTTGGCAACGTCTTGAGAATTTGACCAGTTATTAAATCATACCCAGGAGCCCTGTTATTTTTCAATTTTTTAATTGCTTGGTTAAGTTCTCCTAGCGACACTGTTCTTATTCTAAAGTTGTCCGATGCCGTTATTATATAAATAGAACCTCCTGTTAACGTCTGTCCATCAAAAGGTTTAAACGTTTCTTCGAGGTGTTTGGCAAATAAAGCCGCCTTCTCTTTATCCGCTTTTGCCCATTCGCCATTATTTTTTCTTATGGACGGAAATTGCATTTGAGGCTTTTTGATTGCTTTCATGGCTTTCCAGAGGGAGTAATTTGAACTTCTTTCGGCAGTCAGACCTTCGAGATATGTAGAGATGTTCCGATTTTTTGTAATCTCGTATTGCATCTTTAAATGGGCCCCCGCCCAATTATCAAGACTTCGCCCATTAATGACGTTGTCTAATAAAAAAGCGGGGGCAGAGCATATTACTGGTCTTATAGTAAACATCTTCAGATTACAGCCTCTGAATGGTTGCTACGATTTGACCAGTTACAAGTTGCCGGTCATAGGTCTTGTTGGTGGCTTGACCACCGGTAGTCCACACCAGGACTTAAATCACGGTACCATGGGAGTCAGGAGCCCCCCGGATTTCGGTTTGGGCCTGACTTGTTAGAGGTAGGCCCCCTTGTGGGAGCGTCATGGTGGCTGCAGAGTTGCAAAAAAGTACTGGGTGCTGTGACCCTAAGAACTGCAAGAGTTTTTAGGTCGGTCTCGACTCATACCAAGGGTGGAACTTGTGCCTCCAACACAGTTCCGAATTGGTATCAAAGAATTGAAGGAGATCGAAGGCAAGGCGTATCCTTGCTCCCTATGGATGCATGGGCATCTCATAAACGTAAGGTCTTATGACGGGTGGTTTACGTTAAAAATCCAGGAACGTTCTGCATCTTTAAATTTGTTGCATTAGTGGTTCAATATTTTTTATGCTGCGGAGCACGGGATTGTTACCATCTTTTGCACGCTCTCCTCTTTTCTCTCACTAGTTCTTTTATTTCCAGCGGATGTTTTATTTCACTACTTGCTTCATCTTTTATCCTAGTGGGAGTATTGTTCCAGGCAGCGTTCAGCAAGACTTTGATGAATCTGTCGACTTCGTCTTCCATTTCGTTTTGTGTTTTTAGCGACACGTTATGTTAGTTTTGTTGTTAGTTAATCTAGGCGCCACTTCTTTCTTAAATATGCTTAGTGTCAAAATGACTGGTGAGTGATCTGAGGAGAGATCAAAACATTCTTCAATATTTGTAGAAATTAAACAACGTGTCTCTCCAGCCAGCTCGATCTCTAAGTTACTGCCTTGTGCAACAAGTTTGTTGAGGTCAACTTCCAACTGTATGCGGCATTTTAGGTAAGGTCTTTTTATACAGCGGTTCCCCACTGGGGTGGAATCGAAGAGCCTTTCGATTGAAGCACTGGTGTCCATGTGTTCTGTATGACCAAGCCATCTTAATCGCTGTAATTGAAGCTTTTCATACCTTCTCCTCTACACTTCGTCCTGAGTAGCCGAATGTGTTTGACAGGGATGCCAAGACCATACTTGGCTCTGAGTTGCTCGTCTCTATAGGCGCTGTCGACAAATAAGCCGTGTGAACATATCTTATTGGTGGCTCTTGAAAGGCGAAAAGCGAAAAGAACGAATTTCATTGACATTTAAGACGATCTGTGAAACAGACAGCGCGCGCTTGCGAATTTGCTTTGCTTCAAGTTTTTACTCTTTCTTTGTTCTTTGTCATCGCCAGCCGCTGCCGCCTGCCAAGAGTCACCAATAAGTAAGTATTTAAATATTGTTAAATTAGATTTATGAAGTTTCCTTTTTAAGCAAATAAACCCCGAAATAAACTGTGGATTACGGAAAAAGGGCGTTTTATTTTGAACGGTGAAGAACGGAGCAACGACAGGCGCCGTTATATAATTTTTTTTATTACTATATTTTATTCTTAATATTTAACATTTCATATATATAGCTACAATAATTACATCAATAATCATAAATAAATATATATGATAGATCTGGTATCAAAAAATATTCTTATGTTATACATGTTTTTTTTTTTTTTAAAAAAGAACTTTGTAAGAATCCGAACGCAGAAGTAAATCAAAGACCAACGCTCTGCTTGACTGTCTCTATTTTATTATTCTTCTCCAACGGTACATTCCCGGGGCTTTTATAGTCTTCGCATACATTCGAATCACAGTACTTACATCGTCTTATATTACAGATTTGGAGACATTTCGGGTAAATCACACGATCAGATGGCAATATATGTGGTATTTCAAAAGAGGGAATAAATACAGTCTTGCGATCAAGTATGACAGCAAGAAAAACAAATTTATTTTTTTGACTACAACTTAACACTCAAGTTGGGATTACTGTTGCACTGTTAAGTTTTTAGGAAAGATTTTTGGACTCAGTGGTTACTTCGCCCGATGGGTGGTGTTGTAACCGTAACCGTAACCTTAAAGTAAATTTTGGTTATGAATGCACTTGTCATTAACTTTAAATTTGTTGATAGGTATTACTGAATTTTATTTGACTTTAAATTTGTTTTTGTTCAGCATTCACCTCTTCTCATCAATTGACGTAAAGGATTTTTTCCTAATTTCGGATTACAAAGTTCCATAATCCAAGGAAATTATTGAAGGGTGGTGTTGCTGATAAAAGTTCTAAAACTATAAATACACAGTTCAATGAAATGTAAAATAAACAAACAAAGAATATTGTACTCTTAAATTTGTAAACAAACACACTTATGATAAAATTCTCATGACCTAAAAAATTGCATAACACCTTGATCAAGAAGTTCCCGGCGGACACCACCGTGTGGCGCTCCTCAGCATCATAGCTTGACATTTGTAAAAATTACGTAGCCAAGAGTACATCTATATCTTTGTGTGTTGGCGATTTTTTTCAATTTTGAGAAATGGATTTAAATTTGCAACGACGAACTTGTATTAAATTTTGCGTAAAAAACGGATTTAATTGTGCTCGAACGTTGGAAATGTTAGAAAAGTGTTTCGGCAACGATTCTCTAAAAAAACGGTCCTTTACCAGTGCCACGAGCGCGAGCGGTTCAAAAGTGGTCATGAGTCAATCGAAGATGATGAACGCAGTGGCAGACCATCGACATCGAAAACCGACGAAAACATTGATGAAGTAAAAGAAATGTTGGTCAATAACCGCAAATTAACCATCAGAGAGATAGCGGAGGACTTGAACATTGCCCATGGATCCGTCCAAGACATTTTGGTTAATGATTTGGGTTTCCGTGGTGTAGCAGCAAAGTTAGCGCCAAAAGACCTCAATTTCTTGCAAAAAAGAGACCGTGTTGACGTCGCAAAAGAGATGATTTGCGAGGCTGAATCCGATCCCACATTCATCAAAAGGATCATTACTGGAGACGAGACGTGGCCGTAGGTTTATGAGTACGACACGCAATCTAGACATCAGGCAAGTGAATGGAGTTCCCCAAATGAGCCGAGACCAAAAAAACCACGTCGTTTTCAGTCAAAAAAGAAGGCATGGTTTTCATGGATTACAACGGTGTAGTGCATCATGAATTTTTACCAGAAGGCCAGACAGTAAACAAAAATTATTACGAGTGTTTGGGCGTTATGAGAGGTTTGCGTGAAGCAATTCGCCGAAAGAGACCATAATTGCGGGCAGAAAACTCGTGGATTTTGCACCATGATAACGCACCGTCGCACAGTGCCATCATTATTCGTAGCTTTTCGACGAAAAATGCAACAAATACTCGTACCATCCAACAGCCACCGAATTCACCTGATTTGGCTCCCTGTGACTTCTTTCTGTTCAATCAAGTTAAAAAACCACTACGGGGAACGCGTTTTTTAGCAGCCGGGAGGTAGTAATGGAAAAATCGCAGGAAGCACTGATGGACAGACCGAAGACCGAAAACCGAATATAAAAAATGTTTCGAGGATTGGATCAAGCGTTGGCATAAGTGTGTTGCAGTCAATGGGGATTACGTTGAAGGGAACAATGTAGATTTAGATGAATAAGCTGGAATTTCAAATTTTCTGAATGCATTCTGGGAACTTTTTGATCAAGGTAGTATGTTAAATTAACATAAGAGGGAAACATTTACGCAAAATAAAAGAATCATTTTTAGAACGTTGAAGTGAACACTTGATTTTATATTGTAAAAAGGTAGTTTTTCTTAACACAGTACATTTTTTGTCAAAACAGTTGTTACTGTGCAATCCGATTTAGAGGATTTAATCAACACAGTTAAAAAGAAAGAGAATTAATAACCAGCACCGAACATTTGATTCTTCCAGCCGGATATAGAATTACCTAATAGACAATTCAAAATCTCTACATCTAAATGTGTGTAATACAAAGTTTGAAATTTTAAAAAACTATAAAAAATGAAAATTAACTTAGACTTAAATCAACATATGTGAGTGTCCAGTGAAACACCTCAAACAGCATTAATTGCAACAACACCATCGGCATTAGCGGCATCCGCACCACAAGTATCTGCAACCACAACAGCGGTATCAACATCAACAGCAGAAATATTAGCAACGATATCATCATCCACAGCAGCGGTACCAGCAGCAACAGTAGAACCTAAAGCAGCATACATCCATACAAAACACTGAAAGGTAGAACACAAATTGAGTACCAACTGTTTTATATAATATTGTTCTTGTTCATAACTTACATAAAAAATACATAAAAAAATTGAAATGTCTGCTGAACTCCTTACTGATGTTTTGGTGCAAGTCAAGAGAGACTTCGCCAACTTTAAGAAAACGGGCGAATCCCGTCGTTCCTTAAATTAGCTCTCTAGAAGACTTTTGTTGTTGGAAGCGAATCTAGCGTCAGCACAACGGCACTACGAAGCAGGCAGGAGCGTTGAAAAACTGGAGGAAAAGAAAAAAAACTAGAATTAATTTCAATTATGGAACAAACTCGGGAAACTTACCTTGAGTTCAGGTGTGAGTTGCTTGATAGAATAGATAAGTATTCTATCGCGCAAAGTTCTCTTTCAGAAACAACGTTGGCTACAAGTATTTCCCAAAACAAAGATATCCGTCTCCCAAAAATCAACATTCCTGAGTTCTCTGGCTGCTACACGAAATGGCACTCGTTCAACGATATTTTTGTATCGCTCATTCATTGCAACATGTCTCTCGAAAGCATCTAGAAGCTCCACTACCTAAAGTCAAGTCGCTCAGGAGAAGCGGCGAGACTTCTGCAACATTTGACGCTAGACGCAGGGAATTATGAGAAGTCATGTGAACTTTTGAAGGCATGGTATGACTACAAACGTGTTCTAGTGAGCTCACAGTTGCAATTCTTTTTCTATCAAGCGACACAAACGAAGGAAACGTTGAGGAAATCTTACCCTGGTTGTTTCGTCCATCATAATAGAAGGGATTGTCGTCACAATAAATGTAAAAAAATAAGTCACATAGCGGCTGTTTGTCAACCTAATCGTAGGTAAAAAAATAAATACATAATTCCATAGAACAAATTCATTTTAGTGGCTCAGTCGCCTAAATGTTCGGTTTTGAGAGTGGAATCAACGCCATGGATTATGGTGGATGTCGCTATTAATGGGCGGGATGAGATTCCAGGTCGACGCGGGGTATCTTGTTGACTAGTTGGACTAGAAGGATTTCGGCAATTGGGATAACCTGAATGTTTAGCCACAACCAAATGCCTTCAAGCATATGGGGGAACACCAATCAAGTTAGAAGGTGAACTGAACGTGGAGGTAACCTATGAAAATACCAAACATCAAGTGAATTTGCTCGTAGTTAAGAGTTCTGGTGCCAATATCTTGAGGCTAAATTAGTTTAAAGCTTTCAGCTTAAAAATTCAACATTCAATTTTACAAATTAAGTCAAATGCTTCTCTCCTCAACGAATCCTCAAATTGTATGCAACCGTCACCTGCTGCCTCGACCTCGGGATTTGTTTCATAAGCTTCGGGGAGGAAAAGCCCTTACCAAGATTGACCTGTCGGAAGCATATCTGCAGATCGAGTTGGGCCAAGCGTCCAGAGGTTACGTGGTAGTCAATACACCTTTTCCTTTTGGTCTCTTACGGTTCAATCGATTAAATTATGGTGTGAGCAACGCACCAGGGGGCTTTCAAGGGGTCTTGGAACAATTGTCGGCATTTACATCGGCGACATAGTCATCACGGGCGCATCGTAGGAGGAGCAGCTGCAAATCTTGGAAGAGGTTCTAAAGAGATTAGAGATTCGCAGCAGAACTCGAATATCTGGGACACGTGCTCAATTCTAGGGGTATTAATCCCTCCGAAAAACAGTTGGGCGCCCTCCGAAACCTACCTCTATCAACGAATGTGAAAGAATTGGAAGCAGTCATTGGTAAACTAAACTATTATAACTAGTTTATTTCGAAGTTTTCGTAGGTGGCTGGTCCATTAAATGTGTCAAATTTGCATGGTCTAAGCAAACAGCGTTCGAGAGTTTGAAAGACAGCAACTCGGCTAGCGCATTTTGATGATACGCTACCAATCATTTTGGCAACTGATGCCTCGAGTTATAACATTGGAGCAGTGGTCTCACATCGATATGCAGATGGTACGAAAAGACCGATTGCGTTTGCCTCTAAGAAATTGGACCGTCACCAGGAACTCTACAGTCAAGTAGAGAAGGAGGCGTTGTTGATAATTTTTGGCGTAAAAAAATTTCATTGTTTTCTATATGGCCGCATCTTCGAACTGCAGACTGATCACAAGCCTCTGACTGCGATATTCAATCCCAGCAAGCAGATTCCCTAAATGACCATGCGACGTCTTCGAAACTGGGCTTTAGCTTTAATGACATATACTTACCACATTAAGTACCATCCTACAGCCAAGCATGCCAACACAGATGCTCTGCCATGACTTCAAGTGGACACAGATGTGTCTTTCGACAGACTAGATGACAACTTCCACAAAGTCAGCACTCTAATTCTGGAAGATTTGGACAGCACTCCAATTAATGCAGCAGTTATTGAAGATTTTACCGCTAATTACAGATTACTGAAGAGGGTTTCTGCATACCATATATCGAGAATGGATGGCCGCATCCATTTTTTGACCGTAAGTTGATACTGTCTTTTCATAATAACGTCATTCTCTTGACTTCAGATTATGATCGTATCATTATCCCGGAAGCCCTGCAGCCCAGAGCGCTGAAATATATTCACGAAGGTCTATGGGGCTGTTCACGAATGAAGCAATTATCACGGCGGTATATCTGGTTCCCAGATATGGGTAAGTGGATCGAGAAATTAGTAGCCAACTGTGTCATATGCCAAGCATCAACATCGGATCCAAAAAAAGAATACGTGAGTTGGTAACTATCAGAGTAACCTTGGGAAAGGATCTATTTAGATTTTGCGGGTCCATTCTTCAGCAAAATGTGGCTGATTTGCGTGGATTATTTTTCCTAGTTTCCGTTTCTGTGGTTTACTTTCTATGGTGACGTGGGAGTCTATAATAAAGGGTTTGCAAATAGTTTTCGCCAACGGGGGACTTCCAAAGACGATTGTAATGGTCAACTGTACGCAGTTTACCGCTTAAATTTTTGTGGAATTTTGCCACTACTATTCAAATGAACATTGGAGAACAGCACCGTTTCATCCAGCATCCAACGGTCAGGACGAAAGGTTTGTGCGAACTTTCAAAGAAGTTTTCAAAAAAAATTTCGTGGAGGACAAGAATACAGAGGTAGCAGTCAACATGTTTCTCTCAACATATCTACAAATCGAAGCCGAATCCAATTTCACAGAAACCTGCTTTCGCGTTTTCTACCAGGCCAACATAAAATGTCTTTCTCTAGACAAAAATTTAATCAAAATGTGTTAGCACGACAGTTCAAGAAGTCGGAGAAGTGGTGCAAAGGAGTAATTACTCGCGTTTTGGGAAGTAAAATGTACGATATTCAGACTGATGAAGGATACATAAGACGTCATCAGAACCAATTATGTTTACTCAAGCATCAACCAGAAGCAGATTTTACTTTCATTGGAAGTTCAGAAACTGAACCAAGTTCTAAACGAGAGCCAACAGAATGTAAAGATAAATCTAATATCCTTCAATTTTCTTCATTTTTTAGGCAAAACAATTGTGAGAATTTCCTTGACAACATTGTGAATGAACCAAAGCATGAATCACTGGAGCAGGTCTTGCATCCATCATCGGAAGTTAGTCAGCACGCTTCCACCAGTTTCGAAACTGATTCATCAGCTGCTCAGCTCGAGTTCAGAAGATCCAAGCGAACTAAGGTACCGCCTGTGAGGTTTCCTCAAGGATGCTGACATGCTTTGCATCCTTGTAATTGAAGCTGAGGAATTGTAGTAATTGTAACTTTAAAGTAGATTTTGGTTATAAATGTACTTGTCATTAACTTGATAGGTATTACTGAATTTGATTTGACATTAAAGTTGTTTTCGTTCTGAATTACGAAGCCGAGTGTTCACCTCTTCTCATCAGGTGGCAGCCAACATTTATTGGGGAGACTGTATTATTAATATAATTGGACTTATTGTTGTATTCTAGGCAACCACTGAAAAAGAGAATGTCTTTCCCTCACAGTTGGTATTGAAAATCGAACTGTCCGATTTGGAAGCCAATACAGTACTTTTGTTTTCTCCTTGTTATCCTTATCATGTGTTTTTGAGCAACTAGTGCCTACCTAATTATATTCCTATGTATACCTCCCCAATAAACCATGCAGTTTTATATTTTAGATTGAATTAGCCCAGAGTTAGTAAGAAATAACGAGAGCAAAGTGGTATACATACATAAGATGTACTTACGTTGTTTTAAGTAAATACTTTGCAAGTAGCAAGGAGTGGCCATTAAAGTTCATTTTACTATCAAATGCAAGGCCGCACAATAAATAGGGCTAACTAGTATTAGTATGGTACATGATTACAACCTGTACTACATGGTATGTTTTTTTTTTTGTGGCTGCGACATAGAGTGTGTAATCTTCGAACGATACTGGTAGCTCCAGGCACTAGCATACACGATTCATACCCCTGACTGTTGCAATGTTAGGAGCCTACGTACTAAACCATGTCCTCGCTGTTTTAGCACGTCATACCTATTCGATTCAGCGGAGTTCTTTCTGCACACCGGTTATAAACTTACAAATTTCCGCCCAGTTTACCTCTGATCGTAACATACTCGTATGTTCGACGAAGGACTCGTTTCGTACGTTTCTTCTTCTTTCTTCGAAACGACTGCAATAAAATATTGTATGCTCCGCATCTTCGTCGTCATTTGGACACAATGAAGACTTATTGTGTCCAAAACGGTACAAATATTTACGGTACCCCTCGTGACCGGACAAGAACTGCGTGTAGGTAGTAGTTGCAGTTCCCATGTGCCCGGTTTAGCCACACTTCTATAGACTGAATTAACTTATAGGTGTATCGGCCTTTTGTGGTGCTGTGCCATCTATTCCAACACCTAGCTATTGAGGTCATCCTTCGCTCCTTTTTAATCCTTTTTATTTCATACGTTTTTACGTGGCGGTTTGACCCAATTTTGTTGTATGGCTAAACAGCTGGAGTACCATTCCTACTATAACATATCGTTCGAAAGCCACATATCGTTCTTGATGCGCATAGTCTGTATGACGAGGATAGTTTTTTCTTAGCATCCTGTCCAGCTGATCACTCTTGAAAGTAACACCCTTCTAGTATAACCAAGTCCACCGATGTTTGGTAGAATTCCTAATAATGCCGCTTGTAGTAAAGATGCCTTCTCGCTGGCATAGAAGACATGTGATGAAAACTGCAGTCTATTATCTAAATTTACTCCCAGGTATTTCAGTGCTCCTTTGGACCGAACTGTTTGGCTTTCAGCCGAGAAGGTTGCATATTCCACGGTCTTACGATTGGTTATTCAAATCGTTTTATGGTCAGCAAGTTCAAGTCCAGCTGAACATATCCAATCTGTTATTTGCATAATAGCAGCATTTGTAGCAGATTCTAGTTCGTGAATGTGTTTGGCGACCTTAACAATAGCAATGTTATCAGCGAAACCTCTTGTATGAACTCCTCGTGGCTGAGTCAGATGCAGTACTCCGTCGTACATAATGTTCCACAATAATGGGCGCAGTACTGATCCCTGTGGCACTCCTGCAGAGACTCTGTAATATTTGATACCATCTTCTGATTGATATGGAAGCTGCCTATTGTTGAGATAGCTTCTTACTATCTTAAGTAAATAGTGTGGTGCTCTTGTTATGGATAACCAGCTTACGGAGTTAAAGGCATTCTTAAAATCAAGTGTTACCACTGCGAAATATTCCTTTCTGCTCCATGGCCATCCTTCCCCTTCTATCGCCTTAGTCGCAATGTCTACTACCACTTTTGCGGCATCTATGGTAGACCGCGATTTTCTAAAATCAAATTGGCGATTTGATAAATCACCTTCCTCAGCTGCTGACAATAGTCTTTCGCAAATGATACGTTTCAGAATCTTGCCCAGGGTATCTAGAAGATGGTTCACCTGGCGGCTTATTTCGCTTTGGCAGGAGTAGCAAATGTTGTTTTTTCCATGGATCTGGAAAAATTCCATCCTTTATACATCTCTGGTATTTTGTTATGAACAGGTGCTTTAACAGCCTTATTTGCAATTCCGTCGGGCCCAGGCGCCTTATTGTCGTCTATTTTTCTGCATGTCTTGATCAGTTCGTCCGTTGATATCTGTGGGATTTCTGCTTCCCTGTTGGCTTACTCGGTATAATGTGTAAGAAGTATGTGAGTAAAAGCAATTGCACGTTCCCAGCTAGATTGAAATACGTCATTTTAGTTTTACTGCTTACGACAAGTTTGGGAGTTCTAAACTATTGCCTAAGCATTTCCAGATAGTATTTGTTCATCGGATAAACGATACTGAGCGTCCATTCATATGGCATGCGATCTTCTGACCTGATCTCAGAAATGAGTTGCTGCATGCACTCCATAAAGTCATTTTCAAACGGCCCGTAAGCCGTTGGATCCAGTAGCTTTGCCGGATTAAGGCTTAGACATTGTTTGCCTTACTTCGGTTTGGTCAGGTGGACGAAAATTTTACTGTCATTGTCTAAGTTGAATGGTCTATTCGGCTTGACGGCGGGATGGTGGGCTTCTTCCCAAATGTCTGCAGAAAATGTTGTTCTATATTTAGAGCACTGACTATTACAAGGTTTCCTTCTTCACCTCTACAGGCTTCTATACGGGTTTCCCTTCCTTGACATGTTCTTTTTACCTATTGGTAAAACTTACGTATGTTATTCCTGGAGTACTGCCTCTCAACATCTTTGATCCCGCGTTTCTTGCGCTCTTTTTTCTTCTTCTTTGGAAACCGATGTTTTTCCTGTCCATTCTGCTGATAGAGCTTATGAATGGCTTTCGCGCTTTGTTGAGGCGTCGCATCGTACGCTTCTTGTTTAGCTTGATGTGATTAGCGGCATTCTTCATCAAACCAGGAATTTCCCGGTGGTGATAGGGTGAAACCCATCTTGTCAGTTTCGGTGTGACTGATGATACCTTAGAAGCGTTGCCGCTTGGTACTTGATGCTGGCGGCAAAGGAGTTATTGAGAGATTTCGGGATACGCGTTCGGCATAGATTCTGACGGCTTTTTGCGATTGCAAGTTTTCCACGTTATGTCTTCTCACATCAGTTTTTCTTGGTTGTGGCGCTTGGGAGATCCGCATTCGTACCTCGACTACATCAAGGTGGTGATCCGAGTCAATGTTGGCTGCCCGGAACGTGCGGACGCCCAGAATACTGAAGGCCTACCTTACATCTATCGCAATGTGATCAATCTGATTTAGCGTTTCATGATCGGCAAACCGACATGTTTGCTTGTGTATATGGAGATGGGAAAATCTCGCCACAAAGTCAATAAACCTAATTCCTTTGCTAGACGTGGTGTCGTGTAGGCTATGCTCTCCAATTGTACTATCAAAGTTGTTCTTCTTTCCCATTCTGGTGTTAAAATCACTTAGAATGATTTTAACTTCATACTTCGAACATTGCTCATATGTCTTGTCGATGAGCTCGTAGAAACATTCTTTGGTAGCGTCGGCCCTGTCTTCCGTAGGGGCATGGCGCATATTGGGGGGAATTTAGACTTTTAGAGGATTATTATTAGATGCTCGTTCGTGTTTCGGAAGCTTAAGACCTCTTGCCAAAGTTTTCCGCATATGGCAAATCCGCATCCGAATAAGCGCCTTTTCTTTTCCCAATAGCAATAGTTATATATCACAGTTTTTCATCCTCTTTATGTCAGCCCCATCCTATTGTACTTGCTGTATGGCTGTGATATCTGCTTGAAAGCAACATCTGAACATTCCACGTGCAGATCCGAAGGTCCTTGTCTTTAAACGTTTGCAAGTGTCGTCAACCGCGAATCCATTTTTATCCGAGCCAATTAGTTGTTTATTAAACAAGAGCGGAACTTGATTACTGACTGTGGACACCAAACCCAGATAATCAAGATCTATGCTCCAATAACGCGAAACGGTGAGTAGGAGATTATAAAGTGGTCTCGAATGAACTACAACCAAGTCAGCACAGAATTTTTCATGATTAAACTAAAAAACAGCCACCGGAATTCCGGTTGCTTATGTAATATTAAGTCGATTTCCCCAGTACTCAGTCTTCGGATCGATTTTGAAATATAGGCGGATTTTTACCGACGGCTCCAAAGTCAATCAAGAATATGACGCAGGCATCTTAGGCCTACTCGATTGACAATTTGTCTAAGTCTTCTATCGTAGACATATGAAGTCCTGATGGGATTTAGTTATATTATGAAGAACAGCTGCAGGTGGCAAAGTATCTTGTTTTACAATGAAACGATTGCCAACCCTCTCCCCATTTCTAAGTTGGTTCGAGAATATAAGGTTTTTCTGAAACTCATTCACAGAAACTTGTCTGAGGATGCAGATCCTCTTTGAACGCATTTGGAAGGCTGAGTTCACCATATCCTAATTGGATTCTAGGCCATAATAGGACGGTACGAAATAAGTTGGCCCATAAACTCATTAACAAAGGCTCAGAGGAGGACTTGTCAGGCCATGAACCTCAGTTTCCTTATGAGCACAATTGTAGCAATGTACAACTCTCCAGACTGCACACAGGCCAAACGAATTCTTCCGTGAGTCTCCAAGAACGGCTTTTTCGCTGTTCATGGGCAAGAACGACTGCAAACTTTTTACTGCGGGTACCACGCTTTTGATAAGCACCTAAATTTGCTAAGCATTAGTGAAACCAGCTCCGGCGACGCGTCGCCTGCCCAGATAGTGATCTGCAGAGAATTTCTTTGTAAACGTCCAGCGTACGTTCGTACTAGAATGTAGTAAGCGGTAGTACTGTATGCACTTTACTTTTAAGCAGTTATTTAGCTTTCTTCGAAGTACAGAACAATTTTATTTACAAAAGTATTAAAGAAGTACAGTAGGCACAATGTAGGGGCTGCAGGGTAACATCAACTAAGTCAAACAACTGGAAAACGATGCTCCTGCCTGCAGAGTATTTAAGTCTAGTCCCATTGCACGAAGCAGCTGAGAAAGACCACATCTATAGAGGAATCGTAACAAACTCGGCGTGCAAAATCAGAGGCAGCTGGTTAGATATCGAACTACCTGGTGGGATTGGTTAAGGTCCTGCTCCATTTCGTAGAAAAAAAAATCAAAAGAATCTTTGATTTCTTAGTAGGATTTCTAGGACTCATGACTTTCCGAGACGTGCGTCGTACTTGTTAAATCCTGCCATTATTTGTTACTTATACACGATACGCCGAGTTCATATAATCCAGTCATATCAACGAAATGCAGCATCCTCATCTACCCTGTTGATCAATGCTGGATTGGATCAGCAAAGGAAGCACCAGGTAAGAAAACGTTGCTGGATACGCACAGTGAATCTCTAACGAGCTGTAGTAAAGTTCACATATTGGACTAGGCAGGGAGTTTATTGTACATAGGTCTCCACTCTAAAACTGTGTACAAATATCCTGTTTCAAATTGAGTGCAGAAAAAAGCTCCCACAAAACAACAACAACAAAAAAAGAAACGACGACATCTGTCGAAATATCTGCAAATAGAATTCCTACACAAACTATGTTATGCCGGCGGCTTAAATGTATTCACACATTGCGAGGCAATTTTACGCTTGACATGATCTAACATTCGTACACAAACCAACTGACATTCCACCTCCGTCTGCATCTCATCCAGCTGAAGTGTCTGTCACTCAAAAACCAATTACAGGAAATTTCATTAAGTTCTTTGGAATTTTAAATTATTTTGCGCCCTTTCGTAGTGAAATGCCGTCAGTGGTTGCAACTAAAACGAAATTTCCACCACACCCATCAAGACATCGCTCTCTTGCAGCAGTCTTTCTTCTCCTGCTCAATTCGCATCCCTTAAGCCATAGTTAATAGCCCAAGACCCATAAATCTGCCTGCAAGACGTCGCTCGTCGCCTTGACATTAGACAATGTCAAGTGGATATGTGGAACGTTCAGGTGGGAAAAACAATGATAAATGGCGAATGTATCCGTATCTAAAAGTTACGTGTATCTGCAGAATGCACATTCGAAAATGTGTTTCCATTTCCTCATTTTTTTTGTTTGTCCCATTTTCATAGGAATATGGGGAATGGAAATTATCTTTTAACAGTGGAAACTGCGCGCTTATAAACATCTTTCCTTCGTGTGCTGTTTGAGTTTTTATCCTTTGCTCTTACCATATGCTGGAACAGTGTTTTCCTTTCGAAAACAAGTAAAACACCAAAAATGCAAAAATACAAATACGAGTAAAAAAAAAACGCCCGAAGATACGCAAGCAAATGCAGTATACTGCATTAACAGTTGCATGTTGGAGTTGTTGTTAGTCATTCTTCAAAGGTCTGAAACACGAGAACGGCGGCAACAATTTTCGAAAGAACATCCCGGAATCTAGCTCGAGGTGGTGCGCACTTCTTTATTTCTATGCTCGCCTGAATGACAAGCAAGGAGAGCACATTAAGTCAAGTAGTTATAAAAATAACACTCACTTGGTAGCACTTGGAGGGAATATTTCAAATTCCTGACAGGGATGTCACTTGGTGGCGGTACGCGCAGTAATGCACGTCAAGATGATGTGATGCTTTAGATGTTGTGTTTTAGAGCTCTTTGCTGAAGTTCTTATGCAGCGTTTAGAGTAAGAAATTTTCTCAACACATACGGATATTCCAGACGAATTCACTTATGCAACTAAAAAGATCAACCTCCTTGGGCCAGAACGGTGAACGGTTCTCTGGGAGAGTAATTTATGCACAATGAGCCGTCTTATAGTTTAAGCAAGCTACTGGTATATGGTGTAAAGGTATATGGAACTACAAGACAAGTACGGCGATAGGGTAATGTGAATTGCTGAGTCCTTTTAACATGCAATTTCGCAAAATTTGGCTTAACGTGATAATGAGGACAAATTATGGAAGTTTCAAATCATGACTGAGATTTACGATGCGTTTGGTGCACGATGTCACCATAATTTTGAATATAAGATGCATAGACTTCTCATCAAGGCACGTGTGGCGTCAATTTGGCATGTTAACCGCTTCAGACTTTGTTGATGGGACCCTTTTCAGTATAGTTCCAAGCCTATAAATTCCACCATTGGCCAGGTGCTTACATTACAGTAGATTTGAGGGTCGGTAATGATTTTACTGCGATCCACTGTCAGGGACAGTCTTTTAAAAATTTGTAGAAGAACCTTCCTATGCGGGTGATATAGACGTTATCAGCAGCACACAACAACCTCTTTGTGAAGCATTTGCAAGTATTGAAGCAGAAACGGCCCAGATGAGGATGAGTCTAGCTATAGGTAGAAGACTTTTTCTACCTAGGATTCGGAGTTAATATAAACAACGGTACCTCCTTAGACCTCATTCCAAGAGTTATTCTTGCCAATTTTTGTTTTTCGGGCTCAGAAGGTAAATAATTGGGCAGTAGAGTCATCTCTTTTCCAAATAGCGCCCTAGAAACATTGATTGTCCTAGTCTTGCTCTAGACATAGACTTTATCAAACAAGATGAGGAGGCACTCGGTCGATTTTAGGGAACCCTACACCGAATTCATTGTCTTAGATGACTGAGGTGTGTAGAGCGGTATGCCGAAGAAAATCGACGACGTGGCTCATACAACAGTGCGGAGTGGCAGAAATGCCGGATTTTTTTGTGACAGAAAAGCGCCACACCGGCTTAAGGGACTGTTATACACGAAAGTCTTCGTTTCAGCTACAAAAGAGGCTTCGCAGTGCTATAAGAGATGTATAAAGTTAAAAAGATAGCGAAGGACATGACAATGTTACGTGTGTCAGCTGTTGTGACTAAACGTGATCTTATGTATGCGCATTAGCAGATGTCTCCATATTATAAGACCATAGTGAGCGCACTTCAGGCTTAGCAAATTTGCTTGGAAAATCCAAGACCAGTAAAGGTTCACGTTCCAGCTAGGATTCAAAGAAGAGACTACCTCACTAACAAGTTGATCTAAAATACAGCTCAGTATTGAATGGTACTAAGGTTCACAAATTTAACCAGCCGAAATAGAAATACTTGAAACCTTGTTCCATTTACCAGACTTAAACCTACCTTCTCCATCATTTTTGTTTATGATGGCCGTGGTGGTGCGAAAAATTTGTTAAGGTAATCCTCATTTACTTGTATCCTCAGAAAAGCAAGCTTTAGAACGATGCCTTTTTATTGCTAAATTAAAGTATCGTGTTTACTTGGCAAAGAAGGCGACTGTAGGATGAGGACTATTGCAGAGGCTTCTCTTTTTTTTTTCTTCGTAGGAACAAAGCAGTAAAGTAAAGATCTAGTCCAATGTACCCGTTGATGAGTAAGCGCCTTAGTGAAAAGGTGCCTGTAATATTAGTACCTACCACGTCAGTGACGAGCGTGGGCCAGACAATCCCAGAGGTAACGTTCCGCGGTGTCATCATCGTAACTAGCCTTGATGACTGTTGCATTACTTATGCCCAGCACACGCATGATGCCAGCAAACATCCAGGACGGAAAAACGCTGACTTTTTATAGACGTTAGAAAGTATTCGTTAGGTCTGCCGGCAATCTGAAAAGACATGCTATCTGCAGTTGTGCTCATAAAAAAACTAACTACAAATGCAATCCTAATGCAGTTGGTCCCAACGTAGGTTCGGGTCTTGTAAAATTCTCTTCTGAACCTCACACGGCAGATTCATCGGAAATACCATTTGTGACCTGGGACCCAAATAATACTTAGTGGATTCAGCCTGCCGGCTGCAAACTATCTTGGAAGTCATAAGACGATTCAGCAAGGCTCTAAGAGCAGCTTGGCTATTGTTCTCTCCACTGATTTTTCACAATATTGCCATCAGGATTGGGTATATTTTCGCTTGGAAAGCAGACGTGAATTTTCCTACCGAGGAATGAAATCTAACTTTGTCGTACCACAGAAATTCCGGTATCCTAGTTCGATTTTGGAGCCATCCCTGAATACACCACTATATTCCTTTCCGACAGGTAAAGTCGATTTCGTATTTTTTTAAAACAGGTATTCTGGTGTCATTGCACCCGACGGCATGTTAATAAGACCGGGATCCAAAGGCAGGTGATGCACAACGTTATCAAGGCTCCAGTGCATGATGTGCCAAAGACCACTTTTCTTGAAATGAAAAATGCGCTTGAAAGCGTAGCCAATGATGTGAACATTGAGATGAGGGAGATTCATCAGGTTATCTAGAATAGAGGCAGGCGGCCAAAGCAGACCGATCTTTGGAGTGAAAGTTTCTTTACACTTCCTACTCCAAAGAAATTTGTAATCCAGGATAAGACAAAAATATTTAAGCACCAAATTTGTCAGACCAGTTAACTTCCTCCGTGTCATAAAGAGAAAAACGTCCATTTTGAGAGGATAGACTGAAAGCTCATTAGTAGAGGACCAGTCATCTATAGTACTTATCCTTGATAGATGTCAGAGCTATTGGTAGCGTTAAATAGTGAGTCGACCAATGTGGATCATAGAGGTAGGGATAGAACACTGCTTGTGGGCAACCCCTGATTACCCTGTCATCACTTATTGGCAACAGCCAGCATCCGCTATCAGTGTCCTATGTACAACACAAAACTGGTGATCCGTCGAGGATGACGTATTGCCTGGCGATGTTACACATGCCGTCAAAAGTTAAGTTGCCGAAAGCACCCTCAATATTGATGAAAATGCGCAGTGCGTATTCCTTCATGTCGAGTACGCCTTGAATTTTCCTCATTAGGTTGCATTTTAAAGAGAGGATGCATTCGTAAAGCAGTTTTTCGCGGCCATTCTCTCCATGTTCTTCAACAGAAGGAAGTTAGACTTCGTGAGCGAGCTTACAGACTCTTTCACATATTTGTTGCTGTACCTCGGCGATGGCTGCTTTAATGTTCTAATTCTTCAGAATTGGAATTCTTCGCGGATGGTTGGCGTAGACCTTGCTTTGACATAGCCCAAAAGAAAGATGTCTAACAGTGTTAAGCTTCACGATCTTGATGCCCAGTGGGTGTCTCCGAAACGCGAAATTATAATTGTATCGCGACTTTTATGGCACGTATCACCATCATGTTGAAAGTGAATGTCGTCCGTATCCACATCCTCGAGCTCCTGCCGCAAAGAAATATTTATCATGACCCGGTAGCGCGCTCCATTGACCATATTGGCTTGGACTAATTACACGAGTGGTCCATAAACTGCACCAAGAGTGGCATCTTCTAAATCACTAATAGATTTCCGGTGCCCCAGATGCAGCAATTTAGCTTATTCACGTAGCCGAGAATGTGTGGCGCTGCTGGTGCTCAGCAGGCTTCGGTTCTTGCGTAAATTGAATCTTGTGCCCATGGAGTGCCAAATCCTTGGTCACTGTAGAGAGATTAAGCTCCTGAGAACAGTGACGAATGGATGTGCTTGTGTGCGCACACACGTCTCGGTGTGTGTAGCATTCGATGGCAAATTTCCCAAATTTATAGATGACATCTGTCACCATATGCCAAACACCTCTTGCTGAAACGCCCTTTAATAGATGTTTGTGAGTTGGTTCTGATTAGATTAACAGGGAAGTGAGAGAGAGAATCTCTGCTTCCGGGGCATTGCACACCATCAGGCTTTCTCAGTGATTCCAATTTGGATGATTTCCATCTTTTAAGGACTTTGACTAGCCTACTGGTTTCACCGATTGTTTCTAGCTTTTGACCAGAGACATTCTTCCAAATCCGGAAAAGGAATTTACCACAAAAAGGCAAGTTCTCGCTTTTCCAATCTCTCTTCACATATTGATGTGAAAACCCTTAAACATCCGTAACGACCGTACGCATGAGAATGTACTCGTATGAGATCTTTCTTCTGCATATGACAAACAATTTTTCTTCGTGCCCGATTCATCCTGCCATCGGCATTGTAAATGTTCTAGGCAAAGTACCAACACATTTTCGTTCTAGTTCAGTTTTCAGAGCATCAGCTTGAAGCGGGATTATGCCTTTGCTTAGTCTGGAATGACCCTAGGATCCAGCTGCTTAGAACCAGTTGAGGGGGGTTGGTTCTCTATTTGGCTCTATTGTATTTGTCCAATTATTAATTTTGTATGAGTCTTATAGTAATTCCATGAGTGGCAACAAGAAAGCTGTCCACCTGGACAGAAATCTGCTATATCCAGGCTCCCAGCTAGATTGCTTATTGGCGCGGATCGTTCGGAATGGAGTAAGGGAAAATTAGAGAATGAAAACGGGTCGCCACAGGTGTGAACTGGGTATGGATAGCTTTTCATTTCGTTACCGTTGGCATTGTAAACTGATGTGACTTTACCTCCCAGTTATTTCTTAAGGCTTGTGTGTAAGGTTACTGAATAAGTGGACTTGAAACTACTCGTAAAAGGACTTTATAAATAGAAATAATATATATTTATGGGTTAACAAATATCCAGCGAGTATGTTCGTTATGTATTCGATGCGAGAGTTCACATAGTTTCGTCAATACTCTACCCATACTCAATTCATTATGACAAGATATGGTTCATACCACTTCTAATGTCATACACTGAAAAAACAGCTGCATGCACTCAAAATCGTTCTTATCTTCTACTGCCAATAAATTCACATTGTTGCTTGTGTCCATTTAGCCCCCTAAAGACTCATCGCACGTCGGAGCCTTAAAAAATAAAATAAGGAAACAAACAAGCCGGCACTTCACATGGTACACTTCTAGATCCCTCTACTCTACTCACCTTCATCCCATAACTTTTCCGACACCCGTAATGGTACCATTTACCACATATACAAACCACTCCCACTACCTCTGTCGGGATAACATAAAGGAACTGGACACGAGCACAGAAAAAAGACGACACCATAACCCGGCTATGTATGTCATTTTGTATGGGCACTTAGGCACTTCAGATCCTACCGTACAGCTCTTCTCACTGGATCTCCTTCAGCTGCTTTACAGTCTCGTCCTGAGGGAATACCATAAATAGCAGCAAGTGTGTATTTAAATTAGCATAAAAGGAGTGTTAGGCTAACTTTTGCACTTCTCACAAGTGGAGCAGAATAGAGGATTGGACTTTTTCCCCACCGACAGTGTCAAGTGAGATGGCGAAAATGAAAAGAAGTTGTCCTTTTTCCTGCATTGAGTAGTTTAAGGATTCAAGACCAAATCTAATTCTTTGGTAAATAAAGCAGTTGATGTAATAAATGAAGATGAGGGTAAGGGGAAATGCAATTCCTCTGGTCATTGCCTTCGGGGAATTCAGCACACTCAGTGCCGAAAAATTCGGTACGAAATTATTACATTCGGAATGCCTTAGCAAAAATATTGGAATGTGTGGAATTTAACGTGAGATATCGTCAACAGTCAACAGGGTAGATCCCTTAAATGAGTTGTTTCAAAGTACTTAGAGCTGAGATCAATGCTGACCTAGAGCCAAAGGCGGGCCAACGAAAAGCCTTAAAGTCCCTAAGTAGCTCGCTTACACCGGAATAGTTGGTACTCTTATCAGAGGCATCCTAGAAAAGACGGGATTCACCTGGATGAGTCTGCAAAATAAATAAAAGAAAGTTACGTTTGACTACCCCGAGTGCAACGAAACAACCAGCGGAAGGCTAATGCTGATAAAAACCAGATATAACTTCCAGCCAGGAACATCAGTGGAATGCGCAATATGGAAATTGAAAAGTGTGACTTAAAGTAATGACGGTAACAGTAATAAACAGGGGACTTAAGCAGGATTTTTTATAAAAGTGCATCAGTAATTCACTTTCATTTCATTTCACTTATTGATAAATAAGTGGAATGTACAATAAGATAGTACTAAGATATAATATTATAAAATGGATGGTTTAACATTAATAACTTGAAAACTATGATGCACAGAGATATTTAAAAATTAGCTTAACTATTATGAGGTAAAGTTTGCAAGGAAAAGAGGAGGGTTGGGGCTTAGGGCTGGATTGATGAGGAAGAAAAGTGAAGGAGGACTGCACTTTTAAAACTTGCACGGTTAGATATTAATTTGATTCTCGGTGGGAGTGAGTTCCGTAGTTTGACAGCATAAATGAAAAATAATTCTTCTGAGGTCATATACAAAGCGGACCGCATCGTTGAATGCTACTTGGAGTTTATGTTGTGATAGTGAATCAAGAGTGCTATGACAACATTAGCATATGTAATGAGAGGCACTATTAATGCCAATACCAATTTAGGTCTCGTTCCCATAGAAGTAAGATACAAAGTAATTCACAGTTTACGTAAACGTCCTTAGACCCGACCAATAACTGTGTTAGTATGACTATAGCCTGAAAGGCTACGATCCTTAACTAGTGCAATGTTCAACAAGTGTAATTTTAGTATTAGTTAAGCATATATCTGGCAAGACATTGAGATTGAAATTTTTCTTGAATATTGGTATTACTTGGGATTTTGTTGAGTTTAGCGACGGACTAAGCAGAGTTTTGGGTAAGATCCTCATTAACCAAAGGTTTGCCTAGATGGAGTCGTACGTCGTCTTCACAAATATGCACTGAAGTTTGGGTACAGACTGATGAGAGATCGTTGATGAATATGGAGAACAGTATTGGACCAAGAATTGACCCTTATGGAACACCGTGAATTAAGGCCTTCAGTGAAGAGAAATGGATTTGAATTGCTGCCGATAAGGTCTACAGCCCTATCACTGAAAACAAACAAGATTTTAGACTTCCATCTTAGAATGTTGTGTCTACCCTGTCAAAAGCCTTCGTGAAATCAAGCAAACAAAGTAGGCTTATATGTATGACCCTTATCGTAATCTTGCCATATTTCATGAAGTAGGTTTATTATAGCCGTAGAGCAACTATGATTTGCTCTAAAGAATGATTGTTTCGGGTAAAGCAAATTGTTGATGATCACTTGGTTTAGCATTTGTTTCTCTAAGACTTTTCCAAAGACTTTCGATAGATAAGGTAGGATACTTATTGGTCTGAAGTCAGAGGGGGAATTGGTGCTTATTCTCTTTGCGATAGCAATTTTCCAAGACTGGGGAAAAGTTCATGTGGTACTGCAGATGTGAATAATGTGAGTGAGATGGGCTATAATTTGGTCTAAAATAAGTTTAATAAGTCTATGTGCACGCCACTCTCACCGGTATCGTCAAACTTAATAGCAATTGTGCATTTGTAAGCCCCATCTTCACTTACAACATTAAAATCTTGCAGTCTAGGAACAGAGCTCGCCAAAATCGCCGATTCGATCGCCGAAATACTCATTCAGATTATCAGGGTCGAGAATACCCTGGGGATTAAGGCCTTGGGAAACACCGATCTTTTTTAAATTGTTCCCAAGTTTTATGGCGAATAAGGAGGTACTAAGCTTAGATTCCGCGCCACTTTATAACTGGAAGCAAACTGAAGGTAAGAGGTAGGCCAACGAGTTTTTACCAACCCTCTCCTTTAAAGAACGGAACTTGTATACTTCTCCAGAATCAAACACATACAAATGCCTGAGGATTTACAAAACACACTTTATATTATCAAAACACACTTTATGACGAATGCACAATGGAGAAGGAGGAAATTGAGGACTTGCTCAATTTATTACTCCTTATACTTATTAGTCCGGCTTCATGACTAAACTCTAACTCAAGGACATCATGAGAGAGGTCGTCGATAAACGCAGTGTCAGAATATACATACAATCTAAGATTAGTGGACCTTAATACGTTTAGATACCGAACGATGGTCCTCGTATTAGAATTGGAATGGCAGATTTTTTTTGCACCCCTCTACAAGAGTTCGGTAATAGCGGTAATCATCTTTATATGAGACATTCTCTAGTAAGGAAAATACTCTGGTCTCCCGTAGAAAAGTCGATGATGTTTTTATACCGAAAACTGATAAAAACTTTACTCCAGCACCAAACTGCTCCACCCATCAATAGTTCTTCCGTTTTCAAACGTTAAAAACATTTGGAAGCATCTCAGTAATAATTCAATGCTCTCTTTATTGTAGCGATGTTGCGAATGCGATGAAGTGCGATGAATTTGGTGTCGAACGGCTACAGTCACAAGAGATAGAGTCTTTTCTAATCGAGGCTCTGAAAACCTTTTCACAACTACTATCCACACAAGCGAAAAAGACCAGTGCTGATATTGTCAGTATGTCCTTAGAGATGACGCATGCAGAATTTCCCCATCCTACCATCTCAATGAAACTTCTTGTTTAGCGAAGAGTGCCGAGTGAAAAAATAAACGTACCAAGTGGCACTATAAGGAAGGACGAGAGCTGCTCATAACACAAGAGAAACATAGACTTTGCAGGAAGGAAGACAAAAAGCAGGAAAGTACTTGATCAAGCAGTAGGTGCTGAAAATTTGGAGCATTACTTCTGATGAGTCTTTAGCTGCGACGACAAATCTGCACTTAATAAATTACATTCGCAAATATGAAATCCAGTTTTGGGCATAATATTTACAAGAGAACTTGTAGTATTCTCTAATGGTTTTCGATATTTCATATCCTACTCCTCAGTTCTAGGACAAATTAATCCGAAAATGCCTGAAAAACAGGTTAAGCCTGACCGGTTAAGCTTGAAAGGTTTTGGTAAAGTTAAGAAAAAAAAAGTGTAGCAGGTAAGATTATCTCCCTTTTCGACAGGAAAAGAAGTCAATTGAATGTCAATTGGAAAGAAATTACAGGATTTTTGCCAAAAGCTTCAATTAATGATCTAAGCTGAATACAAGATATTTCATGTAATAAGTATTCGGTGTTTGGACTTCAGTTTGTTTTGGAACATTAGCACTTGGTTTGTGCCCAATAACTTTTATAGATTTTTTAGATTTATAAAAGGCTTTTATTTCAATTAAAAAGTTAACATAAAGAATAAGTTTCCTAGTCTTGATTGGTTTGGCATAACGCCGTCTACCTGTTAGTCTGGTGTTTTATGTTTTGTGTTTTATTTTAAGGTAAGTGGAAAATGGAAATAAAGCTTAAAAATCTTCCTCGATGAAACGCCTTCTGTAGCGGAAAGCATTTACAGCATAGTACTATAAAACATCCCAGCCTTGTAGTCCATTCAAAATATTGATTACTTTGCCAGCAGAAAGGACCTCGGATCTGAAATATCGTTTGCGTAACTCCTTTAAAATTGGGTATTCTCCTAAAAAATGTAAGACGCCCTCTCTCGCTCTCTGATTACATAGACTGCACAAAATTGAAAGTTCGGGTTGGTGTGGGATGAAATTTAAATTCAATATCCCCCCTCTCAACCTAAATATAAAACTTATTTTGTCAATTGAATTTTGGTTCAAGAAATAAGACTTATCCTGAAGATTGCAGCTCAATCGACTATAGTACAACCGATATTGAGAAGCTCGAGCTTCAGCAGCATATTTTTCGAAAGTGACTACACTAATTTTCTCCAATAAAGTGTCAAACTGTCCTCTTAATGATATGGGCTCCGGTACTTCTCCACTATACAAAAGAATTGAGGTAGCGGTTGAGCGAAATAATTTTTGCTTGGCGCTATGAGCTATGTATTTATTGTTGAAATAGCGGCCACACACACATGAAATTGCTCGCTTAGCTTCATTTAATTTACCTTCAAGATGCTTTCTCATTTTTAGGTTGGCCGATATCAGGACTCCCAGGTATTTATATTAACGAACTGTTTCGACAGTTTCTCCTTGATATGTCCACTCTTCATTTCGAGAATATCTGCCTCCACCTCCTCTAAAAACCATAATTTTTGACTTCTCCAAGTTAATATTTAGTTCCAATGTTTCCAATATGAGTCTAGTCTGTTCATCATAACCTGCATGCCATTTATCGACTCTGAGAAGAAAACAATGTCCTCTGCATACAGCAGAGAGGGTATTCTAGTGCTTCTGATATCGATACCACCTCTTATGAACTCAGTTATATCATCGATGAACAGAATACACAACAAAGTACTTAAGATACAACCTTGTTTCACAACCATTGTTGTCAGAAATTCTTCGGATACGGTATCCCCATCCCATACGCATGCAACATTATTATCATACAGCGCTCGCAGTATGTTAACGATTTTACTTGAGATTCCCACAAAGAAGGCATACAACTATTTTTTCTTCTTTTGGAAATTTCTGCGACGGTAATTTTCCCTAAATCCTGCTTGAAACTCCGATAATATTTTATGATTTCTGACCCACTTTGCAAGTCTCCTGAAGATCAAAGAGGTGAACAGTTTGGCCGAGGTGTTTATGAAGGATATTCGTCTGTGATTTGTTGGATCACTACGGTCACCCTCTTTGTGAAGCGGAAAAATTATTGCCTTTTTGAAGCTATAAAGAACTGCTGCGCCTTCGAAAATGCAGTTGAACGCCATGGTTAGTGCGCATAAAAACTCCGGTCGGTCCCGGGAGCTTTATATGCCTTAGCGCTTTCAATGACTTTTTGTACTTCTAGAGCTGTAAAAGTTGCATCCAAAGACTCGTCCTAGAAAAATGGGGCGGTGTATTGAACCGGTGCTACGTTACCTACAATATTGAGTAGATGGCTAAAATGATCCTTGAGTAATGGTGCTTTCAACGTGAGGCGAATACATTTTTATGGCCGTTTACATATTTCGCCGCTTTCCAGAATTCTGCCGAGGCGTTTGAGTTGCTTATTACGTCAATAATTTGAAGTTCGAATACCGTCTTTTTTACATAGCAAATATGCTTAAAGTGCTTGGCTGCTCTGTACAGCAATTTAAAGATGTTAGTGTTGTGCATCCGCAATAGCCTAAGAAACACAAACGATTGTTCTCTTGCTTTGGAACACTCACGGTCAAACTTCTTTTGTTTGCAAATATTTTTATTTGATGGGCTTCCTGGTGGTGTTGCTTTTTTAATTAGATTAGGGAGCTCTTCCATAGTTGGTGAACCGGTCGAAGTGTGAAGTGTACTTAATTCCATATTGAAGTTAAAATGGTATGTTGATCGATTGTTCTCCTTTCATATAAGTTTTGGTAATAGCTTAAGTTTCGTATTACTACATAAGTTCAAGGCTCCCTCAATTACACACGTTATTTACAGAGGCATGTGGTCCGAGAAGGTACGTAGTCCGACACGGAAATCATGCAGGAGAAGATGCCAATCACCGGACAGTAACGTTTATTAAAGAAATGTCTGTGAAATTGTAAGATTTGTAATTAGCCCTGCTGACCGTGGTTTTAGGCTTTAAAATATAAGAACCGTTGGACTGATGTTTCAGTGATGAATTTAATTTTATGGAGCATACAGAGAAAATAATTCAATTTTGTTAAGAAGTTAAGGTCAGGAATAGTAGCAGTTTAGAACTGCGAATGCGGTACAACCTACAATTTCATTAATACTCTGGGATACTTTGTACAATATTAACGAAATTGTAGGTTTTCAATATTCACAAGGGGACTTGTAGAATTTCTGATCAATCTACCGTAAACCAGATTGACTAGATTGACCTCCAGTATTATGAATGTCCGAACGTTCTGGGAGGCCAACATAGATTCGAACCATTACCTGGCTGTAGCCAAGGTACGATTGCGGATATTTCGAATATCGCAAAGGCAAAGTAATACTGTGAGGAAGCTCAACGTAGTACGATAACAGCAAGAGATCGCCAAACACTTTTCCAATCGAGTCTACTTTAATCTCTTAAGAGGTCCTATGCCGTGAGCATCAAGTATCGAAGATCAGTAGCAATATTTCCAAAGAGCCATCAGAGATGCCGCCTGTGATGTGATGCTTTTCACTCGGACACACTACAATGAAATCCCTGGTTTGATGACGAGTGCCGGGAACCACAAACAGCTAAGCAAGATACATATAAAGCGGCATTGTGTATGCGGCGACCAGAAGAAGAAAGACGAACACCGGCTTCTCCGGAAAAATAAGGAGCATGCGAAGTGCGCGGTCGAGGAAATTGACAGTTTTCTGTCAGGCAGAATGAACCTTTCAACAGGGACGATGTAGATCAAAAATCTTGTCCACCCGATTTGGATGAAGAGAAGATAGCCATATCTAAGCTTAAGTCCAACAAAGCTGCTGGGGTGGATGGTAAGGCGCATACATCAACTCATCTATAATATACAGTCGGACGAAAGTATGGCTGAAGAATGTAACCTCAGAAATGGAACCTGAACTGCGCCAACTACAGGGGCACCAGTCTTCTTAACATAGTCCACAAGATCTGCCATATTGTTTGAACGGCTAAAGCCGTTAACAACCTAATTACCCATATCAGTGTGGGTTCAGACCAGGAAAGTACACCATCGACCAGGTATTTACACCACGGCGGACCTTGGAAAAAACTCATGAACTTCAAATCGATACTCACCGCCTATCCATCGATCGTAAGGTCGCGTATGACAGCATCTATTGAGATGAGCTATACAGAGTAAGGTCTAGTTTTAGCATACCTGCCAAACTTGTCTGCTTGTGCAGAATGACGATGGAGAATGTACGCTACTCTATCAAGGTGGGTAAAGAACTCACCGAGACCATCTTGTCAATCTCTGCTTTTTTAGGCTAAGAAGGCAATTGGTTAGCAAAGCCCTCTCTCAAGCAACAAAATTGACTCTGTGCAAGACCTTAATAATCCCAGACCTGCTCTGTGGAGCAGAGGCATGGACTTTATCTTGGCTGCTTTAAGAGCAAAATCCTTCGGGTGATTTTCGGTCCGGTCTACATAGACGGCGCACCGTCGGCATGTGGATGACAAGCTATGTTATAATGACGAACTCTACGGGCTGTTCAGGAACATCGACTTAGCCAGCAGAATGATGAATATCAATACTCTGTTCCAAAAAGCCTTCGAATTCGCCCCCGAGGGACAGCCCAGTAGAGGTAGACCGCAACTCAGGTGGCGCACGTAAGTGGAAGGGGACCTCAACTAACTTATCATGCGAAACTGGGAGCAGCTAGGATTTGGGCTTTCTTTTTCGGAGTTTTTACACAATCGTGGCGCAGACAAATTCAATTCGAAGTCACCGTGCAAAGCAAACTGTTTTTGTCATAGAAAATGCAAAGCTCATTCCAATTTTCGTTCACATTTTTGTTTGGTCTTAGTTTAAGGACCGACTTGGTACTTGGTGATATTCCACGCCCTAGAGGAGTTTCTATATCTAAAGCGAGCCTCTACCCTTCCGGTGATAAATTTGTGTGTTTCAATGGATGCAAGACCATCTCCTACTTGGATATGAATGACGATTTCTGTGATTGTCCTGATGGAAGCGATGAACCAGGCACGTCGGCTTGGCCAAATGGAAAGTTTCATTGCACAAATTCCGATTTCCGAAAAAAAGACATTTCCAGCTTGATGGAATCTGTGATTGCTGCGATGCCAGCCATGAATATGGGATCCCAGATAGTAAGTGCGTCAACACATTTTTTGAATTGGGAAGATAGGAGTACAAATTAAGAAATTAAGTGCCAAATTAAAGGTGTTACGGCAAGAACGAAATGCAAAATTGGCAGAGCTGCAAAATCCTCACCAAGAGGCAGACTCCATACGAGAGGGAAGGAGAAAATCAGAAAAAAAAAACAGAAGAAATAGAAAAGGAAGCCTTTCAGGTATACAAAGAGATTCAGCAGAATGAGAAGATAGAAAAGGCACGCCAAGAAGCGGATGAGAACGTCCGAAAGTCGGCACGGACTTTCCAGAAGTTTGACTCGAACAAAGATTGGCTTTATTGACATTGCTGAGTTACAAACTAGAGTGTCTTTCCATAAAGACCGTAACGGTGTTGTTTCTAAGGAAGAAGCTAAATTCTTCCTCGGCGAAAAGGAGAGTGTAAATTTGGACACATTTGTCACCGACTGCTGGTCAAGAATCAAACCATACCTTATGCTGGATGCTGGGCTCTTCAAACTTCCACAACCAGTTCGGAGAAGTTGGCGAGGAACACGAAGAAGACCACGAACGGTACCAAGAAGATGACGATGATTCCGATCAGGAGCCCGTAGAATCTTCTCACCATGACCCAACCAACCCAACCCAACTACGCTGAGACCAAGGAGGATATTGATGCTGGCTACTAACACGAAGATGAGGAAGAGGAAGGGAAGACCGGTAGAGGTGCTGTTGAACAATTGATACACCCAAACTACGCTGAGACCAAGGAGGATATTGATGCTGGCTACTAACACGAAGATGAGGAAGAGGAAGGGAAGACCGGTAGAGGTGCTGTTGAACAATTGATACACCCAAACCCGACTACGATCCTGAAACATTAAATCTAATTGAAGAAGCAAATGCTGCACGAAAAGAATTCTCCGAATCTAAACGTGCCATGCGCGAGATTGATCGCGAAATCAATGAACTTGAAGAGCAAATCAGCAAGGACTACAGTGAATCCGATGAGTGCGCTTCACTGGAAGG
Organism: Volucella zonaria; assembly: GCA_963966105.1. Taxonomy (NCBI): domain Eukaryota; kingdom Metazoa; phylum Arthropoda; class Insecta; order Diptera; family Syrphidae; genus Volucella; species Volucella zonaria. The sequence continues at coordinate 41,559,195 of OZ014534.1, read as the reverse complement.
ACAGTGCTACACATTTGAAGACCGCGAATACGTCTATAAGTTCTGCCCATTCAACAGGGCTTCACAGCAACCACGTAACGATGGGTCTGAGACAAGACTAGGCACATGGGACCGTTGGTCTGAAACTGACAGCAAATATTCGCACATGCTTACCTCTTTGAGACCCCAGCTGCCTGTGAAAATCTAACCAACTCAACTGATGGCTACCCCAACGATGAACACTAATGTAGCGTCCGATCGAGCGGATTGGTGACTGGATATGGGATTATTTGGTCTCTATAAACCTTTTCATAAAGTACTGATGCAATCAGAAAACTAGCCAACTTAGATACTTGTTAAGGAGGCCTCAAGTCTTCTAAACTGATTCTAAAGCGTGTTTCAACAAGAGGTATAGGATTTGTGTTTTTGTTTTAATAAAACGAAAAAATGTTGAGATCTTTTTGAAGCCTTTATTGCTTTATAAAGCATACACATAGGATTATTTATGGAACCCAATATCTACGAAATGACCGCAGCGCCGTACGTTTTTGGATTGGGTCCTAGAAAACGTGCATTCCGACATTGATTTATGGAGAAAAATCGTGTTTTCGGATGAGATCCATTACCACAATGGCGGCTATGTTAGCAAGCGAATTTGCCATATCTGAGGCACTGAAGGTCCAGGAGTGATTCAGCAGATGGCATTGGTAGTAATTGTTTGGTGCAGTTTATAAACCGGAGGTGTTATAGGGCTGTAATTTTTTCCAAAATAATAGGCAGCAGCGCGCTACCTAGATATGATAAACAATCTTTCGTGGCTGAGGATACGGATATGAATACGGTGCTACGTGCCATAAAAGTGGGTGGCCGTGGCTCAAGTGGGAGTATATTGGCTTGCCATTACGACGGTTCGAGGTGCAATACCTGCAGTGGCCGATTGACTTTTATTTACAGGCAAATAAAATCTCGTGAGATGAATGGTTGGCTAAATACAATATCAAGTCAATTTACATTAATAATTTAGTCTCCCCATTAAATGTTGGATGCCGCCCATGGAGCGAAATAGCCACTGAGCCCAAAAAACTTAACGCATTCTTTGGCATCATAAATGTAGTCATACCCAATTGAGTGTTAAGGTCTTCAAAAAAAACGAAACGATCGAGTTGTTTCCTGGACACGTAATTTTGCGTTTCGGAGACACCCATTGACTGCCAAGATCGTGCGACTTAATACCATTAGACTTCTTTCTTTGGGGCTACGTTAAAAGCAAGGTAGGTCTACGCCAACCATCCGCAAACACTCCGGCACTGAAGCCGTCACCCCAATTGCATATGTGAAAGAGTGACTGAAAATACTAAGAAAGATCGTAGAGCCGAGGCGGTCACTTGGAAGATATTTTATTCCATAAATAATCCCCATGTGTCTACCTTTTAAATCCGTAAAGGTTTCAAAGATATCTCAAAAATTATTCATTTTAATCAAAAAAAAAAAACAAATTCTACACCTCTCTTAATTAATAAATAATAAAGAGTGAACCTGCACCGAAGAGCAGAAAATAAAAAAGTCATAGAACTCCTGATATATGTTATACATATATTGCACATCATCCTTTAACCTATTAAGTGATTCTTTCGGTAAGCCAGGAAAATTGTGCACGTCATCAAGGCTAAGATGTTCCTTACAAATAACACAGATTTTGTAGGGGAGACTGGGGTACATTCGGCTTTGGGGTACATTCAGCAATGACATTTTCGGTATGAAGCAGCCATCAGACAGCCCTGTATATTAGTGACAATTTATCCATCCCTAGCATAAGTAATTCTCCCTAAGTTTGGCATCTCTGTCTAAACAGCCGATAAAGCTACATGTGATTTTGTGTTTTCGCGTTTATTTTTGCATTACGAGTATTTCTATTCTCATGTACGTAAGTATTTTGTGTTCTAATTTTTTTACTATAAGAATCCAAATTATAATAGAATAATAATTGTAATACTATTTTTGTGAATGAAAGTGTGGTAACTTAAAAAAAAAGCGCTGAAAATAAGAAAAAAAGAAAAAAATTTAAAGAAGTGACTTCGGGATAGATATGGCAATTTTTGTTGGGGCATATTCGGCTGAAACATATTTATGCCGAATGTGCTCCATTGCTTATTCTATTACTTTTTCTGCTTGGCTTTAGGTTGATCAACATTGCTTGTTTTTTTGAAAATGGTCAGAAATTATAAACTTAAAATCCAACAACGGGAAATAGATGAGAATGCTATGGAGAAAGCTATCGCAGATGTTTTGCGCGACATACAGACGCCAACGTCTGTCAGTAGAAGGTACCAAATCAAGTGACAAACAATTGAATCGCAATTAAAAAAACTTGATCCTTTATGAGATATGAATGGTGATTAGATGCGATATTCTATCAGTCAACATGCACAGCAAAACAAATTTTCACCAAGGAGGAAGAGATCGAGCTCGTAGACTACATAAAAAAACGTGCATCTTTTCAATACGGTTTATCATATAACGTTTTCCGGAATCTAGCATATGAATATGCTAGCATTATTGGTAAAGCTTTTCCGGAAAAATGGCTATATGGGTTTATGCAACGAAATCCGAGCCTAACTCTCCGCAAGCCAGAGAAAACCAGTTTGGCAAGGTTGACAGGGTTTATGGAAAAAGTTGTCGACGACTTTTATTAAAATCTGAAATCCCTTTATTTGACTCACTCATTCCAACCAAAAGACATTTAAAGAAATGTGTATTACGACTGTCCTCGATTCGCCGAAGGTTTGTGGAACAATTAAGCTTTTACTTATATTTTCTAGCCAATTGAAATATGTTTTTTAGATAATTGCAGAAAAAGGACAACGGCAACATGGGCAAGCTTTTTTAGCTGAGAGAGGCAGTTTGGTAACGCTTTTGGGTATAATTAGCGCAAGCAGAAATCGACTTCCCCAGTTTACGTTTTCCCATGTCACAAATTTTTAAATGGATGTGTTCCAGGCTCTCTGGGACTAGTAAATAAAAGTGGTTGGATGTTGTTGGAGTTTGTCCTTACACACATTTAGAAGAACACAAATTGTTCCAAGGAGCGGCCGATTCTTGTACTTCTTGACAGCCATTCATCTCGTTGCAATATTGATGGAATCAGTTATTCGAGGGAGAAGGGTATACATCGTCTTACGTTTCCGTTTCAGTTACGGACCCTTTAAGAAATTCCTTCAAAAATCTTTTACTGATTTTTTGGCAAACAATCCAGGAAAGAAGATAACGATATACGAAATTGCACGCTTACCATTCGAAAGAGAATTGAAGTCTGAAAATATAATCAGTGGTTTTCTGTCGACTGGGATTTACCCTCTTAACTCCCAATAGGAAAGGGAAGTTTTTATAGTAGATGTAGTTCAGATTCTGCCATATAATAATACTAGCGAACATATTGCTAAAACACCGGAACAGATTAGGACAATATCCCGTTTAAATACTTCTAAAAAACTGCGAAATCTGGAAGTTCCCGAATTTTGACAAGTTCTATTGAGAAAAAAGAGGTGGAAGAAAAACAATCTAGGATCCATTCACAATAAGTGAAAAAGAATTTACAGTTTTTTGAAAAAGGAAAGACTCAAAATGAATCGAAATGAATCGAAATCTCGTAAAAATATACAAACATAGATACGATAGGGAAAAGAACCAGTGCCAGAAACCTAAAAAGCGTAAGGTGGTAGTTCGAAAAGAAATTTTTTCCTCTGACGAAAATGACACGCGTGATCGGTCAGTTGGATATTTTGTCGATGACAACAATACCCCGGAATTGAGTGTTTTACGTTGACCTTAACGTAGGCGATTACGTTCTTGTAAAGATGGCTCAAAACTGCAAGACACAAATTTATTATGTTTCTGAAATCATTGAGAGCCTTGACAACTGCACGTTCACAGTTAGCTGCCTTCGAAAACTCCAGGCCCGAAATTGACGATATTTCTCTGGTATTAAGAAGCGAAATAGAATTGAAGCTCCCCAGACCCTCAAATCCGTCTTCAACGATATTTATACCATGAGCTACTCTCCCAACGTCATATCCCTTTTAAAAGGCAATGGTCCTTGATATAACACTCACTGGAGATTTAATGACGTTGCGCATCAATTGTCTTTTGATCCTGGTTTTATTAACATCCCGTCAAATGCAATGACACCAAAAAAATATGAAATCGACTTTCTCTGTGCTCCGCTATCGAATCGACCGGAATCTAAACCAAGTAAAGAATTTAGTCTGGCCTTCAGGGATCGCTCCAAAATCAATCTAGGATGCCGTTCCACTGTCATCTGAAAAACGATTCCACTTCATGTTAGAAAAGCTGGTGTCCGTCTTCCAAGCAGAGATATCCGCAATCTTGATGGCAACGAACTACATATATTGTGAATAACCGGTGGAGTGAGCGAGCATTTGAATCTTTAGCTACAGCCAGTCTGCGCTTAGGGCTTTCAGTTCAGGAAAGCCTTGCAAGCTATTTCGAGAATTAAAGACTTCACTGAATGAACCAAGTCGGAAGGCAAAGCTCACTGAGTCTTGTTTTGGTGTCTGGTCACAGGACATGAAATCGTGGACGAACTTACTGGGTAAGGCTCAGAGGAGAGTTTTTCGGAACCCTCATCTACAGTAGGGTTGTCTGCGTCCTCCGTTAGGGCTTCCATTGATAGTAGGGTCTCTTATGAGTATAACTGCAGACGGCATAACGCTTCAGGTTGCCCACAGACCAAACGAATGCATTCCGACGTCTTTATGAGGCCAGTGGTTTTCCTGCTGTCCCTCAGTTGGAAAGACTGGAGGATACTTGCTGGATTCGTGACGGAGCATTACACTTTTGCTAATCACTTAAATGTGCTGAGCATTAGTGATACAACATCCTGCTACGCTTGCTGTGGAAATGATGATGACACCGCAGAGTACTACTTTTGTGAAGGTCCGGCCTACGCTCCCATCAAACTGCAGGTACTCGGCACTGTGGTGGTAGGTGCTGGTATACAGGCACCTTTTCACTGAAGCGCTTACTCATATTTCTTAGAGAGACTGAAAAATTTCATTAAGAGGAACTTACAAAGAGTAAGTGCTCTGTTCCGGCCGAAAGGAAAATCTATCGCATTATCCTACAAATAAATACTTTGGGGAATCAATAGAAAAAAATAACAAATCAAAAACTACATGTGCAATTATATTTTCGCCGCTGACTGTAATAATGCTTCACGTTGTCGCCTACTCTACTGTCGGCTTTATAATTTTATTTTGTGAGTTATGTGACTGTATAAGTGTCAACTCTTGAGCACTCCATGGAAAACACTTATAGACTGGACTAGTCCATCCTGTATCCGGTCTCAACTCAACTCAACTACTATGATGCCCCGATGAGGGTAGAAACTTTTCCATCTGGCAAAACTTTTGAGTTTTTCTTTCAGATTTTTTTTTGAAGGGGAAAGGGAATAAAAAAAAGAAGCAAATCGGAAACATAGGACTTGACCAATTGAGTTAAACCACACACACAACTAGGCCCTTTTCTCGCTTTCTCTATCCTTGAGGTGAAGGACGAGAGCCCCCTTTACACCCTCTCTTTTCACAATGCCAAAAAAACCACCGACCGCAAAGAAAATATTCAGAGTGGACATTTTGGTTGTGAGGATATTTGTTGAGATTGCGGTTGTTACTGTGTCCCATAAGTTTTCCTTGTTCATTTAAGATAAACTTTTGGTGTTGGTTTATTTTTCTTCCTTTTTTTTGTGGTTCGTCTCTTTACACAATGCAAAAGCAAATGAAATAAACTGCTTGGAAAAATTTTGTGGCAGAAGTCGGAGGAAAAAAAGAAAGGGAATTGAAAGTAAGTCGAGAAAATTAGGTTCGAGTCCTGTTTAGTCTAGAAAATGATATAGGTACACATAGTGGACAAAAGTTTTGACAGCCATTTTGTTGCTGGCTTTTTACTTTATTTTATTTTTCCGTTCCTCCCTTTGAAATTAAAACATTAAGGACGAAGTAGGTAGTGGATTTGGTGGGTTTTGCAATTTGTTTTCTTTAAAGTGACATTTGTTGGGCAATCGAATCATGGATAAAGGCGGAGACAAGTGCTATCGAAAAGTTTCAAGTAAATGTACCCACTTGACAGATGGGGGGAAGTGAGATAAAACTCATTCCTAGTTGGCTTAAGGAAGTCGGCAACTGGAGGAATATTTCTGGTTAGTGAATACGAGCATGTAGTTTGTTTGTTACGCTACATTGCCCAATCATCTGTGCCAGGATCTGCACTTAAAACATAATTTTCACAGCCTAGGCTGAGAAATATCAGATAATTGTTTATTTTACTGATGCCTTGCATCCCCCTAAGGAGTGGATAAAGTCGTATCAAATTCTCTGCGCCCTGTTCGTCAGAGACTTGGATAAGGCTGATGCCAAATGAAGGCTTAGAGCCAAAGGCAGCGAACGAGTATGGATAGGTTTCGGATGACCATATGTGTTTGGCAGTTGAACTACTACTTAGATGGAGCTACAGTCCGGCGTGAATTAAAGTCTCTACCTACATGCCTCTCCAGCCAGTCCTGTAGTTTGGTTGAGGTCATCTTCGGTGCACTACCTGAAATGGGGCCTTTCTCCTGTACATTTTCGGTAATAGATTTGAAGACTTTCTAAGCTGAAGCGCTTAGTGTTAATAACACTGACTCTTTTAGTCAGGTCGTTGGTGCTGTATAATTCATACAGTTCTTGGTTAATTCTCCTACCGCACTCCTGTCAATTCAGATAGGGCCCTACATCACTTTAAGAACTTTTCCCTTTACACGACCAAGCGCCTCTTCAATAAGCCGATGGAATGATCAGGAATGATCAGGGGATGATCAATGTTTTATAGAGCGATATTTTGGGTCGCCACGGAAGGACTTTACTAACCAATTGCATTCTGAACCCAAAAAACAGCGATTCCCAAGATCTCTAGGGTAGTGTCATAGTTTATATTAACTATGGAGCCTAGGTATGCAATATCTTTGACTAGCTGATGACAGTGTTTGTTTCATTATTCCCTAGTTTTCCGCCAGATCAATCAGCTCCACTTCTGCTTTAATACTTGTGAATGCCTCACAAACAGCTGGGTGTGTACTACCAATAATATCTTTCTCATCCGCATAGACAGATTGTTAACAAACTTTTGAAAGACTGTCCCTGATAGAGGATCATCTTGCTGAAAGGGTTTGAGTGTCGATCTGGAATTCGAAGTTCTTTTCCGAGATCTGATGTAGTGTAAAAATCTCTGGGTTGGAAATCCCCATTGATAAGGACAAATCAGTTGGTTGACAAAATGTTTAAGGTGATTACCTAGTACGGAGCAGATCTTATAAACGATGTTGAGGAGACTGACACCTCTACAGTTGACGTTGACTAGAGTGTCTCCTTTGTTCAGGTTCGAGCGTACAAGGCTAAAGTTCTATTTGTCTGGCTGTTGGTACCGGCTACCTTATTGGACTTAAGTTATTATGGCACTATTGCGTGATGGTTATTGGACTGTCACGCAAGCAGTCAGGGTCGAGTGCAAAAACATAATTTGGTTAACCGAAACTGGGTCGGATTCAACTAAGGAACGTTTCTCGGAAATTAGGTTTCTTGCTGAAGAGAATACGCGTTCAGACGCAGCACTACTTGCTGGCGTAGCTAATATTTGACAACTAACTCTAAACAAAAGTGACAATTCAACTTTGTGCAAGTGCCACCACCGCAAAACATCAAAATCTTCATGATAAATTTATTTTATTTGCCTTTTTCGCACTGTAACATAAGATGATTGCACATACATGTCCAAAGCTAGAAACCAACTAGACTTTGTAATTCAGTTCACTCACTGTACTTAGTATACTCAGTGTACTCAGTGTATTTTTTCCATTAAACATTGCACCCGATCCGCTCACATCAAGCCAGTTTAAGTACCAAAGCGTGGGAGAGAATGAAAACAGTGCACTCATTTTGATATCAGCTTACCGAATATTGTACAGTAACTGCCTCTTATGGTGTGGGTACTCTAATTCACTGTACACTTAGTTGAATAGTAACAGTGAATAGAGTACACTAAAGTACTGCACCCGTTTAGTGAGAGCAAATGAATGTATTCATGCAGACCTTTAGTAAATAGCCGCACCATACTCAGCAGTGGAGCCATCACAAAAGCCGTGGAACTGCACACGGAATAGAGAATTCTTGGAATTCTTAACTTTATTCAAATAAGAAAAATTGCTAACCAAGATTTTTGATTCATCTACTCTATCTAAATTTTGTATGATTATCTTCACAGCTACAATCATGGGTGCGATCCAACTTAGAGCACCAAATATGTTCGAATTTTCTGAAAGTAGATTACGTTTTGAGTTCATATTATATTCTTATGAACTAATTTTATAGGAGAAGCAACCAGTTTTCGGGTTCCAAATAACACCAAACCAGCAGGCATTCATATCCGAAGGAATTGTCACCATTGATTTGAATTTGTGGCAATCTAGTATATCATGTAGAGCAGGGGCCGGCAAGTAATTTTAAGTGGGGTCCAGATACGGTAGAAAATTTTATCGAGGTCCAGAAAAAAAAAAACTCATAATGTTTTGTATTTATTTTTATTTTGCTTAATTTAAGTAACTGTAAGTAATAGGTGAAAATAATGAGAGAAATTACAACGACGGTCTTGAGCCAGTTTTTTAAAATTTGGTTCAGGGAACAGAAAATGCGAAAAGTGTCGTCAAGGTGGGCGTCTGATAATCTCGAACGATATTTGTTTTTCAAAAAATTCATTTTTGAGAAAGACGATGCGCATATATGGTATATGTTGAGCCAAACATAGTAGCCAAGTTGTTTAGCCGTTAGTCTTATCGCGAATAAAACAAACACAATCCTTTAAAAAAAAATAATTTACGCTCTTTATTTGGTTGCTTATAGGCGTCTGTATTCTACAGTGTTTGACTTACGACTGATCTCCTACCTACCGGCAGACTCTTTTCCTAGTGTGGCCACTTTACAATCACTAGTTAGTGTTGCCACTTTATATTTCTTACATTCTTATCAGTTTCTCTCCTTCACTACTAATAATGTGTACACTCGTTTATCTAAACACTCGTCAAGTAAGTCATCGATAAATGGAATTGGGTGATTGTCTCTTAAGGTAACTTTATTTAAGGTCCTGAAGTCCACGCAAAGTCACAAATCGCCTGTTTTCTTTTTTACTAATACTATAGGCGACGCGTATTCCGATCTGCTTGGCCTGATTATTCCGGTAGCAATAAAACGGTTTTGTATCGTTCAACCTTAGCTTCATTTCGTATTTCATATCGGGTTCTTCGGGACGCTTACAGTACAAATATTTCTCGTTGAACATTTGTTTGAACTTTTCTTTTGTCTTTCAATCTAGGCTACAATTTTTTAACAGCTCTACTTCCGTTTCTACATCTATCTTTAGTAACTCCTGAAAATGTTCTGTGCTTACCTCACTCGTTTGTTTTTCTAATGCTACGGTAGTAGCCTTTCTCATGAAATCCCTACCTAGAATTAGGGGAAATGTCATTGTACCATCCGGTACCACTAGTAGATCGAGTTCAACCTTTCCTTCTTCCAATAAAATTTGACTACACACTTTACCTAGTATTCTTAACGGACTTTTATTTATTCTCTAAAACTTTACATTTTCTTCATATGAATTAATAACTGCTGTTGGAGCGTATCCCTGCCTGACTATGCTGATCGAGCTGCCGGTATCTAGTAGTGAATCTAATAATATTTTATAATGTAAATTTCTATGTGTAAATATACAATTAAATAATCTTACGGATTCATTTGCTTCGTCTTCTTGGTGTACGTTGTATATCGGTTTCCTGCTAGGCTTCTTCCGCTCTGGACAATCTGCTGCTATATGTACCATTCTGGCACAAACGTGACAAGCGCCTTTCTCTCGTTTTTCCTTCCTACACTCGTTTGCCATGTGCCCAACACAATTGCAATTGTAGCACCTGATTTGGTTCCTTGCTGTATCACTCCTCCGCTCTCGTTGGACGGCTCCCATTCGTTGTTTTATTTTTGAAAATGTTTGGAGTAGTTGTGCCTTTGTAGAATATCATTGGATGAGTGCCTGTAGTCGTAGCGATTCATCCGTTATGCCTTCTACCACATATTCAACTAGCTCATCATCGTCGATTTGAAAGCAATTTGAAAGGATGACCTTGTCATTAAAGTAGTCCGTAAAACTCTCATTCGTCTGCAAGTGGCAGACTTCGAATTTCGGTCGCAATACCATTTTGTTTTCCTTTGTACTGACCAGCTCCTTAATCTGTAGCACAATTCGTCCACTCCTTCGATCAAAAAATTCGGCTTTGAGTGCATCCACTCCAATGCCTTACCTTTCATTTTTGTCAACATAAGTGTCCGCATCATGTTCTCGTCCGGTTTGTATACATCCTGAATACTTTTCAGTTGGGCTAGTCACACATCCAGATTTGTGTTGCCGTCATATTCTGGCAACATATCTTTCCACATACTCAAATGTTGCGGATCAGATGTTGTTGCACCCATTTGACTTTCGCTCGTGTGTGTGTTTGCGTTTACCTCAGTGTTATTTGGTTGTGGCAGGTCATTTGTCCGCACTCCTACGTGTGTGAGTGTGTCAGCATTCTTTTGTGTCCTTTCGCTCATTCGCGCCATTCTTCGCAGCTACTCATTTTCTTTTGCCAGTAGTTCTTTGTCTCTCTTTAGTAATTCTATTTCTTTTTCATATAACCGTTTCTCCCTGGCTGAGCATGCTGCACTTACCCTAGCAGCCGATCGTTCGATGATGCATCCGTTATCTTCGGATTCCGTTGCCCGTTCACTTCTATTCACTTCCCTCTCTTGCTCGTAAACTCGTTGGTATTCTGCATCGGCGTCCTCCTCTGTCCCCCGCTGAGTCAACCATTGCCATATTGTTGCCTCTTCTTCGATCTTACCGCTCGTTGGTGCTTCGCCGCGTTGCTCGAATGGCACATCGTTTAAACGCATCACGAGCACATTTTTGGCGCCGGCTGTGGAAAGCCCAAGACGTAGTAGCCATTTGCGCAACTCTGCGGAGGAATAATCCGGCAAAGCAATCGAATGCTCCATTTCGTTCTCTCCTTTTGGGTTTTTTTTCACACTCTTTTGTATTAACTTTTGCACACTCGTTTGTTTCGTTCTTTATTTTTTCTTCTTTCCACTTTGACAATCGTTATTTTGTACTATTATTATTTTTTTGTTGGTTTGGATCCCACTTCTGATTTTTAGCCGTTAATCTTATCGCGAATAAAACAAACACAATCCTTTAAAAAAAAATAATTTACGCTCTTTATTTGGTTGCTTATAGGCGTCTGTATTCTACAGTGTTTGATTTACGACTGATCTCCTACCTACCGGCAGACTCTTTTCCTAGTGTGGCCACTTTACAATCTCTAGTTAGTGTTGCCATATATTTCGTACATTCTTATCAGTTTCTCTTCTGTGGCTTGCTGTAACTACAACTGTAGTTAGCTAGTTTTTTGCAATTTTGATATATTTCTGAAACATGTTTGCCCCAAAATTCTTCAGTGGTTGCAGTTTTATACTTTTGCAAGGAAATATCTTCTTGCAGGTTAATTAATTCCATTTGCAGTGAAGCCTTTGAAAGACCAAATAACTTCGCAGCCACGTCAGTCAATTCTGCTACTGCAGCGACTTCATAAGATAATTTCAGGAATTGAGATAGCTTCCCAATCTCTGCAAAGTCTTGGAATCTTACAGAAAATTCGTTTTTAAGATCGGATTGAAACTTTGAAAACACTGTAATGTCTTCTTCTTCAGAGTTCTCCGTTTCACATTCAAGAATTGTTGGGAAATGAATAAATTCTTGTCTAGCAATATCTATTTCAAAAACCTCCAGCTTACGACGAAAGGAAGACACGCTTTGTATCGGATCACATATTAATTTCCCATGTCCTTATAACTCGCTGTTAAGCTCATTTAAATATTTCAGAACATATTTTAGAAAAACGACAGCTAGCACATTGCGCTCTTTTGTTACGAACTCCAAGAGCTTCCTTGCCTCCGGTGTATCCAAGCGTTGCAAAACGGAGATAACTTGTTCTTTAATCAGCCAGAAACGTTCAATAACTTGACCTTTACTTAGCCAATGAATATTGTTGTGTTGTAGTAAGTTCGAATACGCCGATTCACATTCAGAAAGAAATTCTTAGAACTGTCGGTGCTGAAGAGCAGAACGAGATCTCACAAAATTAATCAACTTGACCAAACTGTCAATTGTTTCTTTCAATGTTGCACTTAGTTTTCCTCAAAGGGCTACCTGGTGAATAGAGATAATAATAACAATAATAATAATAAATAAATACCTGGTGAATTATACACTTATAAGATATTAGACCTGCATTCTCATCTCTTATTCTCTTGACTAATCCTTTTTCTTTGCCAATCATCGCTGGAGCGCCGTCAGTTGAAAACAACACCACTTTATCATAACTCATGTTGGATTCTGTTATGAATTCATCAAAGTTCTTGAATAAATCTTCTCCGCAAGTCAATGAATGTCAAAAATTCTCACGAAAATAGACAGTTGTTCATCGTCAACAATGTCACATGATTCATCAAGTGCTATGGCGCAGCAAGGCGCATTTTGCAGAATTTCGAGCAAAGTGCCGTGGCCACTTCCAACATACATTTTTTTACCATCTCAGAATCTAGATGGTGTCCGGTGTTTATTAAGCGTCCAGCACACACGTAACGCTGCTTGAAAGCATTTTTCTTGCTGGCTCATGCAACCAACTAATAAGTTCGTACTTTTCTTGTAAGAAATTAAATGTGCCTGGAGTTTTTCTTTACGAGCTGTACTGCCAAGGCGAAAATTTTTGTGGAATTGCTGATGAGTTGTTTCGTAATGGCGCTTTAAATTTGCACTTTTAACAATAGCAACAGTTTTATTGCATATGAGGCATACTGGAACCGCTCGAGGCTTATTAGCAGGCTGCGTAAAACAATATTGTTCAGTCCACTCGGTCAGAAACTTCCTATTTTCATGGTCCACTTTTCGCTGTTTAAGATCCATATTAATGGTACGAAACGTTTTTAAACACGAACAATTATAAAACAAACGAACAAAGCTCGGCAATAAGATCACACAATATGACTGACAACCGATTCTACCACAGAGAGGATTATACTTACAGAGAGAGAGTACACTTCGCAGGTTTGTTTACATTTTTAATTTCTATTTGATTTATCTGGCTATGAATACGTCTTTAGCTGCCATATTTAAAATTGCATGGAGGAGTTGCAAACGAACTTGCTTTGTGTAATAGTGAAGCATATTTTTGTTCAGAGTTTTCAGTATACTTTGCAAGCAGTATTTCATTTCATGCATCAAATGAAAGCATCGATACTCCGTTAAACATCGGTGCATCGGATTGACGCACATTTATTTACATACAATTTTGGTGTTAAATGTATGAATAGTGGGCTAGTTATAAAAAATATTACTCGTATGTAATTGAATTGAATAGGTAGTCGGCATATTTAAAAATATTTGAAGGTACAAGGGTTAACCTTCCGCGGTCCGATTCCGGACCGTAGCTGGACTGTTGCTGGCCACCGATGTAGAGTCCTATTGTCATTATTTGTCCATTTTTGCAACTGAAACCCGCCAGTCAGAAGCAAATTGCTTAGCTGCGATACCAGATCCTTATCATCCTCTATTGTGTTGGAGCGCGCCATGCAATCGTCCACCTAAAAGTTTTCCTTAACTGCAGCAGAACCCAAAGGAAATGTTTGTTTTTCATCATCGCTGATCTGCAAAAGGGTCCGAATTTCTAGGTTAAGGATTGGTGTGGAGCCCTATGTGACCGTAGTAAGCCGATGAACAAACGTAAATGAGGAGTGTTAGCTCTCCCGATGGTACCCAAGAACAAGGAATTACATTTACAAACACAAATGCAATAAAAACAAAAAACAATGATGTACTAAACAGTGATGTATGAAACGAAATGCGAAAAATTACTAAAGAAATGACCGACATAAAATCAAGTTGTGAATTTCTTGCAAACAAATATGATGAGATCAAACACCAAATGAACGCAAACAATGAATTGCTACAAAAACTCTCAAATTAGATTAAAGAATTAAAAGAAAGCAACACAAAAACAGACCAACAAATTTTCACCATGGAGACGAAAATCAACGCATTTGAACAAGAATTTTTAAAAAAACAATATTTAAATAAAAAATATTCCACCGATGCAAAATGAAAATCTGGTCGAATTTGGCCAAGCATTGAGCAAGACAATTGATTACAATGTATCCACCACAGATATCACTGATGTTTACAGAACAAACAAACGAAATCCAGAAAAATCAACGATTGTCAGTCAAACATGTAAATCTAACATAATTAAGAAGGCCATGGCCAAACGTAACATACCTATAACAGAAATTATCAAAAATACAAGCAATGACCTGGCTGCAACAACAAACAAAAGAAGTGATTATGGCTATGTAAACAATCATCTTACACAAACAAATAAGCATCTTCTTTGGCTAGCCAAGACTAAAGCGAGATAATACAATTGGAAATTGGTGTGGGAGAGCAACGGCAAGATACTCGTAAAAAGACATGAGAACGGTGAAACTATACAAATTGGTACATGTAACGATATATTCGTACAGTGGCGAGCAAAAATGAATACATGTTTCAAGAAAATTAAATAAAAGACAATAATTTTATGTTTTTGCATTACGAACTTGATCAATTGCATCTACAATTATAATTTACTATTCAATAAAAAAATATAAAAATTAAAAAGTAGCAGAGACTCTCAATTATTCAATTTTGTACGTTCTTGATCATTCTTGATCAAGCTTTGTTTATTTTGTTTACATTTTGTTCAGATTGATGATAAATATGGTATTTCGATCTTTTGTTTTTTTATATATTTGTGTTATATTGATATTTAAATTAATATACAGTACGTTCTCGATTAACGCAACTATCGATTCAGGCAACTCCTCGATTTTCGTAACAGCTGAATTTACATCATTGTTGACGCACTAATCGCAACTTTTCAAATAATTTTGACTCGATAACTGCAACTTTTGTTTTAATACATATATCTTTATCTACTCTGGTTCTTGGCTATGTTTGTGTTTTGAGTTTTCCTTTTGTCTGGGCAGTTATTCTACCGTTACTTTTGAGTGCCTTTAATTGATGTTACGTTGAAGTTGTATGAATGTATCTACTGAACCCAAGATTTTGTTGTTAGTTTAATGAATTTTGTTTAGTGATCAGTCGCTTGTGTGTTTCGAAAAATTAGAAATAAAAGCGAAATTTTAGAAAAAAATAATAAAGGAGCTTCAGTTAAATCAATATGCCGTGAGTATAATGTTCATAAGTCTACAGTAAGCTGGATAAAACAAAAAGAGGATGCAATAAGAAAGTTTGTTTGTAGTGCTGAGTATGGACCCAGAAAGAAGATTAAGTACATTAAAGGGGTGCGAATATCCTAAGATGGAAAAAGCTTTATACAAGTGGTTCCTAAATCAAAGAAAGCTGAATGTGTCAATTTCCAGCGAGGTCCTAAAAACAAAGGCGTGCTCATTGCATGAAAAAAATTATGGAGAGACCAGGATCTTTTAATGCGAGCAATGGTTGGGTGACAAATTTTAAGAAAAGAAACGGAATTCGCCTGTTGCAAATTTGTGGAGAAAAACTTTCAAACAAACCGCAGCGTGTAGATCCTTTCTTGATTAAATTTAAGGAAAGAGTCAGAGAGCTCCATTTGACTCCCCATCAAATTTATAATGCCGATGAGTCCGGGTTATTCCAGCGACTTATGCCCAACAAAAGCCTGGTAGGTTTTAAGGAATAATCAGCTCCTGGCTGAATGATAATCAAAGAAAAAATCACGTTTCTCGCCTGCACTAACGCTTCGGGTTTGCACAAAGTTAAGCTATTCGTCATCGGCAAATCTGTAAACCCACGATCTTTTAAAAATTTTTACCACATGCCCGTTGTGTACAAGGCAAATGAAAATGCTTGGATGACGTTAGCATTCTTTGAACAATGATTCCACTCGACATTTGTGCCTGAGGTAACAAAATTTTACCGGCCTTTTTTTCACACGTTTTTTGTTTCATTTAGGTAAGACTCTTTCTAAGTTCGAAAGGACTTCCAACAAAGGCGCTATTACTTTTGGATAACGCTCGTTGCCATCCAAAAGATGGCGAGCTAAAAAGTGATGATGGCATGATCGTTGTCATGTGTTTTCCTGCAAATTGCGCTGCTATCCTTCAGCCAATGGACCAGAACGTTATAAATTTGTCAAATTTGCACTACAAAAAAAGTCTATTCATTCAATCTCCGAAATGCAATTTGCCTTCTATCTAACGCATGGGATAGATTGCAGGCAGATTCAGTCAAAAAATGCTGGAATGTGTTGATGGCTTCTCATAGTGATTGGGAAGATGAAGATGAGCTACCTTTGAGCACAGTTAGAGCTCAAATTATCAGTGAAAACGCAGTTGTAGAACCCATATCAACTCTCTTCAATGATATTCCCGGCAGTGAATCCATTTCGAATTAAAACATAAATGATTGGGTACGCGAAACCATTTATAACAATGACGAAAACTATGAAGAAAATGAATCAGTTGAAAGATCCAGTGAAAGCGGGTCCGAGGTTAAAATTCCTGCTCCCAAAGTAAAGGCTGAGACTGCAATACAAGCTTTCAACACAGCAATTCGATGGGCTGAACAAAATTCAGCTTCCATAGAACAAATTTTAAGTCTTCAAAAACTGCGAGAAATGGCGATTTTAAAAAATCTAACTAACCAAAAAATCCAAACAAAAATGTCCAATTTTTTCAAAAGAAAATAATAGCACATGTATAGAGAACTATGCATATTTAATGTACCTACATATATCTAAATGAGTTAACTTCGTTTTGTTTTGTTTCTTATTAGAATTATAGTAGATTTAATAAAAATTTGTTGCTTTAAATACATATGTAAGTGTTGGTTTTCTGATTTTCACTTTTCATCTGGAATTGAGCCTAAAAAAAATTTACTTGGTTATTGCAACAACCTTGGTCATTGCAACTACCCTCGTTTTAATAGTTGCGATAATCGAGAATGCACTGTATTTAAGGAAAAAATGTTTTGTAGTGAAAGAAAAAGTAAAAATGAGGAAAATTTCAACTGAAGTAGAAAATACTACAGGTCTTTCCTTAAAGACAGATCGCAAAAAGGGAGTTGGTCTGCCAGTGTTTAAAAAACGAAGAAATGTGCAGTCAAAAAAACCATAGTCCAGGCCGGCCAAGAATTTCAACTGATAGTGACGCGTGCTCGATGGAACGTTTTATAAGGCGGAAAGAATGCAAAACACCAAGGTAGCAACAAAATGGTCAAAAAAGAATGCCAGCGAGGAGACAGCTAGAAAGGCTTTGCAAAAGATTCGTTTAGTAGCAGCTGTTAAACAGAAAAGCCAGCTCTGTACAAAAAAAACATTTAAAGGCACTTCTAAAGTTCTGTAAGGAACATGAAAACTGGAATGTTGAAGATTGGAAGCGAGTTATTTGGTTAGATGAGACAGACAGATTTCAATCAGATGATAAGGAGTATTATTGGCATCGAACGAATGAGAGATTTCAAAATTACCAAGTTAAAGAAACCATAAAGCATAACGGTGGAAGCTTAATGGTGTGGGGACGCTTCACCTGGTGGAATACGGGTCCACTGATGAGGATCGAAGTTATAATGAAAAAGGAACAGTACCTTGATATTTTGCGGACCAACTTGCAAGAATTCGTGGTGGAATGTGCTTATCCGATCATTCTTCAACAAGACGGTTACTCCAAACACACCGCACGGATTGCCCAAAACTGGCTTGGGGAGCAGGTATTTCAGACTATTTAGTAGTGACTGGTAGAAAATCGATGGGCCATGCTGAAAAGACGGCAGGCGTCATTCAATAACCCTCCAAAGACCATGAATTACTTATGGGAGCGAGTACAAGAGCAGTGGTCAAATATTTCCCATGAACAAATTGAAACATTAGTGGAAAGTAAGCCAAAAAGGATGGGAAGTATTATAAAAGATAAGGGATTATGGACCAAATATAAAAAAGTGTCAGAAAATCGCGCAAAAGAAAATCAAAGGAATGTGCGAAATTGAATAAATGTGAGTCTCTGCTTTTATATTTTTATACAGTTATCTCTTAAGTATTTTTTATTTATTTTTTTATTGAACAGTAAATTTTTATTCTAGTTTTACGATTACAAATATTTTGATTAAGTTCATAATGAAAAAAACATTTCATTTTCTTGAATCATGTGCTCATATTTGCTCGCCACTGTATGTAAAATGTGCAACTAGTTCACGGTTGTTGTCTGAAAAGCAGAATAAATAGCCAAACATATTCGATACCTTCTCGGAAGAATGTACTACTTAAGCGACAATTTTCCAGGAAATGACTTTTCGACATGCCCTTATAATTTGGTTTGAGGTTTCTACCATCGATAAAAAAGAAACTATAGAGAAATAAAAATTGTAGTATCCTACAAATTTGATGCTGTTGTGGTTCCCTGTAATTTGTTGTAATCACCAAAACTATTATGCTAAGCGCCATGATATTAAAAATAATTGTACTATGCAACACATCCTACGAAAAAAAATGTTTGCACATGACGCTTAGTTCAACTGATATTATCGCTTAGAACATAGTGCCACCGAAAAGTTGATCCATTTATTGTCACTTGATACATTTTTGTCTAGACATAATTGTTGTTTTGAAATATTTTTGGACTTGCCGTTAGGTTTCGATTCCCCTTGCCAGTTGTTTGCGTATTATTTTGAGTGAAGTTCATTGAACAGACAGCTGTAAATTACAGTCAAATACGTGTTTCAAAGTGATTTTGTGAATTTTGTTCTGTGCTTTTCTTGCGGTTGAAGTGTGTTATTATTTTTAAAATGATTGGAAATAATCCAAGTACATCTGATTCGCAAAAAATTAATTTGCCCGCTACAGGAGGCAGACTTATCCTCAAAATGGTAGAGAAATCGAATGAACAATGTGAAGGAGTTAAAGTAAGTCGATTAACGTTCTAGTATTTTAATTATGCCTAGCGATACGGTAAATAAAAGGTTAATTTTTATTTTTAAGGTAACCCATTTGGAAACCAATCAACCATGTACGAATGTGTTAAGTCCGTCTACCCAGATCTGGATCAGAATCAGATCCTTTGAAACTGTTGGGAATTCTTCTTGGCACAATGATTCTATGGACGATTCAAGTGAAGACAAAATGGAAACCTATCCCCAAGTAAAGAAGTTGCATCACAATTATCAGAATCGGAAGTCAAAAGTTGCGGTAAAAGAGGTATGACGTAATTAGGTGGGTGCGAGATCTATAAAGGCAATCCAGTTAAAAAAATCTGTGCAAGCAAATCCATGCAAAAGCTGCCAAAACAAAGTTGGTACCAAATTTACGAATTCGCAAAGGCAAGACAATTTCTATTTATATTGGAAATTGCCGAGAAGAGTGGATTTTATCTTGTGTTGAACGTGTTCCCATCAAGAGACGACGAACCAACAATATCGAAAAAAAGACAAACAAGAAAATATTTCCTAAATTTTGAAGGGAAAAAAGAACAAGTTTGCATGCAGTTTTTACTTAGGACCCTAAATATTTCGAGTCGAATTGTGTCGTATGCTCTTGAAAAAAAAAACAGCATTAAATACATCAGCTACGGATAAAAGAGGCAAAGCTACTTCGGCAAATGCTACTTCAGAAGAACATAAAGCAGATGTTTTCAGTTTCGTAGCAAGCTTACCAAAAGTACATCACATTATTGCCGATCAAAGACAAATCGCACTTACAGTAGTGTGCAAAACATTTGCAATTTTTTTTGGAAATACAATAACATCCTTTATTAATTGCTCTAAAGAAAGAATTCTAAAGAAACTTTTAGTCAAAAGTATTACTTACAGTTTAGTATTTAAAAGGGAACAGAGAAATTTCCAGCACTTACTGTTGATATTTTGCAAAACATAAAAAAAGCGAGTTTATTCATTTTAAGGCAAAACATACGCAAGTGTTTTTTGTACATCAATATTTGGTCCAAAAACGATTGTTTCTAATAATATCCGCACACTTTTTCGGCATGGAAGCAATAAGGGAGTTTGTTAACTCACAGGGAATTTTTTCCCACTCATCCTGTAAGGCTTCATAAAGAGCCTTTTGTGAAGAAAACCGTTGCCCCTTTATCCGCTGTTTTAGAATTGCCCATAAGTTTTCGATTGTGTTTAAATCGGGGGACTGTGAAGGCCAATCTAAAACACCAACTCCCCGAGCCCCTAAAAATTCTTTAACGAACTTTGTGGTGTATTTCGGGTCCTTGAAACCTCCACAACAACGACATCTCTTCCTCAGCGCATGGAAGCATTACTGTGTCTAAGATGTCCTTATACACGAAGAGAAACATTATTCCCGTTATTTGGTGTGAGGGACCACATCCTTGAGCCGACCACATCCCCAAACCATAACGGAACCGCCCCCATGGTTCAAAGTACCTCGGATGTTTTCCCGCTTTAACCATGTACCTGGCTTTGGACGAATGTAAGCAATACCATCGATAGATGAGATATTAAATTTGCTTTCATTGCTAAATAAAACGGTTCTCCACTGTGTCAAGGATCAAGTTGAATATTTATGAGCAAATTGAAGTGTACATAATAGGAAATTAGAAGCAGTTTTTTATCAAACAAAGAGACTACCTTTTTTGACGGTGTTTCAAGGTCAAAAGATTCTTCTTAACTCTAGGATGAACAGCTGGGCCTAATCAGGCCCAATTTGAGTTTGAATATAACATATACAACTTTCTTTTTTCCAAATAAATAGGACCGAGACTCCTTGGCTTCTGGGCGATGCTTGCTGAGTACAACGAAACCATATCCGGGTCGTTCCGGGCCCAATTCGCGGAAAAAAAATATTTTCGTGTCTGAATATCGAAAAGCAACCGCTGTGCCTTAGTAGGCCCAGAGTTTGATTTCGTTTGTAGTGTGTACTGTATGAAGTATCCGCTCAGAGTATAAAATTGTAACTGTGTAAATTATAAATGCAATTTTTTTCTTTTGGTAATAATTATTAATGTTTTTGGCCTTAATTTTTATTGTTTGTGGTCTCAGCGAAATTTTTTATGGTTTGTTTATGATTCTTGGTTCTTGTGTAGTGAAAAATGGCGGAACAAAATGAATTGTATGATGCTGTGGATATAGTCCTGAACCGGGCAACCAGATCTGGATGGCTAGCTGAACACATCATAACGATATTACTGAGGAAGAGGATCAATTTGCTGATTATAATGGTGATGATGATAATGGAGATTATGTGCTGGATAATGATGCAGCTGATGCGTCTGATATTTGGATCAAGTTGGAAGTGGAAGAGGCGGAAACTGATTACGATGATGATGATGTTGGTGATGGTGAGATGAATGTTCTTCTCCAAGAATAACTTGACGCTGTTGGGTGCTGGCTCTGTGCCCGAACAATTCTCTGATGAATTTTATTCATGCAAACATGGAATTATGTGGATGAAAGCTCCACCACGAACTGGCAGGCCACAAGAGCGTAATATGCCTGTTGCTGCAAGAGCTGGTAATTTCGTTCAAAATCCCATTTCCATTTACAAACAGTTCGCGACACCAGAGATGGTTGATATCATTTGCCGTGAAACAAATCGAAAAGCAAACTATATGGTGCGCACTTGGAACGAAGCACATCCAACAGCAAATCCAAAGGTTTGGCAGCCAACGAGTGAAAATGAATTGTATGCATTCATTGGTTTGTTATTGTTTTCTGGCCCATTCAACTCCAACACCCAGCCGACCAAGGAATTGTGGGCGCCTTATCATCACGACATTTACACAAATGTCTCTAAAACGTTTTAATATTTTGCAACATTTCATTCGTTTTGATAACAGCAATACACGCGAACAGCGCTTACTAACTAGTAAATCTGCGCCAATCGACGACATATGGACCATGTTGATCGCGAATTTAGAGAGAGCATATACGCCAAGTGCCAACATAACCGTTGACGATCAATTGTTCCCCAATCGCTTCACCCAGTATATACCCTCAAAACCAGCCAAATACGTCATCAGGGTATGGTAGGCTTGCGATTCACGCACAAATTATCCTTTGAAAGGAAAAATATATACTGGGAAATTACCCAATGTAGAGCGAGAGGTGAATCAAGGCGAACGAGTGTTGTTATCATTGATCCAACGGTATCATAATTCAGGTCGCACTATCTATTATGATAATTTTTTTACCTCATTGCCTCTGGCCGGGCATTTGCTTTAAGTTGGACTCGGCATTGTGAGAACTGTTCGCTCTAACAAACGTTTCGTTCGGGCTCATTTCAAAGTTGTATCAGACATTGTTTGGTTTTTACAATAAGAAATACGCATTGTATTCGAAGGTGCTAAAGCCAAATAAAACCGTCATTGTGTTGAACATTATACCTGTGCTACCGACCAGGAAAATATTTCCCTAAAACCGAATCAAATCCGAAGGTGAACCGCGCCGTAAAACATTCCATAAATGTAGTTTTTGCCATGAACTTCTATGCCTCACACACGGAAAAGTAGAAACAAGGGCTTCATGCAATGCCTGTGCTGCCAATAATTGAATTTTTTATACTTTTTCCACATACAATATATGTATATCCATTTCATATACGTAGGTACATCATGTATTTAACTTGACACAATATAAAATCTAAGACCAAGTCTGTTTTTTTTATTTATGCTAATCCTTTTTCCATAAAATATTCATATGGGCTTATCGAGGCCCTGCAGGCTATGTTACCGCCTCACAAACAGCTGCCCATCCTAGGGGTGAAAGCTTGGTATGCCCTCAAATTATTTTCTATTGCACGTCTACGAACTTTGCTTGCATCGATTGACAAGTTGAGGTCCTTAACGATTGCACTTGAAGACCGGAAAAGGTCTCGCCGGATAATGTTTATAATTTTTTTTTTCAGTTTGCATGTCTGTTTTTCGGGGACGACCACCAGAATGAAGCGTTGTGATTGATAAATTTTATCGGAACTTTGGAATTATCCGGGAAACAGTCGATTCGTGAATCTTGTATCGTTTAGCTATCTTTCTTTGCTTCGATCCATTTTTAAAAGTCTAAATTACCAGCTCCTTTATTCGGACATCATACTTGTTGCCAGCCATTTTTTAGGCGCAAATTTACTGAAAACTGAATATATAACTGCCTATGAACATAATTTATTTGATAAAAAATACTATTTTACTTACCTGATCTGAAGTTAAAACAGAAATGAGGGAAAAATAAAGTACTTGCATATGTTTTGAACAGCTGCATATTTGGCAAGCTAACATTTTTCCCTGGAATAACTAAACTAACTTTTCCTTTTTTAATGCAGTCAGTAACAGATTTATCTTTAAATTTTTAAAATATTGTCCTTTTTGTATAGTTAATGAAACAAAATGTCAAGAGAAAAAAAACTTGCAAATGTTTTGCACACTACTGTATCTGCCAACAGAATACTTCAGCATATCCAATTTATACAGAAACTACAAAGCGGACGAAGGTAAAAATGCAGTTTCCGAAAAAAATATTTCGAAGGATTTTCAAATTCTATTAGAAGAGACAAGTGCACCTTTTGCGAAGCTCATAAATCCCGCGTGTTGGATGACAAAGAGGAAATTCTTGTTTTAAAGCACTCTCAATAAAAGGAAAACAGCCAAAAATTATTTATGGATGATTACAAAAAAGCCAAAAACTGTCCATCATTCGCGTGTGCTAGTTTTGATCTACAGAAAGTTTTAAACGTTCCACATACACAAAGCATGCTGTTTTACTATTCAAGAAAGTACTCATTTTATAACGAGACAGTCTATGAAAATGGAACTCAAAATGGCTATGCTTTTCTTTGGGGTGAGATTGATGGAATGCAGGGAGCAAATGAAATTTGTTCAATTCTCTTTAAATACTTGAATATTGTCGATGCCAGAGAAACCGTAATTTCCATTGCCTTTTATTGCGATAGCTATCCCTGCCAAAACAAGAAGCGTCAGACTTTTTTGTTTCTTCAAAAGAAAGCTAAACACAAAATGAAATCTCTCTCACATTTCTTCTCCCCGGTCATACTTATATGCCTGCTGACTCAGCTCATGCCACCATAGAGCGATTTGTTAAAAAAAGAACAATTTGGATAGCCATGATTGCCAATTCAAGGATAAATCCAAGGCCTTACTGGTTTATAAAATTAATAAAAGACGATTCTCGTGATTGGAAGAAAGAAGCTCTGAAATATTTTCCAACGCAGGGAGTTAAAACTAAATCCAACATTTTTTTATTCTCTAAGTCATCCTCTGATATAAAATATTCAATATTTAAGTCTGGAAAGACGGAACCATTTCTGATTGAAATTTCGTTCATGCAATAATTAAAAAAAAATTGCTGCGCAAATCTCAATCAAAATTATGCTTAAAGTTACAAAATACACAAATAATTACCTCCACAGGAAGTTTTATTTGTCTCCTGTAAAATTCTAAAAATGTCGCTTAATATATTCTTCCGGGAAGGTATCGAATTATCTTGATGGAAAACGAATATAATGAAGTTGAGTCAACTTTAGGGTAATACATGGAGTTACTCGCATCGAAAATGAATTTTTTTAAAAATATGAATTTTTGTTACATTTGTTTTAACATAAGATCTATTACGAAAACTTGGGATAATTATATAGCTGTAATTGGAAATGTTTTAAGCTATGTCGACATCTTATTATTAAATGAAATTAACATACCTAAAAGTAAAAATAAAATATATCAAATAGAAGGATTCTACGGAGGGGTTGCAATATTTATAAAAAATAATATAACATATGAAATTATGCCTATGAACCCCATGAACTATGAAAGAATTCATTTGGAAATAACACATAGAAACGAAAAGAAATATATTCATGCAATATACAGACGACCAAAACTAAGCGCAATTCGTTTCATTGATGAATTGAATACAGCTATCAACACAGAAAAGAAAAATGTCGTCTTAAGTGATATGAATATAGACATACTTGACCAAAACAACTCAATAGTTCTGAAATATATGGAGATGATGACATCAAAAGGACTTACAAATGTCATAAAAAGGTCTACACGTGTTGATCCTAGACGAAATACATCCACTCTTATAGATCACATGCTTACGTCACGAGGCAAGAAATATTTTCAGCAGTTAGGGAAACTGATCTTGCCGACCATTACGCCATACCTTATGCTACAAAAGGTCTACAGGATGATCGATTGTCAATGCTGTACATATTAATCAACACTGAAACTCTATATGACAGCTTCGTATTCAAAATAAACAACATACTTATACAGTGTGTCCCAGTTTAGCAGTATAATCCTTTATGGGCATATTCCCGAAGTTCCGCCGAACAAGAAATTATAAGACAGGGGGGGGGGGGGGGTCTATTCTCACTCCATTTCAAGTTACAGCCCATCAAAGTGGGTGACCTCTAATTTGGAGGTGTAACCACTTTAAACGCTATAATTTCTAAGCTAGTACAAGCACAAAAATAGTTTTAGACATTTCAGAAAGATAATTTAGTAGTACATACAAGTCTTAAATGCTTTGGGTGCATATGTGCAGCAACAGAAAAGTTATGGCTCGTTAAACTCAAAATTATGAAAATTTTCTGTTTCAGTTTATTACTAAAAAGGCATTTTTCTTAAAATTTTTATTTAATAAATTTTCTGAAATTTTATGAAATTTTTATCCTTCCAAAATTTCCTAAAAATTATGTTTACAAACTTTTTTACGTACGATCAACAGATTTTGTAGTAGAAGCAAACAAAAATGGCCAAAAAGAAGTGTACCTATTTAATTGCTCATAAAATCGCTTAGATGTTTTCATGTGATCCTGAGTAGGACCTTTTTGAAACAGTTTATGGAATGTTTATAGCAATTGTTCGAAATGCCTTCCTTCCATTAGAGTACACTTTCGGGCGCGTTTAACCATTTCGGATGGCAGATTAACGGTCATCAAAATTATTTTCATCTCTTCTGAAGCGACACTAATATTTTCTTGGAACTCTACCAGACTCGACATTTCTCCAAAATAAACCTTTTCTTTCATAGCACCCCAGAAGAAAAAAATCCATGGGTTTTAGGTCAGTAGAGTCTTGGAGGCCAAGGGTTGGGGCGGAATCGATTAATTCATCGTTCATTAAAAGTATGGTTGAGGAACGAAGTTACCCCGCTGCTACTGTGAGAAGGTGCTCTATCTTGTTGAAAGAACATCGCCCTTCTCTGAACAAGAGGAACATCTTCAAGGAGCTCCGGCAATCGTTCTCTTAGAAATTCCAGGTAGTAATGCGGATTAACTATTTGTGGAAGACCGTGCGGGCCTACTAAAGTGTTTCCTATTTATACAGCCCAAATAATTACGCTAAACCACCTTTAAAATAACAGCAAATTTTCATAATTTTGAGTTTAACGAGCCATAATTTTTTTGTTACTGCACAGATCCACCCAAAGCATCTAAACTTGTATGTAATATGAAATTATCTTTCCAAAATACCCAAAACTATTTTTGTACCTGTACTAGGTTAGAAATTATAGCGTTTAAAGTGGTTGCACCTCCAAATTAGAGGTCACCCACTTTGGTGGGCTATAACTTGAAATGGAGTGAGAATAGACCATTTCTTGGTCGGCGGAACTTCGGGAATATACCCTTAAAAAATTATACTGCTAAACTGGGACATGAACTGAGTTTTATCTTATTACAAGAAGCATTGATGTATCAGATGGCTTATGTAACGGTTCAACTGGAAAATTCGTGCATTTATATTTGTATACAATTGTAGTTAGCGTTTGGTTGGAGTTTTGTGTCTCTTCTCGTAAGAAGAGAAAAAAAGCTGCTCAATTAGCTATACAAAGTGGAGTTACTAATCTTGCTGTGCCTAATGAACTACGATCTGCGAATATTTCGTTGACATCAGATAAGAAAATTAGTGCTACTCGAAAGCTTTTTCCTTTCACGGTAGCATGTGCTATGACTATGCATAAATCACAGGGTGAAATTGTTTACGAATACAGCAAAGAACATTCTTATGTAACAAATATCGAAAAATTTTATATTGTAACACCTCAATATGATCCAACGAAATTTAAGTTTTATCATAATCGAAAGCAAGCTACATCAACAGAGATTGCTGTAAGAGTTCCACAGATTTCTTTTAAACACATTCCAGACCACAACACAAGATATCTTAAATATGTCATATCTTGAATATTATGGATCCAGTTGTTCAGAATTCTGATCTTCTTTTCCTTTCTGAAACGTGGATGAAAAATGAAGAAAAAATTGTTGTCCCAAATTTCAATTGCATTTCTCAATATAAAAGAAAAAATGTTCTCGCAAGTGGAGTCGCAATATACCAGAAATCTGAAGGTACTGTCCACATTTGTACAGAAAATATGGACATGATTTTGTGAAACATTACACAATTGAGTACTAATCATTCGTCAGTTGGTGACATTTGTGCTGGTGTTTGTAGGACATGGCGTTGAAGTAGTTATAGTAGCTATTTATATATCTCCCAATCGAAAGATTGAGGATATTACATTATTTATTCATCGAGCGCTGTTAAATTACTTAAGCAACAGTTTCATAAGCTTCCACTCATATTGGCTGAAGACTTCAACATTGACTCCACTAAGAAAGGAAAATTTGAAGAACTCACATGTTTTTTATCAGAAAAATTTGATTTGTCTATTAAAAATTATGCAGCGTAGCACAGAACAAAATGCCGTACTACAACTGATGCTCTTTTTTCGAGATACTTGGATAAAATTGAATCTGAATTATATGTATCTTATTTTAGTTACCATAAGCCAATAATTACCATGATAAAACATGATAAAAGCAAAAATATTGGATTGTACCACATGAAATGTACCAGAGAAATGCTGCAGCAGAAGATAATTGCACCAAGCAATAGCCCATACAATTCGCCTAATTGTGATAAACTATAGGAAGTTGAACAACCAAACGGTAGAAGCTAGGTTTCCTATACCCAACATCGATGATCTGTTTGACAAGCTTTTTTTTTTTTTAAAAAAAAAAGAACACTCTTACAATGCCTCAGTATGTGTTAAGTTTTTTTGAAAAATGGGATAGAGAGAGAAAGAAAGATGTTTGGGCTCAGTGGTTATTTCGCTTCATGGGAGGCATCCAACATTTAATGGGGAGACTAAATTATTTGTGGAAATTGGCTTGATGTTGATTTCTAGTCAACTACTCGCCTTACTTGATTTTCGTTAACTGAAAAAATGGATGATATGTCTTTCGGGCGAGGCTGGGATTCGAACACCGAACCTTCCGATTTGGAAGCCAGTCCACTACCACTTGAGCCACAGTCACCAGAAGTTCAATTATTTCTCTACTATAGACCTCGTTAAAGGATTCCACCAAATCGAAGTCCCCCCGTGCGACAAAGTAAAAAATGCATTTTCAACCAAAAATGGCCATTATGAATTTCTAAAAATGTCCCAGCGACATTCAAGAGATTGATGAACGACGTATTAAAAGAGTTCATAAATAAAATCTGCGTGGTCTCCTTAGACGACATACTTATATTTCGAACTAGAGGAACATTTGCAGTCACTAAGGAACATTTTTCAAACATTAAAAGAGATCAATCTTAAAATCCAAATAAACAAGTATGATTTCGCCGATTTTTCTACCAGCTACCAAGGGCATGTTATTGTAAACAGTGGTATCAAGCCAGACGAAATTAAAGTTAAACCAATTACTGAAATGAAACTACCAACTAACGTAAAGGACATAAGACAATTCTTAGGAATAACCGGATACTACCGAAAATTCATAAGGGATTATGCCAAGATAGCATACCCTATCATAAAATATTTAAAAAAAATCCGAATAATGAAAACCTTATTCGTTACCGACCCTATTCTTTAAAGCACAGATTTCAACAAACCATTTGTGTTGACCACGGACATATCGAGCTACGCATTGGGAGCAGTGCTTACCCAAAATAACCATCCCATCTGTTATGCTTCCCGAACTCTCAACAACCACGAGCTAAATTATTCGACGATCGAGAATGAACTTCTCGCAATTATCTGGTCAGCTAAATATTTTAGAACATACCTATTTGCATGGGAGGAAGTTCACAGTCCGCAGAGATCATAAGCCTCTGGTTTAGTTAAAAGGCATTAAAGAGCCAAACATGAAGCTTCAGTGTTAGAAGATCATGCTCAATGAATACAATTTCGATGTCAAGTACCTTAAAGAGAAAGAGAACTATGTAGCTGTTGGACTAAGCCGAATGGTCAGGTTTTTGAAAACAAAAAGGTGTTGAATACTAACGACGAAGTTAGTTTATTAGATATCTCTAATAACGAGGTAGCCGTTGCTATGTTTCGTTCCCGGCACCGATGCGGCGATGCCCCGAACCAAACGATAGCACTCTCTATTTCAGGGATCAAACTATCCCCGCGGTGGGTTCCCACCAGGTAGCGCTTTGTCGGCAGCTAGACCTGGGAAACGAAATGGGCGCCACGTGATTTTTCCCCGGAATCACGAAACCTCTCGACAAAAAAAAAAAAAAAAAACGGACGGAAAATCTTCCCCGGAAAAAGAAACGACCAAGAAAAGGAAGAGAAAAAAAAAATAAAAAAAAACCTTCTTTTTTTTCCTCAACGTTATAAAGCCCCGTTGGGGCTCGACGATTTATTTAAAAAAAAATTTGTAGCGGTACACTCGTCGATAGAGTGACCCGCTATTTTTACCGTCCCGAAGCAAGAAAAAGAAAACGTTAGCTAACGGGTCGCGTGTCCCGCGCACGCGCCTACCGGAGTTTTACTCGTAATTATCCCAAAGACAAAAAAAATTACGCGATTCTATCTTTGCTATTTATATTTTTTTTTTCTACACTTCACTGCACTATACTTAGCTTTTATCCTGGCGGGTTGTGCCCCCCTCTGGCACGATCGTGCTCCCGACAGTCCTGCTCTATGTCCTCCTTCCTGTCCTTTCTCCCTTTTGTTTCGTTTCCCTTTTTATTCTTTTTATTTTTGTTAGCACAACTCGCGACTCTACTCTACTATATTTTTCTATCTTTCCAAGAAAAAAAACCGACAGAATTGTCTTCCGCAATTCGCAACTTTCGTTCAAAAAAAAACTTTGCTTTTCGCAACAAACAAGAAAAAAAAATCGCAAAATAAAATAAAAAAAATTGGCTGACCCTCACGATTCGCTGGTCGTCACCAATCTGACCTCCAGATCTTTTCTAGTTCCACAGCTCCCGTCAACCATACACACATATTCACACGTACACTCTCTCGCACATTCATTCAGCGCTAGTGGACCCAACGACGGGATTTCTCGCTCCACGACTAGCAAGCTTTGCTAGTGTGTGCACCCGTGTCCGACTAGGCCTCTCACACATACCATTTTCCACATTCATGCTAAACTCCTCAGTCTCGGAGTTCGCTCCCGCTTCCAGTTATGACTGGGAACTCCACTGAGCGAGTTTATGGAAGCTGTGGATCCTAACTATGCCTACCATTTCCCCTACTCCTAGGTTCTACATACAATCTATTGCGAAAAGCAGAGTTTCTTTTCCTTCTGATTACCGGGTAATTTTCCCCAATCGGAATACAGTAAACGTCTTTGCCAAAATTGATTGACACGATCGCGAAGGGGGAAAGGAGTTGGACGGAACGATAGCTTGAGTGTTGGGACAAAGGGAAAAAGTGTCGATACAATCCAGAAGGGATTGTATCTCGACCCAACCATCCGTTGGATCACCGCCCCTAACAAAAGCTAAGTTCAGTGCCTGTGCAATTTTAAAATTTTGTATTTATTTCCGCGGGTCCCTAGCTACTCCGGTGGACCGGCGTTCAGATTTGGGGGGGGTGGGACTGGCCAATAGCGGGTCACTCCTTACAATTCTTTATTATTATTATTTTTTTGTCATTGGGCCCTTCTGCCCTCTGGCCTCTCTGCCAGTTTTGGGGTTTGTACTTTTCTTCTCGTACAATAGTAATTGTTGGTTGGCGTTATTTGTTGTTGGTTGTTTGGTTGTTTGCTTGTTTGTGGTTTGTTGTTGGTTGTTCGATGTTTTTTTTTTCTTGTTTGTGAGTTTGTCTGTTTGTCTGTTCCCTCGGTGGAGGCTGTCTTGTACTTGGCCGTCCGCCTACAAGCCTCTGCTGCTCCTTTGTTGCTCCCTCGTTGGGGCGTTGCTATAAAAGAGATCGTCGTCTCTTCACCCATCGATCACTTGTCTCGTTGCTAGCTCTGGCTAGCTGCATCCACATCAGTTATGGGATGTGATGCCTGTGTCCGCACCCACATCGGTAGCAGGATGGGGTGTTCTTTAAGCCTCCTATTGTTGGCTTTCGTTGGGGTGTAGGTTCCAGGGATCGCCATCCCCCACCCGTCGTCATCGTGTTGGGGTGTCTGGATTAAAAGGACCGTCCGTCCCCACCCGTCGGCGACTTTCAGACGTCCTGTCTGATGCTGCCCGTTGCGAGTCTCCCGTCTGTCTATGGGCTCCGACAACGGTGTTCCCGGTGGACCTCCTGTCGCACCCTGGGGTTCCTGGTTCGTCGTGAGTCTCCCTACTGTCCTTAGGGCTTCAACGACCGAACCTCCTCGCACTCCTCTTGCTGGCAAACCCGCCCGTGAACCTACGTGGGTTGTTTTCCGAGGTCTGGGGTCGGTGGACCACTGGCTGATGGGACCATGGCTGCCCTCCACCTCCGCCAGAGCTCGGTGTTCCCACTCAAAGAGAAGAGGGACCGAAGGGACTTATAGGGAAAAAGAGAGCCAAACTTGTTGCGGGAAAATTTACCGCAACACCGTTAGTGATGAAACTACGAAGTCATTTCGACAATTTCAAGGCCTAGGAACAATAACAACGATGTATGTTGCATCTACATAACAGAAAAATCCGTAAATCTGTTCAAAAACCAAATATATCTATCTTATGGCACTAAAGAAAAAAGTTACATTGAAAATTATCCACAAAAAAGTACAAAATCGCGTGAAGTTAAGGAAGAAAATGGTGAAATATTAAAAGTAATGAAATATTAAAAGTAATGAAAGGAATTATGTGCATACATATATTGGGACGATCTGTCGTTGTTCCTTAAATTTCAAGATTTTTAGGTACGTTCAAAACCACAGGGGAATCAACGAAATGTTCTCGGAACTGAAAAAAAATTGAAATGAAATGAAATTTTGGAATAACTGTGACATTTGTAATTTGGCCAAACACAATCGACGACCACTGAAAATACCAATGCAGCTTACAGAATCACCCCAATACTTCAATGATATAATCCATGTAAAGATATGGTTTCCTGAGTGAGGTGAAAAAAGTGCTCAACGTATTCGTCAATCCACAATCTAGAGGACAGAAAGTGGATAGCTATATTGGGTGCAATAAAGCAAAGAATTCAATTCTTAAGCAAACCTGCATATTGCATTCTGCGGTTGAACAGTTCCTGAAAGAAAACAATACTACCTTCTATAAAACAACAGCATCACTTAAGACCGGCAATGGTACGTTAAACCAACACTTAGGTATCCGAAATGCAGCTAAAAATAATTCTGAATTAGACGACAAACTATTCCAGATGATCTGTACTTATAATAATACCATACATACAACGACAAAATTAAGGCCAATCGATCTCATTCTCAAAGATTTTAGCAAAAAAGACATTAGCACATTGACAGAAAAATACAAAAACGACAAAGAGAATAGAACAAAGACAAGAAATAGGGGAGCAGATACTAGCTTTAATCAATGTATGGACATAGTTCAAAATAGAATAGTCGTAAAATCTAAACCTAAGTACAAAAATTTAAACAAATTCACAGTGCATGGCAATTACGTTATACAAAAATCAAGAAAAAGAAATACAAAATTTTATAAGAAACAATTTAAACGTAAACTTACACAAATACCTAATAGATATTTACCATGTTTAACATCATCGCATAATTTTTTATTTTTTTTTCCCCCATATTAAGTTCTTTTCATACCTTCTTTTCTTTAAACTCAAATTTTGTTTTTAGTTTCCTTGTTCTTCGGTTTATCTTTGAAAATGGGCATACTTGAAATTATAGTTTTTTTTTCAAAGTTCTAACGCTCATCTATGTATATTCTATTTCCTCTTTACAACGAGTGCCCAATTAATATATTTCCTATTTATTATGCTGCGTAAGCCGAATTGACATTTTAATGGGTGCGTACAACGTCGCAGTTGGTTTCATTCGGTTATTTGATTGCGTTGCGATTAATTAATATTAATTTAATAAACGAAAAACAACAATCCTTTATTTTCTGCGTAATAATGCTTTTGTCAGAAAAATTCTATTTCGAAAAAAAAGTTATTACAGAGCACATACATGTTTGTCAATAGCCTACTTCCCTACCTCGGAAAATGTATTTGATTGTATTATAGAAAATAAAAATAAAAGAAAACAAGTAAGCAATAATAAACTATCGTTATAAATAATTTTAAATCAGAATAAACTTTTTTTTCCAAACTAAAATCTTATTTTTGTAATAGAAATTAGTAAGCACTAATTTTTTTTTGACAACAGATACTTTAAAAATGTTAATAGAAAATAGATCATAGTTTGTAAAAGCAATGGAATTAATTAATATTATGTACTGTTATAAATTAAGAACACAGAAAAAATAGTTATAATACAAAGAACAAACAGATAAGTAAAGAAACCTGTTGCGTTACTTAAATATTTAATTTAAGAAATATGTGCATTACTAATATGCCAAATACTATAATTTAGCAATATCTTTTGGGGACAAAAAAACCTTTAGTGTGGGAGGTGTCACATATTGGGGTGCACCACATGAAATGTCCGATTTTATAGTAAAAAATTAAAAGCCGATATTCTATTTCTGTAAATTTTTATTCAATCAAAATAGGATCCGTTGGCATCTATGACATTCTTCCAACGTGATACAAGGTCAACTATTCCTTTTTCGTAGAAGTGCTGACTTTTTGAGGCAATGAAATCTTCAAAGACTTGACCTCAACTCGGTGAGTAAGACCTTCTGCCTGCGAAATGAATGCAGATTGCGAAAAAGATGGTAATCCATTGGAGAAATATCAGGAGAGTACGGTGGATGCAGAAGAATTTCAAATCCCAAATGGGGTCTAGCATTGTCATGCAAAAGGATCGGAACATGCCTATTGACCAACGCAGATTGCCTTTCCGACAATTTGGCATGCAATATGTCGATTTCCTCACAATATTTGATAGCGTTTATCGTTTCTCTTGGTTGAAGAAATAAAAAGTAGATTGGTCCTTCCGATGTCCACCAAATTGTCACCATGACCTTTTTTGGGTGATAATCGGGCTTGCGGTTGTGTTTTGGTTTTCCATCTGCATACAACCACAGCCCGAATCTTTTATGATTATCATACAGTGTCTACTTTTCATCACAGGTGACTATCCGGTACAAAAATGGTTCATTTTGGTTTCTTAATATAAGCGATGCGCAGATTTCCAGGCGCCGCCGTAGTTTTTGGGATTCGTTCAGTTCATGGGTACCCACTTATCGAGTATGAGAGAAAGGTGTCGACTTATTTTCATTGGGGATACTCCCATGCTTTGTGCAATCTCCCGCATCAATTTTGTTGGGTCTGCATCCACCGTTTCTCTTAAAACATCGTCATCAACTGACGCTTCCGGCTTCCCACGTGGTTTATTTTCGAGGCTGAAATCTCCCGAACGAAACTTTCCATACAAACGTCGTATAGTGCGATAGTTTATCGCTACATCCTCAAATGCGTCATTAACCCATTAATGCATAAAGTTTATTTACGCCTTTTTCATAATGATTATAGTAATACATATATCGTCGTTTATAGTGTTCTTGTTAATTAAATCACAGAACTGGAGATTTTTTTATGACAGCTTAGATTTTAGAGCCCGTCCAATAAATCGGACGCTATGCAGGGCGGACACATTTGCTGTTAAAAACTAGTTAAAATAAAAATGCGATTTTTATGACTAAAAGCAATATACATATGTATAATTAAAATTAAAATAAAATAAATATATTTTAGTTAATTAGATGGTATGCCATGTGACATTTGGGGTGTAGACCTACATCATATTTATTGCATTTAAATTTAGTTTTCCCTCCACATTTGTTAGCATAACGCCGCTTTGTATCTATTGGAACAAGCCAATGATCTCTGCCATCATATTTCGTTATCGACAATGGTTTTGCTGGTTTGCGTCCTTGATGTGGCAAAGTCCCATGTGTTCTTAGTAAGCTCCTTTCTATAAACCGCCTGAAAACAAACAAGGATTCAGTGATTCTTGTGCATTCATTTTTTTGAGCAAGTAACCAGGCGTTTACTACCGACGCATATACTAAATATGCAAATATAGGCCACCAACACTTCTTTATACGCATCCGAGTACGTAAATTTGTGTGACGTAAAAAGTTTTTAACATTAATTAATTACAATCATGGAATGGGGCGACATCGAAAATTGTATTGTTGTAGTTGACCTACTTAAATGCAATATGGAAAAAGGCGATATCTTTAGGACGTTGCGACCGCTTGGAATCACTCGCAATTTTGTGTATCGTGCTGTGAAGTTATTTGAGGATACTGGTGGAGTACGAGACCGTCAAAGATCCGGCCGTCCGCGCACTGTGAGAACTCCGAAAGCGATCAAAGCCGTGAAGAAACGAATCGACTGAAAACCGCCGCGAAAACAAAAAATCTTGTCGCGGGAAATGCAAATTTCGCAAAAATCCATGTCTCGCATTATCAAAGAAGATTTATTACTCAGCGCGTACAATCGACACACTGGACACCTGCTCACGGCCGCATTGAAGGAAAAACGCAAGCGAAGATCGAAAGCGTTACTCAGCCGGTACGCGAAGAACGCCTCACAGGCAAATTCTGTTTACTGACGAGAAAATCTTCACCGTAGAAGAATCGTTCAATAAGCAGAACGATCGTGTGTATGCTCGGTCATTCAGAGAAGCATCCCAACTCATCCCGAGGGTTCAAAGAGGCCACCATCCCGCGTCTGTAATGGTATGGTGGAGAGTGTGCTACGATGGCGTTACCAAGCTCCATTTTTGCAAAGAAAAGAGTGAAAACATCGGCCAAAGTATAGGGTCCGCCATCTAACGTTTTTTTTTCAACTAGTGCTTATTTCGTGAATGGTAACACTTAGCCCATGTCTGATTTGACAGATAATTAGTTTTATCCTTCCGCTGAACGAATATGGTTGCGTATATGCTTGAACAACGCTTCGCTAAGTGGGCCTGCGATCGACTTAGAGAAGATGCCGATTTTGCCAAAAAAATCATCTTTTCATATGAAGCTCATTTTGATCTTGGCGGGTATGTAAACAAGCAAAATTGTCGCATTTGGGGCACAGAAAACCCGCACGCATACATTGAAAAGCCGACACACCCAAAACGAGTCACTGTTTGGTGCGGATTTTGGTCCAGAGGCATAATTGGGCCATTTTTCTTCGAAAATGAGCAAGGAATGGCCGTTACAGTCAATGGCGATCGTTATCGGGCCATGTTGAACGAATTTTTGTTCACAAAAATTGAAGAGGAGGATATTGGCAACATTTGGTTTCAACAGGACGGCGCTACATGACACACAGCCGAAGCTACACTCGATGTTTTGCGCCCTGTCAGCCGCACAGCTGATGTCATTTGGCCACCCCGGAGCTGCGATTTGACACCGTTGGACTATTATTTGTGGGGTGCCGTAAAAGATAAGTGTTACGCCGACAAGCCAGAGACAATTGACGCTTTAAAGGACAATATTCGTGAAACCATTGGTGAAATACAGCTGCACACAATCGATAATGTGCTTAAAAATTGGACCGATCGTGTAGGCTACTGCATGGCCAGCCGAGGCAGCCATTTGAATGAAATTATTTTCCATTATTAACTGGAAGGATTGTACTTTCAAATAAAAAAAGAAATTTGAGAAAATATTTAGTAGTTTTTTTTATAGCATTTTCAAAAAAAAAAACATTTTTGGCGGACCCTATATATCAATCGACCGTCTTGGAACCCATTGTGAAGTCTCTCAACCAATCAATATTCAACAACAAGCCATGGACTTTCCAGCAAGACTCTGCTCCAGCTCACAAAGCAAAAACGACTGAACTGTGGCTCAAGAACAACGTTCCGGACTTCACATCAACGAATGATTGGCCAGCTGGTAATCCAGACCTCAACCCGTTGGTTTATAAGTTTTGGTCCGTATTAGAAGGCATGGCTTGCTCTACTCGACACTCAAATATTGAGTAGTTGAAGCGAGCCCTTGTCCGTGCAGTGAACAATTTCCCCATGTATGAAGTGCGTCTTTTTCGTGAGACCAACGAGTTGCGGTTGCTATTTCCAAATTTTCCAAATTTCCACACAAAGACTTCATCACCGGTAATCATCATCATCATCAGTCGGTAATCAAACTGACCACGCTTCTTCTTCTTGAATTGCTTTATATCTTTGATCGGACAGTTCTCTGTACGATTAGCCTGTGCCTATAGACCAACACAGGTTGCTTTTCAGCCAATTTGGCCTACAATATGACGATTTCCTCACAATATTTGATAGCGTTTATCGTTTCTCCTGGTTGAAGGAACGAAAAGTGGATTGGTCCTTTCGATGTCCAGCAAATTGTCACCATAAACTTTTTCGGATTAATATCGGGTTTGGGGGTGTGTTTTGGTTTTTCATCTGCAACCAACTGCTGCCCAGATTTTTTACGATTATCATAGAGTATCTCATCACAGGTTACTATCCGGTGCAAAAACGGTTCAGTTTGGCTTCTTAACCCTTTCAGTATTTTGTTACCAAATGGTAACACTTTTTTATACACGCCAAAATTCAATTGAGTGAAGTAAATTTCTCAGAGAACTATGTTAACGGTTAATTTATGATCCCTACTTATTGTCTAGACAAGAATAACGTTCATAAAGAGAAACATTCTTGGAGTGAAAGGATCATATTTTGGCAGATTATTACAATGGCTCATTCTGGTGGTAGGTGTTTTTTGATATGTTTTTTTTTTTTTGTCAATAATGAGACAAATTTCGATAGGGCAGTATTTTTTTTTATGTAAGTACCTTCTATTTCTTGATGACTCAATGAACTGAACCTGAAGTTTATAGAGTTTGCTGTGATTGGTGAATATTTTAAGCTTTGTTACCAAACGGAAATATTTTATTTTTAAGTATTTAAGTATTTTTTACAGATTTGACTTTCAGGAAACAGCTTTAAATTGAAGAAAGATGATATACAAAAGTTACTGCAACATTTTGCTGAGTCGGATGTTTCAGATGATGCAGAAGAAGAAGAATTTGAAGTGAATATGGACGGTATTTTAGAACAACTTGAAGCTGAAGGCAGACACCAGGCAAGTATTACAGAGGATGAGGTAGGTAAACATTTGAATGAGAATGATGTTTAGAACATAGAACCAGAAGAAGAAATAGTTGAGTTAGAAAACTCCAGTATGCCTTCTACATCAGCTGGGATATACGGACGGTCTAAATACCAATGGCTAAATAATAAGTGGAAGCCACCAAGTGCCATTTTTGTTGAAGAAGTTTACAGAACACCCGAAATGCGTACACCGCTTTAATACTATATTTTGAAGAATATTTTAATGACGAAGTGTACGAAGAAATTCTTCTTGCTACCGAAGGATACTTAACAAATATCAAGATTAGTGAGATTAAAAAAATGGTTGCTATGCTACTCACGATGGGTATAATTAATTATCCAAGAACAAATATGTATTGGGGAAAAGCAACGAAAGTACCCTCTATTTCGAATGCAATGAACAGATTAAGATTTCATTATATCCGAAATTTGCTAAAATTTGCTGAAAAAGAAAGCAATACGGATGGTCCCGCTCAAAGGAAGAACATTTTTATAAAATGTATTGTATATGCCAAAAAAAACCCGATAA
This sequence comes from Volucella zonaria, assembly GCA_963966105.1. Taxonomy (NCBI): domain Eukaryota; kingdom Metazoa; phylum Arthropoda; class Insecta; order Diptera; family Syrphidae; genus Volucella; species Volucella zonaria. The sequence continues at coordinate 41,520,079 of OZ014534.1, read as the reverse complement.
AGTGGGGTTTGAAGACATTTGTTCTTTGTAGCTTTGATGGTATGGTTCATGACATCGAAATCTACCAAGGAAAAGGAACATTGGCTGGAAATTCAAATTTGGGCTTTAGTTCTGGTATTGTTATGAGATTGGCTGAATCAATACCCCATTTTAAAAACTTTAAATTATATTTTGATAATTACTTTACCAGCTTGGACTTACTTGTAAAACTAAAAGATCTGGGAATATGGGGCACTGGTACCATCAGGGCAAATCGAATGGGAAAAGTTGTACTAAAGACCCAGGCCCAGGATCATACGACTATCGTATTGAGCTAGAAACCAGTATATTTATTATGAGGTGGCTGGACAACGGTCTTGTACAAATGACATCCACGTTGTATGGGGAAGAATATATTGATTCAGTTAATCTATTTTGTCGAAACGAAAAACGAAAGATTGAGATCCAACGGCCTAATATATGTAGTCAAAATGTATAACAAAAATATGAGAGGAGGGGATGAAATGAACTTTCCTTTGTCCCTATATAGAATTTCCATCAAGACCAGAAAGTGGACAGTACGTGTTTTTGACCACATGATAGATCTTGCTGTGTGTAAATCATTTCCAGAGTATGAGAGAGACTGTGAAGTACATAACATGCATCCAAAAGAAATAAAACACCTACTTACACTCGGGGCGATATTGCTAGCGGAATATTAGCTCAAACGGACATTAAAGGGTCCAGGAAACGCAGAAGACCATCAGCAAATTTCTTCACCTTCTTCTTCTTCTTCTCCAACATTGACGCGTGACAGCATCCCAGCGATGTCTACGAGATTTGATTTCATCAAATCAACCACTGACAAATATATATGCCTAACAGATCCAGATGTAAGGTAAAGGACTGCAAAGGTACTAATAGATACAAATGTGAGAAATGCAATGTGTATTTGTGCCTACCAACTAGCGAAAAGAATTGCTTTATTTCCTCCCATCATAACACAAGATAATTGAATTTTATAATACGAGTACTTTTTAAAAAAACAATACTTTCAATAAAGTATAGTAATGAATTATTTGAAAATGAAAGAAAAATGTTTTTACTTCTTAAGGAAAAAATACCCCCTCTTTAGTCTTAATATTACCATACGGTAACACTCGAAAATGCAGTTTAAAATTCCAATATCAAAAAACTAAAAATGCAGTTTAATTATTTTACTCAAAATAAGGTTAAATCTAAAGATTTAGATTTTTTGGAAACCAATTCGCAGTTTTGCACCGAAAGGGTTAATGTAAGCGATGCGCAGATTTGCAGGCGCCGTAGTTTTTGGGATTCGTTCAGTTCATGATGTACCCACTTATCGAGTTTCTTTACCTTTCCTATAAAAGACAGGTGTCGACTTATTGTCATTGGGGATATACTCATGCTTTGTGCAATCTACCGCACCGATTTCGTTGGGTCCGCATCCACCGTTGCTCTTAAAACATCGTCGTCACTAACATTTCCGGCTTCCAACGTGGTTCATTTTTGAGGCTGAAATCTCCCCAACGGAACTTTCTAAACCAACATCGTAAAGTGCGTTTGTTTACCCTCTACATCCTCAAATGCGTCATTAATCTTTTTCATTGCCAATGACGCATTATGTCCCATTTTAAATTCGTAAAGGAGGAGGGTTGGATTTTGAACTGCCGAGAGCATGTACTCCCTAGAGAAAAAACAACGGCACTTGTAACGAACCCTAAAATTCTCGCACGCGTACCACTTTATTTTTAAAAAAAAAAAAGAAAATTTAGCGTTCTGGCACAGATGTTCATTCGAGAAATTCTTATTTCCGACTGAGCGAAAATCAGATATCTCATGTAGTACAATCCAATATTTTGTTACATGTATTTTATGTAATTCTAAAAATTGTTAACTAATTTTGAATAAATTGATATTTTCCTAGTGTATTTAAAGAAACATTTTGATTCAATATCTCATTTTACACCGCACACGGTTTTTTTTTGTAATTTATCACACATACACAGTCAGTATTATAAGCGAGTAATTTTACTTACGAGTACATCGTTTATGGTGCTTATCAACAAGGTAGGAGTGTTTTAATTTGTCCTTCCTAACTCTCGTCCGGCATTCTCCCACACATTGTTTTACTAGTTACTTGTTTTAGCCTTTTCTTTTGCCATAAAAAAGAGGTGTTTGTTTTTCTCTGTCAGCTGATTGTTTAAGTGTACGGTGGCGTCGACGACTGGTTCAGTTGAGGAGCCGGTATCAAAGAGTATCTACAATATAATAAAAGGAGACACTTCATCGAACTACGCTAATCTTTCTGTGACCTTGACACACACACTTTCTTCTTTTAATCTAAAATTGTGAAAAGTTGATAGGTATGAAAAACTATTTGTAGGAAAGCTATGAAAAGGGAGGATGTACGTTTAGAATTAAAACACACATTTACAGGGTGTTCTCACAAAAAAAATAGTAAAGGTATACCATATGTAAATATTTACATGTGCGTAATACTCAACATTTTGTGTTTAATGTTAATAACTTTAATTCCTTGATTAAAAAATCTAATAGTGTTAAAAATCGTTACCCTAATGTACAATTTTGTTAAATATACTGTATATTGCCTATCGCAGCAATGATAACTAAATCCATCTTTCAGCTTGTTACAAAGCTTAAATTCTATGTATATTTTTTTCCCAAAAAAACATTTTGGAATTTATGTTGAAATTTTTCTATTGTAGATTATCTAAAAAGTCTTGGGGAGGCCTTATAAGATGTCCATTTTCAAATTCCTTAAAGTCCGTAAATATGGAAGATATAAAGGGCCCATTCACAGAACCTACGACGCGTTTAATGGTCACGTGGTTTCAACTCTTGCACAAGCTGGATCCCATAAGCTCTTAAGCCAAGATCTTTCCGCAATGTCTTCCGCAAAGTGTATGGGCATAGATTCAATTGCTGTGCACGGTGGCGAATCGACACATTCGGATTCTCCTCAACACTGCGTTCCTCAATGGGAATAACTTCTTCTGTTCGCACTGTTTGTCGTCATTGTACTTGATCGATACAGAGAAGTTCTATATTTTTACTTGCCTCACAATTATTTGCTACAACGTTTTCCATATATTTTTCAGAAAATGATTTTTTATATTGGGTCTATAACTGTCATTATACGTCATTTCAGTATATGTCATTCATTTGAAGCATAAACAACAATAATTTTTTTTCACTCAAATATGTCGAACTTTGTGCCAGAAAAAATATTTTTGCGGGGAGTTCTTCTTCATTACTTTAATATGAAGAAAACTGCTGACGAAAGTCATCGTATTTTGGTGGAAGTTTATGGTGAACATGAGCTAGCTGAGCGAACGTGCCAAAAGTGGTTTGTACGATTTAAAAGTGGTGATTTTGGCTTGGAAGACGATGAACGTCCTGGGCAGCCAAAAAAGTTTGAAGATGAAGAACTGGAAGCATTACTCTATGAAGATTGTTGCCAAACACAAGAAGAGCTCGCAGAATCTTTGGGTGTCACTCAAGCAGCCATTTCAAAACGTTTAAAAGCAGCTGGATATATTCAAAAGCAAGGAAATTGGGTTCCACATGAACTCAAGCCGAGAAACGTCGAAAGGCGGTTTTGCATGTCCGAAATGCTGCTAGAACGCCACAAAAGGAAGTCATTTTTGCATCGGATTGTTACTGGTGATCCATTACCCCAAGCGCAAAAAATCATATGTGAAACCCGGCCAACCAGCCAAATTAACGGCAAAGCCGAATATCCATGGCGCGAAGGTAATGCTTTATATTTACAACTATTAAAGTTATGCCTACAGAAAGTGCGTTTCATGCTGATTAAAATGACTTTAAATTTATTCTTAAGTACCGTTAACTCACATTGTAAAGAAGCAACAAACGCAATGCTAACGATTTGCTCTGTTTTGATTAGATTTCGCGATTACCGTTCTTTCTTCTACATTGAGGTTAGTCAATGTCTGTTATCATTTTTTTAGTTTTTGTCCACGCATAGCCACGTGTATTTTTGCAATTTTTTCCGGTAAATAATGGATACGACACCTTCGGAAGCAGCTCAAACTGTAGGACTACTTCAAGCAGGCTTTGCACATCGTGAGGTCGCTCGAAGACTTCAAACCAGTCATGTAGACTTATGTTTACGGGATGCCCATACATCCATGAGAGCAAGGATACGCCTTGCCATGGCTCTCCGCCAATACTTTGATACCAATTCGGAACTGTGTTGGAGGCACAAGTTCCACCTTTGGTATGAGTCGAGGCCGATCTAAAACCTCTTACTGCTCTTAGGGTCACAACACCCAGTACTTATTTGCTACTCTACAATGGGTCAAACCAAGGAAGACCCTTCCCGGGATTTGGGTTTAAACCACAGCCACCACAAGGGGGCCTACCTCAACAAGTCAGGCCCGGACCGAAATCCGGGGGGCTCCTGACTCCCATGGTACCGTGATTTAAGTCTTGGTAGGGACCACCGGTGGTCTTGCAGCCAACAAGACCTATGACCGGCAACTTGTAACTGGTTAAATCGTAGCAACCTTCAGAGGCGTCATCTGAAGATGTTTACGTTAAGACCAGTAATTTTCTCTGCCCCCGCTTTTTATTAGACAACGTCATTGATGGGCGAAGCTTTGTTAATCGGGCGGGGGCCCAGAAACTGGATCATTCGATCAACGTTCAGGTACGGGCAGACCTAGGGTTACTTCAGCAGCAGATGATCGTTATATTAAACTTACTGTTCTGCGAAATCGCCGCCTCAATGCAGTTCAAGTTCAACAAAACCAGCTTGAGGAACACAAAGTGTTCATAAGTCCAGATACTTTCTGAACAGAACCTGACTCCAAAGAGAGCTGTAACAGGTCCAGCATTAACGGTAGCCCACCATCGAGCACAGCTTGAATTTGCTCGAGAGCATATGGATTGGACGTTAGAGCAGTGGAGTAATGTAGTCTTTGCTGATGAGACCAGGGTGAGTCTACATGGAAGTGATCGACGTCAGAGAGTATATCGTCGCGTTGGTGAACGTTATCCTCAACGTTGCATCGTGGAAACTGTTGGTTATGGAGGAGAATCTGTAATAGCCTGGGGCAGCATCTTCTTAACCACACATACAGCTTTACATCGAACCGACGGGCCGTACACGTGGATTGACTACATTACTGAAATCCTCGTAGAACATGTGGTACCTTACGCAGGATATATCTGGCAGGATATGCAGTTAATGCATGACAATACAAGGCCTCATGTTGCTCATGTAGTGACCCAGTATCTAAGCGAGACGTCGGCATTCGTACGATGAACTGGCCAGCTCGAAGCTCGGACTTGAATCCGATAGAACACTGAAACGTCAGGTTCAAGCTCGGGTACCTGCTACAACAAGGCTTCCAAAGCTGCGAATCGCAGTTGAAGACGAGTGGAATGCAATTCCTCAGGATTTCATCGTCAGGCTCATGAGGTCAATGAATACAAGAATGCTGGCAGTTATCCGAGCAAAGGAAGTCAACACTACATACTGACCAAGAACTTTTTTTAATTTTTTCTTTGTTATTGGATTTAATTTATTTATTTTTACTTTATGATTACTTAAATTAACACAACTGGAAACGACTCTTTTTTCTGTATAATCTTAAATAAACGCTAAATAAATTCAATAATCCCAATAAGTTTTCATTCTATTTAAACAACATGAAACGTAGAAAGTAGGTACCACTTTTAACATATAGTTGCATGCTTTATACTTTTAAAGAAAATCGAATCAGAGTTCGAACGTAGCAGGTGGCCCGGTTTATTTGCTGTCAACTGTATTTTGCTAATTGTGCTTGAAGATAAAGCGCCTACGCTAGCAAGTGAATATAGCCCTGAAGCAACTGTTGCACCAATTGCTTGAGCTGCAAATTTAACTCTCATTTTTTGAAATATATTTGGGAAAATGTGTTTGTTCGGAAGTACAATATTCATTTGAATTTTATATATGTAGTATATTTGACCTTGTTAAACTTAGAACTTAATTCAAATGTTGAAACTTAATCGAATGTAAACAATTAAACGTAACGTAAAGTTATGATTAGCTATTGTATGACACTTAGTGTAGTAGTTAAATATGGATGTAATTTCCGGAAAAATAAACTTCCTCTTTACTGTTACTATTCAAGAAGAAAAGACGTGTTTCATTTAAAAACCGCATTTACCCTACACATTTTAAACAAGTAAAAATAAACCCTACACACCCCAACAGTGTTCATTACTTAACTTTGGAGCAAGTTTGAAAGTTCGATTATTGTCCCACAAATAAAAACTAACAATGTCCTTCCAACTAGCTTTTTTGTTATTCTGTGCTATTATTCCGTACTACATGAAATTGCTCAAGAAGGACTTTAGAAGGTGAGGTGTGTCAAACATATAATAAATGTTGGTACCTTCAACGAGAAATAGGGTGAATTTGTTGGTATTCAGAAGTCTTTTGAGGCCAATAAAATTTCCGCCCTGGTCGGATTAATCTACGCTTCATATTTACATCTAAAAGTTGCTTAACACACTTAAATGTTTTCACCGAGCCGGATGTAATGATGGGTTACACCGCTAGCAGGTAGCCGTGTTTTTTTTAAACCATTGTCTTCTAAAGCTATTATTTCTCCGGAAAACTTATTGAAACATAAATTCGTTTTCAATGAAATTTCATCTAAGCAAATGAGAGAACTTTTTCCTATCTCTAGTAGGTTTTGTATATTGAGCTTTAAGGTCGTGCAGAGCAGGACCTGATGGTCAACCTTTAAGAAATCCCAATATAGTTTATTGATTATGAAAAATTAATGTTTTCAGATAAAAAATTTTAACCTGTGGGAGATGTAAAATACCTAAATAATTGACTAGGATACTTAATATTTATTACTTGACTTTCCACAATCCGTGCTAATTCCAGTGGTAAAAGGGTTTTCGATTTCGCTATATAGAAATCGTCACTCTCTTTTTCCATAATCTGTTTCTTTAAACGTTCACACTCTGCTCTCAATTTCGATATTTCGTCTTCAAAGCATCCACTTTCAATTGCTTGAGTCCGTTTATTCGTTGTTGAAAAAATAAAAGGCTGAATACTTACTATCCTCGACACGGGGGCTTACAACTTCTTCATTCTTACTATCAACCGCGTCTTGAGTATTTTGCCTTCTCTCCGTCATTTTTTTTTGTCCTCCGCTGACCTCTTGCTTAGCTTTACAACATCTTTTTCGATTTCTGTTACTTCCGTAGTATTGTTTCCTGGTAAAAATTTATTGGGAACTGCAGGCCATTTTAATAGCCGTTTCGATGTTCCGTACATACGAGTATTATATGGAAAATGTTTTCCACAAATCCAATAGCCATTCAAAAGTTTTGGATGAATTACAGTCCTCGACAACTGGTTGAACAGCCTCCTGATTTCGGCGTTTCTCGAAAATTTTGTTCCGTATGTGCTGTAAACCTTACTGTTAGGTAATTATTGCCAATTACTAAGAAAATTCTAATCACCATAGATCCTTTTTTTCCTCGTGACAAGTGCTTGAGTCAGGATTGGTTTTTTTTTAAATAAAAACAAAATTTTGAGTTTTATGGCAATGATTTTATTTTGCTAATAATGAGTACTTCCGTCCTCATTACTTACAACTTTTTAAATTCTTGATGGAAGAGATTTAAACATTTTTTTAATTCATTTTCGTGGGATTTTGTCCTATTCGGTTTTTTGGCGTCTTAAGGTCTGTTACGTTATTGCATTGTCGTCCACGTTCGTAGACAGCCCTAGAGAGACATCCCCATAAATTCTCAATTGTGTTGAGGTCTGGAGACAATGCTGGCACGTTAAGAACTCAAAAGTTATTACGCTCCGAGTAGGATGAAATTTTCATCGATTTTTTCTTGGTTATGATGCACGATGTATTCGTCTAAGATCTTAAGTTCTCCAACGCTTCTTCCATCTTAAACGATTTCTGGCAAAGGTCAGCGTTGTAATAAAGTGGTTTTCTTTTTTCTTTTCAAACGCTTTCATTGAAGATGTTCGGCTTTAGCTAACTTATGCTGGCAAGTGCTTAGTTTTCTGTCTACATTCGATATTCCTGCTAATACCTTGTTGTTGCTATAGAATTTGACGCTTCTCTTAGTAGGGATCGATGATCTGCTGGTATCAAGCTATATTTTCGTCCAACTACAAATCTTTTCCCGTAGTTTTTTGGATCTCTTAAATAGTTTGAATCAAGTTTACGACTGCGCTTCAAAAGTTTTACAATTTTGTTGAGAGAATATCTCTCTTGGTGTATTCTTTAATGTATCGGAACTCCGTTTGATTTAACATCTTTCTAGATCCCATCTTTAACTTTTTTACTTCTAAGACCTGTTTAAATAATTGCTTTAAATCAAATCACTAAAACTGACTAATAACTCACACTGCGAATAGACTCTGCAACTGGCCTTCCAAAATATTTAGACCCTGTCTCAACCACTTGTCGCGGGTAGTTACTAATTAGGGACAAATTGCACATTCAAAGAAAGTTGTCGAATGGTGTAGGTCCTCTTTATTTATAGCTTTTAGCCATTTAAGCCTCGTATTTAAAAAGAATTTATTTTAATACCATTTTTTTTTGCGCTAGCTCTAGGATGGGCAGCTGGGCCTAATCAGGCCCAATTTGAGTTTGAACATAACATATATAACTTTCTTTTTTCCAAATAAATAGGACTGAAACTCCTTGACTTCTTGCGGCGATGCTTGCTGAGTACAACGAAACCATATCCGGGTCGTTCCGGGCCCAATTCGCGGAAAAGAAAATATTTTCGTGTCTGAATATCGAAAAGCAACCGCTGTGCCTTAGTAGGCCCAGACTTTGATTTAGTTTGTAGTGTGTACTGTATAAAGTATCTGATCAGAGTATAAAATTGTAACTGTGTAAATTATAAATGCAATTTTTTTCGTTTGGTAATAATTATTAATGTTTTTGGCTTTAATTTTTATTGTTTGTGATCTCAGCGACATTTTTTATGGTTTGTTTATGATTCTTGGTTCTTGTGTAGTGAAAAATGGCGGAACAAAATGAATTGTATGATGCTGTGGATATAGTCCTGAACCGGGCAACCAGATCTGGATGGCTAGCTGTACACATCATAACGATATTACTGAGGAAGAGGATCAATTTGCTGATTATAATGATGATGATGATAATGGAGATTATGTGCTGGATAATGATGTAGCTGATGCGTCTGATATTTAGATCAAGTTGGAAGTGGAAGAGGCGGAAACTGATGTTGGTGATGGTGAGATGAATGTTCTTCTCCAAGAATAACTTGACGCTGTTGGGTGCTGGCTCTATGCCCGAACAATTCTCTGATGAATTTCATTCATGCAAACATGAAATTAATTGGATGAAAGCTCCACCACGAACTGGCAGGCCACAAGAGCGTAATATGCCTGTTGCTGCAAGAGCTGGTAATTTCGTTCAAAATCCCATTTCCATTTGCAAACAGTTCGTGACACCAGAGATGGTTGATATCATTTGCCGTGAAACAAATCGAAAAGCAAACTATGAAGTGCGCACTTGGAACGAAGCACATCCAACAGCAAATCCAAAGGTTTGGCAGCCAACGAATGAAAATGAATTGTATGCATTCATTAGTTTGTTATTGTTTTCTGGCCCCTTCAACTCCAACACCCAGCCGACCAAGGAATTGTGGGCGCCTTATCATCACGACATTTACGCAAATGTTTCTAAAACGTTTTAACATTTTGCAACATTACATTCGTTTTGATAACAGCAATACACGCGAATAGCGCTTACTAACTAGTAAATCTGCGGCAATCGACGACATATGGACCATGTTGAACGCGAATTTAGAGAGAGCATATACGCCAAGTGTCAACATAACCGTTGACGAGCAATTGTTCCCCTACAGCGGGCATACACGCTTTACCCAGTATATACCCTCAAAACCAGCCAAATGCGGCATCAATATGATGGGCTTGCGGTTCACGCACCAATTATCATTTGAAAGAAAAATATATATTGGCAAAATACCCAATGCAGAGCGAGAGGTGAATCAAGGCGAACGAGTGTTGTTATCATTGATCCAACGATATCATAAATAGTGTGACCTCACTATCTTGGCCCAACATTTACTTCAAGTTGAACTCGCCATTGTGGGAAATGTTTCGTTCCGGCTGATTTCAAAAAATCAAAAAATCGTCCATTGTATCAGACATTGTTTGGTTTTTATAATATATTTTCCATAAAATATTCGTATGGAGCTATGGAGACCCAACAGGCTATGTTACCGCCTCACAAACAGCTGCCCTAACCCTAGGATGCTCTTTTCTTACTTGGCCGAGCAAGTTTCATGAATTATGATTCGCACATATGAGTCGGAAATGGGGTGATGAGTGTGGATCTTGCCGTGTTTTTTGGTTTTGTTCTGTATATGTCAACAATACTATATCTGGGTCATAACTTTTTTTGATTTCTCGGTGTCTCCAGATTAATCTCCACCACTCAAAAAAGGCTTCCTCCGCATTCATTCTGCGTCTTTCCAAAAACGCAGAAGACATTATCCTAATTCAGGAACCATGGATCGTAGAAGTTGTAGTTCGTTGACTTGGGACATCTGCATACACTCTGCACTATACAAGAGACAAATGTAAGATTACAACTTGTATATTAGTGTCCTTAATGCTTAGAGACGGATAAAGGCTCCTACTGGCTGGCATCGGCATATCTTGGTCACGATCATGTGGGCTCTCTCTCTGGTGATAACCTAGAAAAGGTGGCACTGGAAACTGGAAGGTTAAAAACTGTCCTCATCATCGGGTGCGATACTAACGCTCATCTCACAATATGGGGCAGTACCGATATCAACGATAGAGCTGAGTCACTTTTTGATTATATTACAAGTATTATTAATCTCATTATTTGCAACATTGGCAATGAGTCCACTTTTAAAAAAAAAAAAAAAACCGGCAGGTAGTGCAAGATATCACTCTTGTCTCTGACAACATCACTCAAATGCTAACGAACTGGATGGTATCGTCTGTACACTTATTTTCAGACCGCAGATACATCCAATTCAGCCTGAGTGATGCTGACAAAATCACAGAAACCTCTGAGGCATCGCGGCTAAGAAGACGATGCCTAGTTATTTGAAAAAAACCGATGGCTCTTGGACAACCTAAAGTGATGAATCACTCAACACTCATTTTCCAGGTAGCTGACTATTCCCTGCCAGTAACCGAAATTCATGGTCTGATTACAAGAGACATACTGCTCTGGGCGTTGCATAGCTTCAAATCATACAAGTCTGCCCGGACAGTATAATACGTGGCTACCTACAAACGTCCTCAGATATTATCCTTCCTACGCTAGAAAATATCATGAGGAGCACTGTCGTGGAGAGAAGTCAATGTTATTTTCATTCCCAAAACCGGAAAATGTTCTCATACTGTCCGAAAGGAACTCAGACTCAAAACACTAGAACGACTGACTGATATCCATATACGAGCAAAAATTGATTCAAGACTTTTGTCAACGGCTCAACGCGCCTACTATAGAAGAAAGTCAGTGGAAACGGCTCTGCAACGGCTACATCGAACCGTCACTACAATATAAAGAGTATAAAATGGTTGTTTTCTTGCAGATAAATGGTGCCTTTAACATCGTCAACACATTCGCAATCACGACTGCGCTGTCAACCCTCCACGTAGAGGACTTACTTTGGGAGTTCATCTGTCTTATGCTAAACAGAAGGATAATCAACTCCAAACTGGGTGGGGCTTCTGCTAAAAGATGTGTCGGCAGAGATACGTTGCAAGGCGATGTCCTTTCTCCCCTTCTCTGGAGCTTAGTGTTTAATGAAGTGCAGATATATTGGGTCTATAACTTCGTGCGGTTTGCTAAGAGATGGCGTAACTTGTATTATTCCATTGGAACATGCATTGGAAAGCTACTGTCATTTCAGTATATGTCATTCATTTGAAGCGTAAACAACAATAATTTTTTTTCACTCAAATATGTCGAACTTTGTGCCTGAAAAAGTGTTTTTGCGGGGAGTTCTTCTTCATTACTTTAATATGAAGAAAACTGCTGCCGAAAGTCATCGTATTTTGGTGGAAGTTTATGGTGAACATGCGCTAGCTGAACGAACGGCCAACCAGCCAAATCAACGGCAAAGCCGAATATCCATGGCGCGAAGGTAATGCTCTGTATTTGGTGGGATCAGATGGGTGTGCTGTATTATGAGCTGCTAAAACCGGATGAAATCATCAATGGACAACGCTACCGGACACAATTAATCCATTTGAAGAGAGCAGTGGCCGAAAAACGCCCGGAATATGCGACCAGACACGAGGCAATAATTTCCCATCATAACAACACTCGGCCCCACGTTGCTATTCCGGTTAAGAACTATTTGGAAAACAGTGGATGGGAAGTCTTACCCCACCCGCCTTATAGTCCAGACCTTGCCCCTTCTGACTACCATTTGTTCCGGTCGATGCAGAACGCCCTCACTGAAATACGGTTCACATCAGAGCAGAATATCAAAAATTGGCTTGATTCATTCTTGGCTGCCAAGCCGCCGCTGTTCGTTTGGGATGGGATCCACAAATTGTCAGAAAGATGGGAAAAAGTCATAGCTTCAGATGGGCAATACTTTGAATAATACTATTGTACATGTTTTTCTTAAATAAACGTTCAAATTTTTAAATACCTGAAAGCGGGTGGTAGCAAGGTGATTGACTATGCGGATGACGTTGGATTGCCGTCACAGGTAAGCATCTTAATACCATTAAAGAACTCTTTCAGCTAAATCTTAACAGATTAATCCGTTGGGCAGATCGCTGTGGATTGGTAGTAAGCCCCCATAAAACTGATCTTCTCTTCTGTTCTAGGAAATATAAAATTCCAATTACAGACCATCTCTCAATAAGCGGTGCCAGTTTAGTCTTTTCCGATAAGGCAAAATAGCAGGAAAGAAAGAGTCAACAAAGCTACAGTAGCTTTATTCTCTTGCTAAAAAGCCATTGGGAATAAATGGGGCCTTCAACCCCGCATAACCCACTGGCTATACATCTCGGTCATAAGACCACCGATACTCACTTACGAGGTTGTCGTCTGGTGGACGGCCTTAGACAATGCAGTCAACCGCAGTAAACTAGTAAACTAGGACAGAGTCCAAAGAACCGTATGTCTATGCATTAGACATTCTGGTTCACTTGACACCCCTCCATATCTTCAGCAAGCAAGCAGCTGCGACAGGAGCTATTCGCCTTAAAGCGACTACACAGTGGACAAATAATTCATTTGGCCACGCTAACAATCTTAATATATTAGGATTCCTCACAGAGCACATCCATTACACCATACCTGAACTACGTTTTGACAAAGACCATGCAACCATCCCCTCAAAATCCTTCTGGGAGGAAGATGCTTGACAAGTCAATTCACAGATGGATCTAAAACCGATAGCGGGGTTGGTGGCGGTGTTTTCTCAGATAAGCTAAATCTAAGCCTTTCTTTTGACGAAACCGCCCTTGAATGCCGATGATCTCTTATGGAGATGGCAGAGCAGTTCACCTTTGGTGGGTGACAGGCCACAGAGGCATTCCAGGGAACTGTAGGGCCGATGAACTCACCAAAATTGTAACCACTCTACCTACTCTACCGGAAAAGGGTAGCATAGGTATACCTATCACTAGGTGCAAATCAATATTAAAGCTGGACGCAAAAAAAGAACAGGCCTTAGGTGGACTGTTTGACCAACATAACTAGCGACTAAACAGATCTGGGCAAAGCTGGCTCTAAGAGTCTGATCCTTCTGAATAGGAAACATCTCATTGCCGTCATAGCTGTCATCACTGGACACTGCCTTATAGGCAAGAATGCAACTAGGCTTGGCGCTTTTACAAACGATTTCGGTAGAAGCTGCATATATGAAGAGGAAGAGGAGACAATTGTCTACCTACTCTGTACATGTAAAACTCTCTCCCAGAGAAGAAGCTTCTTCTACAGTGACGAACTAAAGCATATAGATGCAAACAGTCTCCTACGTTTAAACATGAGGTCAAACTGGTTCCACGAGTAAGAGGATCATAGATCCACGTGGCATTACAATGGGCCAATAGGCCTCAGTGTGTTGGTCTTTATAATAGACATTTTTACCTATCTACCTCTCTACTCTACCTTGATCTTCGAACTTCTTCTCTATGCTTATTTATTTCTTGTAGAACAGCAGTGATGTTGGCTATTTCAACGGGGCTGTTTGTATTTTCGGCCCTGGCCCGTTAATTTATTTGAGTTGGTGTTGGCGTGGAAATTGAGGAAGTTTGAGGTCGATGAACGCTCGGGGGCAGTGCTACATTGGTTTGTGTTTTGGCCTGAGCAGTTCTACACATATGGCATTTCCAAGCTTCTCTTCTCGTCGCCATTGTTCTCGATGACTTTTCTGTCACGCTGGTGCAGTGGAAATGCATTTTACGATCGCACTTAGGGCAAATGATAAAGTCCTCCTCATGGGGAGTTTTAGACAGCAGGGAATACTTACATACATGTCGATTTTGTGCTGTTTAAGCCGGGTACAACTACTAATAGAGACAAGGGCAAAGGAATTTCGATTTCTAAACGGAATGGGGTGATTAAACGAAAATAAAATAAGTGAGATCGCAAATGGTTTACACTTTTTTTTATATTTTCGAGGAGATTTGTTTAAGAAGTCACTGTATTGTACCTATTTTATGATTTATGAACCAAAAAACACTTAAATCGCAAAAATAAACTAAAAATCACAGAAAAATATCAAAAACATCTCACAATGGTTCAAGTCATATGCTAATTCGTTTTACAGTCCGATTACCGCTTGACGAAATGTGATCGGATTAAATGTAGAATGTTATTTAAATTAAAATTACGTAAAGAAGCTTCCCAGAATTTGTTACAATAACGTTTGTGTGTTTCCAAATGAACAGTAAGGTAATAGAGTATAGGGATTCAGTTCAATATTCTATCCAGACCTCGTAAGACCAAAACATTGTATCTACTAGAAATTAATCAATCCTCAAGGACAGTTGTATTAAGTCTGTTAAAGCCTTGGTGTACTCGAGTATTTAGCTCGCAATAGATAACCTTGATGGACAATATCTTGCACTAATTTTCTAAAAATGATCATCTGCTATGGCATTCAAGCTGAAAACACTCTGAAACAAAAAATATTGCCAGAAGTTGGGAAATCTAGGTGTCGATCAAAGGCTGACTAAGAGCTATTGCATAATCAAGTTGACTAATGTACTTCTGTTTGTTAAAGATTGGCATTCTTTTTCTCTAATGAAGGTACAAGTAAGAATGTTAAAGTATCTTTACACAGATCCAAGGCAATTGTGCGATTTTACATTTGCTGCTTTCACCACTAATTGTGTTCTTTGATGATTGGGGTTTCCAAAATACAATCCAGTACTTCATATCTATGTCATCTCTCCCCAAATACACCATCCACTATACAAACATCCATTAGATAAATGGAAGCTTTAGTGCAAGCCGCATACCTCACACGTCATTGAACATAGCCTTACCGCGATCTGCCTAGACCCACCATTCACGTCAATTACAATCACTATAACTTGACAAAGCTCCCACGATAATCTTAATCACTAATAGCAACAGCCCACAATGTCTTGTAGCCGAATGCACACCAGCTTTTGCATGAAGTAACGCCACCGGTTATCCATTCAATAACAGTCTGTGCTACCACCCTGTGGTAGTTTTTCTTATTGATGACCGTTAATTCCATGGTGAGCCTGGCAACTTGTTTACTCAATTCACTTAATGCAAATGTTAATGACGATCATTAAAGTGGTAATGACGTTTCGCACTCTTGTTGCGGTTTGCAGTGTAATGCCATCCCTGGGGTGCGCAGTGTGGCAATGCTTCGAACACGTAATCGATTGACACGACACTCACTTCTTGCGAATGCATACAATAACACACAGAATATCCGCATCTATGCCTGTATTTCTGTTTGTATCCACATGGATGTATGGATGTACACATTTTCCTGGAAACCCCACAATAAGCCAACCCTCGCCTCAGTGCTTCTTATCGATTGCGCTTTTCATTTGGAGAATTACTCGCTGTCAGGAGAAATGGCTTGAGGTTTGGCTTGTACACTTCAATCCCTAAAGGTTGCCATCAATACGTTGTTTGTGTTGTAATCCCTTAATGGACTCAACAATACGGTGCATTTCTCTAATCACTTGTAGTGTTGGCTATATTGAGATCTTAATTGATTAAAGGAGGAGGTTAGGTTGGGAACTGAGAATGCACTGAGACGTGCATGTAAGACCCTTGTGGCTTTTAAGAAAGACGTTCTACTTAACCCTGGGGATGAAAAGCACCTTGCCATCGAGAACACGTAATGTACTCGTATTCATCTATTCAATCGGCTATGAAGAGTTGAAAGTATCATATATAGCAGCTGATGCTGATGTTGTCTGTAAATGGCTGACTTATATGACTTTGGAATACATAACTTCATTTTCAATCATTGATGAAGAGATTGCTGATAATGGGTTGATATTTCTTTTAGATATATTAGGATCCAGCCTAATTCAATATTTCCACTACAACCCAACCGACCGCTCGAATGATGATATCTGGCCGACATTTCAGGACATAAATGGGGCAATTGATGGGTAGGGTAGAGATTGACTTCTTGAGATCTTAACTGATCGGTAATTGGTGCTCACTCAGATGTTAAGATCTTCTCTACTAATACGTACGATATAAACGCGAAACTGACGTCTACATAGCGTAAGGCCCACCAGATATCTTAACATGCTGCTTATGGGCAGGCACATAACCGAAAGAGATTGACTTCTTGAGATCTTAACTGATCGGTAATTGGTGCTCACTCAGATGTTAAGATCTTCTCTACTAATACGTACGATATAAACGCGAAACTGACGTCTACATAGCGTAAGGCCCACCAGATATCTTAACATGCTGCTTATGGGCAGGCACATAACCGAAAGACGAATGCTCTAATAAACCTGCCATAAAGTTGATCAACGTATTATTTCAGAAATGAAAGCTATAAAACCTATTGTCGAAGTTTGAACTTTCGCAATCGGATTTCAACAGCGGAACAACAAGATTTGTTAAGGATAGATACTTATCAGCAGCGATAAGAGACGAGTCATAGGTCCAATTGCACCAAAGACCACCTGAGAATGTCAGAGATGTGCTGCTATGCATTTGAAAACCAGTTTAGCTCTCGGTACAATATCCAGTGCCTCCATTGAGTCTGAAACCCATCAGTCTGGCCTACACTATTCTATCTAAGATAAACGGCCCCACTATGAGGCCTGGATAGAATATGTTGCAGAACGAAGTAACATAGCCGTATTAGCCCCCTACTCGCGGAGAAGGGATGCAGGCTCAAGGGGGGTCAACAGTCCAAAATAATGCACTGGGTCAACACAGTCTTGAAACCAATTTTCTCTTATGGCATTGGTTTTTGTTTGCCTGTACCGGAAAAACGAGCTTATATCAACCTGTTACAAGAACCCGACGAGCTGCCTGAATTAGCATCACTGGCGCGTTAAGGACATTTCTAATAGAATATGTCTAAACTTTGCTCCATTTGCTACCAATAAACTTTTCGGCATGCAGATTGCAATGTACTTTCCATTCAAGCTAAGGATCCCTATAAGAAGAGCTAAATGTAGGACGCGTCAGTATATTCACGTAGCCTGGCAGCCTTTCACAATCAGTGGAACTTCAAATAACTGAAATTGACTTCGAAGTCAATCCCCTAATTACGAATAGGAATACCGTAGAAATTACAAATAGGAACTGACTCATTGAAGATGTGTAAGAAGTGCAATATCACACTTTGATGGGTTCCGGAACAGAACGTATCTTGTGTTTTAGGTGAACTCCTATCATGGAATGATCCTCCTATGGCATCCATACATCCATAGGAGCAGGGATACGCCTTGGCATCGCTCTATGTCATTCCTTTGATACCAATTCGGAAACTATATTTAGGGCTCTACCCTTGGTATGTGCCGAGGCCGACCTAAAACTTCTTCCCAATTTTAGGATCACGACATCCAGCTCTATACTAAATCAAAGCCAACTAACAGACCCTTCCAGTGATTTAGGTTTAAATCACAACCACCGTGATGTATCCACTAGGAGGCTTACCTCTTAAAAGTCAGGCCCGAACGGAAGCCCGGGTAAGGACTACTGATAGTCCTGTCCATAAACAGGACCTTAATGACTGGCAGCATGTAATGTTACTGGTCAAATCGTAGCAGTATTCGGAGGCGTCAGTCGAAAAACTTGTACGATAAGAACAGTTTTTGCTCTAGTCCCTTTTATTATTAGACTAAGTCATTAATGGGCTAAGCCTTGATAGATGGGCAGGTTCCCGGGTTCCGTGAATAATATGGAACATACTCAATGCTAAACAATCAAGAGAACTGATCATGTCACATGGTGCCATTACAAGGCACGCGCAGTGTTAGATCGCTTTCGGCAAGTCATAGGGCTTGTTCCCCTTGAGGATCCTTCGTATCTAAACGTATGATAGAAAGACCAATTCTACTGAATCCGCCAGTTGTTTGCTGGAATAGGCTTTCATGTACATACATATATATTTATTACTTTCCCAAGACTGCTAGAAATAATCCGTCTTGGTTGCACTTCGCTGTAGATGCACTGACAAATCTGCTTCCACTTGATATAAGTTTAGATTATGTTAGGGTGGTCTATGTTAAGGTGCACTGAAACCAGGTTTAAGTAAATTGTGGCACCACTGGGAGAATGTAGGAAGACGACGCGATAGCTATTCCAGGAATTAAAAAGATTTTTGATAAATTTGCAGTCGGTGATTTTCATAAAGCGAAAACAATTAAGATCTCGGCTGGCGATCTAGGGATTGCAGGGCAGTTAGTCATTGGGAGGAATAATCAACCGCGACTCGTGTCTTCCAAGGGCACAGTGTCCCATAATTATGTTTGTGAATTTGAAGATGACTGGCCTTAAAGAACGTTTGAAATGTTGTCAAAATATCTGCTATTTGTTCGCAGAAATACAAGCCTGGCTAGTTCATTAGCGACGCGGTTCCCTGTGGTGGCAGAGTTCTTATTGTGTTACAAACTGGCATAATGAAGAGAAGTGCTTTACGCTCACAGAAAATCACAAATACTACTTGTCTTTACTACAGGCCATTGGGATAGCCACATGGTTTGGTGATAGCCACATGCAGAAGGTATTCAAGGGCCAACTGAGAAGCCAAATAAATCAAGGAAGGAAGAGAATACTGCAACAGCTTCAAGTAGACGTCAGTGGGCTCGCATATTTATCTTGCTTCACTTCAGTACAAGAGAAGTCGACGAAATGGTAAAGACGAATTCACAGGGATATCACAGATGCTGAGGCACTTGCCTTCAGGGACATAACACATACAACAATTGCATTTGGTAAACCAACGTCAGAATTTTCACTTCGCAGCCTTGCTTAGCATCGTCTGTGTTTTTGTTTTTTGTGTTTGTTTTTATTTTCTTATAATGACTCGGGAATTTAGGGTGGACATTGCGAACATACGCGGGCTAAAAAGTAGTCACTTCCACGTCTGTAGATTCAGGCCAGGTGTTTTGGCACTTAGTGAAACACAGATAGATTCCCGCCCACACCTATCAGATCACTCTGATCTGAAGTTACCTGGCTACGAACTAGTTCCACTATTCTTTTCTCATCGCGATCTCGCCATTCACCTGTATGGTGATGTAGCTTACCACATTCTACCACAACGTAGTCCCTGTTCAAGTCCGGAATTCAAGTTCATGTGGTTAAAATTCTATCTCCGTAAGCAAATTATCCACTATTTTTTTATTTACAGAAGCCCCAAACTGGACAGCAATTCGACTTTTAACGACTTTATTTCAATATACACAATTCTGTGTGGCTTCGACATTCTCGACCGACAAGACCCGAAGGACGGTGTGTTGAGATGTTTACTGCGGAAAATAACTTAACGCAGCTTGTAAATGAGCCCACGCGAATAGCAGACATTGATAGTCATGCCGCCAACACACTGGATTTGTCTTAAACTCCTCACTCTGATATGCTCTCTCCTCTAGGCTCGTCGGATCATTGTGTCATATCTGCTAATTTCTCGTATTCTGATCACATAGTTCGAAAAAAAATTCCTAAAAGAACGGTATGGCAATACGAGAAAGCCAATTAGAGCGGACCTAACAGATTCTTTAGGAAATTTAACTGGTCGTTATGTGAATGCCGCTGCTGATATGATTACTGACGCTATTCTCTTTAATATGAGATCTTTTATCCCTCATCGGATGAAGAGTATCAGACCAAAAGAAAAGCCGTGGTACGACTCGAACTATAAAGAGGCTGTTAGGTTTAGAGAAGTGTTGTTTCGGTCCTTCAAGACCAATCCGACATAAGAAAACCGAAAAAAGTTTAAACTTGCCAGTAATGGCTGCAACGCCTTACTTAAGTGTGTAAAATTTCAGTATGACTAAACGTTGAGCCGAAAATTACTATGATGTTCCAAAGGTAGTAAAAGCTTTTGGTCGTTTGTCAAAAACATCAGAAATTCTGCCTCATCCTCCTTCTCAACGCTCTTTTACAATAACATTCCAGCTGTCAGCTCTTTGGGCAAGGCCAATCTGCTTGCTGCACACTTTGCGGCCAGCTCAACTCTCCCAGATTGTACTTTGTCCCCGCCGCGAGTCCGCTTTCGCACTCGTGTAGTAGCAAGAGTACTTAAAGATCTCAACAAACATAAATCCGATGGTCCAGATGGTATATCTCCCCTTCTCCTGAATAGGTGTTCTTTCATGCTGGCAATACCACTGCGTAAGCTTTTTCATCAATCCTACTATTTAGGACTCTTTCCGAGAAGATGGAAAACAGCATTTGCCTAGCCCGTCTCTAAAAAGACGAAACTTCTTCTCTCTCCTCCAACAGATCCATTGCACTTACGTCCCTTCTCACCAAGATCAAGGAAACGCTGATAAAACGTCAGCTCATGAAATATCTCGAAACATGAAAACTTCTCAATGACCGGCAATATGGCTTTCGTAGCAACTGGTAAACTGGTGACTTGATGGCATGTCTCACCGAAAAGTGGAACCAAAGCGTACATCAATCTGGCGAAAGCAAGATAGTTGAGAGTCGATGACTCCCTTCTTCAATAGATTAGAAATTACATTTCGGAACGTTCAATTCAAGTTGTCTTGGGCGGTTTCAAGTCTGATATTCACAAAATAAAAGCTTGTGTGCCCTAGGGATCCATTTTGTCTCCGACATTGTTCATTAATAATTTATTGTCTGCTTCTTCCAATCCAATATATTCCTTTGCCGATGACAGTACTCTCTGCTTTTCATATTCGTTTTCGAACTCACGTCCCTGCTCTTCGGCTGTAGAACGGTAACGGCAGCGTATGCTAAGCTCATTAAATTCCGATATTTGCAGCATAACCAATTCGGGAACTATCAACCGAGTGGAATTTAATACTTCCAAAACTCAATGCTGTCTGCTGTCATTAAAGCTTACGTTGGAATGACCACATATTCGGTGACGTCAAAAATGCTGCGAAATGTCTTGGTTTCCCCAAACGATGTAAGAAACACTTCACCGCCTCTGATCTGGCCACAATATATAAGGCGTTCATCCGCCCAAAATTGGAGTACAATGCCCACATCTGCTCGGGGACGCCCCAGCACCTGCTAGATAGGATTCAAAACCGTGCGATAAACCTCATTGGTGATACTAATATCACTCAAACAATGGACACCCTCGTAAACTCTCGTGTCTCACTCACTCCACACAAATCGCCAGTAGCATTCCGCCCCTTCAAATTTTCAACCGTAACACCCGTCTCGTCATGAATCCTCATCAGTATACCCTCAAGCCCACTTTCGGACGTACTCCAAAATATCGTGATTCGTTCCTAAGCTGTACAACTCGCTAATGGAATGCCCTGCCTAGCTCTTTATTTTTATTTAATAGTCATTATAACCTTGAAGCATTTAAAACCAACGTTCACCGGTACCTCTCTTTCCACCCTCCCTGATTTTCCTTCGCCAGCGCTGTGTGCAAACATTTTAAGGGTACTTTAGCCCCTTCAGCGCGCTTAAATTATGAAAAAAAAACCGTCGTACAATGGACTTTCATTTGGTGGCCCACAATCTGGAAGCTGAGGCGAACAAAGTGGGGCTCAAAATTAATACAGTCAAAATGAAAGTCGTTAGCACTGCCAGGAGGTCGAGACAGCAGTAGAATCAGGAATGCTAAAGGTGCGTTCGGAATGCTATCCAAAATCTTGGAAAGCAAGTGTAGTGCTTGAAAGTCGGACACCACTACCACACGCAAGCCGCATGCACCTTCCTACATATGTATGTATGCAGATGTTTAAGAAGGGATTTTTTGGCCCAATTGTATCTCTAATGCACAGCTTTATCAGGGAAAGGGCCAAGAGCCTATAGGCATTACTATACGGAGGAGAAAGTAGTAATAGGACACACCATACAATGCGAAGACAGCTCCATTGCGAAGTACGCCATGCAATGGAAAATATATGTATATATACCGGTCTTAGGAGCACCTAACAAGATGTGAACATTGTACTCCAAATAGGGGAAAAATCAAAAGTGGACAAATCTCTTTTACGCTTGAGGCAACCCAGATATTTCACTGCGTTTTTGGCAACATCGAATAAGTGGTTGCGTAGGCTGTAACTGACACACAAACTAGCTATGGAAAGTATTTCGGTGTCGATAGTGCAACTGCCATTCCTGAACGACAGCTGGGAGTTAGAGTTTCGCTTTAACTACCGTCGACATCATTGTGCTTTGGAAGTATTAAATTCCACTCTATTAGTAGTTCTCCAATCAGTTATGTGATTAATATTGGAATTTAATGAGCTATACATAATCTTTTAACAGCAAGCACGTTACTCCGGGAACGAATATGAGAAGCGGAGAATACTATCGTCAGTAGAGGCACTCGTATACTATATACTGGATTAGAAGTAGCTGATAATAGATCATTAATAATTAAAGAGGGTGTCGGATACAGAATGGTGCCATTTACGACACTAGCACTTACTTTATGAATGTCAGACTTGGAAACGTCCAAAACAACTTGAATTGAACGTTTCGAAAGGTTATTTCGAATCCATTGGAGAAGAGATCCATCGATCTCAAATGCACGCATTTTCAACAATAGATCGCTTGATGCCAAACTTTGTCATGAGTTTGAAATATTAAGCGAAACCGTTTTGCTATCCGCAGATAGGTGTAGACTATGGTTGTACTTTTCCGTGAGACATGCCATCAAATCATTTGTGATATGTTGCTACGAAAACTAAAAACTGCCGGTCATTGAGAAATTCACGTGTCTCGAAATATTTCAAGAACAGTTGGTTTATCACCGTTTCCATGACTTTGGAAGGAATGGTCGTAAATCCAATTGTAGGTTTGTAGGAGGAGAGAGAACATTCACCTTTTCTAGGGACGGGCTGGACAAATTCTGCTTCCCATCTACTGGGAAAGACTCCTAAAGATTAGTATTGATCAAAAAGAGTACGCAGGTTTTGCCAGCGAGGAAGAACACTTCTTCATAAGGAAGAGGCAGATATACCACTTGGACAAGGAGATTTGTGTTTATTGAGATCTTTGAGTACTCTGGACACTTCACTAGTGCAAAAATGGATTCGTCCCATTAGGGATTCGACGGGCTTAAGTGTAGGCGGAGACACAACATAATCTGAAAAATGGGAAGGACGAAGCAAGCAGATCAGCCTAATTCAAAGAGCTAATAAAGGTGAACTCTTATTATAAGTGAGCATGAGGATAATGCAACATTTTTTAATGCTTTCGACGGATGACAAAAAATTATTACTGCCTTTTAGGACATTGTAGTGTTATTTGCATTATCTTCAAACGCATAAAATAGGCCTTGTGGTCATTCAAGTCTCGTTTAAATTCTTTCGGTGTTAATTTGTCTGAATTGTCTTGTAAGACCGAGTACTAACCTTGATAGCTTCTTTACAGCGCGGGTCGTATCGCACCTTTTCTTTCAGTGCAATCTCATTTCAATAGAAAATAGTGTATGTGATCATATCAGGAAATACAACGGCCAGGTAAAATTGTTAATGAAGCTCTCCGCCTAATTCGTGTTGACTAATTGTTGTGTAAGAAATTGAGGGGAGAGCACACCGACAGTGTACTTATCAGAATGGAAAGTTAAGGACAAGTTATTTTTAATTATCTAGAGAGACGAAGTATGTTGTAGATAAATAGAAAATTAGTTGATAACAAACACTGGAGCGATACACATCTGAAGAAAGCGGAATTATTGTTACTGCTTATGTTTTTTTTTTTTTTGCTTCTCTGTGTCAATCAGCGGCGATAACCAATTAAATTCTCGTGCATTAAAAAATGCTTACTATTAAATGTCCACTTATAGAAAATCGTGTGTGCATTCTCGTGATAAATACTGAGCTTGTAAAACTATTACCATGCCGAATAGTTTGGATGAACAAGAGAAACTCCTCAGCGAAGTTATCGGCAATGTGCACAAGCAAACGTTTCACATGAAACATTTCTTCGACAAAAATCGCATGATGAAAGCAGTTAAATGTGCGAGTATAATGTTTACCGAGTTGAGAATATTACAACTATCGCGGAAGAGCTACCACGACTTGTATATGGCCATCAGAGATGAGCTCTGTCATCTGGAGGTCTTTCTGTTTGACGAGTTTAAAAAGAATCCTAAAGACACAGATCTACAAATACGAACTAGTGCAGTGTTCAGCAAACATTGTGCCGCGTCTTTATTTAATCACTGTCGGATTGGTGTACAATAAGCGATGAGTTAGCTTAAACGAACCATTCTAAAAGATCTAGTTGAAATGGGTCATGGTGCACAGCATCTAATACGCGGATTATTTTAGCTAAACTATCTATTACAATGCACTCGCAATATACTCTCTGATGTTGTGGGCGCTGATGATGAGAATGAAGGAAATGTCTCACATGCTATAGACTAGAGTCTGTTCTGATGAATTTTGCTGAGATGAACAAGCTATGCAGCATCATGGACATTCTAGTGCAAAGAAAAGTCAGGAAAAAGATTTTAGTAGGAACAAGCTTGGAGCGATTTTCACAGTTAGAATCGGCTTCATCAGAAACGTATTAAATGTTCGAGCAGGATGTCAGTTGTCGTGATGCCATCGCACAGGAACACCTGATGGAGTGCATCATTTAGGTATCCCCCGATGAGTTTCATTTGCAGACATTGGATCCGTTTCTGAATTCATGTGCCCAGCTCGAGATAGGTATTAATGTGAAGAATGTAGTTATATGGCTCATCGAAAGACTGGCTGGATATAATCGGGGGAATGCTAAGTCAACCGGAGCTGGCTCAGTGATTCCTTTCGAAATCGAAGGTTTTCAGTGCCGAAGTGGCAAATATTGTTCAGATTCAAACTGACATGCCTGTAGATGGCACAATATTCTTGAGTCTCGCTCAAAAGCTCAATGAAGACCGTTTTGATTATGTCAACAAAGTGCTGGAATCAACCATTCAAGTCTTCAAAGGAATGAAGGTGAACTATATTTCCAAGTTGTTGTCGGTGAATCAGGAGCTATCACGTCTTCTACTCATCTGTATCGATTTCCACAACAACGTCCTAGCAATAATCCAGCTAAACAACTTTTGTCCACTGCTCGAGAAATTTGATTACATGTCCCACAAGTCGCTGGCGTTGTACCTCATTATGACTATTTTGGAAAACAAAACGCTTGTACCGACTGCCGATGAAGCAGATAAAGCCCTAACAATGATTGCATCGCTCATCAATGACAAGGAAGGTCCTGCCAATAATGCTGACAAATACGATCCGGAGGAGTTTGCCGAAGAACTAAGAATTGTGGTAGGATTTGTCCACTTGATAAAATCTGATGATCCTGACATGCAATATATGTAAGACTCTACAATATGTCGGAAAACATCTGCACATTGGGGCCTACAAATACAAGCTATCGCCGAAGGAGGCGAAAACTGGGATAAAAAGTTTCAACAAATTCTGCGATATTGCCATAACACAATTATCGCAGTTCTCGCTAAGGATGACTTACTCGAGTGCGCTGTGAGGATGTCTTTACAGGGAGGTTTAGTAATTGGTGAGATTGCTTATTACAATCCAATGAGACGGTTACATACATATGATTTTATAACACAGGAATTTTCTCTGTGCGAGAATGACATTTCTGACCAGAAGTCACAATTGGCGGCCATAAAATTCATGATGTTCACTTTTGAGCAGATGACGTGCTCCGATGAGGAGAACGCTGAACCCCTGCGAACGAATTGTGCTCTAACTGCATCGAAAATTCTCAAAAAGCACGATCAGTGCAGATGTGTTGGCTCCTGTTTGAGTTTGTTTTGGAGTGGAAAGAAAGATGGTGAAGAAATACGCGATGAGAAGCACATGTTGGAGTGTTTCAAGAAGTGCACTCGCCTTGCAACTCAGTTCTTAGATACTGGTGTACAAGTTCAATTATTTTTAGAACTTCTCACCTCACTACCTTTTCTATTTCGAGTGCGGTAAATTACTTATCCTTGTCGCTTCGGTGCATTAAAGACCGAATAACCTATTCATTGCAAGTATAGCGGTTTACACCAGCCGGAACTGGAAGCACCTTGGGCGCAGCAATGTATCATATGAATGGAAGAAGCCACCTCGAATGTTAGTGTAACTAGCTATTGGAATGGATTTCCATCCAGTATGACTACATACTTTGGTGGTTCCTTCATCCAGAAATTATGTGTAAAAAGACTGAAGGAGCTCAAAAAGCCTTTTTTCTTTTGATTCACTCGAGACAGTAGTAAAGTAGGCTACTTCATCTGCACACAAGATCGGTTTTGGTTGGTGTGGCTTACACATGACCGTCGCTTCTAAGGAACTTTGGTTTTTCTGCACCTGCATCTTTACCTCACGGTTAGTTTATCCTTTCAGCTAACTCTTAGATGCTTATCTTTCAGATGGTGCTTCTTCTGGAACTCATTCAACCTTAAGTTTTCCAAGTCAAAATCAGAATTTCCAGCAACACCTAGGTCGGCGTCTTAATCTGGGTCACTTAACAAGTATGTTGCCATGTATCCCCGAAATGCATGGCCTCTCTATTTCGGTGGGATACCATCTGAGCAAGTATACATTTACAAACGTATGTCCATCTACTTTATTCTTGCCACCCTTAAGGTGAATTTAATTAGATGCAATCTACAAAATTCGCGTCTTCCAGTTAAAAGAATTCATAGTGTCTCTTTTGGCCAACGACTTTGCTGTGAAAGCATTAAAATATATTTAATATCCCTTCTGGTAGTAGCTCTTCTAAACGCCTCAACTCCTGATCATTCTTTCTTCAGATATGCTATTCGTGAGAGCATCCTTATAATCTTAGCTATAGGTAAGTACTGCAAGCATTATTCAATATTTACACTTCAACTCTATTTAGCTGCTTTTGAACAAACTTCGATCCGTGCACCATGTACTATATTACAACACAACAAACCCTTCATATAAACACATTTCAATAGATCTCCTGAACACCTATCCGCATTCTATGGCCACTTACATAAGTCACCTATGCTATCCCATGGCAAACTTACGCTACACTGCTTTAATAATTTTTCCATCATTTCCGGAAGTAAAATTACACTCTCAAGTAAACAGAAACATAACCCTATGACCTGCTGCGTCTTCAAACTTTTGCACTGGGCGAATATGATGAAGGCACTTATTGTTGCCATTATTTTGCCTTAAAAATGAATCTCACTTGACAAATGCGCACGGCGAACGACGAATAAAACGACTAAAACGAGAACCAAGACAGCAACGACGATGAAGACAACGTTGAAAGCGATGATGCCAACGACAAAGACAATCTTCCAAAGGACCCAACTGCATTCAACTTTTACATAAGGACAAAGTTTCTCGACTGCAATCGCTATCCCTATCTATCTCAGCCACCCCAACATACCTCCGCCATTACCATCGTCCCCAGTAACTTTTATTCGTATACTCGTAATACGGCGTTGTGTACCCCGATGGTGCATCCGTGGGAAATTACGTACATACTACTCCCACATTTAAATTTTCCATTCAGTCCACGACGCTACCAGGGTGGGTATGTAAACAAGATAAACCCCGTCGTCTAGTCCTTGTTTATCTAGAAGAGCCCATGAGTTGCTTGTACTCGTATGTCGTCAAAATCTTCATAGGCTGGGGTGCCAATGACATACACAGCGAGAAAATCTTCTCATTTGCAGATACGCAAAGTTCATAGGCATGACATGTACTCGTATTCAGTTCGAGCCTGTTAATAAGCTGCATTATCCCGTAAAAGGACTCAGATACATAGAGATACACAAAGATACACAGGACTGAGAGATACTTTTCAAATTGCGGGCGTTGCAATTACATCTGTGGCACTCCGCAGTGTGAAGTGGTGGAGATTTTTCACTTCTTTTTCTTTAATATCACACTTCAGCATAGGACATGCGACAAGATACGTGTCCTGACGAAATCTTTGTGAATCGAATCCAGCTTAGGATTCATCACAGACTGAATGGGGAAGCGCTGATGGGTTGGAGTCCTTCATTGATGAAAGAAAGATACTCCTTCTGTGAAAGCAGATACATTTGAATGCATAATGACAGTGATTCTTTGGGTTCACACAGTTTTTGACTCCGGTCCTTACAAATGTGTTTGATTTCGAAAGATGGAAGGATGAGGAAACACCATGAACGGTTTCCATGAAAATTTAATTTCGATTCGCAGACTATTACTGCGTGCTCAAGTACGCTTAATGAATGAAAGACAGAGTGAATTTTCAACCTCTGCTGTGGGAAAATGTGTGTGTTTTTTTTTTTTTTTGTTTTTGTGAAGAGCACTGGTAATTTTGAAGTTTTTGTAAAATTTGTCATTGCTGTGAATAAAAACGCTTATACTGCAAGGCTCAGTATCCTGCTTGCGCTAAATTTTAGCGAGCTTATTATTATTTTTATTATTCAGCACTTTTTTTCTCCGCACCAAAGATAAATGCTCGCTAAATTTTTAAAATGACAGATGTCAGCAGGTTAGATTAGGTTAGAATGGCTGTTGGAGAAGAAACCAACTAATCAACTCTGGAAGACCGTTAACCACTATATCGTTTAGATCAGTAAAGGCATTAGAAGACAGCTCATAAGTGGAGTTTTCTTTTTTGAGGGAGAGCTGGGCACGCAGCTTCTGCTGAAGTCGTTTGTAAAAATGCCAATCCTTCTGGCATGCTTGCCTATAATGACACCTATGATAGCGCGGAAATGTTTCCTATGTTTCCTTTGAAAAATCAAACTCTTTGAGCGATTCAGATCCTGTTCTGATCAGATTTGTTTGGTTGCTAGACATGTTGACCAAACAGTCCACCTAAGGTTTTATCTTCTGTTAGCATATAGATTTAGTATTAGCTTGCACGTGGAGATTGGTACGCCGATGATACCTTTTTCATGTAGGATAGTTAGAGCGGTTCTGATTTTCAGTCTCGGATCGCACTGTGTAGAAATAGATTGACTTTTCGTCCCTGAAAGCATCTTCTTCTGGGAAAGTTCTAGAGGGGATGCTTACATAAAAGTTTTTGTCAAACCATTGTTGAAGCATAATGAAATCGATGTTCTCTGAAAGCATTCCTAATGTGTTAAGAGTATTAGCATTGCTAAATAGCTGTCGCTTTAAGGCGAATATCTGCGTTAGAACTGTAGCTGCATGGCTGATTATAAAACCAAATTGACGCAAAATACACCAGCAATATATCGTACACTCGAACATTCCATAGGCAAACAAGGACTCGGATCACAACTCTGCTACAGCCAAGGTATCTGTACACTGTACAGATACATCAGAGGAATACTGTGTAGAAAGTAAAGGTTGATCAACAAACAGCGAGATTGTCAGTCGATTGCACGTTCCTTAACCACCAGTATCAAGTTTTAAAGACTAGTGTCACAGGTGCCAAGAAGCCATCCGGAGCAAAAAGCAAAAGTGAAAAGCTCCCGACAGAGGAACTGTATGATGAGAATTACATCCATACGACCAAAATGGGTGAATTATGCGTGAAGAATGGAGTGGAGCATCGTTTGCTCGATTACAAAGAAAGTAGACCTTCTAACTGTTCAGTCAATATTCTCCTTAACATCGCACAATGTGGCTGTAGACCCAATAGGGTCATAATTGACCAAATATACAAACCGATTACTTACTCGTACTTAGGTGGGGCTACAGTTCCGAGTGAACCTGGACCTTAATTAAGAAACCTCTCCAGTTAGATCGCTCTCTAGCTAACTGCCTCCAGTTGTGTACTCCAACTCAGTAGAGGTCCCCTTCTAATTGTGCGTGCAACCTAAGTTGAGCTCTACCGCTACTTCGTTGTCCCTCCTCGTTAGATTCATGGTCTCTGCCGGTAGCAGCATTGCTGTCCATTCGGTCTACAGATATGTCCTAGCCATCTCCGGCGACCAATGCACAGTTTTCTGATTAGGGCGATTTCACTTTATAGCTCGTATAGTTCGTCGTTGAATCTTCTCCTCCAAAGTCCGTCAACGCATACGGGACCGAATATTTTACGAAGAATTTTTCTCTCGAAACTGCTTGGGATATCTACATACGCTTTCGCTAAAGTCCATGCTTCAGGGTCATCAAATAAATAGGTCATATGTAGAGCCTCCTTAGTTTTTCAGAATACCATATGGCCTTACTACTCAATTGCCTTCTTAGCCCAATAAAACAGTGATTGGCAAGAGTGATTCCTCGTTTTGTTAGTTGAATTAAAGGTAAACAAAATCCCTTACTACCTCGAAGTTATAGCTGTCGACAGTAACGTTCTGTCTAATTCGTCGATGTTGTGTGTCCCTTCTTCTTGACAGCACACTCTTATACCTGGTTTTTCTCTCATTTATGACTTAACCCATTTAACAGCTTCCATTTCAATACCAGCGAGCTGGTGACCACCCTCTGAGTTCTGCCCATTATGGCAATATCATCGGGGTACGCTAATATTTGCACAGACTTTTTAAAGATTGCGTGCTCCTCCGGTGATCGCTTGAGAGTTCCGCACAATTCCTTGAAGTACAGTGTTAATGACCTTTCCTAACATTAAAGGTCTAAGTTAAGTCGTTAGCGTCCTTGAGGGAGCAGCGAACGTTCTCCATCGTCATTCGGCACAGACGGATGGGTTTGGCAACAATGCCAAATGCTCTATATAGCTCGTCTATATAAATGATATCATCGATGAAAATATGGTCGGTATCGATTTGGTCTGCTTGAGAAGACTCTGCCGGAGTGTGTAGATTTGGTCGATTGCGGACTTTCCTGGTATGAAACCACACTGATAAAGGCCAATCAGGTTATTGACGAAAGGTTTCAAACACTCACACAATATTGCAGATCAGATCTTTTAGGCGAAATTAAGGAGACTAAGATTAAGGATCGTAGTTGAGAGGCTCTCCTTGTTTGTAAATCGGGTAAGCGATACAGAAATTCCATTCACCAGGCATACGCTTTTCTGACAAGATCTGAGAAATGAGTTGATACTCCCCACAAATTCAATTCCAGCAGCTCAGAACAACTCAGCCCTTAAGCCGTCTGGAATCAACGGTGAAATAAAGCAAATAAGACCTTATACGGGCTACTCCGACATATTTTGAGCTCAGGTCGGTAAGGATTTCCGAGACTAAGTCAGGGTCTTGATGGTGACGGATGAGCCCTTAATGGTTGGTTGATAGCGCCACATCCTCGAACGAGTTATTGGCTTCGGATTAACCGACTCCTCGTTCTAGAGGTATCTACAATTGAACTCGCCTACTAGGTTGGGGGTTGTGTTGCCTAGGTAACTGCCCAGACAAAAAGAGTATGAAAAACTGCGACAACTACCACGGTGATCGTCATCAACGACAAAAGCAGCACCTATTTGGATCGCATATGGGCGAGCGCCGGAGAAAGATGACGACACCAAAGATAGTTTTTACGAGCTCTTGGATAAGACAAGAGTAGTGCATTAGCTATGACATTTAAATTGTCCCCGGCGATTTTAATCCAACGCCAGGAAAAGAGCACATCTTTAGTAGTACTGTCGGAAAGTATAACTTGTATGACAGGACTTTACGGCGGAGTGAAACATTGTCGTGGCTAGTACGCGGTTCTAGCATCTCGATATTCATAAGGGGACTTGGTGATCTCCTAATCGATCAACCATCAACCAGATTGGCCACATTATAATTGACGCAAGGCACTCCCCCAGTATTTTGCATATCCACATATTCTGATGGGCCAACATCGACCCGGACCATTACCATCTTGTAGCCAGGGTACAGTTGCGGATATCTCGATGTGGAACGGCTACAATCGCTAGAGATCGCGAAATCCTCTTCGGCCGAGTCTCTCTTAACCTCTTAAGATGTTCCATGTCGCTAGCATCAAGTATTGAAGACCAGTGGCAAGATAATGTGCTGGGTTTCACTCGGCCACCACAACGGAAAGCATGGTTTGACAACGAGTGCCAGCAACCACATGGAGCTAAGCAAGAGGCATACAAATCGAAGCTGCATAGAAGTACTAGAGCTGTTCACGAGCTCTACAAGCAGAATCGGAGTGACGAACACCGGTTTCTCAGAAAGAAATAGATGTATCGCGGTAGAGGAAGTTGAGAGATTCTACTCCAGGAATGAGGTTCGGAAGTTTTACCAGTGACAAAAACATACCACGGAGACAAACCCCGAACCGAAGCCTGTAGAGACGAATAAGGGAAATTTGTAGTAGAGTCACAGTCGATGCTGAGGATTTAGAATGAGCATTTCTATAGACAGACTGTATAACCGCGATGATGAACCAAATACCGCTGTCAGGCAGAATGTACCTTTCAACCCGGACGATGTAGACCAACAATACCGTCCACCCGACCTGGATGAAGTGCAGGTGGTCATATCTAAGTTTAAGTCCAAATAGTTGATGGAGCGGACGGCCAGACTGCTGAGCTCTTCAAAGCGGCAGGTGATGATTTGGTAAGAAGAATACACCAACTCGAAAGTATGCCTGATGAATGTAACTGCAGCATGATTTATCCGATCCTCAAGAAAGGAGACACCCTGAACTGGACCAGCTACAGAGGCATCAGTCTTTTTAACAACGCCTACAAGATCCTATCTGTCGTATTGTGTGAACGCCTGAAGCTCTCCGTCAACAGTCTGATTGGTCGATATCAGTGTGAAATAATGCTATATTCATATTACGGAAGATATTGAAAAAAAAAGATGAATTCCAAATCGATACATCGATTTTAATGCCATGTAAGACAGCATCTATAGAGACGAGTTATACAGAGCAACGTATAGTTTTGACATCCCTGCCAAAGTCGTTCGTTTGTGCAGGATGACGATAAAGAATGCCCGCTGCTCGGTAAAAAAGAATTTAGACAAAGCGACGCGCCATCATGCGAGAATAGTGCAAAACTCACGCATCAAAATAAGAAGGACAATCTTTCCAAAGTCTGTCAGTAAGGATTTACTCATGCTGTTACCAGGGACTATCACTGCAAACACTACGCTACGAACTTGATTGTTGTCCTGATGGTCCAATCTAATTTATAGGACAGTTATCTGCTTTTCGATCAATAGCCGCCCAGATCCATTGATTAGATGCTAGAAAAAAGTATGTATGTAGATCGATAATCACTACCTCTTTATCGATTTGGAGGCCTATAGCAGCATCTGAAGAGACGTTCCTTCTAATTACGACGGATTAATAAAATTGTCAATAGAGAACACCCGCTGTTCGAAAGTAATCTTGCCAAGGCAAGGTCTCAAAACAGGGTTTAGACGGCGGTGCCCAGTCATGTGACACTTTAAACATGATACTTCAGAAAATTGTGCGAAACCGACAAACTAAGACAAAATACACGATTTCCTAAAAGTCTATGTAAGTATTGTACAACATCGGTGAATAGCATAGCAAGCCATAATAGAGAGCAACAACTATGAGGTAGCCAAGGACGTACACAGAACTCTGTTTTGCTAAAAACTCAAGCAATCTTACTTGGTCAGGCTGGGCAATCCTAACAAGGCAATTGAGTAATAAGACTATTAAAGAATGCTAAAGATACTCCCATAAGTATTTTATTATCTTAGTTGCGCTTTATGGAGCAGAAGCACTAAGCGTAAACATTAAACTTTTCGTGAGAGTGTTGTTCTACTCTGGATCTGAAAGACGAGATATATCAGCAAACCATATGAGCTATACTGCGACGTCAGACTGATCGGTCTCTCCCCTAAGATGGTAAGCAGATGTAGAGCGCCGATAACCTACGACGAAAAGTCTTCAATCAACTTCAAAGGAACAATAACACAGTAGAGGAACAGCTTGCTTTATGTGAAACGTAGAAGTAGAAGGAGACCTTAGCTGGTAATAGCACACCTAGAAGCAGTTTGCAAAATACCAGGAAATGAGCTGGCATCTTAATAAGTAATTTAGTAGAAAGCTAGTGGTATACGCAATATAAAGCCCGTTTAATCGTATCAAGCACCAAGTAATAGAATAACGTTATCTTGGCAACAAAATACTTACTTCCCACTCCCACTGCACTGATTTTCTCCTACTTAAGCAATACAGAGACTCCTGTTGGTAGCAGAAAGTTACAATAACCCTAAATTTGAAAATTTAGAGGTTACTTGCTCGCTATTTCGCTATTTTGCTATTTTGCTATTTTGCTATTTTGCTATTTTGCTATTTCACTATTTCACTATTTCGCTTCCCAGAATGAGGTTGGTTGCCAAATAAACTGAAAACCCGAAATTAACTCCGATAACACTGATATGGTTAGCGTCTTTTGAAGTGTTCTTACTCTTGACTGCGTAAAGTGTTACCACTAGCACGGTGTAAGCAATCAAAGTGTGTTTACCTACACAATAAAACTTCAGCCAATCTAGACTTAATCTAAAGAATAACACCTTGAAAAGCATTTATCCTTGGCCTCAGCTTCTGGAACACCCCATAACAAAACGCATAAAGCAAGCCATCCAAATTCTGACATTGCTACTCTGCCAAGATAAGCTGCTCTAACTTGTGTACTTTGCTTGCTTAAGATTTAGCGTTGCAGCTGAGCAATTTAAATTACATCACCAAACTTTAAATGGATTGTTCGAAAGTTCTGCGTACCAGATTAGACGGTTCACACCACCACCTAATCGTATAGTAAAATGCCAGCCGCAGCCGCCATTCTGTCGTCCGTCTGTGAGTTGTAACCCACCTATGCTGGTAGGAATAAAATTCGCGTGCTACTCACGTACGGATATAGCAACTCACCTGCCACGCAAAGATCTCGGTGTTGCTTTGGTCTTGCTTTCATGCCAAACATTTTGGAATGCTTCTTGTTTATCGTTAACTTTTCTGCACGTGAACTGCATTTCCTGCACGATGCCACCGGTTCGTCTTGTTCACCCCAAGGACTTCAAGCACTTCTAATTGATTTTCTCCAAAACCCACAAATGTACGATGGCTGGGTGAAGTGTGCAACGCTAAACACCAAATTACTGCTCTACCACTACTACTATGGTATACTTGCTCAAAATGAACATGTTAAGCCGTCTTTGAAAAAAAAGGAAACAACACGGGGGATGTTGGAGATTTACTGACTGTTCCCTCTAAGGGTGCAATTGTCGTTCATTTGGTGGCAGAAAAAATCGTGCCGGTGACATTTTGATAAATTTCCGAGTGAATTTCTTGATGGCTTGATAATTGTGTTCCCTTTCCCTCCCCCAAGTGATGTAAGGTGCTGGCTAATTTCCGAATAATGTCATTAGAAGTATGTATGTATGTTGTTGAAGATTGTTGGCACGTTTTAATTGTTAAGGATGAGGACACGACACAAGTTGGAAACGAGGCACAATTGGAAACAAGATGTTTGGAGGGTGCCCAAGCCAACACGAAACAATCAAAAGTTTATGGTTTCATTTTGTTGGGGAAGTCTAGGTGTTTTTTTTTTTTCGTTTTCTTTTGAGGTAGACCGCAATTCCCGCAGTAGTTGAGGTTATAAATTTCCAATTCAACACCAAAAAGTTGACCAGGAGTAGGAACGGAAACTCTCGAAAGGTGTGATAAAGTTTTGGCAGTGATCACAAACGCTTTGTGTTTTGATGGTGTTTGGAAGAAGATTTATGTTAGCACTGGCTTGCGGAACTTTCTTTCAATGGAAATATACTAAAGTTGAAGATTATGTCAGTACATACTTTATTATCCAAAAAGTTTCAGTATCTTACACTTACAGCTGTTTTTCTATCTCTATCGATGTTTCTCGGTGTGAAGTTTCAATGAGTCTAGTCAATTTCTACGTTTGTTAGACTATCAACAATTCCAAAAAGCTAGAGACTAGGTAGCAACCAACTTTATATCGATGATGATAAGGTTTCTTAATCTGTGTCAAAGTTAAAAGATGAGTGTATCCTGTCTATGTTCCTTCGGGAATTTCGTTGTAGAGGGCAGTCTCACAGTGCTGCTTAGAATGTACGAGTATCATTCAATACATTTCGCGATTAAATTCTTTGGTTGAACTCAACTACCGGGGCCCATATTGGTCCATTGAATTCGTTGAAATCTGACGTTTTCTTACAATGAACCAGTCCAACAATACAAAAAAGGTAGTATATGAAAAATATGAATTTCAGAAACAATGAAAACAAAACCTCACTCATTTTTTTGTGCAGCTCTATTAGATTTTTTCGACTAGGCGTGCTTTACAAGTTCAAACAGTACATGCGAATATAATCTACATACTCGTATAGGTTTGTATTATAATGAAAAACATTCATACATTTTACAGATCTCTGTTTTGTTTGTGTTTGTTGTTAGAATGTTTGTCTCATTTGTAGTTGCAGGGATGTATTGGATTCTTTCATATGAAATGTCTGATTTTCGCTCAGTCGGAAACAAGACGTTCTCGATTGAATATCTGTGCGAGAACGATAAATTTTCTTTTTTTTATAAAACGAAGTGGTACGTGTACTTGACTTATGAGAATTTTAGGGCCCGTTACGAGTACCGTTTTTTTTTTTCTAGGAATTATTTACCATGCTATCGGCAGCTCAAATTCGGACCCTCTTACTTTATGAATTTAAAACGGATCATCATGCGTCATTGGCAATGAAAAGCAGCAATGAGGCATTTGAGGATGTAGCGGTAGATGAACGAGCTATACGACGTTGGTTTGGAAAGTTCCGTTCGGAAGATTTCAGCCTCGAAAATACACCACGTGGGAAGCTGGAAGCGTTAGTTGACGGCGATGTTTTAAGAGCAAC
This sequence comes from Volucella zonaria, assembly GCA_963966105.1. Classification (NCBI taxonomy): domain Eukaryota; kingdom Metazoa; phylum Arthropoda; class Insecta; order Diptera; family Syrphidae; genus Volucella; species Volucella zonaria. The sequence goes on along the minus strand of OZ014534.1, from coordinate 41,482,651 downwards.
GGTGGATGCCGACCAAACGAAATTGGTGCGGGAGATTGCACAAAGCATGGGTGTATCCCCAATGACAATACGCCGACACCTTTCACTCATAGGAAAGGTGAAGAAACTCGATAAGTGGGTACGTCTTGAACTGAACAAATCCCAAAAACTACGGCGCCTGGAAATCTGCGCATCGCTTACATTAAGAAACCAAACAGTGGTTGGATGCAGATGAAAAACCAAACCACACTCCTAAGCCCGATCTTTACCCAAAAAGTTATGGTGATAATTTGGTAGACATCGAAAGGACCAATCCACTTTTCATTTCTTCAACCAGAAGAAACGATAAAGGCTATCAAATATGGTGAGAAAATCAACATATTGCATTTGAAATTGGCTGAAATGCAACCTGCGTTGGTCAATAAGCACGGTCCGATCCTTTTGCATAACAATGCTAGAAACCATACTTCACAAGTAATGGTGCAAAAACAGTTGCAGTTGGAATTTGAAATTCTTCCGCATCCACCGTACTCTCCTGATATTAACCCAACGGATTATCATCTTTTCCGCAATCTGGATTCATTTCGTCGGCATAAGGTCTTCCGGAACTGAGTAGAGGTCATGAAAGCCTTTGAAGATTTCATTACCTCAAAAAATCAGCACTTCTACGAAAAAGGAATGTTTAACCTTGTATCAGGAAATAAAGAGCTAGGCAGGGCATTCTCTAAGCGAGTTGTACGGCTTAGGAACGATTCGCGATATTTTAGAGTCAGTCCTAATGTGGGCGTGAGGGTATACTGATGAGCATTCAAAGCGAGACGTGTGTTACGGTTAAGAGTTTGAAGGGGCGGAATGCTACTGGTGATTTCTATAGAGCACTTCTGATGCAAATAGCTATAAAACAGAGTGACACACGAGGCATTACGTCGGTGTTCAAGGGTGTCCATTGTTGGAGTGATATTATGTAGTATCACCTATGAGTTTTATCGCACGGTTTTGAATCCTATCTAGCAGGTGCAGACCAAATGTGGACATTGTGTTCAAATTTTGGGCGGATAAATTCAAACTTGAAACCATCTAAGACAACTTGAATTGAACGTTCAGAAGGTAATTTCTATTGCATTGAAGAAGTGAGTTATCGAACCCAAAAGCACGTATTTTCGACAAAAGAGCTTGATGCCAAATGCCTAAGAAATATCAAGTACAACTATCTTGCTTTCGCCGGATTGATGTACGCTTTGGTTTCACTTTTCGGTGAGACATGCCATCAAATCACCAGTGTCCTGTTGCTACGAAAACCATATTGCCGGTCATTGAGACCGGTTTCGAGATATTTGATAAGCTGACGATTTATCAGTGTTTCCATGACCTTGGGAAGGAGGGACTTAGGTGGAAAGTAGGGGGAAGGTGAGAAAGACTCACTTTTTTAGGGACGGGCTGGACAAATGCTGTTTTCCATCTGCTCGGAAAAAGTCCCAAAGAGTAGGATCGATGAAAAAGCTTACGCTGTGGTTTAGCCAGCAAGGAACAACACCCATTCAAAAGAATTGGATATATACTATCTGGACCAACGGATTTATGTACATATATTAAGATCTTTAAGAAGTCTTTCTGCTACACGAGTCAGATTGGCCTTGTTCATAGAGCTGACAGCTGGAATATCATTGTAAATGAGCGTTGTAATGGAGGTAAGGCAGAATTTCAGATATTTTCAACGAACGACCAAAAATTTGTACTTCCTTTGGGACATTGTAGTATTTTCTGCCTCAGTTTTTGGCCGTATTGGAATTTCACTCGCTTCAGAAAGACGTTGCAGTAATTTCTGGCTCGTTTAAACTTTTTCCGGTTTTCCTCTGTCGGGTTGGTCTTGAAGTACCGAAAAAACATATCTCTAACCGTGACACCGTGTTTACAGCTCGAGTCGTACCATGCCTTTTCTTTTGGTTTGATACTCTTCATCCGATGAGGGATAAAGGATCTCATTCCAAAGGGAATGGTGTCTGTGATCATATCAGCAGCCGCATCCACATCGTTATCGAGGAAACACAACGATCAGTTAAAATTCCTAAAGAGGCTATTAATACCGCCCCAGTTGGCTTTCTCGTATTGCCATACGGTTCTTTTAGGAATCTTTCCTCTAACTGTGTGGTGGGTGTACGAGAAATTAGCTGATATAACACAATGGTCCGACGAGCCTAGAGGGGAGAGCACATCAACGATGTACTTATTACGGTGAGAAGTTAAAAACAAGTCCAGGGTGTTGCCGGTATGACTATCAACGTCTGGTATTCGTGTGGGCTCATTAACAAGCTGTGTTACGTTGTTTTCCGCAGTAAACATCTCAACACACCGTCCTTCGGGTGTTGTCTGTCCAGAATGTCAAAGCCACCAAGAATTGTGTATATTGAAATCGCCCAGACAGCGCATCGAATTCGTTAAAAGTCGAATTGCTGTCCAGTTTGGGGCTTCTTTAAATAAAGCAGTAGTGGATAATTTGCTTACGGAGATGGAATTTTAACCACATGAAATTGAATTCCCGATTGAAACAGGGACTACAATGTGGTGGAATTTGGTAAGCTGCATCACTATGCACGTAAATGCCGAGACCGCGGTGAGAGAAGAATAGTGGTACTAGTTCGTAGCCAGGTAGCTTCAGATCAGAGTGAACAGAGATGTGAATGCGGGGATCTACTTGTGTTTCACTAAGTGCGAAAACAACTGGCCTATATTTACAGACGTGGACGTATGCAGAAAAGTGAATACTTTTAGGCCGCGTAAATTGGCAACATCCACTCTAAATTCGCGATTCTTATAAAGAAAGACAAACACAAGCACTGTCGTTACTAAGCACTGCTGTGATGTAAAAATTCAGAATTGGTTTACCGAATCAAATTGTTGTAGGTTTTATACCCTTCAAATAAGAGAAACCAGCACACCAACAAATATTTAAGCCAACAGCCCGCTATTCATCGGTTGTTGCATACACTCAGCCACTGCACGCGCTGTATGACAATGTATTGTATTGTGTACCTTGAATATAATGACAGGCATATACGTAGCAATCTAAGCAATTTTGGGGCCAGACTGAAGATGTTTTGGAGCGAAAGTCCAAATCAATGAATTTGGAAATTTGTTATTGTTTTGCGTCTCCGCATCTCTCGACAGATCATCATAAACAATTTTTATAGCTTCTTGGAATTATTATTATTATTATTATCAAGGGAACGATACAAATTAATTTGTAGGGTACTATGCCCATGTGGCCATTTCCGTGATGATTCCGTGGGAAAGTGCAGGCAAGCTGTCCTTTAATATTTTTATCTTTTTTACAATACGGAGTCGTATTCCCATCCTTTTTTCTACATGGCCCACGCATTGTGTTTTTGATACAAATGTTTCTCCGTATGGCTTAGCATTTAAAATTCCCTTGAAAGTTTTACTGCCATCATCGCCTATGTACGTAAAATATTTTACGCCGTATTTATCCATCGATCTTGCATACATTTGTGCGATGGCACTTATTTCCATTTTACCGGAGCTTCCAGTATGAGTTATGCTGCATTTATCTATGTGAGATTCATACCACATTTCATACTCTAATAGTTCCGTTTTTTTTTTGTCAATTATTACATCCAGCGCCAAAACTGCCCATAAGCACGGCATCTAAAACTTCCCGGTGTATTTTCCAATCAACATTCAGGCGCCAAGTTCCATCACCTGAAACTGTTAATTAATCACGTGGCTTTCCAGCTTCTTCGTTCATTGCTTTCTCTTGCGTGGCAGTAAATGTCAACACAGAATCAAAAACTGAACATGCGGCTATATAAACGTTCTTTGAAACCGCATAATACCTTGATTTACCAATATCTGAACATATATCCATGAGGCTGCAGAAATGATTCACTCCTTCATGACCAATTCCTAATAAACGCATCACAAATACAAAGCGGCCATTAATTGCACATGCATTCTGAATCATTGGGCACGAGTTTATAGCTTCCTGGTTTTCACAGTTGCAAGACTGAACAATTTTAAAACCTAAGCCTCGAAAACTTGATTGTTACATCACTTTTACATTCTTTACATATAATAGTACTAGAGATGGTAGAAAATACTGATACAAACTCCAAAACCAAATACGCGAAACTTGAAGCCATGGGAACCTCTATGTCCATATCGTGTTTGAGTTTCTTAGCAGAAGCTGATGTAAAGGATGTTTTTTTTAAAGGTTTAGTTTTTAAACTGGCAACACTGTTCCTACAGACTGTCAATTTGACAGTTGAAAGTTGATTTGTGGTTAGTACGTTTTGCCATCTTACGATGAATATATTAACGCCAGAACAACGCGTGAAAATTGGTCGACATAATCGTCCACTCTAGTGGACAATATGCATCCCTAAAGACGACAAGCAGTGCGAACAGAACAAGTTATTGCCGTTGGGGAGAGCAGTATTGAGGAGAATCCGAATGAGTCGATTCGCCATCGTGCACAACAGTTGGAGCTACGCTCATCCACTTTGTGGAAAATTTTACGGAAAGATTTTGGCTTAAAAGCTTATAAGATCCAGCTTGTGCAAGTGTTGAAACCGCGTGAACATTATACGTGTCGTAGGTTCGGGGGATGGGCCGGAAACATGATTCAGCTTTATCCTCATTTTCAACGTAAAATTGTGTTCTCCGATGAAGCCCATTTTTAGTTAAATGTACATGTAAACAAGCAAAATTGCGGAATTTGGAGTGGAGAGAACCTAGAAGCCTTTGTCGAGATGTCTACACAACCATTAAAATTCGCTGTTCGGTGTGCTTTATGGGCTGGTGGAATCATCGGCCCATATTTCTTCAAGGACGATGCCGGCCAGAATGTTACCCTAAATGGAGAACGCTATAGAAACATAATTTCTGACTTCTTCGTTCCTCGGTTGAATGCCATTAATGTGACAGAGCTTTTGTTTCAACCAGATGGCGCAACATGCCACACGGCGCGCGGCACCATTAATTTATTGCGGGAAACATTTGCTCAGCGCATAATTTCGCGTAACGGACCAGTGAACTGGGCTCCACAATCCTATGATCTCCTACCTTTGGAAGTTAATATTGGCCGTGTTATTGCTGATATACGGCTCCATTTGCTCGATAAAGTTGTCGAAAATTATACTTTACAATTGCGCTTCATTTGATCTAACCGTGGCATGCATATGCCCGATGTTGGATCTAAGCATTAATAGTATAAAATTGTCTATTAAACAAAGCTGATATCATAGACATTGACATTAGTTTCAAGTATTTTATTTCATATTGAATTTGTATACCTCTAAAAAAAAAACACCTTTTAGTTTCAGTTTTATTGCCTCCCATTCAAAATTGGTCTGAACATTTGTTCACTTTTGCTCCATATTGTACATATACTTGTATTATAGTTTTTCCATTTCAAGAACTTTCGAGTTGGCGACTCTGTCAACTTCAATAATTGCACAAGAAGGTGCTGTTGCTTTTGTTTGCAGGTAAATTTTGACATATTTAATATTGCACTCACTTAGATTGTTTTGACATTTGACAGCTCATGTTAGATCTAATTCGAAACTTTCATCACGCGTTCCTATCATAATTATTCGCGGATTTCGTGGTTCATGAATTTTTTATTTCGTTATGTGTGTCTTAATTTCTGTTCTACGGTTTCAACAGAACTTTCACCGCATTTGATGAGGATACCTCCATTAGATACATTTTTTTACTTCGTTTAATTTGAGTGACATATTTGTTTGGCTTTATTGCTAGTAATTTATTTGTTTATTTTACTGTCTGCGCGTTGACCTTTCTTTTTGTGACTGTATAACAGTTGTATTTTTTTGTGTTGTTTCAGAAATTATTTTTTTCAAATTCATTGATTTAGAAAAGGCCTTTGACTCTGTATGGCGCAAGCGGTTTGGTCAAAGCACAGAAAAAGGCACTTGATTTCACGGTTGTAAAATAGTTCTGCAAACTCCTTGATGATTTTTTGTTTTATTATTGTTACTTTTATAAGAAAAAAATAGTAAAACGTTATGTTAACTAGGCATTTTCTGGAGAAAAGTGACCTCAAAGTAGAAAATTAGCATTGGCAATGAAAATGGAACAGGCTTAAAAATTGGATATCTAAAGATTCAAACAAGATATCAACTTTACTTAAAAATTAAGTCCTACATGGAGTTTTTACCATTAGTACTAACAGAGCAATTTCTGTTAACATGGGCCAGGGTACACAAAAGTAAGCCTTTTCTTAAATCCTCGATAAATGATGTCAACATTGGAGATAGACCCTTACTATAGAACGATTTTTTTCTTAGAATATTCCCAGGAATTATTTCCCAAACTATCGTCATCGAATTAGGGGACACCCTGTATAATAACTTTCTTCTCCATAACCCAACGAAAGATGACCCTAGTGCTATCTTAAACGGAGATGATAGTCAATAATAGCAAGTGATAAATGTTGATGTTATGCATAATCAATGATTTTTCATTAAACAATTTAAAAATATTGGTAATTATAATGTTAAAGAAATATAAGACGTAAATTACTATTACAGTGAGGTATTTACTTAAAATAAATTATTTATAACAATTAAATAAATAAATGAATATTATTATTGGGTTTTAATTCGACGGTGTTTTAGTAAACACCATTCTTCCACGCCCTCACTAAGATGAATTTCATCAACTTTGTTAATCAAAATAAAAACACTTTGACGACTGCCATTATTGAAAGCATTGATCAGTCAGTTCCAAAAAAAAAATGGTTTCTAGACATAAATAATTTATCCCTCCGCACTTCATTTCTGACATAATAAAGTTAAGAAATACTTGTAGATCCAGATGGAAACGTACGAGAAACGACTTATATCTCACCGAATATAAAAAAATTAATTCTTTACTAAAATATGCAATCACAAATTTTAGAAACCAATCATGGAGCGATAGACTCCAAGGGTTACAGAAAGGTAGCAAACCATTCTGGAACATTTTTAAATTAATTAAAAAGAAACACACATACATTCCTCCACTTAAGGTTGAAAACTCTGTGTTTTATTCTTGCTTGGAAAAAGCTAACGCCTTAGCAGATAGTTTTGCAAGTAATTATTTAAATTCTAGTCATGTTATCTCAGACACGCACATAAAATCCTTCATTAGCAATCAATCAACTTCATTAGGTCACATCCACTGATAAGAAATGTCAATCTAATATCCATAAGGCAACTAAGGGATACCAATACGAGGGTTGACTGAAAAGTTTCCGACCGCAACGTAAAGATAGCGGCACTCGTAAATAAAAGCTAGTGAATGCTAGTTGTGCATCTTTTAACAGTTACTTATCGAGTCGATGTGAGTATCGAGCTGTTATTGAAAAATGAGTTGGACTCTGTGTATGGATACTCTGCACCATCATTTACCACAGTGAAATTTTGGGCAGCTGAATTTAAACTGACGATAACATTGCTAATGTTCACCAAATGGTGTTAGACGACCGCCGAATTAACGTGAGAGAGATAGTAGAAGTTACGAAAATGTCCAAAGAACTTGTTTGTTACATATTAAATCAAGATTTAGGCATGAGAAAGCTGTCCGCGCGTTGGGTGCCGCGTTTGCTTACGTTAGACCAAAAACGTGTTCGAATGAACATTTCTAACGCTCTGTTGGCACAGTTTAGGCGCAATAAATCCAAGTTTTGGCGCCGATTAATTACTGTAGATGAAACACCATTATACGCCCGAAACAACAATTGAGTCCAAACAGTGGACTGCAAAGGGCAAGCCGGCTCCAAAAAACGCAAAAACTGTTTTTTCGGCTAGGAAAGTGATGGCGACTGTTTTTTGGGATAGTAAAGGAGTTATCTTAATTGATTATCTTTAAAAAGGAAAAACCATTACAAGAGCATCATTACTTGCCAAGCTGATGGCAGAAATTGCGGAAGAACGGCCATATTTGCAGAAAAAGGAAATCCTGTTTCACCAAGACAGCGCGCCGTCTCACACCTCAGCGGTTGCCATGGCGAAAATCCATGAATTACGCTTTGAACTGCTTGACCATCCGCCTTATTCACCAGATCTAGCCCCAAGCGACTTCTTTTTGTTCCCTCATCTAAAAACTGCGCTCGGAGGACAGAGATTTTCGTCAAAAGAGGAGGCAATCACCTTCGTGAGCAATTATTTTGCAGAGAAAAACGCCAAGTACTATTTGGACGGGTTAGAGAGATGGGAGCATCGATGGGAGAAGTGTGTAGAGTTACAAGGAGACTATGTAGAAAAATAAAAAAAAAAATTGGAAAAAAAGTCGGTCGGAAACTGACAACCCACGTACACAATTTATAAACCAGAAAGTCATCCGGCTTCGGTACGATCAAAAACGTGTTTCTTAAAAATCTTCCAGATTCTTCTCTTAAATTTTTGGTAAATATTTTCAATGGCTGTCTTAAGCTGGGATACTTCCCGAAAAACTGGAAAACTGCCAAGATAATTCGAATTTTGAAACTTGGCAAAAGTTCAAACTTGCCCTCTAGTTACAGGCCAATAAGTCTGCTGAGCTCTTTTAATAAGTGCCTGGAGAAGATTTTGTGAAACAAGACACTTTATGTTTGTTTATCTTTATAGGTACATTCTCCGAGTTTCGACTTTTAAAAAGGACAGTCGGTATCTGTCAATTTGCCGACTGAACTCCATAAATTCTACCGAGTTTGCCATTTATTTTCTTTTTTTTTAATCAAATAACTACGAACTAATCGGCATTGTTCCTTAATTGTGGCTGTCGGATACGATGGACTAACGATTCCACCAGTAACAGATAAGATACTCTGCTTAGCGCGTCTGCACGCTTCATTTTCAGTGCTCGATCTCATAGTCGAATTCCTGCATGAACATTACCCATCTCAACACCCTCAATGGCACATCTTTTTTCTTCATTGTCATCCCGAACGCATCATAATCGGATACAATCTTTATCCTTGTTCCCAACAGATATACTCTCTACTTCTTTAGAACCTCTATTATAGCCAGCACTTCCAATTCGTAAGAGTGATCTTTTTGCTTCAATGGTGTAGTTTTCCGACTCATATATTCGACCGGGTGGTAAAGTTGGTCATTAGAACTTTTCTGCAGTAACACTACTCAATAATCATACATGCAAGCATCTGTATGAACCTCAGTTGGCGCCGCGATAGATCAAATAGCCTTATCACAGGAGCTCTCGTTATAGCAACTTTTAATAGCTCAAAGCTAATAACTGCTCAACGTCTATTTAAAATTTAGCATCTTGTCGCAATAGGTTGGTCAATGGTTTAGTTATTACGGGAAATCCTTCGACGAATCTTCTGAAATATCTACGATGTAAGTCCCAGAAAACGTTGGAGCATTTTCTTGTCACTTGGCACTGGAAACTCACTTACTGCTTTAGTTTTCTCCATTGATGGTCGTATAGTACTTTACTCCATAGCATATCCCAAAAATTCAACTTTTTTCTTCAAGAATTGACATTTTTTCCACTTGAGGTGTAGCCTGATTTCCGAAGCTATATCTAGTAGGCACCAGTTTTAACTTATGAATACCTTCTTGTTCATCCTTGGACGGAATTATAATGTCGTCCACATATACCATTATTGTTCCATCTGTAATCAAACTTCTTAATACCGCAAAGATGTACCTTAAAAAAACGGCTAGTAAGTTGGAGATGCCAAACGGTACACAACGGAACTAAAATTGGCCACTGTGTGTCACAAATGACGTATACCCCATTGATATTGAATATATTGGCACATTGAATTCCTTATCCATCCGCCAGGTCCAACGTGGTAAAAACATTGCCTCCTTGAAGTCTCTCGGGTACGCTGTCAATTAACAACAAAGAAAGTACCGTACAATATTTTGATTTAGCTTTCTAAAATTACAGCAAAATCTCTGCGTCCCATCCTTTTTCTTCATTAGGACGACTGATGAGGCATACTCCGAGGTGCTTGGTTGTATTATCCCCTCACGTAATCAATCAGCTACCTGCTGTTCCACCACCTTTTGATCTGCATATGACATTCATCGTGGATTTTGATAGACTGGAATTTCATCCGTTAATATTAATTTCATTTCGACTGGTGATTTGCTATTTTTCTTGGAAGTGTATTTTTTGATAACTTCCAGTACAGCTGTCTTCTCGTCTTCTTGCAGATGATTTAATTCTACATATGTATATTCGTTTCACTCGTTAATTCTCCTTCTTCGGCAACAACGCAAATGGATCTAAACCCGGAATCTAACTCGATAAATGCTTCCACTTCCTTCATCTTCAAGCAAACCCCTGAACAACTCTGCGTAGTTGTGGAGCCACCACTCCGTACTTCTTCAACACATCATTATTTGTCTCAACTACTAATTCATCAGGCAATTCTCCTTCTTTGTGCTTTCTCCTAAATTCTGCACCCTCATCTGTTAAAATCACATCTACCTTGCCTAGTAAATGGTTGCCGATTACTGCCGAATACTGCATATCTTGTTCTAGAACTATATGCAACCTAATACTCAAATCCAGCCCGTCTGCCTCGAAATGTACGGGAAGGTTCCCAACGTCATTACCTTGTTCTGCCCAATACCAGACAGACTAGTCTTTGTTTTATCTAACTCGACGTAGTCTAGCATCGCTAAGGTATCATATCGAATGAGACTTAAGTCACTTCCCGTGTCCACCAATGCTGAAAGATAATAACCCTTTACCTTGATTGTTTTAAAAATTCTGTTTGAGCCTGTTGCGAAACATACTCTCGCCCCCGGAAATCTAGCTTCATCATCTGTTGACGCAGTATGAACGTTACTTCCTTCTGGTTTTCTTCGCGGTTGTGCTATCTTGCACTCGAATGAACGATGACCTGGACGCCCACAATTGAAGCACCTGAATGTTCTCAATTGATAGTCCTTTGCGATGTGCTTTGTATCTCCACATCTAAAACATTTTCTGTCGGCAACTTCTTGTTTCACTGTCGAGTTTCCTCCTAATGGCGTTCGGTGGCTTCCTCATAGAGTATGGCGACTGTTGAGCTGCGAACCTTTTCGTACATCCTCAGCTATTCCTTCAGCTCCACTTCAGCCTGGTACAGCGTCATCTTATTCAGCGATGAATCAGGTATTCCCTCAACGAAATAGTCGATTATATGTACTTTCGTCATCCACATCTGCGGCTTTTGCTTTTCCGATCTCCAGTAAACTGTTCAGGTATTCAGCTTGCTTTTTCCTGCTGTTCCTCAACCGATTGTGAACTTCAGTGGTGAATCCTCAATATCACGAAGAGTAAAATATCCTCTCTCGACTGTTGCTTCTACCGTCATGGTCCCATCGCTACATGCGTCTTCATCGTTTTCGTCACGTGATTAACCGAAATGCTGTAGGAACCGATCCTGTAACGTTGCTTCCGCCCCGTTGTCGAAAAGTTAACTTCCGTAGTTTTATAAAAAAAATAATAATTAAATAATACAAGGTTGTATTAATCAGCTTGGCGGCCGGCCTAGATGGATTCTGTTATTGAACTGCCTCATTTATCATGATGCTAGCTCTCTGGTAGGTTCGTGTCAGTATGCGTGCGCTCGTTCGATCATTTAGTTAACGTCGTCGATAGATCGTAGGGTGACATACCATTGGTTTGTCTGGCACATTCCTATATACATTCACAAGTTTAAAAACCCATACCAAATGAAAATCCAAACTCAATTCTTATTTTTTAAATTTTGTCCGGAGCTAATTTCTTGAAATTGCTCGTTTTGTTCACAATAACCGTTTTTTTTAAATTGCTCAAATTAATACATGTAGCTTCCTTGATTTGCCGACTCTTGAAAAGCGCGGGACGTAACTTGTGCTACTTACTTAAGAATTACTAAAACCCTTTTTCTTTTCTAGTCATTTGTTAGCTTTTAAGCGCCCTGTGCAGGATTATGTATTATGACAGGAGCAAGCGTATACTTTATAACTAAATAAACCTATTTATATGAATGCTCTAACCCCGATTTAATTTTTTATAAAACTATTCTTTTACTTTTAAGCCAGGCACGATCTTAATCATAGCTTTTAAGAAAGAAACACTTGACATAAACAAATGTATTGATTTAAAAATAAATCTCAATAAAATATAATTGTAATTGTAGTTATTTTAATTCGTTGATCCGGTTGCTTAAGGCTTTAAGCATTCTAGGACAGTCACTGCACATGAAGTTTGTTTTGCGGATTAGATTCAAATCAAGTTGACTTACTCACGCGATCAGATTCAAATCAAGTTGACTTACTCACGCGCATTTAATGGTTAATTTAATCCGCACATACCACTGCACATGATGATTTCATCACCCTCATGTATTTTCTTCTTAACAGAGTTCCTATCACTACACTTGTCTGGCATATTCCACTCAAAAGAAAAGGAGTGCACAGTTGTGGAGATGTATGGAAGGAGAAACTTTTTATTTATAAACGGAGAACCAGCGTTTTTACGCACTTATCTCAATATTTCTTTTTGGCTTTTTAAAACTTTTAAGGAAAAGTTAGCGGACTTTATGTTATATGAATGTTTACGCATTCAGGTTCGAGCTTCTTAAATTTCGAAGACAACCGTCACCGAAAAAAATCTCTCACTCCTTATCCCAGACAAACCTAGTGAATCTAAACCTAAACCTAAAATCTAAATACTATCGACCCATAAGTCGAACATCGTTTTTTCTGAAAGCCAATGAAATACTACGCGATGAACACATTAGAGACCTTCTTAACAGAAATGCACCTCTGAACACGCACTAATACGCATACAGGACAGAAAGATCCACGGATGGCGCACTTCCGAATCTTGTAACACTTATTAAAGACGCCTACCGGCAAACGGAGGTTACACTATGTGCCTTCTTAGATATTGCATCAGCGGTCAAAATTTGTCCATAAGGAGATGTTTTCCCATCGCTCCTGTAGTGAGTTTTTAACCCGATTGAACAGAAAGAAGTCACAGGGAGCCAAGTCAGGTGAAGTCGGTGGCTGTTGGATGGTATTTGTTGCATTTTTCGTCAAAAAAATACGAATAATGATGGCGCTGTGCGACGGTGCGTTATCATGGAGCAAAATTTACGAGTTTTCTGCCCACAATTCTGCTCTCTTTCGGCGAATTGCTTCACGCAAACGTCTCATAATGCCCAAATAATACGAGTACTCTTTGTTTAGTGTCAGGCCTTCTGGCAAAAATTCATGATGCACTACACCGTTGTAATCCATGAAAACCATGAACATTGCCTTCTTTTTTGATTGAAAATGACGTGGTTTTTTTGGTCTTGGCTCATTTGGTAAAAGCCATTCACTTGCCTGATATCTAGATTGCGTGTCGTACTCATAAACCGACGTTTCGTCTCCAGTAATGATCCTTTTGATGAATGTGGGATCGGATTCAGCCTCGCAAATCATCTCTTTTGCGACGTCAACACGGTCTCTTTTTTGCATGAAATTGAGGTCCTTTGGCACCAACTTTGCTGCTACACGACGGAAACACAAATCATTAACGGATCCATAGGCAATGTTCAAGTCCTCCGCTATCTCTCTGATGGTTAATTTACGGTTATTGACCAACTTCATCAACGTTTTCATCGGTTTTCGATGTCGATGGTCTGCCACTGCGATTGACTCACGACCACTTTTGAACCGCTCGTGCCACTGGTAAACGACCGTTGTTTTTAGAGAATCGTTGCCGAAACACTTTTCCAACATTTCCAACGTTCGCGCACAATTAAATCCGTTTTTTACGCAAAATTTAATACAAGTTCGTTGTTGCAAATTGAAATCCATTTCTAAAATTGTAAAAAATCGTCAACACACACATAGATAGGTGTACTCTTGACTACGGAACTTTTGTAAATGTCAAGCTATGACGCTAGGATTTAGAGGGAATACCAACAGCAGATTTACTAACGTAACAAAAGAAACAGAACTCACAGGGGCACAGGTGTGCCCCGGGAACTTTTTGATCAAGGTGGCATTTGTTCCCTTCAAGTCTTGACTAGATTTCATTTAACGATACAATAATTGAGTACTCCAATGAAGTAAAATATCTCGGAATGGTTCTCGATAAAAAATTATTGAAACTCATATGTTAATAATAAAATTACCAAAGCGACTAAAGCCATGTGGGCTTGCCGTCGTATGTAACAACTGGAGACAATGATGATATGAGAAATCTGCCATACAAAAGCTACAAAGACTTGCATGCCCCCGCATCGCTAGCAGAATGCATACATTCAATGGGAAAAAGTCTCAGCATATTTTAAGTGGAAATACATGCCATTCAGGTATGCGCAAATCTCATTTTCGATAATGGACTAAAAGGTGTACCTATCCATATGCGCATGGACAGTCAAGGACCCATTAAAGCATCTGTAGCCTAATTGACTTCAAATCAGTCCTGCACTGCTTCAATACACTACAAGACCTCTCCTATAAGAAAAAAGTAAAGCTTTCGTGGGTAGCACGTCAAAAAGGTACTCGTATTGTTGGAAATGATATAGGCGGCGGACTGCCTAGAAACGATTTGGCTGATTCTGTTACCGTCCCGTCGTTAATTTATTCTCCAAAAATTATGGGTTGAAAAACTGGATTGGGACTGGTCAATCCCGCAAGGCATTGATACCGAGTGGCGTCAGTTTATGAGTGATCTTTATTTATTGAAAAACCTAGGAACAGGTTTGCACTTGCTGAAAACAAACAAAGTTTCCAAATCCACAGCCCTTTGGACGCCTGTATGAATGCCAATGGCTGCTGCTTGTACGTCAGAACAATACATACTTCTGGTCGTGTGTCAGTTAAACTTTCAGTGGCTAGATCGAGGGTGGCTCCTGCAGATAAAAAGCAGCTCCCACAGCTTGAACTTTATGGGGTCATCTCTTATCCAAATTGTGGAAAAAAGTCCCGAAAATATGTCCAAACATAGATGTCGAGGTTTATTTTTGGACTGATGCAACAATCGTCTTGCACTGGATTTCAACACATTCGTCAAAACTTAGTACCTTTGTTGGCAATCGAATCAAACCACGTTCCAGAAGTTATCGAAAAGTACAGTTCATATATGTACAATATAAAGATACTGTGAATATTTGCGTATGTCCTAAGAGCAATGAGTCCATTAAAAAAGCAACAAGTGGAAAAAAGTCTGATTTTAACTAGCATTGACCTCAAAAATGTCCTGCTTCAAAATTATTTACACTATTAAAATAAGGAAGAACCACCAACTAAAAGTGTCCATTAAATGGTTAAACCTATTCATCGAGGAGTCGAACGGCTTGTCATTCCTTAATGTTGGAGGACGACTTAAACACGCAAACATCCCTGAAGAATGTAATCACCTGCCATAGTAAGGCATCCACACTTGACAAATTACCACGCCGCGCCGGGCCAAAAGTTCTTGTAGGGCTAGTAGACAAAGGTTTTGAATAGTCAATGTACGAGACATTGCGCGGCAGGTAGTCAGGAAGTGCCTACATAGTGTCAGATACCGACGAAGGTTACTGGTACAGTTTATTTAGAAGCCGTGTCAGGCCTTTTCGCCAAAGCATTCGTTACGGTGCTGAAGCGAATGATCGGTCGTCGAGGTTTACCGAAACACCTTTATTGCGATAGTGCTACCAACTTCGTAGGAGTGCAATCTAAGCTGGCAGAATTTCGCAATATGTTTTATAAACATGCTAGTCTGAAGCTTATGTTAAATTTTTGTTGTGAAAAGCAATTTTCATTTTATACCCCCCGGGGCACCCCACTTTGGTGGACTATGGGAATCGGCCGTGAAAATAGCAAAGATGCATTTATATCGAAGCTTGGGAAGCGCAAAACTAACGTTCGAGGAGTTATCAACGCTACTAGAAGAGGTCGAGGCAGTCATGAACTCAAGGCCACTGACCCCATTTTCCTCCAATTCGAACGATGTCGAGGCACTCACACCAGCCCATTTCCTTATTGGGTCGTCATTGAATCGATTCCAGAGCCTGCTGCAAATGTTCTAGACATCAGTTCCCTTCAACGATGGGGACTAATCAGCGAAGTAAAGGCTCACAGGTGTTGTTCGAGGTCAAGATGATATAGTAAGAGTAGCAGACGTGCCTACATCAAAGGGCAGTATTAGACGTCCCATTCGAAAGTTGGCGCTTCTCCCATCTTGAAAGTCCGTACCCTTTCAAAGAGGGCGGAATGTTCGAGATTTATTCGCATATACTCGTATTTATGGTAAAAAACATATTGTAAAATAACTATGTACAAAATTTGAATTTGGCGATTAAGTGCCAATGGTTTAACGAAACCATTGTACTAAACCGCAAATTGATTAAACAAAAAAAATTGCATTCATTCGCTTGTTGATTGAACTCGCTTGTCGTTGATTAAAGTCTCTCGTCGTTTTTTTTCCTAAGTCGGGTTTTTATTTGTAGGGTTGACAAGTGGAAAAGGCTCAACTTCGGAGAACGAGTATATGTGAATCTGAACAAAATTAATATGAATGACATTACGAGTACTCCGTGCTTTTTGCCGTTTTCGAAGATTGAAGATTTGTTATGAGTCAATGTAAGAATCCACTTCTGGCATAAATTTAAGCGTTGATTGGAAACGTTTTATCTTTTGGGCAGACATTTCCTTACGTAGTTTTAAATCTTTGGTTTTAGATGTTCAAACGTGGTTTTGGTTACCCTAGTGGAAATGGTGGTGTACTTCAAATTAATTTTAATGAAACGACTGTCCAGGTATGACATTTTGTATTTCATTGACGTCAATTGTTGAGAAAATTTCAGATTTGTAACCTTGAAACAAGGTATCAATTTAAAATTTAAAAGTTGAAAATCAAAAAGGTCCAGGGCTTGCATTTGCAAAATTTTAATTTGTTGGCTCAGCTACGAAGATTTTCAAGTCTACGGGTCAACGATCAAATGATTATGTACATATATGTACTACAAACTGGATGTGAAAAGCTAGACGCGGTGAGCTGGGAATGGATACACTACAAAGATTCTGCAAGCAGAAGATGAAATGCGTTCATAACTAAGTTACAACACCCTTCCTTTATTTTTTACTTATTTAATTTTTTAATTCATTATTCTTAGACTTACATAAATTTTAACTGAAGTATAAACTAAATAAACTATTTTAGCTAAGAATGGTTAGTGGCATTTATATTAATAATTATTACAAATAGTGTTAATGTCACTTCAAAATTTTAAATTTTTTATGTGGTGTAAATATTGTTTTAATTCATTCGTTTTTAGATAAGTGAAAAATATAAAAAAGTACGTTAAAAAATGTTTGCAATAGAAAATTTTACACGCAATAGGGCATGAGAACTTCAATTTGATCATATCCAAGAATCCAAGTTTTTAGTTTTTTTAAGAAGTTCGTCTGGGTTCTTATGAGTTTGATATTTACCGGAAGGCTGTTATAAAGTTTGCAGGAAACAACTGGGTAGAAAGATCTGTAATGAATTGAACGGAAAGAAAGGATTTTAATTAACGAATTGCTGTTACTCCGCAAATTAAGTGAATCGGATATTGGACTCTGTCAGTATTCACTTTTCATAAAAAAAACTCTTGAAACTTTAAAATAATACGTATGTCTAACCGAAAGAATTGTCAACCTTCTGAACAATGGCATGGAATTCGTTACACGATTTTTACCACATATTTTCCTTATGGCACACTTTTGTAATATAATAAGTGGTTGAAGCTTAGACAAATGGATGCCTCCCCAGGAGCTAATTCGATATTCTAATATAGAATGAAAAAGGGCAAAGTAAACAGCTCAAATTATGATCGAAAAAAACCCCTAAGTATTTAAAATCCTTTACTATTTCAATTCCGAAACAACTTGCAACAACATTTTGAGTTTTTGTTGAAAGTAAACTGTGTATTGATTTTAATGCAGTTGCATATATTAAGATAAAAACGCTGACAATCAAAGGAGGGAAAGAAGACACTCACATTGGGATACTCCATTGAGTTTAAGTTAAAAAACATTAATTTAGTTTTGTTATTAACAACTAATTTGTGTCAATTTCTAAGTAAGCTGATGTCATTGTTTTTGTCAGAAACTATGTATATCCAAAATGTTAGATGAAGTATAAGCAATGCCAAAATCATCTGCAAAAGTCGTGATTTTTTCTTTGAATGGTAGGGAAAACATGGAATTTATATAAATAAGAAACAGTAGAGGGCCAAGGATTTATCCTTAAGGAACTCCTGGATTCACTTCTTTCATGTCACTTAAAGATTGTCCGACTTTTACTGCCATTGTTCTATTTTTGAGATAGGAAATCAGGCAGCTAGACATAAAACTACGAAAGCCTGCAGTATGTAATTTTACCAAAAGAATCGTGTGGTTAACCATATCGAACGCTTTAAAAAAAAAAAATAATAATAATAAAAATAAAAAGTCCAAAAAAAAAACAACAACATATATGTATGTATATATGTATGTACATGTGTATATATATTAAGTATATATATATTATGTATATATATATATATGTATATATGTATGTATTAGATGTATGTAAGTAGGTTAAGTAGATTAAAGTTTATTTGTAGGTAGTTTGTAGTATTTTAGTTTTAAGTTTTATAATAAAATAAAAACAACAGTCCTGTTACTAAGTTTTTTTTGTACAAAATTTTTTCTTAGTTTTAATTATAATCAATAGAAATAGTATAATATAGTAGTAAGATACGTCGAAAGACATAATTCAAGTGTTAGGTTTAACTTAGAGCGCCCGCATGGGGTCAGTAAGATAGAATAAGATAATCTTAAGTTAATTAAGCTAATTTTTAAACATTTTTTTGTCTAGCATGTAAGAGTAAATTAAGTACATAAATAAAAATGCATATCGAACGCTTTAGTAATATCGACAAAAAGACCAGCGCATTATTTCTTTTCATCCAAAACTTTGTTAATAAAAGAAGAAAAAAAGAAAAAGCATCTTCTGTCGAAACTCCCTTTCTGAAGCCACATTGCTGCTGTTTAAAAAAAAAAATATTTTGTTGAGAAAATTTAACATCCTCATTTAATAGCTTTTTCAAAAATCTTGGAAAAAGGAGACAATAATGAAATTGGTCTATAGTTATTTTTGCCATTTCGGCTGCCGTTTTTGTATTGGGTCTACAAGTAAGTTTCCAGCGTTTGTCAGAGATGGCGCCACCAGTGGATCCCGGACAGAAATGTCAGACCCCATGTGTTTTATTTGTAGGTTTTGTATCTGTCAACAACTTTGCAGCGTTATATTTGAGCAGTTCTATCGGTGTCGTACATTTTATCGAGCAAAAACATGGCAAGTTTCCAGCCAAATAAACGTCATTTGCGGGAAGCGCTGCTTTTATTCTTAATATGAAGAAAAGTGGGGCTGAGGCCTATCGTTTGCTTTCGGAAACTTATGGGGCGGAATGAATTGGTGAATCGACGTGCCGCGAGTGATTCAAAAGTGGTGATTTTGGAGTTGAAGACAAAGATCGCCCCGGAAAGCCGAAAAGATTTGAAGACGAGGAATTGGACGCTTTGCTGGATGAGGATCCGTGTCAGATTCAAGAAGAACTTGCTGCATCATTGGGCGTCACGCAACAAGCCGTTTCCCTGCGCCCTAAAGCACTGGGATTCATTCAAAAGGTTGGAAACTGGGTGCCGTATAAATTGAAGCCAAGAGGCGTCAAACGGCGATTTTGCATGTCCGAAATATTACTGCAGCGGTATAAAAATAAATCATTTTGCATCGTATTGTCACTGGTGATGAGAAATGGATTTATTATGATATTCCTGAACGCAGAAAATCGTATACAAAACCCGGCGAGCCCGCGCAATCGACGCCGAAACGAAATATTCACGTGAATAAGGTCATGCTCTGCATATGGTGGGATCAAAAGGGTGTCGTATACTACGAACTGCTTCCGAGTGGTGAAACCAACAAAGGACCATTATATCGAACCCAACTAATTCGTTTGAAGCGGGCATTAAAAGAAAAACGGCCAGAATATAAGACCAGGCATGATTCCGTCATTTTTCATCACAACAACGCTCGGCCCCATGTTGCGGTTTCGGTGAAAAACTATTTGGAAAATAGTGGATGGGAAATTCTGTCTCACCCGCCTTACAGTCCAGACTTGGCACCATCTGACTACCACTTGTTTCGTTCGATGCAGAACGCTCTTACGGGAATACGCTTCAGCTCAGTAGAGGAAATCAAAAATTGGCTCGATACGTTCTTGGGCTCAAAAGACGCGAAATTTTTTTGGTCCGGAATTCATAAATTGCCAGAAAGATGGGGGAAAGTTGTAGCTTCCGATGGACGATACTTTGAATAAAGCATTGTAACTATGTTCTCATATCAAACTTCAAATTTTGGAAAAAAACGCTGGAAACTTACTTGTAGACCCAATATAAGGGCAACAAAATAGCATATTTAAGTCAGTTAAGTTTTAATGCTAAGTTTAAATAAATGGGATAAAACGTCAATTATATTCAGAGCTATTTTTTTTAGAGTGATGTTGGAGATTTCATCATTTCCAGACGAGGATTTATTTTTCAATGAATTAATAAGAACGTAAAGTTCATGTCCATTTATATCTTCAAACTAAAAACTGAGGACAGAACTATTGTTTACAAGATATATGTTCGAACAGTGGTTAAAAATATTCTCATATGCAATACAGGATGAAAGCTGACCAATCGAAGTAAACAATTTTTTAAATAGGTTTGAAACTAAAGATGGGTCATCTATAACATCCCCTTCATCTTTAAGTGAAATTGAAGAAAAAGAGTTATTGATATTTCTATTGATAATGTTATTAATGACTCTCCACTCTTTTCTAAGGTTCCCCAAGGAACTTTGAATTTGAGCCTTGTAATAATTGGTGCGGCACAACTTTATTTCTTTATTTAAACTCATACATGTCTTTTCGTCTTCTTAAACTAAGATTAAGGGGATGTGTACAATACTTTTTTGCAGAACTATTTTTAAGACGTACTTTTTCTTAATAAGTGTCCACTAATCCAAGGTTTCAACCTAAAAGTTGAATTCTTTTTAATATAGTTGTAAGAGTATTGTTCGATATAATATTTTAAAATGGTTAGGAATGAGTCAAAAGCTATTTCTATATTTTCTTCTAAGTACACAGCGGCCCAATCTTCTTGCAAGAGTGCATTATTAAATTGATAATTTGATAATGATAAATGCATATTTACAAATCGATTCTGATTTTAATTTTTTGCATTACAAAACAAAAGGCTTGTCATAGAGTGATCGGTAATGCCTAGATCAAAATTTATGCCTACACAATTCTGAGAGGTGCTTTTTGAAAACCTGCCGAAAACATGATAAAGGCATGTAGCTACTATAGTCCTAGTTAGTGCATTTATAAACGAAAATAGGCATGTTCAACAATAGTATTTGAGTAAGAATCAGATAATGAGTTTGAATTTAAAATTTTTATATTAAAATCACCTAACATGAGGATATTATCTCCTCTCTCATAATACAAAAGGTTAGAAAATTCTTTCAAAAAAAGATTTGTTTCAAAAGTATGCAATCGGTAAATACAAATAAAACTAAACATTTGATTGCCTATTTTACAACAAAGCTTAAAAGTATCCACACTTAAAAATTGTAAGTAGCTTAAACCAATTTCCAACAAGTCACGTACAAAAACTTCTCCAATAGCCCGGAATAGAGTATTCATCTTTTTCTCTGGCTACCCTGTCGTGCAGGAAGGCTGAAGAGTCAAAAACCCTACGGTTCTGAAAATAATCCATCTGAGAAGTCGAACTAAGTGCCAACGACGTCCAAATTAAACGTAAAATCGTTAAAAGTATGGCGGTGACCCCAAATAATTTTATTCCAGATGGTATTCGCAATAGCGACAATCCACCCGTGATCTTTTCGACTGCATCCGAAGTACGGATTCTGGACGCTTAAACCAAAATACTTTCTACGACATGATTGGTAGATTGAGCTGGAACGGTGGAGAGAGTACCAGAGAGGCTTTGCCTGTTACAGTTAAACTTCGTCAGAATAGACCAGTCATAATGTTGACAGCTTGATTCGGGAAACCAAAAAGGTGAAACGGGCTCCAGAAGAGGCACACTTTAAGGGGCAGTGGGAAGGAAACGGAGACGTGCGGCAAACCTGCGGCGCAAAGAGACTACAACTGCAGTCGAAGGTGTGAGTGCTAAAAGTTTTACTCCCCCAGCGGCGACGGAGAAGAGAATAGGGTTATTGGGAGTGACACCAACTGAAACCGACCAACCTCTCATACCTGAAGCTCTGTTCTCTTCTTTTGTCTAGAACAGGGTTGAGAGGAAGAAAGTTTCCGGCACTTCCTCCGTAGATGGTTCTCTCCGTTCATGATGTCCGGATGAAACCGGTGCTGCAATCAACAAAGGCTGCAGCTCCGGTGCAAGAAAATTGCATGAAGCGGTCAAACACATCGACGAAAACAAAACCAGTACATGCACACGATGTACCGACAATGCTAGTCGACCCGAAGCCGGCTAATGCGATAAAATCTCCGCTGAGAAATAACTCCGGTGGTGGCTTTCTCAGCGCACAAGATCCGGCTGAAACCGGTGTGGCAACCAGCACAAGCTGCAGTTCTGGTAGACGGAACATGGACGACGATGGAAAAGCAACATCCAAGAACATGCCGAAACGCCAAAGGGATTGAGACCGGCGTACCTATAAAGACGCCGCTATCTCCTCTCTGGCGCTTCGAGTTGGGAAGGTTCGCAATGACAACAATCTGAACTACGCTGATTGCAAATACTGTGTCGATCAACTGTGGAAGCGAGCCAAAGCAAAGGGCTGCGATATGACTCTTAGAGTGTAGTGCTCCACGCAGTAAACTCCTGAATGGTTAAGCAAGTCTTTGCCGAAAATCCCACCCCTGAAAACCAAAAATTTCGGTGTTTTCAGGCAACCAGAAACCCAGAGCCCTGGACTCCGCACTGAAAAGTGGAAAATCTACTGTCACAGGGAGAGAAAGAATCAGGAAAACAAAGACGGCTCTTCTCTTGTTGTGGGCTTATACAAAGCTTCTGTCAAGACCATTAAGTCAATCTTGCAGATCGCCCGTTCCTTGGTGGAATGGAGATCTGCTGCGACTTTGTAAGGAAACCAGAAAACTTCTAAACAGGTCACGTAAGACTAATTTGGAGGAAGACTGGAATCGGATTCGAATTTCGAGATTTCGAAGAGTGCCTCTTATAAAGACTTTTGCGAAAAGATCGAAATTATCGGTGAGACCAGTAGGCCGATCAAAGTCCTCAAAAGGAGAAGATTAACTGGGCTGAAATCACTCAGAAAATCTGCTACCTATACTAAATCGAAAGCAGATATTCTCCATCTCTTGCTTGAGACTCACTTCCTAAAACAACCAGAACCGGCTAAACAGAACCGGCTCCCAACCAGCTACTATTAACGAAGCTGTGGCCTGAATAACACAACACGGCGTAGCTGATATATTTTTCGGTTGTGGTGACGGTTGAGACCATTAAACAGCTAATGCTTACTTTGATGACACCGATGGCATATACCCAGCTATGTGACAAGGAGGTATAGACCAGCTGCTGGCGAGAACCTTCACTACTAGCTTAGAACTGGGGTACATACCGGAAATCTGGCAAACAGTGAGAGTAGCCTTTACTTACATACCGAGGGAATCCTCTGCCTGGGATGCAGAGGGATACAACGCAGAGTGCGCTTCAGAATCTAGTAGGCAGATTAGAAGGCGCACTCGACAAAACGGAATTAGCCTTCGGCATTTTCGTCAGCATTAATGCTAGTGAATAGGACATTGATTGTGGATGCTGTTTGTGGCCAATATGCGATGGCGGGGGTAAATAGGCGTTGCCCGCGAGTTGGAGTTCTGCTTCCACTCACTGCTTAATAGTTCTGAGGTCTATGCACAAGCATACGCGGATCGTGTCTGCTCTAAAATGCAGGCAGCCCCAGACGTGATCGACGATTGGTACACTTGAAGCGGGCTTTCATTTAATCCTCTCAACGCTGAGGTTGTTCTCTTTACGAGAAGGAGGAAGCTGTCTGGTTTAACTCATCTAATGCTTAAGGGTCTCACCATCCAATTCTTCAAAGAAGCTTAATATTTGTTTGTCAACCTGGGTGTCGTCTATGGACTAAACATGTTATGACGAAATCATCTAAGGTGCTGTTGGCCTTATGGTAGCGTATAGGAGCTATTGGGAAGATATGGGGTCTGTCACCGAGAAGCGTGCCCTGGATCTGCAAGCCTATGATATAGCCAATTTTATCCTATTCGTCGATTGTCTGGTGGAATATACTCTCACGCAAATACCTTATTGCTGCCTTTACCAGACTCCCAAAATGATCAGTCCGGTTGCATGGGGCTTTCTCTAGGATTAATTGATGAGTCTTCCTACCCTTGATATTCATATCTGGAAGATGGTTTTTGGTACAACACCTGTTAGAGCTTTGATGACCTTGCGCGCCGACTGTCATATGATTCTGGTATTATGGATGCATGGATGTCTGATGAAATGACACTAGAACTCATGTTTCGGAAAAAATACAAAATCGACTTTTCCTGTGCCCAAGACGTCTCGGCAAAATCTGAGCCTGGAAAGGAATGCAATCGGGTCTTCACGGACGGCTCCAAAACTAATATAGGATGCAGCACTGGTGTTTGGGTTTCATACTATTGTAGCAAAACTGCAGATGACATGACTTTCCGAGTTTGCAAGCAGACCAAACGAATGCTTCCCGACGTCTCTAGGAAGTCAGCGGCCTTCCTGCTGTCCCTCAGATAGAAAGACTGCAGGTTGCTTGCTGGCGTCGTTAAGGGGCACTACGCTTTTGCTAAGCACTTAAATGTGCTGGGGCATAAATGATACAACATCCTGCGATGCTTGCTGTGAAAGTGATGACGACACCGTCGAGCACTACTTCTGTGAAAGTCCGGCTTTCGCTCGCATCAGGCTGCAGGTACGCGGCGTTGATGTGGTGGGTGCTGGTACTGTACACACGTTATCACTCAAGTGCTTAGTCATCTTTATTCAAAAGACTAATAGATTCCGATAAAATAAACTTACAAAGAATACAATGGACTAGTTCTTAGTCTGAATTCTCTATTTGTAATGACACTGTTAATGAGAGAAAAGTAGCCAGGCAAAGATGCCCCAAAAAAGAATGAAATTCACCTTCAATCTACAATTGCTACTACTACTTAAATTCATGTAGCCACTCATTGGAAATACTTACAGCGAATTATCCATTCTTCTTTGCTTCCTAGATATAAATAGACGTACTATACTTACTCAACTTTAGTTCTTCTGCTGCTCATATTGTTCGACAGCAAAGATTGAACACTGATGGTATTTTTACTCGGCTCACGATTATCTTCGCTACTTTTTCGACTATACAGTTTTTTGGTAGCTTAACGATCCCTTTATGGCATTCCTCTAAGACTTTTTACTTTTCTTATACGATAGCTGTGATCGGTTCTTCTGGCTTATGAAATTGTCGTAGTTTAAGAAAATTACACAGAGATGACATCGATGTCCAAGGTCTTGATTTTCCAAAGGCCTTCATTGGGGCTGCAATCTCTGTAGTGCTAGTGGGTGCGTGTTCTGTAGTTATCTGCCTCGAATGGATCGTATATACTTCGAACGGTCTAGCTCCCATGCAAGTGATTAAGCACCATCCCGAAATGCTACCTCGATCTCTTGGTCTAGTCCTCATCCGAAATCATCAAGGATCAGTTTGGGCTTTAATGAAAAACCATCTATCTTATCTTCGTAGTACTCGTAACAAGAAAAAATACAGAAAGCGTTTAGTCGACCGAACTTAGCCCATTTGTTTGACCCTTTACACAAGGCTACACAAATTATCCTATACGTAGCCACTTTTTTCTTCTTATTTGTTATGCATAGAGGTAAGCGAAGTAACCTTCAATTTTCCAAGTCAAACCCCAAAACGGCACTGCGATGGCTTAAAAACCCGTTTATCCTCGAGGAACTGGTTAATTTCTATTACCAGACTTTCAACTGAATAGTCACAGACTCGTATCTTTTACTGAATCAGTTAAAAATAAATCAATGTTTATTTACATGGGATTCAAAAAATTGCTAATTGAGTGAAATTTGTTTTAGCAAATCGCTCTAATTGATTTGATTTTCCACCAAAAACAAAAATCTACCTCAAGCTCGTGTACTATTTATTGTAATTGCAAGCTGGCCTGGACTTCGATTCCCAATTCATTAGGCTCCATTGCTTGCGATAGAAAACTTATAAACGCTTTAGACTAGTGCACCCCTTCCATAAATATCTTTTACCAACGAAACTGGTTGCGGTTGCTCAAGGTCTGAGAGTACAGCTACAGTGTATCTATGTTCATTGACATCTTGAAAATCAACTTGTGGACAGTGTTGGTATCGGACAGTGTCCACCATACCCGGTTACTGGCATAGTCACATTCAATATGCACATAATTTTCGTCGGTACTAATGACTTCTAGCTGTTATTTATGTTGCTATTGCTATTCAGTTATTCCTGTCACGTTTTTGTAGTCCGTCGTATGTTTTGAACTCCGTGGAGGATTCGATCAATGACTTGCCGGACACCACAATAGTGTGGTGAATACCAGAGAAATGTACCTATCAACAGGCCTTATGGTATGGATAAGCAGTGATTGGCATTTATGCACAATAGTATTTTTTTTTTTTCAACCAGATTTTAATATTGGATGCAACTCATCTCCACTCAATGGAATTTTTGACACGTGCGAATTTTAAAGGTCATGATTTGTTTTGGAACAGAATCTATGAAGTAGCAGTTGGCGCCAAAGTCATCGTTCTTTCATAGCCTTAAATCCTACGTTCAAATTGGTCTATTGTCTATGGTATGGTCCGAAAGGCTTTCGGATTGTGCAGTTTAAATAACTTTGTTATTGAAGACGCCTTGTTGAGCAACGGAATCTGCTGAAGTCATGAACATTTGGTCTGACCATTAATAAACGCCGTGTTATGATAGATCGAACAGTTTGCGGCAAGTCAACGCTTAGTAGACTTCTAAAATTCTAAAATAAGTACGAGTATGTATGTAGTCAATAAATTATGCTAGACAACGTATTACACTATTAATATTTTGCTAGATCTAGGTGGAAGCAATTACTGCCTATGGCACTTGAACTGCAGTGATTTTGGAAGTAAAGAAAGACGAATTAGAAGTTCAGGACTGTGTATAAGAAAGCCAGGAATGGCAAACTGCATATGATAATACGATCGTCTGTAACATCACTTAGAGATTTGCTTTTATTCACACCTCTTAATAATACCCTCCAAAACGGCAAAGTAGCTCCCCGTTGACTAACGACTGAAAACTTTCCTTAAGTGACGGAGAAAACACTGCTTATCCCAACCAGCGTACTTATTTTCAAATAAGAAAGTGTCCCCACTCAGTACCTCTGATTTTGTTTTCTGTTTTGTGGAAAACCATGCAAAGAATCTCTTGTGATAAGGAGTGAAGAAAAGATCGGCACTCACCTCATCAGAGTCATTCTCCTGTGGACTGAAGTAGGAAACAATGATGTCGGTTTGGCCTAGTATTTTGGTTTTTTTAAACCAAAGGGTACTATCCCTTTGTTCATTGATTTCTTACAGCTTTAAGTGCACATTGTTGTAGTTTGCCGCAGCCAACATGCTTACTTACTTAGATGGTGCTACAGTCCAGTGTGGTCCAGAGCCTCAGCTAACAAGCATCTACATCTATAGCGGCCTTTTGCCTGTTGCCAAGAAAAGGAAATTGGCTGAAGTCCCCTTTCAGATCTCTGTGCCACTTAAGGTGTGGTCGTCCTCTACTTCGTTGTCCCATTAGAGGTGAAACTTTTTCGACTGGGACACTGATATCCATACCCTCAAGGTGACTTAGCCATCTAACCCGGGTTATCCGAGCTTTTCTGCATCGCTATACAGCTCCTACAGTTTGCTGTTGAAATGTCTTCCCCATCTTCCATCGATACAAGAGAGACCGTAACTCAACCGAAAAACTTTTTTCTCAAAGCGCCCGAGAGCATTTTCATTCGGTTCCTTCAGCATCCATGCATATGGGCCATAAAGCAGAACTGGAATAATCAGAGTCTTGAATTATGTGTTTTTGGTTGGTCGAGAGGGGGCTTTACTACTGCAAATGTCATTCTTCGCATTATGTGCACGTTGGTGTCGTTGTTGGAGTTGATAGCATAAGCCTCATAAACCCGCACGCCACGACAGATAATAAGGACGGCTTTACCAAAGAATACTTCTACGAGCTCCTTGACTAAAAGTTCGGATGTCCAGAATGCCGGGGGAATGCCTGGACGCAATCTGATCAATCTGGTTGACAAGTGTCTTTATGGATCTTATGATATAAGATCTACGTGCAGCTATTGAAGGGTTGCGTCCTGTTACAAATTCCGAAAACCGGAGTCTATTATCGAACGTGGTGTTTGCGATGACGGCTTCACTGAGCATAATGTTCGGTCAATGAAATCATAAAATTTGTCTTTGAAGCAGTAATCTTTATGCTCTGTAGGGCCATCCGCGATAAAGCAGATGTTTCTGAGCCGTTCGCTTACATGCCGAATGCTCACGATGTCTCTGCCTCGAATAGCTAATCCACTTCTAGTTAAGCCAAAGGTTTCTTGTGCTGTGCCGCCATCTCTACTCCAGAGTTCCGACACAACCGGGCTTCATGGTTGTAGATGTGGCTCCGAATACATCAAAATAGCTCGTAAGGAGGGTGTGCACTAGGTAGCTCAAATTGACTAGAGCCGTGAATGGCACCGGTGATCCGACTACTGGATTCCTCCGCCGATATCGTTATGACGGTGAAGTTCTCTAGTTCGAACAACTCCCCCCCTCCAAACGATCGTCTGTCGAGAAACGTACTTCACCGTGTGAAGGTAAAAAAGGAGTTGGTGGCCAGATGGTTTGTTGGAACCATAAGAGGTAATGGGTTGGTATTTAGAAGAGACGACGGTAGGGAGGCGTAATCCACAAAATCAGAGAGCAATCGAAGAATGAAGAGGATGTTAGCTAGGTGACGTTTTTAGGGTTTTCAAGTTAATAAATCTGAGGCGGTCAGGATAGTGTAGTGAAATAGTCACTCCAGGGTAGCCCTGAAGGAGCACATCGACGAAAACGGCAGGGATTGTTCCCGATTTGAGATATATGAGCTCGCTGAAAGCGGTGACTTGACTGGTATGTATAGCAAGCTGGCTACATAGGTGTTGGACAATTGTTTAGACCATCGTTTAATAATACCAAATGATGAGTTAGTTGCCTTTAAAGATTATCACATCAATACGCAAGCGCAAATTTAACTCTCTATCGTATAATATTTCAAGAAGAAATTAAAGATCGGCCGTGCAGAAGATAAAGTCGAAGATGAGATTGATAGCATATAAGTGTCAAACTCATAAATTGACATTTAAGACATTAAGCTCTAAGTATTCGTTTAGGCATCAGGTTGAAAATCTATCAAGGTCTTCTTGAAGAAGAATAGAGCTTAAATGGACAGGGGATAGTGTTTAAAAATTCTCCAAATATCATCCACAGTTAAGATGAAAAGAAGAGTACCTAGATGCGTGCCTTGTGGTTCGCCTGAAGTGAACAAAAACTAGAGCCAACACTAGGTATGGTAACGGTTTTCCAGACACGAAGATACCCATTTTAGCAGTATGGGATAAAAGCTAATGGTTTTCAATTGGAAAAGGATTAACAGATGAGATATTTTACCAAAGGCTCTAGCAAAATCTGTAGCAACAACATGAATTTCGTTACGTGAAAGGGCAAAGGATACGAAATCAACTAAGTTTGTATACCTTTCAGAAATCCATGCTGACTGACGGATATAAAAGACTTTCACTGAAAGCTTAGCCCCTCATAAGAAATATATTTTAGGTATGTGAGAAACTTCATTCTTTGATCGCTTTTTGTCCTCTAAAGTTAGGGAAACTCCCCTTGTGTGAGAGATAGATGAAAAAGGCAGGAAAGTGAGAGAGAAAGATTGGTTGCACACTTTATGAATGGGAAATATTGCGGGAAGACCTAGTAAGTTTTTGTAACTTTTGTGACTTAAGAGCAGGACCAAATTGAGAGATAGATGTGCCAATGAAGAAATTGAGAAGGTAATTAGAACATGAGCCGTCCGAACAAGAACAAAGAACTGTCAAGACAAGAATTGGTGCGAAGAAAAACCGCAAACAATGCTAATCAAGTGTCACTTTTGCTTAATAAATACCGTATTTTCCGGACACCTTACAATGTCATTACAAAAAAAAAAAATTAATTCTTCACGAAAGTTTCTTCTCATCACTGTACACGATCGTGCATACCACCTGCGTTATCAGTGTTTCGTTTTTCTATCCCAGCCCTCTCCATCCTACGTGATAAAAGCAAAATACCAAAATAAAAATCGAAAAAAGTGAATAACTATGTAGGTAATATAAATTGCTACTTAGGAAAAGAGTATGTGTACTATTTTAATGACGTCATGGTACGGTAACTCTCCAACACTCCCAGCCATGCTGCGACTCACGATCGACGATCATATGTGTAGTTGGCCACGATCGTCAGCTCACCGCGGCACCTCGCTCAGTCGTTAGTACATTTCGACGGTAAATGTGTTACGGATCCGTCCGCGGACAGAAGTGAGTTTTTAAGAAAAAAACAAAAAAAATCATTTTTACCAAAAACGATCGTGATAACGACAAATTGCAGAAGGTTACCCGATCAGTAAAACACGAGCGGGACAAAAAAATAAATCTCAATAGTGCAAAAGTTTAAATCAATTGATGATGTAATTGGAGTTGTGTTGTGTCGCGGTTCGTACGTACATACATATGTACTCGTAGTTTCAGTGATAGAACCTGAAGTCAAGATCTCAACGTTGTCGCCGGGATTGGGTTGCATTGGAGCAAAATTGGAATACCCGTTGATTAGGTAGGATCACTTACAGGCTGCGAGGAGACTCATTTTATGGATACAGATTTGCAGTTAGATAAGATAAGCGCGGTGAGTAGATACGAATATTTTCTGTTTAAAAGTGGCAAGAACTGAAATTGTTTACTCACATCATCATCACGAGGTTGGTTGGGAAAACAAATATTTGTCTCAACAATTATTGTCGTAGTTTTGATTCCAGATCTCTTGAGCCTCGATCAGAGCTTGTGTTGGTGGTAAATGTCTTGGTTTGCCCCTCGCCTTGAAATTGAAATTGAGAGACATCGATGCGACGCGGTCGAGGCAGTCATCGTTTATCAAGTGATTTCTTTGTGTTTTGTTGTTGCCGTTGTTGTTGTTTTGGGAAGTTAAATTGTCGTGTGCTTTTGTCTTACCGCACACGATTTTGTCGTAGAAACTGAGAGCGAGAAGGAGACCGGAAAGCATAAGTGCACTCAGTTAGGTGCTACGAATAGTGCTCGTGTTCACTGTCATTGTGTGGGCTCGCTAGCTCCTACCTTACCAAAACGGGTTGACGTTTAAACTGTCATTTTTGGAATTTCGTTTCGAGCGTGACTGGGTTATGTCATCTTTGCGCTCCTAATAATTATTGTAATTTTTTTGAATACGTTGGGAACGGAAAGGGAATTTTGGTGATTGGGTAAGCGCAGGTTTGGTCGTTTTGCTTATAATTTTGCTCACGGCTTAACTGGTCGAATTATGTTATCTTTGTGTTCTCAATCAAAATTGTCGGCGAGGGACTTATCTGCTGGACGACCTTCAGCAAAAGATTGTCGCAATTTATCTAGATAATTCATGAGAAAACAATTAGCTCCGGTTGAAAGCACAGATTGTAAACGTACTTGAACCGACAATAAATTCTTTTCATGCGCACACCAATAATTATGTTTGTTCCAATGATAATTGTTTGCTAAGACCAAAAGCCGTTGCATACGTTATGGTCTGTAGTCTTAGCATCTTCTTTTTTTTGTAACTTTATTGGCAGTCTTAACGAGAACATAGATACAATTCGTCGAATATAATTCTATTTATGGCATATTTATGGGTTGGATCAGGAGATGGATTAAGAATCTTCTGCAGTTGCAGTCGGTGCCGAGAATATGCACAGTCTATGCAAGGTCTAATAAAGTCTATTCAGATATTTAAAGCAGCCGAAGATGACCTGATCGAGAACGCACACCTGTTCATCTATAAGATATGGTCGAAGGATAGTGTGCATGAGGTGTGGAGGCTCACAAGAAAGGAGACCCTTTTAATTATATAGAAATAAGCGTCTGAAACCATTCATGAGCAGTCTGATTAGTTCATGGCAGTGCGATTTTAGGCCAAGAAAATCCAACGCCGATCAAATTTTCACACTACAGTAGATCTTGTTAAGGAACCGCTAATTGCGGATTGCCACTCATCATCTGTTTGTCGAGTTTCAAGCCGCATGTTTTTTTTTTTTTTTTTTTAAAAAGAACTTAACACTCAAGAGGGTATTACTACTCTTAAAATGCCGGAGCACGTGTTAAGTTTTTCGGAAAATTGGATAGAGAGAGAGAGAAAGATTTTTGGGCTCAGTGGTTATTTCGCTCCATGGGTGGCATCCAACATTTAATGGGGAGACTAAATTACTAGTGTAAATTGGACTTGATGTTATATTTAGGCAACCATTCATCTCACAAGATTTTAGTTGCCTGAAAAAAAGTCTTTCGGTCACGGCTGGTATTGAACCCCGAACCGTCCGATTGGGAAGCCAACACACTACCACTTGAGCCACGGCCACCCACTTCTTTATGTATCACCAGAAATACATCCCTACCAGGCTTATCAGGTTGTGCAGTACGACTATATAGAATTCTCCCTCGATACTGAATTAAGCGAGACCTTCAATGTTGAGAATGATTTAAAGCGGGTTGACGTGGTGCCATATGCCCTTTTAAATATCGCCAGAAAAAGAATGATGCAAAACTCCCTGGCCAACAAAAACGGCACACGATGTTTACTTCAGTTCGCGCAATCACTTCAACTGACTTTATACAAGATCGTAATTACTTACTTTTTTAGTTGGCCTTTCAACCCGGAGTGAACCTGGGCCTCAACAAAAAAGCCTCTCCAGGTGATGATGATGATCATATCGCCAACACCGTAGACTTGGTTATAAAATCTCACCCTGACAAGTACAAAATCGATGTGCTCTACCCTCTAGGCCCGTCGGAATACTGTATCGTATCAGCTAATTTCCCGTATTATGACCAAAAATAGCAGATTCCTAAACGAACCATATGGCAATGTGAGAAAGCCAGTTGGAGCGGACCCAACAGATTTCTTAGGAGTTTTAACAGGTCGTTGTGCATCCAAACAAAACTGAATCTGACAGAGTAAACCGAAAAAAGCTCAAACGAACTACGCACTACTTAACAGCCAGCTCAACACTTCTAGACTGTGTCATGACTCCATTCCTCACTGAAATGAGAAAAATTCACTTTCGCACTCGTCTAGTTGCAAGAGAACTCAAAGATCTTAATATAAACCCTGAATGACTCGAACTGCAACCAACTTCGGACTGCTATAATTTCCAAACCGTTCATGACAGTGAGCTCATATTTTGACACATGACAGATAATTTTATTATTTACAAGTCTTTTAAACGATTTGCGCCTCAGTTGTGTTGAAAAATTTTTATCCGCGATGGAATTCAAACGCGATAGTGTGATTGCTTTATATTTGGCTACCGTTAGAGCCCTCCAGCACCTCAACGTGAATAAATCATTTGTGCCACTAACGATAGCTCATTACCGTGATACTTGCAGCGTTGCAAAACGCCATGGAGGCGGACATAAAAAAACAGCAACATCGGCAGAAATGGTTCGGAAAGGCTCAAATTGAGCGAAATCCGCGTCGAAGTGGAAGAAAAATGGCTCGTGAGCTCAACATATCGTTGGAACGGATGCAAGACATACTGAAAAATGAGCTTGGGCTCAAGCTATTGAAGTTCCAAAATGCACACGATCTTACACCGCAACAGAAAAAAGTTAGAGTCGAAAGAGCGAAGGAGTTGCTACGATTGTACGAAAGTGGTGAGTTGCCGAATTTGGTTTTTTCCGATGAGCCGCCATTTGTTATCGAGCAATACCATATGTCAACAAACAAAATGACCGAGTTTACTTGCCAGAGAGGTCCTTCGAAAATTTACACCTTCGGACGGCCACCAGAAAGCAGGCAGCACCGATGGTGATGGTTTGGGCCGCCATAACCGCCGATGGTCGCTCTCCGCTCGTTTTTTGGATCGTGGGGTCAAAATTAATGCGATCGTATACCGTGAAACTGTCTTAGAGGCAGCATTGAAGCCTTAGGCAAAGAATCGTTTCGGTCGGAGACCGTGGACATTTCAACAAGACTCGGCACCGTCTCAAGAAGCTCGCGTCAACCAAGATTGGTTAAAAAATAATGTTCCACACTTCATTTCTTCGACGCAATGGATTGCAAATTCTCCGGTGCAGCGTGCGATGCTTTCTTCGGCCGTCTCAAGGCCATTATTCGCTCCAAAGGTGGACATATTGAAAACTACTGATACAATTTGAAAACTAATGTATTTTCCAACATTTTTTGCTTTGGCACAATAACATTTATCAAAAAATAAAATAATTATAGCATTTTAAAAAGTTGGAGTTCGAGTCATTCACCCTGTACACAACTCCGCTTGTCCAGATAGTATACCTCGCCTTCTTCATCAATCCTTGTCTTTACGAGTTTTTCCGATCAGATGCAAAACAGTCCCTAAAAACGGCAAATTTTATTTTCTAACCCACTTCAAATCCATTGAACTTAGCTCCCTTCGTTCCAAAGTCATGGAAACGCTGATAAAAAATCAGCTCATGAAATATCTCGACACATGAAATTTTCTAAATAACCGGCAGTATGGTTTTCAGAGCTACAGGTCCACTGGTGCCTCGTCGAAAAAATGAACCAAAGCGTACATCAATCAATCTCTCATATTTCAAAGGTATTTGACAGAGTTTAGCACCAGGCTGTTTTGCCGGAAATAGCAATCGATGAATCCCTTCTCTAATGAATTCCCAATTCAGGTTGTCTTGGACTGTTTCAAGTCTGAAATCCACAATATAAATGGTGGTGTGCCCCAGGGTTGCATTCTGTCTGCGAAACTCTTTTTAATTTTCATAAATTATCTCATGTCTGCCACTTCTAATCCAACAAATTTTTTTTGCTCACGATAGTATTCTCTGTCTTTCATATTCGTCCCCGGACTCACGTCCCTGATATGTAGAACGAAAACGGCAGAATATGTTAACCTCATTAATTTCCAAGTTTAAGATTTTTGCTATCACTAAAACGAAATCTAATCTATCTTTGAAATGCACTTCCATCATCGATACCAAAAAACTTTCCATTCTTTGTATAAGTGTCAATGACGAGGTAGGTTGGAATGACCACATATTCGATGTTCCAAAAAATGTTGCTAACTAACTGGATTTTCTGAAATCATCCCTCTGATCTGGCTTCAATATACATATAAGACATTCATCTGCCAGAAATTGGAGCACAATGCCCACATCTGCTAATGTGATAAATCTCATAGGCGACAGAAATACTACATAGTCAATACACATTTTTGAACACACAAGTAATGTCTACTGTCTCAGCTTGTTCTATTGCTATTTTCGACATCAGTACTCCAATGATATTATCAGTATCATTCCGCTCCCTCAAAAATTCAGCCGTAATACTCGTCGCGCTATGAATGCTTGCCAGTTTACGCTCAAGACCTTTCTTCGGACATGATTCCTTTCTTAGCCGTGCAACTCGCAAATTAAATGCCTACCTGCTCTATTCTTCAGACATTTAAGGCCAACGTACATCGGTATCTTTGTTTCTTTGCTCCCTAGCTTTACTTCGGCCGCGCTCTGTCTAACTCTTTAAGGATCTGCAAAATCCTCCTGGTGATTAAACACTCGTCGAAGTCATTGCTATTGCAACAATGAAATAATACACTCTTATTATGTTCGCCTTATAATATGTACCCTCTCCAATACCCGAATCTTTCCAGTGAAAACGCCATAACGTTAAATCAGACACAGTACATCAAAAAATATGTAAGCACGGGCGAGTAAGGACAATGCATCAGATTGTTTACACCTTCGATGTGCTGAATAGGTCAACGTCGCTGTGCACCGTATAGAGCTCATTGTTGTAATTCATCAACCCAAACAAGATATTCTATTCGGGCTTCGCTTCCGCTAAGGCGTTCTATGCATCACAGTATTGTAGAAATACGATGGTGGGAGTCATTTATATATAGAGTCTCCTCAGCGTTTCCGCTGAAAGATGCCTCATTACCCAATTACCTTCAAAGAACAAAAACACAATGGATGGCAAGTGTAACTGAGTGGTCATAATCAGAGCCAACACAGTCAAAATTTATAACCTTTTCAAAGTTATACCCGTTTAGTCTAACATTCTTTTTGATGCGTCGATGTTGTGGGTCCCTTTTTCTTGACAGCATTGCTTGATTCTACCTTCATTCAAAACTAATCGCATTGTGCACAGACGCAAAAATCATGGAAATTTGTGCTTTTGGTGTTGATTTACGAGTTAAGGATACTCTTTAAGAAGTCACGTGATATCGCGTTACCTGGGATACCATAACGCGGCATGGCTCTGTATACCTTATCTCTATTGATGCTGTCATTTGTGGTTTTCCTTAAGATCTACCGTAGTGTATATGCGCATACAACCGCAGTGACAGGAGCAAAATATAAAATCGTTAACAAGACCTAGTACGCGATGATAAAGGGCTTGATGCGCCGTAGGTGGATAATTTAGGCGGTTTCGCTTCTTCGGGATCTGTAGGGCATTCTCTACTTCGCTTCTCAAACAGCGGAATTTGGGTCGTACACGCGGTTCAGCAATCTGCAGAAATGCTTTTTCTATATTTTCTGCGTCGACTGTGATTTTATTACTAAATTTTCATGGTCAACACTTCAAATCTCTATTAGGATCTTGCCGTCTTAGAACGCCCTTCTTATCCGTATACAGAATTCTGAACACTTTTCCTGGGATAGGACATCTGCATTCCCCATTTGCTCGCAGAGCACCTTTCAAGCGAATTATTTTGGCACAAGCACATGACTGCACTGGCTTAGATCACATACATCTCTTTTATCGTTATATCGGGTTTTTCAAGAAGGACATAACAATTTTGTATTTAAATAAAAAACAGAATAATTGAGATATCCGTCTGAAATTTATTCCAAGTGTAGTGCCTACACTTGTTAAATTTAAGTATTGAATTTGATCTCGTTTAGACGACCACCGCGAACATGTTTGCAGCGATCGATTCTTTGGAGCCAATTTTCCATCACTCTTCCACACATATTGGCCGGATCGTTGACAATTTCGCTTTCGATTTTGTTCTAGAGCTCCTCAAACATTATTGACTTTTTGGCGTAAACCAACCAACGTAACCCCATAAAAATAAATCCAACGGCGAGGCGTTAAAGCGTATGAGAGATGTGCCTATTCGACCGTACCATTTCTCGAGATTACACGATTACTGAACTTCCCCTTCAATAGATCAATTGTTTGACCAGCTGTGTGGCTGGGGCCCTATGTTGTTGGAACCACATATCACTGATGTCAAGCCGATTGACCGAAACATGACGATCATTTTAATCGACAAAAAAATACGGTCCAATCATACCTCCGGCATGAAATCCACACCACATGGTCACTTTTTGAGGATGCAATGGAGTCGCTTGAAGCACATGTGAGTTTGTTGCTGCCCAATAATGCATATTTTGCTTATTGACAAAGCCATTAAGCCAAAAATAGGTTTCATCGCTGAAGTTGATGTTTTGATGAAATTCAAGATTTTCTTCAAACTTTTGCTGACCCCAATCGGAGAAATTTCAGAGTTTCAAATGATCAAGAGGCTTTAGTTCTTGAGTTAATTTGATCTTGTAAGGGTATAGGCTATGATCTTTACGCGAAATTCGCCACAATGTGGACCAAGAGATTCCCAATTTCTGTGAACGGCGCGGAATTGACTGATTTGGCTAATTTTGAACTGAATCACTAACAGCTGCGATCATTTCGGTACTCAGACTTGTTAACATTCAATTGTGAATATGTTGACTCGAAATTATCCACTATAGCACGCATAGCCTATCAGGTGGGGCGATTATTAAGACCGAAAATTGGAAAGCTCTTAAAGTTACAACCACGGACTTAGAATCTCGGCTGTAATTTTATTTTTAACAATTATCAAACGTTACTCCACCACGTAAACTCCACCATGATTAAAATGTAAACCATTTGTAAACGTTTTGATATTGACAGATCAGAAAAAAAGTTGAAGGGTGCATTTGTATTAAAATACGAAATTGTAATGTCCGTGTGTTGTTTATAAGTTTTGTCGAGGTGCTGGTAGAAATAGTCTTTGCTTGAGAGGATGCGTGAACATAGCAAGATGTTGGTGGATTTAGCCTCGGTGCCTGTCTTAGTCTGCCATTTACAACAAATCCATACAAATATTTGCTGTTTTTGCTCTATATGTATAACATAATATCTCATTTAGAAAGACAATAGCCTGTCGCAACGTCATAGGAGACCCAGCTTTAGGATTCACCCCCTACAAACTGCTAAAACTTTGAACGATGAAATGCCAATACCTCCCGATGTTGCACCAGAAATACGTCTCTTTTAGGTGTGTAGACAACTGTGTCAAGCTATGTGTGAATTCATTCAGTAGGTAATATGTACTTAATGGGGAGAATGAGAGTCCCTTACAGCGTTATGTACGAGTAGTAACGTTTCGATCAACTTAGCTTATCTACATACACAGATACTTCACAATGTAGCTCATTGCCATCAGGATGGCGTATGTATCCATTTGGCAAAAAGACACAAGTTTGCCTAAGAGTAGTGAAGTCTAAGGTAGTCGTCCTTTATGAAGTCCACAGCCTAGATCTGTTCTGGAGCCATTAGTAAAAACCACATTAAATTTTTTTCCTTGCTCCGGTTTTATTCAAAGCCAAAGTGGAGGACAAGTATTTTGCTGTTCCTATAACAACTAGAATTCTGATGCCATTGCGTCAGATGCCATCGGGTTCAAATCACAGTCGCCCGTTAATGCAACGAAACTCAAATGCGAATATTTCTGCAGAGTACATCCCAACAAAAAAATTTTTTATTTGCGTAAAAGCTCATTCCATCAAATAATTTGTAGATACGAAGAACCATTCTCTATAATAAGCATCATGTATCACTGAGTGTTTTGATCCGAGTTAAACTCTTACGAGTACATTCTTTTTGCTTTGATTTGAAGGATTCGAGTAAACTTCCAGATTAAACTCAAGTGACCTGCATAGAAGCTCCCTACGATAGTTTTCTTAGTTTCTGAACTTCAATTGGTTTAAAACATTCGTGAGGCCACCGTTTGGGTTCTGAATAGGCTCCCCTACTTCTTGCGGTAAGGACGCTTTTTTATGGATTTGTTAATGTCTTCTTTAAAATGATTCAATTGCTTTTTCCTGAATTCCTTGTCGCAAATACGATAGAGACCGTGTAGCTTTGTTTAGATTTTCTTTGAGTTCTCGGTATGGAGACGCGTCAGCACATTCTACAATTTCCTGAGTTGACCTGGGATCCAGCAGCTTCCTAACCTCAAAATTTGGGGTTCACGGAAAGCAGTTCTTTAGCACAGAATTGTTTAATCATTCAATAGTTTGCTATGTGGAGCAATTTATATTAAAAGTTTAGCGTCGTGCAGATAATTATCATTCCCATCCTTTCCGATCTGAAGCGTCCGAAAAAAAGTGGTGCCACCGTCGGTTTTCTACCTGAGGTCATTTCACCGGTTACGAAGAAGTGAATTTGCGGACAACATCCAATTTATGTCTACTGGAACTGCAGCCTTTTCGGATCGCAGCACAGGTTGCCTTCAAATATTCTGTGTCATGAAAGCCACTAGTAGGGTTGTTTCTTCGGGTGGACTCCGGGTGAAATCAACTGCCTTCCGTCTGCCAGAACTATGAATTGCGCCACAACCAGCAGTGCTGGTTTAATCTATGTGTCGTATGAGAGAAAAGCCATCAACAGATGTAGCGCCGAAAACCATCCCCCACTTGGCCCTATTCGAAACAGAAGGAAATATGACAAATTCATCTCCGAGAGATTAATGGGTTTCAGATGGTGTCACTTCCATCGACATGTTTTTCATTATGGTCACTACTTGAAGAGTGATACCTTAAGCGCTTGTATCTTGGAATATATGGTACATACAGTGTCTTTGCGCCTAGAGTCTGCAGCACATCTGCAGCACGTCATAGTAAACTATGACGTTCGTCCTTCAGAACCTGTCTCTTCTGAGTCAAGCCCCGAAAAGCGACATTGTGATTTCCCACCTGTCGATTTTGATAGATCTTACGAGGATGTTGGGTGAGCGTCTCTCACATTCTATCGTTTTAACCCAAACAAGAGTCAGTGGAATCGAAAGATCTAGCTATTCCTGGCATCGTGTTCGGCATGGAGCCTTGTAATGTGTTGAGTGTGACGTCCAGTATCTGGCCGTGTTCGAAAAGACCATGTGTCGATTTTTACTATAGCGAGTACAAGCTAGAGTATATAAGTTCGTCCAACAGTGTTTAAGAATTTTACTTCTAGTTAAGACGTCTTTGGCACTTAGTTAGACTTGTCCAACTCATAAGTCATCCTGCTTCCACCAAGCTGCGAAAGAAAGGTACATCCTTTAAGCGAAGTATCTATTACTCAGATTTGCTACACTCAATGCTTAAAATTTGTTTCAGAAAGTTTACCAAACACTCAACTTAAAAACTTCAGAAAAATTCTATGGAATGTTTAAAAAGGCTAGTCATAGGTACTTGTAAAGGTTTAATTTTTTTCGTAACTACAGAAAGATGAGCAACTTTTACTGCTTACATAAGCATTCACCTCCACCCACTCTATGCATAATTAACTCAATTTAAAGTATTCTGGGCCAGCTTACATTTCTACGATTGCAAAGAATGGCATGTAATTCTTCAGATTTTTGAAGTCTGCTTCATATTTTAGGTGTCTTCTGAATTTCTAATTAACTGTGTTTACTCAGACAAAGCTTGTCTAATTTGGCGTTTCTTACATAACACCATTTGGAGTTTATTGAATTTATTTTGAATCCCTTTTACCAAAAAGTCTGATGGCGTACATCGTTCAGTTGAATACCGAGGCCACTACAGCTGAAATCATAACGTAAATTTCCAATCTCTGTTCTTTTTTCTCGGTACCACTTCGATGCTATTCCATGGAAAACCCATCGAAATGGAAAAAGCAATATAAGAACCATAAAATGTTCCCCAACAATATGTACAAACGAGTATATACATACGCTCTGAAATGCTTAACATTGGGCAGGTTCCAGGTGAGTTGATTTCACGTCTCATGACGTAGTAACTGCACAGGCAAAGTACACATCTGGCTTGTGTTGTCCCCAAAACTAAAATCCAATAGCAGACAGTTGCTTTGTCACACTGAGTTTAATTAATATCCACCGGTGGTGGTTGCAATTTGTTAGTATTTCGATACCATGCCACATCTGTTAGTCGTAGATATTTCACTTTCAAGATGTACACATAGCCCTCGCGATTTCCCTGCATCTATAATACACGCTCGTATCTAACATCCGATGCTGTGGCACTTGTTGTCTCCAACGGTGTACCTCGGATAGATAATACGATGAGACGATACTGCGGCCGAAATAGAAAGGTGAAAGGATGAAATAAGTGAAATTGAGTCCGCACGACACCCGTGAATAATAGATGCCGATATTTGCTGCCTTGCAACCTGACATAGATACAACAGATGTAATAGATACAGCGGATGTTTGAAGAGACATTCAGTAAATTGAAAGTATTCAAAGTATTCGTACCTGTCCCGGTTGTGAGTCCGAACTTTCTACTTTCAGTGGTGATAGTCACCTACACCGAAAATTGTCATCCATAATCTGGTCTGGATTTCATTACACCACTTCAGACAGAGAGTCCCATAGACACACGGTAGTCGGACATTCCCTTGCCAGTCATTTACGTCTTATTCCTCCCGCAGGCTTATCTACTTAAGCATTCAATAGATTCGTGTTAACTCGACTTGGATTGCCATGCTAGTGGAATTATTTAATCGCTGCAATTAGCGATTACGAGGTGAACTATACACGAGGGCGGGAAATAAGTGGCATGAGAAATCAGTCAAATATGACTGAGGGTATGACAGAGTAGATACGAGTGCGAGTATATGATGATTCCGTTAATGAATTTCTTGCATTATTTATCGAGCTACATTTAGCAGAGCTAACAACGGTGAGATACAGCGCCAAGGTACGATGACGAATAATACCCAGGGGGCAAATCAGTGAATAGAAACAATGGCAGGAGCAGAAAAGTTTACGGTGGTGGTAGTGGTAACTGGCAATCCACATACTCATGACTCTTATGGAGTGTAACAGGTGGGATGTGATAAATTTTTGAAACACTGTTTCACATTCTGTCTGGTGTCGGATTTTCGTGAAATGATTTACACAAGTGTGATGTACTTTTTTTTTTGCCTGTTGGGAGTATCTAATCCAATTTGTCTAGGAACTGTCTAATGAAATTGCTTGGTAGATGTTTGAAGCGGTGCATGGGAAGAACTCAATGGAATTTATGTTAAAGGGGATTAAATTTAAAAAGAAGTAATGTGAAGGCAAAATGCTCGTTAGATTAATTTGTGTGTTGTCGACAATGAAGGCAACAAATCCCTTGATAATTGTCAGCTTGAAAAGTAGGTGACCTTAATGACGGGGAGAAGCAGTTCCTACAAGGCCTTGGGAACTGATACTATTGATAGAATTGCTGATACCATAAGACGCGCAAAAGATGTTTTAGATCTACGTACTCTAAGTTGATTGAGATTTTCTTCAACTTGAGACCGCGAGATCTTCCCATAAAACATTGCCCATCCTGTAGTTATTCACAGAATCTCCGTGGATCGTAGTATTCATTTATCAAACATTCCCACCCATCGTAACCTATGGTCGTACCAACAGTGTTAAACGTTCTTATAGTTTTGTCTTTGTTCAGTGCTCAGGAGGCGAGGATCTCTGCTCATTTTTTTTTAACTCTGTCAATACATTCTGGGGAGGCCAGCAGTTGTAGTTATTTTGAAATATTGTGTCTCTAATGTATGCCTGTAGGTTTCGCCCTGGCATCGAAGGTCTCGGATTCTGCCGAATTGCACAGGCTACGTCTTTCCAAAGGCGTAGTCTGATAATAAACGGGGTAGAGCAAAGCAAAAGAATATTAGAGTGGCGACTGATGTACATAGCATGTGACCAACGACATTATTTGAACCCTAAGCGTCCAGTCGACGCAAGGGATCTGTAGTGATCTGTACTATGGGATTCAGGAGCCGCTGGAAGTTTAGTTCCAGCCTGACTTGTAGAGGTAGGTCCTCTTCTGGGCGTGGTGGCTGTCATATAAGCCTTTCCGGCTATTGTTGGAAAACCCAAAAATTAGCAAACACTGCAGGGCGCCGTAACTCTAAAGTTGACGGAAGTTTTTGGGGAGCCCTCACCCTCGACTAACTAAAAGTACTGGTCTAAACAGGGTTTGTCCAGGATGATCAAAAGATCGAGATTGGGGATTATTCGCTATTGCAGATCAAGATGGTGGAATAAGATCGTAAGACAGGTGACAACGTAAATTTTATAGATATTCTGAACGCTATAGAGCGATGTGCACCCAGATTTTAAGTGCCGTTGTGATTCAATTTCTCGGCACGAGGTTCTTCGCGTCCGAATAAAATTTCTGCAGTCAACGCCTCCATGCTCTCGATTGCGCACTTCTCAGGAGCTTATCTCTCTTGTAGCTTTTGTACCTAGCTACTATCCTTCTCGGCAGCTGCTCCTTATTAGCCTCACGTTTAGCTGCATAACCTTGTCGGCGTACTACAAACATGGAAACTCATTGTGACGGGCGGGACAATTATTTTCCGACGTCTTTCTGTTCATGTTGCTAATAGTTTGGAATGCGATATTTTCTGCGGTTGGCTTTCATAAGTCTTGTCGAGAGGTTTTGGTAAACAAGTTCGAACTCGAATTCACTCACGATTGCACCAGTCCCACTTTGAACTTGTTTATAGTTTTCTCTGGTTCTTCAGTACCCAGAATTTCAGGATTCGTATCTTAGCAGCAGCCAAATACAGGTAGTGATACAAGTTATATTTGGATCAGTTAATCATTTTGGATTTGGATACCCATAACACTCGGGATGTGTGTTTCATCGATCATAGTGTGATTACAGGGGATTGTCTGATTCCTTTATAGAGGTTTTGGCATGGTAAATGTATGCTTCTTACATGAACATTTCACTCCAACTCGGTCCATTTTCGAAGGCGATGATTTAAAAACTGTACAACTTAACTGTTCTGCCAAGGCTGGAATCCTACAATACGAATAGATTTGTGTCTGAACTATTAAGGACGCCCTTTACGGTCTATTTAAGAAAAGCTCGTAGAAGCATTTTTAGCAAAAACTTATTTGTAATTACATTTTTTTGAAATTCCTACATTTTCAGCTTTCGGGCTTAAATTCTGCTTCACAATAGCAATACCCCATTTTTTCGTATTTTAATTATCCGGCCGATTTCGTTAAGTTTTTTATATTGCAGTGATGCCCGTTTTGTATCTCTACAAGCTCGTAGAGTTCGATGTCATATCTCCTTCCGTCTCCAAGGTATGCTAAGGTACTCGTATATGTATACCGTGAGGACGTTTGTCCCTACATTTGACTCAATCACTCTAATTTGTGCGCCGCACGTCCTTCTTCTGCGATTCAGACATTTCTGAGGGGCCGTTATCCTGTTCAACATTTGCGCTTATAAGTTTAGCAAGTCAAGTCAATTGTGCAATGCCAAAATTTACTAGTGATGTATACCAATTACTTATTGTAAGT
This sequence comes from Volucella zonaria, assembly GCA_963966105.1. Lineage (NCBI taxonomy): Eukaryota > Metazoa > Arthropoda > Insecta > Diptera > Syrphidae > Volucella > Volucella zonaria. Next base: position 41,437,681 of record OZ014534.1, on the reverse strand, counting down.
TAGTTGTAAGTTAACCATCAATAAAAGCGGATCTTAAACTAGCTCAATCGCATGTTTCACTTACCTAATTCCATAATTATAAGTGGTAAATTAAGAGTTTATAGACCAGAATGAGGACCGTGAAGCAAATGAAATAAAAGTCGAAACATATTTAGGTCTGACCAAAAGTGAAAAGTGTAGAAAAATGACCTTCATTGGGACAATTGAATTTTTTTGCCCTGGGGAGGGCTTGGAGCATTATAAAGAGCGCCTGCAACAATTGCAACTGACCCAGAAAAACCGGAGAAAAAATTATTCGATTTTTTAAAAATATTCTAAGCCGAAAGTGAACGTTATCGCAAAACGGTTTAAATTCGAAAAACAGAAATCAAAAAGCTCACGAAACGGGTAGTGATTGTGTACTTGAAGTTAAAACGTTAGCACAATTATGCGACCTTAAAAACTATTTAAATGACGCTCTGAGAGACAAATTGGTGTGCGGTATATACCAACATCTAGCAATTTTTAAATTTTTTGTATGTTAGATTTATCTGGTGCATACTTACAAATTGCACTGCATGAACAATCTCAACATATATTAAAGGTTAATACACAAAATGTGCAATTCAAGAGTTTAATATTAATTTATTGCCCAACTTATCTGATGTTGATTCTTTCTTATCTGCTATGTCTTCGTATGGTTTTGAATACCTGTAATGTTAACCTACCCCTTTCCTACCTTTTTCATCTATCCCTTACGCAGGGAGAATTTCCCCAGATTTAGGAGACCTCTTTTAGAATCCCGACACACAAAAATGGATCTAGGCATGTGCTTACCAATTATCGTCCCATTACGTAAAAATCACATATAACCAAACTTTTTGAAAGCATTTTATACGAAGCCTTAATCCTCAAATGCAAACCTTTTATTTTTGCCCGACAACATGGTTTCCTAAAAGGCAGATCAACTGCCACAAATCTAGTTGAATTCTTGTCTTTTGCTCTCACAGCCTCATAAAATGGCAAAGAAATCGATGTTATCGCAACTGATTTTACTAAAGCCTGTGATAAGATAGCTTATCAATTGATCTTCTTCAAATGGTCTGCTCTCGGCTTTGAGCCATTTTTATTAAAATGGATTTCTTCTTACCTGATAAATCGTTATTACAATATTCGGTTTAGATCCGCCCTTTCTGTTTCATTCCTAGCCTCATTTGGAGTTCCACAAGGCAATCATTTTGGTCCTTTTCTCTTCATTCTTACTATTAACGATTTTGGGTCATTAAATACTCGCTCTCCCTTTACACTGACGACACAAAAATTTTAAAACTATTTCTTCTCCCCATTACTGTGCCCTTCTTCACCTTGATCGGTTTTCAATCTGGTGCCTCAAAAACTGCCTAGAACTTAATATATCCAAATGTCCATTTATAACCCTCTCAAGTAAATGCAACCCATCTCCTCCGCGACTTTATTTTCTCTATGGTCAACCAATTCCCCTGTTTCAGTCTTTTCAAGACCTTGCCATATTATGCGACTGTGAGCTAAATATCCGTTCGCATATCGATATGATGATCCTCAAAGCCTACTCATCACTTGGCTTTATTAAACGGTGGTCCAAGGACTTTTTCAACCCGTATGTAACCAGATCTCTCTATGTTGCCTTAGTTCGCGCCCTGCTTGAGTATGCCAGTCAAATTGGGTCCCGCTTTCACCGAGTTCATGTTTCCCGATTTGCTCTCCATGGTCTTGGAACGAGACTTTAATCTTACCTCCCTCTCCAGACCGCTTTGAACTTCTCAATATAAATTCGTTAGAAGAACGTAGGAATATTGCTGATCGAATATTGCAATATAAGTAGTCTTCGTCTCTTCTATCTACCGGTCCACCGCACCTCTTATGGCTCCAACGAACAATCTCCATGGTGCTTTGGATCTACACCCTGAATGACTCGAACTGAAACCAACTTCGGACTGCTATAATTTCCAAACCGTTCATGACAGTGAGCTCAAATTTTGCCACATGACAGATAATTTTATTATTTACAAGCCTTTTAAACGATTTGCGCCTCAGTTGTGTTAAAAAATTTTTATCCGCGATGGAATTCAAACGTGATAGTGTGATTGCTTTATATTTGGCTGGAAAACTACAAGTAGCTATCGTTAGAGCCCTCCAGCACCTCAACGTGAATAAATCATTTGTGTCTCGAACAAAAACAAAATGACCCAGTTTACTTGCCAGAGAGGTCCTTCGAAAATTTACACCTTCGGACGGCCACCAGAAAGCAGGCAGCACCGATGGTGATGGTTTGGGCCGCCATAACCGACGATGGTCGCTCTCCGCTCGTTTTTTGGACCGTGGCGTCAAAATTAATGCGATCGCATACCGTGAAACTGTCTTACAGGCAGTATTGAAGCCTGGGGCAAACAATGATTTCGGTCGGAGACCCTGGACATTTCCACAAGACTCGGCACCGTCTCACAAAGCGCGTCTCTACCAAGATTGGTTAAAAAACAATGTTCCACACTTCATTTCTTCGATACAATGGATTGCCAATTCTCCGTATGCAAATCCGTTCGATTTCTCTGTCTGAGGAATTTTGAAGGCGAAGTTTGGCACTAAAAAATACTAAAGTTTGGACCACCTCAAACAAGCACTTCTCCGGGAATGAGCCAAAATACCGCAGAGCCACTTGCGTGCAGCGTGCGATGCTTTCTTCGGCCGTCTCAAGGCCATTATTCGCGCCAAAGGTGGACGTATTGAAAACTTCTGATACAATTTGAAAATTGATGTATTTTCCAACACTTTTTGCTTTGGCACAATCAAATTTATCAAAAAATAAAATCATTCGCCCTCTAGTATAACACCCAAATCACGCAATCACGTTCTGGGGGCTGTCGGGGAACGCTTCCGAGAATAAGTGATAGCTTGGCATTTGCCGACATTCAGCTCTAGAAAGTTTTTGCTACACATGAAAATTTTCATGTCGTCCGCATAAACTGATAGACAAGAATAATTAATAATGCGATCAACGTCATTAAATGACAGAACGAAAATGAGGGGACCAAGGTGGCTGTCCTGTGGGACCCCAGATGGTAATGCCCCATGAGGGATTAGATACAAAAGATCTAAAAAGAACTTCATATTGACGGTCTTACAGGTAGGATTTAATCCATGCGATAAACCCAGATCGAAAACCGAGAAATTTAAGTTTGAAAAGTATAATTGCGTGTGAAATTTTATCAAAAGCTTTACTGTGGCGACAACATCGACTTCTTTGCCATCCTCCAGTGCATATAGGGTGCTAGATACGAATTCCGTCAAATTTGTGGTTATTGATCGACCTTTTAGGGAACCGTGTTGGCGAGGAGAAAATATAGACTTATAATGGGGAAATATTGCATCAGGAACAATACTTTCGAATAGCTTAGGTATGCAAGGGAGAGAGAGATTACGAATATCATTTTCTGGACCTTTTTTATGAAGGGGAATTATAAAAGAACTTTTCCAAAGCAAGGTGAAGACGTTCTGTGAAATAGAAAGTTGGAGTAGACAGTAAGGGGAAGAGCCAAAGAGTTAACACATTTTATGAAAACTACAGGCGGTATACCGTCAGGACCAGCAGAGTAATTGCATTTAAGTTTGTCAATCTTTTCCAACACGAGTGCCACTGATATATCGACAGAAGTGAATGTAGTTTGGGCACTATCTGTCATGTAGGAGAAGTAAGAATGGTCGGACTCTGACAAGTGGTTGAAGAACGACTGGCTAAAGAAGCTGTCTGATTTTTTTTTGCTGAAAAAAAAAATCGTTTGGGATCTGCCGTGATGTCAGATTGCATGCAGTTAAGATATTGAGCATAAAGAATCTCGCAGAGTTCGGAAAACTGGGTATAAACATGGATATTGTCTGAAAAATTAAAATCACAGCGAGATACAAACTCCCACGAAAATACGTCACTACTGGTTTTATCAGACTTCAAAAAACTGTCAGAGCTTGCCTAGCTGTGCTCTAGACGCATTGATGAAGCTCCCTCCCCTTGATATTCATATTATGGTTTGCACTTGCCCGAGTTATGATATGGTTCGCTATCGTATTATCGCCACATTGGGAACACTCAACAATCCCTTCTTTGGAGGTTTGACATATGAATGATACACCAACATCAAAGAAATCTCTGTTGCTATGCGAATGCCTTCAATCTCTTGATGAGTGTTTGTTATTTGTGTTACATACTTACATATTACTTTTCGGCACTTTTTACTAATAGCGATATCCCTCCATCTTTGGTGAAAGACAAAGGATGTAAATTATAGTTAAAGTAATCCGTAAAGGCGTACAAACAATAAACATCCTCCTCAATTGTGTATGCTTGAACTAGTAATTTTAATTTATATTTGCTGAATCGAATTAAGATAACTCGCGCAGACTGTTTTTTGTCTCTGGTCTTGTGGACTTGCCGTTTGATGCAGTGACACCAGAACTCCTGGTGCGTAAAAGAACCGATATCGACTCTCTCTGTGCCCAGGAATGGAATCTGAGGCAGAAAATGAATGTAGTCGAAAGGAAGCCACCTTCCGTTTAAGGAAAAGTTGTCTTGGTGCAACCTTTAACTCTTGTCTTATAAACCTGATCTCTGAAACAATGACACCAGAACATCCACAGCCAAAAAAATCCAATCCCTATGCCCAGGAATGCAATGTAGCCAGGTCTACAGGGATTGCACTGGAACCGATCTTGGGTGCCGCGCTGGTGTCTTTCTGGAGAACGACAACGTTAGATTGCACTTCTGATTAGAAAACTTTCGTCTGTCTTCCAGATACTTATATATACATAGTTCTGATGGCAACTATGTGTATATACTATACAAAATATCTCGTATTGCAAAGGAACGACGTTCCAGCATATGGCGAAAGTGTTTTACCGCTTTGAACGCGGCGAGTAATTCGAGATCATATGTACTGTACTTCGTTTGCTCAGATGTTAATTTTTCAGAGTAAAAATCCAAGGGTTGCCATGGTCCAGAACTTGCGAATTGCTGTAATGTTGCTCCTACGGCTTTCTCTGATGCATCTACCATGACCCATAATTGTGAGTTTGAGTGTGGAAATGGTAGAAGCTTTGCGTTTCCCACATCGGTTTTTCATTTGTAAAATGCTTCCTTGGCCTCGTTGTTCCATTGAATTAGCGAGTTGTCATTCTTCTTATTATCTTTGATGAGTTGGAAAAGTACCTACTTGTAGAATTTAGCCATGGCAGGATATCTACCGAGTTCGTTAACTGTTTTTGGATATGCAATTTCTTCGAAAAAATTGGCCCCATAAAATCGATGTGTAGTCTACTCCATGGCCCATCAGGCCATCCCCAGCTTACTAATGGTGCTTTACCCGGATTATTTCTATGCATTAAACAATTGTCACAGGATTTAACCACCTCTGCTATATCTTTATCAAACAAAAGCCACCAAAAATAACTGCGACCCAAACTTTTTGATTTAACAATACCCATGTGTGTCCCATGAATCTCGTTAATTACAGACTTCCTTAAACTAGAGGGTACTACTAATCTGTAACCCCAAAATATGCAACCCCACTCAATGGAAAGTTCATCCCTCCGTGCAAAATATGGTTTTATATTCACATCATTTAAATACCCAGGCCAACCTTTTTTTATATATTGAATAACTCTTATCAGAAGTTCGTCTCTTTCCGTTGCTTTTTTAGCTTCATCAAACGTTATTGGAATTTCACCCCATTGACCCGAAAATTGAAATTAGCGGTTTGTTATCCGATACCAAGGTAAACTTCCTACCATACATTGGTGAAACTTCTTTACACCAAACATAATAGCTAAAGCTTCTTTTTCTATGTGAGAATATCTGATTTCTGTGTTTGATAATCTTTGCGAAGCAAATGATACGGGGCGTTGAATTCCGCTATCATACGTATGCACCAATATGGCAGCGATACCCTTTGGGCCTGCATCCACTATTACTTTAAGTGGAATGTTTGGATCATAGTGGGCTAGTACTTGTTTTGATGTTAATATTTTTTTTAGATTTTCAAAACAACTATCTTGATTTGGACGTCAGTAAAACGTATTTTTCTTCGACAATAAATCATATAACTCGGCAGCAGTTGAAGCCAAGTTGGGAATAAACTTCCTATAGAAATTAACTACCCCCAAAAATGACTGCAGTTCTACAAGCGATTTTGGTTTGGGTAATTTTAACATGGCTTCAATACGCTGTTGGTCCATGTGAAGGCCATCCTTGTCGATCACGTGCCCTAGGTATTTAATCGACTTTACAAAAAAATCGCATTTGGATTTGGATACTTTTAACCCTGCATTCTGCAACCTATTTAAAACTTCTGCTAAAATTTTTAAGTGTTCACCTCTGTTCCTAGCACTAACCAAAACATCATCCATAAACACTATGACACATTTAATGCCCGATAATAGTCTTTCGATAATTTTTTGAAATATTGCTGGTGCTGGTGCTAATCCATAGACTAGCCTGGTATTGAAATAACCCTTTGGTCGTCGAAATTGTGGTTAATTTTTTTGAATCATCTGCCAGGACAATTTGCTGATATGCTATTGACAAATCGAGCTTAGAGAATTCATTTCCCCCGTGAACTTCAGCAAAAAGTTCTTCTATTTTCGGCAAACTAAAATAGTTTTTCATCGAAAACTTCCGGATACGACTCCATCACGTTAATCGAATCATAACCCGCCTTTTCACAAAAATATAACCCCTGAAATTGTATGTCAAATTTCTGCATAAAATCTCTGCCTAGGATTGGAGGACCCCATTATTTACCACAAATATTTCCAGCCGTACACTTCTATTCTTGTAAACAATTGTTACCTGAATAGCCCCAATAGGCGTTATTGAATTTCCGCTATAGCTCTTGAATAATTTGTTCGTTTTTAACATTTTACAATTATCAAAATTCGCTTCGTAAGTGGACATAGATATATTGGGGATCCACTATCGATCTGCATAACCATCGCAACTCCATTCACTAACACCTTGACCGTAATTGGTTCATTCTTAGAATCTGTTTTACTAAAAAAGAAAAGAGACAATTCATCACTACTACTACTATCGTCCATATAATTAACAGAATTTTTTTTATTCGTATTCGACACTGTCTTCACATTTACTGTGCACATTTGTTTTGCAATTGTTTCAAGTATAATTTCTAAATCTGCATTCACTCGCCAAATGATTAAAATAACCGCATACAAAACAACGTCTTTTCTCCTCCGGATGAACGGTCGTTCCAGTCTCCTCGGTAGTCAGCGATTTTTTGTTGCTGTAGTGTTGCTGTTTCTTTGCATTGATGTGATACAATGCGCTCGTTGAAGGTTCTGCTTTAATATGAGTTCTCTCCTCGTACTCGATTGAGTTGTATTGTTGTTGTATGCAATCCACTGAAGATGCTATAGTTATTGCTTTTGGAAGTGTAACTGCATCTTCCGAAAACAACTTGTCCTTGGCCGGGCCCTTTGATAATAAAACGGTCTCGCAAAGACATTTCCAGATGGCTGTCGAATTTACAGTTTTTTGCTAGCTCCCGCACTCTTGCCGCCCACTTCATTACTGACTCATTATTATCTTTGCTGGCTATATAGAATTTATTTCTTTCGGCAAATACGGAAATTGCTGGTTCGAAATATTTATTTAACGCAGCGATACAGATGCTATAGGTAGTTGTCTCTGCACTTATAACAGATGGTTGGATTAAATTTTTCAGCAGTTTATATGATGTCGGGCACAAGCCACCAATTATATTAGCTTTTTGTTTTTTCGCATTTCTCGTTCCTTCATCAATATCATTAGCAATAAAAAACTGCTCTAATTGAACCTTATAAACGTTCCAATCGTCCTCATCGTGATTGAAGGTCGGTGCTCTCGATGAATACGCCATTACAATTAGTAAGAATTTCACCAGCGGAGACACTATTTTGTTTTTTTATATATATCGGAAAATGCACTTGTAGCTATATTGGAACTACCCAACACTTTTTTTTTTTTTTGTTTTCCTGCACGCGTTTTTCTTATTTATTCGTCGCCAATGTAATGTCTGTACAGCTAAAATAAAAGGCATTGTTCATTTACTTCGAAACTCTATTTATTAATAAAACTACATTATGTATATGAAGACGCGATGTTACTTCTGTCGCAGGCAGATTACAACTGCTAGTGTAAGTAATACATAATACTAATGCCCCTTATACGTATAATATTATAATACCATAGTACAATAGTACAATAGAAATAAGCGTTTTTTTATTTCACGTCTATCTGAACACCTTTCCTTTTTCTCTCTGAACATCTTTCATTGGAGTTTATTACATTTTATATCTTATCGTTTATAACAATTCAATTGCTGGCACAATCTCTCCAATTCCAATTCGTTTGGCATTCTAAGGGTAATTTCGTCTACCTTAGCCATAACTGTGAGTTATAAAGGAATTTCCCCAGGAGTGCCTCCATTGCTGTAGTGTTACATATGTGTATTACTTTTACACTTTTCCGTACGTACGTAATCAGTGGTCTTACAATTGCATTGCCGTGACTTTTCGCTAGGATACTAATTTTATCAAATCAGGATTGACCTTCCTTGAGATCCCCTCTGGGTGTTTACGCCAGGGCTCACCTGGCTGATTGTAATCTGAGATATTTTATGTTACTTCGTTAAATGGGATAAGTGTCATTCCCGATAATCAGATTTCTGTAAGTCTTCTAACTTTTCTTTTCCTCGTGGATGATTTTTTTTTTTTTTTTTTTGAACTAATGCTGCGTACAATCATTAGCACTATGTCGGCACCTTAGGCCTGGCAAATAGTTCAAAAGTTTGCTAAATTTTAAGAGTGATACCCTTCCTTTTAGACATTTTCTATGTGTATCTATTCTAATGATTCCTGATGTTGTTTGAATCTCTACTGATATGATGTTCAGCAGCTCACATATTGTTCACTACTTTTTGCAATTTTAATAAAATATTAATTTTAATAAAATATCTCAGTCTACGTCAGCACTCAGTACTTGCAGCCCAATGCGAACATAAGCCAGACACAAACAGAAATAGCGCTCCACAGTGTCATCATGACTCTCGCAACAAGCTTCGCGGTTTTCACATACCGAAAACCGAATATAAAAAATGTTTCGAAGATTGGATCCAGCGCTGGCATAAATGTGTTGCAGTCGATGGGGATTACTTTGAAGGGGGCAATATAGATTTATATGAATAAACTTGTATTTTATATTTTCTGAATAAATTCCGGAAAAATTTTGATCAAGGTCTTATATATGTCTATACAAGTATATATGTATACGAAGTATTTCCACAATATATGGGCTGATTAACCCAGAACTCAGAGATCAACAATGAAGAGTTGCACAGATAGCTTGAGAACTGATGAAAGAACTGGTGTGTGAGTTTCAGGTGTCAAAACTATACACTACAATATAATGGATAAATATACCATCATCCGTCATGCCAAAATATGGGCCACAGACAAATGCATTCGTGTCTCGGGAAAAATTACAGAACTCGCAAACAAAAAGCGGCCATCAAGACGCTATAAGTCAGTAAGTCTATAGGAATGCCTGCAAAGAAATACGACAAGAGTAACAGAGTAAGTGTTTTAATCACGTAGAGATGAGTAATAAGGAAACCTTCGTTCTTCTGCCTGAATCATACTACAAGCCTTTCAAAACATATAACCTTTGGGGAATTATAAATCAAAAAGGTCTGCTAGGTTTCTTACAGAGAATTGCAGACTCAAGGAGCAGTTAAAGAAAATAGGTGTAACAGATGAAGATCTCCGAAAATTCAGCAAGGAGAACACCAGAACCAAATTATAAGTGGGGGGATCCAAAGACCATCCAGTCGCAGCTCATTATATTCTGTCTGCTTTCCATCTCAACCTGGTACAGGCAACAATTTTAGGAGATTGCCTTTTCTCCTTTAGAAAAACAAAAGATAAATTATTGATTTCTTGTTAGCAAAATCCAAAACATTACAGTGGTGACGAGGATTCAGTAATTCGAACTCATTGTGCTTTAACAAAAAAAAAAAAAAAACAATGATGGGAATTGTGCCAACATTTGATTATATGTGTAACAATTGGACAGTGTATATCGCAAATGAAATCGACCAAGTAGTAAAGAGGAGAGTAATTTTCTTCAATTCTCTGAATGAAAATACCTACAAATTGCTAAAAAATCTGGCGCATCCAAGTGTACCAAAAGCAGCAACATACACTACCTTGGTTGAGATCTTCAAAAAACATTTTAAGGCATCGATATTGGGTTTTGCAGAGAGGCATACATTTTTTGAGGCCGCAAAAAATCCGTATGAGACTCTTCAACAATGGGCTGCTCGAGTACGATCGTTGGCGTTGAATTGCAGTTTTGACTCACATCTGAACGTAGTTTTACGAGACAAGTTCATATTGGGAATGGAAAAGGGACCAGAAAAAGACAAACTATTTTTAGAGGACGTTAAAACCTTAACATTAGACAAGGCGATTGAAATTTCCCGGTCAGTGGAATGTGTGAAGAATCAGTATCACACAGACAACACAGATGTAGTGAAAACGGAACCAGGAACAAGTGGAGGAGCGATGTCAACTATGTTTCGCATGTCTGCTAAAAGGTCAAATAGCCGATCTTCAGTTGTACATAACAAGACTCATGTAAATAAAAGTTCAGCTACACCATTGAATACCGGTTGTAAAGTTTGTGGCTATAAAAGCATTCAGAGCAACAATGATGTTTTAATGTATGTATGCAGGAAATGTTATCAACGTGGTCATCTCATAAGAACGTGTCCCAAAAATCACAGAGGAGTATCTAATAGACATAATTATGTATATCGAAAATTGTAATATTGTAGACGATAATGAATTGTCCTTATATTATTTCCGAACTAATGCATGCTTTAAACCAATAATTGCCAGTGTGTTGTTGAATGGTGATCTGATGGAAATGGAGGTTGACAGTGGCGCAGCAATTTCTGCCATATCGTTTGAAGTGGGAAAAAAAAACTTTGCAGAATGCAAACTCAAACCGACAAATCTAATTTTGAAAAATTACAATGGCAGTATAATTAAACCACGCGGAGTGGTGCCGTGAAATAACGCCGAGTGAAATAACGCCGAGTGAAATAACGCCGAATTTTGGAATTCTATCAACGAATTTTAATTCGGCGTTATTTCACTTTATGAAAGCGAAATAACCCAGAATTTTGCAATTGGCGTTATTCCTCAATGACAAAGTGAAATAACGTTCATGGTGGAAAAGTGTTTCCCAAGCTAGATCTCTCGATGCCTTATCAACAACTAGTTCTCGAAGACAGTTCATGGGACCTTACAACTATATCCACTATTAAGGGTTTGTTTAGGTGTACGAGGTTAGTCTACGGGGTAGCTTCAGCACCTGCTATATTTCAGCGGACGGTTGAAGCTCTTTTTATAGGCATAGAAGGCGTTGTCGCATTTATGGATGACGTTTTGTTAACAGCACCTACTAGGGTAGAGCACTTAAAACGTCTCGAATTAGTTCTTCGTAAAGTCAAAGAAGCTGGACTGAAAGTCAGCAGGGAAAAGTATGAGTTTTTCGTCGAATCAATAGCTTATTTGGGTCACATAATCGATAAAAATGATTTACATACATTAGGGTGTCCCTTATTTTTCAAAGTTAATATTTTCTAACGCAAACGCTCTAATTTTTTTCATTTGACTATGAAATTTTATCTTATTTGAATCGTCATACAATTTACGAGGATGACCCCCATTTTCGTTCTATCACACACGCTGATGCTCTAGAAAAGATCAAAATAGAAGAAGACAAAATTTTTCTACAAAAACAAAGAGAGCCAGGGCGTTCGGGTTGTTTAACGGGTGTTGACAAAAAGCTAGATGAGAAAGAAGAACGAGTAAGACAAAGAAAATTAAAAGAAGAGGAAAAAAGACTAAAGTATTTGACTCTTGGTAGTACTTCACACAAGGCCTCACCTCAAGATATTCACTAACAGTCTATCAGTTCTGACGATACTTTGTATGAAAATTTGCCCTCCACTTCGCAATCGCAACCCGTGAGTTTGCTGTCTACCACAAAAAGTGGAAGGACGTGTTTTATCACCCCTAAATTAGTTGCTGCTTTAGATAGGTGTCAACTAAGTGTAAGGGATTCTGTTTACATACTATACTTTAGGTTGTAGTAGAAGCAGTTGATCTCAGTTGTGAAGATTTTACAATCAACAAGTCTTCTATTCAATGAATTCGAACCCAAATGAAAGAAGAAAGAGCAAAATCGATCAAATCTGATTTTCAGAACGCCTCAAATTGTGACCGATCATTGGGATGAAAAACTGTTGCCAAGTTTAAATATTACGGGTTCATTCTAATTTCATTCGGAGAAAAAGAACATATTTTACCAGTGCCCAAACTCGAAAGTTCTACTTGCAAAGACCAAGCTCAAGCTATTTTGAATGCGCTTTCTGATTGGGACCTCAAATATAAGGTACAGATTATGTACTGCAATACAACGGCCTCTAATACAGGTCGCTTAACTGGGGCTTGTGTGCTCTTGGAGCAAAAAATAGAAAGAGAATTGTTACTTTTTGCTTGCCATCATCAAATATATGAACTGGTTTTGAGATGTGTATTTGAATTAAAGATCCGCCAAATGACTAGCAGTCCGGATATCCCGTTATTTAAAAAAATCAGAGACAATTGGAAGAACGTTGATCCAACTGCTTTCGAAATATGGTCTGATTTCGCAAAGAAATATTTCTGTGAGATGGTCATTAATGAATTAATTAACTATTATAAAAAAAAATTACTGAAACCAATTATATGTGACGGGAATTGATTGAAGTTGCTATTGTTTTTTTGGGAGGAGGCAATGAAAAAAAATTTAAAATCAAACCTCCTGGAGCATTGCAGCAGGGGCGATGGATGGCAAGAACTATTTATGCTTTAAAAATATGTTTGCTGCAATTCCACTTTAAAATGTTTGCTAAAGACAAGCTACCACTGCAAGATGTTTGCTTATTTATTGCAACAGCTTATTTAAAGCCCTGGCTTGGGTATAATTTGGCAGTAAAAGCCCCGAATCAAGATTTATGCTTCTTAAAAACATTGGAAAACTATGAAACAGTCGAAGATGTGATTTCTAAAGCAGCTCTGACCAAGTTCAGTCAACACTTATGGTATATATCAGAAGAAATAGCTTTATTTTCACTATTCGATGATGAAGTTGATACACAATCCAAAGCTAATATTGTATCAGATTTACATGATTTTGGGAAGAGATAAGTTCCGTCAGAGGAAGAAATATCTACCTCATTGTACGGTGAGTTGAATAAGTGTTTTTCATTCTATCCCTAGAAAAACTGTTAATTTTGTTTTGTTGCAGAAAAATATTTGAGTGGTTTCGTGACCATAAAGAGCACAAATTTGTTATCGCGGTTAAAAATTGGTAACGCTTTTCTAAAAGAAGTCTCTTCCTGGGATCAAATTCCTTCCCTTCAGGAAGCTAAACAAAAAGTTATGCACTTGAAGGCAGTCAATGACACAGCAGAGAGAGGTGTGAAGCGCATGGAAGATTTTCATGGTTTAATTTCTCTTCTTGTTGCGCTGTGTTCAAAAACATAGGAAGTTGTACCCAGATTGTAAAAAGGAAACTTTGAAAAGAAAGTATCCTGTATAATTATGCAGTTATTTAATTTTTATAAATAAACCTATACCCAATTTAATCTTCCACTGTGTTTTTATTTTAAAATAGAAATTTTGTTCTTATATAGCTTTTGTGATACTAGATGTTTTAGAACCGTTTATATAGGAATACATTGAGGCTTTGTCGGCACACGTTGTCGTTGTTATATAACCATGAAATTTTGCACGTGGTTAACGTTTTGTATTATTAAAAGAATTAGGGGGTATGCGTTACGAAATTTTAAAAGAAAAAAAAAATCTACCATATAAGGGACAACCTAACATATAGTACATGCCCCAAAAAAGTGGAAGCAGTTTTGAAAACTCCATAACCAAAAAACATTCACGAGCTGCAGTCGTTTTTAGGGCTCTTCAACTACTATCGGAAGTTTTTTTTCAAATGTTGCAACTGTTTGTTCACCGCTGTACGAACTTGTTAAATACATTTGGGGTAGTAATGAACAACTTGCATTTGACAAAATAAAAGAAATGTTATCCTCAAATCAAATGCTTGCCCGTTACGATCCAAATGCACAAGTTAAATTGATGGTAGATGCTAGTCCGGTTTGGGGTTGGGGCAGTTTTAGCACACGTATTTAACCGTGGTGTTGAGAAACCTATATCCTACGCTTCTAGAAAATTGTTTGACAGTGAACAGAGGTATCCGCATATCGATAGTTTTTACCTTTGTTTCTGATAATAAGCCACTGATATCCATTTTTGGACCTAAAAAAGGTATTCCAACAGTAACGGCGAATAGGTTACAACGCTATGCATTATTGTTGAATGTTGATGTTGAATACGTCAACACTAAATACAACGTAGCAGATTACTTTTCCCGCAGTGAATATCCAGGACAATCTCGGTGATGTATAGTATATATTGGGTCTACAAGTAAGTTTCCAGCGTTTTTTTTCCAAAATTTGAAGTTTTATTATGAAAACATAGTTACAATGCTTTATTCAAAGTATCGTCCATAGGAAGCTACAACCTTCCCCCATCTTTCTGGCAATTTATGAATTCCGGACCAAAAAAATTTCTCGCCTTTCGAGCCCAAGAACGTATCGGCCAATTTTTGATTTCCTCTACTGAGCTGAAGCGTATTCCCGTAAGAGTGTTCTGCATCGAACGAAACAAGTGGTAGTCAGATGGTGCCAAGTCTGGACTGTAAGGCGGGTTAGGCAGAATTTCCCATCCAAATAGTTTTTCACCGAAACCGCAACATGTGGCCGAGCGTTGTCGTGATGAAAAATGACGGACTCATGCCTGGTCTCATATTCTGGCCGTTTTTCTTTTAATGCCCGCTTCAAGCGAATTAGTTGGGTTCGATATAATGGTCCTTTGATGGTTTCACCACTCGGAAGCAGTTCGTAGTATACGACACCCTTTTGATCCCACCATATGCAGAGCATGACCTTATTCACGTGAATATTTCGTTTCGGCGTCGATTGGGCGGGCTCGCCGGGCTTTGTATACGATTTTCTGCATTTAGGATTATCATAATAAATTACCAGTGACAATACGATGCAAAAATGATTTATTTTTATACCGCTGCAGTAACATTTCGGACATGCAAAATCGCCGTTCGACGTCTCTTGGCTTCAATTCGTACGGCACCCAGTTTCCAACCTTTTGAATGAATCCCAGTGCTTTTAGGCGCAGGGAAACGGCTTGTTGCGTGACGCCCAATGATCCAGAAAGTTCTTCTTGAATCTGACACGGATCCTCATCCAGTAAAGCGTCCAATTCCTCGTCTTCAAAACTTTTCGCCTTTCCGGGGCGATCTTTGTCTTCAACTCCAAAATCACCACTTTTGAACCGTTTGAACCACTCGCGGCACGTCGATTCACCAATATATTCCGCCCCATAAGTTTCCGAAAGCAAACGATAGGCCTCAGCCGCACTTTTCTTCACATTAAAGAATAAAAGCAGCACTTCCCGCAAATGACGTTTATTTGGCTGGAAACTTGCCATGATTTTGCTCGATAAAATGTACGCCACCGATAGAACTGCTCTAATATAACGCTGCAAAGTTGTTGACAGATACAAAACCTACAAATAAAGCACATGGGGTCTGACATTTCTGCCCGGGATCCACTGGTGGCGCCATCTCTGACAAACGCTGGAAACTTACTTGTAGACCCAATATTAATTGCATAAATCAAATAGGTATGATGCCGATAACCCTAAACATCGTGAAGGAGTACACACTTTCCGACGAAACTTTAAAAACGTATGGGAGTACATTATAAATGGTTGGCCACAACATACCATATATCGGACTCAAATTTGCGTCCATTTGCAATTCGAAAAAATGAGCTCAGTGCACAGTTCGACTGCATATTTTGGGGATATCGAGTTGTAATTCCAACGTCGCTCCGACAGCAAATGCTAGACGAACTCCACAAAACTCATATGCGAATTGTGAAGATGAAAAGTATGGCACGTTCATACCTATGGTGGCCAGGTTTAGATAAGAATATAGAAAACTAAGACTTGTGAAAATTGTTTGGGGCTAAGACAAAATCCAGAGCATAATGTGTTAGCAACTTAGAAGTGGCCCGAAAATCCTTGGTCACGCTTACGAGTACATTTAGATTTTATGGGACCTATATTTAAACACATATTTCTTATTGTTGTTGATGCACACAGTAAATGGTTAGAATGTTGTTTCGATATGGGAAATGACATTACTAGCTCCCACACAGTCAAAGTACTTCGTCAGATCTTTGCCAGGTTCGGTCTGACTTTTGAAATAGTTACAGACAACGGTACTTCCTACGAAGGAAACAAAAGGGCATTGAACATCTGAAAACTCCTGTTGGTCATCCTGCTACAAATGGCCAAGCAAAAAATGGTGTAAAAATTATAAAGTTTACATTGAGAAAGGCTTTCTATACACAATCGGCATACAACGATCTAGGCACATCCTTAGACGATTTCCTTCTTGATTATCGGAATGCAATTCACAGCACAACGAGGCAGTCACCAGCTCAATTAATGTTTAAGCGACATTTGAGAACTAGATTAGATTTACTAAATCCATTAATGTTAACCAAGGCGAAAATAAGCAGTGTAGACTTAAGAGAAAATGTAGAAAGCATGCAGAACAAACACAAAATGTATTATAGAGGATAACAGAACAGAGTATTTAAAGTTGGAGAATTTGTAATGACAAGAGATTATTCCATACCTGGAAAAGATTCTTGGATTAAGGGTAGAGTTATTGAAATAATTGGCGAAAGATTTATCATATCTTGGTTAAAGACGAAACTTGAAAAAGAAATGTGAATCAAATAATTCATTGTAAAACTAATGATAATTCTGTTGATTACATTGCAGTAACAGCTACAGATACTAGTTGTAAAATTAATACTTTTGAAAATACTGATGTGGAAAAACCTCCCAGTAATACTAATACTATCAGTGATAGTTTCACAAATAGAAGGTACCCGCTTCGTAGTTATTACAAGCGGGTTTAATCTTTTAAATTGTTAATAGTAGTATGTATGTACTCGTATACGATTAACATTTATATTGTTAAATACTAAAAATATACTTGTAACAGGAATAAACTGGAATTTATAAGAATCTGATATTAATTGCTGGAGAAAAATCAAACTCGAGGGGACATTGTAAAATAAGCAAGGTTGCGCGGTGTCAACTAATCTCTTATACACCCATGCAATACAAATAAAGAATCCATGTCGTAGTATTCTATTAGTTTCGAGACGAAGAGTCAGTCTCATCCCAACCGGGTACACGCAACAATTGTAGGAGTTTGCCTTTTCTCCAGTACTTAGCTAACTTAAATTGTAACTAACGGAAATAAAGAAATCTTTAGAAAAACAAAAGATAAATTATTCATTTCGTGTTAGCAATATCCAAAACATTACAGTATCTAACTACTACCACATTTGCTGGTATTTTAAATATACAAGTATGTTTACAAGTATCGTTTTGTTTTGTCATGTGTTACGTACAGATGTCCAAAACCAGCTTGGTACGCAAGCACCTACTTCAAGATTCTCGCGAGTACTTTCTTCAATTCAACTCCATAAAAATATCAAAAAGAGTTAAGGAAATACGTTACTTTTTTTTATGGCGCTGTTGGTCGTATTATTGTATATTTATCATGCCTACCAGTTCGAATTTAGTTCTCAATTGTCGTCAAATGAAGAACCCCATCTACCTTGAAGTACTGGTCCTCATTAAAGTTACTACTACCCTCTCAATTGTAAAAGGTGTCATACAAATCATAGGAAATATTGTCCACCATGAAATAAAATATTTATTTACATTTCCAAAACTGAACATCATGCAAACTAGAAATGTACATGCTCCCCAAGACACCAATCCCTAAATCGTAAATCATTCAAAAAGCACCCTGCAAAGTATCTAAGCACATACACACACAATAAACTTAATCTCATAACAAGGAAATGGATAAATCCAGACTGGAAAAAAATGTCCTCATTTCCAAGAGATATCGTCTTGTATTTATAAACGTACGAGGAAATCACTGGTTCCGTAACGTTACAATAGGAAAATCACCTCAATTCTTCTGGACATTGCCCCGAAACATAAACAATGGTCGAGTAGTTAAGTTGGGGGTATTCGTCCGTCTATCCCACAAACAGTGACATTCTAAAACTCTGCCATTGTGATGCTCTGCGACTTTTGGTATTCGATGTGCCATTGCTACCCCCACTACTGCCAATTTATATGCAAAGCAACGACCTGTAAATCATATTTTCCGTTCTTTTATAGTTTTATTAAATTTTTGTATCCTGATGATATTTCAAGTCCTGACATGTAGTTTTTTTTCTTTTAAGATAACATTCACACGGGTACATATATGGGCAATAGAGAGATATCTTGGAAATCATCTTATTTGCTTATTTATACAAGTATTCCACCTTACCAACACCATTGCTGACATAAAAGGTATCCTTTACAATTGCGATTGGAAGGAGGGTAGATTGGTGTTGTGAATACCGACAATCAGAAGATAGTACGTTTAAACTTTTTTCTTCGCCTCCTTTACATATCAAGTGCACGAATGGGAAAGAAAAAGAAAAAAAAAACTTCAAATAGAAAGGACAAAGTCCTTTTGCAGGGATAAGAGTAAATTCATATCATTCTCCCACACGCATTCGTATAACAATAATTTAAACAACACTATAGCGTAAAGTTGATGTGGTACACTGAACCGTAATATAATTTAGATACGAATACGAAATACGAATACCTATGCATCCTTTTGCTTCCCTTCTGTTGCTGCTGCTTGAATACCGATACTAGAGGTCCTGATATGGGCGAACTTAGAAGAAGAAGGATCCTCCACAGACAGCGCCGCAGACCGTTGCGGGACCCATGTTACCGGAATTCGAGAAGAACAATAAAACTTCCATTTTATGGCCCCACGCAATGTGTTTGGTGCGGTGAGACGCGTTTACGTGGCCATCATAGTAGTGATGGTAATAGTGTACGTTAAGGATAACACGGATGGGGAGTGAGCAAATATTTCTTGAGAAATTGTCAGTTCCATCGGAAGGATAAATTCCTTAAGCCACCCCCTTCCATCTACCTTCATTGCATGCCCTGGCAGTCCAATACGTTTACCAGGTGTCTTGCTAATATATTGTATGTGTATCGGTGCGACTCAAAGGAGTGCAGGTTAGAAAGGTTGTAAAGGTATTTGCAGGCAAATGAGGTAACATACAATAGACTATGGTTTGGTGGATTGTATACATCCTGCTTACTCCGTACACCCTTGAAGGGCTTTGAGTTTTTGCGAGCGCCTTGGAGCAAGGCACTCTCTCCAAGTGGCTTGGTGTTTGTATTGATATTATGTTGACATCCTAGGAAATCATCGTCCCCTAGCGAGCAATGGCTTGTCGTTTTATATGATCCTTGTGATGTTATGCCTTATGGTTATGTAGCATAGTTGTTGTTTGTTGGTTTTCTTGGAGTATTTACGACCTGTTACCGCTTGCGAGGCGTCAATAATTTTATTTGTGTTGCCCTTAGGCCTAGCGTGACGCATAGACTTTGTCATGTGCAAGCGAATATAGGTTAGAAGCTGGGGGTGGCATTTAAACTGTGTTGTCAGCTTATTTTTTTTGTTGCTTATGCAATGGCAGGGGGTAAGAAATTTCTTTTCTTTCATGAGTCATTACAATGGGTACGTGCAAGGATTGTCGTTGGTTATGTGTTCTGTTGATTGCTGTTGGAGTAATTTGGTTCGGCAAATGTAGTTTTTAGAGTTTTTTTTGTTTTTTTTTTCATTTTGTGCAATAGAAAAGGGTGAAGCCAGAAGCATTTCGAGGTTAGACTATTAAATGCTAAGAAAATGAAGGAGAACTGCAAATTAAATCATAGTCAACCCAGGATGTAACTGGCAATCTAAGTCACATTAAGTTTAAGTGGTGTGCCAATGGGAAACATTGAATGTAATGGGTCTGTTGTGCTGCTGCTGGTAAGGCCAATAAGCTAATCAAATCTTTTCTATAAAAACAGACTTAGAGTATATAGGTGTTTGCCAATGGTACTAACCGTAGTGTCGTATGCATAAATAAAAATTTTACAGCTGTCCTCTTCCAGAAATCTAGTAGAAGTTCCTTGATGGCAGAGAATATCACCTTTCAGCGTGCCTCCACTGATATGTACCCGAGCTGAGGTTTCTCCTACCTGTGTGCTGATGAATCATTATGTGAAATTAGAACAAGCCAAAGGAGATCCTCTGCTCCCAGATCGGATAGCTTGGTTTTTATCGCTTTTGGGTTGGCATTGTTTTGGGTCTTCTCACAGTGAGTGCAAGGATGAATCTACTGATTTCCACTTGCATTGTACAATAATATTCATTTTGAGATGTCGATAGATCTATGCTCTCACGGATAGAATGTACAGGGAAATGGAATTAGATTTTTCACTTTCAAAAATGGAGATAGCATCAGTTAAAGACAGGATGGTAAATCTTTGTTTTTGGCTTTGTAGTAAATTGCCTTCTTAATCTAAAGAAGCAGAGTTTGGCAAAAGTTATTCTTCGTTTGATCCTAGCGCTAGTGTAGTTGTCTGAATTGATAGCAGAGCTTTAAGAGACAGAGTCCTTAATTACCTGAAAGTTATATCTGTCGAGTGTGACATTCTGTCCGAGATGTCTGTGTTGGGTGTCAATTCTTGTTGACAGCATATACTTGGTATTGCCCTCATTGGCCGTTAAACCCATCTTCGCCTCAATACTCGTGGAAGCGGCACTGACATCAGGCTGCGTTCTTCCTATTATGTCAATATTCGGCGCATGTGAGTAATTGGACGGGCCTTTGTGCTCCTTGCGTTGGCGTGTGAGTTTTATACAATTCTTTCAAGAATGATGTTAAAGAAATCGCATGACGGCACATCGCCTTATCTAAATCCTATTCTGACATCAAAGGTCTCAGTGAGTTCTTTACCGACTTTGATGGGGCAGCGTGCGTTCTCCATCTTCATCTTTTTTTTTAAAGGACTTAACACTCAAGTGGGTATGAATACACTTATTATGCCTCAGCATGTGTTAAGTTTTTTAGAAAATTGGATTGAGAGAGAAAAAGAGATGTTTGGGCTCAGTGGTTATTTTGCTCCATGAGTGACATCCAACATTTAATGTGGAGACTAAATGCTTAGTGGAAGTTGGCTTATTGTTGATTTCTAGTTAACTACTCATCTTATTTTATTTTCGTTAAGTGAAAAAATGAATGTCGTTTGGACGAGGCTAGGATTCATACCCCGGACATTCACATGGATAGTGCTTCGCGCTGCCGTCATCAATCCTACAGTAATCGTCACAGGAAGTGCAGTGATTCATTTGTTCATTCATACAAACAACGCACGCATAAGATACGCGACAAATTCTACGTCCGGGAAAAAGACTCTTACACTGACAGAAAGTCGGGAGCATCATAAAGGTTTGCTATCCACGATAACACCTGGATACCTACATACTTTCGTTAAAGAAACGGACGATGGCCGCTATTTGCACTAAATGGATCAAGTCAGTCAGAAAAAAACAACCTAAATTCTGAGAGGATTTATGAGATTAATTCTAATCGCCAATCGTCGATTTCGGCTACGACATTTGCATTTGCTGTGTATGTGCATGCACTGTAATATGTAGTAAAGTCTAGATGCCATCCTGCAGGCAATTGCCGTTCATCTTCAACAGCATTGACCTTATGGGCTGAAGTCAGTATCAGCAACCAAGGCTCTGTTGACTTGCATTGCTTAGATGGACAAAACCTTGATTCGTTGTCGTTGTGTTGTCTGGCCACGTTACTAAATATTGATGCGTTGTCTCACAAGATTTTCCGCTTTAGGGTGAATGTTATACTAATACAAAAGATGCATTCGTAAGGCAGCTATTGTTCAATCTTCCACTCAATGCCCCTTAGACGAAATGAAGTCAGACTGCTGGGTCTGCAGTTCTATGTACCAAATTTCGGTATAAAAACTCTCACATTATTCCCCAGAGAACACTGTTCAGGCCAGTATGGCCTTAGCCACAATTTTGACATATTTTCTATAGTCCTCCTTGAAGCCTGGACATCCAGCTTTTCTCGAATTCCTTCTCTTCGGTCACCACCCGATTTGGAATTCGTTGTGTCTGGTATGGGAATCTTCGATAGTACTTTCCTGCCGGTCATCTCAGTAGCGTACCTGTTAGATAGAGTTAAGTGTAATCCTGGCTCTAATCCTCACATACAGTCACACGATATGGATATATCCTGTTTGGCTGCATTCATCTTCAACTCTTATTCATATTTAACCCTCGTTTCCTGGTTGTGTTGGCACAAACCTAGCACATTAGAGGCGGTTTTTCCGATATCCACCTGCTAGCATTGTTCAACAAATACTAAAAATGCGAACTCGAATTAACGTTCCTCCTTTCTCAGCTACCAGAGCAAGCGAGTAGGTCTTTTACTTTTAGTAAATACTTAAGTTCCATGGATACGAGTATAAGGAGAGAGACTAAGCCTTGGCTTGCACCGGACTATTGCGCTAACAATTTATTTATTTAGTTCAGCATCTACTCTTAAGGAACTTGTCTTGTTCCGTCTGGCTCTTTTCTCTGCTCAGTGAGAGGGATTTCTTAAAAACGATTCCGAGGGTGTATCTATTAAGCAGTATATGCTTCCTTAAATGTTTCAGCTGCATGTGGACTGTTAAGTGTAGAACCAATATTTAGTTTTGGTTACCAGAATACATGGCCTCTAGTTGGTCTTAAACTATATCTGGTTTCGATGATTTTATATCTGATTTTATATCTGATCTTGTAAAATTACTGCGCCACGCTGCGCTTTCTGGTTCAATGCAGTTGATTGTAAATTATATCAATCGGCTCCCCTGTTGAAGGATGCAGGTTATGCAATCAAAGAGCTCCGTCATACTTGAAACTGTTCTAAGGAAAAGTCCTTTTTACGTCATCTCATTGCATTCCTAAATTTCAAACCGAAAGCATTGAGCCTTGAATCAAGAAATGACCGGTATTGTTGGTATGCGGTCATCAAAACATACAACTCTGACATAACACAATGCAGTAGCATTCCAGTTGTTTGGTATGGTCCCTTCAAAGTTCTACCTCTCTGAATTATGACTCCTAATCTAACAATGATACCTTTGAGCTTGCCGAATGCGGTAGGATCACTTGATTTTCGACCTTTTGGCTGTACTAGGTACATGATGATTTGTACAATTTTCCTTTGTTATCTTCCCACAATTTACCGAGTGGTCGCCTATCTCATGACAATCGTTGACTTCCCCCGACTATAGACATAGTCCAAAACTCGAGAGAATTATGGGTTTGAGAGAATTATTCGGTTATTGAAGCTCACACCACCGAAAAAGTGTCTGAATTCTTCGAAAGGGTCTGAGTGACACCGTTGCTTATCACTGTGGACACTTTATCAGCCGCAAGCAGCCATATGACATACACGGATTTCTTCTTGTATCAGATAAGTTACATTACTAGTTTTCCAACCATAAAGATGCAGCACAATTCATAGCCCCCGTACTCTGAATCAACAAGGTACGAGTTGACCACAAACAGAGGACGTCGTCGTAGTCGTCGTAGCTAGCCATCATGATGGCACTGATAGTACAAACAAGTGGTAGATCTCCTCTTATATGACATCTATCCAACCATTGGAATTCGAGTGCAAATTGCAGATTGTCCACTTCGGTGAATCACAACACAAGCAACAGCAATTCAATCTGAGGAGGCTTTTGTGACACAAACACAGTTATTTCTGTTCTTTGCAATTTGCCACACAATTACGACGGTGAGATGTTGTTGATGCCACATAAGCTTGATGCATAGTGCTGGTATAGGCTTGTATTATTCGTACGTTAGCTCTTAATAGTTTTCCTAGCACCAATGGAGAGCACATGACGATTACTCAATCGATAACCACTTTAAAGGTCATAAAATCGCTGTGAACTACTGCTAGACACGCATAGGTGCATGATATATGCATCCGGACTGCATTTGTATCTGCTCGTGACTGTGTTTACTGAGCGATTTGTTTTAGCCTAAGTTGATAACTTAGGTGACATACTCGTAGACATGGCTTGTGAAGGTATGCGTTTCATAGACATACGTTGTTCCAAGTCACTAATTGGAGTTGATAATAAAATTTTCATTGGCATTACGGAGATGTGAATGCCAATTTTGCATTTCAAAACGGACGGGACGTCGTAGAAAACCATCTACGCATATTTGTCTGAATGGATGTTTACATTTTTTTTTATTAAGTGGGCGGCGGGATTGATTGGTAACACAAAAGTACTAAACAAACTAACAGATTGTTTTGACATGAATTTTGATGGCAAGCATCAATTTCGTGCCATGATTTGCGACACGTACCCATAGAAGTAATGACAAGTACGAGTACCCTCCAATTGATACTCGGAAATCGTTTTCAAATCTTCAAGGTGACGTGCGAGTAAAGAAGTACAGAAAACTGATAGTGAAATGTGCGCGACCTACTAGTTGTGGTTAGTCGCGATTTCTCTGCGGACAATTGGTTGAAACTTCCGTGATTGTGGGCTTGGAGATAGAGATATTTTTAGTGGTTTCGAGTTAGGCAATAGATACTGCAAGATATATGGCGTACATATATAACAGGAACAGATTTTTTTTTATAATATTTGTTTAAATCTTGAGGCTCTCAGAGCTATTACTAGTTAGACAGAGAGGAAGTATATCGGCTAATGGTGCACCAGCTGGGACAAATCTTTCATAGCAGCTCTTCAATATTTGAACATGTGTATACAGCAGGACAAGAGAAAGTTTTAGCTCTTGTAACGTAATCAGTGCATGTTGATGACGATTACTCTTATTACACACCGATCGCTTTTATATTGGTGTCTGCGGCTTGTTTCCCAATCTTCACTGGGTTCGCCATTCAATTGCTTCAAAAATTGGCTCCGTGGAAACTACTCAAGTTCAATAAACACGACGTTTTCTACCAAATTTATAGTTGTAGTTACTTCAAGGCAATCCTTGTCAACATAATATCGGGATGGGCAATGCAACTTGGATCTGACACCCTACCCCAAACCGAAATTTCACAATCTTCGAATATTGTAACATTGCAGAAGAGAAGAGCATACAAGTCGACAAAAATTGCATAACTACTGCACTTTGATTGTTTCGATCGTCCTACACAGTAAACTTAACACTTAACACACATAATACCCTTCAATATGCAGCCGAAGGCACCCTATACCTCATCGTACTTAGGTCTTTGTAGACTATAGGGAATTGGATTGCGGTTCCTAATTTTGGTTTCCATTTGGTCATTGGTTGTAGTTTGGTCATTGAGAGCCATTCTTTTGCATCCGTGGATATGAAAATAGATGTAAGCGAAAGAGCAGGTAGCTCTGGAAGTTCATGGACGTAGTAACTTCCAATCTGTCTCAAAGTACTGAGCCTGATATAGTCGCAAAGAAAGTAGAGGGATCGTCCATCCCAATTGTCGCTAAAGCGCAGCTTTATTGCATAAAGCCCCAAAAGATTATATCCTGCATGTAATCCAACAAGCCTAGATAGTTCAGCTATGCCTTTTAAGAGGATCTTACTAATTCTGGATTCGCAAAATCTCGGCCATAATTGTCTTCGAGTTTCACTTGGAAGGTTTTTCCACTTTGCATTGGCTTTGATTTGTATTTTTAGAGTGCAGAATGGAAATTTGATCTGCCTGTTCCCTATTAAAGGAGGATTCTCTTCGTGCTAACTCCTCTGCATGTTCGTTGGCCGCCACTCCTTTGTGGCTTAAAGGCACTGCTGTAATTAGGCAGGCGACGTGAGTATCTTAAGTTAAATTGATGGGTTCCCATCTGCATTTTCAATCTACTCGTAAAAATGGATATTGAGTCTTCTACCATTTGGTTCCTGTTCTATACCTCTCTGTTTGGGAAAATACAGTCGTATGGTGTTTGAAAGTCATGCTGGGCAAGAGATCAATTATATTTTGTAATCTTGCCGTTGGAGTTGCTCTCATGGCATGAGTCATTGAGACTTCTGTACATCTGTCCTATCTATGGAGTGAAGGTAAAATTGTAGAATTATCGTTTTTTGTGTGAATAGGGCAAGCACTGCCTTCTGCTGGTTGATTCCCAGCCGACAGAGCTTGGCAAATTCACCGAGGATTCTAAGGGCAAAATTTAGAATTTCACAGATTCCAGGGAGGAGCCATAAGAACCAGATCATCCGCTGACGCAGTGACTTTTATTCCCTCTCTTGTTGAGTTCAGGATTATTTCACTGATGATTAGGGTTCACAGAAGAGGTGATATCACTCTTCCTTGAAGGGTGCCTCTTAAGGTAGTGACATTCAATACGTATGCAACAATTTTTTTGAGTTTTTCGGATAGGCAATAGTCCCTTGGGGCCAAATCTGTAGAAGCGGAAGGGTTTCGAAGTGCATTTCATGCAGTTTTGCCATCGTGCACTTTTTTCTTCTTCATTCGGGGTCATAATTTTGCGATTTCTTCTACAAATAACGCTATATAATAATCGGCATTGATGGGTTTTACCTTTTCACGGAACTTGGTGAATATTACACCATTCGAATCCCGCCATAATTTTTCCAGCTGACTTTTGCGTTGTTGGTCGTTTTGATTGACATTCATTCTTCGCTGCCCACTCAGGTGTCTGCCGATTCTTGTTTCATCCATGAAAAAATTATTTTTATTTCGCTTAAATAGCTCTAAACGTTGTTGAGTTTTAACGGTACTTTTCCAAATCCAATAGCAGTGTTTTATCAACGTACCGAACTCGTTTTTCGCCATGGTTTTGGAAAGATCCCTACTGCAATATCTCGATGACTAATGGTCGAAATGTCATCAAATTTTGATAACGTATCGTTTGAAGGTTGGTACTACCTAAAAATGGACTATTAGAGTTGCCATCTATGTGTCAGTTTTGGAACTTGAACCCTCGGGGGGATAGGGTTTCAACAGTGCTTCCTTGTTTAGCGCGTTTAAGATGCCTATAAATACATTCGATCGGCCACGCGCTCCTCTTTCTTTTTCGGAGCTGGAGTACGATGCCTGGACACCGTGCAGATGCCAATGTGAGACTCTGACTCCCTAAACCTAACCTCCGCAAAGAATCATCGTCCTTGTCTCATACCACTGAACTGCTGTAAGGCATAATTTCGTGGAGTAAGGAAGTAGCTTTAAGCTAGAAATCAAGGAAAGGTTTATATATTTTTCTGGAGCTAAGGATTCCTGGATTTTGGTATCATAACACATACTCATATAGCACCGTCTGACACCGACCGATAAGCACAGTACACTGTCAGCGCACATAGACGGTTGACGGACTTTATACTTCTTGCATAAGACTTAATTTTCACTGCTTTAGCCTATATTGGTGCCACGTATGTACAATATATGGACTGCACCACCCTTGACAGAATTAGTGTCCTTTGTTGTCCTCCAATATTCGTCATTACTCTGGATAAGGCAAAATTCACCAGAACATCTTTGTCGCACGTTCTTTCAAGGTGTTCCTTGTAAGTGAGCTTAGGGTCAGTCATCACATCTACTCGTAAGTATCTGAACACCTGTTTGTTTTGACGATATATTTCAATAGCCTAACCTGATGGTGATTGTCTCTCTTTTCTTGCGACTGCATAGTATCTTCGTTCTATGTTCGGTGAGCTTTAACCCGACTACGGCCGTCACTTTTCGGATACATTCATTCCCAATGTCCCTTATTTCTTCCAAGTGTTTCGCCGCCACAACGATTGCAATATCATCGACATAGCCTATTTGGGATTTCAAGCCTTAGAACCCTATTATACATAATGTTCTACAGGATGGGACCAAACTGTTGGTTTGATAATCCGCCGATTTCATTAATTGCCACTTCCAGTGATATTTATTCGCTCCAGTATGTTACCCATTGTGTCTAACAGGTATATGGGACGGTATGATGAGGGACCATCTGGTGGTTTTTTCCCTTTAGGTGGCGGCATCAGACGTTGTTGTTTTCATTGATCTGGAAAAATCATATCTGTTAGGCACTTGTTAAAGATTTCCACAAATAGTTCTACGTTTGTTTTGATGTCTAGCCATGCTACAAATGGCATGACATCTAATCCAGGCGACTTATTATCATCAAGTCGTCTGCATATGTCCAGGAGTTCCATTTCCTTGGCGGCTGCATTTTACGGTATTTAATGAAGTTCTTCTGTATGTTCCGTTGGTGTTTGCGATAGAATTAATCCCGATAGTATTTTTTGCATTAGGAGCGAGCATGAGGGTAAGTGCCTTTAAGTTTTACCATGACTGCCCTGAAGGCGGTACCCCAAGGATATACATCTGCTTGCTCGCGGATGGCTACGTCTATCCTTTTATTGCACCTGTAGATCTTAATAGGATAGCAAACCACTGGATGGCTGGAATAGTTTTCTGGCTCTATGGCACTTGCTGCATAGTTCTGATATTTCTTGGTTCTACCAGTATAATGGTGGGCGGCCATTTGTTGACATCTTCCGGATCATGCCTGCATCTCAAACCCTTGTTACTTGTTTAGTAACTTGAAGACAAAAGAGTCTTCGTCCGGTGTATTTATTTTCCACCCCATTCATTGTGCCGTCTTTGGCGAGCGTTCTTGGTTCGCTCTCCTAGGTTGTACTTCATGGATGGCCAGGTGGTATATTGGTTATCGACTCTCCACTTGGCGCCTCTCGCTTATGAACTCGCTACAAAGGTAATATTAACTAGCGAGCCTACGTCATTTCTGCTAAAGGCGTGCTCGCTTATTAAGCAGTATTACGTCTAGTGATGATGCAGCTTCTAGCAGAGCCTCTCCTCTTTTATTAGTCCGAGTGCTTCCCGAATCAGTGGTCGATGCGTTGAAGTCGATAGCCATAATTATAGCTCTACGACATCTGGCATCATCCACGGGCCTATGCAGCATATCCTGGAATTCCCCAAAGGTGTTGTTCGGAGATGCATAACAACTGTAGATATATAGCCCCTGGACCTTTGGTGGAACGAGGGCTATTCCGGTTGTCATCATTTTTTCTTCAAAGCCATAGTCTCCACAGGCCCAGATAGCAGCTTTCTTGGAGCCATAAGCTACCCAAAGTTTTTCGTCAATATTCTTATACTACTTGTATAATACGGCAACATCTATGTATTTTCAACTCTAGAACAGATTGTATCTTGCGGCTTTTGTAGCTTCTTGGTATAGAGGGCATACTGTGCTGAGCGTGATTAATGTTGCTACTCCACTTTTCTTTGCAAAAGAAGCACCTTGCATCATTGCTGCAGTTCTAGAATATATGGCCTTTCTGTTCGCACTTGACGTAATTTCTACTTTTATCTAACGCGTTCTTACACGCCTTTACTAGATACCCGAAACTACTCCACCTAAAACATCATATTATGCTATCCATCGGATTTTTATCCTTCCAACCTCCAGAACATTTTTACCATTTGCTTATCGGGAGGTTAATGACCGCAGTCCTTTCAGATTTAACGGATGAGGCCTATGTAACTCGCACTTCTTCGAACTGCTGTGACAGGGCTTGTAGTGACGTGATCTAAGTATTTGCACTCAATGAGCACTTCGTGCGTTAGAGATCTCCGCTCTTCTGCCTGTTTAGGCAGGTGGATTTCATTACAATGCGCCCTTTGTAATTGAATTGTGTTCACGCGAAAAGATTTAACCACTTCCTTTACTGTATGTAGACATACGCTCCATAACAGTTTTGCTAATTGTCCTATTCATGTGTTTGATGTGAACCTATACAAAGTGGATCAACTTTTGGTACATCACAATTACAGCCGCGGCTTAATCTTACCATTCATTCATATTTGGAACTGTTGCCGATAGTTAAACACACTGATTCACATCCCATACAAGCAAAGAAGCAAGACTTTTACGGAATTTTACTTTGAGCTAAATACTGCTGTGAGATTTTTCATGCAATCTACTGTAGCAACTATGTCATATTCAATACTACGATATACATACCTTCTTATTTTCACGCGCTACTGGGCTTCAGGTTTAAATTTCCTTAGTACTCAAGATATTCCAATTTGTATCTTCTTCTATGACGTTTAGTTTTATTTGCTTTAACATAGTATATCCTTACCGGAGTAATAGAAACGGAAGAGCTTAAAATTTACAACTCTTCCTGTACTCTCAGCTGCGTCCTGTACGCTTGGATCTGCAATCAGAAATGGATTTTAACGTTTTAGAAAAGGTAAGGGGACTTAGAAACATCGACAAAACTATCCCGAGACAATGCAATGGTTGATATGCTGAAAACCTTCCCAATGTCATTTAGTAATTTATTCTTTTCAGCAGAGGAATGAATCTAGACTTACGATGTTTTTCTCCCGAAAAGGAATCAGTAGATTTGCCGAAGCGCACTTCAACCCCTTACTGATTCTCTTAAGGATCAGGGTTCTCCGGAGCAACGGTACGTCCCTCCAACAACTTGTCTGCTTCTTCGATATCATCGTATCTTCTTCCGCACCAGATGCTCGAATGATCTTGATCTTAAGCCTCACGGTTTGGCCACCGAACCTCATTTTCCTGTCTAGGTCATCAAGTATGTTATTAACGAAAACTTATAGTTGTTGGAGAAGAAAAAAAGACTGGAAGCTTGACCGCCCAATCGAGCACTCTGCAGTCTCTGTCTACCTCCGCGAACGTCGATCATCCAGACAGTGTTTAATTTTGGAGAGCTACAACCTCTGATAGCTTGTCCCGCTATCGTCAACAACTTGACTGAAAATATTTATCTGTTCACTAATGCGGCCTGTAAGCTTATTATTTCACATTATGGAAGGCACAGAGTTGGGTCAACTATCCGACCCCAATATCATAACGACTACGCATCCGCTGTTCTTGTTTTATCTCCTCGCGGTAGCCACTGGGTATTTGTGTTGTCTTATATTCGATCTCCTCACCAAAAATGCCGTCAGTAAATTTGCTGTGATTTAAACGCCATTCTTACATCTTACATCTTTATTTCGTTTAATATATCACATTTGTACTGTGACCGCACATTTTACATTATACAGGGTTTTAACGTTATTACTTTTCCTCTGAAATATTATTTAGTGAATCTTCTAAGTATAATAAATAATAATAGGAAAGTTGTTTGAAGGAAAACACGAAAGCAAAAACCTCCAATTACAATTATCTTCATAGAGATTGTAACTACTCGTATATTACACAAATTGACTAGAGTATAATAAAAATTAATTATAATTTGAATAAAGAAATACATAAATTATTAATTCAAAAGAATAAATAGAAAAAAAGTGGAAACTTAAATAAATAAATAAATAAATAAATAAATAAATATACAAACTAATAGGTAAATTAAATATTTTTTTCTTCTTTTTTTTAATAAGACAAATAAATAAAAATAAACAGTAAGGTTGAACATATAATAAGTAGCAATTAAATAATTGATTCATTAATATGAATTTAATTCGAGTTCAATTGGCGTACTGAAGGACTGTTAGCAAAACTACAGCGGCTTAAAAAGTTTTCGTTAAGTTTTTTGATTCTAGAACATATAGGTTCAACGCTCGCTTTCCTGTGGATATTTGTAGTGGAATGATGCCAAAGTAAGTTGAGCATCATTTCTAATATTTTGTTTTGACATATTTGTAGTTTTTGAAGGTGACATTTAGCACAAGAACCCCACACCTGACACCCATATAATAGGATTGCTTGAAAGATGATTTTATGAATTATGATTTTTCTTCCCATATCCAGATGTTCTCAATGCCGAGCAAAATGAGTTCACCATCAGTTTAGCGGATCCTTTCGAGAGATTCTTCTTGGAAGAAATGATCCAACGCGCAATGATGAAAACTCCAAAATCGACGATGTCACGCTGGGCAAGCTATGGGAACTGAGAGCCAAGTTCCCAGCGAGAATGGCGGTTTAGGATTGAGTAACACACAATACGGCCGTATATGTGAAATTGTCGGTGCTTACGACTTGGGATTGGGAATTACAATAGGCGCCCATCAAAGTATTGGCTTTAAAGGAATTCTTCTCTTCGGCACCAAGGAACAGAAGTACATGTATCTACCCAAGATTGCTGGTGAGCAATTCAACGCTGCATTTGCACTCACAGAACCTAGTTCAGGATCTGGTGCTGGTTCCATCTGATCGAGAGCTGTTAAAAGTGCTGATGGCGTGCATTTTGTGTTGAATGGTTTGAAAATTTGGGAGGAATCGCCGACATCATGACTGTCTTTGCACAGACCGAACAGATCGACCCCAAAACTGGCAAGAAAAAGGATAAGGTGACAGCGTTCACTATGGAGATAGGATTTAATGGAGTCACTAGCGGTCCACCACAGAAAAAGATGGTCATCAAGTGCTCGAATACGGCCGAGGTCTACTTCAAGGATGTTAAAATTCCGATTGAGAACGTTCTCGATGGGGTGGGCCAATGTTTTAAAGTCGCCATGAACATCCTCAACAACGGACTTTCGGAATGGGAGCCACTCTCTCCGGCACAATGAAACACTGCATCAAGAAGGCCGCCGAACATGCGAATAATCGCTTACAATTCGGCAAGAAAATCAAGGAATTCGGAGGCATCCAAAAGAAACTGACAGGCGATGTCGATATTTTAGTACGCTACCGTATCTATGGCCTACACAATTGCTCGGAATATGGGCTCAGGCAGCCAGGACTACAATTTGGAAGCAGTTATTTCGAAAGTGTTTGGTTCAGAGTCAGCGTGGTTTGTGAGCGATGAAGCGATACAAGTCATAGGTGGCATGGGACACATGGAAGATACCGGACTGGAACGTATTATGCGTGATTTAAGAATTTTCCATACTTAAAGGGCACCAACATTTTGCGATTGCTTGTGGCATTAACTGGCATCCTGTATGCTGGATCTCATCTGAAAGATCTAACGAAGGCTTTCAAGATCCCAACCGAAATTTTGGGTTTGATCTTCAAGGAGTCTTCAAGGAAGGCTGCTCGCTCTGTCGGTTTGGGCGGCTCCGATCTCAGTCCATTTGTTTATCCAGAAATGACGCCATATTCGAAACAAACTGCCGACTGAATTAATTTGTTCGGATAGACTATGGAAGCTTTGCTCATCAAATACGGGAAGAACATTGTCAACGAGCAGTACATTCTCTCACGACTAGCTAATGCTGCAATAGATACCTACGCAAGCGTTGTGACCCAGTCGAGGACTTCAAGGGCTGCCAATATGAATTTACCTACGGCTGAACATGAATTGATGTTGACCAAGGGTTGGGCTTTAAAGGCCTTTGACCGTAGCCAAGACCTCAAGAATCGTGACCAGTTGTAAGTATTATATGTGGTTTTATTCTTGTACATCAGCGACCAGAGGTTGCGTTTTTGAGATCTGTGTTGAGATTGAAGTTGTTTTAGCTTCAGATAAAGTCATTTTTGTCCAATAGAAGAAAGTAGATTATCAAGAAGATTTTAACGTTATTGAAAACTCCGCGGTCTCAACTGATTTACACATTTTTGGTGGGAATAATTTCAATTCGAAAATTTTCTGCGACTGAGACTCAACATGATGAAAAAGCCAGGAAATCTCGAGGAAGATCATGGATTCCCGAGGATCTTTAGATGAAAGAGTTGCATTGCGCTATCTTTCAGTACAGTACAGCTGTCTCTTATATCCCGAAAAGCATTCTGTTGTTATACAAGGAAGGTACCATCAAGTTCTGGTGCCTTGAAAGGTTCTTACCTGCAAACTGTCCATTTAAGCTTTTTCACACAGCTCTGTAGGTGGAAAGATTCTTTTATAGTTTGGGTTTGGTTGCTGAAGCGGTGCCAAGGATTCTTCCTTGAATCAGGTACCATCTCGGCTCCACATAAGGCGAGGAGCGTTGGTGTTCATTCGCATGTCCCAGCCATCTTAAATGCCCAATGCGCAATTTTTTGACCAGGGCGATGCCGCTGTATAGCTCGTAGAGTTCATCGCTGAATCGTCTTCTCCAGAACCCGTCAATGCATACGGGACCAAATATATTGCGAAGAATTTTTCTCACAAAACGACCAAGGATATCTTCATCCACTTTAGAAAAGGTCCATGCTTCGGAATCATACATAGAGCAGGACTGGGATTGCAAGCGTCTTATATAGAGTTTCGTTTGTTGTTCGGGAGAGGGCCTTACTACACAGGTGCCTTCTCAGCCCAATGAAACAGCGGTTGGTAAGCATTATTCTTCTTTTCATTTCTGAAGAGATGTCGTTTTCAGGGGTGATAGCAGTACCGAGGTAGACAAAGTATTGTACTTTACTACCTCAAAGTTATAGCTGTCGGTTGTGATATTCTGACCGATTCGTCGATGTTCGGTGTCCCTTCTTGTTGACAGCATATACTTTATTTTGCCCTCGTTTACCGCTAGAGCCATTTTTGCCGCTTCTGTTCCTATACTCGCAAATGCATCAGGGGCAGCTCGCTGTGTTCTGTATCGTCGGCATATGCAAGCAATCGAATAGTATTTTGAAAGATCGTACCTCGTGTATTGGCTTGTGAGATTTGCATAAATCTTTTAATATGATGTTGAAGAAGTCACATGAGAGCTCGTCGCCTTGCCTTAATTCTTTTTCAACATCAAAGGTCTCGGTTAGGTCGTTACCGACTTTGATGCAGCAGTGAGCTCTTGTCCATTGCATAAGTGGTTTGGCAGGGATGCCAAAACTAGACATAGCTCTGTATAGCTCGTCTCTGTAGATGCTATCATATGTGGCTTTAAAAAAAAGTAAAAAGGTGGTTAGTATCAATTGTGTACTTACCGAGCTTAAAACCACACTGATAGGGTCCAATCAGATCGTTGCAAATAGTATCAGGAGCTCGCACAATACGGCAGACAAAATTTTATATAAAATGTTTAGGAGACTGATACCTCTACAGTTGGCGTAGTTTAGAGGGCCTTCTTTCTTGTGAAGTGGGCAAACGATGTTGAGGTTCCATTCATCAAGCATACATTCATCTGACCAAATCTTGGAAATAAGTTGGTGTATGCTTTCTACCAAGTCGTCTGCTGTTGTTTTAAATAGTTCGACGGGTAGGCCGTCTGGCCCGGCAGCTTTGTTCGACTTTAGTTTAGATATTGCTATCCTCACTTCATTTTGGTCGGATGGACGGAATTTTTGACTCGTCAATATTGAATGGTTCGCTCTACCTGACAGCGGAATTTGAATAGTCTTCGGCGTTTAGCAGTCTGCTGAAATGGTTTATCCATATCGTCAGCATCGACTGTTACTCTACTATAAGGTTTCCTTGTTCTGCTCTACAGGTTTTACCTTTTGGTAAAACTTGCGAACATTATTCCTGGAGTAGCACAACTCACGCAATCGAGAAGCGCGCTTCTCATGCTTTTTCTATTTTCTTCGGAGAAGCCGATGTTCTTCCCTCCTCTTTTGCTCGTCGAGCTCACGAGCCGCTCTCGTCCTTCGTGCAACGCCGCTTTGTAGGCATGTTGCTTTGCTGCATGTGAGTGCCGGCACTCTTCATCAAACCAGTGGTTTCGTAGTGGTGGGCGAGTGAAACCCAGCACGTTAGTTGCGGCATTTCTGATGGCTTCTCGGCATCTAAGCCACTGGTCTTCAACACTTGATGCTGATGCAAAGGACTTCTCGAGAAACAGAGCGATCGGCAAACGCTCTGGGAGCTCGTTGCAATTGCAACCGTTCAACGTTAAATCTCTCTCCTCACAGTATATCCCCGTTGTTTTGCCGCCTGAGATATCCGTAAACGTAGCTTGGCTGCAACTAGGTAGTGGTCCGAGTCTATGTTGGCCGCTCGGAATGTTCGGATATCTAAAATACTTGAGGAATGCCTTACCTCGATCGCAACGTGATCAGTCTGATTGATAGTTTGCTGGTCTTGTATCAGCCATGTTCCCTTGTGAATATTGAGGTGAGGAAACCATCCGCTTGCTATAGTAACGTTACGTCCCGCAGCGAAATCGATTAGCCTAAGTCTGTTTATAGACGTGGTGTCGTGTATGCTATGTCTTCCGATTAAAGTTGCCTAGGACGATTTTAACGTCATAAATCGGACATTGCTCGTAGGTTTTGTCGAAGACCTCATAGAAACTTTGTTTGGTAGCATGACCTTTTCTTCTGTTGGGGCGTGAGCGCATATAAGGCTGATGTTAGAGAATTTACCTTTGATACGGATTGTTATAAGGTGTTCACCCACTTGTCGAAAGCTCAAGACTTCTTGCCTAAATCTGCCGTTTACAAATCCGCATCTAAATAGAGGCTGCTAACGTTCCCTGCAGCAATAACCGCTGTAAATATCCCAGTTTTTCATCTTTCTTTTGCCCGGCCCATCCCACCGCACTTCCTGGATGGCAGTGTATCTGCTTTATAGCAGTCTAGGGCCTCCGCTAATTGTTCGGCTGCACGCAGCCTGTTCAAGATCCGAACATTCCACGTGCAGATCCGAAAGTCGCCGTCCTTTGTTCATTTTGCAGGGCCGTCAACAGTGAATCCGAGGCTATTGGTCACTTCGTAACAATTAATTTTTCGCGTGGTTGGGCAGTTAACCCCACGCACAACCCCAACCTAGAGGGCGAGGCCCTTTTTGGAACCGAAAGAACAAAAGGGGCCCGACCAAATTCAGTAACCCGCTTTGGGGATGTGAGTGCTGCCGTTGACCCTTATTAAGAGTTCATCCGCCACCAACTCTTTTCCAACACTCTGACTTAGTGTTGGGGATCCCTATAGACCTGGTATTCAAGTACGTTGAAGCAGTTCATATAGAGGTGGCACTAGTTCGACCTAACTGGAACTGTGGACGCCACCGTTGATTCCATCCTCAGAATTTGTCCGCTGGAGATAGTACTTCTCCCCCCTCTCTCTCGTTAGCTGCCACCAACGACCTTCCATAGGGGTTGGTTACCTGGTTACCCCATCTCCAGTCGAGGTGCTTGGCACGCAGCAGTCACCACATGAAGGTGAGAAGTAGGAGTTGATGGTGTGAGGCTAGAATAAGAATGCTTGTGTTCTCATAGAATCACATTCACCACCCTTTCGACCACCAATATCTTAATACCTAATGCTAAAAATTAGATTTATATGGGCCTCCCAATCGACAAAGGATCACTTTGGGAGGAGATTTTTTGCCCTCCATTTAACCTAACAAATGACATCCTATGAGTTGAATAACACAAAGATAGATTGAAGAGTAGGAAAAGGTATGAACGTTCCTTCTTTTCTTTGGAAATAGTATCTTGAGACATCCAGATGTTTCCAAACACAGTTAGAAGGTGGATTGAAGAGAAATTTTCATCTCACCTCATGCCTTGGTAACATGGATTTTTTTGAAAAGTTCATCCCAAAGATGTCTCGACTTTATTGCTGGTCATCACGCTGTAAATGAAGACCAAACAGTCAAGAAACCTCTAGCCAATTGATGTTAACTTTATAATTTTAATTCCAATACTCCGAAACACTTTTAAGTTCATTGGAATTTCAATGCTTAACCCCTGCCACCTTCTGAACATAAATGGTTTCACCGACCATCGATTGAAATGTGAATGTCTTTTCAAAATTTATTTAGCAGAGCTGAGGTACAGAAGATCTCATCCCAATATCAATTTCCCTGTCTTCTAATCTGCAGAACTCATAGGTACGGTAGAAAAAAATGTAAACACATCTGTATTCGTATGTGCTTACGGATTTCTTGATTGCATTTTCGATGTGAAATTCATTCTGAGAGATTGAGTTCCCTTCAAAGTAAGTAGAAATCTACACAAATATTGACAATCACAGTTACTCGTATATTCCTACTGCCACTCGTTGTCTTCACTGTAAGCAAAGTAACAATATCCAATCCCTGAAGTTGATAGTTTCACAAAATCGATCTAGTAGTATTGGCAATATTCATACGAGTAGGTAGGTACGAGTGCACTACACCTTGTTTGGCAGAACTTTACCAAAAGAAAACGCGGTACGATGAATAGAAAATTTGGATATGGTTTCGTTTATAAGAGCTGAATTGAAATTTCATCTCAATTCAAAGTTTGCAATGGTAGGTGGCTTCTTATATTTCGAGCAGCTAAGACCGCCAAGCATCTTGTGTTTACTTATCCCGTTTAGAAGAACAATCAAAT
Organism: Volucella zonaria; assembly: GCA_963966105.1. NCBI lineage: Eukaryota > Metazoa > Arthropoda > Insecta > Diptera > Syrphidae > Volucella > Volucella zonaria. The sequence goes on along the minus strand of OZ014534.1, from coordinate 41,399,309 downwards.
CAGTAGATTGCTTTAGAATTATTACTACTTGTATTTGAGAATTTCGATTTCTCTTAAAATATACTCGTATATGAGAGGTTAGAAACCTTATGTATCAGTTATTGCTTCCAAGCCAGTGGTGGTTAAAGGGTTTAATCAACCTGTAAATGCAACCGAGTTGATCTCTTTTTCCACTCACAAGGTATAATTCAGGAATACGGCGGATGCGTTATGTTATATTATGTATTCATAACCTTCTTCTCTACTACAATATATAACCCTAAAATCGGGGGCACGTCCATATCTACAGTTTGAAGTACATCATTTCTGATTCTTCTGTGAGTGAGTACGAATGAGGAGCGATATCTCTAGTAGTTTTTTGTGTTATGATATTTATCCAAATTAATGTTCATCATTCCAATGCTGGTATACTAACTTTCTTACGTGGTGCTACAGTTCGGAGTAAACTTGGACCTCAACTGACAAGCCTCTCCAATTAGTCCGGTCTTTACCTAACTTTCCACGGCTGCGCACTCCAAGTCGGTTGCGAAACGCTTCTACTTGGGCGCTTCACCTAACTTGAGGTCTTCCTCTACTGCGTTGTCCGCCCGCGTTAGATTCAAAGGCTCTGCGGGCGGGAGCGTTAGTGCCCATTCGCTCTTCATATCCCAGTCGTCTCAGTATAAAACCAATAACGTTCAAATCACGACGGAGGTAAAGATACATCCAATCCAGCGTCTCAATAGGGTTTTGGCTCAGTGGGTTGAGGACAAAAATATACATACATAGTTCCGGATAATGTCATACATGCCGCGTCTAAACTGGTATCAGATGTCCTATGGAATAAAAGCAAGGATCTGTGTATACGAGCCTGCCTGGTTTACTTAGAAAAGGCCTTCGACACCGTATGGCTAGAGGGACTTTTCAACAGGCCGACCAGACTGCGCATCAGTAAATCACTTTTATATACTCGTATTCGTCATAACACGAGTATGCTCACCAACCGACAGTGAAAAATTCAATGCGACTTCTGTTGGAACATTTCACATTAAAAAGGAGCTGCAACAAGTTGCCGTTAATTCGGCAATCTTATTCAACATTTACACATACGACTTGATAGCGTACAGAACAGGTCCAAACAAATTAGGCGATTTTACGATGACTGGAAGTTGAAAATCAACTGAAGGCTGAAATCATTCTGTTTAGAACGCGGTTGTGTGGTGCCTCTAGGAACACTAGAAAGAATTGGCGAGAGTGCTCAGTCGTTGGACAACACCGCCAGCTACTTGCTTGTTGAAATGTATTCAGATACCTTGGGATTTGGCTAGACCAATATCTAAATTTTAACATGAATGTAGATGCTGGTCTGGGAAGGGCCAAACGTGCTTTTGTCCTTACAAAGAGACTGTTTTATAGCAGCCAACTCGATGCGATGGCCCTCCTCCGGTTCATGCTTGTATACAGGTGTTCAGTGTGGTTCAACGTGAGAGCAAGCTAAATGGAAAGGTTCGGGTGTTTGGGAGGGCTTGCCTTGCCTTGTCTTCACCTTTACAGAACACCAGAATCGGAGTACATAAAATTCTATCTCAATGAGGTCCTGTTGAATAGGACGAATTTAATAAGAGTGGACATGTTCGCTATTAAGACATTGCAAGAGCAATGACCTCCTACAACAACCTGATATCTGGGGCCTACTACTCCAACCATTTATATCATGAGAGTGTGCGCTGGAAAGGCTGCATCCCCCCTGAAGCGTTCCTCTATTTTGACATGAAACTACTGATCCAAAATAGGTTTGCAGTGCCGCTAATCTTCCACGTAACTCGTGAAGTTGGTGAGGGGCTACTCAACTACAAAAGAGACGTTGGTCGCATACGGCATTATTGAACGTCTCAGGTTTAGTAGGGCGGTTTCAAAACGCGATAAAAATTAGGTTATTTTGCAGCACCAAAATATTTGAGTGAAGAAGACCCGATTCGTTCATCGTTTCCTTCAAGTCCGGGTTAGCCTAGTCAGAAGGTAAAGTTGGGGCATATTTTCCTTGCTATGTTTAGCAAATGGTCGACTTACATAGGGTAGGGTAGTTTTAAGGTATTTAAGGCTAGCTACTTGAAGTTTGCTTACAATTAGGTTAGGTTAGATTGTTTAGTTACGGGCTAAGTAGTTTAAGTTTTGGTATAAGTTGGCATAGGTAGTTAGTTTAAGTACGAGTTTAGTATATTTAAGAAGAATAAAATAAAATGTATTAAAAATGATTGTAAATCAATCCTAGTCATCCCATGCGACAGATGCGCTCTTTTCTGATTAGGCCGATGCCGCTGTACTGCTCGTATATTGCGTCGTTGAATCTTCTCCTCAGAAAACGGAAACGGGTCAGAATATTTTGAAATATTTTTCTCATGCTTCTACGCCATAAAGTAGGGCGGGGATGATCAAAGTCCGACATAGAGTCTTCTTAGTTTTTCGGGATAGGGCCTTACTACTCAATAGCCTTCTAAGCCGAAAGAAACAGCGATTAACAAAACTGATTCTTCGTTTTATTTCTTCTGAAGTGTTGTTGGCAGAATTCATAGCAGAGCTAAGGTTGACAAAGTCCTTTACTACCTCGAAATTATAGCTGTCGATTGTGACGTTGTGTCCAATCCGTGGATATCTCGTCGTGTTGACAGCATGTACTTGGTTTGCCCTCATTTACAGCGAAATCAATTTCGACAGCTTCCGTTTCAATACAAGTGAACTCATCGGTAAGAGCTCACTGAGTTCTCCCAAGTGTTCACTTGTGAGTTCCGCACAATTCTTTCAAGTATGATGGTAAAAAGGTTACATGACAGCGCGTCATCTTGTCAAAACCTTTTCTCATCATCAAATGCGGTCTTGAAATCGATGAAAAGATGCTGCGTATCAATTTGGAGTTTTTGAGTTTTTTCCAGGATATGCCAGAGTGTGATAGAGACCAATAAGGTTGTTGGTAAAGGGTTTCAGGCGTTCACACAATATGGCAGATAAGATCTTGTATCCGATGTTGAGGGGACTCTATATCTCTATAGCTGGCTCAATTGTAGAGGTCCCCTTTTCCGTGGATCGGGCATACGGTGCTGAGATTATTTTTATAAGGTCCACACTGAGAAATGATTTGATTCATGGTCTTCACAAAGTCACTTCCAGCCGCTTTGAATACCTCAGTAAGTAAGCCGTCAGGTCCAGCTAAATTGTTGGATTTTAGCTTAGATATTGCTATCCTTACATCGTTCTGGTCATGTGGGCGAAAATTATGGCTATCATCATCAAGTTGAATGATCTATTCTGCCTAACGGCTTCTTCGCCGTTATACAATCTGCAGAAAAATTTTTCCATATTTTCAGCACCAAATCCAGTACAAGATTTGCTTTTTCATCTCTTGAAGCTTCTGCATGTTGCACACGTTGGTAAAATGTCCGTACTACTCAAGGAAGAGAGGAGTATTTGCGCCCTTTTTTTTTTCTTCTGGAAAGTCGAATTTCTACCCATCTCTTCTGGTCGTAGAGCTCACGAGCAGCTCTCGTCCTACGTTTCAGAGCCACTTTGTAGACTTCTTGTTTAGCGATTGCCGGCATTCTTCATTAAACCATGGATTTCTAGGTGGAGGTCAGGTGAAACCCATCATATCACTTGCAGCGTGTCTGATGGCATGTTGGCAGCGTTGCCACTGTAATACTTCATTGCTGTGGCGCATTCGCACTTTGTCTGCAACAAGGTAGTGGTCTGAGTCAATTTTAGCTGCCCGCAACGTTCGGTCGCCCATAATACTGGACACATGCCTTAGGTCAGATGATCAATTTGATTTGGCGTTTGACTATCCGAAGACGGCCATGTCCTCTTGTGTATATTGAGATAAAGAAACTGTGTGTTTGCTACAGTAATATTTCGTCCTGCCGCAAAGTCAATAAGCCGTTGCCAGACGTGGTGTTGTGTAGGTTATGCTTAGAACCTACCAATTGTCCTACCAAAGATGTCCTTCTTTCCTATCCTGGCGATGTTAACGTCACACTTCGTTATATATCCTGCCGAGGAGCTTGTAGCAACTTCGTTATATATCCTGCCGAACAGCTTGTAGTAACATTCTTTAGTGGGGTCGTCCTTGTCTTCCGTATGGGCATGGGCACGTATTATGTTTTTTTTTTCTTTTTGAAAAAGAACTTAACACTCAAGTGGGTATGACTACAGTTGGAGTGCATGAGCACGTGTTAAGTTTTTAGGAGAGAAACAAAAATTGTAGGGCTCTGTGATTATTTCGCTTCATGGGTGGCAGCCAACGGTTAGGGGGGGGGGGCTAAACTATTAGCGTAAATGAACTTGTTATTGTATTCTAGGCAACCACATATTTTACGTGATTTTAGTTGCCTGAAAAAAAGAACATCTTTCTGCCGCATCTGGTAGTGAACCTCGAACCATCCGATTTGGAAGCCAATACTATATGGCGTTAATATCTCCGTGATAGTAGTCAAGGGCCTTGGCAATTTGTTCGACTGCACGTGGCTTGTTAAGGGTCCGAACTTTCCAAGTGCGGAATCGAAGGCCTTTGTCGTTTAAACGTTTGCTAGGGTCGTCAATAATGAGTCCATTTTTATCCGAGGCCATTAGTTAAGTTCATCAATTATTTTAATATGTGAGCCCTAAGACGGCGTAGGCGGGTTTAATACTACTGGCCGGCCATATCCTTGCCATTTTACCCTGGGTTTACCGGGGACAACTGCGTGTCTTCAATGTCCCTCAATAGTTCTAACATATACGATCTATATGATATCTGTCGGATCTTACCTTTCGATAAATTGCTTTATAAACTCCAATGAACGATCTGTATTGGTTGCATTATGGCTTTTCCCAGCACGCCTGACTCTGGTTTAGAAACACTGATGATCTCCTTCCCTTTGAAATGTACTCGTATAGTTCATCTCTATAAATGCTATCATTTGAGGATTTGAATTCGCTCTACAGGTTGTGGGTATCGATTTGCAACTTCTGGGTTTTTTCCAAGATCAACCCTTATGTGAAAATTCGTTCTAGCGTGGACTTTCCTGGCCTAAGACCACACTGATACAGGGCGGTCAGAATGTTGATGTTGGGATCTTAGGCGTTCACGGAATACGGCAGACAGACTTTTATATGCAATGTTGTCAAATCTTATTATCTTAATTCTTTTTAGGGTCGGACAAACAACGCTGAAGTTCCGAATGTAAGGCATACTTTTGCTGACCCAGATATTGAAGATGAGTTGCTGTATGTTCCATATCCAATCATCATCTGCTGCTTTAAACAGTTTGTTAGTTAAGCCATCGGATCTAGGAACCTTGTAAGACTTGAGCTTGGAAATAGTCGTCCTGATTTCATCTTGGTTGGGTAGACTGAAATGCTGTCTGTCTTCGTCCAGGTTTAATGGTTGACCCTGCCTGATAGTGGTATGTTGTTCGCCATTATACTTTAACAGTCTGCTGAAGTAGTCCTTCCAGATTCTCTTTCCATTCTGTGGTTCTACTATGAGGTTTCCTTCTCCATTCTCCAAATTTCTGTTCGGACCTCTCTAAGGCTCTATCGAGCGCTTTTCATATCCTTTCGTCTTTCTTCTGAGGATCCTAGGTTCTTCCCTTCTTTTCTGGTGATAGAGCTCGGGAGCCCTTCTCGTTTTTTTCTACATGGACGCTATGTACTGTTATTATAAATTTGCCTATTTGCATTCGTCATCGAACCAAGAGTTTCTTTGTTGGGGCGGGTACATCAGAGGCGCCATCCTTGAGTGCTTTCATGCTGGCGGCATCCTGACTTCTCAATAGGTCAGAGAAACTCAATTGGAAAATGCCCTAGCGGCCCCTTGCGATTGCAGCTTTATGCAGTTTTGGATATCGGCATCAGTAACTTGGCTACATCAAGATAATGGTTCGAGCCATTGCTAGCTCCTCGGAACATTTGGTTAGCGGAGTGGGATTCCTTTATGGATATTAAGGTATGGAAACCATGTACCAGCTATAGTTACATTTGTATCCTGCTATAAAAGCGATAACCCTTTGTTCGTTTCCGTAGGTGGAGTCATATTAACAAAGATCCTTCCCTAGCTTTGTATTAAAATGGCGAAAGACGTTTTCCACATTATATTTAGGGCGTTGCTCGTAGGTTTTGTTGAGCAGCTCGTAGAAGTAACCTTGAGTAAAGTCATCATTCTCGTCTTCACCCTTTATACGAGTATGAATAGGGCTCGGGCATTCGCTTATATGCCTGAAGCTCAAGACTTGTTCCTTAAGTCTTCCTCGTATGGCGAATCCGGATCCTAGTTGACGCTGCGACTAGTGTCCTCGTCGCGCCGCCGGTTGTTTGTACATTCTCCTTTGTAAATAACCGGTCATCCAAGAAATGTCATTTTAAATTTCGCGCCATTATTGAGCTGACAACATTCAGCTATCATTGCGATGAATTTTGACAAACAAATACTAGGAGGTTATGAAATATGGAGCGATACATACTCTCACAGCGTGCCGAATTAGTGAGAATTCCGTGCAAAAACGGTGAAAAAATTTCGTGAAGTTTGTACCATTTTTGGTCATCATCAAGCGCCTTTTTGCACAGCTGTATTGAATTTAATCGATCAATTTTAACGTGTCGCACAGGTTAGTGATGTGATGAATCCAACTTGTGTTAGTCTGGCAGGTGTGTCCATTTCGAAGCGATCACAGGAATTGATCGCATCGCATTTCGCATAACGATCTCAAAATGTCCAGTTGACACAAAAATTGACGCCAGCGGACAACGCACAACGCCGTATTTTCGCTAATTGTGTGCTGCATCATGATCTTCATGGTTTTTTACATAAAATTATTCTGAGTGATGAGGCTCATTTCCATTTGTCTGGGTGCGTAACCAAACAAAACGATCACATCTGGATCTCCGAAAACCCAAGAAAAATTGTGGAACAATCTCCCCATACACCACGAGTGACAGTTTGGTACGGTTTTTGGGCTGACATGACGGTGTCATTCGTGCGACCACTTCAGTGAATGAATTGTATTAGTGAACCAAGTTGACTGAGTTTTTTTGTCTGAAATTGATGCTATGAACATGGATGATCGTTTATTTTCAGCAGCATGGATCCATATGCCAAGCAGCTAGTGAAATAATTTCGACATTAGGGGACAAATCTTCTAGACGTGTGATTTCTCGAAATGGAGACTTCAATTGGCCGCCGATATCGTGCGATTTAACACGATTAGACTGTTTCGTTTGGAGCTATGTTATGAGTAAAGATAAAGTCTATGCCAATGCTCCACCAGGCAAAACAGAAAATATCAGAGCTGTTATTTGCGAAATGCAGCCGCAATTATGAGTAAAAGTGATGAAAAAATCATCAAAAGAATGACTATTTGTCGGCAGAACCGAGGCAGACATTTGACAGATATTGTATTCCGTTACTAACCCTAGAGTTTGTACTTTAGATTAAAATGAAAACATAACCACCCTTTATAAAAATGTTGCATTTTCGTATTGATTTAAAATGACACCACTCGTGGATGACAATACCATCTTGATCAAAAATTTTCCGGAATTTATTCAGAAAATTAAAAATATAAGTTTATTCATCTAAATCTATAGTTAGTTAGTTAGTTAGTTGACTTTTATTTTCAATAAATGTTTTACAATGTAACGATTAACCTAAGTCTTTAATGGTTTGGCCTGTGGCCGTCTACCAGGTTGACAAAATAAATACTTAAGTTTTACATTAAAAATCTCCATCTATGATACGCTTTCTATAACAAAGTGCTGCGACTGAGTAATCATATAAGACTTTCCATCCTTTTTCTCCATTTAAAATGCTCATTACTTCATCTTCGTCTAGATCATGTTTTCCGAACATTGATAGTCGAAATTCTTTTAAAATCGGACAAACACCAAGAAAATGTAAGATGTCTTCTCTCTTCTTCATGTTGCAGAGGTCACAAAGTATTGGTAAATCGGGTCTATGGGGAATAAAGTTTAGCTGAACGAGTTCCCCTCTCAGTTTGAAAATAGTACTTATTTTGTCAACTGCGTGACTATCTAGGAAGTATGTTTTTTCATTTAGAAAATGGTTTAGTTTACTGTAATAGTTCCTAAATAGTGACGATTCAGCTTCTTCGACATATTAGTCATATGTATGTCCACCAAAATTCTCCAAAACCAAGTTAAATTTTTCTCTTAAAAGATCCTCAGCTCGTTCACTTGAATAGACAGATTTAATCCGCATTCAGAAGCTGTTTTCTTCCATTCCTCGCAAATGCCTCAGTTTATTCTAATTATGCTTCTTAAAACTACGTTTGGTATTCTGCATTCATTCATTTCTAGTATTTTTAGGATATAGTTAAAGTGCATTTTGAGCGTGTACAAGAGCAAAGGAGGAGTTCCCGTTTCAAGATGTAGCATATAGTTCGGGGTATTTTTTGGTAATCGGAAAATCTTCTTTAAAAAGTAGCGAAGAAATTTTTCCACAGCATCGTAGCCTTTGTAACCCCATACCTGAGCTCCGTAAAGCATTATCGACGATGCGGTTGAGTGGAACAAAGTTTGTTTTGCACTTTGCGATACATATTTATTTTTGAAGCAACGTTCCCAAATCGAACAGATAGCTCTTTTAGCAACAGCTAATTTTTCCTCAAAGTGTGGTTTGAAATTTAAGGAGGACGATATTAGGATACCTAGGTATCTGTATCTGGATACTACCTCAATCTCTTCCCCGCCTAACTTCCACTTTTCCAAATGTGAGAGGCGTCCTCCTGCATTTCTGAATATCATCATTTTTGATTTATCAAGATTTACAGTGAGATTCCAACTTTTACAGAAAGCATTAAGCCTGTTTATCATTAACTGCATACGAGTACCTTGGGTTGTGTCACCCAGAAAGACGATATCATCAGCATACATCAGCGCAGGAATTGATACACCGTTGAATCTTATTCCACCTTTGACGTCATCTGTTATATCATTGATGTATAATATAAAAAGCAGAGCACTTAAAATACAGCCTTGTTTAACACCCATTGAAGTTTCGAACTCTTCAGAAATTAAGTCTCCATCCCATACATATGCAATATTATTCTCATACAAGGCTCTCAGGATTCGAATAATTTTACTTGATACGCCGATTTTGGAAAGCTTGTAAAAGAGTGCTTCACGTGGTATTGAATCGAACGCTGCTCGAAAATCTACAAAGTAGGCGTACAACTTTTTTTTCTTGCTCTTATATGTTTCAGCAATGTTTGTTAAGCAGAATATCTGGTCGATTGTAGAATAACTTTTCCTAAATCCAGCTTGGAATTCTTTAAGGATGTTATGTTCTTGTACCCATTCATACAATCTTTTGTAAATTAATGAAGCAAACAATTTGGCTGAAGTGTTTAAAAATGTGATTCCTCTGTAGTTCTTCGGGTGTAATCGCCTTTTTTGTGTAGGGGAAAAATTATTGCTTTCCTGAATACGTCGGAAATATTAGCAGAGTCGAATATTCGATTAAATTCAATTGTGAGAGAATTCATAAACTCATATGTGCAATTTTTATAGAACTCAAACGGGATAATCTATATTGTCCCCTTCAAAGTAATCCCCATCGACTGCAACACACTTATGCCAGCGCTTAATCCAATCCTCAAAACATTTTTTTGTATTCGGTTTTCGGTGTGTCCATCAGTGCTTCCTGCAATTTTTCCATTACTTCCTCTCGACTGCTGAAACGCGTTCCCCGTAGGGCTTTTTTAACTCAATTGAACAGAAAGAAGTCACAGGAAGCCAAATCAGGTGAATTCGGTGGCTGTCGGATGGTAATTGTTGCATTTTTCGTCAAAATATTGCCAATAATGATGGGACTGTGCGACGGTGTGTTATCATGGTGCAAAATCCACGAGTTTTCTGCCAACAATTCTGGTCTCTTTCGCGGATTGCTTCACGCCAACGTCTCATAATGCCCAAATAATACTCTTTGTTTACTGTTTGGCCTTCTGGCAAAAACTCATGATGCACTACACCGTTGTAATCCATGAAAACCGTGAGCATTACCTTCTTTTTTGACTGAAAACGACGTGTTTTTTTTGGTCTCGGCTCATTTGGCGAACGCCATTCACTTGTCTGGATTGCGTGTCGTACTCATAAGCCCAGTAATGATCCTTTTGATGAATCTGGGATCGGATTCAGCCTCGCAAATCATCTCTTTTGCGACGTCAACACGGTCTCTTTTTTGCATGAAATTGAGGTCTTTTGGCACCAACTTTGCTGCTACACGACGGAAACACAAATCATTAACCAAAATATCTTGGACGGATCCATAGGCAATGTTCAAGTCCTCCGCTATCTCGCTGATGGTTAATTTACGGTTATTGATCAACATTTCTTTTACTTCATCAACGTTTTCGTCGGTTTTCGATGTCGATGGTCTGCCACTGCGATTGACTCACGACCACTTTTGAACCGCTCGTGCCACTGGTAAACGACCGTTGTTTTTAGAGAATCGTTGCCGAAACACTTTTCCAACATTTCCAACGTTCGCGCACAATTAAATCCGTTTTTTACGCAAAATTTAATACAAGTTCGTTGTTGCAAATTTAAATCCATTTCTAAAATTGTAAAAAATCGTCAACACACACAGAGATAGATGTACTCTTGCCTACGTAACTTTTGCAAATGTCAAGCTATGATGCTAAAATTTAAAATAAAAATAAAAATAAACAGAATTCAAATCGGAATAATGGGAACTTTTTGATCAAGGTGGTATATCATACAATAGTTTCCATCCCTTTTTGTCTATCCGATCGCACTTTTGGCGATTAGTCTGCTTTGTAGCAGTCGAGGAACTCCACTAGTTATTCGCTTGCATCTGATATGTTATGGACTTGAACATTCTAAGTGCAGATCCGAAGATCGTTGTCCTTTAATCTTTCGCCAGGGTCGTCAACAGCCCATAAGCTGGCATGTCACATTTTTATTTCTTCCGTATGGAGTTACGAGGCTTACGACGGCCTACGTCACGCACTTGAAATCTTTGGCCTGCATGCGTAAGCAGTATTACCAGGTACCACAAGTGGGTGGTAAGTTAAGCATTGTGCTACGAACTTGGTTGCTTCGCTGCTGCCGAAATCCAGGTTATTGGAGAGTCAGCAATCTCCCGAGCAATCGCCGAGCATTGCACCTTTGAGATGGCTAGAACTTGCAAACTGTATGAATATCATCACTTCGACTTGAAGACCTACTAATTCCATTGGTTTTTAAGTACCTTCCCTGAGAAACCTACTTCTGCTACGTGAATATGTTGTATGACAAAAATCGTCTTAGACTAGGACTTTCCTATTGTTAGGTTCTCGTTGGCAATCATTGACTTCTTCCATCTATCTTTTAACTTTTTACCATCCTATTACCGAATAAAGGCATTAGCATTATTTTCTGATTATTCGCTTGTTAGTTGTTCCAAGTACAAGTACCTAATACCCCCAGGTGTTTATTTAAATAACCAGAGCCCCATTCATATGTATATGAATGTGCAAAGAGTTCTGCCTTGGAAATTGTAAGAAATTAATATAATGTACGTACTCGTAAGGACTTTGCTAGTTCTTGAATACAAACAAACACAAGCCTTCTACATTCAATTACACAAGGATGTAAGGTTCTTTTGCTAAATTATGTATATACCAAGAAATTGTTTGAATGTAAATGTTTGACACGAGTTAATTAAAATTAGAAACATACAACCTGTACAGTACCGTCCGTCTGTTTCTCAATTACCCTCAAGACTGTCCATAACGCACTTTTAAATACCTTTGAAATCCTTTCCATTGTTCCCATATACGAATGTATGGTTTGAATGTGCACACACGAGGAGAAATAATTCTTAGCCGTCCTTGTTTCATAATGGAAAATGTATTCTACATGTAGCCATAAATCAAGTGCAAAAAGGAATCGACTCTGAGCTGAATGACTCTATGCGAAGGACCTGCATTATGAGTACGTACATACGAGTATATTCATGAATTAATATATGTAGGAAAAGAACCAAATACAAATACAAAAGGTTCCAAGGATAAGGAGTAAGTACCTGTAAGTATTGGAAGAAGTAACAATTTTGCAACAAGAAACCAAAGTATGATACTTGGATCCTTTATATACATCATTATCTCGCCCACTAGAAGTGTAACCCGACCACGACAACGACGCTATAGACCCATTATATTATCGTATCTACATACGTGCGAGCCCCGTGACTATGATCACATTTACAAACTTTGTGGTGTTTATTAATAAAAATTCGTCCTGGGACCCGTACGAATATGTTGTGCTCAAGCTTCACATTACTAAGGAATACCATGTATGTATGTATATATTCGTACGTGGTGAGAAGAGGTCCTTGGAGAACTTCTGGGTTTTTTTTTTTAATTAGAAGGAAGCACAGTTTATTCTGGCCTCACTCCCTCATTCACTCACTGTTTACTAATGGCGAGAGAAAGTCCTTAAAATGTAAGAAATAATTTTCACACTTTTAAATTACCAAACAACCGATGAAATTTGTTTTAATGATACCGTTGTATACTTGTTGAAAATAATTAATTTTTTCCCCATTTTGTTTCTGTCAATATAATTGCTTGTTTACTCTTAGCCGAGGGTTGACTAACATGAGTGAAAACTGAATAAGGGTGTGTCCTTGAAATTAATTTTTTGTTTTTACGTTTACGAAAGGATTTTTTTCTCAAGTTGATTAGATACATACATATGTATATACGTATACATATTCGGAAGATCTTAACATGAGATGTTTTGACGTACATATCAGCAACTACGGATACCTAAATACCAGTATGTACATATTGGGCTATGAATTATGCTTTTATACTCGTATGCAGAAAGTCAGTAGTGACCTTCCGGGCAAAAGAATTTATTATTCCGGCACATCTCAGAATAGTATTGTCACCAAATACTGATTCTTCGAAAGTGTAATAGAGCCTCTTCTACAACGGCTACGAGATTCGCCGTGGATACTCGCTCTCGAAATTAACAAAATCCAAATTTTGGCACTATGTAAATTATTTGTGACTTGCACTACATCCTAGGTCTACACATGACCTTGCTGCTCCATCTTGATAGCATTTGTCATCATCTTTTCACTTTACCATTCAACTTCTTATGGGAATGGTTAAAATTGTTCTTGGAATGAAGTCAGAGGGAAAGCCATATGTGCTCACTAACTAAGACGGCGCTACAGTCCGAGGTCGACCTGGGCTCCATTCAATAAATCTCACTACTCAGCGCAGTGTTTTACTAACTTCTGAGATGGTTGAGGTCATATTCCACTTGGGCGAGCTGCACTGTGTCTGTTCTCTTCGTGTAAATCGAAGACTCCTCAGGCAGCAATCCCAAGCAAATAGTGCAATTTGTTCATTTGTGTTTATTTGTTCATTTATTTATTCATTGAAAGCTTAAGTATTAATAAAATAAAACGTTAGTGAGAGATTCTCTGGAAATAAGACTGTAACCCATTCCGAAACTGAGCAATGGTACCTGACCTTCTTAAATGCCGTGGAAGAGAGCTCCAAAGACGGGTTACGTTGATGAAGAACTGGCGGCCCGAAGTAATACGGCGGATGGACAAGCTGTTAGGATCTATTAGATAAACCAAAACGTAGTCTATTAAATAAATAGCTGGGTTGATGTGTCTTCTGAATTACATTGAATAACAATATGAGTGATGTAAAACGTAAAAGGTGGTCGAAGGAGATGTTATAGATTTGTCGGGAGAAGTTGCAGAAAATTTCACAGCCATATGTGAGGGTTGGAACCACTAGTGTCTTTGCGAGTAACAAACGTGTGTTCAGAGGCGTATTGTATTGAGACACCCATAACAGCGCAGTATACCATAAACTTTGCCTACCGCAGCATTAATATGTGTATCCCAAGATATTGTTCTGTTAAATAGCATTCCTAGATTTTTTGCCGTTCCAACGTATTATACAGTCGAGCCGTTTAGATGAATTTTAGGAAAATATGATAGATCGACGGGCCTCCTACTAATCACTAAACATTTAGATTTGTTAGGATTAAGAAATAGTATGTTCCTCTCCGTCCATACTGAGATCGTGTACAGATCTGCGTTGAGACTCTACTTTCGCAGTCCTCAATCAACCCAAGAGGGCAGCTCTTAAACATCATCGGCATACATATGTATAGAGGATGAACTGACAATGGAACGGAGCTCGTTGACATATAAAAAAAAGAGAAGAGGTCTTAGTATGCAACCCTGTGGACCCCCTCTAGTTGTTGGAAGAAATTCAGATATCATATGACCAATCGAAACAGCTTGTTTTCTAAGCCGAAGGTAGGAAGACACTAATCGAGTGGCCGATGTAGAAAATTGGAAACCGTATGCTAGTTTGTTACACAAATTGTCGTGATCCACGGTGTCGAATGCTTTTGAGAAATCTAGAAGAACTAAAAAAGTTGCTTGATCATTATCTTTCGCCTTCCTTATATCTTCTAGAACATTGATAACTGCGCTTGTACAACTGTGGTATTGGCGGAAACCGGATTGAATTGTAGATAAAAGATTGCATGAACGGATATGGGCATTTATTAGCTTTTGCATGATTCGTTCAAACACTTTAGATAAATATGGTAGAATGGAAATATGTCTATATTCATGGCTATTAGCGCTCTTTTGAATCAGTAGGACTTTCGCCAGCTTCCATTGAGTAGGAAAAACACTAGTTGTTAAGAATGTATTGAAAATGTGTGCAAGAGAGGGTAATATAACTGGTAGAATGGCCTTAGCAAAAACTGGGTGTATTCCATCTATACCGACCGCAGTCGATTTTATAGATAAAACGCTTGCAACCACGTCTGCGTTATCAACCCCGTAGAACTCAAACATCCGTTCATTTGGGATCTGCGGACCATTTTGGGATTCGGAAGTGCTTTGAGAGACTTGATTCAGAACTGGAAAAGGAAGCGTTACAAAGGTGTGATTGAGTGCGTTTACATCGATATTAGTGTCAAGACCTGTGTTACACTTTCCAATTCCAATATCTCATAGATTTTTCCAAAGTTGTCGACTTTTCATAGCTGGGTTGTATTTATAACCATACATTTGCTTTTTTACAGCACGAATTTTAAAAACCACCTGATTGCGTAGTGTACGGTAAAGACAACGTTTCCGCACGTTGTAGGCACGGTTACGTAGTAACATGAGCATACTAACTGCGTTTGAAAACCAGGACATTGGTCATGCTCATTCACTTTGACTTGAAATGAAACATGATTATTAAAAAGTGTGTTAATATTCCGAGTTAGGAACACAACTTGATCACAAGGGCAGGACATATATATAACACGCTCCCATTCGTCATTTCGTGCGCTGTGCTCCAAACTTAGGTAGTTAATGTGGTCAAAATCTCAATATCCATAAGTTGCTACAAACAGAATCATTAAAAAATCGAAGGTTAGATATAATAAATCGTGTCTAGAGAAGGCAGGTGCTGACAGCTGGTCATATAATAATATAAATTTGGTATCACTAACAAAGAAAACGTCTAATAGTGTACTAGATTCAGAAGAAAAATGAGTGGGGCCTTCATATTGACCGGGAACAAATTAAGTGCCGTCATCCCCAGGACATGAGAACTCTCTGCTAAAAGGTAACTATTTAGATCACCACTTGTTGGGGTAACATACGGAGATTGTTTCGAGAAATTCAAACAATGGCGCGATGTCAATAGGATTATTAGACCTATAAACGGACCCTAACAGCATGCTGCCTGTTCCCGATTTAAGTTCAACAAAAGCATAGTCAATCTGACTGCCGACTCCTGACTTACACTTTAGTTTAGCCCATACAGCTATGTTGCTGTAGAGGCCATAGGATGCGCTATTATATGTTATCATCTAAAGCCCGTCATGTAAATAGGACCAAAAATCGTTTGAAAAAGTTTCAAAACGGTCAATGATATTTTCATGTGACTTTGATAACACCCTTGCTCATAGGCCATAGAGCAGGATTGAAATTTGTATAGTTTTATACAGTATCCTTGGTGTTACGTGACAAGGCCCTATTATTTAATTGCCTTCCCTAGAACAAAGGAAGAGCGATTGAGAAATGGAGCTTATCGTTTGATTTTGATGAAATGGAATTGTCAGCGTTTATAGCCAAGGTGAGCCAAACTCCCTAACTATCTTACAGTTTAAGTTGTCTGCTGTAACAATCTATGAGATTCGTCGATGATGTTTTGGTTACTTGGTGATGCCCTCATTCACGGCTAAACTCGTTTTTGCCGCTTCTGCTTCAATACTTGCTCTGCTCATCGTGTTCTCCGAATATCATTGCTTCTCACAGTTTCTCAACTATGATTTTAAAGTCACATGGCAACACATCTCATTACCTAAACCCCATTTTTACATCAACGATCCCCGTGATATTGCTTCCGACCTTAGAGGTCACGAGCAACCTTAAAACGTTCACATTTACGTAGGTAAATTAGGGAAGGAAAAGAGATGCCGAAATGTACGTTGGTTTTGAATGTTTACAGAATATAATGACTTAGAAATTATTAGCTCAGAGAGATATTTCATAAGCGAGTTGTAGGGCTTAGGAAAGAATCACAACAGTTTAGAGTATGCCCAAAAGTAGGCATGAGGGTACACTGATGAGCGTTTATAGCGAGATGGGTGACATTTTGAATGAGTTCGAATACTGATGTCAGATAAAGTGATAGAACAAGTTAAAGCATTCGATATTATGTCGGTGCGGGAAAGTGTAAATTGGTTGGGCAATATTGGCATCACCTATGAATCTAATCGCTTGAATCCTTGAATCCTATTTAGCAAGTGCAGAGAGATCATAGGAGCACCTAATCATTTGCGGGCATCGTTCTCAATTTTTTGGCAAGTACGAGTAGTCTTTTATATGGTATATTGAGGTCACACTACAAGTAGTGAAATGCTTTTCACATCGCTTGAGGAGACTGAAGTATTTCGGCGCATTTGCTCAAATTTCCTTTTAACGGCAGCAGCATAAAATTTCACTCCGTGCGTCGTGGTTTCTCCATTTGTTGTGCCTTAATATCGGAATTTAATGAGCTCAACATGCGCTACCGCTCCAGTTCGGCGGCCGCAGAACGGGAACTTAAGTACAGAAATTAATACGAAAAGCAGAGAAGCCATCAGCAAAAACGGACCATTAGCGCAAATTTAAAAAAAAATGTAGGAAACTGAGCGAAGCCTTGGGGTACACCAGTGTTTGTGATAACAGACTTAAAACCGTCTTAAACAACTTTCAAGAGTGTGGACAGAAGAGACGTAATTGGAATGGGTCTACATATAGGAGGCGAGGGTAAAAGATTCGCCTTTCTCATGGGATGGAAGAATTTTGTTGTCCATCTACTCGGAAAGAGTCATAGTATTCATGGAACTGATTATACAGTTGTTCTGACAGCGTAGAAGAACATATTTTGGGAGTAAGGTTAGGTATGCGTACCATGACGCCCAGAGCATTCGGGCTTATTAATGTCTTTAAGTACTCTTGCTAATTCATGTTAGAAAGGCGATTCGTCCGATTGAATGTTTAAGACATGACACAATCTAGAAGCATTGAGCATTGTGAAATGTGCTGCAAGCAGATTGACTTTGCACACGGCTGACTCTTGGAATGTTCCTATAAACGAGCGTTGATATGGAGGATGAGACACAGTTTAATTTCCTTTATGTAGTACTTTGTGTTTCAGTTTTTAATTGTTTTGAAACTTCGTATGTTTAATTAAGGCGTTGCAGTCAGTCCTAGAACCTTTGAACTTTTTCGGTTTTCCTCTGTCGGATTTTATCACACGCGCGCGGTGTTTTTATTTATTGCGCGTTGCAGTATTTTTCTTTTTAGCTCCAGTTAAGCGACATGAATGACATGGTTGTGCAGAGCTCGTTTTTATAGATGCTGTCATTTGCTGTCTTGAATATTCTGCGAATATTTGCACGATTATGGACTTAAACGGCCGAAAGCCCTACTGATAGATAGCCAGTCAGATCGCTACCAAACTAATGATTACAGCCGTTGAAACAATACGAGAAATAAGGTTTTGCACGCGGTATTAAGACAACAGATGCCTCTAGAGTCACAGTTCAAAATGTTCCCTTTCGTGTTGATCGGCCCAACGATGCTAATGATCTATTCATTTCGTTCAATCAAATCGTAGAAATGAGATCTTTGAGCAACTTAAAATGTGTGACTTTCCATTCAGTCCTTATCAGTGAATTTAAATTTAACTCAAGTATCTTTAGGGTTTGCTACAACGTGTTCGTACCCATCACGGCTGAAGGTTCGTTGGGCACGGCAACAGCGCGTATTCTTATATCTGACGTGGTAGCTGAGCCGTTTCCGCCTTAATAGTAAATGGGGTAGCCAGCATATGAGATAAAGATTCTATTGTTATTGGCACTGGTGCCTAAAAAGCAATATTTGCTTTTTTCATCTAGTTTTCCAACATGCCACTATTTGGCCGTAGGTAATTTAGCGAGTGACGGCTGGTATTTGACTGTAGAATGGTGGTGGTTTAATCTCCATCTTTTGCTGAGAAGCCAGCTCTGGTCTTCTTATGTATTGGAGCTAAAGACAACTCCGATAATAGGCGATGTATCCAGTGTTCTCAGAAAAAGCATACGAAAGGTGAATTCTGCCAGTCTCGCAATGCCTATCCAAAGCTTGAAGTTGTGGTTCTTTCGGCACTTAACGCATCAGGCTTGCATTTCGCAATTCAACGCGGCATTCCCGAAATTTTGAAAATAAACTCATTCTAAAACGGCTGTACCCTTACGACAGTAAATTCGTAGCTCTATTTCTTTTTGAGCAGAGCAAGTAGCTCTGTTCCATCCATAGACGTTGTATGCATCTCCAAATTGTAATGCTTAATAACAAGTGATTGCAGATACCCGACTAACATAAAGTGGGTTGCCCTATGAAATATGGTTCATTATGTTTTGAACACGATTTCAGGCATATTGCTTCCTCGGTTGTCACTGGTCACTGATGATGTCACCAGCGCGAAGACCATACCAAACAGTGCACTTTTCTAGATGTAATTGAGTCTCAGGAGCCTTTTCTAGATTTGTTTCATTCCAGAAATAGTAATAGTGGGCCAAAAGTGAGCCTCGTCACTAATGACAATTTTTCGATAAAAATAAGGGTCGACTTCAAGTTTCATAAGAGGCCGATACGCGAACTCCTGTCACCAGCAATGGTTCTGTACTGCACCATCTGGATCCTCTACAGGTATAGCCCGTGATGTTTGCCACATAGTGGACGAAGAAAAATGAATCATGTAATACTCTATACGTTCCGCGAATTGAAGGCCGATTCTCAAAATAAGTTTATAGGAGACTGAAGTGTTCTTCAGGTGGAAGTCTATTTATGACGATTTGTCAAATAATACTGAACATAAATGTCAAAGAACTGCCAGAAATAACACCTCAGTTCGTAGTCCCTATTGGAAGATCTATCAGTAAAAAAATATATCTCTAATAGAAAAGCATTATTTTCTGGCACTCACTTAACAAATTTGGTTTCCAACAAAAGTATGACTTTTATCCTCAAAAGTTAAACATATAACAAAGGAAAGCTGTTACTTTGGATACACAGTCTTGGTAATATTATCACTTTTCAGCCATCATTACCAATTCAATGCTTACCAAAACCATACTCATGTAAGCTTCTTGACTCTAGAACTTTTGCTTCACAAACAAATTAAATTTCTACTCGAATGCCGAAGCTATCATCGCACAAAAGTAAATTCGATTCAAGGAACTCCTTAATTTCGGCGAGTGCCCTAACGAATTCCTTTCCGACACCAGGAAAGTAAACAAACCAAATCACTCTTGGGTTCAGACACGGTCAGTGACCATGAAAATTAGCAAATCGCGTGTTAAATGTAAATCAAATTCTAGAGTTAGAAGGTCTATGTGTTGGTACGTATCCAGTAAAGAGAAAAGTTATTTCTACCAAAAGAACCGACATCACTCCATTCGTAATGAGTATGTGTTTTCAATGAGTTATTGCAAGGAGGTTTAGACTTAGCTCTTAACTTCGCAGACACGCTTAATGGTGCAGGTCACGTGGTTTGTTTTTTTTTTAAAAAACTATGATTGATTTTTCGTATCGTAATTCAGGGCTATGAACTGAATGTCAAAGTTTGAAGGTTAAAAGCCTTCATTCTTTATTCTTGGTTTGAACTCCCACTTTGCGGAAATGATCATACAATTCTCAGTAGTCGCGCCAATAATCGAAATGAATCTAAGATTTGCTTTTGATCTGAGTAAGGTCTCCACCTTTGAACGACCCCTTTGGAGTGTCGTCACCACACACTAATAATATGGGTTGTTTCTCAACAGCTCATATCATGCCAAGATCTACTTTAGATACACCTGTGAATCAATCGCTTCTTGATGCTCATATCATTGATTGCACTTCCATTTGAAAAGAAGTAGTTTTTAATTCAATATGCACTGGAGTTTCGTTGAGCTAGTACGCTGACTGTCATTCTGGGGTGACTGATGACGATGACCTTAGACTTCCATACTCGTTGTGCAAACTTGCAAGGTACTATGTATATTGTCAGAAATCGACGAGGAGGGCGAAGTATCTGCATCTGTAGAGATAGTAAAGTTCGAGAATATATAGTAAATCTTTCTAAAATGCAGTTGGAATGGTAAATTATGATAACTGAGTCTTGTCTGGGTTCCAAGTCAAAATGCGGTGAAGTCGAATTTAACATCAATAATGTGGGCATCCCAACTTCCCTCCCCCTGGTCTTACTGTTGCTTGCACTCGGTTACTGCCGTTGCTGTATTACATTGTCATACAGGGCGTGCAGTGACTTCGTGTATGTAACAACCGATGGATAGGCGGCTGTGGGTATGAACTTTGTTGGTGTGCTGTTACCTATTGTTGAAAGGGCATAACACCTACAACAATTTGATTCGGAAAACCAACTCTGAATTTGTACTTTACAGCTGCCTTAGTAACGTCGGTGTTTGTGTTTTATGTGTTTGTATTTCTTTATAATGACTCGGGAATTTAGAGTGGATGTTGCCAAAATACGCGGGATAAAAAGTAATCACTTTTCTGCATACGCCCATGTCTGTAAATATAGACCTGCTGTTTTGGCACTTTGTGAAACATAGGTAAATCCCCGCCTACACCTCCCAGATCATTCTGAACTGAAGCTACCTGGCTACTAACTAGTGCCATTATTCTTCTCTCACCGCCATTTACGTGCGCAGTGATGTAGCTTACCAAACTCCACCACAATATGGTCCCTGTTCCAATCCGGAATTCAATTTCATGTAGTTAGTATTCCATCTCCGTAAGCAAATTATCCACTACTGCTTTATTTACAGAAGCCCCAAACTGGACAGCTATTTGACTTTTAACGAGTTTGATGCGCTGTCTATCATCATTCAAAGAATTGTATCACTGTATCCTCATACTGAAATCGTTATTGCTGGCGGTTTCAATATATACAATTCTATATAATTAACGCAGCTTGTAATTGAGCTCACGCGAATACTAGACTTTGATAGTCACACCGCCAACACACTGGACTTGCTTTTAACCTCTCACCCTGATAAGTACACTGTTGATGTGCTTTCCTCTCAAGGCTCGTCGGACCATTGTGTTATATCAGCTAGATTCTAGTACACGTACCACACAGTTAGAGAAAAGATTCCTAAAAGAACCGTATGGCAATACGGGAAAGCCAATTGGAGCGGACTTAACAACTTCTTTAGGAATTTTAACTGGTCGTTATGTTTCCTCGATAACGACGTGGATGCAGCTGCTGACATGATCACAGAAACTATTCGCTTAGATGCTTTATCCCTCATCGGATGAAGAGTATCAGACCAAACGAAAAGGCATGGTACGACTCGAGCTTTAAAGAGGCTGTCAGGGTTATAGAAGTGTTTTTTCGGTCATTCAAGACCAATCCAACAGAGGAAAACCGGAAAAAGTTTAAACGAGCCAGGAATGACTGTAACGTCTTTCTCAAGCGCGTGAAATTTCAATACGGCCAAAAGTTGAGGCAAAAAATACTACAATGTCCGAAAGGCAGTTCAAATTTTTGATCATTCGTCAAAAACATTAGAAACTCTGATTCGTCCTCCATCCCAACACTCCTTTATAATGACATTCCAGCTGTCAGCTCTTTGGGTAAAGCCAATTTGCTTGCTGCACACTTTGCGGCCAGTTTAATACTATCAGATTGGGCTTTGTCTCCACCTACACTTGAGTGCGTCGAGTTTTCAATGGGACAAATCCATTTTCGCACTCATGTAGTAGCAAGAGTTCTTAAAGGTTTTAACATTCACAAATCCGCTGCTCCAGATGGTATATCTCTCCTCCTTCTGTAGAGGTGTTCTTCCACGCTGGCAAAACCACTACGTAAGCTTTTTTATCAATCCTACTCTTTAAGACTCTTTCCGAGAAGATGGAAAACAGTTTTTTCCCAGCCCGTCCCAAAAAAAGGCGAATCTTCCTACAGACGAATCTCCTCCTACAGACAGACAATGTGATAGAAATGCTGATAAAACGTCAATTCATGTAATATCTCGAAACACGAAAACTTTTTAATGACCGGCAATATGGTTTTCGTAGCAACAGGTCCACTGGTGATCTGATGGCATGCCTCTCCGAAAATTGGAGCCAAGGCATACATCAATCTGGCGAAAGCAAGAAAGTTGCACTTTATATTTCTAAGGCATTTGACAGAGTTTAGCATCAGGCTCTTTTGTTGAAAATGTGTGCTTTTGGGTTCGATGACTCTCTTCTTCAATGGATTAGAAATTACCTTTTGAAACGTTCAATTCAAGTTGTCTTGGATGGTTTCAAGTCTGATATTCACAAAATAAATGCTGGTGTGCCCTAGGGCTCCGTTCTGTCTCCGACGCTCGTTTTAATTTCCATCAACGATCTCTTATCTGCTACTTCTAATCCAACATATTCCTTTTCTGACCACAGTACTCTCTTTCTTTTCGTTCCTGGACTCACGTCCCTGCTCTTCGGCAGAGTATGTCAATCTCATTAAATTCTGATATTAATTATGGTAATTGGGAAACCACTAAAAGAGTAGAATTTAATGCTTCCAAAACACAATGCTGTCTGCTGTCGTTAAAGCGAAATTTAAACACCCAGCCATTATCTATGAATGGCAATTGCGTCATCGAAAAAGATAAACTTTCCATTCTCTGTATGTATGTCAAGGACAACTTACGTTGGAATGACCACATATTCGGTGTCGCCAAAAATGCTGCGAAATGTCTAGATTTTCTCAAGCGATGTAAAAAATACTTCACCCCCTCTGATTTGGCCACAATATATATATAAGGCGTTTGTCTGACCGAAATCGGAGTACAATGCCCACATCTGGTAGGGTGCGCCCAAAACATCTCTGCACCTGCTAAATAGGATTCAAAACCGTGCGATAAAACTCATACATAGGTGATACTAATATCACACCCTCGAACACCGACGTAATTACTCGTGTCTTACTCTGTTTTATCGCTATTTCCACCATCAATGCCCCATAGAAATCGCCAGTAGCATTCCGCCCCTTCAAACTTTTAACCGTAACACCCGTTTCGTTATGAATGCTCATCAGTATAACCTCAAGCCCACTTTCGGACGTACTCTAAAATATCGTAATTCGTTCCTAAGACGTACAACTCGCTTATGAAATGCCCTGCTTAGCTCTTTATTTCCTAGTCATTATAGCCTTTAAAACCAACGTTCTCCGGTACCTCTCTTCCTATCCTCCCTGATTTTCCTTCGCCCGCGCTGTGTGCAAGCATTTTACATAAAAAAAAAGAGCTCTGAAATGCGTTAGAAACACCCTCGACCTGGTCGTTAAGTCTCCAACTCGAAAGTTCGCTTATTCCAACGTCTTCAGCTGCCTCAGTCTTGCAGACTTTAACATTTCCTTGATCATCGTAGCAGCCTCACCGGTGGTTGAGTCTATCTCGTGTTTGTGCTTGTTTACGGTGCTCACACTAATGTCATTTGTGAATCCGAGCACTCCTAGGTCAGAACTCTGTCATACGAGTACAGTGTGTCCAAAGGAGAAATTTGAGCAGCGACTCTTGCGGGACTCCTGTGGAAAGCCTGTTGTACATAGCAGCATTGTCAGTATGATATTTTACCCTCCTGTTACTGAAGTAGTCTGTGCCTATCTTCAGTCACAGTAGTGTGGTGTACACATTCTTATTCAGATACTTGTGAAGATGCGAATGTACACAGCCGGAGTCAGTGTAGTCTAGGTACTTAGGTTTAAATGTCGCTTTTCATTCGATTCACCTGCTAACATCACAAGAAAAGTAAAGAATAGTGAAATGCCCTATTGTATTCCGCTTTCTGCATAAAAGGAATCCGAAAAAAACAAATATACCCGCCTGTTTCCGCTTTCCATTAATAGCAACTTGACAATTCATCATTCATTCTTATTCTCTGTGAAATGCTCGTTATCCTATTCGGCACCTACGAGTATGATCAGCCTCCATACCTCTGCTGATGAGCTTGGCGCTGGTTCCAAAAATCCTGCAAAGATTCCTTCAAGGACAGTCTCTTTCCTCTTCTTTAGTACTTTAATCGCATTTTCAATATCTGTATTGGAAAGGAGACCAATGCGTATCTGGGTTTTCTAATTCAGGATTGTTCCTCTGCTATTCGAATGATTAAATGGCATGTGAAATGTTCTCTGTATCTCCTGAGTTGATCCTCATTCGATATCAGCAAGTAACAATCGAAGATTTTGAAGGGATGATGTAGAAATAGTTCTTCTCTCGCACCGATTTGCTCCATTTACGTTTTGTATAGCTAAGATATTTATTAAACATTTATAATGTTTAACACTTCCTTTCTGATATAAAGCTGCACTTCAAAAAATCTAAACTCTCCCCTATCCGTCAACTAGTGGTCAATTTGCATTGCAGATATCGAAAAATCATTAACCCTCGTCATTTGGATCACCGAGGCTGTGCACACCCATTACGTGCTCGAGCGCAGAGTCACCGAACGGTTTATTGGTACTGGTAGAGGCACGGTTTATGTGTATATCCCTCTCTGTATTGGAAAGCGGTTATACATCTAGGGCTACTCATTCTTCAGAGCTCGAGACACTTTTTCGATTCCTAAGGCTGGAATTGGAGCAGAATTATTTTATTATCGGCGGAGATTTCAACGTCAAAGATAGAGATTGGGGAAATAATACACCAAATACTAGAGGGAACCTACTATTCAATTGGTGGGGTCAGCATAGTTTTATGTACCGACTCGGCCTTAAGGTGACGGATAGTTCGTCGTTTCCTAAATACGGGTCCTATTTCGGTCTCCTGCTGTTCGACACTCGAATAGAACTAATAGGCATTAATCAACATACCATAAACTGTCTACGCACTTTCGTGTATGACAGTGATCATTGCGGTCTCAGCACCGAAATAACTGTTCCCAACGAAACTGCGGATTTGGTTGAGTTTGTTGAAAGGCGTTCTTACAACTACAGAAGGGTGCGTTGGACACACTTGGCTGACAAGAGCACTCTCCTTGAATTCGCTCTACCCACCGTCCAACAGAATCCTGTCAAAAAAGGAGATTGACAGATATCAAAGACTAATGGACGAGACAAAAAAAAGAACTAAGACGATACCTCGGTACCAACACACTGACAACGAGGACTTATTCCGCAACGCAACTATTGACGCACTGCACCGACGTAAAAGTAGACAGCTGTCAAGACTAAAAACTTTCTACACACAGTTTACTGACAGACATAATCCGGAGATCATGACACTGCTGTCGTAGATTAAAAACCTCCAGACATTAATAAAGGAAAGTTACAGAAATTCTATAAGTTTGTATTGGAACAGTAAAATTCGGGGTTCGCGCAAATAAATAAAATATTTCGGAGAAAAGACCAAAACGACCTTTCGTGTCTTAAAATCGCCCGAACGACGGACAACGAGCACATACTTTTAGCAGCAGGTATCGATCCAAATGAGGCCGTTGATGATGACAACTACTTTGTGATCGAGGATCCGCAAGAGAAGGTAGGGCCTATAGGAGCGACTTTTCGGGAAGTGTACAAGGCGAATGTTTTCATTGGCCCGAACCACAACCTGGAAAATCGAGTCTTTGTGCTTTCCACTTTCGAAATAATATAATGAACTAGCGATTCGAGAGCTCGGGTTTCACCCAGCTCAGTGACGAGAATATGGTAAATAATGTCATCGCCGACGATAGGGTTCTACCCCCGTTCATTTTGAATGAAGAGCTCCAAACGATTTTCGAATCACGTAGAATTAGAAAACCAGTGGGAACCGATGAAATACCTAATATTGTGCTTCGTCATCTCCCACTACAAGAGGTGGACATTTATACCACCCTGTTTTATAACGCCCATTATCCAGCGCATCGGAAAACTGCGGTGGTACATCCCATCCCCGAAAGGTATAAGTACACATCCAATCCGGCGAATCTCCGGTCGATCAGTCTTCTTCCAAATGTCAGTAAGGTGTGTAAGAACAAACATATAATTCCGGATAATCAATTCGGTTTCAAAGCGTGGCATTATGCCGCACCTAAACAGGTTTCTAATATCCAATGGTACAAAGACAAGAACCAGTGCGCTGGTGCCTGCCTAATTGACTTGGAAAAAGCCTTCGATACCGTGTGGTTAGAGGGACTCTTTTTCAAGCTGTACCACATCTGTATAATCTTTACCATATGTTAACAGATAGACAGTTCATCGTGAAAAATGGCTATGTGACATCTGCCGGCACATTTTACATTAAAAGCGTTCTGCAACAAGGTGCTGCAAATTCACCGATCCTATTCAACATTTACACAAGTGGTGTGATAGGTTCACTTCACCATGCCATAGCGTACGCAGACGGCTTAATCGCGTACAGATCAGGTCCATAATATACTTTTGCAACGTGACTTGCAAGACACACAACGGGCGTAAAATGCGGTGCTTGGTTAATCATAATTGCCGCTTTGGCTGCAACAGCATAAGTGAAGAGAAGAGAAAAGAAATTTTTAGTGAGTACTGGGGCATTGGTAATCATGATTTGCAGTTCTTTGGTCTTTTCATCTGGAAAGCATTCAAGTTTGCGGAGAATTTTTTATGGTAACGTTCGACGAGTCCAATAAAAGACTTCGAAATATAGCCAAAAAAAAATGCAAGTTTCAACCACAGGGATATCACCAAATGAAAAGAGGGGGTAGAGGACTCCAGGAAACAAAATAACAGAAGAATCTATCAACCTGGTAAAAGAGCACATACAACTTTTCCTTAGATACACAAGCCTGTACTCACGACAACAAGCACCTAACGTAAGGTATCTGAATACTAATTATGTTCGAAAAGTCAAGGTCTTCCAGTTAAAAAAAGCAACTATAGCAACACCTGCTTTAACCTCAGTTTTCACCTGGCACATGTTTAACTTGTGATAAATTACAAAATACCATTCAGCACAGCAATAGTGTAGAAGAACAAAATTAGGCAAAAAATGAAAACGACCTACACCTTCGTAAGTCAGACTGCGCCAAAAGTGCTAAAGACGATTCTGAAAATGAGGGGAAATCAAATGAGCAATTAGTTACTGTATGCTTCGTCCTTCAGAAGATGCTACCTACTCATGTAACTGCTTACAGCGACAATGCCAGAGGACAGAACAGAAGTAAATTAATTATCCAGTTCTGGTTGTATGTTGTAAGAAACACCAACATTCAGCAAATCGATCACAGATTTTTGGTATCGGGCCATTCCTTTATGTGACCGAAATTTTGCAGTAATCGAAACAGCAACAAAAAAACGTGACAAACAAATTTATGTCCCTGAAGATTGGGGGAGTCAGCGATAGCAAAGGCGAGCTCAAAATTTACTGTGAACAAAATGAGAGACACTGATTTTATTCATTTGGACACATTAAAAACATTTTTTTAAAGATTCGGTTCTCCGAAGCAGTGGCTTTGATTTGAAAAGGCAGATCCGTGGACATTATTTTACAAATAAAGTAACAGCAATTTACATCAATTTACATTATTTAGAAATGAACCTAAAAGCACATTGTTGTGGAAGAGAACCGTGTTGATTACCAGAACCAGAAATCTGCAGTGAAAAACCTTTCATTAAGCAAGCAAGGTACAAAAATCTTTAGGAAGTTCTCCCCTTTGTTCCTCCAGTCCACCATCCATACCTTTTTTGAATATTTACTTTACTTTATTTTATGTAGCACAAATTTGTTATACATGTTTTGTAACTATTGCACAATTTACAGAGATTTGGTGTGTTACCTTACTACTGAAAATAAAATAAAACTTACAAAATATTACAATATATCACAGTTAAAAATTAAGTTCGAAGGAAAAGCTACAAGAAAAACCTTCACAAGTTTTTGAATATTTGTTTCAAATAATATACCATTTTATTACGCAATGTGGCTTTAATATTTTTATTGTATATCCCCTTATTTTTGACCGGTTTTATTGGTATTAAAATGGTGTATATGCACATATTTTTTTTTTTAGAAGTGGTTAGCTTTAGTAGCACAAGGGGTTTAAGTGCAGGAAGTTGGCAGATGAGAGACCATATAAATCGAAAAATACGAAAATCTGCTTAGTTCGCGAAAATAATTTTTTTTTTAATCTTGAAGTTAAACAAGGATGTCTGAAAACTGTGCTACCCCTTGTGCTCTGACCCCCTCATATGATATCGGCCATGTGTGCTCCACGGCTAGCTCGAATGAAACGTAATCGTGAGGTACAATTTTTTCGACAGCTTTATCGAGCAACTGGGGCAGTATGTAAGCAATAACACGGCGAATGTTGACTTCCAAATCGTCCAACGTCTCTGGTTTATCGGCATAGACTAGTGACTTCACATACGCCCAAAGAAGGTAAACTAAAGGTGTGAGATCACAGGAACATGGAGAGCAGTTTACAAGTCCATTACTCGAAATTATGAGCTCAGCGAATATTTCCCGCAACAAATTGATGGTGTCACGCGCCGTATGGCATGTTGCGCCATCTTGTTGAAACCAAAGCTCTGTCACATGAATGCAATTCAACTGAGTGACGAAGAAGTCAGAAATCATGTTTCTATAGCTCTCTTCATTGACGGTAACATTCTGTCCAGCATCGTCCTTAAAGAAATATGGGCCGATATAGCACATCAACCAGTGAGTTTAGTTGTAAGAGCGTCTCGACAAAGGCTTCTGGGTTTTCTCTACTCTAAATTCGGCAATTTTGCTTGATTACATATCCCTTTAACCAAAAATCGGCCTCATCGGGGAACAAAATCTTGCGTTGAAAATGAGGATCAAGCTGAATCATGTTTTCGGCTCATTCATCGAATCTACGACGCGTTTAATGGTCACGCGGTTTCCACTCTTCCACAAGCTGGATCATATAAGCTTTTATGCCAAGATCTTTCTGTGAAATCTTCCACAACGTGGATGGGCATAGCTGCAATTGCTGTGCACGATGGCGGATCGACTCACTTGAATTCTCCTCAATAATGCACTACACAACGGCAATAACTTCTTCTGTTCGCACTGTTTGTGACTTTGAAGATGCATATTATCCACTAGAGTGTACGTGGTGCGAAAACGACTCATAGTCCTCTGAATAACATGCACAGATGGACGATTATGTCGACCGAAAAATGGACGTAGCGCACCATAAGTTTGGCGAACCGAACCATAGTTTTCAAAATAAGTTTGCATAATTTGCACGCGTTGTTCTGAAGTTAATCTATGGCAAAACGTACTAACCACAAATCAACTTCCAACTGTCAAATTGACAATCTGTACAACCAGTATTGCCAGTGTATAAACCAAATCTTTAAAAAAACAATTTAAGAAAAAAAAGTCCATTCACTAAGTTTTTTTTACTTAAAATTTGTAAAAAAAATTGTTAATTTAGAGTTCCAGGATGGGACTAAGATTATTTTTAGGTTATTTAAGCTTATTTGTAAGCGTTTTTTTTGTATAGCTTATAAGTACCAACTAATGAATTAAATAAAAGTGCATTTAAAATGAAAAAAATGGAAAGGGGCGGTTTATGCAAAAAGAGTCTCCTCGGTGCTTCTTATGTAAGACTCACGCAATCTTCTTGAAATTCGTCTGCCAAAATAGTGCGCCCGATCATATTATTTCGCTTTGGCACCAGGATTTACGTTTTGTTCTGCATGAATACTTTCTAGGTATGTATAGGAACCTGGCGCCCTGAAAACTGTCATTTCGTGTTTCGGAGAAAGACCTTACGTTTCAAAATGCGAACTTCTTCTCTGAAAAATGGCCAGAAGGTGTAAACAAATTGTCCAATGGTATTTGGTTGGGTTTTGAAGTACTTTTCTTTTTTAAGCCACGTACTGTTCGTAGGGCTACAGTCAACCGACATTTATTCGGTCTTGTGCCGCACAAATTCAAACCGGCATTGTAATTTCCATATGCGCCCAGAGGAGGTGTGAAATTACAAGTAGCCTTACTCGAGGTGTTCAATTACAGGGGTCCTTTTTCGTTACTAAGCGAATCAATAAATAAAAGGGAACTCTTTGTTAGTATAGTAATTTCATCATATAAAACGCATAAGATTGTCATAGATGATATTCCAGAGAAGAAAGCCAAGTTCCAATTATTTATGACGACTGCTGATACATTGGATGTACGAGTATCAGTACTCTACTCACTCTTATCAACAATTTCTTCTGGGTGATATGACTTGGTGTTAGGTTATATATACATCCTAATGTCTACATTGCCTTAAGAACGTCGAGAGTGATGAGAGCACTGTACTTCTTTAAGCACCCTTATATACTCCGTTTATAGTCGTATGTGACTTCATTCAACTACACTGATGTTCAGAAAGGCATTTTTGTAAGATTTCCAACCTCCTGCCTCTCTACTGTAGTTGCCTGGATTACATCTTTAAAGTTAGGATTGGGCGCTGCAGAAACTATTTCTTAAAAATATTTTTTATAGTTGATTAGGATAGACAATGGGCGACATCAACCTGTTTATGCCAAGTGCTATAACTATGACTTTACAAGAATTGCGCTAATTTTACCTCATACCTCCTATACCTCGGGTACTGGTCTCGTCGTGGACTTGTCAAAGCCATAAGCACTAGTTTTGAGCACGATAAAATGGCAATACCACAATACTGTTTCACAAATGAGTGAACCTCAGAAAAAAAAAACGAATTTGCTTGGCTGAACCAACAGCACAAACTCAGAAGCAATGTCCTAAGTATGACGTTAAATTAATTGTAGGTGATCTTTAAACCAACACAGGTATGTAGAATACCTCTGACAGTACAGTCGGAAAGCATAAACTACACGACACCTCGCCTGGAAACGGACTAAAGCTACTTCATCTTGCTGCAGGACGGTATTCCACTATACCTAGAACACGGTTTCCTAACCTCAAAGTGATATTGCGGTCAACTACTAGCAAAACAGTCAATCACATTGGTCAAAACACTTCTCCAATATTATACAAGGAGATGTTCGAACATTACGAGTAGCCAATATACACTTGGAAATCTACTTAGATGCAACCAAGATACATCTGGATATTTCAGATGCCACAACAACAGTGAAATACTGTGAGAATCGCGACAAACCGCCAGAACCTTTACCCATCCCATATCGCTTGACCTGTTGACAAGTCCCTAAAACCTACATCAAGGGCGAGAAGTCGTTAGAAATACTCTTGCAATCGGTGTGCAAGTACAAGCAAGCCTGTGCGTTAAAACAATTCACCTTTGCAGCGGCGCAGAATGATAGCGGCTCGTGTGACTTAGGAGCAAATGAGGCTTCTTCGTAACAAGGCAAAGAGGATGAGAAGCTCACGATCGATGAAATGGAAAAGTTCAACTCCTGGCATAATATTTAAAAGCTTTAGCATGAGCCGAGAACAACGTGTAAAGACAACTAAACACGAAAAGAGACCTGTAGAAATGAATAAAGAAACTTAATATTTGAGGAATAGTTTGCGCTGAGAATATAGAAAAACCGCTTCTGCGGACTGTTCAAGGTTGCAATAACCCAAAATCAAATATTGAGCAAAACGAACCATTCAAATTCGATGATAGAAGCCAATATTTCCCTACAGTCGACTAAAGTAATGTAAAGAGGACAAGATTTAAGCTTTCATCAAATTAGGGTATTAATCTGGACGGGTTATTTAAAGCAACAGGAGATGAGTTGATAGTGAGCACTCTCTATCACACTTTCCATGATTTTGTCAGGGAAGAGCATATCTATTGAATGGTTTCTCAGCATAGAAAGGAGACCAGCTGTGATGCGCCCAATCAGTCTGTCAAATTTCGCACAGAAGATCGTTTATGTCGTAATGTGTAACCACCTGAAACCATTGCTCAAGGAGTGATTGCTCCCTATCGGTGGTGTTTTACGCGCGATAAATCCGTCATTAAGCAAATGTCTATATTACCGCAGATCCCAAGAGCTCAAGATCTTTTATCCAAACGCGTCCGATCGTAAACAATCTCAACGAAACCTTTGTTATGAAAGAAGGGCATCGCTGAGCTGCATGTACTCTGGTATGTAATCTGCCGTCGGTTATGGTGATGCATGGGGCCATCTAATACGCTGTTGCTTCCTTCACAAGCTTCACCAATACCATATGCCCAGATATGTTATAAAAAGATATAAACCAGTTGCTGGCAACTCTGATGAAAATTATCACTGATAGTCTAGCACTTTTTCCAGCTAAAAGTGATGGGTACTGGTATTGTATTATAGGCACTTTGTTACAGACGCGTTAGCAGTCGTTTTCCGAAAGACTGAGAAAATTCACTAAAAGAAGTATACAGACTGCAAGGGACTTGTTCTGTATCTGAGCGCTTGGCAAGAAAGAATGCGCACATTGACGAATCGGACTAGTAGGGATTTTGTTTACCTCGGCTCCGCTATTAACTTAGAGAATGGCACTTCACGAGAAATAAAATGCAGAAGCAGTTTCCAATCACTGTTTTTTTGGCCTAAAAAGGGAAGTAAGTAGCAGTAAATAGCTCTTATTATCCCAGTACCATTCTAAAGCGCAGGCGCAAAGACTTTAGCAAAAACGGATAAAAATACCATTGATCCATTTGAATACAAGATCCTTCGAGCGATCTTCGGTTACATTTGTGTTAGCGGGGTTTGGGGAAGGAAATGCAACAGTGAGTTCTATGAGCTAAGAGCATCATCAACTGATATGACTATGATATGTGGCGCAAATGAATACTAAAACTCTGCTTGAAGTACGTTCTCTTACTACCCAGAGGGACAATGTAGTTATTGAAGACCACACCTAAGCAAAGGTGACCAAAGATCGCTCTATCTGGAGATGTTTGATTTTTGAGGCTCACATCCAGCGCGGACATAACGCCAATTAAGCAATAAAGAAAGTTTTGCTTGAGATACCCTCCGGTTCCATAGCTCTGTGATTACCAATCACATAGCAGCTAGAATTGGGTATTACGCAGAGTACGTAGTTATGATGTTCCAAAGGATTTTTTGAATTCTTTTTTATCTTTTCTCTTAATATGTATAATGAAGGGATGCGCCCTTCATTCAACAGTCACATTCAGAAGATCAAAAACTAAGTTTTTCCATGATCCAGAAAAATCTCCTATCCTGTGAAAGGTTTCAAAAAATGTCTACTTTCAATTTGTGGGTATATCATGTTGAGGTATGTTAATTTGGCATAGCAATGTACCATATGACGGCTTTTCTTGTAAATCCTTCGAAGTTCGGTATTTCTAAAAATCAAGTTATTCCCGTTGGCTACTTACCACGAGCTGACTCTATGATTTGCGTCGGGCATCCTACAATCTACCAAACCGCTCTCCGACACTCAATATGATGAATATTTTTACTTCGTTTAACATTTTGTTGGGATTTTCACCCTACCTGATTTAAATGAAAAATAATTCTTCGGTCCTCTAGACCCTTGAGATCCTTAATAGTGCCTGCAAACTTTTACTGCCTTTCAGTCGGGATGCGTTACACTGAAGAATAGGATGGCAGGAACCAGAGACAAGAGCAATCCACTTCAGAAATCCCCTTCCATAGTCTTGCTTCCTTAGATTATTTATTTTAAGAAGGATAATTTAATTTCCATTCCTTTGCTGTCGATTCGGTGGCTCTTCCAACTCATATAACCTCCTCAAGGGTTGTTTGGATAGTCGAAAAGAAAGAACGACCATCCATTGCTATTGGCATCGCAATCGCAGTGACAATCGCAACACCACCCCTTAGACAAAGAAGAAGATATAGAGAATGACAAAAAATAAAAAAGAACTACCCTGCACTTCCATTATCACTTAGTTAGACTATAAAGCGGTTTACACAGACCACAATGCTGCGGTCTAGTCTGGTCTGAGCGGGGATAATGATAATGCTGTTGTACTGAATCCTTTAATTCCATTGAACAATTGAAAAGTGCCAGTTTGCATGGGAAATCTTAAGGATACATTTTCAATTCATTCAATTTTTGCTTTCTTCTCTTTTCGTACTATTCAATTTTCCATCATAAACACAATTGTCCTGGTTGGACTTAATCTTTCTGGGTCATCGACTGGGGGAGCTGTCAATTTTGTCCTTTCTTTCCGCAGCTGTAATGGGAAATTCGTTTAATTTGTCACCGAGCACGTTCTATTGGACGAAGGATTAAACATACGCACTACGTACCAACACTATACGAGGAGAGTGGTGTTTTTTTTTTTTTTTTTTTAACTTTAAGACACCCCTTACTAGAGGCTTTGATGGATCATTGTTGAATCAGGACTTTCTATTCAATTCGAACGTGTTGTGGCCTTTTTGTTGCTTTTTTTTTTCTTCTTGCCAAACAATTTCCCGAAAAAGAAAGGAAAGAGGTATCTGTACTCACGCCAATAAGGATGGCAAGGACGTAACCACTTTGACATATTTTTATGTCTCTTCTAGCCAGACGAACCACGAAAAGCGCTTCTCTAAAAGAATGCGTCCTACAAAGGCAAACAAGCGACTATTGTTTGTTCTTGGGTTTTTTTTTTCTATTGTTTTTTTAGAGGTCCTTTTTTCTGTTTCCTTTTACGCGTGTCGTTCAATGTTTGTTTATTTTCTTTCTTTTGTCATAAATTTTCTTCTTCTTTCACTTTTTTGTTTCTTTGTTTTTCGTCTGTATATATGTATAGTGTGGGAGAACGTCAGTGTATGTCGGTTAATGTTGGAGGCTTTTCAGCCCATTTAGCAATGAAGGACTGAAAAACGACTTTATTCAGAGGAATTTAATCCTTTTTTTCTTTGTTTTTTTTTTTTTTTTTTGGTTTTGTTTTCATTGTTGTTGCAATGAGCATGTCTATGAAAAATCAGGTGAACACGTATCCGGTGGACAAAAAAAAAACTTTAAGCCATTGTGAAGCTCATTAAGGTTTCGTTCTTGGGGTTTTAAATAAAATACTTCCTTCGCACGCCATTTGGGCGGTACTATAAGGAGAACAAAGTACCAGGACACTTGAGTCAGGTGGCACATGTGGAGAACGTAAGTTTCATAACTATTGTTAAATTTGAATGAAAGGAGTTGTGGTTTTATCTACTCGTTTTGCATACGAGATAGAAAAGTTAATCTTCTTGAGACGTGTGGGTAGTACAAAGGAGTCTACGAGGATCTGTACATGTCCTTTCTGAGAGTACTATACATAAAGGATGCTTTTAGATGGATTGCAATATTGCATTGACTTATTTTCGAATTTTAAGTGAGTGGCTTATAATAACTGGAATAGGAATGTCTCTAGCAAATTTTCAAAACTACGGATATGGCTTTTTTATTCCGATTATTTTACGCCATGCAGCTTCTGAATTCAAAGTCAAGCTGTCTAGCACATTTCACCAACTGGACTACTAAACGCGTTCATTTCATACATAAATATTTGGACATGGTGTAATGGTGATCAGTGTACTACAGTGACAAGGTTTGTCGATCACTATGTCAGAAGATCTAGATTCGGTATCCACTCCATATACCAAAAAATAGAAACAAAATGCATACGTGTCAACGGCCTCGCCACATTGAAAGCATCGGTTGCCACTAGATCACCGAAATCAAGCAGTATTGGGCGCGGTAAGTACGTAGGTGGATGACCACATGGGAACTCAGTACTCCGCGTGCTGTTGACAAAACGTGCCACATGGGCATAGTACCCCGGCGTTAAATCCCGGACCTTACAAATTAATTTGTATCATTCCCTTGAAAATAATAATAATGCATACGTAGTAATGAAAACCTCTGCAATATGAAAAAGTCTCTCACTCTCCCGGCAAAAAATTGTAGGTCGTTCTATCCTCACAAAGCGATAAGATAAACACCACTCTTGCTAGCGAGACTCGTACAAGAGTGAATAACGAGACCGACTTAGTAGCTGTAAGGGTGCCACCAAATCCTCTCTGACTCTTCGAATTGGAAAGACTAGCAACGACAACAGTCTGAAAGACCCTGAGTGCAAGCATTGTGTCGACCAACTACATAAGCCAGCCAAATCGAAGAATGTTTGTGCTTAAACAGGGGACTGCGATATGCAAAGCGAACTCTTAGTTTGATGTGTTCTATCCAGCAAGCTCTTCAACGGCTTAGAAAGCCTGTGGTGATAATCATCATTTGGGAACTTGATTCCGCTACAACTCAGAGAAACAGAGTACTTGTTGAGGGTCCTCACATCTGGAACCATGAACTTGATATTAAATAAATTGAAAAGCCATTTTCATTGGAACAGCAAAAATTGTGCAAACAGTGAAAGGTCTTGTCTCCTGTGGGCTTAGGTAAAGCTTCTGCCGAAACCATTAAATGCTGCCTCCAGTTGAGCACACGAAGTTGGCTGATGTCCACTTCCACTTCTGTGTGCCACATAGGATGAGGTTGTCCGTCTGGTTTAGAGACGAAAACTTTTCAGGCCGGGTCGCTGGTGTCCATACGCCCAAACTGGCCTAACGATCCACGCCGGGTTATCCGAGCTATTCTGACGTATCCCTAAACAGTCCGTACGGTTCGCTATTGAAACGTCTTCTCCATTCTTCATTGATGCAAACAGGACTGAAAATTACGCAAAAAATTTTTCCCTCGAAGCACCGGAGAGCATTTTTATGTGCTTTCGTCAGCGTCCACGTCTCTGCGCCGTAAAGCATGACTGGGCTTATCAGTGTCTTGTACAATATAATGGCTTTTTGGTTGCCCGAGAGAGGGCTTTTTTACTCAATTGCCTTTTAAGCCCAAAAAAGCAGTGATTGTCAAAAGATATTTTTCTCCTTATTTTCGCGCTGGTATCGTTGTTAGAATTCATAGCGGAGCCGAGTAGATAAACTCCCTTACTACCTCAGAGATGTAGCTCCATTATCGTGACGGTTTGTCCTAGCCGTCTATGTTTTGTGTCCCTCTTTGTTGAGAGCATATACCTTGTTTTTCCTTCGTTGACCGATAAACCAATTTTTGCAACTTCTGCTTCAATAGACGCTCGATTGACAGCTCGTTGTTTTTTTCCGATTACGTCAATGTCATCTGGAGTTGACTTATGATTTGTGCACAATTTTTTTAAAAACGATGTTGGAGCAATCACATGACAATGCTTCGCCTTGTTTAAGACCTTTCCTGGGATTGTAGGTCTCGGATTTGTCATTAACGACTTTGACGGAGCAGCGTGAATTTTCCATCGTCATCATACAAAGCCGAATGAGATTGGCAGGGATGCCAATACGCTAGTACGCTTACATACTCGGAATGACGGAATGGAAAAGTTAACTGCTTAGAACCTGAATAGTGCTTTCACTAAGTATTTTAACTAAAGAAAAATTGCTGCCGGTCGCCTTTTCTATGGACTACGTAAAAAAACCAGAAAACTTCTAAACAGTTCACTTACGACTAATTTAGAAGAAGGATAGAACCTTTACAGATTGATGCAAAACGAATATAAGGAGCTAATTTTGATTTTGAAGAGTTCTTCTAATAAGGGGAAAATATCGCAATACCTGGTGAAAACAGTGGACTGGTTAACGTCCTCAAAAGGGTCAAATCACTCAGACTGAAAACGTGAAATAGTTTTTGGCAATATATTGTTCTTGTCACAGGGGAGGGATCTCTGGATCTACACGGCTATTGTAAGACCATATATAACCTATGAGTGGGTTGTTTAGTGGAACGAGCTTTATAGAGCGGTCAGTCTCTGTTCCAAGGGTAACCTTCCCTAGCACGTCTGACTCTGCTTCTATACGCAATGATGAGTCTCCCTCCCCTGGATATTCATATCATGGCTTGAACTCTCGAAAGAGGAGAAATAAGCAATTCAAATGCCAATGACCTCTGTGAAAATTCATTGAAAGGATCGTCACTTCCAAGCTAATTCGGAAATCCAAAGCAGAGAGTAGTAACCGTTGACTAAGCGGTACAGCTTCCTGCGAAAGTTGCTGTGAGAGTGATGAGCGGAGCACTATGTACAATATCTTAGATTTATCTTATTTGATAAAGAGAGGCTTAGATTTAGCTTATTTGATAAAACACCGCCACCAACCCCGCTATCAGCTTTAGATCCATCTGTTTAGAAATGGATTCACTTGTCCTCAATGAAGGCATCTTCCTCCCAGAAGGAACTAGAGGAAGTCTTTGTCAAACCAAAGTTCAGTTATGGTGTAATCAATGCTCTCTGTGAGGACTCCTAATGTATTAAGAATGCTAGCGTTGCCAAATGAATTATTTGTCCGCTATGTAGTCGCTGCAGTCGCAGATACTTGCCTGCTGAAGATACCGAGGGGTGTCAAAAGAAACAGAATGTCTAATGCTGCAGAGGGAGTAGTCCGTAAGGCTCCACTTATGCGTACACATGCAGTTCTTTGGACTTTGCTTAGTTAACTGACGTTGACTGCATTGTCTAAGGCCGTCCACTAGACAACAACCCCATAAATGAGTATCGGTCTTATGACCGAGATGTATAGCCAGTGGGTTATGTGGGGTTGCAGCCCCCATTTATTCCCAATGGCTTTTTTGCAAGAGAATAAAGCTACTGTAGCTTTGTTGACTCTTTCTTGAATGCCAAGTAACCACTTTAATTTCCTGCCAAAAATGAGATCCAGATATTGTGCTCTATCGGAAAAGACTACACTGGTAACGTTTATTGAGGGAAGGTCTATAATTGGAATTTTATATTTCCTGGAAAAGAGAACTAGATCAGTTTTATAGGGGGTTTATTCCCAATCCACAGCGATCTGCTCAACGGGCTAATCTATTGAGATTTACTTGAAGGAGTTCTTTAATGGTATTAAGATGCTTACCTGAGGCGGCTATAGCAACGTCATCCGAATAAGCAATCACCTTGCTACCACCCTCTTCCAGGTATATCAGCAGTTCATTAACCACTAAGTTCCAGAGAAGGGGAGAGAGGACACCGCCTTGCAGCGTACATCTGCTGACACATCTTTTAGCAGAAGCCCCACCCAGTTTGGAGTTGATTATCCTGATGTTTAGCATAAGACTGATCAACTCCCCGAGTGACTCGTCTACCCTCTCTGTCCAGGAAACCAAACTATGTGTACTCCCTATGTTCTAGGGATTGTTCGATGTGGCTAGTCAGTGAATGCAGAGCCATTTCCACCGACTTTCCTTTACAGTAGGCATGTTGAGCCGTTGAAAGAAGTTCTGAATCAATTTTAGAACTTTCAGGAGCAAAGCTGATAGAGTTATAGGTCTGAGGTCCTTTGGGACAACATGAGAATATTTTCCTGCTTTGGGAATGAAAACTACAATGACTTCTCTCCATGACAGTGGAATGTGGATCAATTCTGCACACCTCCTCATAATATTTTCCAGCGAAGGCAGAATGATATCTGAAGACCTTTTTAGCTCGGCAGGTATTACACCGTCCCGACCAGCAGTATGGTTTGAAGCTATGCAGCGCCCAGAGCAGTTTGCCTCTTGTGATCAGACCATGAATTTTAGTCCCGGTTGCAGTAGGCTAGTTTGGGTTGCTACTGGCCGCGAATTGAGAGCTACCTGCAAAGTAGGTTTCCAGTAGCAGGTTGAGTGATTCATGACTTAAAGCCGTCCAAGTGCCAGCGTTTCTGACAGTATTCCTCTGAATTTTGGGCAATCAGTTTCCAGTAGTTCCGGAATGTTGAATGGCTGGGTGGAACATCACTCAAGCTGAATTGGATGTATCTCTGCTCTGTCGGAGACAAGAGTGATATCTAGCACTTCCTGTCGGTTTCTTGTTATAAAAGTTGGCTCATTTCCAATGTTGCAAACAATGAGGTTAGTACTTATTGTATAATCAAAAAGTGACTCACCTCTATCATTGATGTTGGTACTACTCCATACCGTGAGAAGAGCGTTAGCGTCGCACCCGA
Source organism: Volucella zonaria (assembly GCA_963966105.1). Lineage (NCBI taxonomy): Eukaryota > Metazoa > Arthropoda > Insecta > Diptera > Syrphidae > Volucella > Volucella zonaria. Next base: position 41,358,906 of record OZ014534.1, on the reverse strand, counting down.
TGATGAGGACAGTTTTTAGCCTTCCAGCTTTTAGTACCAGCTTTCCAGGTTATCACCAGGGAGAGGGCCCACATGATCGTGGCCAAGATATGCCGATGCCAGCCAGTAAGAGTCTTTGGCATTCTCTAGTCCAGCAACGGTTAAGTCGGGTTGCTGAGATTAAGAAGTAAAATGCATTAAGGCTACGTTTCTCTAATATACAAGTTCTAATCTTGCCTTTGTGTCTTGGGACACCGCTATATGTCCCTGTATGCATGTGAGGGATTACCTTCTACTATCCATGGTTCCTGGATTAGGACAATGTCTTCTGCGTTTTTGGAAAGACGCAGGATAAGTACGGCGGAAGCCTTGTTTGAGTGATGAGATTAATCTGAAGAAACCGTATCATTGCTACAGTGTCCTAGAGTGGCCTACACCATGTTGTTGAAGTTCTCCGATTTTGAAGATGTGCACAAGAGCTCATCTTCTTCTTCTGATCGTATAGAAACTCTTTTTCTTCGTCATCAGTTTCCATTTCTGACAGCAAGTCAAAAGAGGAGACCGACGAATAGATTGGAGTCGTCGCTGTCCATTTCTAGACAGGATATCGACGCTCCAAGATTAGATTGGTTGCATTTGGTGGTGTGCCCGTTAAAGGAGGGGGAGATTGCTTATCAGCATCCACCTCATCCTTTTTATAGACCCTTAGGTGTATTGACTCGAAGCTAAACCGAATCATGCCTTTTAACTGCGTAAGAGGGTTAAGGGATTCCTTATTGATCACGATTAACCCGCATCTATAAGAGCCCCTTAGTTAGTCCAGCTTCGCGATTTTCTAGGCATTAGTAGGAAGGGTCGGGTTGCTGAGCCTGGCTGATTTTCAGAATGCTTTCTGGTGAGGAGGGTTCAGCTGGGATCCAGGTGCGAGTTCGAGGTCTGCTAGGGATGTCCTCTTCAGTGAACAGATCAAGAGATCTCTGGTTGACACATGCGATAAGCTTGACGTAGCCTTGGTGCCAGCCAGCGTCGCTTGTGATGGGAGGTGGTCCGGAGTTTTCCTTCATGAGGGCCAAGAAGTGGCTCGAAAACTTTAGCTTAACCAACTGCCACTTTTCAAGTGTTATTGATCCGTCGGTGTCGTTCCTGTCGATTACCCCGATCATTATTGCGTCCTTCAGAACTTCGCTGAAAGACCTTAGAGATTTGCTGTTGGATGGCCCAGGGATTTTGGTGTTGTAAGTTTTGAGCCTCTTGGGAACCAGCACGGTTTCCTCCATCGATCTCTGGCGCTTGGAAGAGTCTTTGTGGTTTTGGGAGAAGTGGAAGCAGTGGGCAATCTGTCTTTTAGTGCGTTGTTAGCCCACGCAATTTTGCTCTTAATATCCGCACTTCTCTAAACCTCCGAAATGGATACGAAAGTTGTGATGATGTGTAAAGCATTTCGGCGTCTGAGGTAGAGCGCCTTTGATAGAGCTTGCCAATGCAGCTGAGCCCCAGATTCCTCCTTAGGGAGAGGAGCTTTACTGGCTTGCCACAAACTTCTTGCTGCTAGGGGTGGAGGAAGTGGTAGGACCAGGTCTTGCTACAGTCTTAACACTCCTTGAAGATTTCTTTTCAGGCTCGTTGCGCTTACTTTTAAGGGATGGTGCACCATAATCTGCCACAGTTTTACTTCCGCTCGACAAAGCAGGAGGCTGGCCGCTAGTCGGTGTAGTCACCGTTCTACCGTCCGGTATGAAAAAAGTACCGGCCCGGGTTTTTTTTTTTTGTTGGGGTATTATCCATAATATGATCCCACGAGTAACGGAGAAATAATGGTCAATCTGTACAGAGATCGGCTATATACAGATAAGGCTAGTTAATCCGGAGGTCGTAAGGTATCCGGATACTCTGTTTGCGACTGCGCTGTTTGCGACTGCGAGATTATGGAGAGAGTTCAAGAAGTAAATCAGTAAACAAAATGGTAACTGCTCTTACTACGATATGGGACAGGTTATGACAAGCCTTTTAAAGGATTTGAACGAAGTCGTATGAGATTTTTTCCTTTTCTATTAGCTTGGCAATTTGTTTTTGACTTCGTGAACTACAACCGCATAAAGCATGGTCAGAATCGCTGTAATTACTGTCTGAAATCATAGGCTTCTACTAGGCGTTCGAAACGGGAAGAAGTGTCATAGTATCATTGTTGAAGAGGAAGGAGAGTTGAAAAGTTTTGAAATCCATCTATCTGACGACTTTGAAATAATTTTTTGCATAAAAGATGTCTTTAGACCAAAAATACATATCTTGAACAGGGAAGCGGTTTTAGAGTTTCCACAAACAGGCATGAATGCCATGTTGCAACTGGTGACTGCCAAACCACAAATCATAGTTGATAATTTGTCCCTTTGATTAAAAACAGATAAGAGTGGTCTTATGCAATGAGTTACTTGTAAAGTCCTTTGCCACAGCAAATTCCCATCCAATCAAACTTACCTTCCTTGTATGACTTGATTCCCTCTGGCCAACACACAAATTGCAATTGTCATTATTTCGGGACTTACCCAAATTCTATGCAATTTCTCTAATTATATAAGCTGTCCCCTTTTCACTTGTCTTCTTCCATTTCACCATAATGTTAAGTATCTCAATTCGAGAGTGTTATTCCTCAGGCATTGGCATATAACAAGAATCCGTTTACGCTGAGCCTGCTTACAAATAAATGTCAATAAAGAGGACTGTCACTTGTCCCGAAAAACATCCTCTCAAAATCGTAACATTCCATAGAGACGTCTTTAAGATATTAAAACACAAGCAAACTATGAGAATGAGTATCACATCATTTTAGAGAGGGGCGAGAGCATAACATCCGGATGTGATACCATGACGATGTGGCCAAGAATGTATGTAATCCAAAATGGAGCCAGTCCAGGACACGTAATATGCCAGCATCAGCATCCAAATCGGTGACATTCTACATTAATAAACCACCACACGAACCTTCAGAAATCTCATTTCATACCCGATTTGATGGTGGCTCTACATAGACACACAGACGTAGTCGTAGTTGTAGTTGAAGTCTACTTGTCCTTTTGCAACAAATCCTGACAGATTATGTGACATTAATTTATTGCATCGAATGGAATTTCTGATCGCTTTGGGGTGAGTTAGAGGGCTTGAATGTGGGCTCGGTGGTAGTGCTCGGTGCTCGGTGGTCGTTCTCCTGCCACCCACCAGCTTTGAAAGGGATTCTAGCTTAATACCAATATTAGCCTAATTGTTTTGAATCCAGAATGATTGATACAATAACCTACCTGGGGTGACCATTCCTATCCTTGGAATCAAACACAGTGCGTGTGCAGTGATTTGTGTGGGGCTGATGTGTGATACAAAGTACCCTCCAGGTTATTGCATTCATATTCGAACTTTTCCGAGTAGGGGGTACGTCTACGAATACTCGTGCATGGGCGGACTGAAGATGGTATGAATATTTTTGATTAATTTGCCACATCACCATTTTAGGAGATGTTCCTGGTGATGTACATATGTGTGCTTCTTTCTTCCTCTGGGAGAATGAATAACAGAAGCTTACTGCTGATACAGGCAATTGATTTCTCTATCTTACAGATTGAAGTGCGTACTAGTTTGTAGGTGTGTACATACTTTTGCGTACCTGGCTTCACTTACCTTGTTATTGGAGAAAAATACAACATTCCATTTCCGTCTCCGAGCTGTCAATTATTTAGCCAAATCGCTTAGGTGAAGTATACGAATACAGATGTGTTAGTCTGGCATACCCATCCCAGGAGGAACACTCCTGAATATGAGAGACATGTTACGGGTGCTTAGCTACAGTCTTTAGGAATTAAATGAAAATTATATGAATGAAACAGAAATCGAATTTTTAAATAGACGGTCGACATTGACCACCTACAGTAGTAAGAGGAAGAGGCATAGATGGAAAGCAATACAAACAAATTCTTCCATTTGCTCAAATAGAGAACGATCAAGGCATAATTGCTTTCTACGGCCTACGGCGAATAAAAAGATCGACAGTTAGCCCGGTCCTCCAGTTGTTCCCTCCAAAACATCTGCGGTAACCTTCATGTGCGCGACACATAAGGCGACAATTTCTTTTACTGTGTTGTCTCTTACGGAAAAAATTGCCGACTCTTCGAGCCAAGACATCGGAATGCATTCATTATGTATTTCATAGCCATCTTAGGAGATAGATGTGCGCATCTGTCTGACCAGGTCAATATCGCTGTATATCTAGTAGAGTTCGGTGTTAAATCTTCTCTTCCAAAGCCCATCAGTTACACAAATTGAACCATTCGCCTTTACTATCGTCTATGTCCCTGCGCCGAAGAGCAGTATTGTAATAATTTGAAAGAGTTTTTACTTCTTCTTGGGTCAAAGCGGTTGGCAAACGTAAGTCCTTGTTTGATTTGTGATGATTGTCATTCTCAGAGATAATAACGAAGCCGACAACCTTTAGAACGTAAAGGTAAAACTGTCTATTGTGACGGTTCGACTCGTCGATATTGCGCATTCTTTCTAGTTGAGAGCATATGGTATATTTGGATTCGCCTTCTTCTTAAATACTTACAAACGTATACAAGTAGCCGCAAAGCCTATTTGACGCGGGGTTAAATTCGGAGACTCTTTGGGCCGGAGCTGTGGTGTACAGCAGTTCGTGGTTGAATCTCCTCCTCCATCTTTCGTCATTACAAATGGCATCGAAAATCAGCTGCAGAATCTTTCTCTGGAGTGGTCCAAGTGGTTCTTCATTCGCTTTTTACAAGGTAAAAGCCTCTGCAATATAGAGCGAGATGATAAGGATCTTGTATAAGGCAAGTTTGGTCTCACGAGAGACGGCTCTGTTACTTAATATCCCGGGTCTTTTCCAAGATCTGCTGAGCCTTTGTTGGTAATCATTCCTGACCAAATATAGAGCCTATTAATACGGCAGAGCAAACTTTAAAGACCATGCTTGTGAGACTTATTCGTCGATAGTTGGCGCTGTTATACGCATCCCAGTTTTTGTAGATCGGGCAGCAAGAGATGCTGAGATTCCACTCTTCGATCATACTTCCTTGTGACCATATCTTACAAAAAAGCTGCAGAAGCTCTATTAGACTTCAGCATAACTTCGCCTAATTCAATGGGAACGAATTTACTGTCGTCTTCGTCCAGTGTGAATTGCCGAATTACTGCGGTAATTTTTCAATTTTTACCGTTATACGATTTGAAAAAGTAGTTTTCATGTAGTAGTGTACATGGTCACCTTCGCAGGCTTCCATTCTAGTTTTGTGGCCAAGGCATGTTAATTTTTTTCTCATATATACTTTCAAACGTCATTTCTGCAGTAGCATCTCTGCATTTCTTAAGTCTCACGCTTCTGGTGTTCTTTCCTTTTCTTTCCAAGAAGCCTGTGCTCTCCCCTTCTTTTCTGCTTGTATAGATCACGAACACGACTTTTTGATTAAGTCTACCTCCAGTAGTAAATCAAGATCCAAATAAACGTTGTCTTCCTTCTTTGTTGCAATCGCCGTAGAAGTTGTTGTAGTTTTACTTCCGGAGGGCAAGGTCCATAATAAAACCCTTGGATAAAGGGACAGTTTGAATGGATCGGTGCCAGTACCCTCGCTGAGGTTATGCGAGCCACCGTCGACCTATTCAGGTTTTTAGCACGGCTATCTCTATTCCAGGGTCCTGATACAACCATTAAGCGTCATTTAGACCTTCGCTTCAAATACATCGATGTAGCTCTAGAGGATGGTGTGCTCCAAATACATGAAACTGATGGGCAGAGGCTTAAGTGTTGCCCCTTGTGTCTTCATAAAACGCTTGACCATAATTTGACGAGCTTGGTAGGGATAACCTAGCAAGACATAGTTCTGAATAATTCGTTTCTAATTCACTGTTTCGCTGTGTTAAAACTGAAGTTGTGAGTGTAGATCTGTGCTTCTTTGGTTTTTTCTAGGATCTACAGAAGTATAAGTATTTCGACCGTACTTGACTTACCAGGCCTAAAACCAAACTTATAAGTGCCAATAAAATCTTAGACAAGATCTTGTACGTGATGTTCGGACAGTCCATCATCTTGTGAACTTAATTCTACTCCAAACAAATTTTGAAAATGAACCGGTGTACGCTCTAGACTAAGTCAGCCCCTTTAGTCCTTCTCTACACGCACTACTTCTGACGGCATCGATGCCATCGATTCTCAGCACCTAATGTAAGTTGTATATGCGCTGACGAGAGGTTCACGGATTCACGATCGCCAAAGGGTCTGACGGTTTATTGCGGTTATAACCTTTCAATGCTTTGGCTTCCAAGATATTCGTAGATGTACCTTGGTTGCAACTAGGTAATATTTAAGACCTTGTGGCCTAATCTGCCGGTTGCGGTAAATAGACGTTGGTTTTGTTCTCTGCTACAGCCACCGGAAAATATGTCACATTTTTTCGTCCTCCTCTCTATGTCATAGATATTTGTGTAACTATGTATACCGAGGCAAGGCTAGACTGAAGTGGTTTTTGTGATATTACAAGATCTCAATATCCTCAATCTATTTTGAATACCGTTAGCAAGCTTTATCTTTGTCTCAGTGGAAAAAGAAGAGGACTCATTAGACAACCTTGCTTGACACCCATTTCTAACACAAACCACCCTGACATGTTAACTTCATTCCATACTATAGTCGTATTATTTTCATTAAGGCTTTGTAAAAATTTAAGTAACTTTGTTGACACTACCAGATTACATAGCATATAAAAGAGCGCCTTTCTATCAACAAAGTCAAGGCTGCCTTAAAATCTACGAAGAGGGCATACAGTTTCTTGCCCATGTCCAGATAAGTCCTATCAATACTTGTCAGTGTAAAAATATTGTCCCTGGTGTAGTAGTTTTCCTTAACCCAAATTAGAACTATCTACCTCTACTCATTCTGTTAGACATCCTCAAATAGTTCCCGCAAAAAATCTTCATTACTGAGTTCAGGAACGATATTCCTCTGTAGTTACTTGGGACTTTGGGATCTCCTTTTTTATATGAGGGAAACATTTTTTTTCTGAACCTGGCTGCCACATCACCCACTACAAAAATGAAATTATAGGCCTTTGGGGATGAGATCTTCTTTTGGTGCTTTATTTAACTTGCATCGATGTACAACTGTACAAACATCTTGCAATTATATGGTACGATCCAATACATCAACTCTCTGGAAAGGAAGTGTATAATGCAGATCGTTCGTGCTACAGGGAGGGTTCAGCAATTGTTTAAAATGGTCAGCGAGTACAGATGCTCCAGTTAGAATACTTCATGCGAAAAGTGAGTCATTGACGATTCGGGTAAAATTCGAAAACGGACACAAATCCTTGATTCCTATATGCTCCAAAGTCCAGTGTTGAAAGTAACTTTTTTGCTTCACCCTGCGTATGGTTTTATATGTTATTTTGTCCTTCTGGTGTTTTTGCAAAGCTGCTACCTGTTTTTTTTTTATAATTTACGCGCGCCTAAGGGGGTTATGATACCCTTTTACTGTTGCCTTGGCGCGGGCGGAAAGATAGAAGGAGGAGAAAGGAAAGCATTTTTGTGATGTAGTGGTTTGAAACTCAGGTGTGTTTGGTTTTGATATTGACTTTCCAGGGGTGGGAGTCCGAATAGGACGAAGAGATTTTTCTTCTCTCGAAATGTGAGGTTGTGAATTTTAACGGTTGTTTTGAGCTTGAAAACCCTACAACAGCAAATCTACATGTCAGTGTTTGCCTTCACACGCAGATTTTTCTGACTGAGTTCCAATTGCACAAATGAAAACTTGCTGTGGCTAGGATTCGAACCTTGACCTTCCGAATGAGAAGCGATTGCTAGTACCACTACACTACGGCCACCCACATGTTCACCAAGCCCCGCTTATCCAATTCCAGCAGTAAGAAGTCATTTATCATGGCCCTGTATCGTTCGCCAGTAACAGTGAGCGTATTGCCGATGGTGTCCTCAAAAAAATACAGCCCAATCACCCCTCCCGTGTGAACGCCGCACCACACAGTGGTTCTGAGTGGATATAATGTCTCTTTGTGCGTCACACGCGGATTTTCAGTGCCCCAGAAATGAAGATTTTGCTTACTGACGTACCCGCTTAAGTGGAAATGCGCCTCATCACTCATGATGGTTTTCGACACAAAATCGTCATCTTCGTTGTTGAGATTGAGAATGGGTTTACAGTAATTCACACACGACTGACAGTCAAGCGGCATTAACTAATGCACTGTTTGCACCTTGTACGGGAACATGTGTTGGTCTTTCACTAAAATTCGCTCTAGGGTCCGTCTGATGATGCCCAATTGCGTGGCCCGTGCGTCGTTTGGTTAATGTTTTTTCGTTCACTGCGACATGGGCAGCCATAGCTGTCGGCCGAACGACAAGACCGATGGTGGCCGCGCCCTGCATGGTCTCCTGTGGTTCCACTCTGTTCAAGTCGAGCAAGTAAGCGCCGGAAAATCGACGTCGAAATTCACGGTGCGCTAACACCAACGACCGATTATTGGCCAAAAACATAGACACAATTATTCCACGCTCTTGCAGTGTATAGCGCTCCATTGCCTGTTTGTTTATATACTGCAGCTGTCTAGTTCACAAATGTCAAATATGATTAACCTACGACGCCATTTGTAAAAATAATACCATCTTCCGGTAGGGTGATTAATTTTGCGCCACCTTGTACATAGGCCCCTAATGTCGTCCATCCATTTGTTTTAATCGATGTAGACTGGAATTACGTACAAACGTCAGAACTACTGAGAGTGATAAGCTGTGAGTCTACCAACATACGGGGCAGAATCAGCATCCTATTCACTAGCATTGCTTTTATACACAAAACTGATTATTTGTCTATCTCATGTATCTAGCCGAGTTACACGGCTGGTATATTCGATTTGTTGGCCTAACTTGGTAGATTCCATTGAAGTCAGGCAACTTAAAGCCATCGAAATCTTCATCTCGCATCGCAACCGATCGTAGATATCAGATACGGCCTTCTTTATTATTCAGCTCACTTACAGCTTAGTTAATAGGAGCTGGTTGTGAGTTGGTTCTAATTACGTTACCTGGAAAGTGAAATTAAGTTAAGTGGTGGTGCCATCAAGTTTTCTGAGTGATTCCAATCTGGGTGATTTCCCCTTTTTAGGCACTTTCAGTACTCGTGGCTTGCTGGTTTCGTTGAATGTTCCGATCTTTAGGCAGAAGTTTTTGCTCATTGAGTAAATATTCCAGTCTTCCTCCAAATTAGTCTAAAGTGACTTGTTTAGGTATTTTCTGGTTTCCCCACAATGGAAGTCCCAAACGCCATACAAGGTGCCATGCAAACCGGAATTTCGAACTTTATGGAGGAGCAAAGGAGATGGGAGGAATATTGACGTCTCAGAAAGGAAAACATAGATATAGGGATTTATGCTACAAAGTGCAGGATACAATTACCGCACAGTGAGAAATGACAATGAAAATGTAGTAATTTGTGCTGAAAATTTAGAAGGATTACTTGTGCTTACTGTTTAACGGCTGAGACGTAGATCTATTCTACATAGACAATGACCGACAACAACTTTGTCAACCAAGTAATGATATCTAAGCCATTATTATTATGATCTACTCATATCAACCTTCAACATTCCAAGTCTGCTACTGCGCTCCTATGTAGGAGTATGAGGCTTTCGTCCACACAGGAAACTTGGCTGTGGAATAAACGTATTTATAGTCTCGGATGTTTTGATCACGGTGCCATCATTGAATGCAGCAGTCAATTTCATTGAATACTGAGATTCCGGAAAGATGAGACTTAACATATGCTGCGATGCTGGTGCTCAATATAATTTTTGGAGCAGTCACTGTCTTAGAGAATCTAAAATAAAACAAGTGCCTCAATGGCAGTATTATCAAGGACCTAAACAATACCATCAAATTAGCTAGGGGAGATGAGCATTACAAATCCTATGTAAAGCGCATTTCTGCAAAACAAAAAGCGGCTTTGATTGGTAGTGTAAGCACCTCAACAACAAGTAATTCCATATTGCTGTTTTGAATGGAAAATTCCATGACAAACAGTTTTTAGAAACCTATTTGAACAAAACTTTCGAAGACGATAAAAACACCGAATAGAAGAACGCAAATATCGTTTCAAGTTTAAAATATGCTCAGCCCAACTCATGTTTTGGTCGATTGTTATGCCAAGGTACTTGAAGTTCCTAACAACTTCAACCTGAAAACACTTCGAGCTGCATAAGAAATTTGCATGGAAAGTTGGGTCGGACGGCTCAGTGGTACAAGCACAAGTAACAAGGGTAAAGCCCGAGTAGTCGCTGAAATGGAATTTGATATCACAAGCGAACCTAAGCTGAAAAACATTATTTTGGTTTTGCTACTTGCGACTAGCCATGGATATGGTTTGCTGCTCACAGCAAATGGATATCATAATTTATATCTGCTATTAAATTAAGAGGGCTCGTTGAATCATAAGCGATGGCAAGGTCATCAGCAAAAGCTGCAACTTTGCCTGCCAAAGGTAGAGAAAAGAGAGAGTTAATAAATATAAGAAGCAAAATAGAGCCCAATACAGACTCTTGTGGTACACCTATGTTAATTATCTCACAATCACTAAGTCTCCTACTCTTACCCTTTGTTTTCGGCCCTTCAAATATGTTGCTAACCAATTATGAAAAAATCCACGAAATCCTGCTCCATTCAACCTGTCCAAAAGAACGTCATTGCAAACCATGTCAAACGCTTTGGTAATATCGATAAAGAGGTCAGCGCAAAATGTTTTACCATCCACTGATTTGTTTATAAAATTGCAGAAAAATAGTAAGGCATCTTCAGTGGAACGTCCTTCCCTAAACCCAAACTGCACCGGAGTGGAAAATTGAGTTCTTTGTAAATGCGCACACATTCGCCTTTTGACAGCTTTTTCAAAAACTTTCGAAATTGAATTGATAGCAAGAAAATCGGCCTGTAATTGTTTTTAACTTTTCGACTACCCTTTTTAAAGAGTGGTAATATATCAGCAGATTTGAGGTACTCAGGAAAAACTCCACTAAAAATACTCCTGTTACACAGATATGCTAATATGTCCACTAAGTTAGGGGCAATATTCTTGAGTATGGCATTACAAATGCCATCGTTTCCACACGACCTGGAGTTTTTGAGTGAGTAAATAACTCGCAAAATTTCTAACCCAGTAAATTCTTCAAAAACGAAACTGTTCATGTCGGACGTTCTTTCTACTAACTGAGACCAAACAGAGAGGTTGCAAATTGTGTTAAAGTTAGATTGAGAGGACATAGACCCAACTGAAGCAAAGTATTTATTGAACTCATTTGCTACTGCTACGGATTCCACTACGAGTATTTCAGCACCTTCACTACACAGCACAAAATTTTTGGAATTGCATGAAGTATTGATATTGATTTTACTATTAACAACTCTCCATTCCTTCTTAGGGTTGTTTTGTGCATCGGGAAACTTGGAACAGTAGTAATTGTCGCAACAGTTCAATATTTTCTTGTTTATGGTTTTGCTCATTTTCTTAACCCGTTTTCTCAGATTTGAATTAAGTGAACGTGTAATACACAGTTTACGCAATTTGTTTTTTAATTTAATTCTTTTCAGCAGAGAAATGTTTATCTATGACTTTAACCTAGTTTGAGCTCTATGTTTGACAAAAGTTTGTGTAGAAGAGTTGATATAGTTTTGAAGAATGTTCCAAAATAATTCATAAGCTTTAGAATCCTTGTCTTTGGCATAGACTTCCTGCCAATTTTCAAAACGAAGTTGTATTTGAACTAAGTCGTACCTTATATTGGTAACCGTCTGAGAAGAGAAGTTACCAGAGCGTTGGATTCTGTTTAGACCTTTAAACAAAATACCCGTCGTACAGTGGTCAGTTGTTTATAAGTCAAAATTAACACCGATACAATTGTTTATCAAAATTTTTGCAAAACGACCCAAAACATGATCGATGCATTCACTCGAAATTGGGCTTGTTAATTCATTGATAGAGGAGAAGAAACCATGCTCAGCAGTCAGGTTAAGACGACAATCAGACGCAATGTTGTTTAGAGAGAGTGTCTATGTTGAAATCACCCAGAATAACCATATTCGAACCTTTTTCATTAATTAGAAAATTTTAAAAATCGTCTAGAAAAGACGAAGTCTTCAGTTTCACAAGAAAAAATCCATATCTCAGATATAAATATTAAATCTGGCAAAAATTCAAAGGCTTCCAGATAGCAAACAAGAAGATCAAAATTTCGCCTCACACTACGGATACTTTGATGAACAATGGAAAATGGTTTATTCTTACTTGAGTTCAGATGGAAAATATGTACAATCATGACTACTTTTAATGGTTGAAGTTCGAAGTCGAACATGTTATAAAAAATAAAGACAAATAAGTCCTGCAGTCTTGCTGAATCATCTAAGTAGCTTGTAATAAAAACCCTACCATTGTTAACCATTCACATCAATATTTGGGAATTTTGGAACCATAAGTATTTAAATTTTTTAATTACTTTTGTTTTCTTAGCTTCCATAAATAGAAGCCGATTCGTTTTTGTTAGGCAATCATTAATATAAATATTATCCTTTTCCCCCTCCATAAATAAGGCAGCGTTCAGCCTTTTGGTTGCATTCCTCTCATCATGTGCATCTTCACGGCTTGCGATGAAAGATTCACGCATAAAACATCACGGAATAAACCATTGCTGAATCCAGTGGAGTTGACACTTGATGAATTATTGTTTCTCCGCACTCGTTTTTGAAGGAGTTCATTATGTCTAACGCGTCACTCAAAATCTTCTCAAAGCATTGGCTAGCATTTTGGTTGCTTACACCTGGCACACCAACGATCTCAATTGGATTCTCCAGAAATTGTTGTTCTCTCCAGTTAAGTCGACTTTCAAGAGCTCAACTGCTCATTTCACCATACCAAGAAAGTCAGTGTTTGTTTTTTTCAGCTGTACGATTTCTTCATAAAATACGAGGGGCGTTCAAGATATTCTCGGTATCGGGGTGAAGCTGTGGTTGCATGTATAAATTGACTTATTTATCAAATAACACTATTATTTTAGTGCATTCATGTAAAATTTAATATAAATGTGATAATTAATTCGCGTTTTATCTCTAGTTAAACAGAATCATAATGGCAACTGAGGCGATGATGGTGAAAATTGAGCATCGCGCTGTAATTAAATTTCTCACTAAGCAAGGAAAAAGTCAAAAAACTATTCATGAAGAGATGGTGGCTGTTTACCAGGGTTCCGCACCTTCATTATCAACTGTGCAAAAGTGGTCAAGTGAGTTCAAGAGAGGGAGAGAGAGCATTGAGGACGACCCCCGCTCCGGCGCCCCAGCTACTGTTTGTACGGGAGAAAGCATCAAAGAAGTCGAAAAACTTGTTCTTGAGGATGCCCGAATAAAGGTGAAAATGATGGCAGAGATCACCAAGCTTTCAATTGGTACCATTCACACCATTCTTCATGACCATCTTAACCTTTCAAAGGTCAGTGCAAGGTGGGTGCCACGAATGCTCACACCGCCTCAGATAAAAAGTGAGAATCGCATGCTGTAGAGAGCTTTTGGAGATGTGTAGTGAGAACGCGGACGGTGTTATGGATCGAATTGTTACTGGGGACGAAACATGGGTCCACCACTATGACCCTGAAAGCAAACAAGAGTCCATGCAGTGGCATAAAAAAGGAACAGACCCCCCGAAGAAGTTCAAAGTCACTCCGTCTGCCCGAAAGCTCATGGCCACAGTTTTTTGGGACTCAAAGGGAATCTTGCTCATTGAGTACAAAAAAAAAGGTGAATCCATCAACGCCACATCCTACGCTTCCACTTTGCATAATTTGCGGGAGGAAATTAAAAAGAAAAGACGGGGTAAACTCGCAGCGGGTGTGTTGCTTCTTCATGACAACGCTCCTGTTCACACGGCGCGAGTTTCCAAGGCTGCTGCGCGAGATTGTGGTTTCGAAGAAATCCAACACCCACCCTATAGTCCAGACCTTGCCCCTAGTGATTATTTCCTGTTTCCGGATTTGAAAAAATGTCTTCGTGGAAAAAGATTTTCGGATGATGAAGAACTCAAGTCGGTATTTTGCAGAGAAAGAGGAAATTTATTATTTTGAGGGTTTAAAAAAGCTTATCTCAAGATGTAACAAATGCATTGATGTTAGGGGAGATCATATTGAAAAATAAAAACAATTTAAATTGAATTCGCATTTTCCTTCATATCGATACCGAGAATATATTGAACGCCCCTCGTAGATCCAAGGTTATTGCACTGTGATAACGTTGTGCATTAGAATTTACCGTCGCTGCTTCCGAAGCCGTTTGATGATAATTTACAACACCTGCTGACTCATGCATAATCGAATGTTGGGAAGGCGTTGACTGCTTACTGGAGAGCTCTGCCTCTGGTTATTTATCATTTTCGGCTGCTCCCGTTCCCCCCCCCCCCCCCCTCTAGATGGTTGATCACGTAGAACTTTAGACGACTACGATGAACTTTTTTTCATGTTGTTAACATGCCCTGGTCGTCAGACAAGAGTCATTTTTGCACGCTCGCCAAGATCTTCAGACCTATTAGTCTGACTTCCCCCATGTTGAAGAGCATGAAAGGAATGGTCGAACTTCATGTGCGCAAAACTGCTTTATGAATGCATCCTCTATTTAAGATCTAACATGCCTACTGTACCAACGCAGAAGATCCTGCGAGAGTACATTTAAACCCCTGGTAGGTAGTCGCACTCGCGACTTTCGACAACGTAACTTTTGACGGCATGTGCAATCACTAATTTTGTCCGGTGGAACAAGTTTTCACGAAAATACATCAATGATGCTTTCATCAGACTCCAAAGAATGGTCTGCCTGGGGGCTTTCCCTTGTACGTGTGGCCCTACTCTATACGCACTAATGAATCTCCCTCCCCTTGATATTCATTTTAAAGCCGTCTTCTGTTTTAAAGGATGTGGTATTTGATACAGCACTGTTTTTTGACTCTAGTATGATTGACTTGCCGTCTGATGCAATGACTCCGAAACTCTGGTTGCCAAAAAAATAAGTAATCGACATTTCCTGTGCCCAGGAATTACTTCGGCCAGAATCTGAGCCAGGATAGGAATGCAATCGAGTCTCCATGGATGGGTCCAAATGCAGCGCAAATATATTTCTGTATTACGACATCGTTAGATTTTACACTCGATACGAAAATCGGCGCCTGTTTTCCAAGCGGAGATATACGTAGTCCTGATCGCAACGAAATATATTGTGAAGAATCGATGAAGGAGCATTGTATTTGTAACTGTTGCGACAGGCAGGCTGCACCTAAAGCCCCGCTATGCCCCCTGTTGGCCGGAAAGCTATTTCGAGAATGCAACCTTTTACTGAGCGCAGTCTGAAGACTGAATTCATAAAATCTTGTATGGGTGCAAGATCATAGTGGGATTACGGGTAATTAAATCTCCGATGATTTTGATACACAAGGCTTAGACAAGAGTTTTTCAGGACCTGTAGACTGACAAAACATCCTGTTAGACTTGCTGTTCAAGTGGTGACGATACCACGGATGACTCCCTCTGTGGGTGACCGGCCTACGCACACATCAGGCGGCAGGTACTTAACGCTGATGTGGGTAGGCACTTTACTACTGAAGCGCTTGATTGTCTTTCTTCAAAAGACTGAGAAATTTCAGTTAAAGTAACATATAAGGAGTACAATGGATTAACTCTTTATCTAAGCGAGAGAAAAAAAGAAAAAAAAACACAATACGCAAGCAGCAGACGGATTTCTTGTATTACGGACTTCTACAACTGTAGAGATCAAGCAAGAGGCATTGCTTTTGAAAATCGCTGATCCCTTGGGCTTAGAAGGCAACTTAAAAATAAGTCGGAATAAGAACTTCCGAGAGAGCAGTGTATGCGACCCTTACCCTTCCGCAAAACGCAGGAAATTTTCAGAAAAAATTACATCGACATTGACTTTACCAGAAGGGCCCTAAATAACCAACTTAGATAACTAGATTATGCTCTGAAAGGACAGCATCGTAAAGTAGGATTTCACCTATGGCGGAGCACCCTTATCAGGCTGAAACCCAACCCACTTACTGCGCTCAGGTAGAGGAGATTGGCGTAGGATTGCGTTAAATGGAGGGAGCTGCTGGTTTAGGCTCAGGTCCATCCTGAAGCCCCATCTAAAGTAGATGAAGTCAAGATAAGTCTCCGCTATATCTATATATATATATACTATTCGTAATGTCGGTGTATTGTTTTAGTTGAGATTCTATCTGTGTGGCTTTGAATAAGAAATGTATCCCCTACAATATAGTTCATATAGTTTGTATAGTTCAGCTACACACGTAAATAGTAAGTGTCAGGTACGGCTTAAACAAGGCACTCAACAAGGTACCTACAATTTCAAGGTAGGTACATTGCAAATGGAGGCAGCGAAAATTGAAAACCTTAGTAGCAGGGCAATAGTTTTCGGGAGATTCCTTAATAATGAGAAAACTGGATATCTTTGCCTTCGAAATCACTTGTGAGAGTTTGTATCTATATGTTACTTACTTACTTACTTACTGAGGTATCGGTATAGTTTGGTGTAAATAAACCTCAGCCTCAACCAACAAGCCTCCCCAGTTAGCCAGATCTTTACCTAATTGCCTCCAGTTCCACACTCCAAGTCGGATGAGGTCCGCTTCTGCTTGTAGGCTCCACCTAATGTCTGGTCTTCCTCTACTGCAATGGCTTCCGAGTTAGATTCGAAGACCCCACGGGCCGTAACATTGGTGTCCAGTCGCTTTAGATGTCCTACCCATCTCAGGCGACTGATAGGCAATTTTCTGACAAGATTGATATTTCCGTACAACTCGAATCCTCATGTTAGCTTTGTTTAATCTTCCATCACATTAAAGCTGTTCTAGTTCATATACCTCTATGGTAAACTGCTTATAAAATACCAGTCAATCTATAATCCTCATTTCTTAACAATATCAATCAAAGGCACCATCAAAATCATTTCCCAATTTCCTTTTGTAGAAAGGAATGCCATTGACAGGCCTTCTGCTAAAAAAAAAAAAAATCCTTTGCATACCGCAACCATGAAACGAAACTTTTCTAATAAAGCACACACCCAAAAGCGATTGCAAAATTTGATTTACTCCTCCCTCCCTTAGCCAACTGATTGGACTGAATGTAACTTCTAAACCGACCTCACAATAAGCACATACTGTTGACATTACGACAGACAAAAACAACATTTGCACCATCAACAAAAACACTAACAAAAATACCATTTTACATGATTTAATTTTGACAAATTGGTCGTGACACCGATACAACGGTATAAGAGTACGAGTATTGCCAAAGTAAAATTACAAAGCCAAATGCAAACACTCATTCCTAAAACGAAATCAAAATCACGAACAGATAACTCAAACAAGAAAAATAGAAAAAAAAAACAAAATCTAAAACAGCAAAAAAAAAAGTTCTGGAAAATGCATAAACCTGTTCAATTATGCTTTTAAATTACTTTGGATCACGCGATAGATTTTCGATGAACCAAGTGCTGCCAGATACAGCATAAGTTTCGGTGCAAAAGTATCGAATCGTCCAGTCTTTTGGATTGCTTCCACCCCACGTTCTGATTCACCCATTGATTTGTTATGACACTTTAGCACACTACCTCAGGGCGACGAGGGAATCTCAGATAGTCTTAGAGATACATATATCCGATGTATATCAACCGTATCTAAGGGAATATCTGTTGTCTAGAATACTGTAATTAATTAAGCGCTTGAATGTTTTTAATCCGGCGGATTGAAGTATTTGCATTCACCTTATCTCCGCAACGTCACTGGATTGTGATACGAAGAGAAAAGAAATTCAAAAATCGGTCAGCATTCATGAAGGCGTTACTCTGTGGAAATTTCCTGAAAAAATTTTTGAGAAGCTTATCTCGTTCTCAGGTATTTGTCTTAAGTGTAAGCATTTTCAGTCGACGATGATGGATACCAACGGAGTGCCCTGACTGTTGTAATTAACAAGCTTCACAACGGCGGCGCCATCATTAATCATTTGCATAGCAGATACATACCTCGGCTCGTTGGACGGCTTTAATTATTATTCTAGTAAAAGATAAGCTTACGTGTTTTAGTCAAATAAATCGCCTATTCATGGATTTCATTGTCTAGCTACCAGAAATCGAGAGATTTCTTGACATGGTGCAGTATTTGGAATGGAAATGAAGACATAACCAGAGGCATGCTTCAATGGACAGAACTCGATAATCACTGGCAGACGGAATGATTTATTTGAATTGTTAATGATACATGCGTTAGGCTTTTGATTTTGATTTTGGAATATCAAAGATAATTGGTTGCATTTAGTTCAAACAAAATGACTAATCGCTGGGATAATACTACAAAATAATGCTCTCTAAAGCACATAGTACTCGTACATCTGGGAATAATAGCATCCATTCCGAAACAAAATATTCATTCAGTATCCATGAGTGTATGAGAATATATTTTTTTTGCTGATGCTCAGAAAGGGGTTAAATCTTTAATGGGTACGCTTCCGCTCTAGTAATTTATGCATCATATATATGAGCTGTGGTCAGTCAGGTTGCTTTATACGGCAACACCACTCTTAATATTCATTTTCAGGGGTTTCGATATCATGACTTTTCCTTCTTATGTTCCAAGGTTTTATTATACAATAAATCCACTCTTGCTGTAGATCTTTCATAATGCTTGTAATGACACTATTGTCTTCAATGCCCTCTTCGGCGATAACAAAAAAAATTATAAATCTTCGGAGGCTCATGACAAAATCTATCTATCTCCCCAAAGCCTTTCCAGCTGCTTCATATGTTCTGTAGTTCAGCAGAATATACTCAGTCTTTTAATATTTGCCTTCACAATCGAATTGGTTTTTTGGGACGGGAATACGAGTATCGATGGAGGTATTCTTGAAAGCTTTTATGTCCCGATAGGAGCTGTCTGAAGTAAAATTGTTTTCTGCTGGTTAAAACTTTGATGTTAGGCAGCAGTTTGTATACCGTCCATTTGTTGAAGTATCTTATCACCCTTGCCATTTTATCTGGACAATTTATCTAATGACTTTCCTCTATGATATCCGATATTGTAACCCCCAGGTCAATAGACACTTACGCGGCTATTAAACTGATTGCATCATCCAGCACCGCTCTATTTATATACTCTCCTCTACATAAAGTTTATCTTTCTCATATACGTCTCCAAAAAGATATTTTTTTTGCTGGGATCCATTAAGAAGCGGCCTACATTAGGATTGATTAGCTTACCATCACAAGCTGATTTCTTATCGGTTGCCTGATTCCTTCAATATTTAACATTAACCTGGATACTACAGTAACTGCTCGATTGGCTTTTCGCTTGTGTAGTAGTTTAAATAATCACTTGAATGTCCTGTGGTCCAACAGCATTATTTGGTATACTATAATATCTGATTTTGGCACTATGCCTTGTTCTTCAATCAGTGTGATCAGATGTGACCATTGTTGCATAAGGAGAGTTCCTGGTTTGTAGTTTCCAGGTATGTTGAGCGAAGCTGTTAACAGAGTTGATAAATTAAACGAACCGTTTAGATCGGATGACAACAACAAGTGAAGTGTTTATTAACAGCTATGGTAACTATATACAATCATTGTAAATGGGCTTGGCACCGCAACAAACAGTGCGGCCAAATATGTTAAATATATTCACAGTGGGTGCTTGAAGTATGATATAATTCAATTCCCACTTTTTATTTAAATAGATATTCAGCTAGGCATCAGCTTTATTAATTACTTTAATATTATTTCGGAAAATTTCAAAATTTTTTGTAGCAAGCGGTTTAATAAATATATCCGCTAACTAAACAAATATCGAAATGGCGTTCGTAGAATTTTTCCCGTCTAAAATGCACACGGACGTCAATGTGCTTAGTTCTAGCGTGATACTCCGGATTTTTTATTAGCTTTAGGGCACTCTGGTTGTCTCTATAAAGTGTCGGTTTCTGATATTAATTGTCGTCAAGTAGATCGTGCATTAGCGCATCAAGCCAAATCAAGCTCATGACTGCTTCCGACGCAGCTACATATTTTTCTTCCGTTGTGCTCAATGCGGTATAACGTTGTCTTTTAGACGACCAGGATACTGGGCTTCATTTAAGAAGACAAATATGTCCACTTATTGATATGTCACCCCCATGCTCAGAATAACTATACGGGGGGAGTCTGAAAAGTTTCCGACCGAACAATGATTCAAGACATTTTTTCTCAAAATTTTTTTTTATTTTTCTACATAGTCTCCTTGTAACTGCACACACTTCTCCCAGCGATGCTTCCATCTCTCTAACCCGTCCAAATAGTACTTAGGAGTTTTTCTCTGTAAAATAATTGTTCACGAAGGTGATTGCCTCCTCATTTGACGAAAATCTATGTCCTCCGAGTGCAGTTTTTAGATGAGGGAACAAAAAGAAGTCGCTTTTGGCTAGATCTGGTGAATAAGGTGGATAGTCAAGCAGTTCAAATCGTACTTCATGGATTTCCGCCATGGCAACCGCTGAGGTGTGAGACGGCGCGTTGTCTTGGTGAAACAGGATTTCTTTTTCTGCAAATGTGGCCGTTTTTCCGCAATTTCTGCCTTCAGCTTGGCAAGTAATGATGCATAGTATGCTCCTGTTAAATATATTCACAGAGGGTGTTTTGAAGATAATTGATTAAGATAACTCCTTTACTATCCCAAAAAAACAGTCGCCATCACTTTCCTAGCCGAAAAAACAGTTTTTGCGTTTCTTGGAGCCGGTTCGCCCTTTACAGTCCCTTGTTTTGACTGAATTTTTGTTTCGGACGTATAATGGTGTATCCAAATTTCATCTACAGTAATTAATCGGCATCAAAACTAGGATTTATTGCGCCTAAACTGCGCCAACAGAGCGTTGTAAATGTTCATTCGAACACGTTTTTGGTCTAACGTAAGCAAACGCGGCACCCAACGCGCGGACAGCTTTCTCATGCATAAATCTTGATTTAATATGCAACAAACACGTTCTTTGGACATTTTCATAACCTCTACTATCTCTCTCACTTTAATTCGGCGGTCGTCTAACACCATTCGGTGAACTTTAGCAATGTTATCGTCAGTGGTTGCAGTTTTTGGACATCCCGAACGTTCATCATCTTCCAAGCTCTTCAATTCAGCTGCCCAAAATTTCACTGTGGTAAATGATGGTGCAGAGTCCACATACGCAGAGTCCAACTCATTTCTGATTTGCGTAGACGTATTGCCTTTCAAAAACAAGAATTTAATAACAGCTCGATACTCAATTTTTTCCATTTTCATAAAAGACACCCACATCGACTCACTCAAACGACTATCAACCAAAAACTAGGCGTCCAAAATGACTAAAACTTCAGTAAGTAACTGTCAAAAGATGCACAACTAGCATTCACTAGCTTTTATTGACGAGTGCCGCTATCTTTACGTTGCGATCGGAAACTTTTCAGACAACCCTCGTAAATAGAAAAAGAAAAATCATGTTCGGTTTGTATGTCTTTAATATATTACAGATATTTAAATATACGCTTAACAGCTTTAATGTGATGTAAAGTTGGTTTATCCAAAAAACGGCTTACTACTCCCAATACGAAATGTCCGCCCTCGTTGCAATAGCCAGATATACTAGACTACCCACAACTTCGCGAAAAGGGAATTTCGTTGCTGACTTAAAATTTTCTTTTAAAACTGATGGCTTA
This sequence comes from Volucella zonaria, assembly GCA_963966105.1. NCBI lineage: Eukaryota > Metazoa > Arthropoda > Insecta > Diptera > Syrphidae > Volucella > Volucella zonaria. The sequence goes on along the minus strand of OZ014534.1, from coordinate 41,337,117 downwards.
TTTCCAAGCTCACTGGATATTGAAACCGGGTTTCCCTTTAGCATGTTAAACTTCTGAAGAATACGTTCGACATAATTCGATTGCAAACAAAAAAAATTCCGTCATCTTTACGAAATATTTAAAGTCCCAGAGAGTAGTTCGCTGCACCGACTTTCACTTCAAAATGTTGATAATCGATAATATCTTCCACATCACAAATATTTTTGTCAGCAATGAAACCATTATCTATGTAAAGAGCAAGATAGATTCTTTTCTCCGCGCGCTATAGTACAAAAATGCATGGATCAGCTTTGCAAACTTGAAACTTGTAAGCAACTTCGTGAAGGCAGAAGTCCAACACCGAGAGGCTTGTTTCAAGCTTAATGAGCTTACAAACTCTACCAGATCCATCGTCGTACCCTTGAGGTTGATTCATAAAGATTTCTTCTTGTAAAATGCTGAAGGTTTCGTCATAATCAATGCCATATTGTTGATTGGAGCCTTTCGCAGCAAGGCGTGCCTTGTTACACTCGATAGTGTTATCTCGTGATAATTTAGCTTGTTGATAGTCAACGAGATTCCATGTCCCATTTTTCTGATGAGATTCCATTTCATCGTCCATAGCCTTTTTCCAGTTATCACCTTTATCTGACTCTAATTCATCTTTATATGTTGCTGGCTCAAAACTACTGCAAACGAAAGCACAACCTTCAAGGACATTAGCATACATACCGGACTGACTTCGAAGTTTGCTTCGATAGTTGGTCTATGCCATGGGTCCAATTTGTTTCTGTAAGTTGTCGTCTGCTCCCACTTGCTTCGAACCTTGATTTGGGTTTGAACTGCTGACCATTTCATCTGCCGAATAAAATGTTTCTTCTTCAGAAGTCTCAGTCTTTGCATACATAACCCCATCTTCCTTTCCTACAATAGATTAGCTGAATTCGATTCAGGATATCCCACAAAATATCCAGGCTTCGTCCTTTTATCTAATTTGTGTCTCTTTTCCTTCTGAATATGAACAAAGTCTTCGTTACCAAATGTTTTAATGTTAATAAAGTCAATCGATTTATTGCTGTACAATTCGAAAGGAGTTTTTCCTTTAGATGGACTAGATCCAAAACGATTTGTAATGAATACGGCCATATTTACTGCCTCTGCCCAAAGGCTGAGCGGTAAACTTTTAGCATGCAACATAGTTCTCACGGTTTCAACAATAAATAGCATATCCCTCTCAGCTCTGCCGTTTTGCTGCGGTCTATAAGGCACAGTTGTCTGGTGAATGATACCATTTTGATCAAGTAGAAACTGAACATTCTTATTTTTAAACTCCAAACCATTATCGGATCTAAGCATTTTAATCAGACGACCAAACTTTGCCTTAACGAAACTAATATACTTTGCTATCTTAAAACATGATTCAGATTTTTCTTGTATTTTTTGTTTTTTTTCTTTTATGTAATTAGCGCGCGCTCAAGGGGTTTTTGTACCCTTAAAATGTTCGTACAGTGCGCGGACGAAGGAAATTTAGAGAGGAAGAAATGACAGGTACCAATGTACATTGTTTTTAAATGTTTGTAAGTTATAACGAATAGGAAACACAGAGATCGGCAGGGCATTCCATAAGCGAGTTGTACGGCTTAGGAAAGAATCACGATATTTTAGAGTACGTCCGAAAAAGGGCTTGAGGGTATACTGATGAGCATTCATAGCGAGACGAGTGTTACAGTTGAAAGTTTGAATGGGCGGAAGCTACTGGAGATTTCAATAGAGCACTGGGGGTGGAAATAGCGATAAAACAAAGTGAGACAGGAGTAATTACATCGGTGTTCGAGGGTGTCAATTGATTGACTGATATTAATATCACCAATGAGGTCTATCGCACAGTTTTGAATCCTATCTAGCAGGTGCAGAGATGTTTAAGGAGCACCTGACCAGATGTGGGTATTGTACTCCAATTTTGGGCGGATGAATGCCTTATATATTGTGGCCAGATCAGAGGAGGTAAAATATTTCTCACATCGCTTGAGGAAACCCAGACATTTCGCAGAATTTTCGACGACATCGAATATGTGGTCATTCCAACGTAAGTTGTCATTGACACACATACCGAGAATGGAAAGTTTATCGGTTTTGACGATGCAAGTGCCATTAATGGGTAATGGCTGGGTATTTAGATTTCGCTTTAACGGCAGCAGACAGCATTGTGTTTTGGAAGCATTAAATTCTACTCGGTTGATAGTTCCCCAATTGGTTATGCAGTTGATATCGGAATTTAATGAGCTTAATATACGCTGCCGTTCCCGTTCTACAGCCGCAGAGCAGGGGCGTGAGTCCGGGAAATAATATGAAAAGCAGAGAGTACTGTCATCAGCAAAGGAATATATTGGATTAGAAATAGCAGACAAGAGATCGTTGATGAAAATTAAAAAGAGTGTCGGAGACAGAACGGAACCCTGGGGCACACCAGCATTTATTTTGTGAATATCAGACTTGAAACCGTTCAACACAACTTGAATTGAACGTTCCGAAAGGTAATTTCTAATCCATTGAAGAAGAGAGTCATCGATCCCAAAAGCACGCATTTTCGACAAAAGAGCCCGATGCCAAACTCTGTCAAATGCCTTAGAAATATGAAGTGCAACTATCTTTCTTTCGCCAGATTGATGTAGGCTTTGATTGTCATTGAGAAGTTTTCGTGTTTCGAGATATTTCATGAGCTGACGGTTTATCAGCGTTTCCATGACCTTGGAGAGAAGGGACGAAAGTGCAATGGGTCTCTAGGAGGAGAGAGGCGAAGATTCGCGTTTTTTAGGGACGGGTTGGACAAATGCTGTTTTCTATCTGCTCGGAAAGAGTCCTAAAAAGTGGGATTGATGAAAAAGCCTACGCAGTGATTTTGCCAGCGAGGAAGAACAGCTCTTCAGAAGAAAGGCAGATATACCATCTGGACCAACATATTTATGTATGTTGAGATCCTTAAGCTCACGCATGACAAAAAAAGTTTGAACTGTCAACAAATTGAATGTTTTTTGCTTTTAAAATGCTCCTAATTTGACTAGCACATATTGTATGTGTTCAAGGCGTTCATGCCATGTTCGACGAGTAGCATGCAGATAGTGGCTCTTGTTGTTCGATAACTTTAAACAACATCTTATACAGGCGACCATGACGGACACCAACGGCTACTCCAGACTCATCAGACCTGGTTATTTTGCACTTTTTACTTGTGGAAGTTAAGAAATAATTCTTATCGAGAGCACTGTCAGACGAAAATAAGTTTATCTTGATTTCGGGAACAAAGTAAACATTTACTGATCTTTTTTCAACCAATTTTTGATTGCTGAATGCTAAAATTTTAATATCACCTTTACCGCGTGCATTAATTTTACTTCCATTACCGACTGTTATTGGTACCGGGTGATCAAGTGAAATGAAATTATAAAACCATTCGCGACGATACGACATATGGTATGGTCGCTCGCACCTGAATCCAACACCCAATCATCAGCATTAATAACCTCATTAAAATTAACTGTCCCACAGACAAGTTCATCTCCGTTAAGTTTATCATTTGCGTAGTTTAACTGCGGTAATAATTTATTTCTAGTTGGACAGTTGGCTTTCCAATGCCCTTGCTGATTACATGCAAAACACTTACCTGGGCGTTTTTCTTGTTCTTACAACGATTTTTGCCAGGCTTTTGTTGACTTTTTCTTGCAATGAGGGCACTTTTTGCTTCAATCTGTGATGATGTCGATGTTGGGGATTCCGTAGCGTTGATTCTTGTTTCCTCCATAATCAGCCGCGACTCGAGATTTTCGATTGTTTGACCTTTCATCTCCGTAGACTCCCAATCACTGAAGAAATGAGAGAAGCGACTAGGAAAATTCATCAAAACTTTTGCAATGGAAGGGGAAACTTTTTCTCCCGCAATTTACTAATGTGCGCAGATATATCAACAGCTGGATTTTTCTGAAAACTATAAAAACATTGTTGAAGTAAATTGATACTTGCGCACGATTTATGCTCATAGACTGAGCACAGTTTTGTCCACATTTCGTGAGCTGTTTCACAATGCATGATGTGCATCAAGGGTTGTTGTCCGATACCTGTTGTTATGATCTTCTGCGCCTTGCGATCTTTGGTCTGCCATTCCCATAAACTCGCAGCAAGATTGACAGCGTTACCACCTACTCCCCCAACCTCCGCCATCACTTCGTCTCTAGTAACCACCTCGTATAAATCACTGGTGTTCAAGAGAATTTTCACGTGGAACTTCAAATTGTTCCATTGATCGGAACATTGCAGTTATTCGATTTTTGCACTGTCGCAATCCATAGTGAACACAATATAAACGTATATGAATTTTAACTTTATTTATCACGAATCTGAAATATATTTTTTTTATATTTCTCGCCAAACTTCTATAGAACCAAAATAACTTCTAAAAAAACACGCCACGCTTTTTTTTAGGTAACTGGGCCCATAACCTGTTAACAGAGTTGATGAAGTAAACGAACCGTTTAAATCGGATGACAAAAAACAAGTGAAGTGTTTATTAACAGCTATGGTAGTTACATATATGTACACAATTATTGTAAATAGGCTTGGCACCGCAACAAACAGTGCGACCAAATATGTTAAATATATTCACAGTGGGTGTTTCAAGTATGATATAACTCAATTTGAATAATAAAATTTTAACAGAAGCGATATCTTTTCATTTCCGATGGTGTCGTTGTAGGGCTGCGTCACATTTTCTATGATTTTGTAACAATTACTGCGGTATCATTGGAATTACCAACGATGTCCACTACTCTTGGTCAGCACATCGTTAATAATCCATAGGACTGGGCCTACGAATCATTCTAACAGAACATCTGCTGTTATTTTTCATGGGAGAGAAAGTAATTTGACGCTTGGATATGTCGTAACGCTATTGAGATAATAGCCCAGCTGTCAGGAAAAAGTGCTTACAATGCTGGTTTCTGCCTCCTTTGCATCTGATAACAAGTATTGGTTGGCACGCAATATCACATATTGCTTGTATGCTATAAGTGTTGCTTCATTTTTCCTGAAATATACTAGTGCTTTTCGAGGAGTTTGCTTACGGTTTCCAGCATAAATATGAGTCTATACGATGATAGCTGGCTTGGTGGTTTGGTGGTTTGCCGCTTTTTGGTATTAGACAAGAATCTGACTTTTCCATTGCGTTGGTTTTTAATTGAGCTCGCTGATGTCAGGACTTCTGCTGTAGGTCGTCACTCAGTGCCTGAAAGGTTATATTTACTTTTTTTTGGAATCCTTTTCGTATTTCTCCACATTTTCTCTAATTCCTTTACCTACTCGTACATGGTGCCGAAACCTTCGCATTCTGAAGCATTCCATTATGATCCTAGCAATGCAATAATTCCGCCAGGAAACCGTTTACAGCATATTGCAGCAGTTCGTTGCACTTCTTAACGTAAAAGGCAATAAAGTAGAAAATAACTATTGTATATTCAGGCATTTTTAGATCTAAGATGAGCCTGAGGCGCATATGGGTTCCCATGTCCGCAGATTACGGGGGACAGACAACTCGAATACACATTCGTCCTTTTACGCATCTCAGCATCGGATGAAAGCAGAATAATACGATACTACGGCATAATGAAAATGATCGTACTCCGCCGGTGCGAATAGAAATATTTGTGTCAGAGCACGACGATTCAAGAGGCGAGCTCTGGAATATTGGCTTAAAGATGGGTAAAAGTTTTGAACTAGAAAACGTATTACGACAACGTACGTGAAATCGATATAACGTGGGCTTAAAAAACCAAGTGACGAAATATCGGAAGTAGCAGGGGTTGTAACTCATAAGCGATCGTAAGTGTATTGGTTGGTACTTAAAGATGAGACTCAGAAACACAGAAACTTGGTATTAGCGTCTTGGGGGAGATTTAAAAGGACATAGGAGAATAGAACTTAGTATACGAAGACTGCTTTGTAGAAGCGGTTTCGAAACGAGAAACTCAGAGGGAGAATATATGAATACTAAACTCATGAAAATCAGAGTCTTGTATTTAGTTTGCAATCTTAAGCAAGAACCATAATTACAATAATTTGGGATTCCATAGATGGAAATCACGAATAGATAGATTATATCTACGAGGGGCGTTCAATATATTCTCGGTATCGATATGAAGGAAAATGCGAATTCAATTTAAATTGTTTTTATTTTTCAATATAATCTCCCCTAACATCAATGCATTTATTACATCTTGAGATAAGCTTTTTTAAACCCTCAAAAAAATAAATTTCCTCCTCCTCCATTTATTGCCGACTTGAGTTCTTCATCATCCGAAAATCTTTTTCCACGAAGACATTTTTTCAAATCCGGAAACAGGAAATAATCACTAGGGGCAAGGTCTGGACTATAGGGTGGGTGTTGGATTTCTTCGAAACCACAATCTCGCGCAGCAGCCTTGGAAACTCACGCCGTGTGAACAGGAGTGTTGTCATGAAGAAGCAAAACACCCGCTGCGAGTTTACCCCGTCTTTTCTTTTTAATTTCCTCCCGCAAATTATGCAAAGTGGAAGCGTAGGATGTGGCGTTGATGGTTTCACCTTTTTTTTTGTACTCAAGATTCCAAGATTCCCAAGATTCCCTTTGAGTCCCAAAAAACTGTGGCCATGAGCTTCCCGGCAGACGGAGTGACTTTGAACTTCTTCGGGGGGTCTGTTCCTTTTTTATGCCACTGCATGGACTCTTGTTTGCTTTCAGGGTCATAGTGGTGGACCCATGTTTCGTCCCCAGTAACAATTCGATCCATAACACCGTCCGTGTTCTCACTACACATCTCCAAAAGCTCTCTACAGCATGCGATTCTCACTTTTTTCTGAGGCGCTGTAAGCATTCGTGGCACCCACCTTGCACTGACCTTCGAAAGGTTAAGATGGTCATGAAGAATGGTGTGAATGGTACCAATTGAAAGCTTGGTGATCTCTGCCATCATTTTCACCTTTATTCGGGCATCCTCAAGAACAAGTTTTTCGACTTCTTTGATGCTTTCTCCCGTACAAGCAGTAGCCGGGTCGCCGGAGCGGGGGTCGTCTTCAATGCTCTCTCTGCCTCTCTTGAACTCACTTGACCACTTTTGCACAGTTGATAATGAAGGTGCGGAACCCTGGTAAACAGCCACCATCTCTTCATGAATAGTTTTTTGACTTTTTCCTTGCTTAGTGAGAAATTTAATTACAGCGCGATGCTCAATTTTCACCATCATCGCCTCAGTTGCCATTATGATTCTGTTTAACTAGAGATAAAACGCGAATTAATAATCACATTTATATGAAATTTTACATGAATGCACTAAAATAATAGTATTACTTGATAAATAAGTCAATTTATATATACGTACAACCACAGCTTCACCCCGATATCGAGAATATGTTGAACGCCCCTCGTATGTATACTGGAATAATGCGAATCGTGGAGGAAATTATTCTGAAGGGATTTTGAATGAACTGCAAGGATTCGGGTCCAGTACTACTCCCTGGGCTCTCCCACATGAAGAGGAAACAGTAGGGAAACGGCAAGGAAACGACATATGGAGGTAGCGTATGGTAACTTAAATGGGACGAAAACCGCGTAGTATTTTGTAACCCAAAATTTCCGTTTAAACTCAAAGATCTGTTTTAAGCGATAGTTGAACGTCCGGCGTCTACATACGCATCGCAGTTTTTGACGAGGAACAAAAAGTGTAAAAAAAAAAAAACTAAAACCAGTGGCTGTCAGAAAACGTGATCAAGTAGGCGTTTGGCATATCTGTGGAAGGCTCCACATTAAAAAACCGAAAGTGGGATATTTTCAAACTAAGAAATGATAAAACCATCACACGATTATGGTAGTAAAAAACAAAAGGCAAACCTTTAAAACGTGCATTAAGTACAGCGGAGAGAGTGAAACCGGGAAAGTGGGTCTGGAGTTAGACTATGAATGTTATTAAGCAGAGGCGGTAGCACGACCACACGTGCGATAACAGGACAGACTCTGAATCGGGAAAGAGGTATCTTTACACTCTTTAACCAGGCGTCAAGCAGTGGAAGAAGTGCTAGGTCGAAGCACAGGCAAACGAAAGGATTCAGTCACCGAAATATATTGAAAATGAGCGAGAACGGGATACAGCGAAATTTGAAATATGTAGATGGAAAGAGTACTCTGCCGCCGCACAGTATGGTATTTGGGTCAAAAACCTGGCCAAAAATATTTTATAGCTCTAATGGTTAAATTTCTATGTTTTATTAATTTTTTTTTTATGTCAAATAATGGTAAAACAAAGTCTTTTTCATAAGAAAACAATATATTCGTTTAATCTTCACAACTATTTTCATCGATATTAAAACATCAGATGATAAAGTTTTTGTTTTTATTTTTATGTGATCCCATGCCTTTTATTAATGGATCAGATGTTAGAAGAAGCCTATTCAGAACATCCATGTTGCAGGTTACACGCGAACACTTTCTGGTATAGCTTAATCGGAATAAGCGTATGTGTTTGTTGCATGCTTCTGCAGCTTCCTCTGATAGTTTTTTCCTATTGGCAGAATAGCTTTTTTAATTACCTCGGATCCATGAATAAGCACCTTATGCATTGGGGAGACATAGGGTAAAACTTAGGTATATAAGGAAACAGCTCAGCAGTTTCTTGGCAAAATTTTTCGAACTAATTAGTGTTAATTTTGAATCCACAACATAATATATCTAAAATTGCTTTAAGGCGATATAAAAAATTTTTATCAATTCCAGTTATAGCTGCTGATACTTCATGTGCTTCAAAAAATCTTTTGCTGGTATTCCCATCGTTCGTGTTTTCAAAATTTGATTTTGGGATATCCATTAACAGTCCGTGCTGTTGCTTGAACTGATGCTGAATTTCTTTTTTTCTACATATTTTCTACCACTTGTTTTTCCTCCTGAGAAAGTCGAACACTCCATTTTTTCACAGGCAACCTGTAAGCTACATGTAGTATACTTTCGAAGAATCGTATGCGAGCATGAAGCAAAGACAGGCCGAAGTTTAAATTTTCTTTCTTGAAGGATCTCTTTTTCGATAAGTCATTTAACTCGAAAGTAGGAGCTTCAATATATAGCACCTGATTGCAGATTTGCTATACATTGCAGAATTGCATACCTTACCGTCCACCATAGTAACATTTTATGTCTTATGGACATATGTTATCTTTAACTTCTGTAGCGAAAGTGCTGTAATTTATGTTTTTATGTGTTCTATTTCTTCGTTTATAACACCATGTGTTTCTTTAATAAACCTTATTCTTATTGGTCGCCAATAGCGAGGTGATGATGGGGTTACGTTTTGCCAAAGAATTTTCTTTTCGAGCCCGTAAACCATCAACTGAAGTGGAACTACAGAGCTTTGAAAAATATTGGCATCAGAATCAACTTCACTTTCAAACTACATATTATACAAATATTTACTTTGCTGGGACCTGTCACAACCCCAATTATTTATTAAAATTAAAGATTTCTTATCTTCATCACTTAAATGCTTCACAGCTTCTTCAAGATGTAATATAAGTCCACTTACAGTGTGATCCATCAGCTTTTGCACTTGCACTTCAGCACATGTCGATTATGGAATGAATTTCTGGGTAGCATTCTTTTTTAACCTTCTGAAGTACAGAATAGCATGGAAAGAATTGTTCGTTAGTTTCTCTAACTATCTCATATTATGGTTTAGTAAGTTCTGCTTCTGTAAAAATGCACAGAATACACAATGGCGATAATGGACACGGTCTGCAGTTGGTCTGCAGTATTTTTTTTATGGCCGCTGCATATTTCTTTGCTCTCCGAGGACTACTTATAAGATCTTCAACAACTTTTGAAGCATCGGCATTGCCCGATTCACGAAATTTCATTTGTGTAGCATAAGTCTTAGCGAAGGTCTTCGGTTCTTCGTCTTTGCTTCTTTCACTTAATTCCCCAAAAGATTTCTGAGCACGACCTCGACTAACTCCTGTAACAGCAGAGAATATACATAAGACTTTCAAAATAATTCTGTTCAAACATACTGAGATTTGTCTATAAAGATCATATTTTTTTCGTACCGGCAATAGGTAATAAAACAGTTCCATTAAGCCATTCAGCATTTCCTCAAACCTTACTTTTGTTTTTCCGGCAGCTAACCATTTTTATTTAAACTGGTGTTTAGTAATAGATAAGTTTTGCTTTCCATCAGCTATTTTATCATTTTCAGTACAATGACTAAACAATTCTTGTTGCATGAAATTAAGCTTACCGTCAAATACAGTCTCATTTGAGCGTTGCAAAATATTGTACAACTCATTTCCCGTCATTATTTTCAATCCAGAAGGTCCTGTTAACACAGTAAAAACAAAAATGCAAAAAAACTCTATTTCAAAAACAAAAAAACAAAATTTTTAAGAAAGACCTTTTCGGGTGGCAGATTCCTTCATAAAACAATTTAATATTAGTCACCTTACTAAACAAAAAGTTTCAATGCTTAGAAATGCTTAGATATACCAACTTGATCAAAAATTTCTCGGAATTTATTCAGAAAATTTAAAAGCAAGTTTATTCATCTAAATCTATATTGTCCCCTTCAAAGTAATCACCATCGACTGCAACACACTTATGACAGCGCTTGATCCAATCCTCGAAACATTTTTTATATTCGGTTTTCGGTATGTCCATCAGTACTTCCTACGATTTTTCCATTACTTCCTCTTGGCTGCTGAAACGCGTTCCCCGTCGTGGTTTTTTAACTCGATTCAACAGAAAGAAGTCACAGGGAGCCAAATCAGGTGAATTCGGTGGCTGTCGGATGGTAATTCTTGCATTTTTCGTCAAAATATTACGAATAATGATGGGACTGTGCGACGGTGTGTTATCATGGTGCAAAATCCACGAGGTTTCTGCCCACAATTCTGGTCTCTTTCGGTGAATTGCTTCACGAAAACGTCTCATAACGCCCAAATAATACGAGTACTCTTCGTTTACTGTCTGGCCTTCTAGCAAAAATTCATATTGCACTACACCAATGTAATCCATGAAAACCGTGAGCATTGCCTTCTTTTTTGACTGAAAACGACGTGTTTTTTTTTTTGTTTCGGCTCATTTGGTGAACGCCATTCACTTGCCTGATGTCTGGATTGCATGTCGTACTCGTAAACCCACGTCTGGTCTCCAGTAATGATCCTTTTGATGAATGTGGGATCAGATTCAGCCTCGCAAATCATCTATTTTGCGACGTCAACACGGTGTCTTTTTTGCATGAAATTGAGGGCTTTTGGCACCAACTTTACTCCTAGACGACGCAAACCCAAATCATTAACCAAAATGTCTTGGATGGATCCATAGGCAATGTTCAAGTCCTCCGCTATCTCTCTGATGGTTAATTTGCGGTTATTGACCAACATTTCTTTTACTTCATCAATGTTTTCGTCGGTTTTCGATATCGATGGTCTGCCACTGCGTTCATAATCTTCGATTGACTCACGACCACTTTTGAACTGCTCGCTCTCGTGCCACTGGTAAACGACCGTTTTCTTTAGAGAATCGTTGCCGAAACACTTTTCCAACATTTCCCAACGTTCGCGCACCATTAACTCCGTTTTTTACGCAAAATTTAGTACTCGTACAAGTTCATTGTTGCAAATTTAAATCCATTTCTAAAATTGTAAAATATCACTAACAACACAGAGTTAGATGTACTCTTGGCTACGTAACTTTTGCAAATGTCAAGCTATGACGCTAAGATTTAGAAGGAGTCTCAACAACAGATATACCAACTTAATAAAAGAAACAAAACTTAAATCGGAACAATGAGAGCGCCACATGGTGGTGCGGTGCGGGAACTTTTTGATCAAGTATAACAAAATCCTTTTTAAATTACAATGAAACAAATATGTATTTATTCAAAATTTATTTATATCGGATAGGTATTAATTCGAAATATATTTTAAATAGTAAAATAAATACCTTTTACAGAATAATCCATAGCAATTCGAGTCAAAAGTAAATTAAAGATCAAAACTGCAGAGCTTTCTAATATATCAAAATATTCGAGTTTTTACAAAATCGCACTGACACTTTACGCAACGGTTTACTTTTGATTGATCGCGCTGCACTCTGTGTCAAGCTAGAGCCTTGACTGTTTTGCATTTTGGTGCACTTACTATTAATCTTTTAGGAAAATAACAAATCAGGGTTGGCAATTGGCAAAAAAAGAATAGGTTTTTGGCCAGGATTAATATCCTAATACCACACAGTGCGCCGTATTAAATGAAGAATTTCCGCGCAGAATCATTCCATCGGCTGTCGCGCCTGAAGAGAAAACGGTAGCCGAAGTTGGCGAAGCTGCAAAAAGTATAAACCGGGCTGTTGTATCGAAGCCGATATTGGGTTTAAATCCGTTGCGACTGTATTCAATAAAGTGATAAGAGGCAATCGAATACCATGACCAGTGGTGGGAGAGCTATCTGGTTCCACCTTATAAAAGCGAAACTAAAAATTTGAACAACTACATACTGATAGATGAAACTAATGTCGCATTGTAAGAAAATTTACGAGCGAGTTTTAGACAGTCAATGACGGAAAATTATTAAGCTACATAGCAGTCAATCCGGCTTTGTCAAGGTTGAGGAGCAATGATTTCTCTCTCTGTCCCATTTTCCTAAAAACTTAACACATGCTCAGGCACTCTAAGTGTCTTGAGTGTTAAGTTTAAAAAAAAAATCGGTAAACTTTGCAGGATCTGTATATCGTCTTCATCGACTTGGAAAAAGCGTTCAACAAAGTTCCCAGGGATCGTATTTGGACGATCTGAAAATGAAAGTTAAATGCACATTGGGAATAACCGAAGAATTGATAGTTAAAGTTGGGTTACACCAAGGCAGCGTACAAGGTCCGTTGCTTTTTAAGGTAGTTCGAGATTTTCTATTAAAGCAGCAGATCAACGTGTCCGATACAACTTCTCTTCTTTTCGCCGATGATAGCGCTGTTATATGCAAAGACGTGACAGCCCTTCAAGCAACTCTTAATAATTGGAGAAAGACGCTAGAAGATAACGGGTTGCGAATCAGTAGTTCTAAGATCAAATATCCGCATTGCCGATATTTTGAAGCAACAGACTCAACTGCTAACATTTATAAGGAGTCATGGTGCCAAAGTGCGAACAATTTAAATACTTAGACTCTGTCGTTAACCACCAAAGATGACGATATCGCACATAGAATCAGTTTTGGGTGGCTAAAGTGGCGAGAAAACTTCGTCGAGTTTGTTTATATGACAGTCGTTCGTCCATAATTAGCGTAGGATCGACGAAAATGAAAATGTTAAGAATGGTTTTGCCATGTTCAAAGAAGTTCGTCGGAAAATCCGATCCAAAAGCAATAGAGCCTCAAGTTCCAATCGAGGTTCAGAGAAAGGGTTAAAACCAAAATAATTGGATCACTCAAATACGAGATAATCTGAAATATGTAACATCAGATGTAATTCTACACTGTTCTTAAAGGAAAAGAAGAAGGATAATGAACCTGCTATTCTAACATCGCAGTGAGAGTAAAAGTACAATGAGCTCTAAGTGATGCACATGAGTGAGCAACGAGCAGGCGAGTTTCCTTATAAAACAAGAAATAACAGTAAAACAAGTTTACTATCCTTCTAAAATCGGACTGCATTTAATTCACAATATATTTCCTGGACATCTTAAAGACAACAACACAAACCGATGCGATGCAGCAAGTTCTCAATCCATGCAGGAATCAGCTGCCAAAAGCACCTTGCGGATCAATCAAACACAGAGCTAGATTCCAAGCTTCATAGGGCGGGAAAATATTTAAACAAAAAAAAAACCAAAGGAGCGATCTTAGCTCTTAGTACATGTCTTTTTGCGTAGACTTTTATGGACTATTCTTTCGCGCCTTTTCGAGCAAGGAGGAATGGACCTCAAATTGATCCACAAGAAAGAAATCGGTATCCATCTACAATACATAGAGGAGTCAAAAACGGACTTTGGAACAGATACCGACTTATTCTCAGAGGAATCAAATATACCTAGCTCAATCAGACTCCCAGATCAAAAGGCAGTGTCTTTAAGGCAGAGGTTCCGACGATTGTAGGAGTAGCAAGTATAGCCTCAGCGACACCACATGGTGGTATTACCATTTTCATTGATGATCACGCGGCCGCGAGAGTAGTTTCTTCTTCTGAAATAAAAACCTAGCAACTTTACCGCTGTTGCGTAGAGCTAAAGGACCTTCGTTCGACTGGTGAACTGGCAAGAATGGGATCTGCAATGGGCCACGATCATTTATCGAAGACGTTCACACTTGCAGATTCACAACTAGCGCAAATTGCAAGACACGTATGAAACATTACGAAATCTTTGACCAGAATATGATGAGAGACGGACCAACAGCTTTACAGTATGGCTTAATAATTAATATCACTGTTCATGTTGGCAGTTGTTCCCACTTCTCATAACCTTCTAAGAACCCACATAATGAATCTAAGTCTTAAGGCGAACACACTTCACTCTCTCTATCACTGCCCTGCCATTTGAGGAGCAAAACATTTAGAATCCACCATCTTTAACAGATTCTAAAACTTTCTAATATCTAACTTTGCAATCTTAACATAAAAGTTGGCTGAAATGTTTTGGTTAATTGAACTAAGACAGGACACGAAAACCATTACAATGGTATCTTATGTACTACAAGGGCAAGGAGAGGCTGTACTTCACCGACCTATAAACCTAACGGTATATTACAATAAAGGAATAAACAGAAACCTTCATTGTTCTTATTTCGTGATGAAAAATTGAAAGAGTCTTACGCTACTTAGAGGACGCTACTTTTTCCAAAGTCGATGATGAAGCACAAACAACAAAATCAGCAGCTTATCATGTAATTGGTTACGAACATCAAGCCAGAGTGACTATTTCTTGATGGGTCTTGATAGATTTTAGACTGCGGAAATAAGAAGAATCCCCCAAATTTTGAAAAACGCTTCAGGTCTAACACATCATTTCCTGCCTTATATGCGCTCCGAAAAATACAACAGAACACATAGGTAGCAGTTATTGCCTTACTAAAGTTTCTTGGCTACTATTTCATTAAAGAATTGCATTTAAGATTCAAGTTCTAACCATCTAAGCACTAAAGAAATACGAGTTAGAATGTTTAGAATATCAGTAGGTTAGTGCCACACTTTTCAGAGCTTCATACATTCAGAAAACAGATGTCGCGCAGTGCATCGAACGTAATGTGGTTGATTTGGGTAAAAATTTACTTTTTTTTCTATTAAAAGAGAGCACTCAAACAAACAACTAGTCCAATGTACTCGTCCTCCTTGTTTGTTCTTTTTACTATAACTTCGTAAACTTTCGTAGAAAGATGAGTAAGCACTTCAACGGTAAAGCGCATATAGCACTCACCTTATCAGCGCAGAATACCTGCAATCTGATGCGAGCGCAGGCAGCCCACAGACAGAGATAGTGTCAGGTTGCCGTCATCAATCTTACAGAAAGTATCACAGGATGTTACGCCACTTATGTGTCACGTCCATCATCTTCCAAGAATACAAAACCGCATTAACTACAATAGAGGCTAATGGTATTGCGTCGTTATTATGGTGTCTGGAACTCTTTCATATATTTTCGTAGTATCCGACATAAGTTTCATCAATCGGTAGTTGTTACGATTTCCAACGAACAGGAAAACTCTCTCCCCACTGGTTAGGCATTCGATCATTTCCTTGAACAAAATCGCGAGCTATTTACTCGTACATACACTTGTCGCTCATAATCCAGAGGATATTTGATCCATCCCGATTGCACAGGCCGGTGCTTTTTTGCACTGCTTGGCTAACTTCAGATTCCGTAAAACATACTGTTTATTCTGCGTTTTCGTGGTTCACATTTATCCCCAATATCACTGCTTATCTTCAATACGAGTTTTTTTTCATTGCGCCGCAAACTTTAATATATTTGCCCGTTTGCGCACGTACTTCAACATTCCACTTCTTCTACCGGTTATATGGTTAGCTCTTCTGATTCCCAATAGAATGCATACCGTTTAGCTAGTGCTAAGTCAATGTTTGAAATGCGTGCCCTTTCTTCCCAACTGCCATTTTCATTTCACAGTTCCACCACCATGTTTCTTGGTTTCTATGGACAAGTGGTGTCATGTTATACTATATACTATATGTGTGCCAAGTGTTCTACAGAAGATGTTATTCCTTTCCACTTAGGCTTTAGCCTAAGTCATCTCTCGTGGGACTTAACCGAAACTAAAAAAAACTTGAGCAAGTCACCACCTAAGACGCGTTTAATGAGTTACAGCTCAAATTGTATGTTGACCCAGGACATTTCTGATCCTATATCCACGTAATTCGAAATAATTTTAGATTACGTCCACCAGTTAGTCGTAACTATCCTACGTCTTCTGTCAAAAACCAAGTCTGACAACCATTTATAAATGTTACAGTCAAAGACAGTTATTCCAAAAATAACAACCCAACATTGAACATTTAATTCATGATGATTACGTATATCGATAGGGTAACCCCTGTGCTGGTCTTTCCTACCTTGTGTTCTTGTACTTGAGCACCGGAAAAATACTTTTGCCGCACTTTGATTAATGACAACTTTTCGAAGTGGCAAATCCATTCACTTTCACTTTAGAACTTGTAGAACAGAAAAAAAAAAGAAAAAAACTAAGAAAAACTTTCCAAAGGATACTGAAATCAATTCCCAACGAAAGCCATCGGTCGTCCATGTCAAAAAGTCCAAGAAGGCTTCGATTTCGCAATTGTCGCCATCATGTAATATCCACCCAACAACCATCTGTACCATGGATTTGGTGCCTGTTCCACTTCGACTGCAGCAACTTGGATAAAATCCCAGATTATCCTTGAACTCGGAAAAAAGTTTCTGTTTTGCAGTTTCTCCGTGTTTGTCTAATGGTGGTGCTGATGTGAGTTTTACCAGTTTAACCAATACAAGTACGATGGAGCTGATGAAAGTTTCAGTCATGCATGGGAAAAACGGTCTCTGGGGTAATTGCGAATTCTAATCAAAAAGTCCACTTCTAGTGGGCCGCAGCGATTCCACAATGGATCCATGAACTTTGCTTGACATTCGATAGATTCCCGACGTACATACATCATTACGATGCTTTAGACATACATACGAGTATGTCTATGTTTAACGGAATTGAAACTCATATTATATTGTAGTAAAATGCTTTGCTCCTGCAGGAAACGGATTAGGACCACATTTGTAGTTTAAGGATGAATAATCGTTGTGTTTGGGAAAGTTGTAAACTTTCACAAGAGTATGCAGACGTGTTTTTGTAAAATTGAAATTTATTGTTGAAATTTTGCGCTGTTACGAGTAGAAATGGAATTCCGCAAAATTTACCACCTCGGTGATTTATGGTGGACAAGTTGGAGAGTCACAGGAGTTTGTTTTTACAGATAAACCAACTGAGAGATGTAAGTGCACTTTGAAGGGATCCTTTGAGTTGAAATAGCTGTTTACATTTGCGCTTTAGATTGATAGGAAGAGGGGAGCTCGACACGTTTAGCTTTCGAAGCATAGATACCATTTGTCGGATAGAATTCCGCATTATGTTGAATATTACTGAAAAGTTACTAGATAGCTACATCATATGCAAAAATGTCTAATAGGCCGATAATACATAGTTCTGGACTCTGGTACTATTGAGGAATTCTACCGAATTCAACTGACCCATGTCTTATTTACAAGTTAAAACACATACATTTGCTGACTTTTCTTAACTTCCGAGCTTCTGACGTGTAAAGAGTCTCAGCTGGGACACGTCAGACTTTTTTTTAAAAACATTAGCTCGGCAGGACATTCCATAAGCGAGCTGTACGGCTTAAGAACGAATCACGATATTTCAGAGTACGTCCGAAAGTATACCCTTAAACTAATGAGCAGTTACGGTTGAAAGTTTGACTGAGCGGAAACTGGCGATTTCAATGGAGCACTGGTGGTGGAAATAGCAATAAAACAAAGTGAGACAGGAGACGATACATCGGTGTTTGAGGGTGTCAATTGAATGACTGATCTTAGTATCACCTATGAGTTTTACCACAGGGTTTTGAATCCTATCTGGCAGATGCAGAGATATTTTAGGAGCACCTTCCCAGTCTGTGAGCATTGGGCATTGTACTCCAATTTTGGACGGATGAATGCATTATATATTGAGGCTAGATCAGAGGAGGTGAACTATTTCTTACATCGCTTGAGGAAACTTAGACATTTTGCAGCATTTTTGACGACATCGAAAATGTGGTCATTCCAACGTAAGTTATCACTGACACACATACCGAGAATGGACAATTTTTCGGTTTCGACGATGCAAATGCAATTCATGGATAATGGCTGGGTGCGTTAATGACAGCAGACAGCATAGAGATTGGAAGCATTAAATTCCACTCTGTTCATATTGCACTAGGTGACACAAAAGTCATCACCCTATCGCAAGATGCTATAATGGAAATGGCGGCAAATATCAGTTCTACTTTGATATTTGTGAAGTAAACAAATATAAAATATCGCCAAGCGGATGTAACCTACGTTCAAGCTATCCTGAATCTTGATCACGAGGGAGACAACTTTTCATCGCAAATCATCATGAGTGACGAGGCCCATTTCCATCTCTGTGGATATGTGAATAAGCAAAATTATCGCTTCTGTCCCGCTAAAAATTCGCGTAAAACCCACGAAAAGCCATTACACCGACTCAAAATTACGGCATGGTGTGCTCTTTACGCTGAAAGCATTATCGGGCCTTATTTTTTCGAAAACGGCGCGGGCCAGACGACGACTGTAGACGGCGAGAGCTACAAAGCCATGCTCACCGACTTTCTTCTTCCTCAATTGAATGAATTGCGACTGGGGGACATGTGGTTACAACAGCGCATACTACGCCACAACCGAAATTCTGTGCGCTGAGTTTCCAGGTCGGCTAATCTCTCATTTTGGCGATATGCACTGGCCTAGAAGATCGCCTTAATTTTCCGTTCTAGACTTCTTTTTGTGGAGTTTTTTGAAGTCCCGAGTCTCTGTCAACAAGCCCCAGACTCTTGAAGCCCTCAAAGACAATATCCTTCAAGGAATCCGAGGACCTATAACGGGAGTGTGGTGAGTGATAGAAAATGTCACAAATCAGGCCCGAACGGTAGTTAATTTTCCCCTGGTTATGCTATTAATATCGGAATTTAATGAGCTTAATAAAGGCTGCCGTTCCCGTTCTACAGCCGAAGAGCAGGAACGTGAGTCCGGGAACGAATATGAAAAACAGTGCTGTCATCAGAAAAAATATATTGCGGGTAATTATCGAAAATTAAAAAGAGTGTCGGAGACACTGGGGCACACCAGCATTTAAGTTGTGAATATCAGACTTGAAACCATTCAAGACAACTTGAATTGAACGTTCCGAAATGTAGTTTCTAATCCATTGAAGAAGAAAATCGTCGATCCCAAATGCACGCATTTTCGTTAAAAGAGCCTGCTGCCAAACTCTGTCAAATGCCTTAGAAATATCAAGTGCAACAATTTTGCTTTCGACAGAAGGTCAGAAGGACAGAAGGTAACTTGTATTGAGGTTTAAGCAACCAAACCTCTGTCTATGGGAGAAAGTTTATTCTCTTGTTGGTGAAAATGCCATCTCTATGAACAGTTGTCATATGTCATATACTCATCAATACGAAATTGTAAGGAGGCCAGAGTCCTCTGGTTTCTTTATTAATACAATTTATGGGTTGTTCTACAGCAAAGTCGGTCTTGGCATAATGCAGATATATTTGGCCATTATGACTTCAAGAAATTGCTGTAAGCTATAATCTGGCTTCGATATCGTCGGTCCTTACGTTAAGCGCCTTTGGATGGAGTTCAGAACTGCTTGAATCTATTGATTCATTACCCTTCTTTAGAGAGAACTATTTTGTTAGGCAAGCAAAACAATATGTCCTGGTTCGACCTGGTAGAAGTTCCATAGCTTAATAACCCTTATTATGCTGTCCCTAGCCTTAGGCCAGACCTTCGTTAACATGAAGCTGATTGCTTCTGGAGTTTCTAAGAATCTTTTTTGTCCATAGAAGACCTTTTCTTTTTCTCTCGCGTCTTCGATGCAATATTCCACCGCGGAAGTGCTTGCGGCAGCGCTTCACACAGCCGCTAAAATATAGAATTTGTGATGCTGTCAAGAAATTTGTTGATAGCTCTTTTTCTAATAGGAGATCAAATTCTTAATGAATATGTGCTCTATAGCAATCTAGCGCCTTTGTTATTTGTTCAACTGGGCAGGGTCGACAATAATCCACCATTATCTAAAAATCGAATACGGGTTAATCCAACGCATAAGACCAAACCAGCCAGGACTTTTCTGGAACTCCTTGGGCAAAGAAGTCAGGTACCCTACAGCCAGTTAAAGTAAGAGAGTTGTTGTTGCCTCCTTAAAATTAATCCGGTTTCATGTCTGTTTCATCACCCTGGCTAGGCATGAAAATCCTTTTTGAACTCAGCTTAAATTACGTTGGAATATCCTATAAAAAAGGTCTGCCATTCAATCGCATATACATACACTCGTATATGCAATGTTCGCTTTTCCTTCTAAGGATTTGTCATTTCTGACGAAATATTGAGTTGCCATTTCCTTCAGAAGAACCCTGGGTACATAAATTTGGCACATCAAGTCCCCTTGTAAAGGGTATTTCATTAAGCGCTTCGTATTTTTAAATTTCAATAAAACAAAGTTTGTGTGAGATATCATCGAAACTTTTTACACGTTTGAGAGGCCTATCGTGCCATATGTCCATATGTATGGGATATAACATCGTTCAAATGTCCGCGCGGCTTCTCTGTCTGACGCGCATCGGGAATGTCCAATTTTCCATGACTCTGGTGCATAAATCAAGCTGAATTTGACCGATGGCATGGGCTATGTTGACTTTGAGGACCGCTGTGGTTTATGGCTTATTCGCATAGACCTGCGACTTCGGCAAACCCTATAAGAAAAAATCTAACGGGGTCAAATCGAACGACCTCGGTCTTCAGTTCACATCACCTCCAAGTGAGATGACCTTGCCCTCGAATGACCCTATTGCGATCGCCGTTAACGGTGATGGCCTGGCCAAATTTCTCAAAGAAATATGGACCGATGACGCCGCCAGCCCAAAATCCACACCAAACAGTGACTTTTTCGGGATGGATTGAATACTCTTGGATCTCATGTGGATTGGTATCGTCCCAAATTCGGCAATTTTGTTTGCTGACACACCCGTTCATCCAGAAATAGGCCTCATCGCTGAAGATGATTTATTGATGGAAATTAGAGTCAGTTTCCACCTCCTCCAGGGCTCATTCAGCGAACACATGTCGTTATCTATGGTCGTTTACCTTCAACTCCTGGGTAAGTTGAATTTTGTACGGGTGCAGGCCCAAGTCATGATGCAAAATTCGCCTAGTTGTGGTCTGCGAAAGACCGAATTCTTGTGACGCGAAATCGACTGGCTCAGATTCTCCTGCACACTCTTACTGACAGCGGCGATCTTTTCGGCAGATCTTGCGTTTCGTCGATGTACGGGTGTTGGTTTATCGTTTACTGAACCAGTGGACCCAAATTTATTCACCACACTGCGAATAGTCCTCTCGGTAGGACGATCATGGCGACCGTAAAATGAGCGAAGCGCACGGTGCGTTGCCCGATCAAAGCACCTATTTTGATGGAACAATTTTATCATTTGCATGTGTTGTTGAACGCCATGTCCGACCATGGTGATTTGGCAACGTAGACTGTATAAATGACAGCCAATTTGACAAATGTAGCTTCAACAATATGGCCGCTATCAACTATCAAATTTCGGAAGTCCCAATTGGAAGACCCTGTATACCCAGTGATTACCAAGAGGTGAGTAAAGGCGCCTATATACAGGCCAATTTTTGACAGAGACAATTTCCGATCTCACAATTTCTGTTCTCTCCTCCATAACGTCCTAAAAATGTTGTCGTGTGTAGGCAAATTATTTGATCTTTAGTATTCATCTGACATTAATTAAGTGAAGATCGGTTGTACCCGGGTAACATATTTAAAATTAAAAAGAAAATTTTAATATAAGTAGTGGAACTCTGTAGGATAATGATGCCATGTCCCTGGGACAAAAAAAAATAAACAATTTTGGAAATATATTCTAAAATCGATAAAGCTGCTACTCTTGGCACCATGAATAAAAAAAAATTCGGAAATATGCGGAGAAAATATTTCCCTGAAGCAATTCATATCCATTCTCAAGAAGTTCTTGAAATCCATTTGATCCAGCTCTCTCATCACATTTGTGTGGAACAATTGCTTCCTTTTCAAAAATAAATTTTTCATTCAGTACTTCCTTTATCTTATTTTAATTCTGTCGCTAGCGCTAGCCAATCCAATTCAATCTTTTGTTTATTCGATAAGAGTGACATGACGACCCATTCATACGAAATCCTAAATTGGACAGACAAATTGGGATGTGTGCAGAGTCGCACTGGATTTCTGCTCACTCAATCGTCCAAGAAATTATGTGTACAAATTACCCTGTGTGTAGGCGCTTTAAATAGGTACTATTGACTTACTCGTACTTGTCATATCCACAGCACTGGACATTGCATCGTTGACGCGGTCATGCAATACCCAGACAGATTCTTATACCCAGACAGATTCCTATACATCTAAACAATTTGATAAAGATTCAGCGCTTATGGTTCAGAAGATGCACCGAACAGGGACAAGAACAAAAAGAGGAATTATTCTTCCGGATATCTAGCTAGCCAACCAGTAATACTTGTAAATTGTTCATCCAAATAGAAAACAAAAAAAAAAAAAAACAAGTAGAAAGCAACCACCGACAGGAAGTCGTCGAGGAAAAGAAAAGATTTGTTCACTACTCTCGTACACTTGTACAACTTGTTCTCTGCGCCATCATCGCGCTTCCTAACGAAGTCATGAAATAATCTGTCGTTCGAAAAGATATTTTCTTTGCCCTTCAACTTTTTCTTCCTTTCCTTTAGAACTCCCTTGGCTATCAGAAAAATAACATTTTTGGCATGCGGAAAAAAAAAAACAAGAAAAACATATAGAAGAAGAAGAAGGAAAAAAAAACTTTAAAGTCACTTTGGCAAATGCCCTTCCCAACCGTCAAAGTTCTTATTTTTAGCCCAAGAAGAAGTCCTTTTTGGTTCTGGGAAAATAAATTGATGATGATGATTTCCCACACCCCCTTCTCCAATATAGCTATTGGTCCTGGTCCACCCCCATCAGCGTCATCATCATGCTCCATAGCACTGCACGCTAAAGATTTTCATATCATTACCACAAATAAGAACGAAAACTATCTCACGACACAAAAAACTATATCATCATGTCATCTTTTGCGAGAAGTTCTCCAGTCTTTCTGACGATATAACGTTTTATCATTTTTCTTTGTCAATTTTGAACGTTCAGATTCGGTGGGTGGTCTACTTTATCCATCCCACACTATAGCTGTGACTGTAACTTTGGCGCTTTAACAGTGGAGAAGTGGAGTTGCGGAGCCAGGCATCCTAGAAGGCCGTCATAGTGGCACAAGTAAACCAAAAGTCAAGTGAGGAGTAACTTTTTTCGGTGTTTGTCGGCAGTCGCTGTCAGGATCGGAGACACGAGAAGGGTCTCGTAAAACTTTTGACTGAGAGGTGAGTAAAATTGATAAGAAATCGATATCTCAAGACGCTGGAGTTTGCTTGGTTTCTGGTCCTTTTTTTTTTTTTGTGTTGCTACTTGCTGCTTTGCTTTGGGTATTTATTATGGTTGCGGGCTTGAATTTAAATGCTTTCCCTGTTTGTTGCTTTAGGAATTAAATATATAACTTTATTATTTAAAAAAACTATTGAATGGGATTGCCGTTTTTCTATGGAATTCCAAGTTTTCTGTGTGATAAGCACATTGACACTTTTAAAGATACATTTTGTGTAGCGAAAGTCATAGGTCAGAAATCGCTATTTACGAGTATCTTATTATATATACTTTATATGTATATGGTATATATTAGGGCGACCACGATGGGCACTCGCACCCAAGCATAGGGCACAACGTGCGACTTTGCATGCATTGGCGTGGCTGAGTTGAGAACTGATCTGGAAACGTGAATACCAACAGAGAAGAGAAACTAACCTATAAAAGAAGACCAACTTTCTAAACGAATGAGAGACTGAGGGGATCGATAGACTAGAGAAATGAGATTTGAAGATGTAAGAAGTGTTTTAAAGTGCTGTCGTAGGGTCTGAACCGAAGCCTGATAACCAAAGGAACATCGAGTTCGAGACACATTCGATGCCAAGAATATAGAGGATGCATTTCTTTCCGTTTCTTTTAAATAAGGTGGCGCAGTCCGCAGTTAAACAAGGCTGTAAGTAACAGATGTTTCCATTTATCAAGGTCTTGCCGCTAATTATGCACCTTCAATTGTGCATACCAAGTTGAGTGAGATTATTTTCCACTTGACCGCGTCACCAAAGATAAGGTCGCCTTATGTATCTTCTTTTCTTCTTTTTTTTAGGTTACGCTAGGAAGCCTTTCCAATTGCGAACTCCAAGTTGGTTGTTTTCCACTTCTACTCGTATTTGTGCGCGCAACCTAAGGTGAGATCCTCCTCTACTGCGTTCTCCCTTCGGGTTGGATTCGAAGACTCTGCGGGGTGAAGCATTGGTGTCTATTTGCGCTACATATCCACTTCAATCACTACAATATCACCGTACAGTTTATATACAATACATAGTTGGTCGATGAATCTTTTCCTTCTAAGGCCATGAACGCAAACGAGACCGAATATTTTACGAAGAATGTTTCTATTGAACCGAATGAGGATATCTACTACGCATTTGAGGGAGTCCATTCCTCAGCGCCATAAAATAGGGCTGGAATGATCAAGGTCTTTTATGGAGTCCCCTTCGTTCTTCGGGATAGAGCCTTACTACGCAATTACCTTCTTAGAACAAAGAAACTGCGATTGGAAAGAGTGGTTCCTCATTATATCTCTGCTGATGTGTTGTTGGCAGAGGCAAGGTAGAAAAAGTCCCTTACTACCTCAAAGTTATTAGTGTTGGCTGTAACGTTCTGTCCAATTGGTCGATGTCAAGTGTCACTTCCTATTGACAGGGTATACTTGGTTTTACCGTCATCTACCACTAAACCCGTTTTGCATCTATGATGGTAAAGAAGTCATATGGCAGCGAGTCACCTTGTTTCGGTTAGGTCGTTACCACCAATTTATATAACTCCTCTCTATAAATCGTCGCTGTAGATCGAGTACCTCGTAACCCAGAAAATTCAGTTTTTCAGGAGAAACAAAAATCTCGGTATAAAAGTAATAAAGGCCAATAAAATTGCACTGGTTTGATTTCAGAAACTTTAATTGTTGCGGATTTATGTTTAGCCATAACTTGTTATCAAAATTATTATTTTACGTTAATATTTTTGGTTACGTTGTATTACACTTATGGTTTTGCTTTGTTTCGGCTTACAAGTTATTGCAATTTTCTGGCTTATGTGGTATTTCCACTGTATGGTATAGTTACGATTATAAGAAGAGGAAAAAATATCTATAATGTAATTAACATGAAAAGAAAGTATTTTATTCAAAAGTAAGATTAAAATTTATAAAACATTATATTGAATTCATTTTAAATCAATTTATAAATTTCACTTAATGAAATTAGTAATATTTTAGGTTGTCGTATAATCCTCCTGTGGGGTCACTGATTTAAGTTTTTGCAAATGCAAATACTTTTCTTTTTTCATCTTTCTTTCTTCTTGGTACATTCTAGGCCATGTTGCTTTTTCAGTTACCATTTTACTTCTTTGAGGTAGTAGTGACCAATCATGATCGAAATCGAGCTTAAATACCTTAAGGCACGTAAGTCAGTTACAACTAGACTATTCGCGAATGCACACTATCACACTCCATTGGTGTGTGTCCAACAACGAGAAATTTTTCAATAATTTCCTTATTGTTGCCATCCGCAAAAGATAAAAGTGCGTTGGATAGGATCGCATTACGGTTTTGATAAGTGCACCCATCACTAAAGAATACGGTAAAGTTGTGGCACTCTCTTGAACCCATGGAGTCACTTTCACTGCTTGCAAGTCCATTGTAAAGACTACACGCTTTTCCTGCTGAGCAAGTTCTTTGTCTTGCGTGCAAAATATAAACTTATATTACCTGATCTCTTCCGTTTCGAATTTTTATATTCAGTATTGGTAGGAATACCGGAAGCGCTGGAGTGCACAGCGAATTCGCCAAGACTGGTGGTACTTAAAAACAATTTCTTGCATACGAGGGGCGTTCAATATATTCTCGGTATCGATATGAAGGAAAATGCGAATTCAATTTAAATTGTTTTTATTTTTCAATATGATCTCCCCTAACATCAATGCATTTGTTACATCTTGAGATAAGCTTTTTTAAACCCTCAAAATAATAAATTTCCTCTTTCTCTGCAAAATACCGACTTGAGTTTTTCATCATCCGAAAATCTTTTTCCACGAAGACATTTTTTCAAATCCGGAAACAGGAAATAATCACTAGGGGCAAGGTCTGGACTATAGGGTGGGTGTTGGATTTCTTCGAAACCACAATCTCGCGCAGCAGCCTTGGAAACTCGCGCCGTGTGAACAGGAGCGTTGTCATGAAGAAGCAACACACCCGCTGCGAGTTTACCCCGTCTTTTCTTTTTAATTTCCTCCCGCAAATTATGCAAAGTGGAAGCGTAGGATGTGGCGTTGATGGTTTCACCTTATTTTTTGTACTCAATGAGCAAGATTCCCTTTGAGTCCCAAAAAACTGTGACCATGAGCTTTCGGGCAGACGGAGTGACTTAGAACTTCTTCGGGGGGTCTGTTCCTTTTTTATGCCACTGCATGGACTCTTGTTTGCTTTCAGGGTCATAGTGGTGGACCCATGTTTCGTCCCCAGTAACAATTCGATTCATAACACCGTCCGCGTTCTCACTACACATCTCCAAAAGCTCTCTACAGCATGCGATTCTCACTTTTTATCTGAGGCGCTGTGAGCATTCGTGGCACCCACCTTGCACTGACCTTTGAAAGGTTAAGATGGTCATGAAGAATGGTGTGAATGGTACCAATTGAAAGCTTGGTGATCTCTGCCATCATTTTCACCTTTATTCGGGCATCCTCAAGAACAAGTTTTTCGACTTCTTTGATGCTTTCTCCCGTACAAGCAGTAGCCGGGTCGCCGGAGCGGGGGTCGTCTTCAATGCTCTCTCTGCCTCTCTTGAACTCACTTGACCACTTTTGCACAGTTGATAATGAAGGTGCGGAACTCTGGTAAACAGCCACCATCTCTTCATGAATAGTTTTTTGACTTTTTCCTTGCTTAGTGAGAAATTTAATTACAGCGCGATGCTCAATTTTCACCATCATCGCCTCAGTTGCCATTATGATTCTGTTTAACTAGAGATAAATCGCGAATTAATAATCACATTTATATGAAATTTTACACGAATGCACTAAAATAATAGTATTACTTGATAAATAAGTCAATTTATATATGCAACCACAGCTGCACCCCGATACCGAGAATATCTTGAACGCCCCTCGTACCTCTAACTTTTGTTCACCCACAGTTAAGTGATAAACAAGGTTATTATTTCGTCAGCTGTACTCATGAGCTCTTTATCCATGTAGGTTTTTGCCTTGCTGAGTTTTTGAACATGATTCACCACAAATGTTCTTCGCTGATCCCAGGAACCTTGGTCCCAGAATCTACCAAAGTTTTCTTTTCGTAGAGTTTCCGTTATCTCCGAACACTTGCGGTTTTTCCTTCTTTCACATTCCTTGGATAAGTATGGGGAAGCCAATTTTCGGGCTTCTCGAGGTGTATCCTAATAGATTTGTCCAGCCTGTGCTCGCCTATAACCAATGTATGCCTTTCCTTCAGATCGCAACATTTTTTTTTATTGGTGTTTCCACTTCTTCGGATCAGATTTCCTACTGCGCTTTTTCCTAGTTGGTTCCCCAAGCTTATTATTCTGTAGACCTCTTTCACTCGTAACAGAAAGACCATCGTCAACACTTTCATTGGCAGAAACCTCTAGCTCTCTTAGATCATTATGATAATTGTAGTCAGGAACCCTCAAAGAGCTTGCATTAAGATCGCCCAAAACTTAAAAAATTTTGCACATACATTATTATTATTATTATTATTATTATCAAGGGAACGATACAAATTAATTTGTAGGGTCCGGGATTTAACGCCGGGGTACTATGCCCATGTGGCGCGTTTTGTCAACAGTTTACCTTCTTCATTTTGTGAACAAATCGCTGTACTGCATGTAGGCCTATATCCGTTAGGAATATGTACTCGATCGATATCTGATCCCTCATACTCTCATCGTAAATCATAATGGGAACAGAATCTGCAAGAAGTTTTATTTTTACATCATCTACATAAATAATAACAGCGCATTTCCATATTAGGAGGAATAATTGAAATCATCAATTCTGTATGTATAGTATGCAATACATCACGCACTTTATTATTTTTGTCCACATTACTCACGGAAGCAGGTTCCATTACTTTCCGGTTTACACCAATATCAATGGTATGCTTAGAGGCCAACGATACCATTAACTTGCCTCTAGACATCATATTAGCCAACCAAGCTTGACTAAATTTAAATCTCTTATAAATGCTGATTAGAGATTATAGTCCTATTTTTCTCTTTCTTTGCTCGATACCGTTATTTGCTTTTTTTCGCTATTAGGTTTAGCTCTGGGATACGAGGTATTTCAGCAACAAAAACGCATGTGTGTAGCTTTGAAATTATCGTGTTAAGGCTTACAAGGTATTTTTCATTAGATCCGGAATGTTTTTTACAATATAAGTGCATCATTACCTAAAAAGTTAATTTTTCTGAGTTACGAGGTAGTCGATCTAAGGCGACGAAATGCTGTCTTATGCGGCCCTGAAATCGTTAAAAAGATAGTGGGTATCGATATAGACTTCTTTCAGGCCGGCAGTGACAAAATTTGGTCGATTGTAGGCTTTCCTGGCCTGAAAGCACATTGATGCGTTTGCCGAAGGATTTCAGAAGTTCATACATATAATATGGCAAATAAAGCCTTGTGTACAATGATAAGGGGACTTATATCTCTAGATTAGATTTTTATTTGGTAATCATCAAATGCCATAACATAGTTTATAAAACAAAAAATCAAAAAAAAAGCTTAGCTTTCCTGCCGTCTGCCTGGTTGACAAAACATAATTTTTTATACTTTGAAAATCTAATACTCCATCAAAACAACCGCGATAATTACTTTATATTGACAAATACAAAACTTAATAAAATGGGATCCTTGACATTTAAAAACTTTCGCTAATTATCCGGTCCCTATAGGTTAGACCCAGATTGGTATTGGCATAGTTTTTCAACTTCGATTTTGCTTAGCAGAAATATAACTTCGTTTTCCATCAAAAAACTGGATCCCAAAGTGTTTCTTCTTATTTCCCTTAAAATATGACATTTCCCCATGAAGTTGATAATATCTCCTCTTTCAACCAAGTTACGCATAGAGGACGAGATGGGTAAATCTTCCTTGTGTGGAATAAAGTTTAGGTGTCTCAGCTCTGACCATTATTGCTATTTCATCGACGCTATTTTCATCTCGAAAATAATTTCTTTCTTCCAAATTGTGGTTAAGTTTGGGATATATTGCTCTGTGGAGCGATTTGTTGGCGTTGCTCAGAAATCTCTCTCTTCACTTCAAATCCACAGATGAAATAGCTGATATTGTAAAGCCTTCCAGCGAACTCAGTCGAAACTATCTAGACTTAAATCCATCCCGCCGTCCGCAGCAAGATCCATCCATTCAGCATAACAGCTCGATTCATCATGTATGACTTGGAGGGCCGCTATCTTCGGAAGACGGTGATTTTCAATCTTCATAATCTTAAGCACGTAATCAATTCGGATTTTAAAGATACGAATAAAGAGCGGTGACAATCCAGTTTCCAGCATTATCATATAATTTGGCATAGTTAGTGGTAGTTGAAAAATTCGCTTTATGTAGTAGCGGAACATTTGTACTTCGTAAAATAAAATTGGTTCCGATACCACCTCAAAGACCCGGAATTTGCTACTGTGTGCAATAATTTTATTACAAAAGCATCTACTCCACGATGCACTGATTGCGCTTTTAGCCTTTATCAGGTTCTCCTTCAGATACTTCTCCATATTTAAACTTTTTACGAAATAAACATTCCTTAACAATTTCTACGGCCTCACCATTAAAATACTATTTTTCATTTACAGAGTTTCTGCCTCTCCCGTTCCTAAAAATCATAATTTTGTATTTCTACAAATTCACTACCAGATTTCAAAGCTCACAATTTTGAAAAAACCGGTTGATCATTAGCTGCAATGAATCTGGAGAAGACACCAAGACCACGATGTCGTCTGCGAATAGCAGTGCCTTGATTATACGACTTACGAGATCATCAATAAACAAAGCAAGCAAGCTTGGGCTCATAGTAAAACCTTGTCTGACGCCTGATTCAGTTTTAAGCCACTCAGACCTCTCTTCACCGTTCCAAACTGCCGCCATTGTGTCAATATACGAATGTAAGTTTTGCATCACTCTGGCCAATTTTATTGACGTACCAATGTTATAGAGCTTGTAGAATAGAGCCTGTCTATCAACCGCATCAAATGCTGACTTGAAGTCCACAGAAAACGCATACATGTAGCTTCTTCTTTTTGCTGAGAAATGAATCCGCAATACCTTGCAAAACAAAGATATGGTCAATCGGTGAATAGCCTGGTCTAAAACCTGTTTGGTACTATTGCAAGAGCTTATTATCGTTGATCCATGTGTTAAGACGTCTCTATTGAATTAACGAGAAGATTTTGTAACAAGCATTTAAGAAGGATATGCCCCTATAATTAGATAGCTCCGGTAAACTTCCTTTTTTAGGTATTGTTCTATCTTTGAATTCTTGCGGTATCGATCCTGTTTCCAACACATTATTGTATATAAGTGTAAGCCTATCGATGAACTCTCTGGTGTTGTATTTATAAAATTCGGCTGGGATTCCATCAGATCCAGCTGCTTTTCCATCCTTAAGCTTAATCAATGCTTCAGTAATCTCTTGCTGTTTTATTACCACATCCAATACTTCATTAGCGGAACCAGGGGGTGCGTAGTGAAAATTGATTCTTTCTTGTACTGGATTTAATAAATTCTTAAATTCTTAAAATGCGTTGCTAGAAAATTAACCAAGTTCCAAAATTCTCTCGCATTCTGGCAATGGGCTAGTCTCTTCGAATCTGCTTCAAAAAATTTTAATTTTTTCCGTGTTGGTACACTCTGTTTGCTTGCAAATAAAGGTTTTTGAAATCACACTCGTTTGAACTACGATGACTCGCTGGGTTTTTTACATTCGAGGTCAAACCAAGGAGTCGTACAGTTTTTCCTAGCGTTCCTGGAGGAAGAGATCGAATAATATGCTTTGATGGTTTCCTCTAACTGGCTTAAGTTTCATACGTGTTGACCTGGAAGAGATATGTCCAGCTTCTCTTGATACTCTGTCGCCTAAACCGGATTCCATTTAAGTTTAGGCCATAGCACCATAGGTCGGCTTTCTTCCTGTTCCAATGCCATCTGTCCAAAAGTCACAACTAGAGGAAGGTAGTCCGAAAATGGAACATGTTCAACTTTGCAATCGACAACGTCCACCAACGAGACCATAATCTATTACCGAGCTTGCTTGCTTACCAACAAAAGTAAATTCACCACCAAATTTACCATATCTAACAAGACAGTTCCATTTTGGATTCTTAACCCATAATAATTACAAAAATCTATAAACTTTACCCCTCTTGCATTAAGGACGGTGTCTTTCGATTTTCGTTGAGTTCCAACTTCTAAATTTTCGTTTCCAGTTTCATTTCCAATTCTCCCATTCAGGTCACCAACCACCCACCATCTCGTGCGTGCTACAAATTCTTCAAATATTTCGAAATCACTGTCCCAATAATTGCAGTTAATGTACGTTGGGAGTAACCGAAAAGTCGTATTATTAAAATTCAGATTTAGGTATGTAACTCGTTCAAATACTCGAAATTCATAGCTGATACCGTGTAGATCCTTCTTATACCCAAAAAAACACCCTCCACTGGCTCTTCCTCTTGACTGAATTCTAATAGCTGGTATCCATTTAAATTCAAAGTTAATAAATCTATTTTCAAAATTGATAGAACTATTGTCTTATAAAAAAGTTTCATATAGAAAAACAAATTCAAATTGATTGATAAATTTATAAAAATCAACAAAAATAATCCCGATACATTATCTCGTTACTTTTAATATTACCATGTAATTTTAATTACCTGTTAATAAATAATAATAATAAAAACTTAAAATTATTTATTTTAACATTATCATTATTTAGAGAGGTTGAATTATGGCAGGCGACATTACAACTAAAAGCGACTCGTATAAACCGTTTGAGAGCTAATCCTGCTTACATCACATGTCGTTCCACCAGCAGTATTGTATCGTTTGTGTCATCCGCAAGTACATACTTGCTGAATCAATAACAAACCCTCCTCATGATCCGACCTCAATTTCTAACCCCTATCAAAATAAATTTTTTTTTCGTTTATTTGAAGAGTTTCACCTCGTATTTGAACTTTTATGCCCTTGTTTCGTGAAATGATGTCGAGTTTTAGCTAATTTAATTTCCTTCTGCGTTCTATTGCTGCCGCTGGATAATCCTTGTGGATAGAGGTACCAGTCCCTTATGCCTCTATAATTAAGGGAATTTCTTTTTCTGTGGAACGGGCAAACGTTGCTGGGATTTGATCATTAGGCATGCACTCTTTTAACCAGATCTGATACATGAGCTGGTGAATGCTATCCACAAAGTCATTTCCAGCAGCTTTGAATACTTCGGCCGGTAAGCCTTCAGTTCCAGCATTTTGTTGGATTGAAGCGTAGAATCTTCTTAATCCGAAGAACTTTTGGTCTAAAAAGGAGGCCGTTGCAGTTAGAAAGGGAGCCTACAAGTATCCTCGTCAAGATGGTTGCTAATTTGCATTATATATGCGACCTGCTAGAAAGATCGCTGTATTCTATCTCAGCTGGAAAGTAGAGTAAGTCCACTAGTGGTCATATCTTGGAGGAGTGTGGCTACAGATCTAGCAACGTTTTTTGCAATTCAATTGTCCAATCGAGCCCAACGAAAAGTTAAGGGTTGTCTGAAAAGTTTCCGATTGAACAATGATAAAAGATATTTTTTCTCAAATTTTTTTTTTTTTTCTACACAGTCTCCTTGTAACTCTGCACACTTCTTCCAGCGATGCTCCCATCTCTCGAATGCGTCCAAATAGTACTTGGCGTTTTTCTCTGCAAAAAAATTTTTCACGAAGGTGTTTGCCTCCTCCTTTGACGAAAATCTCTGTCATCCGAGCACAGTTTTTAGATGAGGGAACAAAAATAAGTCGCTTGGGGCTAGATCTGACGAATAAGGCGGATGGTCAAGCAGTTCAAATCGTAATTCATGGATTTTCGCCATGGCAACCACTGAGGTGTGAGACGGCGTGTTGTCTTGGTGAAACAGGATTTTCTTTTTCTGCATATGTGCCCGTTTTTCCGTAATTTCTGCCTTCAGCTTGGCAAGTAATGATGCGTAGTATGCTCCTGTGTGGGTTTTTCCTTTTTGAAGATAATCGATTAAGATAACTCATTTACTATTCCAAAAAACAGTCGCCATCACTTTCCTAGCCGAAAAACAGTTTTTGCGTTTTTTGGAGCCAGCTCGCCATTTGCAGTCCCCTGTTTTGACTGAATTTTTATTTCGGGCGTATAATTGTGTATCCAAGTTTCATCTACATACAGTAATTAATCGGCACCAAAACTCGGATTTATTGCGCCTAAACTGCGCCAACAGAGCGTTGGAAATGTTCATTCGAACACGTTTTTAGTCTAACGTAAGCAAACGCGGCACCCAACGCGCGGACAGCTTTCTCATGCATAAATCTTGATTTAATATGTAACAAACACGTTCTTTGGACATTTTCATAACCTCTACTATCTCTCTCACTTGAACTTTAGCAATGTTTCGTCAGTGGTTGTAGTTTTTGGACGTCCCGAACGTTCATCATCTCCCAAGCTCTTACGGCCACTCTTAAATTCAGCTGCCCAAAATTTCACTGTGGTAAATGATGGTGCAGAGTCCCCATACACAGAGTTCAACTCATTTTTGATTTGCGTAGGCGTATTGCCTTTTAAAAACAAGAATTTAATAATAGCTTGATATTCAATTTTGTCCATTTTCACAAAAAAACACTCACGTCAACACACTCAAACGACTGTCAACTAAAAACTGCTCATTCAAAATAACTGAAACTTCGGTAGGTAACTGTCAAAATGTGAACAACTAGCGTTCACTCGCTTTTATTGACGAGTGCCGCTATC
This sequence comes from Volucella zonaria, assembly GCA_963966105.1. Lineage (NCBI taxonomy): Eukaryota > Metazoa > Arthropoda > Insecta > Diptera > Syrphidae > Volucella > Volucella zonaria. The sequence continues at coordinate 41,302,572 of OZ014534.1, read as the reverse complement.
TTTACGTTGCGGCCGGAAAATTTTCAGACAACTCTGAATATCGGCCTGGCGCCTTTACTCATTTTGTAATACCACTCTTTGGCAGTTCTGGCCTGCAATGTTGATAACTTTATCCGCTACTTTGACTATTGCTCATGTCAAATCGCTTGATTGGCGAACAAACATTTGTTCTTGAATATGCAAGCCAAGTTTGGTCACCCTACTACAGAACACACATCCTCCGCATAGAGGCTGTTCAACGCAGGTTTTTACGATTTGCTTTACGTGGTCTTCCCTGGGATGATAGCCAAAACTTACGACCTCTTACCGATCGACTGAAACTTATAAATTTACAACCTTAGGTCTGTGCCACTTTCCCGAATCAATCTTCACAGAACGAACTACGGACACTTGGATCCTATGTCTAGAATGCTTCGTGAAGTTAACTATATTCTGTCTCTCTTCGACCACCATCTCAGCAAACTCTCTCTTAAGAACATTCTCATTTCCACCTATGCCTCACGTCTTAACTTTTTTTTAACCGCTCCCACCCTTTAGTTTTAAGTGAAAATTGTTAGTTTTAAGAAGAAGCGTTAATAAATCTGTTCGGGGTTGACCCGGACCGCAAATCAAAATCAAATCAAACTCAATATGTTGCAGAAGATTATGCGATAAATGAAAAGATTATTGGATTTCGTCAGATTCACAAACCGGATTAAAAGGAAATCACAACACACTGTTGATCATCAGTATGTTCTACCAGAACTTAAACTTCAAACCAGATGATCGACTACGTACATACAATATTACTACACACCAATTGCACATCATATGTTTGCTGGCTTTCTGACAATTTCTAAAAGCTATCCATCCTCCAACTGGTAAATGAAATTTTTCCTTTTTGCTACATTTTTATAAATCCATCTTTTAAGGACTTTAACTGGTCATGCTCAAACACTAACTGACAGGAAAGGCCATAACCTGTCATTGCATTCCTTTAACGGCTTCACCTGTACTCATTAGACTCCCACTCTTTCCATCTATCAGGTATTAGTAATATCTGACCTAATTAACTTAAACACAGAATCGTGAGCTTCGCCACATTTTTATTTCTTCTCTCCGGTCATCGAAAGCAGCCACCCTCACATTCCACCACTCTCAGTTGGTTATAAGCCTCTTCCAGTTCCAGATCCTGGGATGGAGGAAAATCATAAAATCAATTATATTCCAACTTCCGTGGTTACGATTAAGGTCACCTCGATCTTCCCCAGATGTAATAATAGCCGATAGCTCCAAACGTAAGCCGTAGTACACGTATCTAGTAAATTTAAAAGTTCATAAAATGAAATTTTTATTTCCTCGTTGTTCTTTTCTTCTTTTTTTTTTTTATTGAACTTCTCTTCGCGGTAGTGGCAATGGTTCAGTCGGCAATACGCATACCAGGACTTCATTGGGTTCTAGTGGAATTATGTGCACGCAGGCAAATTTCAATTGTCCTGGACACGTGGTAGCAGTAATGGCGACACAGAACGGATGAATAAAATTCATTACACCGCAAAATGAAGACACTCATAAGCGATAAAGGGCCGCCAGAGATGGTTTGAGTGGGTGAGGATTGTAGAAGAAAAGGGACGTAGTAGAAGAACGATTGAAATAAAAATTCTACAAGTTAACTTTTATGAACCTTCGGTAGGAATGTACACTTTCTTACTTTGTTACCTGTTTTATGTGTATATGGCAAATGGTAACTCTGCAAGAGCTACTGGTGAAGGAATGAAGATGGTGTAAAAAGGCAATCACTATAATTGTATTAGGGGTTGAAGCAAGGGTGCATGAGCTTATGCAGACCTTTTTCAACGTCTTTGGAATTGTAATTTCATTGCGGGTATTATGCAATAAACGATGGGGAGATTTGAACTGGGATTGGTCATCGTTCTAGTTTGGCTAATGAAGTTGTGTAATTTGGGGGAAAAAAAAGGAAAGATGGAAGGTCTTTCAAATTATACGTAAGTAGCTTTGTCAAGCTTTATGCGATTTGGTTTTGAGGTACTTATTTCGAAGAAGGGGATTAGAGCAGAAGTTCAATTCAAGTTCGTACGCGAAGTCCGCAAATGGTCTAAGGGTCAGCACTATAAGTTTTTGAAATACTGCTGAAACCAGCATTATACATCAAATAGATTCTAATGGCGGTTTTACCGGCTAGTTAACTACTAGTTTCCGAAATGTCTAAATGCATTTCAACACGGAAAACGTTTCTACTGGCTTCGATTATAACGACAGTTCCAGGTACAATCAACTGAAACGTCAGTTTATACAATAAGAACACTTGAGTTTTCGGGATTGAAAAAGCTGATTTGATTGAGCCACCAAACAGTAACACCATCCTATTCTAGTCCAGAAAATCATTCGACAGACAATGCAACACAACACATATTGTGGTTGAGGTAACCGAAAAGGCCTTCGGGAGTTAACTGCTTTGGCATCATCATGACGAAATTATCCTTTATCCTTTATCCTAATCAATTTAAGCAGTTGAGCATTACCACCTCCACAGCTCTGAATTTAGATATTATTATTGTCATCGTGATAATAGACCCGAATACATGACACAGAGCACAATGGAATCACAATTGCAAATAACAAGTCGATTTCCCCGACGTCAATAGTGCTGACATAGTGGGCACTAATACAAAGTCCGTCACAAATGCCTGTGGCACTCTCTAGTTTCCCAATGAAGAAAACGCAGAGAACCATGTGACGTGATAAGCATAATTCCATTGACACACTAGTCCCGCAATTAGGTTTACCAGAAACTGATAGGTATGTTCTACTTATCATTCCCAGTGTACTCCAAACAAGAAGACATATGAATCCCTGGAGTGTTTCTTCGTCAGGTATAACAGAGGCATTCCAAGCTATTGGAAGTGACTTTGCGGAGAGCATACACCAACAGTTTTCTCAGATCTGGCAGAAGAGTGTATGCCTGATGAATAGAATCTCAGCATCCTTTGTTCAATCCACAGAATAGGAGACCCTTCGTCAAGAACCTGATTGGCCCCTATCTGTGTGGATTCAGGCCAGAAAATTCCACAATCGAAATTTTAATACTCCGGCAGATCCTGGAAAGAAAACAAAAAATCAAAATAAATACTCAGCATCTTTTCAACGATTTCAAAACCGCAGTGAACAGGATTTATAAAGACGAGATAGCTTTGGCATCCCTACCAAATTTCATCAAGGTCAGTAATGACTCACCCGTGTCAAAAAAAGGTTTTAGACAAAATGACGCAACATTAAACTTTAAAGAATTGTGTGGAACTCACAAGCCAATCCTGGAGGCACAATCTTTCAAAAATCTGTGTAACTAACAAAGTGTGCCGATGATATTGGCACTCAGCGGACTATCACGGGAAATGAAAGCTCCCAAAATGGGTTTATCGGTAAATGAGGACAAATCCTTAGGATATGCTGTCAACAAGAAGAAGCAAACAACATCGACAACTTGGACAGATAGCTAAGCCTTTGCTGAAAATCAGGTTAACGGGTTAAGGCCCATGTACACCCCGAACTGCAGCCCCACCTAAATATGTAAGTATATGCGAGTTTACTAGCAGTATATATGAGCTCCGGATTCACACTATCAGAAGCCTTCTAGAAGCTCTCTGTGCACAGAAAACATCCTTTCAAAGTGTGTGTTCGGCTATTGTTCTTTCGAAACGCTCACTCATATTTAAGACCTTCGCACACGCGCCTAAGGGGTTATGATACCCTTTTACTGTTGCCACGGCGCGGGCGGAAAGATAGAAGCAGGAGAAAGGAAAGCATTGTTGTGATGTAGTGGTTTGAAAGTCAGGTCTGTTTGGTTTCGATATTGACTCTCCAGGGGTGGGGGTCCAAATAGGACGGAGAGATTTTTTCTTCACTCGAAATGATTCAGGTTGTGAATTTTAACGGTTGTTTTGTGCATGAAAACTCTACAACAGCCAAATCTACATGTCAGTGTTATGCCTTCACTCGCAGATTTTTCTGACTGAGTTCCAATTACACAAATGGAGACTTGCCGTGGGTAGCATTCGAACCTTGACCCTCCGAGTGAGAAGCGATTGCTAGTACCACTACACCACGGCCAGCATCTCCTTCAGTGATACTTATTGGATATCAGCAACCAAGTTTCTGGGCTTTTCTCGATATATCTGTAAAGAAACGAACCCATATAACATCATTTGTAATAGCATACGAGTATATGGTCTCAATCTCAGTATCACCAATTTAATGGCTTTGCAGCTGAAGTGCTGTTACGTTTTACAATACACATTAGTTATGATACTTACTTCTCAACAGGTGTTGGGTTTTAATTTCAGCTTTCTCTTCCGTCTACAGCTGTCTGCTGATGTCAAGGCCACGTCATATAATTTCCATTTTTCTTAAGGACACATCTCCGACAACTGATTGCAAAAAACAATTTTCCCAGATCTGACGTAGTCGGTCGGATCTCACTCTTATGCAGAGTTAGTTCCTAAATTTCATGATCTCAAAGTCTCTCTTGAACCTGGTTACCTGGACCACGATGGGGGTCGCGTTCTATTCTGGCATAGACTGACTGCCTGTTTCGGCCATCGGAGATGCACTTTCTTAGTCGTCGGCTAATAGCTGTTTGCCGCTTATTAGATAAGGCCCGGCGAATGTGATTTCGATGAATATTTGAAATTTTAAAAACCAACATACCGCTAGCCGTTGTCATATCGATGTTGTAGACTGTGTACACTCATATTGTGGTTGATGGCCATAAAGCATGTATCTTTCCTTGATGCTGAAATCACCCTCCACACTATGTTACTATGTTAACCCTAGACGTTAAATTATAGACAGCACCATTCGGTAAACTAACGGTTGAATTTTCACTTCACAGCCTTGCTTAGTATCGTTGGTGTTTGTGTTTTTTGCGTTTGTTTTTATGTAATGGTTAACGAATTTAGAGCAGACGTAGCAAATATACATGGAATAAAAAGTAACCACTTTTCTGGGTACGTCCAAGTTTGTAAATACAGACCAGCTGTTTTGGCACTTAATGAAACACAGGTAGATCTCCCCCACACCTTATTCCAATCCGGAATTCAACTTCATGAGGTTAAATTCCATCTCCGTAAGCGAATTATTCACTACTGATTTATTTACAAAAGAATTGTATCCCTGTATCCTCATATTGAAGTCATTATTACGGTCGATTTCAATATACACAATTCTGGGATCTTCGTTGGGGAAAATAACCTACTCAGCTTGTAAATGAGCCCACACAAATACCAAACGTTGATAGTTACGAGTATAATGCCAACACCTTGGACTTGTTTTTAACTTCTCACGCTGATAAGTACTCCGTTGATGTGCTCTCCCCTCTATGCTCGTCAGACCATTGTGTCATATCAACTAATTTCTCGTATATCCCCCACACAGTTAGAGAAAAGTTTCCAAAAGACCCGTATGGCAATACGTGAAAGCCAACTGTAGTGGTCTTAACACCTTCTTTAGGAAATTTAACTGGTCGTTATGTTTCCTCGATAACGACGTGGATGGCGCTGCTGACATGATCACAGAAACTATTCTCTTTGGAATGAGATCCTTTATCCTGTAGATGAAGAGTATCAGACCAAAATAAAAGACAATGTACGACTCGACCTGTAAAGAGGCTGTCAGGGTTAAAGAAATGTTTTTTCGGTCCTTCAACACCAACCCGACAGAGGAAAACCGAAAAAAGTTCAAACGAGCCAGAAATGACTACAACGTCTTTCTCAAGCGTGTGAAATTTCAATACGTCTAAAAACTTAGACAAAAAATACTGCAATGCCCCAAAGGCAGTAAAAATGTTTGGTCATTAGTCAAAAACATTAGAAATTCTGCCTCATCCTCCATCCCAACGCGCATTTACAATGACATTCCAGTTATCAGCTCTTTGGACAAGGCCAATCTGCTTGCTGTACACTTTGCTGCTAGCTCAACACTTCCAGATTGTGCTTTGTCCCCGCCTACACTTGAGTGCGTCGAATCTACAATGGGACGAATCCACTTTCGCACTCGTGTAGTAGCAAGAGTACTTAAAGATCTCAATATGCATAAATCCGCAGGTCCAGATGGTATATCTCCCCTTCTTCTAAAGAGGTGTTCTTCCACGCTGGCGAAACCACTGCGTAAGTTTTTTCATCAATCCTACTCTTTAGGACTCTTTCCGAGCAGATGGAAAACAGCATTTGTCCAGCCCGTCCCTAAAAAAGGTGAATCTCCTTCTCTCTCCTCCTACAGATACATTGCACTTACGTCCCTTCTCTCCAAGGTCATGGAAACGCTGATAAACCGTCAGCTCATAAAATATCTCGAAACGCGAAAACTTCTCAATGACCGGCAATATGGTTTTCGTAGTAACAGGTCCACTGGTGAAGAAGATCTCTTGTCTGCCACTTCTAATCCAATATATTCCTTTGCTGATGATAGCACTCTCTGCTTTTCATATTCGTTCCCCGACTCACAACCCTGCTCTTCGGCTGTAGAACGGGAACCGCAGCGTATGTTAAGCTCATTAAATTCCGATATTAACAGCGTACCAATTGGGGAACTATCAACCGAGTGGAATTTAATGCTTCCAAAACTCAATGCTGTCTGATGTCATTAAAGCGAAATTCAAATACTCAGCCATTATCCATGAATGGCACTTGCATCGTCGAAACCGATAAACTTTCCATTGTCGGTATGTGTGTCAGTGACAACTTACGTTGGAATGACCACATATTTTATGTCGCCAAAAATGCTGCGAAATGTCTAGGTTTCCTCAAGCTATGTAAGAAATATTTTACCCCCTCTGATCTGGCCACAATATATAAGGCATTCATCCGCCCAAAATTGGAGTACAATGCCCACATCTGGTCAGGTGCTCCTAAAACATCTCTGCACCTGCTAGATAGGATTCAAAACCGTGCGATAAAACTCATTGGTGATACTAATATCAGTCAATCAATTGACACCCTCGAGCACCGACGAAATGTCTCCTGTCTCACTTTGTTTTATCGCTATTTCCACCACCAATGCTCCATTGAAATCGCAAGTAGCATTCCGTTCATTCAAACTTTCAACCGTAACGCTATGAATGCTTATCAGTATACCCTCCAGCCCATTTTCGAACGCACTCTAAAATATCGTGATTCTTTCCTAAGCCGTACAACTCGCTTATGGAATGCCTTGCCGATCTCTGTGTTTCCTGGTCGTTATAACTTACAAACATTTAAAAACAATGTACATTGGTACCTGTCTTTTCTTCCTCCTTAAATTTCCTTTCCTTCGATCGCGCTGTGTACGAACATTTTAAGGGTACAAAACCCCTTTAGCGCGCGCCGATTATAAAAAAAAAATTTTGACCAAACAAATTTTTTATCCGAGATGACATTCACATACTGAGCATCGTAGGACAAACCGATGGTGATGCTTTTACGCCGATCAGTCAGCATCGTCCTTCTCATAAAGAGAAGAACCTCAACTTTGAGAAGATTGACTAAAACCCCAAATTTAGAGTACCAGTCGCCGATCACATTTATAGCTGAGAATACATTCGAAAATACGTTTTTTACCAAACGAAACTCAACCATCCTCCCCATTCTCTCCATGCTTTTCAATGTAAATGAAATCAGACTAATTAGTCTGAAGCTTTTTTTCAGGCATGTATCCGTCCTTTCTCATTTTCAGTCTAGTAGCCAGCGGCTGATTGGAGCTTGTTGTGAGCTGGTTCTGAGCTGGTTCTGAACAGGTTACGTGAAAAAGATTCTCATGCATGAGACTATCAGCTAGTCGTTTGAATGTTTTCAGTTTAACTAATTTGTACCTTAGAGGACTTTGACCAGTCCACGGGGTGTTTCGATCTGCAAATCTATAATACATCCCACCTGGAACCGGCCCTCTGCAGGAGGTTTGAATAGCTGGACACGTCAGCTGAAAACATTCGGTGAAGGCACAGTTCTAATTCTGAACAGCTTCTCTACTTTTTATTTTGTTCTTAGTTTAGCCAGACGGACTTGCGAGCCCTCGCATTGAATTTTGAATTCTGTATATTTATGGTACTTCATGAGAGTTTAAACTATTAAGAAACAGCAGCAGCCCACATAAAGAACTCCGTTTTCTATATCGCTTCCCCCCGCATGAATGAAAACATTATCCGGTTAGGCTAGCTCTTACAGTTGAACAACGCTGTGTTTACCCTCAGTGTCAATCAGACTGCTTTCATCCCCAGCATTCCCAAGTCGAAGAGGTATTCGGTAAAGCGATTTCGTCCTCTATAGCATTTCATGGCTCTTGTTAGTGTATTTTTCCGCAAAATCCAAATTCCGTCAAACCGGTTGCATAATCGGTTTTCTCTAGAACTTGTGCGCAGAGAAAGCCACCACGAGGTTTGTTTCTCATATAAAATCACCGCTGCTTTTGTTTCTATCAATAGGTATAACCACTTCGCCAAATTTGTTTCACGGAAACTGCAGCTTTTGTTGGTTGCATCACCGGTTTCGTCCTGGTATCAAGCACTCGAAGACCCATCAATTGATGCACTTTCTATTTCGACAGTTGATCGCTTTCAGGGGGTGTCCTTTCGCAGATACATACATATGCTTCTTTTTAGTGCGCCTTTTGGAGGAGTGAGAGGCTTTAAGCACTCGCGCCTTGTCGTCGTGCATATACTTTCTTCACGTCTTGTTCCCTTCTTCAACTCCCCCTTATTCCATCAGTATGTGTCTCGTTTAACATTTTCGGTTTCGTTTCTCAGAAAAGTCATCAGCACTCTGACTACCCATTTGTCAGATGGCGTTTAATCGTAACTGAGTGTCTGCAGTGTTCTTTATATTGTTCCACGCCAAACCACCGAACGTGTCATAGAAAAATCCGTAGCAGACATGCTCACCTTTTGACTTTGCTTAGTTTGCTGCAGTTGATTGCATTATCTGAGGCCGTCCACCAGGCAACCACCCCGATACGCGTAGCCAGTGGGTTATGCGAGGTTGAAGGCCCCATTTGTTTCAAATGGCTTTTTTGCAAGAGAATATGGTATATCTGCTGTAGCTTCCTTGACTCTTCCTTGAATATTAGGTTTCCAGTTTCGTTTCCTGTCAAAAATAAGACCCAGATATTACTCTGTATCGGAAAAGACTGGTAAAGAGGGGGGGCTTACTCAAAATCCTCAGCGATTCGCCCAACGGATTTAGCTGTTTCTTTAATGGTGTTAAGGTGCTTACCTAAGACGGCAATAGCAACGCTTCCAGTATATTAGCAGTTTATTGACGACTAAGTTTCAGAGAACGCGCGTCATTCCTCTGCTGGCACACCTTTTAGCAGAAAACCCACCCTGATTATCCTGATATTAAGACTGAATAACTCCCAAAGTGAGGCATCTACCCTTAGAGTTGACAGCGCAGTCGTGATTGCGGAAGTGTCGACGTTACGAGTATTAAAGGCACCCAAGAACGCGACTATTGTTCAGTATGGCTAGCCAGTGAATGTATGTAGAGCCGCTTCCACCGACTTTCCTTTACAGTAGGCATGATGAGCCGTAAACAAAAGTCGTAGATCAATTCTAGATCGTATATTGATATCATTCTGTCGTTCTAGAGATTTTAGAAGGAAAAATGATAGACTTATAGGTCTGAGGTCGTTTGGGACAACATGAAAACATTTTCCTGCCTTGGGAATGAAGACTACAATGACTTCCCTCCATGAAAGTGGAATGTGGATCAATTCTGCACACCTCCTCATAATATTTTCCAGTGAAGGCAGAATGATATCTGAAGACCTCTTTAGCTCGGCAGCTATTACACCGTCCCGACCAGCAGACTTGTATGGTTTGAACCTATGCAGCGCCCAAAGCAGTTTGCCTCTTGTGATCAGACCATGAATTTTGGTCCTGGTTGCAGTAGGCCTGTTTGGGTTGCTACTGGCCGCGAATTGGGAGCTACCTGAAAAGTGGGTTTCCAGTAGCAGGTTGAGTGATTCATCACTTGAGGCCGTCCAAGTGCCATCAGTTTTTTTCAAACAGCTAGGCATCATAGAATTTGTAGAGAGGATTTTTCTTAGCCGCGATGCGTCAGAGGTTTCCGTGATTTTGTCACAGAAAGACCTCCAGGATTGTCGCTTCGCCTTCCTCAGTTCTTTTTTGTATAATTTGAGGGATTCTTTGTTCCAGTCAGTCACTTTTCTTGTGCTTTTTGCTAGGGTGAAAAGTGTTCTGCAACAGTTTCTAACCTGTCCCAGTGCTGATGTCCACCAGTGCGGTATTTTCTTGCCTCTAGGTTGAATAAGAGGGCAGGAATCAGCAATAGTCTGATTGAGAGCCAGGGTGAATTCCATGACTTTCAGGTCAAGCTCATTGGTGTCACTCGGGAGACTTAAGCGTTCAGAGGATATTGTTTCTGACGGTATTCATCTGTTTTTTGGCCGATTAGTTCTCTGATAATTCCGGAATGCTGGTTGGCTGAGAGGAGGATCACTCAGACTGAATTGGATGTATCTGTGGTCTGAAAAAGAGTGTTCAGGCGATACCATCCAGTTCGTTAGCATTTCAGTGATGCTGTCAAAGAAAAGAGTGATATCTAGCACTTCCTGTCGGTTTCTTGTTATAAAAGTTGGCTCATTGCCAATGTTGAAAATAAAGAGGTTAGTACTTATTATACATATAATCAAAAAGTGATTCACCTCTATCTTTGATGTCGATACTGCCCCATACCGTGTGATGAGCGTTAGCTTCGCATCCCATGATGAGTCCAGTTTTTTGCCTTCCAGCTTCCAGTACCACCCTTTTTAGCTTAACACCAGGAAGAGGGTCCACATGATCGTGGCCAAGGTAAGCCGATGCCAGCCAGTAGGAGCCTTTGACAGTCTCTAGTCTTCATCCTAATCGTAAAGGATTTCTTTTTAATTCGTTGTCGGTTTCCATTTCCGACGGGGTGTTCATGGTGGAGACCGTCGACTTGGTTGTCACTTCAAAAAGATTGGAGACGTCACTATCCATTTCGGGAAAGTATATCGACGCTCCCTGCTTCGTTTAAAGGAGGAAGAGGTTTCTTATCAGTATTCAGCCCATCCTTTTTGTAAACCCTTAGGGTTATACACTCGAAACCGAACCGAATTATGCCTTTAGTCTGCGGCAAAGTGTAAAGGGATTGCTTATTGATTACAATTATCACGCATCTACTCGTATGTATAATAGCAGCTTAATTTCCCCGGTTTCGCGACTTTCCAGTCATAAGTCGGAAGGGTTGGGTTACTGAGTCTAATGATCTCCAGAATGTCTTCTGGGATCCAGAAGTGGGTTTTAGGACTGCTTTGAGCTTCGCATCAGACCAATCCTCTCCTTATCAACCCAAAGTTTGTATAAAGTTCGAGAGATTTTTTGTTGACACAGGCGATAAGCTTGTCGTGGTCTTAGTACCAGCCAACATCGATTGTGATTTTACCGTTCTGGTGAAATTCATCCATCGGCGTCTCTTTTATCAATCACCGCGATTATTATTTCGTTTTTAAGACTTCGCTAAAAGACTTCAGAGGTGTGATGTTGGAAGGCCCTGGTGGGACTTTGGCGCTTTTGTTTTTGGGCCTTTCGGGAACCGACATGGTTTCCTCCAATGATCTCTGGCGCTTGGTCGATAATCCAACTTCTAGGATGTTGTTAGCCCATTTTGTCTTGTGCCGCATGCCCGCAGTTCTCTCGATCTCGGGAATGGATCAGAGGGTTTTAATAATTTGTGAAGCATTTCGGCGCTTTATATAGAATACCTTGGATGAGGCTTACCGACGAGGTTGAGCTTCTGATTCCTCTTTTGAGGGAAGAATTTTAGTGCAGCTGGAAGATTGTGGCAAATCTTGCTGTTGTTAGGGGTGGAGGAGGTGTTAGGACCATGGCTTGCCACAGTCTTGCCACTTCTTGATAGTTTGGGGCTTGGGGCGATCTTCATGGCTAGACACGGATTTGCCTTTGCTCTGCGTTGCAGGAGCTTTGCCGGTAGTCGGTGTAGTATTACCATCCAGTCTTAAAAAATTACCGGTCTCGAATTTTGTTTTAAAAGTTGATTCCATAAGAGATCCCACGAGTAGCGGAGACAGGGAAGTCCATCTGTACAGAGATACGCTATATACAGATAAGACTAGCTAATCCGAAGATCGCCAGGTAGCCGAATACTCCGTTCACGACTGAGCTATTTTTAAAGACACTGCGCCATCAGCCAGGCTGATCCTCGGCTCGGGTCGTATAATATCTTGATCCAGCCCAGGGGAGAAACACGACAAGTTCGATGCTCAGGTAAAGGGAAATTAGTGTATGAGATAGAATATTTTTCGAGAAAAATTCTATTGGTCGTCGATAAGCACAAGAGACGGTGTTGTTATTTTATATATGATGTATTGCTCGAGAAATTGCGCTCTTTTGTGGTCTTAAGCAAACGTTCGATAGAAGTAGTTGATTGAAATCATGTCACTATCTTATGAATTAGCGCAAATATAAGCTTGGCAGCAAATCTAATTAAAGTTTGACTTTAAATTACTGAGATTAGCACTCCAATGCTCAGCTTACCTGGTTAATTAGTTCTTTTCTTGTAAAGCTACTGACTTTAGATACCCGAAAACGGTATATCTTATAGGAAAATCAACCCATGCGCCTTGGATTGTAGTAAGAAGACTAAACGTTGCGGTAACCCTGAGTTTCGTACCTGGTAAGTTTAAGAAAATCTTTGAGTGCCCATACGAAATTCAACGAATTAAAGTCGTCTCTGTGTTCCAATGAGTTAAACTAACCCAAGGTCGCTTGTTATTACCTTAGTCATTTTGCATTTGATTCCCGAAGGTAGCTTATCTCTTATGCCATTTTTACCCGAATTGAATCCCATCATAATGACCTTGCCGCAGAGCAGGAAAGCCACCTTTTCACAGAGAATTTACTTTTCTCTGCCTTAAATCAAAAGCAGGGTTTCTGAATGACCCACTTATTTGCCTCCATTTTGTTTATTTCCGTTTTGTTTTGCGCCGCAAAAGCAATGAGTTGAGATGAAAAAAATAAGCACTTTTTCCCCCCTGCGCCGCTGTACAGAAATGTGTGCTCATTTTTTCAACTCCACTTGTATTTTAGGTCAATTCCTGGGGCAATCGCTAGCTGCTGTTGCCGCGCTGCTATTGCCACTCGTTGCCACACTACCCATTCATTTAGAGAAAGTAGCTTCGCAACAACAATGTTGGTAACGATTGAATGCGGGGGGTAACTCTGGTGGGTGGCTTTGAGATTGGCGGGAGAAATAACTGCCGCATCGGGCCATCAGGCTATGCCAACAGTCGGAGGAAACGGCATGGAATTGCCACTATTGTGAATATCTACCAACACTCATAAATCGTTTATTTAATGGAAATTCATATTTACAGTCGTCGGAAGTAATTTGTCCTTTGAAACGTAATTATGAGTTCCGCTTAACCTTTTGCGCGCTTTACTCCTTAGAGGTTTTCTGTATTACTTTTTTCTTTTTCTTTTTTATTGTTTACAGTTAAAGAGTTTAAGGGGTTCCCGGATTCTTTGTCATTCAATAGCAATGAAGCAAGCACAAGATTGAGTTCTTTGCAATGAAATTCAGTGGAATTAGCATGAGGGGGGTTATTAAATGGAGACGATTTGTGTTTTTAGGGCGAAGGACTGTTGCATTTGAAGTCTCATTTGATGGCAGAGAGATGGGGAAGACCTTTTTGTCACAACTGAATACCAGGGGAATTATCTTTTAAGAATTTGACAGTATTAAACTTATTTGAATTGAAGGCAAAAGCACTTGGGTTCACTATATATGTTAAGGAGCTAAATAGAGGATGAGGCTTATGTAGGATATTAATTCCAACATTAAACATAACCAGAGACTAACCGATATTTCATCTGCAATGGTTTCCTCTCAGACTTTTAAATCACTAGGTTTGGAAAGATTTTTGCGGAAAAGTAGGTCGTATATCAAATCTGATAAGATGAACTGAATTTGTGTTAAATTACTAAGCGCACAGACTAATAGCAGTTGACTTTTTTCAATGCTCATGCCGAAAACAATGGTATTGGCCCACATGTACTTAAAACAAAAGTCTAAAAGCCGAAAAGCGTTAATCAATCAATACAATACTTCCATCCTTTATCAAATTTCTTCTGATACTATGCTAATGCTTAGCAACTAAATATGCATGCTTTTTCTTTTACTTACTGCCAACCCCAAATGGGACTTCTGGTGTGAGGCGATTGTGGAAGTTACCCAGCATAATATCCTTGCATTAAGACTTTTCGATTGGGATCGCACCCGATTGGGGTCGCACCGGGGAAGACGAATCGCTCGGCAGAGCATCTGTAGAGATCAGCAGCGTGATTAACAAAGGAGTACTGCATACGCGGCGGTGAACACTTGAAGAAGCCAAACATGGCCTATTACATGTTCACTTAACTTGGTACAAGTTAACAGCCGATTCTAAGGATCTGCAGTCTGCGCTTTTAGAAACTCAGCTATTGCGTGTTACATCGATGAGCGCTGCTCTACTTATTGTGTTTGTTGATTCTGTTTCCAATTCCAATTTTCCAATTCTTCAATTCAGTGTTGCCAAACAAAATGAACAAACTGCTGTTTAACTAAGAAACGACTGTCCGGTTTGGAAGCAAGGATTTACATTTTTAGTGCCGAATCCTGACAATGATGCCCTTCAAATCAAGATCACTGATCAGAAAACAGGAAATGAAATTGGTCGCTTCACTCTAAGGACATAGTACTTTGGTGACAAAGAAAAATATGGAAATTATATCTCAACCCTTCCAACTACAAAAATCTGGTCCCGAATCAAAGATCATCATGCAAGTGATTTAAAGTTCTAAAACGAGCTGATTCTCCAGAAGATAACGTTTCTGTGGATAAATTTGCTACATCAGAGGTATCATCGCTATCAGTTCCGTAAAAACTCCTAGTCAGGTTGAGAGTATTACTGTGTCGAACAAATCAAAGGGCCTCCTTTCCACCACATTGCATAACACGATCGCTGAAGAGGAAATCGGCAAATCTTCAGCATCTTCAATTTATAGTATGGCACTCCTCCTCCAAGAAGCCCGAAATCAAATCCCGATTCAGTTCTCACTCATCGTTTCCCGGATTCCATATCTTCAGCTGGAGAACATGGTCTTAGACGTATCCAGTTATCGATTTACGATAGTGTACATCGTCAAAAATTAACTGTGACGATCCTTCAAACATATCTGATCCTTATGTGAAACTTTACTTATTGCCAGCACGTACAATGGAATCGAACCGAAAGAACAACATCGTCAAGGACAATTCCAATCCTGTATATGACGCGTCGTAATTTCATCAGTAGAACATAAGTTCCGCATAAGCAAATAGATCTTGAAGTCACTATTTGTACACAGAAGGATTCTTATATGGTGGAAGTCCCATTATTGGAATGTTGAAAATCCCTCTAGCTGAGCTAGACAACTAAAATATCAGACACAGCCTACATAATTTAATTATCTGTGAATCGTTTAAGCTGTGAATCTCTATGTTATTGTGACTACCTCTTTATGTTTCAAAAAAACTCTTTCTTAATAGTGCCTTTTGTTAAAAAAATTATGCACAATCAAAATATTTTTTTTAATAAATATGAGCTTATATTTACTTACTTAGTTGGAGCTTCAGTGCGAGACGGATCTGGGCCTCAACCAGCATACTTCTCCACTCAGCGCTGTTACTTGCTGCTTCCTCCCAATTTCACACAGCGAGTTGGTTGAGGTCCCACTATACTTGCGTGCGCCATCTAGAGTAGGACTGTTTTTTCTTTCTGCATATTTTCGCGGTTATGAATTGAAAGACCTTCCAAGCTAGAGCGCTTTCTAAAGCCAACTTGGCCAATGAGTTTTGATTCCTCTACTAAGTCCATGACGCTATACAGACCTAAAGTTATCGGATAAATGTCCAAAGGGAACGACCAAGCGCGTCCTCAAGCTATTTCGATAAATTCCATTCAATGCTTTCTAGAGCGGTATTCGGCGGGCCCCTGGGTGAACAAAATCCTTGTATACCTCAGAGTTATACCTGTGTAATGCGCAGTTTTGTCCGAGTCACGACATTGACGTATCCCTTCCTGATGACAGCAAGCAGTTCGTTATTCCCTCGTTTACCGACCGACATATTTTCGCGACACATTTGAAGGAGAACAAAACTTGCAAATGCTTTAGAAACAGTTCGCTGTTTTTTGTCGATAATGTTTATGTCATCCGCGTAGGTTGTTGAACAGATTTTTGAAAGACAGTCTAGAATTGGCTTAGGAGGTTTGCACAACGATGTTAAAGAAATCGCATGACACTGGATCGCCTTGTCGTAAGCCTTTTACTCATAAAACCCCAAGTTAAAATTATTACCGACTCTTACGAATAGCATAGACATGGCTCCATATAACTTTCTCCAGTATACGCTGTCATAGACGACCTTCAAATTGACTAAACTTGTCGGTGCCGATCTGAAATTCTAGGGTCTTTTCTGGTGTGAAAATATGGAAATCTCAGTCCTAAGACTTCAATGATAAGGCCCACTCATTGGTTGACAAAATATCTTTCGAGATTCTTAATATGGCAGTGAAGATCTGACCTGACATGTTCGTTTTGCCTTCTTGTACAATTTTGAAACGTCTTTACTGCTTAAATATCTCTTATCCATATGCCTTAAATACAAAACTACTTTCCAAAGTCTGTTTCTTACGACAAATCTGCATCCAAATAGCGGCTGCTTGTCTTCTTGATAGCAATCACAATATACTCATTTGTATCCTTTTTAGACCCCTTCCATTCCAGCAACTTACGTGAAATCGAAATGTTGCGCTACTGGCCTAAGTCATATTTTAGACAGTCATTAACTGTAGGCTTAGCTGGCGTCTAGGTTCCCTCTTGCCTCTTACTAATATGCTGTTGAAGAGAATTTGAATATTCTGAGACAGTACCAACTTTCCAAAATTGTATGCAACCTTCGATAACTTTCTTGATACAATATCTTTGCCATGGATCAACTTGATACCCAAAGCTGCTTCTTTCCAAATACATCCTTCATGCCGGCATGCAAGGTTTCTTCTTTGCCTTGTTATCGTTGGATCTTAAGCTGTTTAGCCTATTTCATTTACTCTATCATGGCAAAGATATTTTCCAAGCAATTTCCGCGGCAAAAACATGATCGCGGCAGACTATATATTGGCATATAAACAAAACATGCCGATGTAGCATAATAGCCCCATTTGAATTTTAAAACACTTTTCATTTTAGAATATTTTGCTTCTTTCCAAATCATCAGAATGCAGTTTCCCTTCCGCTGCTTAAGACCTTCCATCAAATACTTCTACAGATCGCACAGTTCTCGACAATCTCTAATAGATATCCACCCAACAATACAAGATGGTCTCTTCAAACATAAACCAATCGTTGCCTTAGAATCGACGATCATCACACATGGAATGCCATCTCCACAGAATTTAGACACAACCATCGAAGTGGAGGAAATCGTTCGCGCCGAAGGTTCCATTCCAGCTACAATTGCTATTCTAAATGGACGAATAAAAATCGCATTAGACTCCCGTGACCTGAAAGAGCTTGCTTCCAAAGATTCAACAAGCGTAATCAAGTGTTCCCACAGGGATTTCCCATTTCTGATAGGAAACTCCCTTTCTAGAGGTACTACTGTAGCTGGCACCATCATCTTCGCCAATATGGTTGGTATCAAGATATTTGCTACAGGAGGAATCGGTGGCGTACACCGTGAAGGTCAGGACACGATGGATGTGTCGGCCGATCTCATAGAGCTTGGAAGAATTCCTGTTTGTGTTGTATCATGCGGAGTTAAGTCGATTCTTGATATTCCGCGAACGCTGGAGTTTCTTGAAACCCAAGGTGTTTGTGTCAGTACATATAGGAGCTATTGAGGTTATTTTCCAGATTTCTATACCCCAAACAGCGGTTTCAAGGTGCCATACAACGTTGATACGCCCGAGGAGGCAGCCAGACTTATACAAGCTTCCGTTGACCTGAAACTGAAGTCGGGAATGCTAATTGCAGTTCCGGTCCCTTCAGACAAAGCCATTGACAAGAAACTAGTGGACAACGCCATTCATAAGGCGCTAATAGATGCTAAGGAGAAGCACATTGAAGGCAAAGCAGTGACTCCATTCCTTTTGGCAGCAATCTCGAAGTTGACCGAGGGAAAGAGCTTAGCTGCAAATATGGCGCTGATCAGAAATAACGCAAAAGTCGCTTCCAAAATTGCCAAAGCGTACTATTCGCAACACCAACAAAGAAAAAACCAAAGAATCGCCCCAGTGGTGATTGGAGGATCAATCCTCGACCTCTCTCTTACTTTAATGGATGACTTTCAGTTGAACGGTGCCACCTACGAGGTGAAAGCAAATCAATCTGCTGGAGGTGTCGGGCGAAATCTCGCCGAGGGAATCTTCAAACTCTATAGTGCGGCGAATTTCATATCGGCCGTTGGTAGTAATGAATTGGGAAAGAACCTGTTGCAACTCATTCCAGAGCCATTGACGGGCAGTATTTATCAAGATCCTCACCAGTCGACGTCTCTCTGCTCGGTAATTATTAACAAGTGTGGAGAATGCAAATTAGTCCTAGGGAACATGAAAATCCACGAATTCATCACTCCGGGTCTTATTGCCCAACATGAGGACCAGTTGGCCCACGCTCCTCTCATCGTTATGGACGCCAACTTGCCTTTGGATTCAATGAAAACGGTTCTGTCGATTGCCAAAAAACATGGGCGACCTGTATTCTTTGAACCAACTGACATGAGGTTTGCCTCAAAGCCCTTGAATCTCCCAGATGATCTGCGGCAACAAATCAAATTCATCTCCCCAAACATTTACGAGCTGATAGAAATCTCAAGAGCCCTGACGGGAAAAGAGTTCCAAGTACCTGATTATGAAAAACTTATTCCATTCGCCAAGGATGTTCTTCAATCAGTTCATGAGCATTTCCATTGCATTTTACTGACACTCGGCGAGCATGGTGTTGTCGTCGATCGAAGAATGTCCAGTCTGTTGCCTGATGATGCCAAAAAATCAAACGGTCATTCTATACGTCTCTATCCAACAGAGAAGATGACCAGACTAGTCAACGTTTCTGGGGCTGGCGACAGTTTTCCCAGTGGATTCATTGCAAACATGCTGAAGGGCAAATCCGACGAAGAGTGTGTAGCGCTGGGATTCTACGCTGCCAATTAGTCGCTGCAATCATATGGCGCTGTTCCTAAGGACTACTTTGTCGAGGAGACTGCGCTGGAGGCTTCCAAGTGGATAGACTAGTAGTGTATAAAGTGTGAAGTGCTTTTTTTTTTATTAGACTTAACATATTAAGAATCCAAAGCTTCGTAGGGATTAGGTTACCATTGTCTCATACTACGACATGAACATTTGCAACTTAGATTGGGGCAGGATAAATAAAAATGCTCATCGTTTAGACGCACTTAGACCAGTTGTAAAATCCATTATGATACCACTGAGATAGCGTTTAATGACTTTGTGTGCCCTAGCTACTCCTTGGAGCAAAAAGATTTATAGATAAGTTTATATCTAACCTGATCCTCATATACCAGAGACCAGTTAAATCTAGGAGTTGGCAACTGTACTGAAAAAGACTGCATTTTCAGAGCTGCAGCTCCTGAAGAAATCGTTATGAGCATCACTTCATTGTCTTCCAATAGCACAATGTCACGTGATTATGAGTATGTTTGCAAGTCTTGGGATATCCCTTCTTTTGAGGTTGAACAGTTTCCTTGACCACTTAGGATCGAGTATAAGCCATGTTAGTCAGATGTCAAATGACAGTTGTCACGAGATAGCGCTCGCAAATGTGACGTTTGTTTGACGGAAAACATCGGTGAGCTGACGTTGTTCAGCTACCTAGTACCTGCTTCTGGGGATCTGAGTTTGTCTAATTCACAGACGACGCGGTACCCCGTTGTTTGGAACCTGATAGGTTGTGATGTTGTGGCACTTAGTCGTCTCTATAGTATACATATTCGAATTTTTGGTGTTCGATCTCATCTGCTTAACTGTCTATATGCATTGCAATATCCGGCACAGATCTAGGCTGAGCCGAGCAGAGATAAATAGCAGAGACTAAAGCTTGGAGGACTAAAGCAACTTAGATTATAGTACCTATGTGGATAAACTAAAGAGTTTGTACATACTCGTATATGCATAAGTGCTCATAAAAAACCTCTTTCTCAACGCCTTGAAATACACTTACAGGGAAACATTTCGCGTTGTTCCCATTCGTTCTTTCCTGAAAGCAGGTAATTGAAATAAATTCCAGTTAAAAGAAAATTGATTGACTGCACCCAAACAGTTATACCATAAATGAGAATTGGTACTTCAACTGTAATGACGTAAGTAAAGGGTGTTTTTTTTAAAGGTATCCAAATTGAATATAAAATAAAATATTTGAAGCTAAAGTTAATGTCTATAAGAGTAGCTTTATTTAATAGATAATTTTACGCCATTAGTCCCTAAATATGATGTCGTGCAAATACACTCCACGGCTAGCTTGAATGAAGTGAAGTGCAATTTTTGACAACTTTATCGAGGAACTGGGGCCGTATACTCGTATCAGCAATAACACGGCGAATGTTGACTTCCATATCGTCCAACGTCTCTGGTTAATCAGCATAGACTAATGACTTCACATACCCTCAAAGAAAGTAATCTAAAAGTGTGAGATCACAGAATCGTGGAGGCCAGTTCGCAGGTCCATTACGCGAAATTATAAGCTCAGCAAATGTTTCTTGCAATAAATTGATAGTGTCTTGCGCAGTGTGGCATGTTGCGCCATCTCCATTGACTGTAACATTCTGGCCAACATCGTCCTTAAAGAAATGCAGGCCGAAGATTCCACCAGCACATAAAGTACACCAAACAGTGAGCTTTGATGGTTGTAGTGGCGTCTCGACGAAGGCTTCTGGGTTTTTTCCACTTCAAATTCGGCAATTTTTGCTTATTTACATATTAATTTAACAAAAATGGGTCTCATCGGAGAACAAAATTTTGGGTTGAAAGTGAGGATCAAGCCGAATTATGTTTTCGGCCCATTCACCGAACCTATGACGCGTATAATGGTCACGTGCTTTCAACTCTTGCACAAACTGGACCATATAAGCTTTTCAGCCAAGATCTTTCCGTAAAATCTTCCACAAAGTGGATGGGCATAGCTCAAATTGCTGTGCACGATGGCGAATCGACTCATTCGGATTCTCCTCAACACTGCGCTCCACAACGGCTATAACTTCTTCTGTTCGCAGTCTAGTGGATGCGTGTATGTGGTACGAAAACGATGCAACGTGTTCCGAATAACTTGCTCAGATGAACGAATATGTCGATCGTTGTTCTGGCGTTAATCTATTCATTATAAAATGGCAAAATGCGCTAACCATATATAAACTTTCAACTGTCTAATTGACAATCTGTAGAAACAGTGTTGCCAGTTTAAAAACCAAACCCCCAAACCACCTGTGAAAATCTGGTCCTGGTCCTTTTTAAGATTCGAAGTTGTAAAGTGCCCATTTAAGCTTTTACACAGTTTATATCCGAGTTGAGTAATAAGGGAGTGCTTTGGGCGGAACTTTTTGTAGTATCGGGAGTTCACTTGTGATGGTGATGCTTTTGCAGAAGTTACTCCCGAACCTACGCTGAGCCCTTATTGCTTCTCATTTTCCTTCATTTTCAAATTAGCGTTTCTTTGCGTGGCGATCGGGTGAAACCCAGTATATACAGAGTGTTCTGATTAGTATTGTTGCCACTGGCACAGCCAAGGTTTTTTGGAGTGTTGAAGGGGCATTCGATTGAAAAATGCTGTAGTTATACCTCGCAACTAACTTTTGTGACCCTTGATGTTATTGGAGGCTGTGCAAGCTTTTTTTACGGATGGAGAATCCAAGGATGTCCTTCTTTTCTGCCTTGTTGCACTTAGATATCGAAAGCTTAAGACTTCTTGCCTGAATCTTATTCAAACCCGAACAAACGTAGCGAACGTTGTTGCCTTTTTTGAGTTTTGCAGAATAGTGAATTCGTTCTTATCCGCGACTCATGCTTACTTCGCAACAATAAGCTCTATAAAGGGCGTAATTTCCTTTTATGATACGAGTCAGATATTCCGGGATCAGTAAGCCATTTTGAGGATATTAAAGCTGCCATAAGCCTTCATCTATAATCACATTATCAACGCCTTCAGTAATGTTGAAAAGCCTTATTGACCATATACCTGATCTTACCCCAAATACGTTGGAATATCTCTTATAAAAGATCTGCTATGCTGACTGTTGACTCCATCGTTGATACCGATACACGAATTCATCCACCATACTGAGGTCATCCCCAATGGCTACCACGAAGGGTAAGCATTGTCAAGTGAACGTCCCTAAGTGCATATCCTAATTGTGCAGCATGGAATTCACATAACAATCAAGTTTTCTATAAGGACAAGAAGATCCTACTAATTACGGATGTGTTTTTTTTATTAAAAAGAATAAAAGCTTATGCTGTGCTGTCTTTGCGTTGTGGATGGAAAAATAAAAAAGCTATTTTTAGAAACTATTCTATAGCCGATAAAGTCGGTACAACTCCCATCCTCCAGATAGGAAACAGCTTCTCCCGCATTTCCAGGAATAAAGATAATAGAACCTCGTTTCGCAAATAATTGTTGACCGTTGGCAAATCGCAGTATCCGTTTTCCACTCAATACCAACAATATTGTTACGTATTGTTGAACCTTTAGCTAATATTCTTTCACAGTTTTTCCACGGCGGAGGACTGAATCATTTCAGACAGATGTCCACTCCTTCAGATTTGAAACTTTTCCGTTCTGGTGGCAAGCCTTCGTTGTTAGGCATATTGATTAGGCATGAGACGCCTTTGTATTTGGGAGATAACCCTGCCCGAATAACATTGTCTGAATAAGCCATGCATTCAGTGCAATCACCATAGGTAGGCGTGAATTTCGTTAGCTGCTAAAAATATCGCTTCACCGGGTTGAAGTCGAAGCAATTTTAGGAAAAACACCTAAAGAACGCCGATGTCACGATTAATTGTAGTGAACGTATCCAAAAGACTATGCATGTTTTTTATGCTCGCCTCCGACGAAGTTATTAACAAACAGGTAAACTTTCAGAACCAGATAGAATCTTCTATGCAAAGGAGATCGGCAAACGGTGGCAATTTTTCACACAGTGAATGTACATATTTCAGCATATGGACGAAACCCACAGAGTGCCTAGAAAGGGGTGAGTGCTACGGCCAGCTCTGACTTATGGTTAGGATCTTTATAGACATCTAGGCGTTCCGCATGTAATCTTCTAGCTTCTGTCTTATTCGCATGAACTTGTATGTTGAGCGCTTTACGGATACTCAATACATTAAAAATAGATGTGCTGTTCATGTCCTCGTATGAGTTCGGCTTCATATGCAGTAAAAAACTTTCCTAAGTCCGCTGTTGTGCACTTGATTTTCGATGGTCCGCTTAAGTGATCACCCATCCAGAGTTCAGAATAGGGTGTATTCTCATCGGCAGCAAAAAATTGACAATTTAAAGCAGCCAATTTGGCCATTTCTGAGTTTGTTCCACGTTTACCCCAACTGTAGGTCTTAACATTTCCAATCATCTCCATCCTGTCCACTTTAGTTTGCCACAGTATTCTCAAACTCCGAAAGCGTCGAATACCCGGCAGGTTACCTACTCAAGGTTAAGTGATATGTGTAAATGCAACATGATCTTCTAATTGTACAGTTGCAGTTCTCTAGTATATACAAACTAATAAAACAAATAGATTGAAAACCTGTAACAGATTCAGAGTCTTGATACTTTCTACATGACTAGCTGCCTTCGAAGTATACCAACCGCTGCACAGTGGTTCAGGTTCCAAAGAAGGGCGGTCATAGGGTTTTTTGGGCAGATTTACAATGAAATCATATCATTTTGGCCTGGAAAATGGTTGTTATGATTACTAGAGTGTTAGAACAAGACAAAAAAGGTATTTTAGAGTATATTCATGCATAAAATATTCATCATATATAAAAGCATAATCTCACAAAAAAAATTGGGTTATAATAACAATAAAATTAGTTTTGTTTTTCTTATCAAAACGTAGTATTTTACATGAAACAAGTGCTATTTATAGTACATAGTATTAAAAATGTCAAGTAATATAATATAATAGTTATAATAAAGCTAAAAAACTTAATAAATCCAACACTTCTTTTACTAACGCAGACTTTTTTTTATACTGCAACTTTCTTAAACTAGAAATAAGTGGATCTGAATTAAGAAGAAGCCTGTGCAAGAAATCCATGTTAGTAACATCTTGGGAATGTTTCCTAGTATTATCGCGTCTGAATAGATTGACTAATTTATTATAAGACTCAGCGGCCTTGTCAGATAATTCCCCAATAGATAATAAAGAACTATCTATCACTTCTGCTCCGTGAATCAATACTTTATGTATTGATGAAGGCAAGTTATACCAAGGGTCTCCACAAGCATCTTGGCAGTATCAAAAGCATAACTCGTAAATTTTTCTGAATTTATTTTATAACCTGAAGAAAGGCTCTACAGATGGTGACTACATCTGTCAATAAGATCTGTTCTAATAGCTGTTATTTCAGATGAAATATCAGAGTTATGGAAAAATGTACGTGCTGTGTTTCCATCATTGGATGTGCCACTTTCTCCACTTCGAGGTTTGTCTACAATTAAACCTAAGTTTTCCCTAAACTGCCGTTGAACTAGCTCTTTTCTCTGAGCAAGATTAGCTTTATCTTCTTCAGAACGCGCTTGCCACTTTTTAATATTAAAGAAACGTGAATAAAATACTCGAAAAATCGAATATATGAATGCAGAAGCCAAACTCAAATTTACTAGTATCAGGGACCTCTTTTAAGCATATATTTAAATCGTTGCCCCTGAGAATTTTGTTTTAATGAAGGTTTTTAGTGGCTTTTCCTTCAAATTGTATGTTAATCTGTGATATTATATTTAGTAAAAAATTGCACAAATATTTTAGAGGTAAGGTACCAAGCCAAATCTCTGTATCCCTAAAATTGTATCCTAAAAATTATAATTTCTTGCCACAATAAAATAAAAATTAATTAATTAATTATATTTAAATCGTTTTGGTGTTGCACCACAAATGTAACACCTACTCGCAGATAAGTCGCTAAGTGCAGAACAATCTTTGCCATCTACAATCGTCAATTGTGAGGACTGGGTGATTTTAATTTCATGGCCATTGATGAGGACTGAAGTAGGGACTAACTGGTTAATTTGGCTTCTTCTTGCAAGGTGACTTCCTTTGTTTCTTTTATAAATTGAAAACGAATTGGTCTGCCCCAATTAGTCGAGGAAGGGTGTGGGTTTTTCCAAGTGATTGATTCATCACAGGTATTTGGTTTATAAACAAGTTGAAGAGGTACATAAGATGTGACAAATAAACTCGAATCTTCGATAGTTGAATCTGAAAATTTCTGCTTATATTCACTATGGCCTGTGCTGCCATTGAAGACTTTCAAACACCACTTTTTGAGATTCAACAATGCGACTTGATGTATGGTCTAACAATGATTACAAATTGATTTCAGCAGAAGATTCTGTCACGCGAATATCAGTTGGGTAGCAACGTTTTTTGGCTTCCAGCACTTTATGATAGGACGGAAAAACATTTGGTGTTTTAGAATGAATCACTTCTCTTAATAATAAATATTGCTTTTTAGTAAGCTTAGCTTCATTAATAAATGAAACAACTTCATCCGTGCTAAATTCCAAAGAACTTTCTGATTGATTTGAACTGCTAAGTAAAGTAGTTACAGCGGAATCGTCCATCTGTCATAAAACTGCTAATCTGTGACGTTTGGACCTCTAGCTGCAGTAGATTGAAAAGATTCCTTTTGCTCGTCGTTGTAGTTTCCACATACTTCTCCATTAGATACTTTAAGTATGCAAACTTCGGTCTCATTTACATTTACATATATGCCTTCAATTTGAATATCCATTGCACAATTATATCACAAACAATAAATTTCTCGGAAAAACCACACTTTAAAAACAACACCAATTTATGTGAACAAAGAAACTAATGAGCAACAATCAGATGTTACCACTTCCGGTGCAACAAAATTAACTCTGCCGTGTTTGTTATTGCAATGTTTTTTATACCTGTGAATAGAAGGGTTTTTTATGTTTCCTCTAACGTTGAATTAACATTATATTTGCAACATCGCTATTACGGCCCTATGACCTACGGCTGAACCACTGTGGCGCTGCCTTTAACGCCCTCCGGAGATTGCTTACGACACAAACAGTATTGTGGAAGTCACTTATATCCTTGCTTAAATCAAGTAGAAGAATTGATCATAAATCCCTTAATGATGACTTTAATAGTCCCAAACCCAAAGCATTCCAATTTTCTCTGGTATACAGATGGATCGAAAATGTATCTAGGTACGGCTTACAGTGTTCTTGGAAGATTCTCCTGTCCTCCTGCATGAACATTCATGTGTTCTCCAAGATTAGATTTTCGCAGTCAACTATTGAATATAACCATATCAGCATTTTTCGATTCCAGGGCATAAGCGATATTCTGGTAACGGAAAACTGACTCATTAACTGAGGAAGGTGTCACGCTACACAACTTTTCTTCTTTGAACAGTCTACAGGAACAAAATACGATTACTTACAAAATTTCTGATTGATCATCTTCAGAGTCTTGATCAAAAAGTTCCCGGAATGCATTCAGAAAATTGGAAATACAAGTTTATTCATCGGAATCTATATTTTCCTCTTCAGAGTAATACCCATCGACTGCAACGCACTTATACCAGCGCTTGATCCAATCCTCGAAACATTTTTTATATTCGGTTTTCGTTATGTGAATCAGTGCTTTCTGCGATTTTTCCATTACTTCCTCTCGGCCGCTGAAACGCGTTCCCCGTAGTAGTTTTTTAATTCGATTGAACAGGAAGAAGTCACAGGGAGCCCAATCAGGTGAATTCGGCGGCTGTTGGATGGTATTTGTTGCATTTTTCGTCAAAAAATTACGAATAATGATGGCACTGTGCGACGGTGTGTTATCATTGTGCAAAATCCACGAGTTTTCTGCCCACAATTCTGGTCTCTTTCGGCGAATTGCTTCACGCAAACCTCTCATAACGCCCAAACACTCGTAATAATTTTTGTTTACTGTCTGGCCTTCTGGTAAAAATTCATGATGCACTACACCGTTGTAATCCATGAAAACCATGCCTTCTTTTTTGACTGAAAACGACGTGGTTTTTTTGGTCTCGGCTCATTTGGGGAACTCCATTCACTTGCCTGATGTCTGGATTGCGTGTCGTACTCATAAACCTACGGCCACGTCTCGTCTCCAGTAATGATCCTTTTGATGAATGTGGGATCGGATTCAGCCTCGCAAATCATCTCTTTTGCGACGTCAACACGGTCTCTTTTTTGCATGAGATTGAGGTCTTTTGGCACCAACTTTGCTGCTACACGACGGAAACCCAAATCATTGACCAAAATGTCTTGGACGGATCCATACGCAATATTCAAGTACTCGGCTATTTCTCTGATGGTTAATTTGCGGTTATTTACCAACATTTCTTTTAGAGTACTTCATCAATGTTTTCGTCGGTTTTCGATGTCGATGGTCTGCCATTGCGTCCATCACCTTCGATTGACTCACAACCACTTTTGAACCGCTCGTGCCACTGGTATACTACCGTTTTCTTTAGAGAATCGTTGCCGAAACACCTTTCCAACATCTCCAACATTTCCAACTTTCTCGCACCATTAAATCCGTTTTTTGCGCAAAATTTAATACAAGTTCGTTGTTGCAAATTTAATTTAAATCCATTTCTAAAATTGTAAAAAATCACCAACACACAAAAAGATAGATGCACTCTTGGCTACGTAACTTTCGCAAATGTCAAGCTACGTTGCTAAAACTTAGAGGGAATATCAACAACAGATTTACCAACTTAACGAAAAAAACAGAACTCAAATCGGAATAATGGGAGCGCCACACTGTGGTGTGCTCCGGGAACTTTTTGATCAAGGTGGTATCCTCATTGCATCTAGAGTTTAAGACATTTGCAATAGAAACCCAAATATGGGGCCAGCACAATACCCAAACAAAATTAAAGCCAACCCTTAGTTAGTAGGTTTGTGAAAATTGCTCAATTGAACTTAGCTTACTGATACCGAAAATTGAAAATAGTACCCCTTGAGTTTTTTCCGTTCAAATCAGACAACACCAAGTTATATGTTTTTAAGTATAAATGAAGGTCAAACCTACTAAAGCAAACCTTAGCTGTGATACATGAAGCTTGACCATAGTCCTTCCCTACTTTTTTCTTCTCTCTGCTTTTTTTTTTAGAAAATACGTGTTCAACTTCAAACACAAATAGAAGCTGTTACTTAAATTTAGCGCTTATGGTACTCTTGAATATCTCCCACACCTCTCCTTAAATCAAAATCACTTAATTTTAAATACAAAAGCAATGTTCCTTCCTACTCCTTAATATATCTCACTTGTCCTTGTAAATCTAGAAGTAGTCCTATCTCAACTGTGGCACATGAAGTCGATAAATTATTTTAAAACTTCCCATCAACACGAAATTCTACGCCTATTTCGGCTAACATTATATGCAACAAGATACAGAATTACAATATTTTCTATCGTCAACCCCCAGATTTTGCCCATTCCGCCCTTCTCCATTCGGTAAAACTCGGCTATGAAGGACTCTTTAAAACGAAAACTGTCAAGCGAAAAGACAAAACAGCCACCCATTGTACATATTTTTGCACAGCTATTAGGTCCAACTCATGTTTCCTATAACACTAACAGGGACCATTAATAACGACCAATTTCCGTTAACAGCCACTCTGCTTCCTAAAAAAAACACCCACTCTAACACACACATGCACACACACTTATATATATGTATATCCTAATCTTCTTTCGCAAAATATGTCGCCTGTTTTGTTGCCAACTTGCGATACAATTTTCAATAATCTGCTTGAGCTACCCCATACCCGCTATCCGCTCCACCCCATCAGTCCCATCAGTTCCATCCGCCCACTGGCGCGACAAGAGTTTTACGAATATCAAGAAAATTATTTGAAAATATGTCCCTCTTGTCGTTTGTCGTGGGGAATGGCATAGACCATCCCCATCCATTTATTCATTTTCATTATCCCAATACCAAAGAGGAAAACTGTTTCTCATTTATTTTTCCTTCTGCTCTGTTATATTTTTCCGAACAGGAACAGGACCCACTTCTTGGAGTGAGAGAAGAATCCAAGCCTCCAACTCAGCCGAGTATCAGGCAGACAACCAGGACAACACGTCATTCGGATCCTGATGGTAAAGCTGATACTGTTGCTGTAGCTAACGTTAATGGTATCCATAATGGTGATGGTGATCATTGCCAATTGTTGCTGAACTGTTATTGTCAACGTTGTCATCGGTATCGTCAGTGGCTGACAGCGGAACGCCACCGCTGGACAAAATCTATGGGAAAGTGTATTTCAAAGCATCCGTCGGCTATTACCATAGCGCTATCCACGACAGATTTAGCAACAGCGAATCATATTTTGAGTAAATTTTCAAACAGTACCGATTACATATCTCTCAAGGACGAGCAGGGAAATCCTCTCTACGAGTACTTTGGCGAAGGGAATACACAAGTATACTATCATGCAAGAGCCGATGAAACCGATGAGGATACAAACAACGACAACAACAAGAATAGGAATTATCGACGAAGTACACGGAGTAGAGGCACCGAAGTTCATCCAGATGATTGCTACAGCTTTGGTCACACTGGAACCGGATGTGATGGTGGTCTCAGCAATGAGGTAAGTTTGTAGCGCTAATTAGATTACACAATCAATTAATTATTTACAGTTGAATGGCAACAAGGGAACAATGGATGGAATGGGAGAATGGGAGAATGGGAGAATGAGAGAATGGAAGAATGAAAGAATGGACGACTGAATGGCAACCAGAGTTCTTTATTCTCTGGAGGCTTTGAGATGTTTAATTGAGAGGATTTCGGATTTCTAGAGATACAGATATCTGTTTCTGGGAATCATGGCTGGGTGAAGAAAGTTCGAACAGTGTTGCGAAAGTTTGTTGTAACGACGATGGCAGACGGAAATCTCTTATTATTGGCTTTGTTCTAAGAGCAACAGAGTGTAGGTTAAGCAGAAGACTACAGGAATTTAAACAAGAGGTTACAAATAAGAAATAAGCCTTAAACGATTTATTAGTGGGATTAAGCTCAAATGGGTAACCCTGAAAGGACTTTGAGTTAAATGGCAACAGGTTAGAATTAATTAAAAGTAGCACTCACCAAGCGATACAGTGGGGGTTAGCCGTATTGGGTTTAATTGGCTAAACTTTTGTTCGCAATGTTTGTTGAGTCCTCATATGGGAATGGATAGTTTAGATTCTGAAATGTGAGGAGTAATTCCTTTAAATTGTGAGAAAGTTTTTGTGATCAAAAAATAGTCATTTTAGGTCTGAGGAAAGTAGGACATTGGAATGCTGGTCAGTATCTTTCGTTAACCAGAAACTTTTTTTAACTTCACTAGCTAGAAGCATCCGTGATCCGGCGTAGTGGTAATACTTGCTGCAAGGAAGAGCCTTATACATCAGAAAGCACGCTGTGACTGGATATTGATGCCAAGATTTCAGAGTAGAATGCGAAAGATAATCATTATGATGATCGGTTGGGTGGTAGTTCATTAGGGTAGACATTAAATGAGGTCAACCAGGCGATGTAAAGCTCTGTTGCTGTCACTTTATATCCTGGTGGTAAATTTGGCACTGTCAATAGTCAGTATTGCAGATATTCAGTATTCCTTATATTAGCTACAGCAACATACCAAATTTGGACCTACTCGTATTAAAAAGCAATTCGCGGTGGGTCAACGGCAGCTCTAATATCCCCGCGAGGCGAGTTACTGACCGCTGAATATCTGGTTCCATTCGTCGAAGCGGCGTGGTGCTTAAGATTGGGAGTTGTCATTGTCATTATCTACGCGGTTACATAAAATCCTCATAGCTGGCGGCAACTGTCCTCAAAGAAGGACGGATTCACTGCTACAGATTTCGCAAAATACACATGAAAATTTGGGTCACTACTAGCGAGTGCACTAGAAATCACTGTCGTCCAGAAAGTAACGACGGATGAGCCGAAATAACGGACGCTGGTTTGAAAACCTGTTACACAAACTACGGTGACTGCTATTCAGTGCAAGATTAGCCACTAATCCCGGGCAGACTAGGGCGATAAATCTAAAACTTTCGGAACGTCAGTCAATGCAATTCAACAATCGGAGTTAATGATTCTCAAACATCAACCTAATATGTGCTCACGCCTCAATATAAAAAACAGACGGCTCAGACTCCAGTAGAGTCACCAACGGAATCACAATGCCTATAAAGAGCACATGGTTCCCTCGCATAATATTACAAATGCTCGAAAATTCCTAGCGAAACACTATCTACCTGCGGCCGAGAAATACTGTGGGGAGACTGAAATGGCTTAACGACCTGCATCAAGTGCTGAGGATCAATGGCACCTTAGAAATCAAAAATGTCGCAAGGGAATCGGTGGGTTATGTGTGATAACCCAACGAAATTTCTGATTTGATGAAGAATATTTCTTTGTAGCATAAGTAGCAAAATAACGCGCCTACGAAGCCACTTAAGACGACGAGACTGGTTCCTGCATTTAACAAGCAAAGAAAGAGGGTAAGCATCGGCCTGGATTCAAATTTTTATTGTATTTCTACTCTCACCGCTGTGTTGTCACTTGATGACGAAGTAGCTTACCATTCTGTTCCAAATTCATAATTCGACTTTGTTTGATTAAAACTCCATCTCCCTATACAGAATATCCTCTAGTGCTATATTTAAATAAGCCCAAAACTGGAACGCAATTCGACTTTGTAAGAGTTTGATGCAATGTCTAACTCTATTAAAATAATTGTATCCCTGTACCTCAAACTGAAATGTACACATTTCTAACTGGTGTTTACATTCTACACATCACCCGGAGGATGGTGTGTTCAGATCCTCGCGTCAGAAAAGGGCTTAACTCATCTCGTAAAAAAGAGTACACACGAATACCTTACAGACCACACAGTTTGGGAAAATATTCTCAAAACAACCGTTTGGCAATACGAGAAAGTCAATTGAAGCGGACTTAAGATCTTCTTTAACTGGTCGTTGTGTTCCATTCATTTTGGAACGAGGTCCTCAATCGCTCATCGGATGATGAATATCAAAACGAAGATGCTGTTAACGTGCTGTTCGGACTTATAGGAAGAACCCGACAATGTTAAAGTTAATTTGGTCCCAGGAATGATTGCAACGGCTTACTTCTATTTGGGCAAAATCGACAATACCAACAACCGAGGCAGAAAATGCTACAGTGTAAGACTCATTGATGGTTCGTCAAAAACATTATAAAATCTGCATCAACCCCCACTCTAACACTATGCTCTTTGGGTAATACTAAACAGCCTGCTATAGACATCACATCCAGCTCCACGTTTCTAGATTTTACCATGTCTCAGCCTAGCGCGTGAAATACTCAATCTATTTTCGCACTCGTGTAGTAGCAAGAGTTCTTACAGACCTTTATAAACACAAATCCGCTGAGCTGTCGTTCCACACTGGATAAAACTACCAGCATTTGTCCAGGGCATCATTAAAAAACGTGAATTTTCTTAAGTATTCTCCAGCAGGCACATTGCAATTACGCCCCATCTTTGCAAGGTCACGGAAACGCTGATGAACCATCAGCTCTTGAAATATTTCGCAGCACTTTAACGTCTCAATGAACAGCAGCAGATCTTCTGATTTTATGAGATGCTTCACCGAAAGAATGAACACCAACAAGATAAATGCACTTGGTATTTCAAAAGCATTTGATACAGTTTAGCAACAGGCGTTTTTGTTCAAAATGCATGAATTCGAGATCTTTGAATATCTTCTTTAATGGATTAGAAATTACCCCTCGGAACATTTAATTAAAGTTGGACGTCAAGTCCGATATCAACTATATAAATGCTGGTGTGCCCCAGGCCTTTGTTTTGCCTCCGACACTCTTTCTGATTATTATCAATGATCTCTAGTCTGCTACTTTGAATGCAGTAAATTGCTTTGCTGACTACAGTACTTTTTGCTTTCCACATTCGTTCCTTAACTCACGTCCTCTTAGCTTTTCGGCCGTGAAATAGAAACAGCAGAATATGCTGAATAAATTTCGATATTAATAGCATAATAGATACTGGAACCACCAGCCTTGAATACCCAGCCTTGCTTAACTTTCCCTGTATGTGCGTTAATGACAACATACTTTAGAATAACAACATATTCCATGTCGCCAAAAATTCTGCAAAATGTCAAAGTTTCCTCAAGCGGTGAACGAAACACCTTACTCCATCCTACCTGACCTTAATATAGGAAGCATTTATATACCCTTATTTGGAGTATAATGCCCTTATAAGCCCAGATGTTCCTGAGGTCGTCCTGAACTTTCGAAATAGAATTCAAATTTGCACCATATATGACGAGCAGTATACCATGATCCAAACCGGCTTCAGCACATGGAATATTTTCCAAGTAACCACGACCTCGTTTGCGTTAAAATACAGGCTAAGTTCATGAAAGTAGGCAACCTGCTTGTCTTTTCGCAAGTAAAGTTTACTTGAACAGATTTAGTAGCATTAAGGGCAACCCACTAGGGCCTTGTTCTTTCATTTATATTATTAAGAGCGCCTTAGTAGTAGTTCAACTGCTGTTTCTTCTATCATTGTACCCCATTTCTCTTTTGGTATATCACGGGTATATAGGAGATATAGAAGCGTATCGAGAGCTCTACCTTGCGGTACGCCGCCGGCTACAATTATTTTGATTTGCGAAAACTTGTTTTTGTGTCTGACACGGAAAAGTCTATTCTCGAGATACATTGGAAATATCTTATATAGGCCTAATGGTAGGAACTGGTGTAATTTGAATTATAGGTCCTCATGCCACAACTTGTCAAAGGCTTGCGATGCATCAAGAAATATGAAATTTTTCTCTTTTTAAGAACTTTCTTAATTACGTCGGCGATTCTATACACCTAATCAATTGTTCAACGCTTGCTTCTGATAACTGGTGGTCAGGGTTAAGATTTTTTCCATTAAAAACCATAGTAATCTCTCAAAAATGTTGGATACAATCGGGAGGAGAGAAATGGATGTATAAGACTTCTTGCCACACCGTAGTTTCCCTGGTTTTCCCACCATTATAAGTTTAGCAACTTTCCACAGGTTCAAAAGATATTCAAATCTAACTGCCGAGTTTATAATATAGAGAAGCTTGGCTAATCCTTTTCTATGCAATGTTATAAGGGTTTCTCCGATTATTATATCGTAACCGAGAACTTTCTTTTGTTTTTATTCATTTATTTAAATTTTGAGTTCCGTCAACGTTGACCACCAAACGGCGTAAAGACCTAAAGGCCGTTTCAGGTATCCAGCCCAGGTGTGCGCTTTCTATTTACCTCCCTTTGCCCAGTTGTTATAAAGAGTTTATTTCCTTTATTGCCCGTTGCTACTTTCCAAAGCGAATAATTGGATTGATTTTCTGATGTCAAGCTTTGAAGGTAAGTACCTGCTGCACGGTTTTTAATGTTTCCAATAGTCCGGTTAAGTAGGTAACACCAGTGATTCAAGCGTGTTCTACTCGTACATACATTGTGGAGCATGACGTTGTTGCCATTACTTACGGAATTTACTTTTTTCCTTTTGAATTTGTTTTAAGACTGCAATCAGTTTAGACATTTTCCTGGTTTTCAATTTTGCGGATGAATCAAACCCGGTCTCTATTGGGAGTTGGGTTGGGTTGGAGAAGGTGCTGAGAATCCGTAAAGATTGTTTCTGCAGACTGTAAACGGTGATGATGAACAACATCTCACCCTCAGGCAGAATGAACCATTCATCCTGGACTAAGGCAGATAACATTTTCGTCCACCTGAACAAAATGAAGTCAGGACAGCCATTTCCAAGCTTAAGTCTAACAAAGCTACCAGGCTCGATGACCTACTTGCCTAGCTCTTTAAAGCAGCCCAGTGATGATTGGATATGGAGCATACATCAACTTGTCTTCACAATCTGGGCCAACGAAAGTATCCCCGACGAATGAGACCTCAACAGTTTCTGTGCAATCCTAATGAAAGGAGATCCTTTGAACTACGTCAACTACAGGGAAATAAGTGTCCGCAAGATGGCATATAAAATGTGGAAAACCCTTAATGAACAGTTTGGCTGACCCCTATCAGCGTGATTTTAGGCCAGGAAAGTCCACAATAGATTAACTTTTCATATTGGTAAAAGTCATTCGAAGCCGCAAATGACAACATCTATAGAGATGAACTATACAGAGCCATGTCAGGGTTTGGCATCTCTGTTAAGCTCATTTAATGAATGCAGGCTGCTGGTAATGACAAAACCGAGACCTTCAGTGTCAGAAAATAACTTAAACAAGGCGGTGCATTGCTATGTAATTTTTTCAACATCGTTCTTGAAAGAATTGTGCGAAACTCACAAGTCAATAACCAGAGGCACCATCTTCCAGTTACTCGCAAGTTGTCAATGCAACGTTTGCTCATAATCGAAGCAGAAGCGATAAAGATGCGAAAAATCAATCTTGCCAATCGCTGCTCCTTTCGATCAACCAGAAAGACATTATACAAACACTGACCATCCCAGTACAGATTTACGGCTGGGAAGTTGGGGCATTACCGAAAGCAGATGAAAAGGTTCTCAGACGATTTGAAAGAAAAGTTCTTCGGGTAATCCCGGCTTATATGGTTAGGTCACTTTAAGCGGGGAGACGCTATTGTCCCGGCACGGAAAGTTTTCGACTACAACCCAAGAGACGACGACCTCATTATATTATAGGTGACGCACACAAGTTAAAGAGAACCTCAGAAAACTTCGCGTGCGCTACTACATAGACACCTCGCTAACTGGAGATGCGTATTAGCTTAGGCCGTGGACCACTCCGGACTCTAGCGTCATCTAAGTAAGTAAGTATGCACGCTATTCAGCAATATAGACGAAATCGCTGTCTGAAGGTTAATAGCTTCACTCCAGCTTTGCATTTAAAGTTTGTAACACATAAAACTCACAAAACAAGAATTACACTTTTTGCAAGGGTATTTTTAAGTTCGAAACCATCATCGTAAACGCTTTTGCGATAATCAGCTAATTTTGACGACGTATCTCCTCCACGAAGAGATTCAACGTTCTGCCAACCGTAGCAAGAAAAGTTCTCTCAATTACTTTTAAATGCTTTAGATTTCCTTTTCTCAAGCAACTATAAATCGAAACTACGAAAAAGTTTCCTTGTTAACAATTTCCGAAAGAAATCACATCCATGTTCTTGAAACAACGGCCAAGTCAGCTACTTCTTCGAGTAGTTTTCTGGATGGAGAACACTTTTCCAGATTTAAGTGTAATGTCACTCAACTTTTCTTAAAGTTCACAAAGATATCTGCGATGAGAGTATGTATGGATGTGTAGTACAACTACCACTCCTAATTTTCTTTTTTAGATGCAGATAGTCTTCAGGTTGATAATAATTTTGTCATTAGCAGACGCTGAAGAGGGATGACGTGCCTACTGATTACCAACTTTTTGGCTTATACACACCGTTTAGTTGGAAAGACAAAAGAGGCCTATTTACCCGCTTTTCATCATCAGTTTAGAACGAAAAACACCTTTCTCAAGGTTGCCACCGATCCACTGTCTTTAAACTTATTCGTTTTAACAAATCCTTTTGAAGAATTGTTTTTCTTATAACGGGCCGGAAGACTTGAAATATTTTATGCAGACATCTATTAACTAGGATATCAAGTGTTTTGTCTATATTTCAGGAGAGCTAACTCCCGATTTCTGCAACCAAATTACTATATAATAAATATTGCCTTTGCCTAAGCGGTCCGACATGAAACAGAATATTGTTCGGCATATACGAGTAGATTTGTAGAGATTTTTAGATTTGTAGAGAGTAGTAGTACCCAACCAATCTCATAAACAACACTAGGCATTTTCTTCAACTTGTCAACTATGTTATGAAAGAGCATCCTTTTCACCAGCAGATCCAATCACCTCACGACCTTTTTTGACGCTTTTTCAAATAGTTATATGCCGAAAGAAACAACACGTATGGTTTCCCACAAGGCGAGTGCCTAGGTCCTCTTCTTTTAATCGTGATCATAAATGATCTTGAGAGGCTTATTACTCGTAAATTCTCCTCCCTCTACATTGGTAATACTAAATTTTTCAAAGCATTCTTTCACTCCAAACACCAAGTTTCTTCAAGGCAACCTCGATAGGTATTCTATTTGGCGTCACAAGAATTGATTAAAGCTGAATGTCGCCAAATGGCAATCTTAGCGATGTTCTCAAAAAGGTGCGATTAAAAAATCTGGCTTTACATTTGACAGTACGTCTAAGG
Source organism: Volucella zonaria (assembly GCA_963966105.1). Taxonomy (NCBI): domain Eukaryota; kingdom Metazoa; phylum Arthropoda; class Insecta; order Diptera; family Syrphidae; genus Volucella; species Volucella zonaria. The sequence goes on along the minus strand of OZ014534.1, from coordinate 41,264,971 downwards.
GGATTTGTTTCCGTTTAGCAAGTGATAAAAGGCTTTGCAGAAGGACTTACAATTGAATTGGCAAGTTTTGAGAACGTAAGAGGATTGCTTGTTGGGCACTTTACATTATAATACATGATTAGTGTAGCGTTATTCAATTTGCTTGTAAATCAGGTTTCCGATATGCATACCAGATCTACATCGGAACCAAGAAACAAGCTTCTGAATTCATCGAGTTTAGTGATCAAACTTTGCGGATTAAGGTGGCAAATTTTAATGCCTCCATGTTGTGCACAAAAGATATTTAGTAGCACGCGCAAATTATCATTCACCCTACTATCTATAGAATTGAAAACATTGCTATCACACGTTAGTGAAAATCTGGAACCGAAGCGGATTTGATAATAATGGCAGAGTTACCCAATTTTCCTCTAGGTTACGTTCGAAAAATAGGCTGTATAGCAGCAGTATTTGCAGAGCAAAGCTGGGAGTACATATTTTGGACAGACAACACCCGAAGGACGGTTCTTTGAGATCTTCGCTGCAGAAAATAACTTGACCCAACTTGTAAATGAGCCCACACGAATACCAGATGTTGACATTCATACCTCCATAACCCTGGACTTGTTTTTAACTTCTCGACCTGACAAATATAAGGTCAATATCCTTTCCCCTCTAGGCTCGTCGGACCACTGTGTCATATCAACTAACTTCTCGTACACCCACCACATACGTTAGTTAGAGAGAAGATTCCTCAAAGAACCGTATGGCAATACGAGAAAGCCAACTAGAGCGGTCTTAACAGCTTCTTTAGGAATCTTAACCAGTCGTTATGCTTCCTCGATAACGACGTAGATGCCGCCGTTGACATGAGCACAGACACCATTCACTTTGGAATGAGAAACTTTATCCCTCATATGATGAAGAGTATCAAACTATAAGAAAGGGCTGTAAAGAGGCTGCAGGAATGACTGCAACGTCTTTGTTAAGCGTGTAAAATTCCAATACGACCAAAAACTGAGGCAAAAAATACTACAATGTCCCAAAGGCGGTAAAAATTGTTGGTCGTTCGTCAAAAATAATAGAAATTCTGCCCCATCCTCCATCCCAACGCTCATTTACAATGACATTCCAGTTGTCAGCTCTTTGGACAAGGTAAAACTGCTTACTGCACACTTTGCGGCTGGATCAACACTACCAGATTGTGCTTTGCCCCCGCCATCACTTGAGTGTCGAATTACCAATGGAACAAATCCACTTTCGCACTCGTGTAGTAGCAAGAGTACTTAAAGTTCTTAACATTCACAAATCCGCTGGTCCAGATGATATATCACCCCTTCTTCTGAAGAGGTGTTCTTCGACGCTGGCGAAACCACTGCGGGAGCTTTTTCATCAATCCTACTATTTAAGACTATTTCCGAAGAGATGGAAAAGAACATTTGTCAAGCCCGTCCCTAAAAAAGGCGAATCTTCTTCTCTCTCCCCCTATAGACCCATTGCACTTAAGTCCCCTCTTTCCAAGGTCATGGAAACGCTGATGAACTGTCAGCTCACGAAATATCTCGAAACACGAAAACTTCTTAATGACCGGCAGTACGGTTTTCGTAGTAAGAGGTTCACTGGTGATCTGATAGCATGTCTCACCAAAAAGTGGAACCAAGACCTACATCAATCTGGCGAAACCGGGATAGTTTCACTTGATATTTCTGAGGCATTTGACAGAGTTTGGCATCATGCTCTTTTGTCGAAAATGCGTGCTTTTGGGTTTGACGGCTCTCTTCTTCAAAGGATTAGAAATTACCTTTCGGAACGTTCAATTCAAGTTGCCTTGAATGATTTCAAGTCCGATATTTACAAAATAAATGCTGGTGTACCCCAGGGCTCCGTTCTGTCTCCGATACTCTTTTCAATTTTCATCAACGATCTCTAGTCTGCTACTTCTAATCCAATATATGTATTCATTTGCTGACGACAGTACTCTCCGCTTTTCATATTCGTTCCCGGACTCATGTTCTTGCTCTTCGGCTGTAAAACGGCAGCATATGTTAAACCCATTAAATTCTGATATTAACAGCGTACATAACTAATTGGGGAACCACTAACAGAATAAAATTTAATGCTTCCAAAACACAATGCTGTCTTCTGTCGTTAAAGCGAAATGTAAACACCCAGCCATTATCTATGAATGGCACTTTCATCGTCGAAACCGATAAACTTTCCATTCTCGGTATGTATGTCAATGACAACTTACGTTGGAATGACCACATATTCGATGTCACCAAAAATGATGCGAAGTGGCTAGGTTTTCTCAAACGATGTAAGAAATACTTTACCCACTTTGATCTGACCTCAATATATAAGGCACTCATCCGTACGAAATTGGAGTACAATGTCAACATCTTGTCGGGGGCGCCCAAAACATCTCTGCTAGATAGGATTCAAAACCGTGCGATAAACCTCATACTAATATCACTGAAACAATGGACACCCTCGTAACGTATCGTGTCTCACTCACTCCACAGAAATCGCCAGTAGCACTCCGCCCCTTCAAACTTTTAACCGTAACACCCGTCTCGTTATGAATGCTCATGAGTATACCCTCAAGCTCACTTTCGGATGTACTCTGAAATATCGTGATTCGTTCCTTACAATTCGCTTATGAAATGCCCTGCCTAGCTCTTTATTTCCTAGTATTATAATCTTCAAACATTTAAAACTAACGTTGACCGGTACCTCTCTTTCCATCCTCCCTGATTTTCCTTCGCCCACGCTGCGTGCAACATTTTAAGGGTACTTATTGTAAATTCCTTGAGCGCGCGTTGCATCCGATGCATCCGAAACCAAAGCACCAGTTGAAAACAGGTCAGGTTCAACAACAAGTCCAATCATTGAGATATTTTCCGCTGTCAGGAGCCATCAAGCACAGGTCGCGATTTTATTGACTACTTCCGGGCTTGAGAATGCAGTGTTGAGGGAGATAGAAATGAGGTTTCGAGTGATTAACAAAGTCGACAATCTTCATATGATTTCCTCTTCTATAAATTCAATATACCACTTGCGAAGCTCAATGTGATTTGTAAGTTTCTTTTTTAAACCGTAAAAGCGATGTGTAAGTTTCCAAGAATCAAAGAGCCACATTTGAATGGTAATCTGACTTGGTATCGACCACAGTCAAGGCTACAAAATTTATTAGTAAAATGACGTTCGCTCAAAATTTCTCTTTCTGACATACGAGTATTATGTGCGGATGGCGAACGATTTTCGATTTCTCAGAGAGTTTTCAAGTATCGGTTCAAAATATTATCTTCAAACTCATTTTCTGTAACCAAATTGTTTTGACGATGATGATTCTGAGTAGCAGCCAAAAAGCATATTTTGCAATATCGTTTAATTAATTTCCAATAGTAATTGTCCGTCCGATAGTAGGAAGAAAAACAATCTGGGTCCAGGCAGCAAATCAATTTTTGTAGGAGTTTGAAAGTTCGAATCTGCTAGGCTTATGTTAGATGGTAAGCTAAGAGCGCTGATGTATATTTGCTGTAAGGGCAACAAACCAGTTATTTTAGGAAATATGGTATAACTGCCTTAATAAAGGCTGTAAAGTTAATTAACCGAGTAGTTTTTACTCTAATCGAACCAATGTTCATTTGTAAAATTTATTTGGGAGCCACAACCCGATAGACAATGGCAGAACCTTGATAGTTGACGGACTAAGTGAGGGGCTTTGTTCTCGATGAAGTAGAGTTTGATGTCTTTGAACACAGGAGCGGTAATTTGAATCTGTGCATTTTGCCATAGCATGATCGAGTTTGGGACAATTTTCGCATAGTTTTAGTGATGTGATTAGATGAGAACGCTCAACTGGTGATAGATGAAGGAATCGATAACGCCTGGTAATCATGTGGCGGTAAAAGTTGTTGACTCAACTGTCGGTGAAGGTCCTACAACGCACGCTCACTGCCTGCAATATGTTGCTGGTGGCGGTAAAAGTTGTTGACTCAACTGTCGATGAAGGTTCTACAACGCACGCAGTGAGCGTGTTGAGCCAGACCTTAAGAATAGCTTGACAGTAGCTGTAAACACAGACACTTCGCCATATCAACCGATTCTACACAATATAGCTTATTGCCATCAGAATTATCGTCCTCCAAAAGGCCAGCGCTTTATAGAGTGGTTTTGGAGCCATCCTTTCCTGGCTCAAATAATGGTCAAAACCATTCCTATCAGGAGATCTGTTGTCATTGAATCAGATGGCATGTCCATAAAATCAGAGTCGTAAGAGTGTAAGGCCACCGAATCAACAGTGCATGGTATACTACTGGAACACTTCATTTTAAATGGAAGATGGCTTTGAGATTGCATGCTATGATACGAACATTTGTAAAGGAAGTCTAGAATGGTGACGCCTCAAAGCACTATGAGTCGCAGTTTCCTCCTTCTCGAGAGCCTCAGTTTTGAAAGGTTTGAGTGAATGGCCACTTCTGATATACCAATCCATTTTTGGTAAATTTTTTGTAGTGTTGCCTTCGCTTTGAAACAAGCAGTAACTACGGATAAACCACAAGACGCTTACCCTACATCGTTTTCACATTTCTGAGCGTAGATATTAGAACTGTTGAGAACGTAAAACAGCGGAGTCAACTAATATACAGCACACCAATGGACAAGCAACCCCTGTTTAACGCCCCTGTAAGAAGTGTCGGCAATAAAGGTTTTATTCACCAACAGTGGTCTTATCGACAATAGCATGGCACCTATGCCATGCTACGAGTATCTGGCCGTGTTACACTTACCAACAAAAGTTGCGTTGTCGAAAGCACCCACACCATCGATCAAAATATCCAGGGTGGACTCCATCTTGTCTAGTGCGCCTTGAATTTTGCCCACCAGATTTTGAAACGCAGTTTCGCAGGAACTTCCAAATTATGAGGTACGAGGGTTGTCTGAAAAGTTTCCGATCGCAACGTAAAGATAGCGGCACTCGTCAATAAAAGCTAGTGAATGCTAATTCTGCATATTTTGACAGTTACCTACCGAAGTTTCAGTTATTTTGAATTAGCAGTTTTTAGTTGACAGTCATTTGAGTGAGTGGACGTGAGTGTTTTTTTGTGAAAATGGACAAAATTGAGTATCGAGCTGTTATTAAATTCATGTTTTTGAAAGGCAATACGCCTACGCAAATCAAAAATGAGTTGGACTCTGCGTATGGGGACTCTGCACCATCATTTACCACAGTGAAATTTTGGGCAGCTGAATTTAAGAGCTTGGAAGATGATGAACGTTCGGGATGTCCGAAAACTGCAACCACTGACGATAACATTGCTAAATTTCACCGAATGGTGTTAGACGACCGCCAAATTAAAGTGAGAGAGATAGTAGAGGTTATGAAAATGTCCAAAGAACGTATTTGTTACATATTAAATCAAGATTTAGGCATGAGAAAGCTGTCCGCGTGTTAGGTGCCGCGTTTGCTTACGTTAGACCAAAAACGTGTTCGAATGAACATTTCCAACGCTCTGTTTTCGCAGTTTAGGCGCAATAAATCCGAGTTTGGCGCCGAATAATTACTGTAGATGAAATTTGGATACACCATTATACGCCCGAAACAAAAATTCAGTCAAAACAGGGGACTGCAAAGGGCGAGCCGGCTCCAAAAAACGCAAAAACTGTTTTTTCGGCTAGGAAAGTGATGGCGACTGTTTTTTTGGGATAGTAAAGGAGTTATCGTAATCAGTTATCTTCAAAAAGGAAAAACCATAACAGGAGCATACTACGCATGCATACTTGCCAAGCTAAAGGAAGAAATTGCGGAAAAATGGCCACATTTGCAGAAAAAGAAAATCCTGTTTCACCAAGACAACGCGCCGTCTCACACCTCAGCGGTTGCCATGGCGAAAATCCATGAAGTACGGTTTGAACTGCTTGACTATCCATCTTATTCACCAGATCTAGCCAAAAGCGACATCTTTTTGTTCCCTCATCTAAAAACTGCACTCGGAGGACATAGATTTTCGTCAAATGTGGAGGCAATCACCTTCGTGAACAATTATTTTGCAGAGAAAACTCCAAGTACTATTTGGACGGGTTAGAGAGATGGAAGCATCGCTGGGAGAAGTGTGTAGAGTTACAAGGAGACTACGTAGAAAAATAAAAAAAAAAATTTGAGAAGAAATGTCTTGTATCATTGTTCGGTCGAAAACTTTTCAGATACCAGCTACGGCGGGTAGCGTCATTGAGTTTAGGCGCAGCATTGACAGACTTGCCAATCTTCTCCTTAAATTGTGTTGGTCTTTCGCGGATTTCGCCTACTCAACAAGGCCGAGACCTTAAGATTTTGGACTTTATTTGAAACACTCTGATCGTACCTTACAACCAGTAATCTCCTAAGCTTACCTGTTGAATAGCGTTAAGTTGTAGTACTTCCGTAAGAAATGTTACCTAAGAGGCAACGTTGCTGAGGACGTAGTCAAACGATAGTAAGAAGTATAGGAAATGATTGCTTCTCACGTTGAATTTTCTATTCGCTCGGAAAGAATTCTGAGCAGCATGGTAGCACATGATAAGTCCCATTTTCCTGGCGCTAAAGTATTCAATGAGTTTGACTATGGCTACTGCTATCGGTGGAGGCGGTAGTACCGAATCATAAAGGAAATAAGCTGACGGAACGAGAAATTTATGCGATTCTGCATTCGGTACCTTATTCTTGCAGCAACCAAATTTTGGTTCCAAAATTGCCCAAATTTAGATGATGAGAATCAATGCGATCCAAAAAGACAAGTTCTCGGCCTTTGCGACCATTAGGCATTTCCCTGAAGCCCGAAAAAAAATCCGAAACCACAGATGCATTTTGTTCACATCCGTGATTCGTATGTAGATAATACTCGTATGTATGAGAGGTTTTGAATTCAAGTCTTTTGAAAATTTTCTACATAGCAATGCAGTAGCACACCTGGAATGTTAAAAGTAAACGCATAATACGATAGACATGGGAATAAGTACTCTTGGAGTAATCGACTAGCAACAGTAAATAAATTCTCTATCCCAGCTAGTGCCAATTCCTCCACATTTTTTAAAACCACAATAAGCTTACATAGACATAATTTGGTGAGCGGTAACGAAACCTTTACCACGGCGCATACCTCATCAAAAATCAAAACTTACCTATGTGGAAAGATATTACTTTGTATCCTCGATCACGCCTGCTGGAGCAGGATACCTGTTGGTTTAGACCCAGGATCACCCAGTGTTCAGCGAATATCCTCTAGAACGCAATTATAAAACCATCACAAACTCTTCACAACTATCGACTACAGTGTTTTTCTAGTGTTTTAACTTCAGGGATACCTGCGATGTATTTTCGATAAAACAGTATCCAAATTGTTGAAAGAAACTTTTTGTACGATATTGAATATACATAGAAGTACCAACAGAATCAGCTAAATTTTTCAAACTTTACCACACAAGTTTTACATCATTTTGATAAGAGTTACTGTCAGCCAACAACTGTTCATATACATCCTGAAAGCAACCGCCTTACATATATTCAAATACCACCCGCGTCCTGGGGCCATTCAAAACAAATACGAATATGTGTGCATGGTTTGGTCACATTTTTTTTATCACCCAGATTGGGTAACATGAGCCATTTTATTCGATTTCCTCGTCTCATATTCATCGTATAAATTCAGCAAATTAGAAAACTTTTAAGTATCCGGCGCTTGTTGATAGCCAGAAGGAGGTATCCTCTTCACTTTGTTTCCGTCCACTTTCCTTGATTCTCAATACTGGCCAAACAATCTACTCTACTACCATGCTCCACCTCCAGTTCCAGCTATATGCAAATGAGGATTTGCTTTTTCAAATAACAAACTTACTGGAACTAACTGTGTAGCCAACTGTATCCAACTCTATCCAAACCCAAAGCTCCAGCTGTAACGTAAACAAAACAAGCACCAAAATCCGATAGAGGAAAAGGGCTCTATTTTGAAATAACAAGCAAAAACTACCCCCTTTTCCACACAAAAAAAAAGCAAAAAAAAAATAATTTTATTCGCTCGAATTGTATAAGGATACCAAACACTGATCCATTCAATGGAAACTGCAACCCCAGCAATGAAATAGTATGCCCTTTTGAGTTCAACTCCTAGATGGGGTGGGTGGTTGATTTCAAGGAACGGCTTTACGCGCAATTGTAACATACTTTGACTTTCGGACTTTTGGAATCAGTGTTCGCTGATATTTCTTAGGCTGCCTTAGAGCCATGTCAGTACATCAGACTATCGGACTATCAGACCGTTAGACCATCAGACCAGTAGATACTTTTTTAATGGTCGTTGTCGCGGGCTGAAGTAGTGCATGTCTTTAAGTCGTGGAAGGAAAGGAAGGAGCAACTCCAGTAACCAACACCAGGCATTGCAGAAGGAATAAACTAACAAGCTACTGCTATGTAAGTCTTCATATCAAACCTTTATTATCGACGAAAGAGGCGCCCAACAAATAAGAAAAACCAAATGAAACAACAACAACAGAAACAGAGTATATGTTACGAGTAGAGGTTCTGGCTTTGGTGAGTCCTTACCCAACTGCTGTCTGTAAGTAGGCCCGTACTTTGTTCAGTAGTTAACTTTTACTTCGTCCTGGCGGCATTCGTTGGTTCATAGGATGGGGTGGTAAAGTGTTGATTTTACCGATAAGGAAAGTTTATTTGTTCGTAAGTTTTAGCAAATAAAACTTTTCGCTTCGATGTGATTACATTTTGCAACGAAAGGGCAGAGGCACCATCCTTTGGCCAAAGCTGGGATGGCTTGAATGGGCAGAGCCTGGGAATCGACGACTTTAATCCGAATCCTTAGAATGAAGGTAATATTGATTATTGGGATTATTTAAGGAAGCCGGCAATAAAGTCTTTTCGGGTTAGAATACTCGTACAACAGAGTGTGGGTCAATATTTCGCAGCGGTAAGGGATGGATGTCTAACATTTGTGCGTAGTTCGAGAGGGTGCGGGCAATATGTTGGTGTACGAGCCATCAAGATTTTGCTCGAATTTCTGATCTGTGGATTATGAGTTGGTGGCGGCTAAAGTCGAAATATGAAATCACTTTTTCTGAAAGATGGTGATGATGATGATAATGACGATGGAAGTAGGGATGGGTCGAAATAAAATCTCTTTCAGTGGCGTGATGGGATCAAGGTTGCTATTAGGATTTTAGGTTTTGATGCTGGTTTAATGACCACTGCAGACATCATCAGGTGTTGTGTCGAAATGGTGGAGCTACAGAAATACATAAGTTAAGTTCTTTAGTGAAGGTCAAGGGAATGATTGCTTTGTTTTTACGAAGAAACCATTCAGTCCTCGGGGAATTCCTGTAAAAAGGCATCGATTTCTCCTTTGAGGGTCTAGGCGTTATGTCCTTTTTGGTAGTTCGCTTCTAAAACCACATGAAATCGCTAACATGAAACCTTCATTTTATGGCTATATTCTGAAACCTGCGGACTCTACTTAGAGTACCTTCTTGTTGAACTGTGAAAGAAAATTCATCTGCTGACCCTTGTGTTCGTTCGCTTCATTAAAATGTATCAGTCATTCATAGAAAGAAGAGCAATCGTTTCATTTGCAAAGTGTCTACAAGAAAGGGTAATAGAGAGAGGTGTGATATGCTCCGGCCATCCGTAATAGCACCAATAGCGTGACCTTTGAGTTTTGTGGGGTGAATTCAACGATTATATTAGCTGTGGAGTATTTTTGGCCATTTGATTAATATCCTGAGTGTTTTCTTGCTCATCGTTCAGCACTCGACGCTTTACAACATTACCGGGACTTGTGCATTTTATTTTGGCTTTTTGGTTTGTTGTTTTGAAGACTTCGTAGGATCATGGAGCTGATGTTTATTTCATAGAAGGAGTAATTATTTAAAGTTTATGCTGCATCGACCAGGCTGACTTAGGCCAGAAATATGATCCTCAATATTCTCACACCTAAAAAGTGACGATCAGAAGGCTCCGTAGATCTGAAACTATGAAAACTATAAGAAGATGAGCTGTTTGGCGCTTTTAGCAAAATGATAAGTCTGCGGACCGACATATCGCACATATCTTCCAGATGTCTAAGAGAGTGGTGCAGCTGAACAACAATGGAATGAAAATCTTAAGGACAGAGCAGTAATCCACGGTTCATCCGTACTGCTCCTGGCAGTTATGCAGTTGGCTTTGATGATTATAACTCGTATGTTGAGATCTGACCATTTCACAGCTAAGGCACTCTTTTCACGTCTCTGATCAAGCTTGGGCCAAATAATATGTCAGCTTGGGTTGCAGGTTATGACATCTAACCATCTGCAACTGACCTCATATAACTTTTTCAGTTTTATCATGGCTTACATATAGCAAATGTCATTCCTATATCCTGTGACAATGAGCCGTTTCACTGATCTCGTTAAGAGATAGGTGACAAACCTTTCACTTCCTACCTATCAGTGGAATTGCAGATATCCCTAGCAGATACTCCATCACACTTTAGCTAACAATAGACCTCTGCAATTTCTGCCTGAAATACGATAGAATTGTTTTTATAAGGCGAACTCAGTGCAAGTTATTCGGAGTATACAATACACCTCCTCCGATCTCTCCATTCGTTTTTGATGATAATCCCTTTCTTTCTAAATAAAAATGTAAGGCAATATTGAACCCTTGTCATCCCTTCTGCTTTCATAATGGTTTAATTACCTATCCACCACCTCCCACTTTTCTTTAAGCCCATGAGTCATCGTCTTCTATGGGGAACTACGAATAGTGCCGCAAGTATTATGTGGTTCCACAAAGCAATGGAGGATCAATTACAAGCACATGCTCTGTGCCTATAACATCTACATATACCAAATTTGGCTATAAAACAGCGGCCTGTCGTATTGAATGCGAGTGACAAGACTTTCTACTAGGTACCTTGTTGCTTCTAAATGGCATCCTAATCTCACTACCCCGTCAAAGTATCTTCCACCAGAGCCATCTGCATCTGATAAAAGGGAGAAGCCATATGTTCCTATGGACTCGTTGAATCTGGAGAAAACCCCTGTCATCTCACTAAAAAAAGAAAAAAAAATGAACTGCGAACATCCCTAAATCCTATCCCTAGACATATCCCAGAGTCTTTTTCCCAACTGTTTACAGATGGCTTATATGATCTCAAAAATAGCATACGTTGAAGCGAAAAGCTCCTCTTTGTCGTTCCCTCTGGCTTCAATTGAATCCCCTACATTTTCCTAAAGGATTCAGTCTGAGTCTGGATTGGGTCTCCACTTAACTTAATTTCAAATTTTGTGATAGGTATTAGCTGCCCTTTTCTCTGGGGAAAACATTAGCAAGAAGCCTGCAACAGGTTGTGGGTCGGCTTTAGCCTTACAATTTAATACTTAATGCCTCCATAATTAGAAGGACTTTGTTTTCTGCTGATATATTCACACTTGTCTGGTTTGTAGCCAAATCAACTACGTTCAATTGTCCCTGCGGTTCCTTTTTATTAGAGAATATACCTAACACCTGATGGCTTCATAACCACCAGCCTGGGACTTTCTAAGGATCCTCAAGGCCCACTCTGACTTGATTGCTCATCGCCAACTAACTATATATCAACTTCAACATCTCTTTTGGCTTAGCGCCTATGGCTTTCTTGTCCCCCTCAAGTGTAAACGGATATTCTTGAAAGATAAATCTGGAATCCACAATCAAGGCATACATAGTATCTTTCTTATTTCATCTAAAAGATGTTTTTTTTTAGAGGTTTGATTTTTATACTGGCAGCATTGTTTCTACTGATCGACAATTCGACAGTTGAAAGTTGATTTGTGGTTAGAATGTTTTGCCATTTTACGGCGAATAGATTAACCCTAGAACAACGCGTGTAAATTGTGCAAACTTATTTTGAAAACCATAGTTCGGATCGCCAAAGTTATCGTGCGATACGTCCATTTTACGATCGACATAATCGTCCATCTGAGCAAGTTATTCGGAACACGATGAATTGTTCCGAATTATCCACTTTAGTGGATAATACGCATCCCCAATGACGAGAAACAGTACGAACAGAAGAAGATATTGCCGTTGTCGATTCGAATGAGTCGATTCGCCATCGTGCACAGCAATTGAAGCTATGCCCATCCATATTGTGGAAGATTTTACGGAAAGATCTTGGCGTAAAAGCTTATATAATCCAGCTTGTGCAAGAATTGAAACAGCGTGACCATTATACTCGTCGTAGGTTCGGTGAATGGGCCGAAAATATGATTCAGCTTGATCCTCATTTTCAACGCAAAATTTTGTTCTCCGATGAGGCCTATTTTTGGTTAAATGGATATGTAAACAAGCAAAATTGCCGAATTTAGAGTGGGGAAAACCCAAAAGGCTTTGTCGAGACGCCCTTACAACCAATAAAACTCATTGTGCTTTATAAGCTGGTGGAATCATCGGCCCATATTTCTTTAATAACGATGCCGGCCAGAATGCTACCGTCAATGGAAAGCGCTATAGAAACATAACTTCTGACTTCTTCGTCCCTCAGTTGAATGGCATTGACGTGACAGAGCTTTGGTTTCAATAAGATGGCGTAACATGCCACGCGGCGTACGACACCATCAATTTATTGCGGGAAATATTTGCTGATCGTGATGGACCTTGAACTGGCCTCAACGATCCTGTGATCCCACACCTTTAGATTACTTTCTTTGGGGGTATGTGAAGTCGCTAGTTTATGCCGATAAACCAGAGACGTTGGACGATTTTGAAGTCAACATTCACCGTATTATTCCTGATATACGGCCCCAGTTGCTCGATAAAGTTGTCGAAAATTGGACTTCACAATTGCGCTTCATTCGAGCTGGCTGTGGCACGCATATCCCGATTTCGTATTTAAACACTAATGGCATAAAATTATCTATTCAATAAAGCTGATATCATAGACATTAACATTGCTACCCTTGACCACAGTCTTCCTATGAAAAATGACATCGAGCGTCTAGTAGCTAGTGAGGTATCTATTAGCTTCAGATGAAAGAAAATCTGCCAAAACAACCAACTTGCGGTTGTAGTTCCCATGTATGTACGTTCCATGTGTCCAAGCTGGAGATCTACTTAGCTTTGGGCTGATAGTACTTTTATTTTAGGTCCCAAACTCGCACACCTGATAATACTACTGCTATCGAATTATTTCGATACTGCTGAAAGCACATTCAATGTTGAAGAAATCCACGATAGCATATCCCTTGAGATTGAAATGTCTTTCAATTAAGCGATTTTAGCTGACTAACCCTTGCAGCATGCAGTTTAAGATCTCCAGAACAGGTTTAGATATGTATGTCTGAAGAAGATGTATGTATGTATAATAGAAAGGTGACAAATAATATTCCTAGGACATTCAGAAGCAATGATGAAGGTGAATAGGTCTTAAGTCCGAGTAATTGGAATATCTCGATATGGCAACTTCTTCCTATTTCAGATATGAAAACAATATTGATATCTGTCCATAATCTTTGGATTTCCTAGATGTGGTAGACAGCCATTTAAAATGACATATGCGATCCCGGGGATATAAACGGATTAAATCTTTATAGCTTATTCTAGAGGCTCTGGCATTGCTCCTCGATAAGAAGATGGTGAGGCCTTTCGCCAACCTACCTCTGGCTTTAGCTATTGCACTTTCACTACGCTTTCACTTCTACTTTATGGTTCAAACACGGCCAGCAATAACCCCTATAGTAATTTTAAAATATCCTTTATCACCAGAACTATTTTTGTTTGTCTTTAGTATTTTAGAAAAATCCATATGAGCCTTACGTGTGACGGAGAAGTAGCAGATAAGGCTGTATAGACCAGAAGGCCCCTAATGTACGAATAATTTGTCCACGGCTCATTTGAGTTATTGACTTTTTGTTAGCCGGATTGATCATGAAAATGAGCCGTATGACACATAAGTCCAGCCTAGAGAAGTAGATTGTATTAGTGTAATTGTGACTCGGCCTATTATGGCATTGACGAACGTAAAACCTCACAGGTACAAGCCAACCAGATAGTTTAAGGCACAATACTACTGACAAAATTTTGTATGCAATACTAATGAAACGAATGCATCTATCGTTGCCGCAGATTGGTTGGTTCCATTCATCAGGCATACTCGCATTTTGCTCCGCCGAAATAAATATGCTCTTTGGAATATCATCTTTGCTGCCATAAATACGAGTAGCACGGCAGGTAAGTGGTTCGTTTTGGCAGACTTGTTGTGCTTAAGATTGGATGTACATATTTTGTTTACCTCGTTTTGATCAGGTAGACGTTGAACGATCTGCAAAAGAGTTTTATTTCTTATACTATTATGGTAGCTTAGCATATTGATTTTACCTTCTGGTAACATTTCCGAACATTGTTTTTGAAGTAGTGTCTCTGTACTTACTCTCGTGCTCTTTCTTTCCCCTACAAGGACCCCGATATAGAGCCCTTATGCTGTGCCGTTTCGAATTGTTTTGCTACATGTGTTTGAATGCAATCTTCATCAAGACAAGGATTTCGTCGTGAGCATTAAATTGAGCAGATTAGTTGCACAGTCGTCAGCACTTGAGGGAGACTGCAGTGGAGTTTCCTACGTTTTGTTATAATTGTTCGCGTTCAACGTTATACCTTTTAAAAGTCTTTATCCGTTAGAATACTCAGATATCGATCTATATGGTTTGAGGATTTTTTCATGCCAATCGAAGGAAATACTGGGGAGGATTAATAGCAAGGCGGACGTTACGGTTGAAGGTTATAAAGATAGGAATGTTACTGGTAATTTCAATGGACCACATTGAGTGGTGAAAAAAGCGATAGAGCAAAGTGAATGCAAGAGACATTACGTAATTATATACACAAATCCTTTAACCCCTCGGAGAGCATAGGGCGTCAACAATGCCTGCGCGCCATCTTGTTCGGAGTTCTGCAATGCGTTTGAGCTCGATTCCTAATGGACAGTTCTCCGCCATGTACAATATGTCTCGGGCGCGCCGCCTCGCTGTTCTGACTGCTTGGGTAAGCGGGTCCCATTGCATGGCGTACTTCGTCATGGAACTATCTTCGCGTCGTAGGGTGTGTCCAATCCATTGCCGCTTTCTTTCTTGACCTGTTCTCTGATAAAGCGCCAAAAAAATCCTCAAAATAATTCTTAGATATCTATGTGCCTACGAAGGTATTCAGCTTGGATGTGGTAGTGGTAGTAGTCTGATTGTACGTTGTAGCGGAACAGTCGCAGCTTCGTCCAGTTTAAGCTGGAAACATTGCTTTTCCACATTTTGGATAGCATTCTGAACGCAACTTTAGCCTTCCCGATTCTGCTCCACACATACAGTTCGGTGCCACCCCGGTTAGCTGAGACCACACTTCTTAAAAATAGGAAGTTGTCACCTTTCTCGACCTCCTGTCCGGTAATGTTAAGTTGAGGGCACGTGTTGGAAGTTCTAAGGGCTTTCATTTTGGCTGTGTTTATTTTGAGCACCACTTTGTTCGCCTCAGCTTCCAGATTGTGGGCCATCAAATGAAGGTCCATTATCCGATGTGTAAGAAGGCAAACATCGTCAGCCTAATCAAGGTGTTTAAGATAAGATGGCATTATCCATCATTGACCATTATCCGGTCAATGCTGCACTGAGTACATCGCTGATAATCATCAAAATCAATAGTGGTGACAGTATACACCCCTGACGTAAACCACTTTGGACTTCAAAATCCTCAGACATCTTACCATTGTGCAAAATGAGACACTTACCATCTCCTGCGTTGGGCCAACCACGTAGCGTCTTGATTCAAACTGTCGAAAGCCTTCTCGAAGTCGATAAACAGTAAATGTAGCGGAGACATGTACTCGACGCATTGCTCTTTCATAATTAGTAAGGTGTTTATGTGGTCGGTGCTGGAGGATGATGCGCAAAAGCCTGCCTGTTCGACGTCGAGAGTTGAATCTAAATGTTCTCTGATTCGTTCCAGAATTATTGTAGCCATTATTTTGGCAACGGCTGGAAGAACGCATATACAATACCTCTCCAGTTTCCACACTCCATCAGGTTTCCCTTTTTTGGTACCATGACGATCATCCCAGCGGAAATTCTTCACTATCCGACGCTCTGCATATGAGCGGCTATAATAGATCAACCGATCCATTTGACACTTAGTATAGTTCGGCAGGGATGTCATCAATACCCACCGCCTTGTTTTTCTTGATCGACCTGATTGCTGCCATTATTTCGGTTTTACTGCGATTTGTTGTCTCGGATAACTTATTCGAATTCGAGATCATAGCGCCATCGTCGAACCAGTTTAAGACCATAGCAAAATGTTCCCTCTATCTAGTGAGTTGTTCCGAAATCAGTAGATTACCATCTACACTTTTCACTGGATGTTGTTTGGAGTTCCGACTACCAGTGAGATTTTGTAGACAGCGTTACTGCGTAATTGAATGTGTAATATTTACATCACCTATGAGATTTATAGCACGATTTTGAAGCCTATCGAGCAAGTGCACAGTGATGTTGGGAGCATCTGTCCACATGTGGGCGTTTACTCCAGCTTTGATTGGATAAATGCCTTACACTCGTATGGAGGGAACATAGACATTTCGCAGCATTTTTGGCGACATCGAATATGTAGTCATAGTCAGGGACGTGAATCCGGAAATAAATATGAAAATAAGAGAGTACTGCTGTACTGTGAAAGACAAGAGATCGTTAATTCAAAAGATTTTCGGTGTCAAAACGGAGCCCTACGACACACCAGCATTTATTTTGTGAATATCAGACTTGAAACCATTCAAGAGTGCTTTGATTGTTGTAGGACATAAATTAGAATCCATTTAAAAAAAAACTCTTTATGCTCTTTAACTACCAAGTGCACCTATCTTTCTCTTGCTAGTTTGATGTAGACAATGTTTCCAGTTTTCGGCCAGATATGCCATCAAAGCACCAGTGGACCTGTTGCTACGGAAACCGTATCGCCGCCAGTCATTGAGAAGTGTTCATGTTTCGATATATTTCATGATCTGAGGGTTTATCAGTGCTTCCATGACCTTAGAAAGAAGGGACATAAGTGCAACGGACAGGTCTGTTTTCGCCTTTTTTAGGAATGGGCAGGACCAGCTGGGCAAATGCTGTTTTATATTTTCTCGAAAAGAGTTCCAAAGAGTAGTATCGATCAAACAGCTTACGCAGTGGTTTTGCCAGCGGGGAAGAACATCTCTTCAGAAGAAGAAGATCTGTGTATGTTGTGATTTTTGACTACTCCGGCTACTTCACGAGTACAAGAGCAGAATCGTCACACAGAATTTTCAACCCACCCAAGTGTACGCAAAGACATGGTATATACATACACTCTGGAAGCATTGACCTGACTACGAAGTACTCAGCAACTAATTGGCCCTGTCCAAAAAGCTAAGTATTGGGATGTCTTTTGATGAATGGCCAAAAGGCATTGTAGTATTTGTTGCCTCGGTTTTTGGTCATGTTGGAATTTCATTCCTGGCACGTTGTTCTTTTTTCGGTTTTCCTATCAGGTTGGTCTTATAAAACTGAAAAATAGCTCTCCAAACCTGACAGCCTCTTTACGACTCTAATCATACCACTATCCCGCCATCCGATGAGAGATAAAGGATCTAATTTCAAAGTGAAGAGATTTTTTGATCATATCGTTAAACAAGAAACATGCCGACTAGTTAAAGAAAATGTTAAACGCGCTTCAATCCGCTTTCTCGTATTGCCATGCAGTTCTTTTAGCAATCCTTTCTCTAACTCTGTAGTCTATGTATGAGGAATTTATAGATATGACACAGTCGTCTGAAGAGTTTGAAGCACATTGACAGTGTACTTATAAGGAGGATAGGTTAAAAATAAATTCAAGGTGCTAAGTTGTTTTCCGCAGCGAAGATCTCAAACTGTCGTATGTATTTCACGTATTCACTATCCAGAACATCGAACCCAGTTCCAATAAGGATTTCAGTACGAGAATACAGGGATACAGCTCTTTGAATAAAATCAGACAGCGCATCAAAGTCGTTAAAACTCGAATTGATGTACAGTTTGTGGCTACTAGAAATAAAAGAGGATATCCTGCTTATGGAGATTATTTATTTTTATTTTATTTATTTTAGGTGCAAACACTAATACATTCATAAAAGATTTTCTCTGAAGTTTAAGGCTTATCTGCTGAAGATTAAATTACTAATTTACCAAGATATATGAGTAATTGTTGCACTAGGTGGCATCAAATACACGAAGGATTTCAGCTGATGAAAGAATATTGGAAGCTGCTACAACTGTTCCATCAATCAGCATCAGGCGCATAGCTTTGCAATTCAATGTTTCCAGACAGGAAAATCTTTATACAGACCACCATACCACCACCTGTGCTAGAACTGCTTCCCAATGATTTGGAAAAGAGAGTTGAGTTTTCGAACTGGTTGCTGGAGCGGTGCTTGGATGACAACGAATTTATTAGCTGAATTCTTTGGACGGACGAACCTCAATTTCACAAATTTTCATAATCTTAATCATTTCAACACAAATTCAGCGTCAATATGTGGGCAGGTGTAGTTGGAAACAAGTTAATCGGTCCCTTCAAATTACCATATAAGCTGAATTCTACAAACTATCTGGAGTTTTTGCGAAATGATTTAGGTACCAGAACTTTTGCAGGACAAAATTCAACTAGCTTCATCATATTTCCAACAGGATGGTGCTCCAGCCCACTATAGCCGTGAGGTTAAGAATTGGCTAGATGAAGAGTACGGTAACCGTTGGATAGGAAGAAATAGACCAGTTCACTGGCCTGCAAGATCTCCTGACCTTACAGTATTACATTTTTTGGTATTGGGAAAAATTAAAGAACTTGTTTATTCAACCAAAATACTCGTAGCAACTTTAAGTCAATTGGATGAGTGTATTCTCGAAGCGTCATCAAAAGTGAGGCAGCAGTTAGCTTCAAGAAACATTCACATTGAAATCCAAAAACGGGCTCTAGCATGCATACCAAACCAAGGAGGAGACTTTGAGCACCGGTTATAACACACGCGCATAAGTCCCAAAGCTTCAGTGCTGGATTTTGTGAAACTACCATCTGTCAGTTTTAGATCACCAACTACCGTAGGTTTCTTAGATATGACTTTCCTTAGCTTCACACACACTGTTGTGCTTTCAATGTTGGGGCAAAATTCTAGCGATGCTTATTGCGAACTTGTCCCAGACTGGCCTTATATTTGTCCCAGTTGATCTTTTGGCTACATTGAAAAGTTTTCTAGTCTCTTCCTTAATGCATTATAATTCTTTAATCCACTAATGTGGAGAGTTCTTGGATTTCTTGATCTTCATATGGCATGCTTGGTTAAAAGTCTGAGAAAAGACCATCCCCAGTTTTTCCTCTGCATAGTCTATTTCGGCGCGGGTTCCCATATTTAGCCCGTTGAGGACATAACTTTTTTGATCCATCTCTGCTTTAAAGTTTCCCCATTTGCTATTTTTAAGATTTTTGTACAGTAGAAAGCATTTGGGTTTATCTTTAACGTTGAACTCGGTTATTCTATGATCAGAGAACGATATGTCCGAAGATACCTTCAAGTTCCTTACGGCAAGTGTATCAGAGTTACTCAATAGGGTGACATCTAACACCTATTTTAACATATTTAAATCTAAACGCGATTTTCGATTAAAAGCTTATGCTTAATTATGTTTTGAAATAGGGACTCAGCTCGAGAATTTGTGTCCAAGCTAGCCCATTGTATATGAGGGGGGTTAGCGTCAGCGTCACATCCAATGTTTCCAACGGACTTGCTCTACTTTGTTGATAAGTTAACTAAGTATTGCTGGGGGGGGTCCGTCAGTTGATTCATACGGCATGTATGTATGTTAAA
The DNA here is from genome assembly GCA_963966105.1 of Volucella zonaria. Classification (NCBI taxonomy): domain Eukaryota; kingdom Metazoa; phylum Arthropoda; class Insecta; order Diptera; family Syrphidae; genus Volucella; species Volucella zonaria. The sequence goes on along the minus strand of OZ014534.1, from coordinate 41,245,088 downwards.
GCAAATGCGGGCAGAGGTTTATTCCGCCACTCATAGCTGACCACTGTCTGGTCGTCATTGCTTAGGGGCCTGGAGATAGATAATTTGATATTCGACTTTACAACTATACAGGCCCTAATTTTACTTGCATTACCTGATTCAGACTTGTGGGTGATTAATTTGGATGAGTTCAGCCCCCTTATTTTGTAGTTTGCTTTGCGTAGTAGTGGCATAGTTTTGTGGCTTAGTTTAACCACAGCTTCCATGTCATCTTTGGTGTGGTTTCCCATTTCAATTACCTTCCATTACCTCCCACTCCTTGCTCCTAAGCTCTGAATTGAGGTGTCAGAGGTTGCGTTCTACCCTGTCCTTTGGTATGTAGGGATGTTCAACCGTCCTCTAGCTCTGGTGAGATCTACTCGTATGAGTTGTTTCTTTTCGACAATACGAAGTTCGGCTTCTAGACATGGGGCCTTCGTGTTGCCGACGAACTCTCTCAGCCATTCTAGGGTGGTTACATTGTCACACTGAATGACCTTAAATCGTTTTAAGGTGATCAGCTGTCCGAAGAGCGGGATATTCCCAGCCCCATTGACACCCTCTACAATTCTTAGTTCTAGCAGCCGCCATTGGTCGTTAGAGAGCTTCCGGTCTGGTTTATCAAAGTCGACTATTGCAACCCGGAAGCTTCCGTTGGCGTCAACTGTGTATTTTCTCTGCCTTTTGCCATCCCTGGCTATCATGAGAGGGGTCATTTAACCGCCCCCTTTTTGAGCTACCAGCAACCGGCACAGGTTTGGAGGAGTCCTTGCCTGTGCCTCGCCTCTCGGGTAGGAGGTTTTTGGCCCTCTGCCGCCTCAGCGGTTGTAGCCCTTCTGGCTCCCCAATTCCTCTCTCTTTGCTCTCTAAATGCCGCGGCAGTTTCTTTGACACTACATCAGCCCTACCTCGCATAGTTGCTTCCTTTTCCGTTAAGGAGCCACCGTCAGAATCCCTAAAACACCTTAGCAGTCTCCTAGCGTTGGGACGCTGTTTGAGAGTATTTGAGTCGGATTAGTTGTCTATCCTGTTCCTGTCGACAGGAGTTAGGGTTGGCAACAACCGTACAACACTCTCTAATGTCTGGTTTGCCTCCCCCTGCCCTATCGTCCGTCGAATTCTCTTCGTCCTGATCCTTTTGCGTTGTTTCCGAAGTGGTGCGGGCAATGGACTTGGCCATCTTTGGGACTGGCCTTTTGAAGTGGTCGGATTTATCCACTTCACTGTGTATTGTGCCCTAGATGCTTTCTGCTGCTTTGATCATTTTCGTAGTAGGCTCATTCACTCTAGAGTTCAAAGTTCCAGAACCCTTTCTGGTGCTTTTTTGCTGTCGGCATCTTCTTCTTAAAGGTACGAGCAATAGATACTTTCACCCTAGAGTTGGATGTCGAACAGCACAAAGTTCCAGAATTTTGCGGGGTCAACTTCTGTTAGCTGGTTGCTGTAATCCCATCGGCTCTCTCTCACCCGCGACTTCGCGGACCAGGTTATTCTGAGGTGCGAGCAATAGGCTCGCTCTCACGAACGAATTCTCTAAGCTCCTTTTTTTGTTGAGCCTTTTTTATCGCCCAAATGGTAGTCGCTATTTTATTCCGAACAAATGCAGTCGACGATGAAGAGAATTTGAATGAACTGGCGATGAAGCAGGTTTCGTCATCTCGGAGAAGTATTGTAGCATCTCCATATCGCTGTCGATTGTTCCGACACTCATCCGGAGCTACTTTCTTTGGTGGCGTTCAAGAGTGACCGACTCATTTGCACTCGTCTTTATTGTCGTTGTCAGTGTTGGTATTGTTGTCATTTTCTTGTTAGGTTTACGTAATTTATGTCTTGGTACGTCGAGTGCGGGAGAAGGGAAGTCATCCTGGACTCACCCCCTGTATACAGGAAAGGGGAACTGAATTAAAACTAGACTTCCGCAGGTGTCTAGAGTTTTGCGTTAGCGACTAAGCTCTCCCTCAGCCATGCGGACTTCGGTGTGCGACTTGCCTTCGTCCTCTCCCCGTCGACCTACCAGCATGTGTAGCCATTGCTAGCTATTTAACCCCGTGCACCTAACTCCAGTTTAGCTCTTCGGTTCGCTGGAGATTATTTAATGATCAGGAAAGATAGATCCAGGCTTAAATAACTCAAGTACTCGTAGTTGTTCTCTCAGTGGGTGCAGCGATGAGACTTATCAGTCCGACAATATTTATTTCCCCTGGTGCAAGATATACCTTGCATTCTTTGCGTTGCGTTGGCCCACAAAAAGCTCAGTGAAGATGAGCCAAATGTAGCACCCCACCTACCGTCGCTTATTTGCAGCACAACTGAGTCCAGCATATTTCACAACCCCAAACGTGCATTTACTCACACCAATTTGAAACACCGCAACTTGAAAACCTTTTCGCTCTCAACTCACAGATGTCACACTCGGAAGGATATCGATTTTTTCCCTCCCTCTCCCAATGTGGCGTTATCCGCTTCCAAACGCGCATACTCCTCCATAAAATAGCTCAGCAAAATACAAGACTTTCTCTCCCATTCGAAGCCACACTCATTCATTTGAAAAACGGATTCGAGTACATTCACAAAGATTTATGTCTGATACGGCATATCCTTGCAGAAAAAATGCAAATGCCAAAGTGAAAAGTGTTAAAATTCCAATCAAACCGACCTCAGTAATATAATTTGACCGGTACTTGTATTTTAATTACCAATTACCTTGATCATCACCTTCATGAACTCCCCCAACTGTGATTCATAACTCACTCATTACTTCGTTCTAGGAAGAAAAAAAAAAAAACAAAAAAGACAAAACTTCTCAAGGACTTTTCCTCTGCAAATTTCAACTGCGAAGAACGCAATTTCTTCCAGAATAAGTGGATCCTGGATTTTCTTTTTGGCTGGGAGGTTCTTTATACCTCCGCCATCAAGGTGTCGTCGTATCGCGTGTAAAGTGTGAGTGTGAAACCGAACAAAAAAAAAACAACAACAATAAAAACAACCACAAAATAACAGTGAAAAGGAATCCATTTTTGTCGGTATCTATTGCAAGGACACTTGCAGAAAGACGGTCTATAGGTAACCAGTGAAATCCCATACCATCCCGTGATTGTTGGTAACCGCAATGGATTAAGAGATACACTTATAAAACTAACAGTGCTCGAATTAAAACGCAAAGTCGATGTAATTGCCTTTTGGCAGTCAACACGACAGAACTACCGGGTGAAACAACAACAAAAACATCCATTTGCCACCACGGGGCGAACACGGGCTCAAAATGGATGAATGTGAGAACCTCGTGATCGATCCAGAAGATTTCGAGGAGTCACCATTTAATGACGAAATAGCAGACGAAGAAGGCAGCGCGATGGTAAATTTAACTTTATCTTTTTTCATATCATTTCCTCTTTGTTTGTTTGTTTGTGTGTGTGTGTAACTCTCTATTGACAGCCGCCCATCCGTTTCCTTTTTATCCCCTACAACTAAATTCTTCTTCTTGTTCTCCACCCCCAACCCAGGAATAGCCGACATTTTCCATGACATCAAATCACGATGAATCATATCAGGAGCACTTATGATCTACGAGTATCATGGCACAGAGCAGTGCCAGGCTAGCTAAGGCGTACGTACTCACATAATATAGGCAACCGGTACGCTGGGCGAGTATACATATTTATAAAAAGGACAAAAGTTACCAATTCTATTTGGATACATAATGCAGGCGTTAACTTGAATGTGTGTGTGGATTTGTGGATATTACATACATGTATGATTTGTGTGCGCACATATAGTACAGTCGGTGTGGTAGATGGATAAAGGGCTGTCGTTAGGGTACTCAAAGGTTAGCGATATACAAGTGCAATTGTGGTGTGTACGACTTAAGCCAGAGTGCAGTAAGTTGTCCTACTAAGGGTGGATACAGTCTGTGATACATGAATGTCTTCTATAAATATCTGAGGCAGAAGTCAGGTCATGAAGGTCCAAAGCTGTTTCTTTTCCTTCTCACCCAGCATATTTAACGACACAGCAGATTATACATCGTAGTCCAGTTGGCATATGACACAGCTGTTTCAATCTACATGCTTGTATTGCTGTCACGGGGTGGCCGTGGTGTAGTGGTACTAGCTATCGCTTTTCACTCGGAAGGTCAAGGTTCGAATCCTGGCCACAGCAAGTTTTCATTTGTGTTATTGGAACTCAATCAGAAAAATCTGCGTGTGAGGGCATAACACTGACATGTAGATTTGGCTGTTGTAGGGTTTTTCAAGCACAAAACAACCGTTAACATTCACAACCTCACATTCCGAGAAAAGAAAAATCTCTCCGTCCTATTTCGGGCTCCCATCCCTGGAGAGTCAATATCAAAACCAAACACACCTGAGTTTCAAACCACTACATCACAAACTTAATTTCCTTTCTCCTCCTTCTATCTTTCCGCCCGCGAAAAGGCAACAGTATAAGGGTATTCATAACCCCTTAGGCGCGCGTAAATTATAAAAAAAAAAAAAAAATAGCATTCCTACACGCTTTCGAAGTGGCTGTTTAGGACATCCCTTTTTCTTTTCATCTAGTCATTGAAATGTTAACCTGTTATCGGTACATACCTTCCTTGCAGATGTCTATAGGAACCATTTTGACTACAACAAAAGCTTCTTTCTATTCAATGTGGGGGCTATAATTCGCAGTGGACCTGGACCTCAACTAACAATGCTGAGATTCCATTCACTGGGCTAACTTCCATCCGACTATTTGAGATTGGTGGCTCCTAACTAAATCATTATTCGCCGATTTAAATAATGTGACAGGGCGTCTATCTGCTTCAGCAGCGTCATTGGACTTTAATTATGATATCGCTATCCAGACTTCATCTTGGTTGGGCGGACTGAATTCAAATTAATTCTACCCAACAGCGGAGTATCGGATGTCCTTCAGTCTTCAGTCTGCACTAGCTGTAGCTCTACTATTAAGTTTCCATCGTTACGTCTATTTGGGATTTGTATACACTTATTTTATACACGTCAACAGAAGCTGTTTGGGATTTGTATACACTTTCTGGTAGAGCTTCAGAACATAATTTCTGCTCGAGTTGCTTGTCACTACAACAATCGCGCGCTTCTCTACTTATTCTTCTCTTTCCGACAAGATTTCTTTCTTTCATCTTCCTTGCAAACATTGTAGCTCCCGACATTGATATTTTAATCCTGCGTGAGTTCATTTTTAGAGCAGTGTCGACAGGCTATATTTTAAAATTGTGCCGCCAAAGATGCTCTTAACGTCTTGCTTAGTACATTTCTCATATGTCTGATTGACGAGCTAATGTTATAGAAGCAACTTTCGGCAAAGTCGTTCTTCTTCTCTTCTGTGGGAGTGTGAGCGCAGATTAGGCTTATACTTGTAATCCTAATCCTCATGTGGATTGTAATCAGCTGATCGCTGAGGTGTTTAAAGCTTAAGTCTTCTTCCGCAAGTGTTTATTTTATATGCACTTCACATCCAATTAGGCGCTGTTTCAGCTATGTTTAATAAACATCACAGTAGATATCAGTGTTTCACACTCTTCCTTTGTTCAGTCCAATTCCACCGCTTGATGGGTGCAAGAAAGTGGTACCTGCTTCGGCACCCGTTGCTGGTTCAACTGCATACAGACTGTAAAGGATATACACGCATATATCCGGAAGGCGTCATCAACCGTAAGTCTGTCCATATCCTTAACCTTTTAGGCAGATTCCTAGTGCTAGTAACGCGGTTCATGGTTCGCTGGAAACTACTCCTTATAGACAACCATGTCAATTTCGCCAACCCAATTAAAAGTAAAAAAAACCCTCACGTGACATGAGTTCCGGAATAGCTCAAATGAAGATATCTCTTGATCTAAATCTCACGATTCCATGGCTCTATTTTGGGTATTCCCTTGCCAAAACGTCTGAATTCTGCCTCTGTCTGGATCACGCGGATACACTGAAATTCCGAATGTTCACTATTTGTGGGATCATAGTCAAAGTACTGAAAAATGTTAGTGCGACACCCCCCTTATCTCTCGACAAAGGTTTGGAACCAGCTATGTCGGAGTTAGAAGGCCTCGTCAGATATTACTTCAAAGTTAAAGCTGCTTGTGAAATGAGCCTTGGTGTTCAACTCAATTTGACTTAAGTTTGTGGCTGCTTTGAGCTCTGTCAAGCCTGTCAATGTTGTCCACGACAACTTTCAGCAGCAATTCAGAGCCAGTTCTTGTCGCTGGACTAGTACTTATTGTGAGTGTTGTCTTGAACTAGCAACACCATTTGCGGTTACAATCTGCTTCGCCACTCTTATGCAGCATTAGGACCAAAATCTTCAGTTAAGAAGTATAAACGCCGAATTTTGTGGAACACCAATATTTCGACTGCTAATCGTGTACATCGACTTCATTATGTAGAGGCTAACATAATTACCTAGCCCAAAAAACACATATACGCATTGGAAGGAGATGCTGTCCATTATCAACAAAATTGTGTGTGTCTTACGTTAGGGTTACTTGCACCTAACGAATGGTAAGCTCTATGATTGTCGTCTCTACAAATGTGACAGCACCCGTGCAGGCAAACCAGACCGTTCTTTGGAGTATGGTACGACAGGAGTAACTAAATCATTGGATGTATAGTATTTAATCTCATCATTGTCGTATAGATTGAAAGAACCCTGCACGGTGGCAAGCCGCATTACCGAAAGCTTTTCTAATCCGTCAGAAGTGATTGAGATGTCTCAACTCGACGAGTGTAATCAAAACTTGTTTGCTATTCAGGATTACTCCCAGATACTTTGCTTCGTTGGAGAAGTAGATGGCGACTAGACCAACAAAGGCAGTCATCTTCCACCTCTGCGTGAAGAAAACCAGACGTCGGGGTCGGTTACGTCTCAAACTGCTTACGCTTAAAAAAAACCATTCGCTAGTTGTGATCCGACCGACAGTCGACATAATCGTAGACATTAGAACTATTCAGAGAGCTAAGCAGAAAATCGACCAATACGCACAGGTTGAAATATTCAACCTGTACACCTTTTTGTCAGGTGCGCTTTCAATTATGCTGACTAGATTTTGAAGCGCAGTCTCACGATACTTTCCATCTTGACACATTCAACATTCTCCCCACACTCTTTTGCAGGAAAAAAGTCAGACTGATTGGTGTTAAGCTCTTATCGCATGAATAGTTATCTCTGGCGATTTTCGACACAAAAGCTTTTCTCACCGCTCGCCAGGAGTTCAACATGTACCCCAGTACCATGCAGGCAATCAAAATCATCTTCAAAGATGGCAACAGCTGATGTGTATCTCCTTGCTGAATAACTGGGAATATTCCATCAGTACCAGGTAGTATGAAGGCATCAAAAGATTGCAGCAGAATATTTAGTATTGATAGCGAAGTCAGACCAGGACACGGCATGTTCTTCACCTCTACATACATCAGCTAAGGTTTTGAAAAACTCCGTGGACAGACTGTCAGAGCTGCTGGTCTTATTGTTTTTCAGTTTGGAATTTTCAGCTAAGGAATTTCTTCACTTTTGACCAGATTTGTGTTTCTTGCGAACCATTAAATAATCTCTACATTATCTCCATGTAGTAGCTGCTGGAAATCGTCATTTTATGTATTGGCGATTACCTGTGGGTCAGTGGTAGGATTCCCGCTAAAACCACGAAAAGTCTAAAAAAGTCGACCGGGGTTCTGCATTGATAACTGTTCGGCAGGGAATTCACCAATTATTGCCGTTTATGGAGGGCGGTGGCATGCCGAGTCGTTGTATACAGATATTGTGTAAATATTACAATTATTTAAACAATTAACATTTTCATGCGCATTATAACAGGGCTATCGCTCATCGAGCTAAATTCACGAAGCAGACTGCAATTATGTGTCCAATTTCATTTTTTGATCACTTTTCTTTTCAGCTTCAATCGACCCCATGATTTCTTATAGGTCATTCTCTGATCAGTCATTAAAGTGTTTGTTCGTCAAAGCATTAGAAACGCTGCCTCATCTTCCATCTCAGAGCTTATTCATACACTCTAGACACTCTACCTGTAACCTTTTTTTGACAAGTTTTAGATACCTCAACGGTTTCAGATCGCATCAAGTTTGAAATCCGCAAAATAGATGCTGATATACCACAGCCTACGATATTAATTTTCAATAATAATCCCTTGTCTGTTGCTTACAATCGAATGTATTCTTTCACTGACGACAGTATTCTTTGCTTTTCATATTTGTTTCACAACTCACGTTTTTGCTCTGCGGTCGCAGCCTTTGTTAAACCTATTTGTCTCTGATACTGACAGCATTTTTTTTTTGTGCTCAAGGGATTTGAGTACCCTTAAAATATGTGTGCACAGCTCGGGCGAAGGAAACTTAGAGAGAAAGAGAGGTACCGTTGTACATTGGTCTTAAATGTTTGCAAGCTATAACGACTTGGAAATAGAGAGCTGATTGGGAAAGCACCAAAGCCACGGGAGGAGAATTGAATGGTTTCAAAACACAAAGCTGTCTGCTGTCGCTAAAGCGAAAATTAAACACTCCATGAACGTCACTTGCATCGCTAGAACTGAAAAAAACTCCACTATCAGTAGGTGTGTCAATGGTAGCTTACGTTCGATTGACAACATTATCGGTGTTGCCTAAATTGCTGCAGAATGTCTAGGTTTTCGCAACGTATGAAAGAAATACTTTTCCCCCTCAATATATGTACATATAGTATAAACATTTATACGCCCTTAATTTGAGTACAAAGCGCACATTAGGTGATGATGCTCATAAGTGAATCCCACATTACCCAGTCAATTGACGCTCTCCAATGCCGAGATAAGGTCTTCTGCTTTACCTTGTTTATCGCTATTTCGACCACCCCTTCCATTCAAACCTTCAAGCATAACACCCGTCTCACTATGAATGCTCACCAGTACATCCTCAAGCCCCACTTCGAATGTAATCTGAAATATCGTCATTTTTCCCTAAGCTCCCTACCAAACTCTTTATATCGTCATTACAACCTGCAAACATTCAAAACCAACGTACATCGGTATCTCCCTTCCTTACATTTTAGACTCTCTTTTGCCATCCGAAAAACAAGGAACGAGAAAGAGGGATAGGCAAGTGAAACTTTTTGTTTGGCCTATGTAAATACATATCATCAAATCATCAAAAACTCCCGGTAAGATTGCTTCCATATCAACGAAGTTCTTCATCGTTGTACCTGGACTGGAAGTGTATCTACCCGGACTACTTGGGTTATCTGCCATAGAGTGAACATTTTGTCAAACGCAGACTTACCCTCAGTGCCAATCAGATCGTTAACAACTGGTTTAAGGCCCTCACATAATACGGTGGAAAGGATCTTGTATGCTTCGGTTGCATTCATCAAACACACTTTCTTTCCACAAAATATTGGGAACTAGTTGGCGTATGCTCTCTAGATAGTAATTTTCTGCTTCCTTAGATGTCTCCCCGTCCGCTTCAGCAGCGTTTTTTCTTCTTTTTTTGATCCATCGGTTGGAAATCTTGGTTTTCATGGCCAAATTGAATGGTACATCCTGCCTGGCCGCCGGATTTTTCCTCTACTCCGCCATTTCAACGTCTATAAAACTGATTTTTCCATATCCCCATCACCGAGTTTTGCCTCCCCTCTTCTTCAAACCAAAAGCTTCGTGGGCTAGGTCAGGTAATTTTTGACGCCTTCTGGACATTGATGCAGATAATCTTTATATAGGTTATATAGGTTGTAAGAGCGTTGATTACTCGTTAAAGAATAGGCATTCTTTTCTATCTATTGCGATATTTCTCCGCAACCAAACTGATTTGCTTATTGTCTAGGCTATGCTTTCGGATTAAGCTACCAAAGATGAACCCCTTTCCTGGTTGAAATCACATAAAGCCATTTTAACGTCGTCCTCGTAATTAGGACCTTTCTGCTGGGTTTTGTCAAGGAGCTCGTGTGAGCTGATGAATATAGGCAAGGGAACACTGCTGAGCATATAAAGCGGTGCTACAATAAAGACAAAAGTGACTCGTGAACACTAAAAACAGATCACCACCTTCTCAAAAAGAAAAAGAAAGGCGCAAGCGATTGGGGCAATAGCAAAGTGCTGCTGGACAGATTACCAAAATCGCAGAGGTTGTTGGAATATGAAAAGATTACTTCTGCAGACTGTTAAACGACGATGATGATACATAACATATACCGCTGTTAGTCAGGATGCACCATTCTACGACCTATTCCCCGTAAACGACGATGTTCCAGATAGCAGGCCCTTCAAACTGCACTAAGTCCTCAAGAATAGGTTTCCTAATTATCACGTATGAGATCCCTTTTGGCGTCTTATACTCGTAAATGCCACATCAACAACCGTATAGGTCCGGAATGTGTACCGCCGCACCGATCAAATTTTCAAATTACGGCAGATCTTGTAGATAAACGAGGAATACTTCAAAATGATACACAAGAATTTATTATCGACTCTCAAGCTGCGTATGACAGCATTTAAAGGGACGAACTAGAGACAGCTATGTATACATGTATGTCTGCTTGTGTAATGCCTACCAAGCTTACTCAACTGCTGCTGAGTCAAGGTCTGTAAAGATTTACCAAGTCCTTCAATGTCAAAAAATGCTTCAAACAAGATGACGCGCTGTAATGCAGAATTATTCAGAAGTTAGATATCAACAGCAGAACGCTTACGCGTACAATATTGGCACGACAGATGCGGCAGAAATGGTTTTAGTGGTAGATAAGGGCAAAATGAAATATATGTATGTTGCTAATGAAAAAGGCGCCACAACATCGACGTTTTGGACAAAACCTGTAAATGGTCAAGAGCGGGAGACGAATCCCTTGGTCGCTTTGAACTCCAAATAGTCCTTGGTCTCATCTGCACTAACAGTGAGTGAATGTACAATTTTAACGATGAAATATACGGCTTGTACAGCCATATCGACTTGACAAGAAGAGCTGGAATACAATAAGCCCAATGGTTGGGATATGTAGAGTAGTTGCTGTATTAGGTGGTCGCACATATTAGAAAAGGATCTCAACAAACTTGCGTGCGTAACTTGCGATGGCTGGGCAATGATCAGCTCAGATGTTGAGGTCTGTCCACAAGAAAATACAAATCAGTAGACTAGGCTGTGCCCATTAAAGACGTGTTTTAAATGGTACCAAATGGAATTCATCATTACCGGTTGACCATGATTTTGGCACTATATGGTAAATGAAGTACGAACGCTGCAGTACTCACTCTTTGTGCTCAAGTAATTCCGCCTTTTTACTTTATTCGGTTCAGCTTCGAGTTCTAGAAGCCGGAGTTCAGTACCCAAATTTCATATAAAAGCATTGTACGACGGCAGTGTCATGTCATAATTGACATGTCATGATTTCCTCAACATAACCTTCTTTAGGGCCCTTAAATTAATTTGCATGCTGCTCTCCGTAGAATAGAGAAATAACAAATTTTGACCTTATCCTGTGTTGATTTTCTTGCCAATCACACTACATCGAGGTACTGCTGTGCACTGAAGTTGAACATACAATTATCCTTCCAAGGCTGCCTCGCATACAAGGGGCTATATGAATATAACATTCATTTCCTTTTTTCTATGTTTCCCCTCTTTAGAAAGAAAAAAATGCAATTTAAATAGTTTTAATTGTACGGATGATAGGATTCGTCCTTATTCCCTATAGAGCCCCCTTACGCAACGAACCCATAAGAACCATCCACCTGCTTCTACTCCTCCATAATGAGCGCACAGTCATAGTCATATTTTTTAAGCCCTGTTCAGAGGCTTTAAACTCTAAAAGGGTTCCATTCGCAAATGGCATTCTAAAACGTATTTTTTAAAAAAAAATAAAAAATAGAAAACACCAGCAACGAAATAATTGAATTTCACTCGGGTGTCCTCTTTCTCGGTGACTTACTGTTTATTTTGATTTTCGTTTTTGTCATGCCATAAAAGGACGATGAATAGAGTCCATCCCCATCCTGAAAAGAGTTTTTCTTTCACTAGAGGAGAGAGCGTTGACGTTGCCAAACGGATTGTTTTGCATTCGTGCAGGGATTAGTGCGAGAACAACGCCCTCGGTGCTGTGCGGTGCACCCTTTTCATGGCTGACATGGTTGCAAAGTGCAATGTTCGATTTTTGATGCTATTAAGGCTCACCCACTACAAATTCACATACACAAATACCCTTGGACATGTCTCAGGATACACATTTTTTAATGACATTGTCTGGTGAGTGTGGGTTTTACCCTTAGCGGTAATTAAAACCGGACCGTTCTAGCAATGGCTATGGTCAGATCTTTAACCCTCCTAATTAGGGGTTGTATTTTGAATTTACGGAATATTCTTCGGAATGGATAATCATAGGTCGTTACACCTTTTTGTAAATCTCTCTCACGAACTTAGCCTCAAATTGGCATGGAATTGATATTGGAGTCACGTTACAGCAGTGCGTATTCATGCGTCAGCTTCGGAGGGAATTTATTTGGTAAACAGGTGCGGTAACAATAACTAGAATCCGAGGAGAGAAATATTATCTACGTGATCATTTTAGCTATGAATATCTAATTGGTGCTATTCTGGGTAAGTTATGAGTGCACCTAACCGGATTCACTTGAAAGGTTTCACATTTTGGCTTTCGGATTCGAACAGAGAATTTGTCCATCAGCGGGGTTAGGGAACGAAAGCAATAGATTAAAGCATTTGGATCCATGAATGTGTATTAATCCTATTCAAGGTTTTTTTGTTCGTGACTTAGTCGTGAGCAGTTTTTATATTATAGGTCTTCCACTTTTTACCGCTGTTGGTAGCCGGATCGAGTTCAAGGTAGTCCAGTTTAAGTAGTAGACATAGCATATATATGGTCAATCAAATAGGATAGCACGAAAGGTTTGACCTTTGCTGTACGTTGTGCAATATGGAATTGTACATTTTGAAATAGGAATGAATTTTATGGAGTTAACTCAGTCGCATGTGGATACTTTGGAAACGAAACTTTTGCTTTAATAAGAAAATTTACATAATATTGCAGGACGATATTACGTCATGTTGGTCAATTGTTCATTTCTATGTTAACTATGAACACTTTAATAAATTCCTACTGCTTATACTAGGCACTTTTTAAAAGACATTTAGCGCGGTCTTGGGACACCTATTGGGTATATAACTTATACGGTGCGGTTTTTTTTTTCAAAATTTGAACGTTTATTTAAGAAAAACATGTAATACTATTGTACAAATTCAAAGTATTGCCCATCTGAAGCTATGACTTTTTCCCACCTTTCTGGCAATTTGTGGATCCCATCCCAAATGAACTGCGCCGGCTTGGCAGCCAAGAATGAATCAAACCAATTTTTGATATTCTGCTCTGATGTGAACCGTATTTCAGTGAGGGCGTTCTGCATCCAACGGAACAAATGGTAGTCAGAAGGGGCAAGATCTGGCCTATAAGGCGGGTGGGGTAAGACTTCCCATCCACTGTTTTCCAAATAGTTCTTAACCGGAATAGCAACGTGGGGCCGAGCATTGTCATGATGGAAAATTATTGCCTCGTGTCTGGTCGCATATACCGCGCGTTTTTCGGCCACTGCTCTCTTCAAACGGATTAATTGTGTTCGGTAGCGTTGTTCATTGATGGTATCATCCGGTTTTAGCAGCTCATAATACAGCACACCCATCTGATCTCACCAAATACAGAGCATTACCTTCGCGCCATGGATGTTCGGCTTTGCCGTTGATTTGGCTGGTTGGCCGGGTTTCACATTTGATTTTTTGTACTTGAAGTTGTCGTAATGGATCCATTTTTCATCGCCAGTAACAATCCGATGCAAAAATGACTTCCTTTTGTGGCGTTCCAGCAGCATTTCGGACATGCAAAACCGCCTTTCGACGTCTCTCGGCTTGAGTTCATGTGGAACCCAATTTCCTTGCATTTGAATATATCCAGCTGCTTTTAAACGTTTTGAAATGGCTGCTTGAGTGACATCCAAAGATTCTGCGAGCTCTTCTTGTGTTTGGCAACAATCTTCATAGAGTAATGCTTCCAGTTCTTCATCTTCAAACTTTTTTTGCTGCCCAGGACGTTCATCGTCTTCCAAGCCAAAATCACCACTTTTAAATCGTGCAAACCGCTTTTGGCACGTTCGCTCAGCTAGCGCATGCTCACCATAAACTTCCGCCAAAATGCGATGACTTTCGGCTGCAGTTTTCTTCATATTAAAGAACTCCCCGCAAAAACACTTTTTCATGCACAAAGTTCGACATATTTGAGTGAAAAAAATTATTATTGTTTAATACAATTTATTAATACAATACCGCACGAATTAAGTTATAGACCCAATACATTCTAGTTGAGGTCCCATTCTACTTGAGCATGTCGCCTAAAATGAGGTCTTCCTCTATTTGGGCATCTATCCAGGTAAATTGACGCCTTTTCAGGCTAAAACATTGGAATACATTCGTTTTACACATCCCATGTTCAAAATGATCACGGATTTCTTCGCGGAGCGGAACTACTAGGGTTTTCGTTTGATTTATTATGAGTTGTCATCATCAGGTTCAATAGCGAAACCGTACCAATAGACATAATTCCTGACTAGGTATCTCAAAGTTATAGGTGTTGATTGTGACGTTTTATTAGATTGTTACTTCTCATTGGCAACATATTCTTGATTTACCGCGAGGCGCTGACATCTTAGAGACGTTGTGAAGTATTAATTTGATATGAAACCCAAATGTAAATGGAAACCCTAACCAGGCATGCAGGCAATCCTATCGTAGGTTCGGGTCCCGAGAACCTCTATACTGAGCCGGACCTGGCAAGTGCAGTGACAATCTCACGTCCCTTGATCCTATTGTGACCTGCGACCCAAATAAGACTGCGTAAATTCAGCCTTCCGACTGATATCTCTGCTTAGAAAACAGTTTTCCTAACAAGAATTAAAACCTAACGTTGTCGTCGTCCAAAAATCACAAGTGCCGCATTCTATGTATATTGATATTGGAGTCAACTGTGAAAACCCAACTACATTGCTTTTCTGGCTCAGATACCGGCCAAAACCACTCATTCGGGCTTGAAAAGTCGATTTTGAGGCAAGCCGCATGTCTTACCGAAGGCTTCTTTACACTGCCAGAGGACCGACTGCGACTTGGAGGTTTCTAACCCCACATCTATTCAGTATGGCACCCAAATACTTAGCTTCTTTGGAGGAATGGGCGAGTCAGACAAGTTAGCTTCCTTCTTCTCGTAAGGAGTAGAATCAAAGTTTTGAGAAGTCACATCTAGAGCTGACTGCAGTTTAAAGCAAATGCTTGGGATTATTCAACTGAAAGTAGGTCCATTAAGGTCGTAAAGCAGTGGGTCGACCAACATTCATCATAGCAGTGGAGTCAGAACGCTGCCCTGTGAAGACATAACATATTGGCATAGTCAGCATTTAATCAGAGCCCTATTCACCAGCATTGCTCTAATCGACAGAACTAATAATTCGTTTACACCATGTAGTCTGGCCGAGTTACACATTCCGTCAAAAGTTGGGTTGTCGAAAGTACTTTCAATGTCTACAATGAAAATGTCTACCCATGCTCTTTCTTGTGGGCATGTCGTCTGAAACGAAGTTTGCATTCGCAAAGTAGTTTTGCCCACATGAAGCTCAACCATTCTCTCTGTGCTCTATACACGAATGAAGTCCAGTTTATTAGTCTGATGAGCATGTCTCTTCCTATTTCCCTGCTGCCAGGGATTTGATATGTATACCAGTACTAAGCCAGCTGTGAAGATCTCTTCAGAGTTACCACCAGTTAGTCTCTTCCTTTTTATAGCATAACCGAGTATATGCCATAAAAGCCAGGGGATTTGAAGTAATCAAAGGAACCAACACAGAATCTCCGCTTTCGTCTTAGTGTAGGTTACATCAAATTTTCTGAGTGTTTCCAGTCTAAATGATTCGCCCCTTTTGAAGACGTTGACCAGCCTGTTGGTTTCACCGACTGTCTTGATTTTTTCGAAGAAATTTTTATAATTTTGTTTCCTCAAATTGTTAAGATTCCAGTTTTCCTCGAAACTAGTCTTAAGTAGACCAATCAACAGCAAGTGTCTTAGAAGCAGCCGTCAGAATCGGAAGATCTAGCAACTCCTGGGTTAAGGCACAAGTGAGTTGGTTGGGTCCTCAAGAATCCGTAACCGATCCGCCTGGAGTTTTCCTGTCAAGATAAGGCAGCCAAAGAATAGAAGTGCGTTCTGCCAAAGGTGTCAATAGCTTTCGCATTTCACAGAGCTTTGGAAGAATTTTCTCAAGTATGAGCCCTTTTATGAGCGCTTTTTGAAATGCAATTTTTCACCGAGATTGCTTCCTAACTTTACGAAACTGCAAACGTTGCACGTTCCCTCCGGAGAAATCGGTGCTTCAGTCCTATTTTGTTCATAGAGCATACGAACCATACGAGCCCCGAAGGCAAGTTATTTTGAAAGCAGGGTTGTCTACACTCTGTATTAAACCACCAATTTCGAGTGAAATTTGGGTTTCCGGGTTTCGTATGCCTTCTTGATAATGATGCAGCTGATCTTCATCATTTAATTGCAGGTTGGCAAAATTTTTGGAGGCTTGTTACCATTGCAGCTGTCAAATCTCCTAACAGTATTTCTCCGTCGTTGTTTCATCCGAGATATTCGTAGGCGTACCTTGGCTGTAACAATGAAGTGTTAAGAGCCTGCACTGACCACTCGAAATGTTTGAACATCTACATATAATACAGGAGGAGCGCCTCGAATCTTGGTTTACTGTCTGGTCATCAAGTGACCGTAATGTTTCTTTGTGAATATTGAGAAGCGAGAACCGTGTGCTAAGTATAGTGATATTTCATCCATTCCAAAGATGTCCTCTTTTCGTATTTTGACGTTCAAGTCACCTAAAATGGTTTTACAGCTCTATGTCATTGCTCGTAAGTTTTGTAGAGAACTTGCGGAAACTTTCTTTGGTAGTATCTTGTAGTTGTTCTATGTGGATTCGAGGATCAAGTTAGATTTCGTTCCGAAATCTAGGTTTCTTGCATTAGTCTGTTACGCCTTGTAGCAGTCACGTTAATATTGGATTGAACGACATAAAATGTCCGATTTTCGCTCAGTCGGAAATAAGACGTTCTCGAGTGAACATCTGTGCCAGAACGTTAAATTTTCTTTTTTTATAAAATAAAGTCGTACATGTGCTTGACGTGTGAGAATTTCAGGGTTCGTTGCAAGTACCGTTATTTTTTTCTAGGAATTATTTACCAGGCTGTCGGCAATTCAGTTCTTCCTTTACGAATTTAAAATGGTACATAATGCGTGATTGGCTATGAAAAACATTAATGACACATTCTAGGATTTATCGGTAAACGAACGCACTACACGACGTTGGTTTGTGGAAAGTTCCGTTCGGGGGATTTCAGCCTCGAAAATGAACCACGTGGGAAGCCGGAAACGTTAGTTGACGACGATGTTCTAAGAGCAACGGTGGATGCGAACCCAACGAAATCGGTGCGAGAGTATCCCCAATGGCAATAAGTCTCTCATAAGAAAGGTCAAGAAACTCGGTAAGTGGGTACGCCATGAACTGAACGAATCCCAAGAACTACGGCTCCTGGAAATCTGCGCATCGCTTATATTAAGAAACCAAACTGAACTGTTTTTGCAACGGATAGTCACCTGTGATGAGAAGTGGATACTGTATGATAATCGTAAAAGATCTGGGTAGTGCCTGGATGCAGATGAAAAAACAAAACACACCCCTAAGCCCGAACTTCACCCAAAAAAGGGTTATGGTGGCAATTTTGGGTACATCGAAGGGCCCAATCCACTTTTCATTACTTCAACCAGGAGAAACGATAAACGTTATCAAATGTTGTGAGGGAATCGACATATAGTATTGCAGGCCAAATTGGCAACGTGCGTTGATCAATAGGCACTGTCCGATCCTTTTGCATGACAATGCTAGACCTCATACCTCACAAGTAACAGTGCAAGAACTGTTGCAGTTGGGATTTGAAATTCTTCCGCATCCACCGTACTCTCCTGATATTTCCTCAACAGATTGCCATCTTTTCCGCAATCTGGATTCATTTAACCGGCAGAAGGTATTCCTGAGGTCATAAAGGCCTTTGAAGATTGCATGGCCTCAAAAAATCAGCACTTCTACGAAAAAGGAATATTTGACCTTGTATCACGTTGGAAAAATGTCATAGATACCAAGGGATCCTATTTTGATTGAATAAAAATCTTGTTAAATAAAAATAATATTGGCTTTCAAATTTTTACTATAAAATCGGACATTTCATGTAGTACAACCCAATAAATGTCGGGGATCACAGATCCACGTGTCATCACAATGGGCCCATAGGCCCAAATGGGTTGGTCTTTCCAACAGCCACTTTTACCTAATCTAACCTAAATGTCGAGGCCTTGACACTGCACTTTGTGGTATTCCCAGTTTTCGGCTGTTCAATCCCCAAACATTCCATGTCTAGTGAATTTGTCCTGGTTACTTCATAAACTTGAAAAGGTGGTTAATAGCACGCGCAACTCCCAGTCGGAAGTGGTAAGCCATTTCTTGGATCCGCATTGACCTCAGGTTCAAATCCAAAGGAGCTCACATAAAGAATCTGTCATGCTGACTTCTGACGCCTCGTTATACATATGTACGCCCATCTTATGAGGTTCAGTCAGTATTGCTGAGTATATCAGAGAATTATAGTGTTGCTTTTTCTGCTCATTACTCACGCGTAAAGGTTTGGCAGGTGAATTGCGTTTTGACGAGTCCAACTGATGTGTAGTAACAATTACGGCACTGGCCATCGTCGGGTTAACCAGTTGTGGCCAGAAGGTGGATGTGGCTCAAGTGATAATGTATTGGCTTCCAAATTGGACGGTTCGGCATTCAATCCTAACCGCGCCCGAAAGATATTCCTACTGTGTATAACATGCACAGATATACGGTTTATAAGTGATTCTAGCGGAGCAGTGGCGTTTTATGTCTCTGGGCGGCCTACATCCCAGCTGAAGCTCTTTATTTTTCGATTACTTTTAAGCAATCTAATTATACTAACTAGACTGTTCGATCTTATTATGGAAAAGACTGGTCCGCTAGATACCTTTCTAAGCAGTATCCAGAAGATGGAATCGTCCATTCTATGTGTAGGAAAGTTTACTCGTATCTATATAATAGATAATATTGTAGAATTGCTAAGACTATTCAACCGAAGTTTGGCTAAAAGTAGCTGCTGAGCAGAAGCAATAGAGCAATGAAGCAATTTTTCTTACCAGATACCACTGCACAGCAGAAGGAACTAGAACTTTGGGGCGTCATGCATAGTTGGAGCATTCAGATCCCGGCAAGTCACTATATTGCCAAGGGGATTTAATGATTTAAGTGCTTAGCTCAAGAAATAGTTTCGTTTGATTACTATACAATAGCATGTGCATTCTGTGTGAAAACTATTTTACCCCATTCCAAATAAGTGATAAGTCAGTTAGCCAGGGCACGTCAATGAGGATCTCTAATGAATATTATTTAAAATTCCACTAATTGTCGGCGATTATCAAATCACATCGCAACTTCCTCAGAATGTACTCACTTTCCTTGGAATGCGTTGCTCTCATAGCATACTCTATTCAGCCGCCTTAAAATCTAACATAAATCTAACAAAGCAAAAGCGATTTATTATCATGAACAAAAAATAAATAAATTTGAAACAATTTTCATCAATTAAAATTAACTCAAGCCATGCTCAGTGAATACCATCGCAATGCCGCATATCTCTATTTCTACTGCGGTAAGTAACCTCAGCATTAAATTACACTTCTAAGTTGAAGTTGCAATTAACTCTCTGGTTGCACATTGAATATTAAATGCTTTCGTGCGCATCTGCAGCTCATAAGGAACAGAATGGCTGCAGTATCTGCACGCATTTCCATCCCGCTGTCTTCATTACAAGTAGGCATCAAACCGTGTAACACAATGCCAGAAACTCCAAGAACTCTCGGAGATCAGTCTTTCTCTTACAATTGAAGAAGTCGCAGTTAATTACAGTATCTTCTTTATTCTCTGTGTGTATTTCCAGGGTCAGACAGAAAGTAAGAAGAGCTCAAAGAAATCCGGTGGCCTTGAGACCAAAGGCACGGCCATGTCATTTGGTTTCCGTAAGAAACTTCATAACACACCGAAGAAATCAAAAAATCTTCAAAAGCAGAAAGAAATGCTAGAGAATAACTATGCGCCATCTATTGATGAAAACACGAAGCAGAAAATCAACGCAGATACTGTGATATTGAATACAGCAGCAGTGGTAGAGAATACTAAAACAACATTAATGCAGAAGCACAGTGATGACAATGGTAACACAGGTGAGTAATTTTTCAAAAACAATTTTCGGCTTTTTTTTGTTTTGATTTGGGAATTCGAAAATACTGTCATGCTGTTGAAACCGTGGTTCTGGGCCTTGAATCATGCTATTGCCATTCTCCTGTCCTTCGGGCATTTCATTTTGTCAGTCAAATGTGTGAATGGCGTGCTGGCATTCGTATAGTAGACAGTAACAAAATGTGATTTTAGCGATAATGCCTTGGATTTTGAGCTCTTTTTAATTTGTATTCTAAAATGCCATCAAAAGGAGGAATGGGGAGTATTTTCTTATCCGATTTATACCGAAAGATACGCTATATGATGCAAGAACAGGACGAACAAGTATTTGAGAATAAAGTATGTAGCTTTATTTAAACTTGAATCCTTTCACACCTGCGTAAAATATCTCTTCCCCTTCATGTTCGGATTTCTGAAAAACGTTTGACTTTACTTCAGATCCTTTGCACATACTTGTCACTCCCTAGTTTATTTAGAACGACCAGTAAATTCTGTCTTGGTAAATTGATTCCTCTGCATAGCATTAAACAATGAAACTACATTCACCTTTATACTGGAAAGCCTTTAGAAGAGAAATGATATGGAAACAAAAGTTTTAACTTTCAGATTTCGAACAATTTCCTTAGGGACTATAAATTTATGGGAGCATATATATGTAGGTAGATGTCTGGATGTTTGAGCCACGATGCCATCATTCACTTTAATCCTTGGCTGCCTCCATTGAAATTCATTGGATCTTTAATCGTTGAGTACATTGTTTGAGCCGTACCTCACGCTTACTATTTGCATGTGTATCTGAAATTCTACATATGAACTATATTTTAGGGGATGCATTTCCCATTCTAAGTCACACAGATAGAATCTCATCTAAAACAATACATCGGCAGCTCCCTCTATTTAACGCAATCCTACGCCAATCTCCTCTAGCTGAGCACAGTAAGTGGGTTGGGTATCAGCCTGACAAGGGCGCTCCACCGTAGGTGAAGTCCTACTTTACGATGCTGTCCTTTCAGAGCATAATCTGGTTATCTAAGTCGGTTATTTAGAGCCCTTCTGTCAAAGTCAACGTCGCTGTATAGTCTGCATAGTTCGTTGACGTAATTTCTTCTGAAAATTTCATGCGTTTTGCGGAAGGGTCTCATACACTGTTCTCTCGGAAGTTCTAGGTCAAGGAATCAGTGATTTTCAAAGCAGTTCCTTTTGCTTGATCTCTACAGTTGTAGAAGCCCATAATGCAAGAAGTCCGTCTGCTACTGCAGCCTTATTGTGTTTTTTTTGTTTTTTCTCTCGGAACAGAACGCTAAGATAAAGAGTTAACCCATTGTACTCCTTATATGTTCCTTTAACTGAAATTTCTCAGTCTTTTGAAGAAAGACAATCAAGCGCTTCAGTAGTAAAGTGCCTACCCACATCAGCGCTAAGTACCTGCCGCCTGCTGCGAGCGTATGCCACCACCACTTTCATAGCAAGTCTCACATGAAGTTTTGTCACATATGGCCAGCACACTTAAGTATGTGTGTTTCTTACTAAAGAACAGCAGGAAAGTCGCTGAACTCTTAGAGACATAGGGAAATGCGTTTAGTCTGCCGGTAACCTGTCAGTCATGCTATTTGCAGTTCATATGCAACCTAACTGCCCTAACCGAGTATTGTTGGTGTTTGTGTTTACTGTGTTTGTTTGTAATTATGACTAGTGAATTCTGGGTGGACGTAGCCAATATAGGCGGGGTAAAAAGTAATCACTTTTCTGCGTACGTCCACGTCTATAAGTACAGACCAGCTGTTTTGGCACTTAGTGAAACACAGGTAGATCCCCGCCCACACCTCTCAGGTTACTCTGCTCTGAAGCTACCTGGCTGTGAACTAATAACATTATTCTTCTCTCACCGTGGTCTCGTCATTTACGTGCGAAGTGATGTAGCTTACCAAACTCCACCACAATGTGGTCCATGTTCCAATCCGGAATTCAATTCCATGTGGTTAAAATTCCATCTCCGTAAGCAAATTATCCACTACTGCTTCATTTACAGAAGTCCCAAACTGGACAGCAATTCAACTTTAAACGAGTTGGATGCGCTGTCTGACTCCATACAAAGAATTGTATCCCTGTATCCTCATACTGGAATCGTGATTACTGGCGATTTCAATATACACAATTCTGGTTGGCTTCGACATTCTGGACAGACAACACCCGAAGCACGGTGTGTAGAGATCTTCGCTGCGGACTTAACCCAGCTTGTAAATGAGCCCACACGAATACCGGACGTTGACAGTCATACAACCAACACCCTGGAAGTGTTTTTAATCTCTCACTCTTATAAGTACTCCGTTTATGTGCTCTCCCCTCTAGGCTCGTCGGATCATTGTGTCATATCAACTAATTTCTCGTTCACCTACCACACAGTTATATAAAGGATTCCTAAAAGAACCGTATGGCAGTATGTGCAAGTCAATTGGAG
Source organism: Volucella zonaria (assembly GCA_963966105.1). Taxonomy (NCBI): domain Eukaryota; kingdom Metazoa; phylum Arthropoda; class Insecta; order Diptera; family Syrphidae; genus Volucella; species Volucella zonaria. The sequence continues at coordinate 41,222,217 of OZ014534.1, read as the reverse complement.
CGGATTTAGCAACAAGGAATTTTAGGAATTTTAACCGGTCGTTATCCTTCCTCGATAAGGACGTATATGCCGCTGCTGACATGATTAGAGACACCATTCTCTTTGGAATGAGAAACTTTACCTCATCAAATGAAGAGTATCCAACCAAAAGAAAAGGCATAGTTCGACTCGAGCTGTAAAGAGGCTGTCAGGGTTAAAGAAATGTTTTTTCGGTTCTTCAAGACCAACCCGACAGAGGAAAACCGAAAAAAGTTCAAACGAGACAGAAATGACTGCAACGCCTTTCTTAAGCGTGTAAAATTCCAATACGACCAAATCCTGAGGCAAAAAATACTGCAATGCCCCAAAGGCAGTAAAAATGTTTGGTCATCAGTCAAAAACATTAGGAATTCTGCCTCATCCTCCATCCCAACGCTCATTTACAATGACATTCCCGCTGTCAGCTCTTTGCACAAAACCAATCTGCTTGAGCGCACTTTGCTGCCAGCTCAACACTCCCAGATTTTGCTTTGTCCCCGCCTACACTTCAATGTGACGAATCCACTTTCGCACTCGTGTAGTAGCAAGAGTTCTTAAAGATCTTAATATACAATACATAAATCCGCTGGTCCAGATGGTATACCTCCCCTCCTTCTGAACAGGTGTTCTTCCTCGCTGGCAAAACCAATGCGTAAGCTTTTAAGTCAATCCTATTCTTTAAGACCCTTTCCGAACAGATGGAAACAGTATTTGCCCAGCCCGTCCCTAAAAAAGGCGAATCTTCCTCCTACAGTCCCATTGCACTTGCGTCCCTTCTTTCCAAGGTCATGAAAACGCTGACAAACCGTCAGCTCATGAAATATCTCGAAACACGAGAACTTCTTAATGACCGGCAGCACGTTTTTCGTAGCAACAGATCCACTGGTGATTTGATGGCATGTCTCACCGAAAAGTCGAACTAAGGCGTGCATCAATTTGGCGAAAGCAAGATAGTTGCACTTTATATTTCTAAGGCATTTGACAGAGTTTAGCATCAGGCTCTTTCGCCGCAAATGCGTGCTTTTGGTATCGATGACTCTCTTCTTCAGTGGATTAGAAATTAACTTTCGGAACGTTCAATTCAAGTTGTCTTGGACGGTTTCAAGTCTGACATTCACAAAATAAATGCTAGTGTGCCCCAGGACTCCGTTCTGCCTCCGATAGTCCGACAGCGTATGATTTTCATTAATGATCTCTTCTCTGCTACTTCTTATCCAAAATGTTCTTTGCTAATGACAGTACTCTCTGCTTTTCATATTCGTTCACGGACGCACGCCCCAGCAGCATAATAATTGGGACAACTATCAACAGAGTTTTAATTCTTCCAAAACTCAATGCTGTCTGCAGCATTAAAGCGAAATCTAAACACCCAGCCATTATCCATGAATGTCACTTACATCGTCGTAACCGAAAAACTTTCCATTCTCGATATATGTGTCAATGACAACTTACATTGGAATGACCACTTATTCGATGTCGTCAAAAATGCTGCGAAATGTCTAAGTTTTCTCAAGCGATGTAAGAAATATTTTACCCCCTCTGATCTGGTCTCAATAAATAAGACATTCATCCGCCCAAAATTGATGTGCAATGCCCACATCTGGTAAGGGGCTCCTAAGACATCTCTGCATCTGCTAGACCGGATTCAAAACCATAGGATAAAACTCATAGCTGATCCCAATATCACTCAGTCAATTGACACCCTCGAACACCGACGTAATGTCTCCTGTCTCACTTTGTTTTATCGCTATATCCACCACCAGTGCTCCATTGAAATCGCCAGTAGCATTCCGCCTATTCAAACTTTCAACCGTTACATCCGTCTCGCTATGAATGCTCATCAGTATCCCCTGAAGCCCATTTTCTAACGTACTCGAAACTATCGTGATTCTTTACTAAACCGTAAAACTTCGGCATGGAATACCCTGCCGATCTTTATGTTTCCTGGTCGTTATAACTTACAAACATTTAAAAACAATGTACATCGGTACCTGACTTTTCTTCCTCCCTAAATTTCCTTCGCCCGTGCTGTGTATAAACATCTTAAGGGTACACAAACCTCTTGAGGGCGGGGTCTTTATAAAAAGCAAAAAAAAAAACGCAAGTAGTCCTAACTTACAGGCCCTGAAAAACTCTTGTCTAGGCCTTGCCTAGCAAAATCATCGGAGATTAATTACCCGTAATCCCATTGTAATCTTGCACCCATGCACGACTTTGTGAATTCAGCTTTCCGACTGCGCTCAGTGAAGGGGGGTTCAGCAGGACTTTAAGGGCAGCTTGGCTGTCGCAACAGTTGCAAATACTTTGCTCCTCCACCGATTCTTCACAAGATAGTTCTTTGCGATCAGGATTGCGTATATCTCCGCTTGGAAAACAGGCACAGATTTTCGTACCGAATGTAAAATCTAACGACGTCGTAATACAGAAATATATTAGCGCTGCATTTGGAGCTATCCGTGGAGACCCGAATGCAGAACAGACTCAGATTCTGGCCGAAGTAATTCCTGGGCACAAAAAATGTCGATTTCTTATTTTTTTGGCAACAGGAGTTCCAGAATTATTGCGTCAGACTGCAAGCCAATCAGACTAAAGTCAAAAAACAATGTTGCATCAAAGGCCACATCGTTTAAAACAGAAGACGGCTTTAATATGAATATCAAGGGGAGGGAGATTCATTAGTGCGTATAGAGTAGGGTCACGCGTACAAGGGAAAGCCCCCAGGCAGACCGTTCTTTGGAGTTTGCTGAAGGCAGCATTGACGTATTTTCGGGAAAACTTGTTCCACCAGAGAATAATTTTCATATCGGCCGCAGTCAGGAAATCAGGGTCCTATTCACCAGCATTTCCTTTTTTTACAAAATTAGTGATTTATCTACGCCGTGTCGTCTGCAAGAACTGCACATGCCGTCAAAAGTTGCGCTGTCGAAAGTCGCGAGTGCGACTACCCACCAGAGGCACTCTCGCAGGATCTTCTGCATTGGTAGGGTAGGCATGTTAGATCTTAAATAGAGGATGCATTCATAAAGCAGTTTTGGGCACATGAAGTTGGACCATTCTCTTCATGCTCTTCAAAATGGGGGAAGTCAGACTAATAGGTCTGAAGATCTTGGCGAGCATGTAGTCATCTTTTCCGATTTTCAGTGCAAAAACGACTCTTACGGCTCACCGGGGCATATTAACAACCATGTCAGACGATGGTATGAACGTTGCATTAGTGACTGCTCCAAAAAGTTTCATACATATATTCAGCATTCGAAAAGGCATCAGTATTTGATATCAAATTGTGTCATGGAGCTTCTTCGGTCTTTTAGCAATAGGAATATCCTCATTCGCCTACAACAAGGTAGTTATTCGAGACGACATTAGTATATTAAAAAGTTCCAGATTTGCGTTCAACTTGGTTGACAGTTTTATATCAAGCGCTTGCCAGGTCTCTTTTGGGAATGTTGAGGTTTATCAAATGCATGCTAGCTTTGAAGACATTTCCGCCGTCAGGTTAGCCAGACAATATTTTAAGAGCAGATCTAAGCTATATTATTGTGCCTGCAAGGATGTTTATTCCGCATTCAAATCTTCACAAACAATCTCAACGTAATGTTTAGAACATTGCTCATATGTGCTTTTTATATGTAGGATTTTGAGCTCTTATGTTGATGACGATTCGGATTATAATACGACATTCGCACAGATGCCTGAAGATGAAAACTTATTGCTTAAGTCTTCCTCTGATGACAAACCTGCATCTAACTCCACTCTCTTTAACAATCACCAAAATAAATCTCACAATTTCTTCTTCTTCTTCTTTTACACTGTGCGTTTCTGTGCACTTATTGAATGGTACTAACATCCGCTTTGTAGCAGTCTAAAATTTCCATATTCATAGGCGAAAGCCGTTGTCTTATTTTCGTTTACTGGGATCAGCAATAGTAAATTCATCCGTATTCGAGGCTTTTTTGCCGCTTTAAAACATATGTTGTAAGTATAAGATAGTACCTTGTGTAGCCGTGTGGTAACGTCGATGACATAAGCGCCGAACTAAGGGGCCATAACCTTCAGAGAATAATGCTACTGGCTCCATACGGGGGTATAATCACTACCTTCAGTTAAATGGAAACATTTCGATCACTACCTTTGACGTCCTGGCGCTGTGCCAAAATATCTTCACATGGCTTGAGTTCCAAGCGTATCTCGGTCTAATGAATTTATCACTAAATATGCCTCTGGCTCTGCCCTACCCTGTTTGGGGAATTCCTCCAACAATGTATTCATATATTGGATCTGGATCTTCCTTCTCCAATAAAGTCTGCCAAACTGACCAAAATATCTTCGCATGACCTGAGTTCCGAGCGAGATTTATCTGTTTAAATTGCAGGTCATGCCATCTGACTGTCAGTTCATTACATCAGGCCTGAGGAAATGTGGATTATAAACTGTATAACCATTTCGTTGTCAACATTCATCAGGACTGGTAAAATATGAAATATCAAATAGCTACTTGGTGAAAATAAAAATATTACAATCCACTTAACCCTCTTCAATTGCCAAAATTTGTGTCTGAAATACTCTACAATGTTTTGGAAGCCAAACAAGGATACTCGGTTGTTCTTTTTCGATTTTCGAATGCACCGTGAATCCCTTGAGTTGGTTTTGGAACCAACTACTGAGTTTCACAGAAGGGGAAAGGAAACACCACATTAGGATGTTCAGCGAAATGTCTTCAAACTGAGTACCCTGCTTTGGCACTTCTAAAGGCACCCTAAATTACGAGGAAGGCTACCATAACACATGTTCTACTCCCTCTGCGGCATTTGATATTCTGCTTCACTTGACACCCCTCGATATCTTCAGCAGACAAGTAGGTGCGACTGTAGCATTTTACAAATAATTTATTTGGCCGCGCTAATATTCTTAATATATTAGGAATCCTCACAGAGAACATTGATTACACCGTAACTGAACTTTGGTTTGACAAAGGCTCCCATATAAGCTTCCCCTCTAGGTCCTTCTGGAAGGAAGACACTTTCATGGAGGACAAGTCAATCCACCTTTACAAAGATGGATCTAAAACCGATAGCGGGGTTGGTGGCGGTGTTTTCTCAGCTAAGCTAAATCTAAGACCCTCTTCCCGTCTTCCAAAGTCAGGCCGATATCAAGTCCTTGGACTCATTCTCATTAAATTCTAAAATGTCCTTACGAAGATGGCAGAGCAGTTCAACCTTCACCTTTGCTGGGTGCTGAGGCACAGAGATATTCCAGGGAATTGTAGGGCCGACGAACTCGCCAAAATTGGAACCACTCTATCTATTCTTCCGGAAAAGGGTAGCATAGGTGTACCAATTGCTACGTGCAAATCAATATTTAAGCTAGATATTAATAAAAGAACAGACCTTAGGTGGACCAACATGTCTACGACCAAACAGATCTGGCCAAAGCTGGATATGGATCGCTCTAAGAGTCTGATCCTTCGAAATAGGAAACATCTCAGCGAATATAGACGTAAACAGTCTCCTACGCTTCATCATAAGATCAAACTGGTTCCATGAGTAAGATGCTTATAAGTGATTGGGTTAGAAGCGATGGCTTTACGAAGCGTCGAGGCTTTCCTAGCTTCGAGCTTTATTGAGTTCAGTTCGAATTTTCAAAGAATTTCTTGTAGATTTCTCAGTCAGAGCCTTCTCTGGTTGGTTGACATTCAACTAAAATATTTTTGAAATATTTGTGCTTCGTGTTGAGCTCCTGTTCTGTAAACACTCCAGTCAAAGAAGTACTTCAGTTTTTTCCCTGCAGGTGTGTGTTGACACTATGACTTTTGAGCACCACACGCCAAATTACTAAGTATTCCGGATTCCTTTTAGCAGTCAAATGTGCAGGTCCTAGGACGGCGCTTTCTGTATATTTTTTTGCTAGACATCATACAACTGTTGCAAATTTTTATAATCCAGAAGGCGCCTATTATCAAATACTCCTATGTATTTGCCACTATTTACGGGCAATACGTTGTATGATGCGACATAAGACCCATTCGTCTTTAATGGTTCTGAATCGATGAGCAGGGTTCACATTATGTTATCGAATCCCAATCTTTATAGTCATGCAGAGTGGTTATAGTCAATTTCATAGGTAGTCGAGTATCTCAGCAGTGTCTGTTCTTCTAAACAAAAAAATTTATCTGGATTTTATTTCTATACCCTTGCCGCTTCATTTGCCCTTCTTTTTTCATATCATACAGACTGTGGTATCCAGTTGTATGATTTTTGTGCCGCAGAGAGCAGAGAGAACATTAATCAAGGGTCGTTTGTACAAATCTATAAACCCATTCCGTAGAGTCAATCATTAGAAATTCTTATTATAAAGATGTCTATATATATTAAGATCGTTATTGCTCATAATAGTACGTCTTACTTCCTTCGTTTGACACTAGTAGATCAAGAACCGATGCTCCTTATATCACAATCTCAAACTTTCATTGCGCAGAGTTCCCAGTGTCTCCACCAATAGTGCGGAATTTGTCTGTTATGTCTACTTAATTTCAATTGCACTTACTAATTGCAATAATCAGTTTCATTGACGCTAACATCCTCATCAGCCCACCACAAACCAAACATACCGACCGTCACCAAACAAATTTCATTTCTCCTACTCTTGAATATTTTTAGAACCAACAACAGGAGCAGCAACCACCCCAGTGGTAACATTCGAAAAAGTGGGCGCCACAAAGATACAACATTCAACAAATCCATCAGCAACTCAAGGAGTGGTTGTCGACAATGCTGGAGGACGCACGATCATCACAAGTGGTACCGGTGCCATCAACCGAAGCAATCGTTTCGGCTTCAAGGGAACCAATACTGTGCGACCAGCCTCAACAGGAATCACTCCCAGATACCAAAGTGATTTTCAAGATAACTTTGACAACAATAATTACAGTCACTCGGGCAACAATAATAATAACAACAACAACACCATCAATTCCACAAGTAAGTTTTAATTGCCACTCACCTCTATCAGCTCGATCACAGATGGGTGTAAGTCTATTTTTGTTTCTAAAAAAAAAAAAAACTTTTTATATCGTCACAGTTAAACGACGATCAAAGAGCGCACATTCTGGCCGTGCAATGACACCAAATCTATCGAATGTCGATCAGCAGCACCAACAACATCAACAACAGCAGCAACTATTCGATGAATCAAAATATGCTCCGAATGCTCCCAAAATAACTCAAAAATCACTCAACTACCACAGTAATGAATATCAACGGAGCAGACTACAATTTCTGCAGCAACAGCCACAAGCACATATACAGCAGTCGCAGCAACAACAGACGCACAGGCCGACACCATGCCTAGTGAATCCACCTCAGTATACATTCGTCAACACTGGAATGCACACAAATGTTATGTAAGTGTCTAGTGTCTTGGGTCTTGTAACATATTCGTTTACGGACATCCTGTATGTTATATCCTAATTATTGGCATTCCCACTTATTTATATATGTATGTAGTGTCCGACCAACACCTCGACCACCATCGGCAACATTCAGTAAGTTTACTCTACAAACAACAAGTCTCCCAAAGCCAGAATATCCGGTTCCGATTCGTTTAAGTACAGCTAGTGCACCATCGGGATCAGCTGCCACATCTAAATCTGCCTCAACATCAGCTCCAATGGATCAAAAGACTGCGAAACAAATGGCAAACAATAATCGCAGAGGATTCCAAGGCAGCCGTGAGATTTCAGCTGATTCGGGAATAGCAAGTTTAGATACAACCATGGTGGAGAATCATCAGCCACCAGGCTCTCCGAGGAGGAGTCGTAATCGTCCTCGAAATCTACAGATGGTCATGAGTGGACGGCATAAATTCGAAGTTAAGGACTTGGAAGATCCTCTGTCCAGTGATAGTGCTATTGAGACGTTGGCACTACCAAAGCTGCCAAGTGCATTTTCATCAGACAACCAGACCGTGCCGCTAAGCGGGCTAGTCAGATCCAATACGGTTTTGAATAGGGAGGCCTTCTTCCGGTCAACTGGATCAACTGACGAGCAAGGTTAATTTTTAGTATTACGAATACCTTTATCCAAATGAATTTTCACTCCTGCTATTTGCGCACTTTTTCAGATTCTTCCGATGCGGGACGTCGTAAAATTCACAAAAACACATCGGACAGTGAGGGCTTAGAGGAGGAGAAACTATTTTTGGATCGGTCTACTTCAGAAAAGAGTGCCAAAGTAAGTAGGAAGGAAGGGGGTTTTTGGTGTAAGTTAAAGAGTGAAATTCAAGTGAAGTTGAAGCGTCAGTCGTTCTTGTTAAACTTTTAGAACAATTATTTCAGTGAATTTTTTTAAATATATTTTAACCAATGTGCATTGCATTAATAATGTCCCCAATAGGTGGATTTAATCAAATTTCCTGTAGCTTTTGTGTATCCTTTGAGAAAATCTGAATGAGGCGTCAGTTTCGCATGTCATTTTTATGCCCTAAATGAATAAGGGAGTGTTTACGTGTAAGCCTTATTGTTATCTCAATCTGTTGTCTCATAAGTTATCCTACAGTCACTACCAACTTTGATAAAGCGGCGTGTGTTCTCCAACCGCGTTCTGTTGAATGTAGACAAAATGTGAAACTTCATAATCAAAATTAAATCTTAGAAATGTTTTTAATGAATTCCATACTCATACGGACAGATGAGATGATCGCCTATTCCATTTATGAATTAATTGGTGGAGCTTTCATGAGCTCAGTTCTTATCCCCTTTTGTCACATTTCTATCCGTAACATGGTAGATCCTTTGTTGTGTGTTCCTCAAATATTGTCGCCACCAAAAATGCGTAGGCCTTCTACTCTATATATTCTGTAGTCCACAGCGTCCTCCGCTAAAATTAGTGGAAGCAACTTCACTGTCACGTTCCAATCGGAGCACAAAGGCCTCAATTACCATAATCGGATAGCTACTAACAGCGCTCAAATATAGGTCTGATCTAAGGTGAGGTGTTCCTCAACTGAGAACCTTTAACCCAGAGCGTTAGTATTCATTCGCTCTACACGTCCTAGCCATATCAGACGACTGATGCTCATTACATGCACCACGTCGATATCTCTGTTATATTTACTCTTTAAAACAATCGGGAACGGAAATCGCTCGAAAAATCTGACATTCAAAATGATCACTGATCCTCGCTAACTCGCTCTGTCGTCTGTCTATACGTCTGCATCATACAGCAGGACTGGGATGGTTACGGGCTTTTTTGGAGTCTTTTTATGTAGTATTACCTGAGAAGAACCTACTCCTCAATTGTCTTTTTAGGACAAAGCAATAGCTTTTAGTGTCATTATCGGAGCGGACCCGATGTAACCCCAAAGTTGTTAAATTTTTTAATGCTTGAATGGTGATAGCATGTGCTTGGCTTTGTCTTCAATAAATAATTCTTGCCTTTTCTATTTCAATAGGTATTTATAAACCCACCAGTGACAGCTTGTTTCAGTCTGCTAATAACCCCAATGTTCCCAGCATATGCAAGTAGTCTCTCCAGATTTTGGAAAAATATCCTTTTGGGGTTGGTTTGCGAATTTCGTACAACTTTCTGAAGTATGATGTTAAAGAAGTCATTTGAAAGCGCATCACCTTGCCTAAGCCCATCACCAAGGGTCCCAATGAAATTGATTCTGATTTTTACGAAACAAAGAGGTTCCTTTATCGCAATCTGTACAATCTGACGAAATTGGCTGGTAGGCCAACTCATCTCTTTAAATCCTGTCATATGCTGCCTTGATATCAACAAAGAGGTAGTTCTTATCGATTTAGACTTCTTGAATTTTCTCTAGGACCGTCGTGTGAATGTTTAGCCGATTTTTAAATTACGCGACCAAAATCGCACAAGATTGATAACTGGTTGCAGGCGTTTATTGAATACGCAAAGCTAAGCAAGCCGATGCCTTTATAGCTGGTGTAATGTTGAGATTTTATTTACTAGCCAAACTTTCTTCCAATCAAGTCTTTGAAATATCAAGTGTGTCAAGCTTTTTGGGAAGCATCTGCCAGCCTTGACGCGCATTATTTTGAATATTACCCCGCTTCCTGGACAACTTAGTCCGGAAAATTACCTGCAGGTCCACAAGTCCCACTACCCAAAACGTACTCCGAAGGCTACCCGTCTTACTTTCTACTACTTCTGTGACTTCTAGGGTGTCAACAATGCTATCCTATTCCTTTGCTTGCAACGTGCTTCAGCTTTCATCAACTCATCTCAAATGTCCTCAATTTATTCTCAACTATTCTACGTCTCGTGTGCTTAAAGTGACCTTTTCTTCTGCCTCTCTGAGATCGGAGTTCATTGTAAGGCGCATTGTGCATTTTTCTTCGCGACTTCTTAAAGTGAGACCCATCCGCTGCCGCTTCCTTGACCGTGTGCGTTGATGTCTCTAGGCTTCTTCTTGATCTGAAATACAGTTCGGCAAAGAAAATAAATTTCAGGACGTCACGTAAATTTCCATTTACGAAGGTTAACAGCTTTCCTTTGACTATCATAGCTACTTTCCTTCTTCTCCCATATAGAAGTGTTGTCTTGAAGCTGTTACAGATTGGATTTGGTACTGTGCTTATTGTTTATCTAGACTTTTGTATCTCCAATGCAGTCTTGCTTTCCGATCCTATTGCCTACATCTAACAGACCAACTAACCAGGTATCTGCCTCAATATTTATGAGGGCCAGACCATTTTGGGCGATGCTCGTCAGGCCTGCCAACCGCTATATCGATTACTAGCTCAAATTTAAAGCGTTAGATAGCTGGAAGAAAACTTAAGGCAACCAGACAGACCAACTACATTTTGCCAAATCATTCCATCACAATAAAAAAAAAAGAACAACACGGGGTAGACGTATAACTGGTGAGTAGGACTCAGATTGTGGATGCTAACTGCGGCAAGCCAGTATCTTATCTTCACTGCTTTGATGTATCAGTATGTTTGTGGACTCACTGCTTCATGCTCTCAAAAAATCTAACGTCCGAGCATATGCAGCGGAGGTAACTGTAAGGCCTTTTGGGTCATACCTTTCGACTGTCTGTCTTAGAACGCTGGAAATCCCAAAGTAATCGACGACTGGTGCACCAGAAGGCAATCAATTCTAAAGATTAAAAAAAACTTGTGTCTATCTTCTAAACGGATATATTCGTAATCCTGATGGCAATAACTTTACTGTAAAGAATCGTTGAAGAGGTGAAGTATCTGCATCTGCGCTAACAACTTTACTGAACCTCTAGAATGCAAAGCTTCTCTGAACGCAGTCGGAAGGGTGAGTCTCAGGTCTCAATTGGATCACGGTAAATTAAATTGGTGATGAACTTGTTAGGCAAGTCTCAGTGGGGAGTTAAGGCTGTCTGCGTTTTGGGTTAGGGCTTTGATATCAAGAATTGAATTTCGTGTGATTTTAACTGCAGATGGCATGACTGCTAAGAATGCTGGTAGAGTAAACAAATGCTTCCCAAAAAGTCTCTTAGAAGCCGATTTTCCTGCTGGCCCTCAGAAGGAAAGACTATGGAAGTGATGACGACATCTCTGTAAGAGTCCAGCCTACGCTTGCTGTATATTGAAGATGCTAGACGCTGCCTCCAAAGAAAAAAAAGGAATAAGTCACAATATTGCATATCAAATTTGCAATGAAGATGAACGTTTTACGTAGAGCACATACTTGTACGTCTTGGAAGACATTACTTCCGGTTGGTTCAAATATCATACTTAACCGAATTTGTTCATAAATCTGACATCATACGGTCTAGCTCGAGGATATTGCAATATGTTTTCGAATAATTTTAAGGCTGAGGAGAAATTAATAACAGATCGATCAATATGTGTCCAATTGTAGAAGTCAATATGTTGATTTATGGCCGCTCATTTAAATCCAGTTTCTTCTGTTTGTATATAAAAACTGGATGACCTTCTAAAGAGGACAATAAACTATCCAGAATTCCAATTCATTCTGCCAGAGCAATAGCCGCTTTGTTCATTTCAAGAAATATGTTCAGCTAAACCGAACAAATGCCTCAGTCGCTATGCATTCTAAGGCACTCCTACCCATTTCGACGTGATATTGAGCTTAACAAATGGGCCATCAGATGCTCGTCTATTATGTTGATATCTTTAGCATTTGGCAGCAAAGGTTTCAGTTGGAAGTACTCAAGTATTCAAAAAACCATAAGGAAGTACCTCAGGCTACGCCTTACAGTTGAAGTAAAGCTTTTCAAGCTGCTAGCCCTTCTAATCGACTTGCATGTAACTTCTAGGGAATATACTCGTATGCTACAAATATTACGTATCTGACTAGATATCCTTCGCTTCTAAGTAATTCTCCCGCGTATTTTTAAATTTATTTTGAAATTTCTACTTCTTCAACAGAACCATCATTTTAAAGACATTAACACATTTAGTAAAACATCATCGCCTGGTAGCTCAAGGGCATCATGGTGTAACGCTGGTGAGTCATTAGCCATAAAGGATTGCAGTAGTCTAAGCATTAGTAGTAGTGATGAGAGTAAGGATAATCAGAATGAGAAAACCGAGGCTACCCTACCAATAACGGAGGACATAAGTCCCTTGTTGACCAGTGATATTCCAATCAGTTCTATTTGTAAGTTAATTTCGTTTTTATCCCAAATCTCTTTTTAATTATTACAATTCTTTCATAGCATCCATCACAGAATCTATACCGCAATTTGATAACCAACAACAGGAGATCCAACTTCAAAAAGAAAAAGAAACCGTCGCCAAGCTGGAACGGCCTGTATCTCTTGCAAACCTGACAGAATCAAAATTCGCAGAAATGGCAGCAGCAGCTGCATCTGAGTTCCTTTTGGACGATGAAACCTCGCCCACAGATAGTTTGGTCAGCAGCACTGAATCAGAAGATGTGGCGTATAAACGGCAAAAGAAAAAAGCTAACGAAGAGGTTCAGGAGAAGGATATCGATGAGATATCCCCAGAATTGGAAGTATGTTCACCTCTATCACCAGGAACACCAACTCACGCTTCCCACTCACTATCACTGTCCGACTGTGGACGGGATTTTCTAATTGACGATGAAATCGCCGATCAGCCAGCATTGCTATTCAATGAGTCCGGTGACGGGCCGGATGCTAGTCTACATTTGGGTCATTCTCATGCAGATACACCGACTCTGATGGAAACCGGATCGATGCGATCTTTTAAAGGTCAGTCAAAAGCTAGAAGCGCTCTACAAGCTGCCATTGAATTGAGTCTCAGGACACCGGTGTCATTGCGAAAAGCTGTTCTAAATCGCGCCGAATCGCTAGACACATTATCACCATGTGAATCAATTTGCTCCGATGATCTGATGATGGACTTTGATGTTAATAGCAGTATGGATTCTATTGACAAGTAATAAGGACTTGGTGATTTCTAAAGTATCTGTAATGAATGTAATGAATTTCTTTTTGTTAGGATGTCAGCATCGATTAGAAGCCGAAGTGGTTCGGCATTGCACAAGATTGACGATTCGCAGATACTCTCGGAAATAGAAGGGAAGAGCAGTGACATGATGAGGGAATTGAATACAATACTACGAGTGCATAATCGAAATGAAAAGGACAATAATATGATGTGAGTTTTTGAATAAATTTTATAAATTAAATTTTAAAGATAATTATGACCAACAGAGTCCTTGAAAGGTATTTCTGATTCCATTACATCTCAAGGAGCTATTGATTAAAAGGGGTTTTGGTTATATATTAGTTGGACGTAGGTCACATCCGTAAATTTGATTGTTTCTGTTTAGAATCAAAATACAATTCCAAACTGACAGAGGTTCAGATTGACAATGAGCAGTCCTAGGTTAGGTTATGTTGAAACAGGGGTGGCATCAAAACGGCCCTGTGGAACCAGGTGAATTTATATTCAAATGACAAAAACCTAACCAATCTAATAATAATTTTTTCCCCGATAGTGCCCCTCACTATGTAAAGGGGTTGCTTGATGTTAGCCACCTCACTATTATCGAGTAGCCCTCCTTTTCTTGCAAGATCATCCGCTTGTTCATTTCCTTTTATACCGCAGTGACCAGGCACCCAACACAGTCTCACCCGCTTCTGACTGCAGAATGCCTTGAACCCTGTGCGACAGCCCCTAACTATTAGGTTCTACCACATGAAATGTGCGATTTTATAGTAAAAATTTGAAAGCCAATATTATTTTACTGTGAATTTTTATTCAATTAAAATAGGATCCGTTGGTATCTATGACATTCTTAAAACGTGATACAAGGTCAAATATTCCTTTTTCGTAGAAGTGCTGATTTTTTGAGGCAATGCAATCTTCAAAGACCTTAATGACCTCCGGAAGACCTTCTGCCGGTGAAATGAATCCAGATTGCGGAAAAGATGGTAATCAGTTGAGGAAATATCAGGAGAGTACGGTGGATGCGGAAGAATTTCAAATCCCAACTGCAACAGTTTTTGCACCGTTGCTTGTGAGGTTGGGGCTTAGCATTGTCATACAAAAGGATCGGATCGCGCCTATTGACCAACGCAGGTTGCTTTTCAGCCAATTTGGCATGCAATATGTTGATTTCTTCACGACATTTGATAGCGTTTATCGTTTCTCCTGGTTGAAGATATGAAAAGTGGATTGGTCCTTTCGATGTACACCAAATTGTCACCATAACCTTTTTTGGGTGAAGATCGGACTTGGGGGTGTGTTTTGATTTTTCATCTCCATCCAACCACTGCCCAGATCTTTTAGGATTCTTATACAGTATCCACTTTTCATCACAGGTGACTATACAGTGCAAAAACGGTTCAGTTTGGTTTCTGAATGTAAGCGATGCGCAGATTTCCAGGCGCCGTAGTTTTGGAATTCGTTCAGTTCATGGAGTACCCACTTATCGAGTTTCTTTACCTTTCCTAGGAGAGAAAGGTGTCAACTTATTGTCATTGGGGATACTCCCATGCTTTGTGCAATCTCCCGCACCGATTTCGTTGGCTCCGCATCCACCGTTGCTCTTAGAACATCGTCGTCAACTAACGTTTCCGGCTTCCCACGTGGTTCATTTTCGAGGCTGAATTCCCCCGAACGGAACTTTCCAAACCAACATCGTATAGGGCATTCGTTTACCGCTAAGTCCTCGAATGTGTCATTAATGTTTTTCATAGCCAATGACGCATTATGTCCCATTTTTAACTCGTAAAGAAGAGGGCTCGAATTTGAGCTGCCGAGAACATGGTAAATAATTCCTAGAAAAAAAAATAACAGTACTTGTAACGAATCCTAAAATTCTGACACGTCAAGCACACGTACCACTTTATTTTATAAAAAAAGAAAATTTAACGTTCTGGCACAGATGTTCACTCGAGAACTTCTTATTTCCGAGCGAAAATCGGACATTTCATGTGGTTGAATCCACAGAATTGATGTTGGTCGATTCCATTGCCTTGACTGTGGCCTGGCTATCGATGTAGATGGCGATATCTCTTTCGGATACTGATCTCATCTGCTTTAGTTCAGCCGTCCTGAGGACAAACAGAACCTCTGATTGGAAGACATTGCTTGCGTCCGGTAGTCTTATAGACACTCTTAGTTCTAGGGTCTTCTGAGAAGATAGAAGATAGAACCTATTCCTGCCTCTGTTTTTGAGCCGTCTGTAAAAATTGTCATTTCATTTGACCTGATTAGTGACAGTAGACAGTACTAGTTGCCAGCTAGTTTTTTGATCTGTCAATCAAGAGGTGTTAGGTGCAGAAAGGTGTCCAATGCTGCCATCGGGGTGATACGGAGCGCATCTGTAATGGCTATGGAAGCCGTTCTTTAAACCGCCACTAATTTTCCGTAAACCGTTCACTTGTTTGTTGCTTTCCACCATACTAGTGCGCCATATGTAAATATGGGTCCAACTACCACCGTATGCAGCCAGTACACCATAGCAGGTTTTAAGCCCCAAATTTTTCCTACCGTTCTATTGCAGATAAAAAGAGCATTATATACCTTTTTGATTCTTTCCGCTACCAACCCAGTTTTTCGTCCAGGATTACACCCAGATTCTGCACGCTGTCCTAGTCAATCTATCGCAGATAAGCCTGAGAAAGTTTTCAGGTTATGAATGATGTGAATATTTCAAATTCAGGGACCACTGGATTACGTTTATTAGGAAGTCTACCAATCTCTAAATGAACACTTTGGTTTCTAAGCTTTGTTTCCAACTGAGAACACCTTCACCATGCCGCAATTTCGTTTATATAGAAAATCTATAGAAAAGATCCTTTGGCCCATGCACAGGTTTACTATCTCAACTTTTCTTGGCATCGGAGGGTCTAAAGCAATCAGAAACAATAACAGCCTCAGAAGGAAATCTGGAAGTACATTCAGCTGGGAGTATTGAGAATTCAATAGCTTGCAGATCTCGCCAGTTGTCAAAAACGGCAATGGTGTGCTTTGTCCTCTTTTATTAAGAGTCCTGCAGTCAATGAACTATTGCACTAGTGAGCTTCTTATTGAGATAATATTGTTGCGGCAAACTCAAGTGAATGCCACAGTGCTTATGGGTTTCAAAATGAGTACTCTGGTCAGGAAAAATTGCAATGTTTGCATTTATGAAAGCAGTTGGGTTTCACTTTTGATGGAGACCCAACCAGTTAGAAGTTGGAAAAGTGGCCTTCTAATCGTTGGTGAAATTGGAAAGACCCGCACGGATTAGCAGCGTTCGAAATATTATATTTACTCCCTCGGAAATATGTGACAACCAGTTTCGTAGAACGCACTAATATGTATCCGTCAAGCAAATAGTTGCTAGATTAAAGGCTTCTTCATAGTGTCACGTTGGCATTGACTACTCCACGACCATTTAAGCTTAATTCTCAAAATCATCGCCTATATCTTCTTCACCCCTTCCCATGGTGAAATATACGTATAACTCTTGCACTTTGGGAGAACGTTTCATTCACTAGATTGTGTGGGTTGTTGTTCCATCTCTAAAAAGTTGGCCTGGAACATTATTATCTACGTACACCATGACACGGTGGCGTTTGTCAGGCTGAAATTACAGCGTTCAAATACAACTGCCCGCAAAGTATTTGTGAACGTAAGTGATTGTCAGTCCATTATCAAATCTCTTCGGGAGTTATCATGTGACCTACCTTGTGGAACTGGGGTCCCCAAATCTCGTGGGGGTTCTTGTGCAAATCGTACTATATTCTCGTGCAAACAGTCAACCTTGTCTGATAAACTGCAGTTTGATGTTCCTGGCATAAGATGTTCTGTCCCAAATCGAGGGTCTAAATTGCAAGTATAAACATTGTATTGTACACTTCGCAAGCATTATGGTCTATTTGGGAACCGAGCTAGTCTGCTGCAAGATTCGTTCCCCATTCTTTCTGTGGGAACACAGATGCAAACAAAAAACATAGTAATAGCACAGTGCCCCGTTTAGACACTAGTAGGTAGCCTGCACCAGTTTTTTCTTAGGGACAATAAGATTGTGACAAGCCAGTTGCGCTTGCAAGGAACTAAGTTGTTAATCTCTACCAAGATCGCAATTGTAAGGCAGTTTCAATTCAACTCTAGCTTGTTCTATAAAGTTCATCTACGATTTTATTTCTCGCGACTCGTTCGCGACTTAGGACCCAGGACAAGCTTCGACAAATTTCGTCTTCCAATTGTGTTGAGACAAGTTTTGTACTCACAAACTAAATCGAAAGTGATTGGCAGAATAGAAGTCGGTTAAAGTGCAGCATGGTAGCTGGAAAAGACACACATACTTCATGTTTTCTAGCTTGGAAAACAGAGGCATATTTGCATATAGGGAATATATTTTTTCCTCCACAAAAAGGCTGGCTGTGGAGCTGTCCGTTCAGAGCCAAATTCGTTTTTTTTTCAGACTTGGGCTCCTGTGTCAGCCCTGAGAACAGCAAAGTCGACTCTGCATATTCGAACCAGCTGAACTTCTAGTTCCGAAGGCTTATAGAACTTTCTCGATGACTCAAAACTTATGTCTTACAGCAAGCATTTTTACCTGTCAGGAGCAGACAGCGCCTTAGTAACTTCAAGTCGACAACGATATGATATGCTCCCAGTCTATCGAAGCGAATCATAGTGGTGTGAAATATATAAGACATCAAACGTATTTAATACGAAAAACTTCAAACACAGAAGGACATTATCAGCCTTGAAGTGAAAGAGATTTCAATAAATACCTGGGTTGTTGGGTACAGACTACAGAGTACAACAGCGCACCCAAAAATTGCATTAAATTAATTTGACAATATTGTTCTTATTGAGCGGTGACAAGCCCTCCTCTGGGAATGTAGGATGTCAACTACGCCTAATAATTTAACAACGCGCTTACGCCCTCATTTTTCGTATTTTAAATGGCCTGGACTCCTTCTGATTCCTTGGCACGGCATGCTTCCCAACAGAACTGTCTTCTCGCTGTAAAGTGTGCCGATGAAATGTCACTTCCTTCGCAGCCTGTTAATATCTATTGGTTTCGTCCCTGTTCTCTTTAGGAACTGTTTATTTGACATACAGTTCGCCCAGAAAATCCGGTTCAAAAATGTCATCTATCCAGGAAGGAAGCCCTTTTCTGCTTTCTTTGATTTATAGCGTTTGAAGCAGATGTTATTAGCGTAGCCAAGTTGCCTTAAAAATGAGGTTATATGCAATCGGATTTATTTGCTGTCCGCCTTGAATGGTACACGTATATTATTACTGAAAAAGAAAAATAATTTAAAAGGGGGCAAAACTTACCCCGACTTGGACTTTACATTCTTCTAATAGCTCACCATTGTTTAGCTGTTCTTGAAATGTTCTCCTGCGCAAAGTCGACCTAACAAAACTTAGATTTACATTATCAAAGGCCGTTTCAAAACTGATGAAAACTAGATATAACGGAGATATGCGGGTTAACTCGATGCATGACTTTATGTGTTCGACGGAGCAAAGTCCTGTGCATTTTCGTACGAACTCCTTTAGATTGGACAAGTGTTTTGTGAAGTGGTGTCATATATGATCCTGCTATCACTTTTGCATACTGCTTCTTTGGTTCGTAAGGAAAATGCATCTGCGTGGTTGATATCGTGGTGATTTATACTTCGCTTAACTTCTCTCGGCATTGGACTTCAAGATCGAGTCTGTCTCGTGATGAGTATGCTTGAATTGTAAAAAATTCTTCATTTTTTTCATTAGCACGCGCTCAAGGGGTTAAAGTACCCTACCCTACCGATATACTTATAGTTATACAGAAGGTTTGATGGGGCGGAATGCTACTGACAATTTCAATGGCGATAGAGCAAGGTGAGACAGGAGACATTTCGTCGGTGTTCGAGGTTGTCAATTGACTGGGTGATATCAGCATCACCCATGAGTCTTATCGCACGGTTTTGAATCCTACCTAGCTTGTGCAGAGTGTTCTTAGGAAACCCTGATGTGAGCATTGTACTCCAATTTGGTGATCATTGTACTCCAATTTGGGCCTTATAAAGAGTGGCCAGATATGAACGATAGAAAAATATGTTTAAATAAAACAACAACGGTGTTAAATAGATTCTGCCCTTATTTTGAAGTTGCGTTCATGCCATTATGTGTGGGATAGCACATCTTTCAAATGGCAGCCTCTGCTTCCTTGGCAATGTTACAAGCGGTCGGTCCAATTTTTGATGACTCAATAGCTGATCCAAAAAATGAGCGTCGTCTGTGAAGATGAGTTTTTGGCCAAAATCCGGATTTCCGGTCAACATTCATCACTATCTGGTTGGTGGCTTAAGATCCAAGAGAGTGTATTCATGGTCAAACTTTTCCACGGTGCGACGAATTGCCTGCACAGTAAAGCCATGATGACGACCGACCTCACGACGAAATTCGCGTTGCGTATTTACAACTGAGCCGGAATTTTGACAATGTTTTTCAATAATTTCCACACATTCGGCAAGCGTAAAACGATGCATGGTGAAATGGCAAACCTTATTGAATATTTTGGCAGCTGGATGTCATTGGTAACTTTCACAGCTGCTGAAAAACAATAATTGGAAAAACTATCATTGCTATCTGATCACAATCATCCATCCATATATATCTGCTGTTGGTATTTCGCCCTTTAAGGACGTACGTGGTATATTTATGCTCTGCTAGTTGCAAAGTCACTTTTTACTATATTCCTGTGCCCGTTGACGTTTGCTTGCACAATATTGCTGATTGTTTTCGCTCCCAGAGCAAGATAGATCCTAAATTGTTTGCTAACCACCTATGACATCCCTTAGACTGTCTGTATTGCACTGAATATTATTTGCGTGTTGGCGCTTTTACTGCCGATTTATGCAATACGAAAACTGCTACAATAAGGTCACCTACAATTTTGATGTCGCTTTCGCGTTTGTTTTGCACGTCAAGGAGACGTTTGTTTGCAATGTAGTCGATTTGATTTGCTGGTCTCTGTGGAGCTAAGGAGATCCAGATAACATTTTAACTTAAAGAAACGCCTCCAATAACTCGGCGGTTGACAGTATAAGAATCAACCAACGCGTTCACTATTGACGTTTCAGTCTGCTATGCCACGAAGTCCACTCACTTTTAGGGCAGGGTGGTGTCGCAAATCCTTCATTTGATCATGATGTTTCCATTGCGCACTTGTAGGTGGTAATAAAATGGGTGTAACATTGTCATTGTTAGCCTCTATCCATTACGTTGTTAGTGATTAACAATCAATTCTCGTAATCTTTCTTGGTCTGCCTAGGAATCTTGACATGAATATCCCGTCACTTTGTGCCTTCTAGGCTATGAGGCTTTTAGATACTAAACCTACGCCGGACTCACCCATGAGCGCTCCCTACGGTGTTTTCAATTGATGAAGTCTAGACTCCAGAATCCCATAATCTTACGTCAGTAATCTTTGGGGTACCCAACTTGTACCACTTGAATTCTCTCGAGGTTTTTGGGATGCGGGACTATTCTCGAGAGTCGAGAAGAGTCTTAACATTTCAGAATTTTAGAATTGCCCGTGATCGTTAGTCTTGAAAGATGAAAGAGATCTCAACACCCTTACAGATGTGTCTATTTGATTTTTCGATTGCTATCCTACAGCAAACGTATGTAAGAGTGTTTTTTAACATCATCCAAGATATAAAGGAACTAATCGATTATCATAGGAAGGCATCCCTTGTTTTCATTGATGATACTGGTATTGAAGGTAGTGAAGTCACATCTCTCCACATTAAGGACACAAGCAATTTTGCACTGCTTTCAGTGGATCATTTAGAAAAAGCCTAAATCTCATATGAAAGCCGAAATTAAGAAAAAATGGCGAATATACAAAAACAATAGCAAATCACCGGCCTAAATGAGGAAATAATTTTGTATAGTGGACCTGTAATCTGCATCTAAAAATATCATGAAAGGCATTCTTTTGTATCCACATGACACCATTGTTTGGGCTAGCCTAGGGCTCAATCAACAATCCTGTGGTGGCCCTTTCCACTATACATCTCAGATATTGTTGAAGTTGGAGCTGAAACACAGTTTTAATAGTTGAATCTACTCCTCAACTAAACTGCCTATATTAAAGGATAAAACAGCAGAACAGATAAACAAGCGGAACTTAAGTGGATAGCTCAGGTAATGGATCGAAAACCAGCAAAGTTTCCATGAAATTGGTCCCTTTGTGTAGCTGCGGTAGAACTGTCGGGAAAGTCTTCATTCATGATCATCAAAATTAGAAATTCATTCATCAGGTCAAGTGGAACTAACGTCATCATTGCTCATGTCTCTGTGGCAAGAATTACCAAGGCTCGCTGCCTTTCTGAATAACAGATACAGATATATGTATTTCATTTCCATCACATCTGCGTTTCAGCACCTACTTTCAACGCACGGTATCCACTGTCAAAGGACAGAACAAACCTCTAATGGGTGTGCATTTTATGTGCCTAAATCATCCACTGTGTCAAACCGAATCAGAAATAAATCTATCCGCAGCCATAAAACTAGAAAAACTGGAACTAAAAGATTACAAACCTCATTCCCCTGACTAACAAGGGGAAACTGACACTTTATGACCTACATAATAAATTTCATGATAGAATTTCCCCCTCAAGATCAAACATCACATCCTTCTCCCGCAGTCAAGGGAAAGAAAATGCGATGAAGAACACTTCGTGGATGTGAACATGGATTTAAGATTTACAACATCAGATTATGGGGCTCCAGAAGTGTGTGCTAATAAAAAAAAAAAAAAAAAAAAATAACTTAATACCCAAATACATCCGCCTACTAACCCGGTTGTTTGGTTACGAATACGAGAACATGAACGCGTATTTCGAATTCTTATTTCCCATTACCCCTTGACTTACGGGTACGATTGATAGATACGGATACACAGATACAAACATACAAAGACTGCCCTTGTGCAACGAAAAAGTCAAATCAAATGACTATTTGGCAACTTGCCATTTGAGAGTGTGTTGCACTTTATACAGTGGCCTGGTCGATACCAGAGGAAACCGACACGACCGATTTCAATCTAAAGTTTGTGGTGCCGGACAAAGTGTACTAGTACTAAAGAATATCTATCGGATTCAGATAGCTGCTGAATTGGAATGGAAATGGAATCACAACCGAATTCAAAGTAAGAGAAGACTTGTTTCGCTAAGTTTTGTTGCATTGCATAACTGGGTAATGAAGTTGTTGGCTATTTCTGGATTCCTACCTTAGTTTGGGCCATTACACTTGAAGGCAGACGCACCACAAATGTTAAGTGCATTGATTTTGTTGTTTTGTTTTTTTTTTTTTTGTTTTTTTTCATTTCTTTTATTTATAGTTCTCTTGGCATTAGTCAGTGGATGGCTTTTTTTTTAATAGTTTTTCTTCTCTTTTTTAATTGACTGTATTTAATTGCACTCTTAATGAAAATAGAAAGTTCGGATTAGGAATGAAAGAAAATGAGAGTGGCTAGGGATTTGAGCTGATAACCTTATAGTCTTAATTCAATTAAATATTCACTGTCTACGAGAAAGTACTTTTTCACTTTCGAAAATATTAGGGCGTAAGTCGTAAGCCGCAACTTACTTATTTTGATAATGTTATGGGGCGGAGTAGACCTGCACCTCAACAAATAAATTTCTTCCGTTTGGAGGGTCTTTAGTCAACTGCCTCCAGTTATGCACTTCAACATGGTTGAGGTACCTGTGGAGCACCTGTGGAGCTGCGCTTGCAGACTAAATCTCCGAGGTAACCGGAAATTCGTACACAACCATGGAAAGTACAAAGCCAGCCACATTGTTTGAAAACCAAATTTTCCAATTAGCCCAGCAAGTTGAACAATTAAAAGCAAAACTCGTGGTAAGTTACATAAGATAATAAAATACAAATTATTGCTGGTTCCACAACGCTTACGGGAGTAGAGCGAGAAATTGGCTACCGACAATCTGGAAAACTAATCAGCTTGTCACTTGACGCGGCGGATGACATCAGCCAACCGAACTGCCGCTTATTTATCTCATTAATACAGGCTCCTGCATCTCCGTTTTGCCACCCACAACTAAACACAAACGTCAAAACTTATCCTCGAATTTTCCGTATGCAGCGGAGAAAAACCAATTGTTTTAAGTTTGGCACTGCGGGGGAATTATGAATGAACGTTTATTGTTGCCGAAGTCATTCGTCCAATTATCGGAGCGGACTTTTTACAGCTCCATAAGATTTTAGTGGATCTAAAGAACAAACGTTTGATCGACAGTAAAACATTAATTAAGTCGGTTGGCATGTCAAAAATCTCTTGAAATAACAAACATTTCCTCTGAAAATCCATACAATTTAATTCGTGCAGAGTTCAGATACATCCACCGTATCCGTATCAGAAAAGTCCTTCATCATTCTCCAACGCCAGACGCTTGTCACCGCAGATGCTTCATGTAGCCAAAGCCGAATTCAAGGATGATCGAGCAAGGGATTTGCCGCCCTTCGAAAACCCCATGGGCCAGTCCGCTGCGCATGGAGAGTAGCGGCCATGTGCTGACTATTGGACGTTGCCTATACTATACTTCACCTTTTTTTTAGGTGGACAAAAACTTTTCACGGCTTTAGATTTATAACGAGCTTACCACAAGATAACGGTGGAAACGAGCATGTTCGAGTTTTGCAGGATAACGTTTGGACTTCATAATGCTGGATATACCTTTCAAAGGTCTGTGGATGACATTTTTCGCTACTTCGCCTTCGCTCCCGCTTACCTCAATGACATCTTAATAGCCGCAAACAGCGAAGACGAACATCAAATGCATCTAAGAAAAAGTGTTTGAACTTCGCCTGCAATTCGGAATGGTGATTAATGTACAAAAATGCTAATTCGGAAAGAAGGAGGTATGCTTTCTTGGTCATACCATCAGTGCAAAAGGTTACCCGATAAGGTCGAAGTTATTAAAAAATTGACCCGACCTAAACACGTAAAGGAACTACGCCGATTCCTTGCCATGGTAAACTCCTACCGACGATTTACCCCGCATTCAGTCGGATCTCAAGCTGTTCTTCAAACATACATACATTAAGGGTAAAAAAAATTATAGTACAACTGTTGAGTGGACCATCATCACCTCGGATGGTTGATGCATCCAACGTTGCCGCTTCAACAATTTGGCGAAAACTCGTGGAAACCACTCGGATTTTTGTCCAGCAAGATGTCATCAGTACAAAACAAGTACAGCACCTATGATAAGGAACCTTTAAGGGTCTATTCCAGGGTAGAGTATTTTAAACACATGCTTGAAGGTCGAAGTTTTATAATTTTAACAGATCTCAAACCGCCTAATTACGGTTTCATGCAGAAAGCAGATAAAGCTTCTTCACGGCAACGAAGGCAACTCGATTACACAAGCCAATTTACGAGTACTACAGATAGCAGGTATATCCCAAGCGGCCAAAACTGTCTCGACACCACTGACCATCCTTTCCAAGTCCCAGAACGCTGATGAGGAGTTGCAAGATTTAATCAAGAACAATTCCACATCGATGCTGCTAAAGAGGTATCCAGTTCCTGGATTTAAAAACTTAACCATCATCTGCGACGTTTCCACTCATCGGATTCAACCGTATATAACAAAGCGATTCAAGCGATCTCCATTCAACAGCGTGCATTCGATGGCACATCTCAGCGTGCCTCAAACAATCAAATTTATCAGTCAGCGATTCATATGACCGAGTATGCGAAAAGATTGCCGAATGTGGGCAAAAGTATGTCAGCATGCCAGGGATGCAAAACTTCACGTCACAAAGTTACTCATATTGGCGATCACCGATTTCAGCATATCAACATCCAGAGGATTGCATTACTGTCTGACGATGGTGGATAGATTTTCCAGATGGCCGGTAACAGTACCCATAGAAGACATCACAGCCGAGACTATTAGACGCCCTCATAGAACGGTAGCATCGCACGATAAAGCTGTGACCATGTCGACCACCGACGAGTACATACGTCAACCAGTGCACTCGTAATTTCTCGTCTGCTGCACATCCAAAAAGAAAAAGAAAAAAAAACAAAACAAAATAACCGCGCAGTGTAAAAAAAAAAATATTACAAAGTGCGGGTATCATACCTCTCCCGCTCCTGGGCTTAGTACTTTTGCTTGCACTCGGTCACTGCCGTTACTGTATTTATTATACGGTACGGGCAGTGACTGAGTATATGTAACAACTGATGGATAGCGGGTTGTGAGTGAAAATTTTCTTAGTTCAGGGTTTCATATTGTTGTAAGGGCATAACACCTACAGCAATTGGATTTGGTAAACCAACGTCAGAATTTTCACTTTGCAGACTTGCTTAGTATCGTCGGTGTTTGTATTTACTGTGTTTGTTTCTAATTATGACTAGGGAATTCATGGTCGACGTAGCCAATATACGCGGGCTAAAAAGTAATCACTTTTCTGCGCACGTCCACGTCTGTAAGTATAGACCAGCTGTTTTGGCACGTAGATACCCGCCCACACCTCTCAGATCACTATAATCTGAAGCTACCTGGCTGCGAACTAGTGCCATTATTCTTCTCTCACCGTGGTCTCGCCATTTACGTGCGCAGTGATGTAGCTAACCAAACTCCACCACAATGTAGTCCCTGTTCCAATCCGAAATTCAATTTCATGTGGTTAAAATTCCATCTCCGTAAGCAAATTATCCACTACTACTTTATTTATAGAAGGCCCAAACTGGACAGCAATTCGACCTCTCACGAGTTTGTTGCGCTGTCTGACTCCATACAAAGAATTGTATCCCTTTATCTTCATACCATCATGTTACGGGGCGATTCCAATATACACAATTCTAGATGGATTGGACATTCTGGGCAGATAACACCTGAAGGACAGAAAATAAGTTAATCCAGCTTGTAAATGAGTCCACACGAATACCAGACGTTGATAGACATACCGCCAACACCCTGGACTTCTTTTTAACTTCTCACCCTGACAAATACAAGGTCAATGTGCTATGCCCTCCTCGCTCGTCGGACCTCTGTGCTGCTAATTTCTCGTACACCCACCACACAGTTAAAAGATTCCTAAAAGAACCGTGTGGCAATACGCGAAAGCCAATTGGAGTGGACTTAACAGCTTCTTTAGGAATTTTAACTGGTCGTTATGTTTCCTCCATAACGACGTGGATGGATGGATGGAGCTGTAAAGAGGCTGTCAGGGTTAGAGAAGTGTTTTTTCGGTGATTCAAGAACGTCTTTCTCAAGCGTGTGAAATTTAAATGCGACTAAAAACTGAGGCAAAAAATACTACAATGCCCCAAAGGCAGTAAAAAGTTTTGGTCATTAGTCAAAAACATTAGAAATTCTGTCTCATCCTCCATCCCAACGCTCATTTACAATGACATTCCAGCTGTCAGCTCTTTAGACAAGGCCAATCTGCTTGCTGCACACTTTGCGGCCAGCTCAACGCTTCCAGATTGTGCTTTGTCTCCGGCTGTACTTGAGTGCGTCGAATCTCCAATGGGACCCACCCACTCGAATGATATATCTCCCGTTCTTCTGAAGAGGTGCTCCTCCACGCTGTTAAAACCACTGCGTAAGCTTTTTCTTCAATCCTACTCTTTACGACTCTTTCCGAGTAGATGGAAAACAGCATTTGTCCATCCCGCCCCTAAAAAAGGCAAACATTCCCCTCTTTCCCCCTACAGGCCCATTCCACTTACGCCCTTTCTTTACAAGGTCATGGAAACGCTGATAAACCATCAGCTCATGAAATATCTCGAAACACGAAAACCTCGTAATGACCGGCAGTATGGTTTTCGTAGCAAAAGATCCACTGCTGATTTGATGGCATGTCTCACCGAAAAGCGGAACCAAAGCGTACATCAATCTGGCGATAGCAAGATAGTTGCACTTGATATTTGACAGAGTTTGGCATCAGGCTCTTTTGTCGAAAATGCATGTTTTTGGGATCGACGAATCTCTTCTTCAATGTATTAGAAATTACCTTTCAGAACGTTTATTTCAAGTTGTCTTGGACGGTTTCTAGTTTGATACTCGCAAAATAAATACTGGTGTCTCCGACACTCTTTTTTTTAATTTTCATGATCTCTTGTCTGCTACTTCTAATCCAATATACCATATTCCTTTGCTGATGGCAGAACTCTCTGCTTTTCATATTCGCTCCCGGACTCACGCTCCTGCTCTTCTGCTGTAGAACGGGAACGGCAGCGTATGTTAAACGTATTAAATTCCGATATTAACAGCATAACCAATTGGAACCGAGTGGAATTTGATGCTTTCAAAACTCAATGCTGTCTGATGTCATTAAAGCGAAATTCAAAAACCCAGCCATTATCCATGAATGGTACTTACATCGTCGAAACCGATAAACTTTCCATTCTCGGTATGTGTGTCAGTGACAACTTACGTTGGAATGACCACATATTCGATGTCGTCAAAAATGCTGCGAAATGTCTAGGTTTCCTCAAGCTATGTAAGAAATATTTTACCTCCTCTGATTTGGCCACAATATATAAGGCAATCATTAGCCCAAAATTGGAGTACAATGGCCACATCTGGTCAGGTACTCCTAAAACATCTCTGCACCTGCTAGATAGGATTCAAAACCGTGCGATAAAACTCATAGGTGATACTAATATCAGTCAATCAATTGACACCCTCGAACACCGACGTATTGTGTCCTGTCTCACTTTGTCTTATCGCTACTTCCAACACCAGTGCTCCATTGGAATTGCCAGTAGCATTCCGCCCATTCAAACTTTCAACCGTAACACCCGTCTCGTTATGAATGCTCATCAGTATACCCTCAAGCCCATTTTCGAACGCACTCTAAAATATCGTGATTCTTTCCTAAGCCGTGCAACTCGCTTATGGAATGCCCTGCCGATCTCTGTATTTCCTGGTCGTTATAACTTACAAACATTTAAAAACAATGTACATCGGTAGCTGTCCTTTCTTCCTCCATAAATTTCCTTCGCCCGCGCTCATTATAATAATAAAAAAAAATTACCTCCACAAATTGGGTCGACGTCCTCCACTTCGCACTATGCATAAAGACGACATAAAGGCGAGCGTTGGGGAAAATGGTTTGCGGTGCTAATTTGGCAATCCCAGGTGAATTTCTTCATAACCGAGCAACAACACATCCGATTTCATCAAATCTTCACGATATGCAATATCACAAATAGAGTTCCCTAAGACGGCATCGCACTCTAAAAAAACAATTTTTCTTCATAAAAATCTTTATACACTACGAAGCAGTTAAGCGCCCTGTAAATACAAATCGTTTCTTAGAGTCTGACGTCATTAAACTCCCCACAGACCTAACGTAATTTATCTCACTCTACTTACACATAGATTTATCGTATATTGTACGTCTGTACATATTCACCTATGTACATACAGGTACTCTTATAAATTTGTAAGATGACCATAAAATACAGTTTACAGCTGCTGAGGGTTATGTTGTAGGGCTAGTCTGTCTTCTGGCTAGAAAATTAGGTCGCTAATAACTACGAAGTCTGCGACTTCGAAGATCTTCATTCCAGGACTCGAAAAGCAACTCAGTTTTTACGAAAATTTATTTCCACGGTAGGGTCGTTAATTTTTCGAAACTGTCAAATGCTCGTTTTACTCCGACTCGTTGAACCAGTGGAAAATTAAATTTGTTTCCTACTTATTAGCGAGCTTTTATAGAGGCCGATATGAATTTGATGCTAATTCTGACATCGATTCCTTAACACCGACTTCATGGGAAAGGACCACAGTGAGAGCTTGTTGGGTATTAATGGATTTGTATTCTGATCCCTGGTTGCCGCATTAATTACCCTAATTCCCATGACCCATGACCCATGATCTTCTGCTAAACACATCCATTGAATAAGAGTTTTTACTTATATCCAATATCAGCGATTAGTTTGAAAAGTTAAAAATCATTGACAAATCGTGTGAAAGTTCATGACATATTTTCTACTAGTAGCTTGATCTGCTATCTAAACATCATATCATGTCCCTACCAATCAGCCATTTCCGTCAGAGACCTATCAGGCGATCATGCCAACGATCCATCTCTCTATCATGCCAAGCTCATTTGCATAAAGCTAAATGGCTCTCTCTATTTCCTTCGATTTTCCAAGATTAGTTTGCTATAATACTGTCTAAAGATTCCTAGTGCTATCCGTCTTTTGACAAATCAGCTTACTATTAGCCGCTCATTTCCAAGTCTACTGGTTGCAATGCAATTAGCTTCACTAATCCTTTCAATAGCTCAATCCGTATCTAATGAAATCCATCCTATCTGTCAGTGGATACTGTGTATCTTACAGCTTACGACTTTCAATGTCTGAGCTCGTGAAAGCAAGCCTTTTTTTTTTCTTTTATTTGTTCTCTCTCTGTCGTTTTACAATCCTCACTACATGCTCATGGCTAATCTAGCGGTCTTAATAGAAAGTCTTCTTAACGATACATCCGTTCACTAATTAATATTTAATGTTCACATGGTAGGTAAGGCAACTTATAGATACGTACATTTCATGACTGCTAAATCGATTGACAACTCAAGGAAAGAGGGAAAAAATAATTCAAAAAACAAACTCTCAATCAATCTTTCCTAGCATTGAAGTTTTATTATTTCGATTTGTTATACTCAACTACGTTGTCCCGTATAATACGGCAACCGATGTACGAGTATCCTATCTAGATACTTTCATGTTCATCGTGCACGGACACTGCAGAGAAATGCGATAGATAACCTCTTTCAGGTAGCTTCATGATGGTAGCCGTAGCCTGTTTGCATATGAATCATTCCACTTAGCATAGCTAGGACAACATAGCATCACATCCGAAATGCCATAAAGTTTTGCTACCCAAGGCTAGTGTGACCATCTTCTTAAAAAATTATGTTGAAACTATTTCGTTAATCCCATTAACGAAAACCCTATTAGGTAATTTCAATCTCAATAAAGAAAACACTTTTAGAACTTGACAATATTTTAGGACTTTTGCCGGATTCATGGCTTGCAATGGGATTACAGGAAATAATGATGCGAACGAAGTTATTACGAAGAAAACTTCGTAAGACCTAAATCTGCTTTAGGACAGCTGTCAAAGTTTTCTATTGAAAAAGGGCTGCAGATTGCTTAGTAGTGTTTTAATGAGGCAAAATCAGACTGAGCACCTGCGAACGTATGTTACAAACAGGCGACGCAAATGTAAGTTCCAAAAACCAATAAATGCCCAGATTCAAGCCCAAATTCGAAGAAGTGGCAAAAAGAATATAATTGGATGACTCACATGCAAAAACATCAACACACTCTTGATCTCACTAACGAGGTTATCCAAAGTTCAGCAGCCTGTTGGATGGTAAAAAGGTCCGCATGTTTAGCCTACCCCTCGAGATGCTAACATCACGCTTATAAAAGAAGAAGAAGATGGCGAAGCAAGCTCTTGTGATAAGCCAGACTGGAAACCTTTGAAGTTCTGATGACACATACACTGACTGAATCACAAGCAGAAACAATCTGTCTCATAATTCCAGAATGACCGAACTACAATGGCTCGCAAACGATTGCTATCACCTGCAGGTGAGTTGTGTTACACAACACGCCGTAGCTTAGGTGGCATCTGTCATCGATTTTGGTGACAGATGAGGCTAGTAAATGCCCTGTTGCTTTCCTTGAAGGCTTCAAATCACCTGGTACCAATATTGCATATCCAGTTATGCACATTTCTGGCAACTCTGAAGGAAATTATCACTAGTCTGGCACTGGCATACATACCGAAACCCTATCGAACAGTGAGAGTAGCCTTTATACCGAAAATCGGAAAAGATGACTATATGCTTCAGATCTATTAGTGTGACTTCCTGGTTAAGCTCATGTGCTTGAAAATGGCTTGCGAATCCACCCTATGCACAAGGCGCGGAAGACCCTGCGAGACTTTTAGGCAAGAAGTTTTAGGCAAGACATGAGACTTGTTACCGAAAAACGACCTTTGGATCTACATCGTCATGGTAAGACCAGTTGCATTTTATAGCTGTAGCTAAAACTCATGTTGCTGCAAAAATAATATGTTTTTCCTTCGTGTAAATCCAAATCTGAAACAGGAAATGAGTGCACAGTCTGGTCTTCACGGATGACTCCAAAATCGATAAAGGATGCGGCGCTCTTGGTTTGGAAAACTCACATCTGTCTTCCAAGCCGAGATATGCACAGTCCTGATGACAATGGACTATAATTTAAAGAATCTGTGCATGCCAAGCAGCTGTTAAAGCTTTGTCGAACCCTCTCAATATTTCCAGAATACAAGGTTTCTCCGAACGTAGTTGGAAGGATGAATTTATCGGGTCTTGTTTGGGTTCCAGGTTGCAATGAGAGGGCAGGAAATGGATTTGCCGACTTACTCCTAGGCAAGGCTTATAGGAGAGGTTTATAAGGCCCAAATCTACATAAAGACTGCTTGCATTTGTGGTTAGCGCTACCATTGCCAGTTGAGTTTGGTGTGAGCACAATTGCAGATGGCACCATTATCGAGGAAGCCATCCGCTACATGTTTATATTCAGGAGATAGTTCTTACTTGAAATCTGAGGATCACAAAGAATTTGTATTTCCACAGAGTCTGGTCGGCTTCCATCACTTCTACCGATCTGTTTTTGTTCTCTGTTGCCATTGGAGGAGGGAGACTTTTAGACGCCATCGACATGCTCCTTTTCAATCGTTCCACCTTTCCAGTTTGGTCGAGCAGACCAGTTACCTCCCTAGACTCCCTGGAATAAGAGGCTAAACCTCTTCGGTACATCTTCCATCGTTCCAGTTGAATCTATCGAATGTGTCTTAAGAATAACCTCAGAAGTCATTGGAATCGAAGTACATGTGGCGTAGGTATACACCGTGAATGACTCGAACTGCAACTAATTTCAGACTGCTATAATTTCCAAACCATTCATGACAGTGAGCTCAAATTTTGACACATGACAGATAATTTTATTATTTACAAGTCTTTTAAACGATTTACGTCTCAGTTGTGTTGAAAAATTTTTATCCGCGATGGAATTCAAACGTAATAGTGTGATTGCTTTATATTTGGCTGGAAAACCACAAGTAGCTATCGTTAGAGCCCTCCAGCACCTCAACGTGAATAAATCATTTGTGTCTCGAACCATAGTTCGTTACCATGATACTGGCAGCGTTGCAAAACACCATGGAGGTGGTCATAAAAAAAACAGCAACATCGGCAGAAATGGTTCGGAAAGTGAAGGCCCGAATTGAGCGAAATCCGCGTCAAAGTGAAAGAAAAATGGCTCGTGAGCTCAACATATCGTTGGAACGGATGCAACACAAACTGAAAAATGAGCTTGTGCTCAAGTCATTGAAGTTCCCAAAAGCACACGATCTTACACCGCAACAGAAAAAAGTTAGAGTCGAAAGAGCGAAGGATTTTACGCTTGCACGAAAGTGGTATTTTCCGATGAGTCGCCAATTGTTATCGAGCAATATGTCAACAAACAAAATTACCGTGGCGTCAAAATTAATGCGATCGTATACCGTGGAACTGTCTTAGAAGCAGTATTGAAGCCTTGGGCAAACAATCATTTCAGTCGGAGACCGTGGACATTTCAACAAGACTCGGCACCGTCTCACAAAGCGCGCGTCAACCAAGATTGGTTAAAAAACAATGTTCCACACTTCATTTCTTCGACACAATGGATTGCAAATTCTCCGGATGCAAATCCGTTGGATTTCTCTGTCTGTGGTATTTTGAAGACGAAGGTTGGCACTAAAAAATACCAAAGTTTGGACCACCTCAAATAAGCACTTCGCTGGGAATGGGCCAAAATACCGCAGAGCCACTTGCGTGCAGCGTGCGATGCTTTCTTCGGCCGTCTCAAAGCCATTATTCGCGCCAAAGGTGGACATAATGAAAACTTCTGATACAATTTGAAAATTGATGTATTTTCCAACATTTTTTGCTTTGGCACAATAAAATTTATGAAAAAATAAAAAAAAATATAGCATTTTAAAAAGTTGGAGTTAGAGTCATTCACCCTGTATAATCGCTGTTTTGAATACTACATACAGTGTAATCTGCATTAAAATTGAAAAATTGGGTTCCTCGCAGAATCTTAGGAATGACTCTCAAGCCTTCCTGCCACCACAAAGAGCAGTGTTCTATTTCTAACTCATTCTAAAGAAATATTTCACATCCAAGACCTTTCTTCTTATAAGGAAGGTAAGAAAGACTTAGTAAGGGAATATTGGAAAAGTTAAACAGATGGTCACACTGTTTTCGAGTATCTTTTGGATACTACGTACACACATACATATGTACGTAGATATAATAATAAAAAATGAATAAACAGAATGCACTTTTGTTATTTTATCGGGTTGAAAATTTATTACAACTGCAGCATGGCAATTCGCTTCTCCCTTTCCGTCATCCGACGACAATCTGGTGAAAATCGTGCGCGAATAGCCTAAGAGGACCTTTCGCCGCTGATATTGCATTCCTGGTGCACCTTACCTCAACTGTAAATGGCCTCCAAAAGTGCACCTTTCCCACAGCACCAGCACCAGCACCAGCACCAGTACTCAGCACTCCCGCAGCAAGAGAAATAGAAAGAGCAACAGCAAGAGTCGCAGAAGAAGGCACATTACGAGTATATTCCGTTATACGACTATGCCGCGCGTTTCTATGGGTTACCGATAGGTACCCCCACCATAGCCATGATTCCATGATTCACCGGGTTCCAATTGAAAGACCTCGTGCTGCGGTTACCTGGAGAGCTTGGTGAGCGGGTGGCGTCAGTTGATCTATAGATGGAGGGCATAGCACTGCACACCATAAGAATCGTGTGGCTCGTGAACTCTAGAAGAAGTGAACGTTTGTAGCTTGTAGCGGTTCCACCGCACACCGTACACGGTTCGATGAGAACAAGTTGTTGGACTTGTTTTCTACTGTTGTTATTGTATTGGAGAACCATGGTTACCGTTGTTGAGTCACGAATAGGAATCAGAATGAAAACGAAAGTGCATTCGGCATTAGATACATCATTGCCATCACTGAAATTCAAGTGGGATGCATTTATGGTCGATGCATTCGCTTAAGCACTTCAACACTCTGAAGAACCTACCGAGGTGCTGTACCTCATTTTGTGTATCCATGAATCCAAATGAACTTTGTATCTGAACAACCAATGACCCACTTGACACCGATGCGTGTTGGTTCTATTGAATCTTATTTTATGGGTCAGTAGATTTCTACCTAACATATGTGTGTACATACCATGTATGTATAAACACTTACTTAGATTTTAATGTCCAGGGAGGAGTGCAATAGATTCAAGGCTTGAACGGTATATTAAATACGAGTATGGCTATAACTCAGGGTGACAGCAAATAGGAATTGCCATCTCCTTCCTGAACTTACAGAAATATTTGCAGACTATATTGACAAAGAAGATTGAAGATTTCAACTGCTGACTCCAAGAATTGTAGCCAGCATTCTTCCTTTAATGATCCGCCAGCTTGATGCATGTCCTTCGAAAGTCCAGGCAAATTCTAATGCCATGGCACGGCAGTTGCAGAGATAATTCGCAACAAACTCTTCTTTCTATCCGTTCCTACAACTTCTGGAAAAATCATTACGACGAATACTTAATTGTTCCGCGTATCTTCCAATTTCATAGTGTCCCATAGATGGCATGCGCTATATAAACTAGATGTCTCACAGTTGTCTGGATGGGTCAACCTACAACTGACCTTAGAGGGCGTTTAAAAGTGTGCCATTTATTTGGCGTAATACATTGGTGGCTCGACGTTGTTATGCTGCCTACTAACAGCAACGTAGTTTCCTGATACGTCCTAGAGTAATGAAATCCAACAAAGCGTGATCTTGTACTGCTTACCCATCTCGTTGGGAGATGGATGGCAGTCTGTAACCGCTCTCGAATTTTTGG
Organism: Volucella zonaria; assembly: GCA_963966105.1. Lineage (NCBI taxonomy): Eukaryota > Metazoa > Arthropoda > Insecta > Diptera > Syrphidae > Volucella > Volucella zonaria. The sequence continues at coordinate 41,186,773 of OZ014534.1, read as the reverse complement.
TGTACAAAGTCTGATCACTGGTTGACTGTCTTATATATTGAAATATTCGTCCCGAATATTGGAATAAAGGTGAACCAAGTAGCGTGCTGAAAGGTCCCTCGATATCAAGAAACGCCACCGTTGTATACTTTTTAGGAAAAAGGGATTTGTCAGAGCGTTTTAAGTGGGAAAGTTCGTGCGATTTTTCTTTTTGGTTGGATTCGTGGTAATTTGACGGTCTTCTGTGATTGATACTGCACTGAATGTAAAGATCGAGGATTCTCACGAGGGCATTTAACAGAAAGAATGAAAGCCTAATGGGTGTGAGATCCCTGAGAAGTATATGGGAGGTGTTGCCTGGTTTGGACATTAGTTCAGGCACTACACAGAATTTAATAATGCATAGCAATGTGTATCTGACGTTTTACGGTAACTTTGTTATTTTCTCAGTATGGTATTCTTCTTACCTTGATACCTTGGTACAGTGAAAGTTTTTCCTACTGTTACATTGCATTTCTTGGAGATCCGAGGTCCACCATAGAGGGTGTTTGCCCGCATCTTGGATTCAGATTTCCGTAATCATTTGAGCTATATATGAAAGCTTCTCCAAGATTCTAAATTATCCGGAAATATGATTTCATAACTCCATGTGTCTTTTTGAAAGAAGTCGTGATTCGATTAGCCTGGGCAACCCTCGTTGCGTCATCAATACCGCCTGGTATTCATCCTTGAGCTATCTTGTTTTCATTTCTCTCACACTTCATTTGCCAAAATATTAATCGACACCATGTTGGTTACACCACAAGTCGTATTACAGTATGTAGCGTTTTTCGAAAAGCACTGATTGCTCTCAGCGCTTTGATCCTGTATACTGCTCCTGATTTTTAAGGCTTTTATTTTCATGAGCAGTGCCTATATTTTAGGTCTATAGAGGATTATTGGTATAGCCGCTCTCGTTAGAAGCCATATCTTCTGGTTTTATTCTGGCACTTTTTTGGTTCTGAGTGCTCGTAGGTTAAATATCCAGGTCGCTGTGTTAAAAGATTTTTTGCGATCGATCGCGTTACTTCTTAGTGGAGTAGTGCCTTTATACCTTTCTTTCTATGATTTGCAACTTTTTCAATAGTGTCGATAGTCGGTCGTCGATCTTGGAGCGAGTTTTTCGGAAGCCATATTGATGCTCAGCAAGTCCACTTCCTCCAAAATCTTCCCATCGTTTACAACATGCATGGCGCTTTATACGAAGAAGGGTTTTCGCTCTGTGAGCTTGTCATTTGGAACTTCACTTAGACACTTATTATAGTGCCTGGAAATATTTCCGGCCGATGTGTCTTTGATTCCCGTCGCCTTGAAGTTTCTGCCGGTTTTTCAGATTGGTATGATTACGTCGGATTTGACTGGCAAAATTGCTTTTATCTTGCTGCTCTTTGATCGCGCAATTGGCGTGCGAATCGACCGTTTTTGCCTTCTCCACGAATGTTCTTGACATAGAAAGGACTCCATAACTACCATTTAGTTTTTTCGTTTGATTGATTCTAACTGACAAAATATCCTGAGTTTCACCTTCAAGATATCATTTTTCTGATCATTAGGATCACAGCAATATTTAGTATATGGAGTCTGATGATGAAGTAAGTCGGATAGTCAAAGGCAAGACGCTCCACACTATTTTCATTATTCTCACAGTAAATATCACAATAATGATGGAAATGCCCAACTCTTTCCCTTCCCGGGTGGATGTTCAATTCCTAATACCTAGAATTGATCGAAGAACAATATCGCAATATCATTCACATTGGTAATGAGCACCATAGATCTAAATTGAATTCATGGGCTTGAACCCCCTATCTCCAACGATTTTGTGTATAAAAGATATTCCCATATTCCCAGTCCTAGCAATGAAAACACCGTAGAAACAGGTCTATTAACGCTTTCACTGACGCAACGGTGAATTTAAAATTCTTTTCAAAATTTCGCCTTTTGCCCTAAGAACCCATTGCAAGGCGCTTGTACATACTTCATGGGTAAAAAACCACAGCATTTTTTTTTTTTTTACAATTTGAGCGCACTCAAGGGATTTAAGTAGCCTTAAAATGCTTGCACACAGCGCGGGCGAAGGAAAACCAAGGAGGATAGAAAAAGAGGTACCGGTGAACGTTGGTTTTAAATGTTTGAAGGTTATAAAGACTAGGAAATAAAGAGCTAAGCAGTGCATTCCATAAGCGAGTTGTACGGCTTAGGAACGAATCACGATATTTTAGAGTACGTCCGAAAGTGTGCTTGAGGATATACTGATGAACATTCATAGCGAGACGGGTGTTACGGTTAAAAGTTTGAATGGGCGGAATGCTCCTGGCGATTTCTACGGAGCACTGTTGGTGGAAATAGCGATAAAATAGAATGAAACACGAGACATTACGTCGGTGTTCGAGGGTGTCCATTGTTTGAGTGATATTAGTATCACCTACGAGTTTTATCGCACGGTTTTAAATCCTATCTAGCAGGTGCAGAGATGTTTTAGGCGCACCCGACCAAATGTGGAAATTGCATAAGTTTTCGGAAAAGTAGCATTAGCGACCTGCGTGGCGATTGATCGGGAAACTACTGACTGCCTTATAACTCGTAGCGAAGTCCTTGACTTCTCTCCCTGCGTGGTGGTCCCCGGTCACCCTTACTCAATCAACTTAAGGTGCACAACTGAAGACAGCTGGCCAAAGAGCAGACTTACTTGTTGAGGCCCAGTTTCACCCAAAAACTGTTGAGTCACAAAACGGCAATACTTTAAAAATGAACTTTTATCCACAAAAGGCTTCAGATGTTCACAGTTTACATATCGCGATCCAGACCTCTTTTTGATTAAGTGGATTGAATGTTTCATTTTACCTCAAAGCGGAATGTTTGTCATCACCACCATTGACAGTCTCCAGAAGCAAACCTTCTAGATATTTAGCACAAACCCTGACTACTACAGAGTTTTTCAATAAAACAATTCACTTTGAATAGTCCGCCATAGAAAAAAAACGAAACGGCATGCAACAGCGCACTGAAATTGGTAAAATGCACTTGAAGGCATTGGAAATGAATGGAATTGATGAAGAATGTAACCAAAAATTATTTTGGGCGATGTGGCATATTTCAGTCGTCAAGGCTTTGATAATAAACAGAGTTACCACATTTACGACTTATTAAACCCAAGAATGATTATCGAGATGCATCTCTATCAACGTCTTGCTGGCATTTTTGTTTTCAAAAATAAAGCCGATTTGGCTGATACAGTGAATATATTGCGATATCGAACCATGGTCAATGAATTTGTATTTCATGCTATACAAGTAGCGAAACCATCACTCTTTTGCGAGCAAAAATGTTCTTGCCTAGTCAATTCTTGAAATGGTGATCAAAATTGATAGCCAATATCTGTGTTCTTTGGGGCCATGTGATAGAAAAGGTTTATGCCAAGGCTTCCTAATAAATTTGAGCAAAAATGTGATAAACAAAAGATCCAGGACAGGCAACAGAGACGTAGAGATCATTTGGCTGATTTGGTCTTTCATATCGCGGCTAGATTATGCACTTGATGCTGGCAGCACTTACCTCTTCAAAACGTTTCCGAGTCCCAGTCCAAAAAGTTCCGTCAGAAAAAGTACTAAGGTTAAACTTCCTCCGCAGCTATTGCAAGATAGTGTTCCAATCAAATATTTGCTTTACGAAATTTTCGGATATCGACATGTAATCAATCGGGTTGAGGCTTAATTAGGGGACAACCTATGGATGTTGGTTAGTACAACGATGACATTTTTTATCACTGCAAAATCGATAAACATTAGTCGGAGGAGATTTTTTCCGAGCTATGTACCCGCTGCGTTTTATTGGCTGTTCCAATATGTTAACTTTAGGGGCTCATAGAAACGATTTTCAGCAAAGTCGTCATTCTTTTCGATTGGAGCATACATATATCATGGATATGCAATACATATCAGTAAAGGACCGTCAAATTTTTCAGCGGAAAGAATACCGGATTCCATCTGGCGACACACTTTTTGAACTTTATGATTCATATACTCAGCAGAAATCTCATAGCAGCTGGAGATACTACATACTAGTCGGAGATAACAGGTGAACAAATAGCAATGCTAGTTTTTGCAATAGTTATATTTCAGCAGCTGTCAAAGTTACCAATCACATCCAGCTGTCAAAATATTCATTAAGGTTTGGCATTTCATCATGCATCGTTGCCAAATGTAAGGAAATTATTGAAAAACATTGTCGAAATTCCGGCTCTGTTGAAAATACGCAACGTGCATCTTGTCGTGAAGTCGGTCATCAATTCGTCGCACAGTGGAAAAATTTCAGCGTGAATACACTCTCTTGGATCTTAAGCAACCAACCAGATAGAGATTCGTGCGAAATGAAGAAAACATAGCCGCCGCGCTATAGCGGCCAGTATCGCAGAAGACCCAGAAATGTGGATTCGACGCCGATCAGTTGGATTGGCATCGCCAGAGAGTCAATCCGGCTTATTTTGAAGTTAAATTTGGGCCTACATCCATATAAGTTTGTGCTGACGCAAGAATTGAAGCCGGGTGACCATAGACAACGCCGTGAGTTTGCTAATTCGGCGCTGGAATTGTTGGCTTTTGTTCAAAAAATCTTCTTCTAGGGCAAGGCCCACTTTTGGGTCAGCGGCTATGTCAGCAAGCAAAATTGCCGTTATTGGAGCGAACACCTTCTACAAGCCAAGCATCAGTGCATCCACAAAGATTGGCTGTTTGGTGCGGATTTTGCCATGGCAGCGTCATCGTATCTTATTTCTTTCGAAATGAGGAAGGAGACACCGTTACTGTCAATGATCTCAGGTATAGAACGATGTTAACTGACTTTCGGTAGTCAAAGATCGACAACATCGACATATCCGTGCTGTGGTTCCAATACGACGGTGCTACATGTCATACAAGCGACGCAACTCTCGAAGTTCTGAAGGAGAAATTTGGCGACTGGATCATCTCACGGCGAGGGTTCATCAATTGGTCGCCGCGTTCATGCGAATTACTCGATTATTTTCTCTGTGGCTACGTCAAGTCCTTAGTCTACGCTAACAAGCCAACCACTTTGGTCGAGCTTGAGGCCAACATCCTATACGCTATTGCCGGAAAAACGCCGCACATATTGGAATGAGTCATTCAAAATTGGACCGACCGCTTGAAGCACTGCCAGCGCAGCCGAGGCGGCCATTTGAATGATGTGCTGTTCCACACATACTAACATGAACGTAGCTTTAAAATAAAGTCAGAATCAATTTTATATCTCACACCGTTGTTGTTTTATTTAAATTCCTATCGTTCTTATCTGGTCACCCTTTATATAAAATCTCCTATGAACTAAAAACATTTGTTATTTCATTTATTTTCCCTTAGCTGCCTGATTGCTAAATCAGTTAGCTTAGTACTTAATCTCCACGTTTGACTACAAAGGACTCGTGTCAGACACAAGCATATCAATTACCTACACCAACCGTCTGCAGTAATAATTGCTCGATTTGTGGTCAAGTCATTTTTCTCCTTTCACCAAACCAAACGTCATAACTTTCCTCTAATCCTAAGTCAAACATCCACATCGGACTCCTTTACACTTACAGTTCCAATCTCAAATCCCATAATAACAGCTGAAATGTGCTTCTCATCTGCATTGAAATACTGCTGAGTCAACACAGTAAAACCGATAAAAACCAAACGTCTTGACAAAATCAATTTTTACTGTTCGAGTTGCAGACCAAAGTGTTGGTAACCACTTCAAACCTCGAACTCCGCAATCCTCACTCGCAAGGCAGTTCGTTTATCTTGTGTTATGTTGTGTTGTGGTGTAACCGTAACCTGCTGTAGCTGCTTAGATATTTTTTTTTTCTTTTTGTTTACAAATGCCTTGGAACCTGGAGTTCAAGCACCAATCCCAACAAATCACCTCACAAACACTCACACTCTTCGATGCGGCACACAGCACAGGTGAGGCGATACCAACTCTGGTTTAGTTTGTTTCCAGACTGCGTCGCGTATTCATGGCTCCAATTGTATTGCCAACCGTGCCGCTCACCATTTGTCCAAAATAATTTATCTCGTATACCAGAGACCAAAACCAAAAAAGTATGTATCGTATTCTGATTAGCCTAAGCCTAGAGAACAAAACAAATTCTGCGGATGTGGGGTGTAAATCTGCCAATTGATGTTGAAGTACTATGACCCCTATCAAGTGTCGGGTAGAATAAAAATAAAAAATAAAAAAATACGAAAACCACAATTGACAAAACCGTCATAGGAAGTGCGCATACGATTACCGCTGCCGCCACTGTGGGTTGGTAGAGTTTCAGTTTCTTATAAATTAAGATTTTAGGGTTCTTTTGACCCCAACCTTTACCGCTGTGGTGAAGTGACTTTGAAAGGTTTCACGTAGATGAAGACAAGTTATTCCTGCCATCGTTGTGGTAGATACTCGTACTCGTAGTCGTACATACCTTTACCTTAAGTGTGCAACATCAGGAAGAGATTAATTTCAACAACACCACGGCAGTGACAGTGATTACGGTGACCATATACCTTTTAATATCGTGGTTTTGGATTACTCTGATACAAATCCATACCAAGTATCCCAGTCTCAATTTTAATGTGCTGTGCTATCCGTAACTACAAGTAGCCGTACTACTACTAGTATCCGTACTTGTACATCAGTAATATGGTCTAAGAATTAATTGCAGTGACCGCAAAGTGATTATTGTCTGAGTTTTGTGATTACCTCATGGATGAGAAGTGAAAAAGAAGATGTTTTATCTGTTGTATCTATAAGTAAGAGTTAAGCTCTTGTCTAGAATTTTTTTTATTTTTTTTTTTTTTTATTTGTCGAATGTGGTTTCAAGAAAAGGAAAACTTTAACGTATTTCGGTTACACAACAGCTGTTGGACTGAAACAAACCGCATCGTGCAGGTTTATTTCGAAACATGAAAACCAACGACGGATTAATGTTGGAGAATCCACTCAACTGGTAAATTAGATTACAATTTAAATTTTTTCCCCCTTTATATGCATTTATTTCTTTATTATTATTTTTATTGTTATTACTTAAGCTTATTTGTTGCTTACATATATCCATTTCTATACATCATTGGTCAATAAATTTGTCCAGGAAATCATCGTTGTTGAGAAAGATGTTTTTGTCAGTATGGAGATGGCTGTGATGGGGTATTTAACCATGAGATGCGATTAGAACTGTGGGGAGTTTTGATTGCGATTAGGTTGTCGACTTGTAGTTGAGAGTTCAAAAGTGATTTGTTAATTTTTAGCGAACATTAGAGAACTGTTGGTACGGTCTTAAAAGGTCAAACTGACTGCAGACAAGACAAGAATGACTGCAAGGCTCTACTTAAATATGTGAGGTTTTAAAAGTTTTAAAAATGCTACAGTGTGCTAAAGACAGTAAAAATAGTCCGTCATTCGTCAGAGATGAATAGAAATAGAAGTGACATTCCGGCCTTCAACTTCTTAGAACAGGCAAATCAGATAGCTGAACACTTTGCGGCACTTTGCCTTGTCAAATATGGTGTATGATTCAGATTCAGGCGATAACAACGAATTACCGATTACTCTCATTTATGGCAAAAGTATCTAATTCTAAATATTCGTCGTCTACCACTACTAGCTCGCGTCAAGTATTTGCTTTACCGCATGAAACATACTCGTATATGCAGGATGAACCGGCAGGCGCGATCTAGGGACTCAACGTTACATAAAAGAAGAGCAAAAGAACTCCCCAGATTGTATCAATGGTGTTGCCTAAATAGAGCCTCCTGACTACTTTGACATTTTCAAAGCTCAACTCTGAAAGAGGCTTCAGATCTAGCTGCCAGGGTTCCAGATGTGGAGATGGTAGCAAAAGATTTCAGAGGCTAGAAGTTTTGAGTGTCAGCCATGTGACCCAGTGCGTCTTAATAATCCGCATTAAAGCTTAAATCGCCAACATCAGCCTAATACCTAATACTAATAATAAAGTTCCCGGAATGTAGTCAGAGAATTGGAAATACAAGTTTATTCATCAAAATCTATATTGTCCCCTTCAGAGTAATCTCCATCGACTGCAACACACTTATGCCAGCGCTTGATCTAATCCTCGAAACATTTTTTTATATTCGGTTTTCGGTATGTCCATCAGTGCTTTCTGCGATTTTTCCATTACTTCCTCTCGGCTGCTGAAACGCATTCCCCGTAGTGGTTTTTTAACTCGATTGAACAGAAAGAAGTCACAGGTGAATTCGGTGAATTCGGTGGTTGGATGGTATTTGCTGCATTTTTCGTCAAAAAATTACGAATAATAATGGATGCAAAATCCACGAGTTTTCTGCACACAATTCTCTTTCGTGGATAGCTTCACGCAAACGTCTCATAACACCCAAATAATACTCTTTGTTTACTGTTTGGCCTTCTGGCAAAAATTCATGATGCACTATACCGTTGTAATCCATGAAAACCGTGAGCATTGCCTTCTTTTTTGACTGAAAATGACGTGTTTTTTTTGGTCTCGGCTCATTTGGCGAACGCCATTCACTTGCCTGATGTCTGGATTGCGTGTCGTACTCATAAGCCCAGTAATGATCCTTTTGATGAATCTGGGATAGGATTCAGCCTCGCAAATCCTCTCTTTTGCGACGTCAACACGGTCTCTTTTTTGCATGAAATTGAAGTCTTTTGGCACCAACTTTGCTGCTACACGACGGAAACCCAAATCATTAACCAAAATGTCTTGGACGGATCCATAGGCAATGTTCAAGTCGTCCGCTATCTCTCTGATGATCAATTTGCGGGTACTGACCAACATTTCTTTTACTTCATCAACGTTTTCGTCGGTTTTCGATGTCGATGGTCTGCCACTGCGTTCATCATCTTCGATTGACTCACAACCACTTTTGAACCGCTCGTGCCACTGGTAAACGACCGTTTTCTTTAGAGAATCGTTAGGGAAACACTTTTCCAACATTTCCAATGTTCGCGCACCATTAAATCCGTTTTTTACGCAAAACTTAATACAAGTTCGTTGTTGCAAATTTAAATCCATTTCTAAAATTGTAAAAAATCGCCTACACGCACAGAGATAGATGTACTCTTGGCTACGTAATTTTTGCAAATGTCAAGCTACCATATGACGCTAAGATTTAGAGGGAATATCAACAGCAGATTTACCAACTTAACAAAAAAAAAAAAACGGAACTCAAATCGGAACAATGGGAGCGCCACACGGTGGTTATTTGATCAAGGTGGTATAGGTCCATATGAAGGAAGAGGATCGCACCAAGGATTGATCTAAGTGATTTTAATGCAAAACTAGAAAAGTAGGATATCTTTGCTACCTTTGTTGTTAAATATACATAGCTTGCACGGCGTCAGCTCTGACAACGGCTTATGGCCGTTATTCGGGGCGAAACGTCATCGCGCAATCGTCCTGATGGTCTCCTGACCTTCAATCAGATTGATCACATTGCGATCGTCGCAAGTCATGTCTTTAATATTCTGGATGTTCGAATTTTCCGAAATGCTAAGGTTTACTCAAATCACTGCCTTCGCTAGAAACGCATGGCTTTTGCCGATCGAATGCTCCGTGACCTCGCTTGACGCTATGGGCCACCCACTGACAAAGCGGCAGCAAGCTTTTGGAACTACCTCCTCCGATGTTAGGTTTCGCCCGAACACCACTACGAAACCTATGTTTTCACCACATAGCTAATAGAGACGGAATTCAGCGTTTTGGTTGGTTGAGACATGTAAGACGGATGGACACCAGCGCTCCATGTCGAAAAATTCTTCGACTCCAACACCGAAACAAAACGCAGCAGAGAAGGATCCCTCTTCAGGCGGCACGCGAAAGTTTGGGAGATGGACATCAACCTGGCTGGCTGAAGAGACATATTGATGGAAGTGCAGGTCTGCCCCCAGCGTCACCTAAGTAAGCACTACAACACATTTTATTTCTATTAATTTTCGCATAATGATGCCATCACTAGCGGTGACCCTTGAAGGTCATTTAAGGTGAATAAGAAAAGTTGTTTAAGCAACCTCTCAATACCGAGAATTTTAATCAAAAACAAGTTGAGCTTCAAGGAGCACTTCAGAGATAAAAGACAAATTCAAAACCTGTTTACACCTTGTAGACTTTCTTTCAGAGTAACGAATATCAATTCAATTAAATGGATAAATTTGAATAAAAATGAATGTCAAATGAGATGGTTATGATACCCAATAACAACCTCACGTAATTGCTTTCCTTTCAGCCTTATGACACAACGCTTTATCTATTAAAAAACTAAAATTGAAATGAATTATTTATATTCGCCTTTAATAGCTTTCAGTTCTCAGGTCCGCGCTGGTATCTCGGTGTGGTCTAAGAAAACAAAGAGAGAATATAAATCATTTCGAATGCGTTCGCCTGCACTACTCTTAAGATTGGGCTAAAACAAATCCATGGATCCATGGATATGATTACACGGCACTAAACCATGCAGTTCCAGTCTTCATTCACGCAATCTCTTCTTTTTTTCCCAACTCTGCAGTTCGAATCTCTAATTATGCATAACTAATTGCGCTGTCATGCATATCTGGGCAAGACCCTGGGATACATGGCACGGATACACAGTCTTTGAGAGGAGTGTATGATTTCATGTTTTGTCTAGAAGATCTTTTGACATATATGGAGATTTACCTAGTTTCTCATGGACCGAACAAAATTACATTCAAAATGTCCAGCAGAATACTCGTATAATCGTGTTAAAATGGGTGTAGCAGAACGTGCAACTTTTGAAATAAGATCCAACCCTATACAATGGCAACCAGCCAAGTCTGAAAAGACCAAACAAGGCAGTAGGTGAATGTCAAATCTCTTTCAGAGTTCATAATTTACATTCACTGCTTCGGTATGCCTTCGGGATTGGTCATGTGGCATTGAATTCCACTTGGTTGTGACGAAATGTCAAGTTTGTTCTTGAATTTTTTATGTTCGGACTTATCGTATTAGGGTCCAGTAGTCTCGAGTGACTTTTCTAGTCCACAGCTAGCTGGAATGATTCTCACAACCCTAGTGCTGTCTTGATTGCATGGAGGGACCCGGAAATAGCAACATGGGCGACACCTTCTGTGGTGTTTATTTTGAGTGCAACGAATAGGCGTTTTTGTCAAAGTTTTTGAACGCTATGTGACACTAAGATTTCAAATGAGTTTTGTACTTAACATTACTGTAGGATGCTTGATGTGACTAGTCTTCCGGCCCTATCTGGTTTGGCTGGGTTTAATTTCCATCACTAGCTCTGCCAGTAGGCTACCAATGTTAACCTTGATTCTGCTCTAGGATTATGCTTATTTGATGTCTTAAAATTTTTTTCCATTAAGTCGAGAAAATAGTGTAATGATGAAGCCGCCGCCAGAATTAGTGACCTTTCTGGCCCGATTTGTGGCATTTACCATCACTCTTGCCAGAATTTCCGGTGATGGGCCCTCGCATTCTTGACGGATATTCTCTTTGTGGGCTTCAAGAGTCTGAGGCTTCTTGACACAGTCTCGTGACTTCAAAAAAAAACCCACAAAAAGAAGTGTGAAGATCGGTTAAATCAAGCGATCTTACCTACCAGTGCAAATCCCCAAAACGAGGGATTAGGCGACCCGGAAATGCAGCCCTCAGAATTTCCGTTGTGGCTCGTGTAGTGTACACCGTTGCTCCGTCCTGTTGGAACCACATGTTCTCCAGTCCCAATTCATCCAATTGGGTAAGTATAAAGTCATTGAACATGGCTCTGTAACGCCGTCCCGTCCCGTCGCCGTCCACAGTAGCCGTTTGGCCCGCGGCGTTTTCATCTTTAACCACAGCTGTGATATTCTCAGCAGAACGACTACTCCGGGGCCGGCCAAACCTGACAGCATCTCGTTTTATCCCATACTCTTCTAGGCGAGCGGCTTAATGTCGTAGTGTTTGCCCAGTTAGTGTCGGACGACCGGGAAATTTGCGCCAAAAATCACGATGCGCTAACACCACCGACGAATTATCCCGCAAGAAAATCGTAACAATTATTCCACGTTCCTTAGGAGTATGGCGATTCATGTTTTATTAACGCGTATTTTGTACTGTTTATATCACAAATGTTAAAGTAGAATTGACATTTGCCGCCATTTGCAAAAACTATAGCATCTTCTGATAGGGTGATGACTCCTGCGCCATCTTGTAGAAACGTAATAAGTAAAATTGGACAATAATGAAGTGCTTAGTGTAAGTTTAAAGCTCAAAAAATCTTGTGCGAACAGTCATTCTCGTAAAAAATCAAACATAAGTTTTGCTTCGATGCAGGCATCCGTAGGTCTAGCGGAAGTGAATAAATCTTTCTGATCTAACGCCTATAAAGAGTTATTTTGCTGTAATTCAGTCATGATGTAAACATCTAAGGCATAGAGTAAGTCAAGGAACATTAAACATCATCTTCATATTTCGGGTAGCTGAGCAATTAACTTTGTTATCTAAATTATGCCTAAGCACCGCCTCAAATAGACTATTTAGAATTGCATTTTAGACTCTCTTACCCTAAGAGAATCAAAGCCCTACATGACGAATACCAAAAGCCAACTAGAAAGAACGCAACTTAGGCAAGCATCCTGATATACTGTGTAATAACTGTCAGGATACAAAAGTCAGAAAATGTCCCTCTTCAACTACCCCACATTCGCCAATATTTCAAGGGTCTCGCGAAGCCAGACCAGTGACCAACCAACAGGACTTTGCTGTGCTAGGCCCTTTACGAAGCTCGCTTTGAAAATCATATCATTCTAAACCCTATTTAATCCGATAGCAAGTCGCAGAGAACCGGGCACAGCCCGGTTAGTTAACTGTCTTAAGTTACAAACTCGACGCCGTATGATGACTCTTAGCAGTGCCGCATGAGACGTCGGCTTTCACCACCCTCAACACTTGGATAAGATCGGGGCAATCTAGGATTATGCCGGCCTAAAATGTGATATCTGTGCTCCCTAGTCATCTAAGACACCTGATGCGTATTTTTTGACAAGTCCGATGTCTCCATACTAATCACAGGTTCTTCATCTATTCATAATCTTTCAGTCAGAGCAAATAATCATATCTGTGAACGAATCTTCTCGACCTGACTCTTAATAAATAATAAATGTCTGAGGTTGAGTTTCCAGGTTCGGCTATGTTTGTGTCATCCAGTTATCTAAAGAGCAGTCCCGGATTCATCCATGTGCTAGATTAGGCTAGAATGGTTTTCGTTGAGGTGCACTTGGATTAGTTCTAAGTCCATTGCATTGCAGTATCACTGGCGAGCATGGAAGGCTGATGGTACAGCTAGCGCTGCAACCTAAGAGATCTCTCAACAAATTTCTCAAGACCAGTGATAATTAAGATCTCGTTGTGCAGCTCAATACTATTTATTGCATGTGATTCGAGTCACAAGCGACGGAGTACGCTGTGATGTTCGAGTATCCCGGAACTCAAGAGTGTGATTTTGCGTTGCAATGTCATATCCTTCATTTTGCAGTTTCGATTGCTGAGCAAAGTTTGGAGAACCGCCGTTGGAGATAGTTCTTAAAGCCCCAGTGATGCTTATGAAGGCAGCTCATTACACAATGTGATTCTTTTGTAGAAATTCTGTAAAATATGAAACAAAATTACTAAGTTTCATTGGAGATGGGTCTAGAGCAATAGATGAGTCAGATCATCCTCATTACGAGAACAACCTTAGTTTTAAGAGGATTGATTGGAAGCCCATTCTAGTGCAGCAATCGTCGCTCACGTGTAGTGCTGTTTGCGTCGCTAAACAGACAGTACGAGTGTAGTTGCATCATATGCATATACCTGAACTTGGATGTCAGAACTATTGAGAGCATTGAGCTGTGAGTCGACAAATATGCACCAGTATAGTGTAGACAGGACGGCACCTAGCAAGCTACCTGTTTACGCCGGCCATCACATATCGACCGCAGTTGGCATCCGCAATTAGGGTCTCATTCAGCAACATTGCTCTTGCGTCGAAAAACTAGTGATTCGTCCACCACCTTGTTTTCTTGACGAATTATAGTTCCCGTAAAAACTTGCGTTGTCGAAAGCACCCTCGAACTCGCTTTCTTTCTTGTCGAGTGCCCCTTCGATTCTGCCCATTAGATTTTGAAGCGCAGTCTTGCAGGATCTTCCATGTTGGTAGGCATGTTGCATCTTAGACATATGATGCATTAACAAAGCAGTTGCCAACACATAAAGCTCAACTATTCTCAGACTGATAAATCTTAAGCTCTTGGCTACCATGTAGACAGCTTTTTCGATTTGTGATATGAAGGGTTCGCCAGGGTTTCAATGTAGTGAAGATCTTCTTCAGAGTTACCAGCAGCAGTCTATTCCTTTTTGTAGCATAACTGTACATATATTGCCGACGGTGCCAGGTGACTTCAAGCCAGCCAAAAGAAGCAACAGCGTCTTCTTATCCATCAGCACAACTAATGACACATACCAGCTGCGGCGTGTCGTATAACTCAGCTCACTCTGAGCTTCGTTGGTAGGAGCTGGCTGCGGGCTGGGTCTTGTTTGGTTGCCTGGGAAGTGAGCCTCAAGCATGAGACAGAGAGTTTCTGCCTGTAGGTGCCATCAAGTTTTCTGAGTGATTCCAGTCTGGCTGGTTTCCCCCTTTTGAGGACGTTATCCATCCCGTGGTTCCTCCAAATGTTTTGATCTTTTTGAAAAAGTCGTTATTAGAGTCACTATTCGGAATCCCAATAAACTTCTTATATTTTTTTTACTTCGACCTGTAAAGATTCCAGTCTTCTTTCAAATTAGTCTCAAGTTTTTTGATTTCTTCACGTAATCGCTGCAAATCTACGTTCCACCATGGAACAGGCGATCTACAGAATTGATTTCTAGCTGGACCCATCAGCTCAATACACTTTTGAAGGGCCGGATTCATCAGTCCTTATAGATCTTTTTATTGAAAACTTTTAAAAGCCGTATAGAAGCGTCCACCAAAACGTTCATTCATCAGCATCGACGTCTAACGACTGTTAATTTCAACTGAGTTCAGCTTTAGGGTTTATTTGC
Source organism: Volucella zonaria (assembly GCA_963966105.1). Lineage (NCBI taxonomy): Eukaryota > Metazoa > Arthropoda > Insecta > Diptera > Syrphidae > Volucella > Volucella zonaria. The sequence goes on along the minus strand of OZ014534.1, from coordinate 41,171,682 downwards.
TGCCGCCTGGATAAAGAAAGAATGTCCTACATATTGGGCGGTTCAAACATTGGTATTAGTTATGAAATACGACTTCATTCATGAGGCTGCTTCGCAATAGCGCATCCTGTCAACCCAATTTTCCAAGACCAGTCAATTTCTGCCTCTTTCTCACGAATGGTTCAGACGATATTCGCTTTAAGGGCTTGAATTGTTTCTGAATTGTCCGCATAACATCGATCTTTATAGGCACCCCACAAAAAAGGTCTAATGGGGTCAAATCGCAGCTCCGAGGCGACCAATTGACATCGCCAAGGCGGCTGATAATACGATTACCGAACTTAGCGTCCAAAAGTGTGACATGGCGCATCATCGTGCTGAAACCAAAGATCGTCTTAGTCCATGTCTTCAATTTCAACCCACAAAAAATCGGTAACGATAGTAACATTTCGAAATAAAATGGGCCAACGATACCACCACTCCAAACTGCCACTCTCTGCGGATGCATTGACTTCTCGACAATCACGTGCGGGTTATCCGATCCCCAGATGAGGCAATTTTGTTTGTTAACAGAAAAAATTATTTTTCCGACAAACTCGACAGCCAATTCGGCTTTTGTAAGGCCCAAACTGAGAAGCGATACCGAACTAGATAGTCGTTTGACTTCAATTGCTGAGTCAGCTGGAGCTACAGAACTTTGTAAGGGAATAATCCGAGATTTTTGTGCGAAATCCTCATCAGCCTGGTGCATGAAATGTTGAGTTATTTACGAGTAGATCGATGGCGAGTCCATGCCACAGCAGCCACATTTTCGTCGGTACGTACCGCACGATCACGGGTATCGTGAGTGTTGTCCGCAAACAAATCATTCTCACGAAATTTTTGCACAAACTTGCATACAGCAGGCGCGGTGGGTACTTCATTTCGGCTAAAACTTATTTTCGGTAAATGATTTGTTTTATATTGCAAATATAGCACTCACTTTTGAAACTAGTTTTCAATATTTCCCGTTTGTTCAAGCGTAATGCCATTCATTTTGTTCTGCCGAGATATGATACTGACTGACAATCAAGATTTCGATTCCAAAAGAAACTTGGATTTGGACCAAACGTTATCTCAGCCTATTTCCCATGAAGGGGCCAACCGTATAGATTTCATTGTGGCAGTCACTTAAGTTGCCTCTTCACGACAGGGTTCACTTCATAAGGAAGATATTATGGGCTAAAAAGCAATAAGATAACCTTACAGTGATGCTTTTACATACAATATCCGTACCATTTTCTGGAGTCATCCCCATGTTTTCAGATATAAAGTTGTTACATTATACATCCACAGAAAATTAAAAGTAATATGGGCAAATTGATTGCCAATCAATAAAGTCTCCGTTCATTTTTCAAGTCCTCCATTTCGACATCGAAATTTGGTCTGTTGGAGGCATTTGGCAGCACGAAGCAGTAATTGTTGAACTCATAAAGATCCTGCAACTTTCAAATACTCGTAGCTTCGATTCTTGTCAAAGCTGAATCTTGAAAAAGTACTCTTTCCACGTCATAAACGTTCGGCATTTTATTGTAATTCCAAACAACTCTCCAAATCAGCAAGACAACTTTTTCCAGTGAATTTATAGACCCAACTATGCCGTCGAAGTTTTCCCATAAAATTCACTTTCCAAAGTAATCAAAGAGCTCAATTCGTGAAATGTTAACAACAAATCAAAACTATTTGCTTGCAAAGCAATTGAACCAAACAATCAAAATGCCACATGAGCAATTCTTCATCAGTCAGCAACTTGTATACCGTGCTCGTATATTGAAGTATCCGTATGACATTCATGCAGCAAAATTGCGTGTAACGACATAGTAATTTTCATCAAAAGAATTCCTTATTAACCAACAACAAAATAGTAAAACAAGAAGTATCAAATGAGTTATAAAGAAAACTCGTCTACGATTATATACTTGTATTTCGAATCTCGTTTTTCGATTTACGCACTGAATGCTGTCATTTGCAGTTTTTTTTTTTTTTTTTTTTGCTGTCATTGTGTGTCCCGCGTGCGCATTTTCAATTTTGTTGTGTTCAGGCATTTTTCCACGCATTTAGCAATTTTGAAATTCCTCTTTGTCACAGTGTAGATACATTTGTATAGAGTTGGGATAGATTTACTCTAATCACCATTACCGTTAGCCAGCTAAGTGTGTTGTTACATTTTCTTTCTGTTTACCGATTGTCGCGTCTGTCGGTGGTTGCGGTTATAGACATTGTCCAATTATTGTTATGACAGTAATTGTTATGACAGATGAGTGAGGCCGGACGAGGCCTTCACTTCCAATTTATCTCAAGCAGGTTACAAAGATTGAAGAGTCGTCAGTTCGTATAACGTTTAATGTCAACTCTGCAACATTGTCTGGCAATTAGTAAATACCTAGGCTCCGGTGTACTCGTATGTACGAGTATCTGTAATAAGAAGCATAGATAAGTATCTGTAGCTGCCATGAGATTGTATGTCTTTCCTTCTCAGTGATTTCCATTGATTGCACTCGTTTTCGATGTAATCATAGTGATTACGTACAAAACAAATACCTGAGATGGCTTACGATTGATACACGACGTTTGATTGCTTTAAAGAGGGCTCAAAAGGGCCCCCTCGTTTTGTAAAAAGAGTCTCTAAATTCACTTTCACTGAAAAGATACAACTTTCTGTTCTCATACCGTGTTATCACGACAAGATTCTAATCAACCACATAATTGATGGTCAATTTTGTTAGTCGTTCCCACGATGTACGATATGCTCGTACTCGTATCTATAGTACATAACATCTTAAAATTGGGATGTACTCTTACTTATGTAACAATTCACAGACACAGTGTATTCAAGTGTAACGTAGATTTGTGACCTTTTAGCCGATAGATGATTGAATGGTTGATGAAGTGGAAAATACATAATGTGTGTGTTTAAGCTGCAAACTGTCAAGTAGATGAGTTAAAGTGGATCAGAAGTGCTCATTAGATTTCCTGGAAATGGACTTCCTCCGTCTTGAAGTGAGTTTTAAATGGAGATGGAAGTTTTGTGCGGAAGACTTGGCTGTTATTCGTGTCAGTCGATAATATCGAAGAACCTTGGAATTAATTGGGAAATAAAAAAGAAAAAACGAAACAGGTTGGCATTTAGAGTAAAAACAATTTGAAACACGCTATTCCTTTGCAGCGGATACTATTTCAATCATACTTAGGCAGTGGGATACTGGAGTAATGTTTAGAATAATTTTGAAATACTTCCCCTCTGAATTCATTGAGACTCAAAGTAGTCACGGAAGATGGTAGTTCTTCATATTTGATTAACGTTGCCCTATATTTTTGCTTTGGGATTTTAAGCTTCAGGGGTATGAGAATGTCATTGTAAGACATTCAGTTTATTATTATTTAACAGGAGACTATCCTTTAGTAGAGCCAGCTCGATTCATAGCTACCAGTCTTAAAGAACATGCTGATTTTAATCTTCCCTCCTGCTATGTCCCGGTGCAGCCAAAGACATGTCAGCCTGGAACGTTTGAGTGCAAGAACATGTCTTGAAGTATAGTAAGTATCTTCATGATTGGATGTAAATTTTACTAAAGGTGTGGATAATGGTTTATTAGTTGGTTGCATTGGATAAATAGAAGTTGTGGTGTCAACTGCAATGGAAATCCACTTACCATTGTAGTGTTCCGTTTTGATAACCACGACTCGTGTGCCTGGTTGGTGGTGAATGTCACCGTTTCAGTACCCTTGACTGGGTGAAAACCTATAGCTTGGAAGTGGAGCTTGGAAAATGGACAAATTCTTCCACTCTTTTATGTGAGAATTCTTTTAATTCATTACACTAACATGCATAAGACCGGATTTAGATATTATTTCTCGTTACTACCGTCACGGCAGAACGTGTTATAAAGGCCGACCAGATAAGAACGATAGGAAAAAAAATTTAAATAAAACAACAACGATGTGAGATATAAAATTGATTCTGGCTTTATTTTGAAGTTACGTTTATGCCATTATGTGTGGAATAGCACCCCTAGGTAACGTGCGACGGAACGGTTTTTAGTCGTCAGCATATATGTATTTCGTTTTTTCCTCATTCACTTTAAGAGCAACTCGTTTAGGTTCTTCTTCAATTGCGGTAAAGGCTTCAATTACTGCACGCTGGAGACGTGAGATTATATCAATATCGTCCGCGTATTCCAGAAACTGGGTGAACTTGGATAAAATAGCACCCTCCGTGTTGACTTTTGCCCGTCGTACTATCTCTGCTCAAGTACTAACTTCAAGAAGTTACACGACAGCGCGTCTCATTGCCGAAATCTGGTGTAGGTTTAGAATAATTCCGGGATTCTACCTCCACTCTAAGCCTACATCGCGAGTTTTCCAGAGTTGGGCGACACATCTGGATCAGTTTTACCGGGATCCCAAATTTGGCCATCGCATTATACATATACGAGTACCTCAGTGCGATCGATGCTGTCATATGCGTCTTTGAAGTCGATGAAAAGGTGGTATGTGTCGACGTGGAACTCTTTGATCTTTGCCAGGATCTGTCTTAATGTAAAAATTTGGTCTGATGTCGATTTACCAAGCCGGAAGTCGCACTGGCATTGGCCGATTTATGCGGTGCAGTACGATTTCAGACATTCGCACAGTACACTGTATAGGATCTTATAGGCGACGTTAAGTAGGGATGTGCCTCTATAGTTGTTGGATAGATACGGGACAGATAGATAGAGCTGATATTCCAGTCGTCGGGGATGCTTTCGTCCTACCATGCTTTACAAATGATCTGGTGCATGCTACTTGTCTAAACATTGCCTCGGGCTTTGAAGAGCTCAGATGGCACGCCATCCGAGCCAGCGGCTTTGTTGTTCTTCAGCTTGTGTATAACTGTACCGAATTTTTCTAAGCTGGGCGGGAGAACTAATTCTCGACTGGAGATGTTGTCTCTTCTTGCCCATCACCCTCTCTTGCTCATGTCCATTAAGCAACTGCTGGAAGTGTTGCTTGAATACATGCACAATTCGCTGTTGGTCAGTGACGAGATTACCTTCGCAATTTCGAAGTGCTTAGAGACTCGGTTTAAAGCCATTGGCAAGATTTTTGGCCTTTTTAAAAAAAGCTTTTGGTGTCTATCCTTCTCCAGCAATCTTCGATATCCGTGAGTTGGGAGATTGCACACATTCATCATCATACCACTGATTTCTTTTCTGGAGTGGTTGTTAGCCTAAGGTATTTTGGGCCAAATATTTGATGGAAGTGCAGCAATATGAGCATATGTTATTGAAGTCTGTTGTAGGCAATGGCATATTGGAGACTTTTTCGTCCATCCGGCTATATCGGGTGTGCATAGGCGTCTAATGTTGAATATCCTTTTTGGATGCTGTTGCATCATTCTTTCAATTGACAATCGACCTCTGAATCGAACTGCTACCAGGTAGTGGTCAGAGTCGATTGTTTTAACATTCAGGATATTTGACGGGTGACGTCCGTTAATATTTACCACTTTAAGCTCCCGTGATATAAATCATCACTCAAAACGGTCCAACATCAGGGCATTCCTTGGGGGTTAAGTGCCACATCAATGTCATTCAAAAATAAAAACATAATAAATTAAAATTAAATTATATATATTATATAAAATAAATAAATTAAATAAAACGTCACCAAACCATACCCTGCAATTCGATAAATAAGTCTGCAGCAGTATATATATGTATCTGTGCAGGTTTTATTAAATAAACACTATAAACTGTAGCTGTTCACTTCTAAAAAAAAATAATAATTCAGATATATGTATTTTTAATACACAAAGTTTAATAAAATTTCATTTTAATCAAACTCTTTGATCAGTTCTGAATAGAAGGATTTAGCCATCACTGGCAAGTACTCTATGATGTTCTTCAAGTCAGCTAGCTTCTCTCGTGAGATGCGGTGGTTCGATGTTTGAAATCTTAGCATCGTTTGCCTGACCAACGAAAAAGCTGACTCAATTTCTAATTGGCCCGTAGTTTATGTTTAGGCCCGATAAGTGTCCAATTAATCAAATATTTACAAATTGGCAGCTAATAGAGGAAACCTAACAAGTCCAGATAGAATTCTTGAATCACACAACTAGAGGAAGTTGAAGAAACCCACCTCTTACAAGGGTTTTTTTTTATTAATTGAAGCCTAGGTACACCCTACCATAAAGCGCCGTCCTAGTAAGTATATTAAGTAGAGCATCCTCGTTAGTTAGGTGAAAAAACTAAACTGTTGACTTTACTCAATGTTGGTCTGATGGGTGGGAGTAATTGGCTGTCATCAAACTCTCATTCATTATATATTACAATGTTGGCAACATTGGCAATGAGCCCACTTTTATAACAAGAAACGGACAGGAAGTACTAAATATCACTCTTGTCCACGAAAGCATCACTCGAATGCTAACGAACTGGGTGGTAATTTCTGACCACTCTTTTTCAGACCACAGATACATCCAATTCAGTCTGAGTGATGCTCCTCTCAGCCAACCAGCATTCCGGAATTATCAGAGAACTAATTGGCCAAAATATAGATGAATACCGTCAGAAACAATATCCTCTGAACGCTTAAGTCTCCCGAGTGACACCAATGAGCTTGACCTGAAAGTCATGGAATTCACCCTGGCTCTCAATCAGACTATTGCTGCTTCCTGCCCTCTTATTCAACCTAGAGGCAAGAAAAAGCCACACTGGTGGACATCAGCAATGGGACAAGTTAGAAACTGTTGCAGAACACTTTTCACCCTAGCAAAAAGCACAAGAAAAGTAACTGACTGGGACTCATACAAAAAATCTCTCAAATTATACAAAAATGAACTGAGAAAGGCAAAGTCATTGTATGACCAAATCACGGAAACCTCTGAGGCATCGCGGCTAATAAAAATCATCTCTATAAATCCTATGATGCCCAGCTGTTTGGAAAAAAAACCGATGGCTCATGAACAACCTCAACCTGCTACTAGACATCCACTTTCCAATTCGCGGCCACTACCAACCCAAACAGGCCTACTGCAACCTGGACCAAAATTCATAGTATGATTACAAGAGGCTAACTGCTCTGGGCGATATAATACCTGCCGAGTTACAAAGGTTCCCAGATATTATCCCGCCCAAGCTAGAGAATATCATGAGAAGCTGTGTAGAACTGATCCACATTCCACCGTCATGTAGAGAAGTCATTGTAGTTTTCATTCCCAAAGTCGGAAAATGTTCTCATGTTGTCACAAAGGACCTGAGACCTATAAGTCTATCATCTTTGCTTCTGAAAACTCTAGAATGATTGATTGATACCCATATACAAGCTAAAATTGATCTAAGACTTCTGTCAACGGCTCAACATGCCTAATGTAAAGGAAAGTCGGTGGAAACGGCTCTGCATTCATTGAATAACCACATCGAACGATCCCTACAATACAGTGAGTACACAATGGTTGCTTTCCTGAACATAGAGGGTGCCTTTAACAACGTCAACATATCCGCAATCACGACTGCGCTGTCAACTCTGCAGGTAAACGACTCACTTGGGGAGTTGATCTATCTTATGCTAAACAGCAGGATAATCAGCTCCAAACTGGGTGAGGCTTCTACTAAAAGATGTGTCAGCAGAGGTACGACGCAAGGCGGTGTCCTCTCTCCCCTTCTCTGGAACTTAGTGGTTAATGAACTGCTGATATACTTGGAAGCGGGTGGTAGCAGGGTGATTGCCTATGCGGATGACGTTGCTATAGCCGTCTCAGGTAAGCATCTTAATACCATTACAGAGCTCCAGCAACTAAATCTCAACAGATTAACCCGTGGGAGTGCACACCCACAAAACTGATCTTGTCCTTTCTTCCAGGAAACACAAAATTCCAATTATTGGCCTTCCCTTAATAAACGGTATCAGTTTGGTTTTTTCCGATACAGCAAGATATCTGGGTCTCATGCTTGACAGGAAACTAAACTGGAAAAATGACATTCAAGAAAGAGTCAAGAAAGCCGCAGCTTTATTCTCTTGCAAAAAGGCCATTATGAATAAATGGGGCCTTCAACTCCGCTAATAAGACCGATACTCACTTACGGGGTTGTCGTATGGTGGACGACCTTAGACAATGCAGTCAATTGCAGTAAACTAAGCAGAGTCCAAAGAACAGCATGTCTATGCATAAGCGGAGCCATACGGACTACTCCCTCTGTGGCATAAGACATTCTGTTTCATTTGACACGCCTCGGTATCTTCAGATGCGAATGCAGATTGCCTTAAAGCGACTACACAGTGGACAAATAATTCATTTGGCCATGCTAGCATTCTTAATACATTAGGAGTCCTCACAGGGAGCATCGATTACACCATACCTGGACTTTGGTTTGACAAAGACTTCCTCTAGATCCTTCTGTGAGGAAGATGCTTTCATGGAGGACAAGTCAATCCATTTCTACACAGATGGATCTAAAACCAATAGCGGGGTTTGCGGCGGTGTTTTCTCAGATAAACTAAATGTAGGCCTCTCTTTCCGTCTTCCAAATCAATGTAGCTTGTTCCAGGTGGACATTTTGGCAATTAAAGGAGCTCTATCCTGGCGGAAGAAACACGTGATATCTGCAAGGGATATCCGCATCTTTTCGGATAGTCAGGCAGCTAACAAGTCCCTGGAGTCAGTCTCTCTTCACGGAGATGGCAGAGTAGTTCAACCTTCACCTTTGCTGGGTGCCGGGCCACAGAGACATTCCAGGGAACTGTAGAGCCGATGAACTTGCCAAAATTGAAACCACTCTACCTATTCTATCGGAAAAGAGTAGCATAGGTGTACCAATCGTACAATCAAATCAATATTAAATCTGGATTCCAATAGAAAAGTAGACCTTTGGTAGACTGTTGGACCAACATGTCTATCGACTACACAGATTTGTCCAAAGCTAGATCCGAATGGCTCTAAGAGTCCGATCCTTTTAAATCGGAAGCATCTCAGCGCCATCATAAGTATTATCACTGAACACTGCCTCATAGGCAAACACGCAAGACGGCTTGGCGCCTTTATAAATGATTTCTGTAGAAGATCCATGGACAAGGAGGAAGGGGAGACAATCCTCCACCTTCTCTGTACATGTCCAGCTCTCTACAAGAGAAGAAAACTTCACTTAGGAGCTTTATTCTACAATGACTTAAGCGATCTAAAAAATATAAACGTAAACAGTCTCCTACTACGCTTCATCATAAGCTCAAACTGGCTCCATGAGTAAGAGGATTATAGATCCACGTGGCATCACAATGGACCAATAGACATAAGTGGGTTAGTGTTTCCAGCAGCCACTCTTACCTACTGGACGCATGTTTGGCTTCGATCACGATGTAATCAATTTGAGTTCCTTTAGATCTGTTGCAGACTCGATCACTCTTTGACCTGAAGAGAAGATAAAGTGATTTTAAGAACTCAGAATCTCTCAGACGATCCGTGTCATCGATCATGAGTTTAATTCAGGAATTTGAGTTTTTTTTTTTGAACTTTGGCCGTCAAGAGTTCATTATCAGCCCTTGTAGTGATCTTCACAGAGAAAACACCTCCACGTAGATCAGCCAGACTGGGCACTTTTATTCCTTCGATCGTTATAGCCCCTGCTTTCCAAATGTTAAATATGGCTCACAGATTTTAAGTGTGACAATTTGCAAATGTCCCAAGTCCAAGCCACTTCAAATTCATGTTGATGCAACTTTTCAACTCCCGATCCGCTCTAATGTTTAGCAATACTCGTACATACTGCTTACAATAATCCGCAAGCACAATGTAATTAGCAACACTGAAATCAAATCAAATTTCCACTGCTTTACATAATTCATTGTCCGAGAAGCACTGCATGGAAAACATCATCAAAACTCCTACTCCAAGCAAATGTTGAAATCCACCTAGTGGGCACTGACCCACAACTGTGAACACTCATTCTGATGGCGTAAAAGATATTCATTTGGATTTTATGCAAATGATCTTCACCGGCTTTAAATTTCCAACAAACACGAAACAGCTCTGTCGACATGGTGCCTGAGCTTGAGAATGGCTGAATGCATTTGGATTGGGAGCAAAATTATCCAAGTAGATACTGAGCTCCTCTAGGCTCTCCTAGTGTCTGAACTAGATTTCTACTGGAACCCTACCAACTCGGTTGCAAATAATCTGTTTTCGAGGCAAATCCAATTAAGAAGTTACCTGTCATAACCGCAGGGGTATGTATTCTTAGTCTGTTATGCATATTTTCGCTTCGTTTCGTTCCGTCATCATTTGCGAAAGTATCTTTTGGAAGTAATCTTCATCCCGTCATGTCAAGTCAGGGATTTCTGCTTTAGGTTTATTTCTTTTGATAGCAATCATTCCCTAGATACTTAATATTTTCACGCCAGATATGAGCAGATATGTAGAAAAGAGTTGCCATTGCGAAAAAATTAAATGGGCCTTTTGATGGATTTCTGAAAGTTATGAAAGAGATCTTATCTACGTCACTTATTTCACTTTTTAACAGAAACATATCATAATTTTGGGTGTTAAAATCTATTCAAAATCTGTAGAAAGCTGCTTATAAATTAAAATTCCTTTCAGCGTATATGTTAGACAGTTTACCCTTACTTGTTATCTATGGAACTATGGTAGAACCATTGGAAGTTGTCGGCCGATAACAATGGGTTTAAATTCTACTTAGTTGGGAAATATTATTGGTTTTGTCCAGTTTTGTCCATCAGTTAACATTTGTCATCCTTTTGGAGGCTCTCGTTGCATTCTATGTTTGGCCCCTTTTCAAAACAATAGTGAATTGAAATTTACTTATTTATTCTAAGTTTATTTATTCCAAAAAAAAACTTAGAATTATTGTATTGTAAATTTAACAATATGTGCTTAAAAATTAAAAATTAAGAGGGGAATGGGGAAAAAGGGAGTTTCTAAGCATGTTTTTGCTACAATCAAAATCGAAAAGTTTATGACTCTTCCATAATTCGTGCGATGGAACTTTAGGTGAAACACGGGCACTGAGCTCAGTGTACGCGGATTTCTGCTTAGTGAAATTGTTTGTAGAAGCACAGGACAATCAATATTACCTGCTAAGAGCTGTTGTAGAAATAGGACAGCAGCAACTTTTCTTCGTTTTTCAAACGATTGCATATTCAGCAAGTTCAAACGGTGCTCATAAGACGGTAGGTTGTATCTATCAGGCCAAGGGAGTCCACGTAGAGCGAAATGGATAAACCTCCGTTGGATACCCTTAATTCAAAACGAATGTGTATCGTGATAGGGAGACCAGATTTGACTGGCATATTCAAGAATTGGCCTTACAAATGCGCAGTATAAGGTTTTCGTGACATATGGATTTGAGAATTCCTTGGACCTGTGTTTCACATAACCGAGTGCAGAATTTGCTCTGCTGATAATACTTCCAAAATGACTGCGGAATTTAAGTTCACTGTCGCATATATTGGGTATATAAATATACCCGTGCGGTTTTTTTTTCAAAATTTGAACGTTTATTTAAGAAAAACATGTACAATAGTATTATTCAAAGTATTGCCCATCTGAAGCTATGACTTTTCCCATCTTTCTGCCAATTTGTGGATCCCATTCCAAAAGAACTGCGCCGGCTTGGCAGCCAAGAATGAATCAAGCCAATTTTTGATATTCTGCTCTAATGTGAACCGTATTTCAGTGAGGGCGTTCTGCATCGACCGGAACAAATGGTAGTCAGAAGGGGCAAGGTCTGGGCTATAAGGCAGGTGGGGTAAGACTATCCACTGTTTTCCAAATAGTTCTTAACCGGAATAGCAACGTGGGGCCGAGCGTTGTCATGATGGAAACTTATTGCCTCGTATCTGGTCGCATACTCCGGGCGTTTTTCGGCCACTGCTCTCTTCAAACGGATTAATTGTGTTCGGTAGCGTTGTCCATTGATGGTTTCATCCGGTTTTACCAGCTCATAAAACAGCACACCCACCTGATCCCATCAAATACAGAGCATTACCTTCGCGCCATGGATATTCGGCTTTGGAGTTGTCGTAATGGATCCATTTTTCATCACCAGTAACAATCCGATGCAAAAATGACTTCCTTTTGTGGCGTTCCAGCAGCATTTCGGACATGCAAAACCGCCCTTCGACGAATCTCGGCTTGAGTTCATGTGGAACCCAATTTCCTTGCTTTTGAATATATCCAGCTGCTTTTAAACATTTTGAAATGGCTGCTTGAGTGACACCCAAAGATTCTGCGAGCTCTTCTTGTGTTTGGCAACAATCTTCATAGAGTAATGCTTCCAGTTCTTCATCTTCAAACTTTTTTGGCTGCCCAGGACGTTCATCGTCTTCCAAGCCAAAATCACCACTTTTAAATCGTGCAAATCACTTTTGGCACGTTCGCTCAGCTAGCGCATGTTCACCATAAACTTCCACCAAAATATGATGACTTTCGGCAGCAGTTTTCTTCATATTAAAGTAATGAAGAAGAACTCTCCGCAAAAACATTTTTTCAGGCACAAAGTTCGACATATTTCAGTGAAAAAAAATTATTGTTGTTTACGCTTCAAATGAATGCCATATACTGAAATGACGTACAATGACAGTAGCTTTCCAACGCATGTTCCAATGGAATAATACAAGTTACGCCATTTCTTAGCAAACCGCAAGTTATAGACCCAACACCCAAATCACGCAATCATGTTCTGGGGGCTGTCGGGGGACGCTTCCGAGAATAAGTGATAGCTTGACATTTGCCGACATTCAGCTCTAGAAAGTTTTTGCTACACCAAGTAGAAAAGCTGTTCAAGTCACCTTGAAGTGCATGGGAGTCAGTGGGTGTAGAGACGTGCATGAAAATGTTCATGTCGTCCGCATAAACTGATAGACAAGAATAATTAATAATGCGATCAACGTCATTAATTGACAGAATGAAAATGAGGGGACCAAGGTGGCTGCCCTGTGGGACCCCAGATGGTAATGCCCCATAAGGGATTAGATACAAAAGATCTAAAAAGAACTTCATATTGACGGTCTTGCAGGTAGGATTTAATCCATGCGATAAACCCATATCGAAAAAGGAAAACCTTAAGTTTGAAAAGAATAATTGCGTGTGAAATTTTATCAAAAGCTTTACTGGAATATGTGGCGACAACATCGACTTCTTTGCTATCCTCCAGTGCACACAGGTTGCTAGATACGAATTCCGTCAAATTTGTGGTTGTTGACCGACCTTTTAGGGAACCGTGTTGGCGAGGGAGAAAATATAGACTTATAATGGGAAAATATTGCATCAGGAACAATACTTTTGAATAGCTTAGGTATGCAAGGGAGAGAGAGATTGCGAATATCATTTTCTGGACCTTTTTTATAAAGGGGAATTATAAAAAAACTTGAAGGTGAAGACGTTCTGTCAAATAGAAAGTTGGAGTAGACAGTAAGGGGAAGAGCCAAAGAGTTAACACATTTTATGAAAACTACAGGCGGTATACCGTCAGGACAAGCAGAGTAATTGCATTTAAGTTTGTCAATCTTTTCCAACACGAGTGCCACTGATATATCGACAGAAGTGAATGTAGTTTGGGCACTATCTGTCATGTAGGAGAAGTAAGAATGGTCGGACTCTGACAAGTGGTTGAAGAACGATTGGCTAAAGAAATTAGCGAATAAGTTTGCTAATCACTCGACGATGTGATATTGATATTGAGCATAAAGAAACTCGCAGAGTTCGGAAAACTGGGTATAAACATGGATGTTGTTTGAAAAATTAAAATCACAGCGAGATAGAAGGTAGATACGCCAGAGCTTGTTTCCTATGTTACGAAGTGAGGGTAAACCTTTATTATAGCAGGGTGGAGATGATGAAAGATTTTGCTGGGGCATAAATAGGACGGATTGCCTAAAATAGTTGAAAATTTCATTGTAAACAATCCAAGAGCATTATCTATAGAAGTGTAATGTTAAAAATGTAGTTGAAGCACTCAAAAGGCTATTTAATTTTGTGTATTTAGTCTGCCTTACGAAAATTAAAACTATACGAATATTCAGATTGTACATACATTGTTATAGACGTTATTGTAAGATACTGTAAGCGATAGAGGAGGATGATACTGATCCAATTTGGATAAAAGATGGTTACTTAATAAAACGATGCAATTGTCGGCATCTGACGAGAAAATAAGATCAAGTTGCCTACCAAGGTTATTGACAACTCCACTTAACTGGTAAAGACTGGAGTCTAAAAGACAGTCAATGAAAAGGACCTCCTTATCTGAGGAGGGATTAATTGCTACATAATGGGATTGATCGTCCGATGGAGCCCATCGAAAGTTGGGAAACATAAAATCTGCCAAAATTCAGACGGTGTCGCAAGGATCAACAACATTAAACAAAGAGTCTATGGCATCTATAGCAAGATTGTAACTATGCGTCTGGGCTGGGACGGTCGAATCTAGCAGAAGAGGATATAAATGTTGTACTTTGGGAAAGTTATTTTGACACAAATATACTCAAAATGGGCTGTGTTTGAAGTTTTGACTAATGTAGATTCAAGGCGATTGTGTACTGACAAAAGTACACCTCGACCCGAGGAATCATCCTCTTTCTCAAGACCATCATCTCGAAAAACAGTAAAATCTGAGGTAAATAACCCGTTGTTTTTATAATCACGAGTAAGATTAGTTTCGTTTAAGACGAAGATGTCGTAGGGGTGCTTTTGTGAATTAAGATATACGGTAGATGTCTTAGTTCGCATCCCTCGGACGTTTTGATAGTACACGTAAAGACAGGGAATTACATATAAATGAGGAGTATTTAAATGAACACCTAATCGTTTTTTGGATGCGACGTTATGAGTACTGGCATTACAGGTGCAGGTACTGGATCCTTTGAAGATGATGGGTTCCTGGTCCGCAAAACATATTCATGGACTAGAGTTCCGTCAGGCCAAAATTCCCTTGAAAGGAGCAATTCCAGGTGGGAATCAGGAGTTAAAAGATGCTATTTCACGAGGTTGTTTGACTTGTATTTGATGCATTTTACGGATAAAGGCACCGATGTTTTGCTGTTAATATAGTTCATTATGTCGTCCTCAGTGTCGTCCTCAGTAGTAACAGAAGTAAGTCTCGACATGAAGATAGTTTTACGAGGAGGCTTTTTCACAACTACCAGATTGATGGATGTTGGTACCAGAAGTGAAGGTTCTTGACATGATGTATGGGGTAGAGAATCATCATTGTAAACAGATGGAGGAATTAAAAAAGGAGGAGGATATTTATCGCTTGATAAGTTATTAGCAGGAAAAACCCCAATTGATTTAGAGTTGGAACGTAAAACTCTTGTTTGCTACGGGGGTTCCAATTGTAGCGTTGACTCCTGAACAGTTACAACAGATGCATGTGATGATTGTTGCTAGTGTGATGTTAATTCCAGTTTCTTGAGTGTTTGTTGTTTATGTTTACGATATTAGCTTTAAGTTTTCTGGAATTTGGAAAAGGCTTTTGTGTTAGCTGTGGATTTCTGCTTTCACGGAGCTTGCAGCAAGGCCAATTCTTTTCATCGAACGTAGCCAATGCCGTTGCCATCATATACGAGTTTACTCCTCTCGTATAAAGTCATCTAAGTGTTAGAACACACATACGAATATGATAGCATTGGTAACTGTTTGTTAGTATTCTTATCCTTTGCCTTCGAGCATTCGGAGAGATTTCTGAGTAGACTTTGTATCTTTCCCCTGGAAGAGCTCGGCGGGATCGTAACAAATTCTCTAAGATCTTTATATGCTGTACTGTCAACATGAGTTTTTTAGTTTCTAAAATTCTCGTTATAAAAGTCGAAATGCTTGAAGTATCTTAGTCTTTTGCCTATGTTGAACATACCTTCTCGTTGTGTTTTAGTTAGTGGTTCACCAAAAGTTGATTTTTACATTTCATATGACTGCTTATAGGTCATGAGTTAGTAGATGTTATCCTCTTGAAGTTTTGGCAAGAGGTGACGTTTTTAGGGGGCATTTTTAAGGCTTATTCGGGGCAATAGTTTTGCGTTTTCTTCACTGTTGTAGTGTCCTTTCAATGGAAAAACGTGTCGCCGTCATGCTTATGGATAATTTTCTTTTTTTTTCGTGGGTAGTTGTGAAAATTTCCATAGACACTATGAACCCGGTGATCATAGTAGCGTGAGATTCTTACTCACTAAAAAACTCCTCCTTTCTTGTCGACTACAACTAAGTTACCTTATCAAGTAGTTTCCGTTTCAAATAGTATTCGCGTGGGGCAGGTAGCTTTCCAGGAAAAGCACCTACTAGTACCGCTGTTATATGCGTATAGTCCTTATCGCGCCAGATCGAACGGTGTCGTTCTTTATAATCGACGCATTAAGTTTGTCTCGACGGTAACTATTTCTAAGTCTCTGTGGATATCATTGTTTCTCATATACCATGGGGCGTTCACGATTTCTCTTAGAACTTTGGTTTAATAGGTTTGGAGAATATTTCGGTTGCTTAGTTTAGTACAACCCCAAAGTTGTATACCGTATGACCATACAGGTTTAAGCACTTGCTTATAGATGAGCAGTTTGTTATGTATGCTTAACTTGGAATGCCTTCCTAGTAGCCACTACATTTTTCTGAATTTATTTTCAAGTTCTTCTTAATATGCGGCTTCCATTTCAGTTTTACATCTAATGTCATTCCTAGATACTTTGCTTCATTTGCATACGGTATTTGTACCGAGTTAATGAAAATGGGATGGTTGTTTATTTTCCGGTAAGTAAAATTAACAATTCGCCAAATCTTTGTCCACTCATAGATTGCATCCAAAGCCGTTTGTAGCTTTCCAGTAGCTAACTCGACTGAAGTATCTGTAACTAGTATGGCCGTATCATCCGCGAACGTGACTACTATTGTACCTGATTATTCCGGTATATCTCGAGTGTAGAGTAAAAACAATACCCGGCCAAGTTCACTTCCTTGCGGAACTCCAGCAGCGATCTCTTTAAATTTTGAGTATTCAGTGCCATGTTTAACACAAAAAATTCTGTTTTCCGGGTACGATTCCAGAATCTTATGCAGCTCTCTCGGAAGAACCTGACTTAGCTTAAAATTCAAGCCTTCATGCCATACCTTATCGAAAGTTTGAGACATGTTAGGAAAAACGCTAGAACATATCTTTTTCCCCTCTAAGGCTTTCTCAATTTCATTCGTAATTCTATAAACCTGGTCAATTGTGGAGTGCTTAGTTCTAAAACCGATTTGATGCTCAGGAATTAGACATCTCTCTTCAATGACCTGTTGCAAACGCTTCAATAAAAGTTTTTCAAATACTTTAGATATTATCGGCAGAAGCGATATGGGTCTCTAGGACTTTTTTTCATTTAGACATTTACCTGGTTTAGGGACCATTACAACTTCGGCAACATTCAACTGGCTTGGAAGGTTTGATAATGTTAGCGCGGCATTCATAAGTTGGAGCAGTTTGATCAGGACTTTCTTTGGCAACTCTTTAAGAATTTGACCAGTTATTAAATCATACCCAGTGGCCTTGTTATTTTTAAATTTTTTAATTGCTTGGTTAAGTTCTCCTAGCGACACTGTTTTTATTCTGAAGTTGTCCGATGCCGTAATTATACATATAACTAGAACCTCCTGTTAACGCTTGTCCATCAGAAGATTTAAACGTTTCTTCTAGGTGCTCGGCAAATAAATCCGCCTTCTCTTTTGCCCATTCGCCATTATTTTTTCTTACGGAAGGAAATTGGATTTGAGGCTTTTTGATTGCTTTCATGGCTTTCCAGAGGGAGTAATTTGAACTTCTTTCGGCAGTCAGACCTTCGAGACATGTAGAGATGTTCCGATTTTTTGTAGTCTCGTATTGCATCTTTCAATCTGTTGCTTTAGTGGTTTAAGTATGTTTTATGCTGGGGAGCACGGGATTTTTGCCATGTTTTGCGCGCTCTCCTTTTTTCTCTCACTAATTATTTTATTTCCGGCGGATGTTTTATTTCACTGCTGGCTTCCTCTTTTCTCCTACTGGGAGTGTTGTTCCAGGCAGCGTTCTACAAAACTTTGATGAATCTGTCGACTTCGTCTTCTATTTCATTTTGTGTTTTTAGCGACAGGGTTAGAACAATATATTCATTGCAGTAGTTTCTAAAACCGTTCCAGTTAGTTTTGTTGTTAGTTAATCTAGGCGCCACTTCTTTCTTAACTAAGCGTGTGCTTAGTGTCAAAATGACTGGTGAGTGATCTGAGGAGAGATCATACCTTTCTTCGATGTTTGTAGAAATTCTGGCTACAACCTTTGTGGCAAAGAAGTCTACAAGATCGGGTGTCTTTGTTATATCCGAATGCCAATATGTTGCTTTTCCTGTAGAGAAAAAGTCAACTCCAGATTGCATACCGGCTTCATAGAGTTGTCTGTCTTTCGTGCCCCTTGAGCCCCAGAAGGCATGTTTCGAATTAAAATCACCGCCAATTATAAAATTCGATCTGAGTGAATCAAAGATGCCTTTAAAGTCATTCTTTTCTAGCTTGCATCGCGCAGGACAATAAATGGATGCGATGTTGTAGTTCAGGTGGTTATGTGTTACCCGAACTGTACTTAACTGCATTGCATCGCTTTCAATCATCATATTTATAGAATACTCAACACAATCTTTAATGAACAGTAAGCATCCGCCTCTAGCATTTTCTGATAGATGGTATGAATGATAAGCACAGTATCCCTTTAGTTCCACACGAGATCCTTTCCTCAAGCGACTTCCAGAAATCACGCAAATGTCAATGTTGGCCTTTCCTAAGAATACTTCCAGTTCGTCGAGTTTTTTCATAAGGCCGTTTGCATTCCACGTCAATATTTTAAGCAGCTGTTTCATCTCGAGATTGCTCAATTTTGCAACTAAAAATTGATTTGTTCTGCTTTGCTCCTCAAGTGTCGTGAGAATTAGGGAGAAAACGTGTGCCACTGGATTTGACGTAACACCGCTTTTTTTTATTTTCTTGCGACGCTGCTTGCGCATAGGTTAGCGCATCAATCGGTGGCGGCTTTTCCTCTGGCATCTTTTTTTGTATATCCTTCGACTTTACCACGACGGATTTTCTTTCTTTCACTGCCTTTTCTTTAGCAATATTTGGTTTATTTGTAGTTGCTTTTGGGTTTGGGCGTCAGGTTTTCTGTGTGCTTTGAAAGCAGTTGGCAATTTTTGCAAGACGGAGGAAGTTCTTTATTTAAGTTGCACTCTAATGAGGCACATTTTACGCAACACGGCTCTTTTTGGCAGTAAGTGTGCGTATGATTAAAGCCTTGGCAGCGCTTACATTGCGGGATCGATCTTGTGTTCTTACGCATAGCTTCGATTTTGATTACGGTATTTAGAATAGTTTTAATATTAAGTATAAATATCTTCTTTATTTTCGGACTTATCGAAACTAAGTATAAACAGTAGAAGTCCCCGCTTAACCAAGATTTCCTCGTCCTGCTCTGTTTTTTTCTTTTCTTTTTTAATAATATTTACAACGTCTGGAACTTTAAAGCCCTTTGCATGGAGGTCGCGAAGGGTGAAGTCCTCTCGCTACTACACGTAATTTTATTTCTCGAAAGTGTACCATTGGATCTTCTCGGTGTTTAATTTGTCGGACAATGCTCGGTAGTAATCGGAGTCGTCGACGTTAACATTCAACACATTGTTGCGCAGTGATGTAACCTTATACTTAGAGTTTAGCGTTTCTTTTAGAAAGCAATGCAACTTGTTGTAGTCTGAGACCCCAACAACGTTGATGGGGGGCGAAAGACGTACTTTTTTGGGAGTTGCTTTTTTTGTGAATCCTGGCTCTTATCTGGAACGACTTCGGGTGAAAAACCAGCTTTACGTTTCTTAGACGGTCTTTTTTTGGAAATCTAATTTGTTCCGCGTATAAGCTCTTGGGCTTCGACTGTATGCACTTTTTGCAGAGTCCTGTTTTCTTCTTCTTCTTCTCGGAGTAAATCTACTTCTTTTTTAAGCTCCATTTGCTTAAGCTTCTTACGGAGTGTGTTGTTTTCCTCCCCCAAGCTTTTATTACTCGCTGAGTCCGTTTTTTCGCTCATAGGCGCTTAGGGCGGACTTTTTTTCCTGAGATATTCGAGCTTTTAAGGAAGGGATCAAACGACTGCGGTAAATTCGTTGAATTTACTGCGTTATTTGAGTTGTTTGTATTGTTTGTTTGATTGGTTTTGTTTTTATTTAGGTCCATATTAGATTAGATGGGGGGAAGAAGGTGCACAGCATCAGAGACACCTGTAATACGGTAGGGCTACGTTACAACCAGAGGACGCCAGGTATCCAGAGGGCTCCGTTCGCGGTGCTCTATTGATTTTACATCCCGAGCACCATTCAGGCCCTAGCACTGGTCGCATGACACCTTGCCTTGAGGATGAGATACTTATTTGAGTGGCGGCGGTTACTCGCCCCTCACAGATCTGGGAATCCGGCCCAGATGGATTTTAGTCGCCTCTTACGACGGGCATTCCTACCGCGAGTATATTCTAACCGCAGGGGTTTATGGATAAATGATGGAAAGGCGATCGATACCATGTTTGACTCCCATTTTATTGATAGATTTTAATCATGGTCCAATCTAAATTTGTCAAGAAAGTACCCTCGTCGAATTATCAAATAAATCAGAATCTGAACTCAGATTCCTTGTACTGGACAGCAAGCTCGTTTAGCGATTCCAGCAACAGCTGGGATGTAGTGTATAAATGTATGTCAATTCATATATGAAAACTATACATAGTACCTAGATCTTACCTAGAGTCAAGAGCATCACTCTGGGTACTCACAACTATTTCCAGAACCATAAATCTACGGAATTCAGACCTGACAATCGCGGATTGAGAAGAGATGAATTGCAGTGTGATAGGTCCAGAGAAAATTCAACCCCAATTCAAATTCAATCCACAAATTCTGAATCTGAATCTGAAAAAATCTTCCTAGCTGTTTGAAGAATTCAGCATAAACACTCCTTACATGACTAACACTGATACATATTCTCCCATTGCAACTTCCATATCATCTTAGAGGTTGGCCATCTAATAATTGTTCCTATATAAAATGCATTCAGTCGTATATGTCGTATATGTATATGTAGGAAAATTTTCCACGGAACTGACTGATATTCAAGTGGCATTGCATGTAGATGGATCGGTATGGCTTACCCGAATATTTTGCGATTCATCCAAAACCTATTTAAAGGTTAGACAGTCAAGCAGGAACACGGATCACTTTCCCTTAGATAGGCAGATTCCCTGATGTGTTGAAGATAAACGACCAACCGGCCATTAAAGCCCTGGAAGTGCCCATTATAAGTAGAATCCTTCATCGAAGTCAGGAATTCAGTATCACAAATCTTTATTCAGGGTTTCCGATAGATACGCATTATTTTTACATGCCTAGCCTGTTCTAACCAAAGCAAGATAGTAAAGAAACGGAGAAACTTCGGGACAATGAATTCTCCAGCTCCTGTAGCACGAGAAGAATCTTGAAAGAGTAAAGCAGCCTAAATCATTTGTCAATAGCGGATATCACCGACATTGAAAAGCTTGTCTTACATTTGAACTGTAATAATTTAACACGTGAAGGCAAATCACTTATATAAATAGAAGGATACAGTCAGCATAAAATATTCAGGCACAAAATCATTAGGAGATTAACAAAAGTTTTCTGGTAAAACCGAGGTATGCTCCTTCTCTTTCCTTAAGAGATTAACCGGGCACCTAATCTGTTGTATAATAACAACTAACAAGCTAAAGGGTACATCTCAACTTTCCTCAGCTACTGTCCTCACAGGACTACTCTTGTTTTCCTTCACAATTGCTAATACTTATTCCTATGTTTCATTGTCTTTTTCAGTTCAGTTGGCTTCAGCCTTTTCATGAGGTCAACATGGATGCTCATGTGTTACCTCTAATTTTACGCCCTTCACGGTAAAAGACTAATTCTAAGTTGCACTGGTCCACTACCTCAATCTTCGTTAAAGGCGTGCTGATACCTTAAAATATGTGCAAAACCACGATCTTATCTCTCTCATCCATTCGTTTTCAATCTTATCATTTTGTATGCAAATTAGTGGGACTAACGGTTGTAGACTTCTACCTGCGGCGTTGAAAAACTTTCCTACAGATAGGTTTTTTGACGTTATAGCTTTGGCGAAAATTTGTTCATACAGGTATTTATGAATAATGGATTATGTTTGATAATCGTTATTATTTCTAAAATCCATTCAGGATCATTCGGTTTATTCTTTCGATAGTCCGCACGCAATAATTTCGATCGTCGAATCCAAAACATATTTGTTGGTCCTTTAGATCCAGATAAAAGTGAAAAAGTGAATCAGATATTGACAAAAAACGAAAAACAGAATCAGTGATTCGGGATTTAGTGAAATAGACCATTATACTAAGACTCCTCCAATTTATCTCAGTGCATCATGAATTCTCTTCGCATTAAACGCGGCAACGCAAAAGGACGTCTGACTCGTGCTGCAACGTTCATCGATACAATCAGCCCCGCCACTACTCTCGAAATGCTTGAGATTCGGCTAACCAAATTGGACGAAACATGGTCAGCATTCTGTTCACTCCATGAAGAAGTACTGCAAGACGCAAGTGAAGAAGAGGTTGTAAGTTTTGAGCAAGAATTCGGTGAGTATGAAGACAGATACTTTGATGCACATTCGACAATTAAGAAAAATATACGTGAACGAATTTCGGCTATTAAAGAAAGCTCAGCGGTAGAAGAGCTCGCGCAACAGCAATCTAAAATTCTGGAAAGGCTGAATTCGAATCCAGATCGTGCGTCGTCAATTCAATTGCCCAAACTAACAGTGCCATCCTTCTCGGGAAACTACAAGGATTGGCCTTCGTTTAGAGACACTTTTATGGGCTCGGTAGACAATCATCCAAACTTAACAGCAACACAGAAATTTTATTATCTCAATTCGTTTCTTCGGGATGATGCCGCCAATTTAGTAAAACATCTTCCAATTTCTGAAGCCAATTATTTGGAAGCCTGGGAACGGCTAGAAAAACGGTATGATCGCGTGAATCTCATTGTGCAATCGTTCATTCAGACATTTATAGCGCTTCCTTCAACCAGTGTAGTTAATGTAGAGACATTGCGGAAAATTACGGATGGTGCTGATGAGGTTATACGCGGATTAAATGCGCTCTGTTCGAACAATCGTGATCCGTGGTTGATCTATTTAATAGTGAATAAACTCGATGCGGACACTAAGCAGAGTTGGGCTGAAACTGTCGGTTCTCGGGACAATTGCAAATTTGAAGAACTTTTGTCGTTTTTGCAATCAAAGTGCGATGCATTAGAATCGTGCAAATCTCTTTCGCGGCCAAATAATGCACGTGCAAAACCGCATGGACAAATTCGCACGCATTTCGCTGAGTCTCCATCGCAATCGCAATCATGTCCACAATGCCCGAAATGCAAAAATAATCATATCTTGTCACAGTGTCCTCAGTTTATAGCTTTGAACATTGAAGCTCGCCGCGCGTTCGTTAGAACCAACTCTCTGTGCTTTAATTGTCTTCGTACAGGGCATACCTCGAGTAAATGTCGGTCATCGTTTCGCTGTCGTATATGTAATTCTCGTCATCACTCTTTGGTTCACAACGATCCGCAAAACGTCTTACCCTTAAATCGTGTCCAAACTTCATCGGCTGAAACCTTTCAGCAAACCCATAGACAATTAACACCTTCGCCTGTTCCTCCACCGGTAAATAACCATTCGTCGCTCGATGTTGGCCAATGTCGGCAAACAATTCTCCCAACCGTACTGGCAAAGGTTCAGGACAACATAGGCAATTTCATAAACTGCCGTATATTGATCGATTCAGGTTCGCAAATCTCATTCGTCGCGGAATCATTTGCACAACGCTTAGGTCTACCCCGTAAGCATGCAAGGATTCCGGTTCGCGGGCTTTCTTCAACAGATGCAGGTCAAACCAGAGGCTGCATCACAATTGATTTATGGTTGCGTCTTAATCAAACCCACATAACCGTCGAAAGCTTCATTCTAAACAACCTAACTTCAAATCTCCCTTCGCACTCCTTTGACGCATCTACCTGGTCTCATATACAGAATCTCGAATTAGCAGATCCCAACTTCAATGTACCTGGCCCTATTGATATGCTTCTTGGTGCAGACAAAATATGGTGTATCCTAAAGGGGGGTCAGATGCAAGGGCCACATGGTCTACCAATTGCTCAAAATACATCGTTTGGCTGGGTAGTCACTGGAGAGCTTTTAGATTCCAAACAACAACAACAAGTTCCGGTTTCATCGCTTCATTCTACGCTCGACGTCGACGTTCTGCTGCAGCGGTTTTGGGAGTTGGATGAAGGAACACCACTGAAGGATGAATCTTTTGCTGATGATGAAGCTGAAACACACTTTCGGAACACGTTCTCGCGCTCCCCCGACGGGAGGTACGTCGTTCAACTGCCATTCAAAAGCCCTTCGCCCTGTTTTGGTACATCTATAAAACAAGCTGTCAATCGTCTACATTCGATGGAACGTCGGTTTTCCAAGGATCCCAAATTGCATAGTTTATATGTTAAATTCATGCAGGAATACTTGGATCTAGGTCACATGGTTCGTGTATCACCAGATGAGTTGGAAGGTGAATCCGGAAAGGTTTTTTATTTACCACATCACGCTGTTTTGAAGCCAGACAGCTCGACAACAAAACTGCGTGTAGTGTTTGATGGCTCGGCTAGGGATTCTTTAGGCACATCGCTAAATAGTCAGTTGCACATAGGTCCACCCATTCAGCGCGATTTATTTGGAGTTTGCATACGTTTTCGTCAGCATAAGTTCGTGTTTACCGCAGATGTTGTCAAAATGTTTCGGCAGATGTGGGTTGATGATCTGCACACCAATTTCCAACGCATCGTCTGGCGTGAGAGCCCATCAGATGGTATTAGCCACTTTCGTCTACGCACCGTTACGTATGGAACTGCATCTGCACCCTTTTTGTCAGTTCGAGTGCTCAAGCAGATAGCTATGGACTACCAAAATAAGTATCCAGCTGCAGCGCGTGTTTTGTTAAGCGATGTTTACGTAGATGACATAATGACGGGAGCAAATTCAACAAACGAACTTATACATCTTGCGTCTGAGCTTGTATCCTTGCTGTCAAATGCTAGACTCGAGCTCCGGAAGTGGAACTCTAACTGCTGGCCCCTACTTACCCAGTTGCCCAAGGATGACTGCGAATTCTCCTGGCTTGATACTGATCGGTCGAAATCAATGATAAAGGTTCTGGGTATGCATTGGGATCCAAGATCAGATCAATATTCTTTTCGCATGACCGAGTCTCGATTGTCTACCCTTCCTACTAGGCGTTCATTGTTGTCTGAGATATCACGCATCTTTGATCCTTTAGGATTTCTGGCGCCATCAGTTGTCTTATTTAAAATGATGTTTCAGGAGCTATGGTCATCAGAACTCAACCTAGGCTGGGATGATCCACTTCCCACAGAATTAGCTGCAAGGTGGACACGCTACCAAGAAGAACTGCACTGCTTTGAACAAATACAAGTGCCTCGAGCGATTTTCTCTTCGCATGACATCGAACTTCATGGATTCTCGGATGCTTCGCTATTAGCCTACTCTGCTATGGTCTACGCTCGGTGTCAAATCGCTCCCAATCAATTCAAGATTGTCATAGTTGCCGCCAAGACCAAGGTTGCACCTCTCAAACCTGTCTCGATTCCTCGGTTAGAGCTCTGTGGTGCCCTTCTTCTCAGTCGCCTAATAACCTCAATTAAATCGTCGATTCCCCGAAACTTGAAAGTTTTTGCATGGTGCGATTCACAAATCGTGCTCCATTGGCTGTCTTCCTCACCTCGTCGTTGGACTACATTCGTCGCTAATCGTACAGCTGCCATTCTAGAACGGATTCCACGATATGCGTGGAAGCATATCGCATCGGAGTCCAATCCCGCAGATTGTGCGTCACGGGGCTTATTACCATCTGTTCTTCCTACGCATCCTCTATGGTGGACCGGTCCTCCATGGTTATCGCTGCCACAGGAACATTGGCCAGTTTCAACGTTCTCAGTGCCATAACAGGATGAAGTGTCAGCGGAAGAACACAAACAACCAAAGCAAACCCTCACGACCACAGCAGAAGCAGATAACTTCAAGCTATTAATCGCCAAAATTTCGTCGTGGACTCGGTTAGTTCGAATAGTAGCGTTCTGTGTTCGCTTTACAAAAAATTGTCGACCTAAACACTTTGATAAGACTGTGCTCGGTTTAAAGGTCTCAGAATTGCACTCAGCAGAACTTATTATTTTTAAAATTGTGCAGCACGAATCGTTCGGGACTAATATTCGCAATCTACAAGCTAGCCGCGACCTTAATCCGAATTCAAAACTACTGAGGTACTCTCCGTTCATTGACCATGAGGGGCTTCTTCGTGTAGGGGGTCGACTGAAGAATACTTCCTTGTCATTCAGCCTTAAACACCCAATAACCACATTTCTCTACTTATAGTGAGACACATTCATGCAGCCTATCTTCACCCAGGAACAACGGAGACATTCGGCATAGTGCGCCAGAGATACTGGATCTTGGGAAGCCGAAATCTCATTCGCAAGGTCGTGCATCAATGTAAACCCTGCTTTCTACAGAGGAAGACGACAACTACGCAACTCATGGGTGATTTGCCAATTCAACGTGTTCAACGTAGTCGACCATTTTTGAATTCCGGATGCGACTATGCTGGGCCTTTTACCATTAAGCTTTCTCGTGGCCGGAATCCAAGGTTGTCGAAGGCGTATCTTGCGCTGTTTGTATGCATGAGCACCAAAGCTATTCGCCTCGAGTTGGTTAGTGATTTGACGACCGATGCATTTCTCGCTGCCTTCAGACGGTTCACTGCACGTCGGGGTAAATGTTCCAACGTTTACTCAGATAATGGGACAAATTTTCAAGGAGCTCGTCGCTGCTTAAACGAAATGCAAAGGTTGGTCTTATCAGAGACTTACAACGATGACATCGCCAGTTCACTTGCCATGGATGGAACCACATGGCACTTCATACCTCCCTCTGCACCACACTTTGGAGGATTGTGGGAGACCGGCGTGAAGTCCGTAAAACTTCACCTTCGTCGTGTAATTGGAAGTTCAATCTTAACATTTGAGGAGCTGTATACAGTGGTCACTCAAATCGAAGCCCTCCTTAATTCTCGTCCTTTGTGTCCTTTATCCGACGACGATTTAAATCCACTAACCCCTTCTCATTTCCTTATAGGTGAGCCGTACACCGCTGTACCAGAGCCAAGCTGTCTAGATGTACCTGTAAGCCGTTTGTCCCATTGGACACACATTCAAAATATGGTCCAAGGATTTTGGAAGCGATGGCAGATGGAGTACGTCACAAGCCTTCAGGAGCGACCGAAATGGAAGAAGGTTCAGTGTGACTTGAAGCTGAATGACTTAGTCGTGATAAAGGAGCCAAATCTTCCCCCATCAAAGTGGTTACTGGGCAGAATCGAAGCTGTTCATCCTGGACCAGATAATTTATCCCGAGTTGCGACAGTGCGAACCAATCGTGGACAATTTCTTAGGCCTATCACCAAACTTGCGATCCTACCATTGTCCTGAAACTAGCTCCAGGGGGGGCGGGATGTTTGATAATCGTTATTATTTCTAAAATCCATTCAGGATCATTCGGTTTATTCTTTCGATAGTCCGCACGCAATAATTTCGATCGTCGAATCCAAAACAGATTATTTCTGACGACCATTTTTGACCTGATACAAAAGGCCTTGGATCGTATTGATCACATTGCAATTGACGCAGTACACCACATTAGTATGCTGGATCTCTGAAAGTTTTGAACAGTCAACATCATGGTATAAATTAACCAAGGTGCGAACGCAAATATCTCAGACGACAGAATACTGGAGAAGTACTATGAAGGAAATTTACACTGAACAATCGCTACAATCGCAAAAGACTCCTCGAGCTTTTTGTGATCGAGACTTCAAAAAACCTATGCTGCCAGCACCAAGCGCAGAAGACCAGTGGCGACATTGTCAGCAAGCCACTGTAGACGTCGCATCTGATGCGCCAGATTTCAACCGACTATTACAAGGAAGCTCTAGCTTTTTCGACGAGTATCAGCAAGGGCATTTTTCAAAGCATGAAGCAAATATAGGAGCGCTGTAAAAAAAACAGCAAGAGCTGCTAACGATTCGTATGAGGAAACGTGGCGTGCATGACTATGAAAAGGTGTATTCAGAAATTCTACCAAATTGTGAAAAGAAGGATGGAGCCGTTATATGAGTAGTAGAGCCATTGTCGTTACCGAAAATTTCGAGTCTTGCTTTTGCTGTTTGCTTAACGACGAAGACAACCAAAATTCTGCTGTATGTTGATCGACAACAGCGATTTGGATAGACATGTCCAAAAATAAGATCAATAAACCTAAAGGAGCAGACAGACTTTCTATATAAAGCAGCTGGAATTGAGACGTTAGGAGCATACACCAGCTCATCTGTAAAATGCAGTCCGATGAAAATGTACCCTACAGACCAGAACTCACCCCTCTGAGGCATGGTGCCAAAAAAGGATTTCGAAAAAGTGACGCACTGATATTTGAAGGAACTGTATTAAACTGAACCACTAGCATACGCTGATGATACTCACGTTATCAGTGAACTGTCACTATAGCGATTGCGGCCATTGAAGCAGAAGCGGCGAAGATAGGTTCTGTATGAGGATAAAACAACATATTCGTATATTAAAAGGAAAGGACATCCAATGGCAAATGCTCATTGCATGACTTAGAGGTATTAAAAAATTTTTGTCTGCCTGACACCATTGCAAAGTCAGGCGGATAATCACTCTTCCCAACCGTTGTTACTGTAAACTAAGAAGTTTTTTAAGGAAAACAAACCTAATCAAGTGCTGTATAGAAACATAAAATCCTTATTGTCCCAATCCTGGTGTACTCGTATAGCGCGGAAGTATGGGCTTTTTCTAAAGCATACGGAAATCGCCTTGGCTGCTGTATTGTTGATGTATTGTAACAACGAAGAAAATGGGCTATACAGCTTCAATAGCTTGGCCTTGTTTCACAAATGGACACCACCATTTCGGCCATATTTCGGATTGACAACGCGATAAAGGAAGACCTCGTCTTAGGAGGCGCGCTTAATTGGAAAGTGACTTCAACCAACTTGATGTGCGTAACTGGGGGAATTTATCGCAAGATCGCCCTGTTTTTTGGGGCTCAGATACACCCGGGACTGTAGTGCCATAGTAAAGTAAGGTATGACTTGCTACTTTTTCAAGTATTCGTTTTAAACCTAGAGATCTTGGAATAGTGAACGGACATTGAGGCACGACAGAATCTATACATTGGTTCCATAAGTAGTCCAAAAGAATATCTCCTACGATGAGAGGTGCGAAATTAAGGTGTCAAAAAAAAGTTTGGACCCGAACTACTCAAAATTAAGCAGTTTACATCTAGCTGTTCAGAAGATGGTCTTCCATGCTCATTTGTTGGACAGTGTTTTAAATTAGGCGCCAGGACTCTTCTTGTATGTTACCTTGTGCCTCTACTGAGTAAAAGAATTTTAACCTGTGGTATAAACTATAATGTTCGCTATCGGCTATGAGGAAGTAATAACACTTTCGGGCTTCAGAGGAATGAGCCAAGTCTTGTGTCTCCCCTGACTTAGCCATTAAATGTGCCCCATTCAGTGATTGACATGTGTTTTTAAATATTGGATCTTAGACTAGGTAGATTAGGTTGGAGTAACTTTCATTTGAAGGGTTCTTAACCCAGTTGTAGGTCTATTGTGATACCACTTGAAGACCATGGAAAGGCAACGACTTAGCTGCTTCTGAAACCGTAGAGTTTTCTTGACAAATCTATCAAGGTACGAGTATATCAAAGATCGTTTAGTTCTCGGTAACGTCTTGGGTATTGCAGTCGAATGGGTGCTAATATCAGGTATTTTTCATTCAAGTGCATATTCGTCTTCCTCTTTATTGGAATCATTGTAGGTAATATTCAATAGCCTGCTCGTGTCTTCTAAGCCGCAATGAGCTGTGCCTATGCTTGTGATTATAGAAATACAGACCCAAGGTTGACCAGTCCTGTTGATCGCCTAGCATCAGCTGAGACCATCTATTACTAGCCTAACAGAGCACTTGCGTTGAAAACCTGTCTAAAATTCGTTCAAGCAGTTCTCCGGAACGTCCGAGTAACCCGAGTATTTATTTACTAATAACATATATTCTAAGATCCTTGGGGAATGTTGGATTCAGCCTAAGCCCTGCATAGATCTGGTGAATAGATACAACTTTGGCTTAGAGGTCGCTATAATATGGAGATACACTGTCGTTATTTGCTGCATATATGTGTTATATGCAAATGTAGTTAGAGGGGATCCGCACGCTAGCGTCTTAGAACTATCTCTGAAGATGGTGTTGGTCTTATTGACAATGACTTTGGGAAATAAAATGTAAATTTGCCGTCGAAAAGTTTTCCAACGAGCTGGATAGATCCTCAATACCCATTGCACGACTTGGGTTACAAACCGCACTTTAAGCCTACATTCGTATTGCACTTAAGTAGAAAGTAACCAGGGCCTTAATCTTTCCTTCTTTAAAATTTTCCTTCCACCTCAGTGTGCTAACCAAAACTAGACCTAGGTACCTCCCACTCCTCGCGAAGCTCAGAGAAATGCAATTTAGTCTGAGTGAGATGATGCATGGTGTTTTGGTTT
Source organism: Volucella zonaria (assembly GCA_963966105.1). Lineage (NCBI taxonomy): Eukaryota > Metazoa > Arthropoda > Insecta > Diptera > Syrphidae > Volucella > Volucella zonaria. Next base: position 41,140,900 of record OZ014534.1, on the reverse strand, counting down.
TCTAAAGGGAACAGACCGACTCTGTCAAAGAGGGCAACGATATAAAAGTATGTAAAATAGGTACAAGAGTGTAACGCTGCCTGCGTAGCTTTCACATCATATCCTGCAACTCTAATTTTAATAAGCAGCCCGTTGACTATATGGAACCTCGGTTACCTCAGTAAAAGGCAAATTTCATCGGCAACTCTGTCTGGTGATTGCCTTCAACCTATGCCCTGGCGATGATGATTACACCGGTCGACGAATGATGCAGCAAAAACTGAATTAATAAAAATAATTTCCTTGCAATCGTCATTTTGTGCCTTAGTTGTAGTCGTACTTGTTGTTGTCGTTATGTTCATTGTCTCGCTCAGTCGATTGCTTGGTCTAGCATGGTAGTGGCACTTAGCAGTTGCCAGATCATGGATCATGAATCATGGATACTCGTAGCCAAGGAAACAGAAACAGAAACAAAATTCTATTCCATCATCAACGCTCCGACAGGAATACCTCAGTGTCATGTCGAAATATTACCATTTTTCCATTGCCATTCTTCTTCTATGAATACCTGGACCTGTTCCCTTGTCCATGTATAGTCTTCAACTTCATCTCGAATGTGCTTTTTTGCGCGCCAACAGTGTGATGGGTAGAGGTACTGATCTCGCAGAGACCTCAGCCACATTGTAATTATATTTATTTGTTTGTTCCGAGAAATATCGTACTCGTACGTATGTGAGTATGCACAAACTTAGCTGAGAGATACGAAATAAAGATACTTGGAAAGCATATGCCGGTTGTAGGGAATGCGACGACAGAGAACTTGACGAGGCAAAACGATGGACGGACCATTAAATCTATTTTATGCTCGTAGAGCAAGAAATGCTGGTACGATCTGCAAAGCAGAACCTCTAGAATTACCAGCTACCAGAATTGCAAAAAAAAAAACGAATACCTTTGTGCACTTTGTGGAATGTTGCTTGAGGTATAGTGAAGATTCGTACTCGTGTATACAAAAAATTTCCATTTGCTGCTGAGTCATCATGAGTTCAAAGATCATTATGGTTGTGGCAGTCATGGTGCTGATGGAAGTAGATGGTCGTGATGACTGTGTCAGATTGGAATTTGTTTGACAGACAACAGCTTTGTTTATTAGTTTCATTAAGCTGTAGTTGTCCAGAAAAGACCATAGGCATGAGCATTTAAAGAAAGCAATACACGCGAGCTTTGGTTTTGTATCGGACCATCAAGGCTATGAAAAATTCATGAGTAAAGGCTCAGCGGTGCATGGCGGATGATCAAGTGGTGCTAATTGTTTCTTTATTGAATTTTGGTTCTACCTACATACATACAGAGCCAAAAACGTTGTAGAAAACTCATAAGTCGAGAGCGTGGATACTGACAATGCCGTTATTGCCAGTCACGAAATACATCAGTAGTTCATCTACTGTGGGTGGATTGCGATTGGAGAAAAGATCTGCTGTTGATCTTCTGTTAATTGATCTGTTCAGCAAACTGAAACTACTTCAGATCTATTATAGAGAAGAGCTATTCGTAATAGGATATGCACTTCACAAGCGAAAGATGGTTTCTGATATCGTACTGATATCCAAATTTGAGCCGACCGTGTCTGAATTGGGATATTCAGTCTCATATGTTTGAGGATTGCTCAGCCTTTACAACCTGCATCATTCTGGAAAGATTAGTTTCAAGAAGCCGCCAGAAATGCAGCAATTGATGTACCAAGTTTCAACCAATCACTCCAATGAAACTTTTGGTTTGAATAAAAATGAATATGAATAAGAGTTACAGTCGGGTTCCAGATACAAATGTTAAAAAAGGAAAAACACTTCTACAGACTGTGAAAGGACCAGGATGATCCAAATTTCAGTATTTGGCAGAACAAACCATTAAAGGTGGGCCATTAAAGCCAAAAGCAGGACCAACTAGGTAGAAAAGATATCGGCTTCCGAACTTGAGTATACCATCGCAGCCGCCGCACCTAACGGCCTAACCTAGGTGCTGGAGGCGGAGGATGACTGAGAAGAAAGCATTCTCCATGTGACATATACATCGTTCGCCCAATCCACAAGTAGGAATAATCTCTAAACTGCTTAAACCATATAGGCAGTAACATCACTAACATCCCATACCAGACTTTGTGTGTCATATTGTGTCAACTCCTGAAACAATTCGCCCCTACCAGTGCGGTTTAAGATCCGACTAGCTCATAACTGATTCCATAGCACGACAAGCCGTGTGAAGTCCAGATCTCTGTTAAACTCGTCAGATAATGGGAACATAATATACTCCGCAAAATTTAGCAAACTCACCGAAACGTTTGATATCAAAATTTGATTAAAACCAAACGAAAGCAACCATCACTGCATGGATTCCAATACATAACCAGTATCTTGACAAGCGAATCTGGGTGTTCGGTATCGACAAACCAAAACTTGCAGTCTCCATTTCTTAAGTTGGATAGTAGCTACAGATAGAAGTGTTACAAGTTCAGCTTGCAGTTCTAATAACCTTCCGATTGAATACGACTCTAGCTTCGCTTGGGTACCTACTTATGTTAGTAGTCTTCAGCGAGTTATTTTAAGACACGCACGGCCAAGAAATGTGCAGAGGCGGTTGCGTATGTGACGGCTTTTAATTTAAAATGTTTGATCTCTTCGTTACGAGTCTGACGCCAGACAATGCTCTGGAAATTAGTTTGTTGATCACATACCCAATTCTGGCGAAACATTTTGATAATGTCAGCCGTAAACACATATTCATGCTGGCAAAAACCTAAACAGACACCTATCAAGTCTCGTTGAATCGGAGAGCCAATGTACAATTGGCTATTAAGCGACTGTCCCAGGGAATCGTGGACAGATCCGTCAAACACAACGCGCAGCTTAGTTGATGGGCCGTCTGGCTTCAATATAGCGTGATATGGGAGATACAAATGTTTCTCATGTACAGTATCTATCTCAAGAGAGGGTATAAGTTCCATGTTCCCAAGGTCTATATACTCCTGCATAAACTGAGAATATAATCGATGCAGGTTTGATTTAGTGCGAAATCTATTCTATTGAGTGCATCCTAGAAAGGGCAGCATTCAGAGTGTTTCCAAAGGTTGGCGAAAGACCGAAACTACGTATCTTCCATCATTCTTCCATCGAATGAAAGGACGATAACGTTATATCGAATGAATTGGTATCGAGTAACTCTCCTGTTATGATCCAACCAAAGGACGTATTTTAGGCCAATGGTTTTCCTTCTGGGCCATGAATACGTTCAGTTCTCGAGAGCGTCCAGACGCGGTCTGCACCTAGAAGTACACCCACCGATTGAGAAACATTGAAATATAGATCTGCTAGATTCAAACCTTGTTTGTACTTCCATGACGATGTATCAAACGACTGACTTGGTAAATTTGATGTTAATTTCCTTAGATAGATATGATGTACCAAATGGAGAGACAGTCTTTAGTATGACCGGCTTTCTTTGACGAAAGTCCTAATATAGGAATACGAGAGTACGTATGAAGAGTTCCCAGCAGTTGAGCCAATGACTCTGTAATGAGCGATGACTGCGTACCAGTATCAAGTAACAAACGACATTCTATGAACTGACTTTGACTATCCTATCTTAGACAACATCGTTTGCTTCCGACGGCTAAGTTCAATCGAATGGCTTGCTACTAAATGAGAATCAGACCTAGTTTTGGCAGAACGATTTGTGGAATCACGGTGGCACGAACCTGGCGAATTTTCCGATGAAAAAAAGGCTTGCATCGAAGAAGGAAGACTCTTAGAATCCTCTAAATGAATGAGGGAATGGTGACGAGATTTGCACACGCGACAACGAAATGAACTGCAACATTTGCTAAATGAATATCCAACTCGAAGACAGTTAAAATATAGAAAATCTTCCTTAACGAATGCTCGACGTGATTCAATACTAACACTAGTAAAAACACAAAATTTTTGCAAAATTCAACTTTATTTATCAATATAGTTGCCTTCGAGGGCGATACATTGATTGAAACGATTTCTCAATCTTTCGATACCAGTTTTGTAGCACGATTTCGGTTTAGCCTCAAAATAGGCCTCTGTTTCGGCGATTCGGTCTGAAATCTCTTTCCGGCGAGCATTTTTTTGAGGTCTGCGAACAGGAAATAGTCGCTATGGGCCAAATCTGGAGAATACGGTGGGTGGGGAAGCAATTCGTAGCCAAATTCTTTCAATTTTGCCATCGTTTTCATCGACTTGTGACACGGTGCATTGTCTTGATGAAACAGCACTTTCTTTTTCTGCAAATGCGGCGGTTTTTCTGCGATTTCGTCCTTCAAACGCTCCAACAACGCAATGTAATAGTCGCTGTTGATAGTCTGCCCCTTTTGGAGAGAGTCGATGAAAATTATTCCATGTGCATCCCAAAATACGGATGCCATAACCTTGCCAGCCGAGGACGTGGTTCGTCTCCTGCTCGCCACTCAGCTGACTGCCGACTTGACTCTGGTGTGAAGTGATGGAGCCAAGTTTCATCCATTGTCACATGCCGATGCAAAAATTCGACTTTATTGCGGTTGAACAGCTTTAAACACTCCTCTGAATCATCAACACGTTGTTGTTTTTGGTCGACTGTGAGCAAACGCAACACCCACTTTGAACAGACCTCTCGCATGTCCAAATATTCGTATATGATATATCCAACACGCTCTTTTGATATCTTCGGAGCCTCAGCTATCTCGATCAACTTCACTTTACGGTCATTCGTAATCATTTTGTGGACTTTTTTGATGTTTTCATCTGAAACAGCCTCTTTTGGACGTCCACTGCGTGCATCATCTTCGGTGCTTGTATGACCACTTTTAAATTTTTCAATCCACTTGCGAATGGTTCGTACAGAGGTACAGAGGTACAGAGTCCGGGTAACACTTATCAAGCCATTGCTTTGCATCGGCTGCATTTTTCCCATCAAAAAGCAATGATAAATCAACACACGAAATTGCTTTGAATTTTTCAAAGCACGTGAGCGCTTGGTGTACGCATAGAAGGCAACGACATGAAGGTTTGAATAAATGACTGAATAAGTAAATGAATAAGTAAATGAAAAATGACTGAATAAGTAATTTGACTCGGAAACTGGTATATGTTTAAAGACATCCGCGGCCTCATCTCTCAAAAACGACTTTAGATGGTAAAATTTTTGTGTCGCGGTTAGATTCTTTTGTTATCGACAGAGTCCGCAAAAATATCCCGAAAAGACGGACAGTCTTTGTAGTCATCAGAGAACGGAGCCACAGTAATTTTAGGAAGGCTAATTTCCGAACACGTGGTCTTAGATGAATTTAAATTCTCCAACAAAATTGATTGTTGGCTTACTATTTGCTTAATTACTTCACCTTGCTTTATGGCAGCCTGTTTTTCCCGAATTGCTATAGCAAGTACAATAGATGGAATGAACGCCAAAGCTCCGGCCTAAATAGTTTTCTTTTCCACGCCGAGAGGCAACAGTAATAGAACAAGGCCTTGTCTTAGGTGCCACGCACAGTTCCAAAAGAGCCTCGACCTTATTTGAATGCGTAACTATAGACAGTTGACTGTGCACGTTGTAACTGTGTACGTTTATCAATTTAGTCCCAAATCTAGCCCAGACTGAGGCACCTTCAAACTAAGCGAGTAATTTGTATATCATCCTCTCCATACTCAAACCTGAGCACTAAGAGGATGGACCTTCTGCGCAAACCCTGGCCTAAAAGGTTCCCTACGTCTTCCGGAAACGTAGAATGCCTTCCAATCCGAAATTCTAGCTGTTCCCAGGGCGCTAAGCTAATGCGATAGAAAGAATATCTCACATGTACGAGTATGTGGCAATCTAGAAGAAGGCACTGGAGTCCATTAAAACTTAATGCAATATTATGCAGAGTGAGAGTAGAAAAAGACTGCTGGGTACCAGGACACTGTGGTATAGGAGAAAATGGAGTACCAGCTGAACTATATAAGATACAATTATATTTCAAATCTATGTAGTCATAGGCTATCTACAGAATCATGGCCATTCTCAAGCTTATCAGGAAATAGCTCTGAGTTCTGATAGAAATTCTATTACCTCTTTAGGAAACATGTCTATAGGCTCAGGCTTGCATGAGTGTTTTGCATTGTTCGGGATCCCGAAGACTAGATAACGTATTTATTGTACTATGGGAATATGATGGTGTTGCGCGGAATCGGAAAAAATTTATAGGAAAATATTTCCTTGAACATTAGAAGAAAAAGGCAATATAAACTGTGAAGTCTGTGCTCCGTTGCTGAAGGTTGTTTCTGCAAGGATCGTTATGGGCCCTTTAGATGCCTAATATGTATGAGAATTGAACCAGCATACCACTTTTGGACCTATCCTAGCCTAACCTATTACCCTAAAGTAAGTTCTCCTGTTGCCGATACCCGTTTACCATATCCTGGAAACACTCCTGTGGTTCAGTGATTAGGCTAGGAAGATTCATGCCGAGCTGTAGGCCTGCAGTCAGTTTCAAAAGTTTTTTTTCGATATTCTCGAGCAGTGCTCTTCCATAGGTGGCACATTATACAATACCTTCACCTTCACTCCTTTTTTTGGACGGTTCACATATTCATTCTATTAGACTGGGTTTGATTCAAGTATACATTCCAAGTATATGAATACTGTCGGTTTGTACTTACTTACTTAAGTGACTCCCAACGCGGGCGTCTATTCTTGCGGCATGCCAGCGTTATATTGTCTCCAATCCCACACACGCTGCTTCGAGTTGTGCAGACTAAGCAATCTGGCATCCTTAAAACGACAATTCGGTCATCCGATTCGAACATCCTCTTCGCTTGAGCATTAGTGTCCATTAGCTGAAAATGGCAGAGTCAGTGTAATAGATGTGTTTAGGCTTTTTAAGCTACATCCATATCTTGATAAGGCCTTTGGTGTTCGCAGTTTTAACTTCTCCTCCATTCGCCCTCCTCGCAAACCGGACGAAATATACTATGAAGAATTTTTCTAGCGACAGTGTTCAACATTTTCCCTGCTTTCCTGCTTTTCGTTAAGAAAACTCGGTTCCATATAACAGAACTGACATAATCAATATTAGCTGGAGCATGCATTTCGTCTTCCGAGTTAAGAGTTTTGAGCCCACTTGTTTCGCCAAACCGAAGTGGCACCGGTTTTCTAGGGTAAGTCTTCAGCAAATCTCCAGGCTACCTCCCTAAACACTTCGAAGTTAGTATTGGATTAGAGGTTTTGTCCTGGGCGGTTGACAGATGCTTCCTTGTTGACAACATATACTTTGCCTTATTCGTTCCACCTTAAAAAAAAAAGTCTCTATGACGGCCCGCTAGGAGCGATCGATGATGTTGATGTCATCTCCGTATCCCTGCAGCTGGATAGATGCCGTTCGCACCATGTGATCCAGCACTACATTGAGGAAATCAACTGACAGTGATTCTTCTTGCACAAAATCCATTACGTATTTACTTTACTTACTTACATTTTATACGTCTTGCCATCCAATATCACTCGGCACAGCTGGATTAGTTTTGCTCGGATCCCGAATGCGGCGATCACTTTGTAGGGCGCAAGACAATAAATGCTAATCGTTGCGGCTTTGAAGTCGATGAAATTCGTTGGCTGTTGTCCAGGGTTTGCGCCAGTGTGAACATTTTGTCGATCGTCAATCTTCCGAGCCGTTTAGTGTTTTCAGAAAGTCTTGAGATGTTCACATGATATAGAGCCCTCTGTCTGCAGTCCCTGAATATTTCAGTTCCTATCCCAATTTAAAGGGGTCCACATTCAAACCTCTCATCACTCTCATTATCCACTACTGCTTTATTTACAAAAGCCCCAAACTGGACAGCAATTCGATTTTTAATGAGTTTGATGCGCTATCTGACTCCATTCAAAGAATTGTCTCCCTGTATCCTCATACTGAAATTGTTATTACCGGCGAATTCAATATACACCCGAAGGACGGTGTGTTGAGATCTTCGCTGCTGAAAAGAACCTAACCAAGCTTGTAAATGAACCTACACGAATACTAGACGTTGATAGTCATACCGCCAATACCCTGCTCTTGTTTTTAACTTCTCACTATGATCAGTACACCGTTGATGTGCTCTCCCCTCTAGGGTCGTCACCATTGTGTAATATCAACAATTTTCTCGTACACCGACCACACAGTTAGAGAAAAGATTCCTAAAAGAAGCGTATGGCATTACGAGAAAGCCAACTGGAGCGGTCTTTAACGTCGATAACGACGAGGATGCCGCTGCTGATATGATCAGACACCATTCTCTTTGGAATGAGAAACTTTATCCCTCATCGGGTGAAGAGTATCAAACCAAAAGAAAAGGCATGGTACGACTCGAGCTGTGAAAAGGCTGCCAGGGTTAGAGAAATGTTTTTTCGGTCCTTCAAGACCAGCCCAACAGAGGATAACCGAAAAAAGTTCAAACGAGCCAGAAATGACTGCAACGCCTTTCTTAAACGTGTAAAATTCTAATATGACCAAAAACTGAGGCAAAAACTACTACAATGTCCCAAAGATAGTAAAATTTGTTGGTCGTTCGTCAAAAATATTAGAAATTCTGTCTCATCCTCCATCCGAACGCTCATTTACAATGACAGTCCAGCTGTCAACTCTTTGGATAAGGCCAATCTGATTGCTGCACACTCTGCGGCCAGCTCAACACTCCCAGATTGTGCTTTGACTCCGCCTACACTTGAGTGCGTCGAATCTTCAATGGGACAAATCTACTTCCGCACTTGTGTAGCAGCAAGAATTCTTAAAGATCTTAACATTCACCAATCCGCTGGTCCAGTTGGTATACCACATTAATCAAAAAGTTCCCGGAATGTAGTCAGAGAATTGGAAATACAAGTTTATTCATTTAAATCTATATTGTCCCCTTCAGAGTAATCCCCATCGACTGCAACACACTTATGCCAGCGCTTGATCCAATCCTCAAAACATTTTCTATATTCGGTTTTCAGTTTGTCCATCAGTGCTTTCTGCGATTTTTCCATTACTTCCTCTCGACTGCTAAAACGCGTTCCCCGTAGTGGTAGTGATTTTTTAACTCGATTGAACAGAAAGAAATCACAGGGAGCCAAATCAGGTGAATTCGGTGACTGTTGGATGGTACGAGTATTTGTTGCATTTTTCGTCAAATTACGGATAATGATGGGCACTGTGCGACAGTGCGCTATCATGGTGCAAAATCCACGAGTTTTCTGCCCACGATTCTGGTCTCTTTCGGCGAATTTCTTCAGGCAAACGTCTCATAACGCCCAAATAGGAGTAATACTCTTTGTTTACTGTCTGGCCATGATACACTATACCGTTGTAATCCATGAAAACCGTGAGCATTTCCTTCTTTTTTGACTGAAAATGACATGGCTCTTTGGTCTCGGCTCATTTGGTGAACGCCATTCACTTGCCTGATGTCTGGATTGCGTGTCGTACTCATAAATCCACTATCGTCTCCAGTAATGATCCTTTTGATGAATGTGGGATTGGATTCGGCCTCGGAAATCATCTGTCTTGCGACGTCAACACGATCTCTTTTTTGCATGAAATTGAGGTCTTTTAGCACCAACTTTACTGCTACACGACGGAAACCCAAATCATTAACCAAAATGTCTTGGACGGATCCATAGGCAATGTTCAAGTCCTCCGCTATCTCTCTGATGGTTAATTTGCGGTTATTGGCCAACATTTCTTTTACTTCATCAATGTTTTCGTCGGTTTTCCATGTCGATGGTCTGCCACTGCGTTCATCATCTTCGATTGACTCACGACCACTTTCGAACAGCGTGCCACTAATAAACGACCGTTTTCTTTAGAGAATCGTTGCCGAAACACTTTTCCAACATTTCCAACGTTCGCGCACCATTAAATCCTTTTTTTACGCAAAATTTAATACAAGTTCGTTGTTGCAAATTTAAATCCATTTCTAAAATTGTAAAAATCGCAACACACACAGAATAGTTGTACTCTTGGCTACGTAATTTTTGCAAATGTCAAGCTACCATATGACGCTAAGATTTAGAGGGAATGTCAACAACAGATTTACCAACTTAACTAGAAAAATAGAACTCAAATCGGAACAATGAGAGCGCAACACGGTGGAGTCCCCCGGGAACATTTTGATCAGGGTGGTATCTTCTGAAGAGGTGTTCTTCTTCGCTTGTAACAATCAAGTAACAATCCTACTCTCTAGAAATTTTTCCGAATCTCTCGGAGCAGATGGAAAATACCATTTATCCAGCCCGTCCCTAAAAAACACGATTCTTCTCCCCTCTTCTCCAACAGACCCATTGCACTTACGTCTTTTCTTTCCAAGGTCATCTAAACGCTGATTTTTTTTTTTTTTTATAATTTACGCGCGCCTAGGGGGTTATGAATACCCTTAAACTGTTGCCAGGGTGCGGGCGGAAAGATAGAAGGATGAGAAAAGGAAAGTTTGTGATGTAGTGGTTTGAAACTCAGGTGTGTTTGGTTTCGATATTGACTCTCCAGGGGTGATAGTCCGAATAGGACGGAGAAATTTTCTTCACTCGGAATGGTGAGGTTGTGAATTTTAACTGTTGTTTTGTGTTTGAAAACCCTACAACAGCCAAATCTACATGTCAGTGTTATGCCTTCACACACAGATTTTTCTGACTGAGTTCCAATTACACAAATGAAATCTTGTCGTGGCTAGGATTCGAACCTTGACCCTCCGAGTGAGAAGCGATTGCTAGTACCACTACACCACGGCCACCCCTTAAGCCGTCAGCTCATGAAATATCTCAAAACACGAAACCGGCAGTACGGTTTTCGTAGCAACAGTTCCACTGGTGATCTGATGGCATGTCTCACCGAAAAGTGGAACCAATGCGTACATTAATCTGGCGAAAGCAAGATAGTTGCACTTGATATTTCTAAGGCATTTGACAGAGTTTGGCATCAGGCTCTTTTATCGAAAATGCGTGCATTTGGGATCGACGACTCTCTTCTTCAATGGATTATAAATTACCTTTCGGAACGTTCAATTCAAGTTTTCTTGCTCGGTTTCAAATCTGATATTCACAAAACAAATGCTGGTATGCCCCAGGTCTCCGTTCTGTCTCCGACACTCTTTTTAATTTTCATCAGCTATCTCTTGTCTGCTACCTCTAATCCAATCCGTATGTTTAGCTCATTAAATTCTGATATTAACAGCATAACTAACTGGAGAACCACTAACAGAGTAGAATTTAATGCTTCCAAAACACAATGGGGTCTGCTGTCGTTAAAGCGAAATTTAAACACTCAGCAATTATTCATAGATGGCATTTGCATGGTCGAAACCGATAAACTTTCCATTCTCGGTGTGTGTGTCAATGACAACTTGCGTTGGAATGACCACATATTCGGTGTCGTCAAAAATGCTTCGAAATGCCGAGGTTTCCCCAAGTGATGTAAGAAGTACTTCACCCCCTCTGATCTGGCTTCAATATGTAAGGCATTTAACCGGCCGAAATTAGAGTACAACGCCCAAAACATCTCTGCACCTGCACCGTGCAACAAAACTCATAGGTGATTCTAATATCACTCAAACAATGGACACCCTCGAACACCGTCACCGTTTCGTTTCTAAGCCGTACAACTCGCTTATGGAATGCCCTGCCTAGCTGTTTATTTCCTAGTCATTATAGCCTTCAAACATTTAAAACCAACGTTCACCGGTACCTCGCTTTCCATCCTCCCTGATGCATCTTCAGGCATAAGAGCAATGGGGGAAGATGATATCTTCTTGCTCTTATTACTACACCTATTCCATAGAATACTGAAATTGAGTTCCTTCGAAAATCCCTGAAGAGAAAGGATTATACCGATATTATGGCAATCGTCGAAAAAGGCTAGCTTACGGAATCACAACAAGGACTGTAAAATAAGTACTGCAAGTGCTTCAGGCTTATAAAGTCTTCTAATACTGATACCATTTCCAACTAATAGCCTTTTTCAGAACGGAAATTAGAATATCCAAGAGACCGATAAATTATGAGCTCACCCAAATGATTCCTTTGAGTTATTGCTTGAAAAATATTTGATTGAGTGGGAAATATGACGATTATTAGATTTCGAATACAAAGCCAAAGAAATAGTAATATACTTTGCGAGCTTATATCGGTTATATGTACATAGTGAGTTAAATTTTTTTTAATCCAATCGTACAAAAACTAAAATAAATTTAAATCCTGACATGGTGGTCTATGTTACTCCAAATATCTCTCTACTCGTATACTTGTATTGAATTTGGTGGGGCCTAACGCCCCCATCTATTTCTCTTAATACAAGCTTAAACTAACTTAAAAACTAACAACAATTAGGGGTTAGGAAGTAAACGAATGGTGGAGGAGATCAAGCTTAAGACGAGAAGTGCTAAGGTTAAAATGAAAAAGGGGACGGTTTTAAGTAGTTGACCTTACGGAGCATGCGGAAGATTAGTTCGTTAGAACCATAAGAGGTGCGGTGGGTTGGAATATAGAACCGACGCAAATTACGAGAGTTAGTGTTGAAGGAAATAGAATTGTAAAGGGAATCGCAATCCACAGTACCAGAGCAATCGATGAATGAAGAGAATGTCAGCTTCGTCTCTGCGTTTTTCGATGGTATTCAGGTTAAGAAGTTTGAGGCGGTCACGAAAGGAAGGTAAGATAAGAGGGTTATCCCAGGGTAGTCCTCGAAGGGCAAATCGAAGGAAACGACGTTGAATATTCCCTATTCGGGGCATATGAGCTCGCTAACAGGGGGACTAGACAAGGGGCCGCACAAGTGACCATGTCACATAGGGGTTGCGAGTTGATGAGTTGGCTTTAAGGACTATGTCATCAATATGTGAACGGAAGTTTAACTCTTTATCGTATAATATTCCGAGGCCGCGAAGGGTACTGGTTGGCCATGCAGAAAATAAAGTCGAGGATGAGATTGAGTGGACTTACGTCTCAAAGTCATAGATTGACACTTGGACACATTAAGCTCTAAGAAATCTTTTAGACAGCAAGTGGAAAACCTATCGACCTCTTCTTGAAGGAATATAGTCTTAGGGTGAAGAAATAGTTTTGAAGAACTTAGTATCGTCGGCGTAAACGGATTGGGGGCGTTGTTTAATACTTCTCAAGATCGTTTATAGTTAAAATGGAAAAGAGCGGACCTAGATGGCTGCCGTGTGGGACACCAGAAGTGTCTAAAAACGGGATTGAGAAGGCTGACCTAAAAGGAACATTATAATAACTGATATCCATTTTAAAAAATTTGGGGTCGAAAGCGAGGGAAGGTAATTTGAAAAGGATCAATTGGTATGATATTTTATAGAAAGCCTTAGCAAAATCGGTACCCATAACATCGATTTCGTTGCCATTTTTTAGAGCTGAAAGCGCAAGGGATACGATTGTAGTAGCTGATCTACCTTTCAGAAATCCATGCTGACTGAAGGGATTTCCTTTGTGTGAGAGACAGATGAATTTTCATCGATTAAGCTAGGATCAAAAAATTGAGAGAGAGAGGGGCCAATGGAGAAATTGGGAAGGTACTTGAAATATATGGGGCAAGTACGAAGAAGTTATCTGAAATTGATTGCTTAAAAAAGTTTGCAAAATAGTTGGCAATGGTATGTGAGGCGGTCGACGATATCTTATCAAACCAGCTAGAAGAGGGATAACGGTCTGATTTTCTTTTGTAGTTGACGCATTGATAAAATGTCTTAGAACCTCTTGATGATGTTGGTCGGCGCTGTGTCGAGTAAGCGCTGATAGCGGCAGTAATAGAGCGGGGTGAATTGAACTTGTTTCTTTTGTTTTGCAAAGAGCGAAGTTTTCTGTTATACCAGTGAGGATAAGTATATGGTGTTTTATGCCGTGAAAAGGGGCCGTAAAGAGAAATGGAATTCAATTTTTCACTGTAAAAAATAAAATCTTCAGAGGCTTTTATGAACTCTTCTCGATTCCGGAGACAATCTGCGGCAAAATGAATCCAGATTGCGGAAAATATGGTAATCCGTTGGGGAAATATCGAGAGAGTACGGTGGATGCGGAAGAATTTCAAATCCCAACTGCAACAGTTTTGCGCTGTTACTTGTGAGGTATGGGGTCTAGCATTATCATGCAAAAGGATCGGATCGTGCTTGGTCAATGCAGGTTGCCAATTTGACATTCAATATGTCGATTTCCTCATAATATTTGATAGTGTTTATCGTTTCTCCTGATTGATGAAATGAAAAGTAGATTCGTCCTTTCGATGCCCACCATATTGTCACCATAACCTTTTTTGGGTGAAGATCGGGCTTGGCGGTGAGTTTTGGTTTTCCATCTGCATCCAACCACTGCCCAGATTTCTTAAGATTCTCATACAGTATTCAGGTGAGTACCCAGTGCAAAAACGGTTCAGTTTGGTTTCTTAATGTAGGCCATGCGCAGATTTCCAGGCGCCGTAGTTTTTGGGATTCGTTCAGTTCATGGGGTACCTACCCTCTTATCGAGTTCCTTTACTTTTCCTATGAGAGAAAGATGTCGACCTATTGTCATTGGGGATACTCCCATGCTTTGTGCAATATCCCGCACCGATTTCGTTGGTTTCTTATCCACCGTTGCTCTTAAAACATCGTCGTCAACTAACGTTTCCGGCTTCCCACGTGGTTCATTATCAAGGCTGAAATCTCCCAACGGAACTTTCCAAACCAACGTCGTATAGTGCGTTCGTTTACCGCCACATCCTCAAATGCGTTATTAATGTTTTTCATTGCCAATCACGCTTTATGTCCCATTTTAAATTCGTAAAGGAAGAGGGTTCGAATTTGAACTGCCGACAGCCTGGTAAATAATTCCTAAAAAAAAATAACGGTACTTGTAACGAACCCTAAAATTCTCACACGTCAAGCACATAACTTGACTTATAAAAAAAAAAACTTTATTTTATAAAAAAAAATTAAAATTTAACGTTCTGGCACAGATGTTCACTCGAGAATTTCTTATTTCCGACCACATTTCATGTGGTACAAGTACAACCCAATAGCTTTATGGAAGTTGGAAGAAAAGATAGTAGGAGAAGAATTGTACTTAGTTGGAGAGCTATGGAAAAATGAGAGAAGAAGAGGGGGGTGAAAGTTGTGGACAGTTGATAGGGTTTTTGTGGAGTTAATGGGATCGCTAGTGAAAATCAGGTCTAATTGCCTACCGATGGAGTTAGGGACGCCACTTACTTGTCATCGGCTTGAGTCACTGACGCGGTAAAAAATAAGTGATCATCTGATGGAATCCACTTAAGCAGGGACAGATTAAACTTACCAAAGATAAGGATGTCGTCGATGGAATCACTTAGGTCAATAATTTTGTCAATTGCTTTAACAGCAAGGATGTAGAATTCGATAGGTTGAGCTGGGAGAATGTAGCAACAAATAACGTACGGGGACCTATTGGGAAGTGTTATTTTAATTGAAACAAAACCAAGTTTGACAGAAGAAGAGATAGCGATGAGAGAAGAGTTGAGGTTATTGTGAATAGCAAGTAAGACACCTCTGCATGGACAATCAACTTTAGGGAGGGCAGAATCATTATCCATAGGGAGAGAGTGATCGTCATATCGGAAAATATTATAAGAAGATGGGAATAGCTTCTGGGTCTCTATGTCTGAGATCAGATTGGTTTCTGTAAGAGAATAGGCGTCGAAAGACAGCCCATGAGATTTTGACAAAACAGCACGAGTTTTGGAGCACAAGCTCCATGTATGATGTAAGAGGTAGTTTGTTGCGTTGAGGAGTAGGGGAGTATAGATAAGATGCAGGCAAAGCTCGACTACGCTGAAGGTGAGAAACTCTTTTAGAGTTTAAAAAGCTGCGGAAAGCAGCAAGATCATCCGCAACCTTTTGGGAAGGTGTGTTGAAGATTTCGTGGTACCTGCTGTAAAGTTTCCTGAGACTAGTTGTATCAGTAGGAAGGCCTTCCTGTTGGATGAAGGCCATGACACTTGTCTTGATTTTTCCCCTAAAGCAAACAGAGTCGGATTTATCATAAAGTTATGCGAGAAGGAGATGTATATTTTCATATATCTTTTTATCCCTTAGCCTAGACAGTGCATAACGGCATTCCGTGGTGTTTATATTCTTTTTAATTTAATTTTAGGTAGCGGAAGGGGATCGAAAATAGGGGCAGGGGCTCATCATGAGTATCATGAGAAGGTACATAGCGAAATGAATCTGGGATCCACACGACAGCTTTTACAGCAAAAAACCTAGAGTTATTTCTCTATAAATCGATGACCTTTCAAGCCATTGTATTCCTAATGGTTATGGTTTAAAATCCTAAGGTAAGCACACAAATCAATTGGATTCCATTTCGGAGGAATGCGCCCAACCTAGCTAAATGAAATGGGAGAACCGACAAACGTAATCGATTGTTTTCATCTTTATGAGTTTCTGCGGCGTATATTTATCTTCCTTTATATCTAAGCAATAAATCTTCTCTTATATATTACTCATATTTAAAAAAAAAAACTTTAAAGGGAACAGTACGGGACCAATTAGATACTCCTGAGGCATATCATTTCGATCCTATAATTTACAATCAAACTCACTTTTGTTAGACTTTGCCAACCAAGAATCATTTTACCAGCTTAAATTATAATTTCAATCAAATTACACCTTACTCGTATCACTGAATTAATTAAGAACCCAACGTCATCCAACGCACATTAAAACCGCTATCGAAGGTAATTAATTACGCTGTCAGAAAAGGGCTTTACTACCTTTCAATTCAAATAAAACTTGTTCTGCCAACTGACGCCTAGAAGCTCATTATACATTCATCTGTTAATTTATATGTATATCTGTCTGAGATTGTATTCCCAGAAGTTACTCATACCATATTCGTAAGAGACGTTAACCCGTGGATCAATTCAATCTTGAATATTTCATATTCAAATGTTGTTTGGAGTCGTTACACTCTTTTTCTATGCATCGTTGATGACGATACTAATGGCGATGCTAGAAATTCGTTATCGTGGTCCATTAAATCTTTACCACAGCTCCGATATCCATTTCAATTTATCAAGATACGTCGAGCGGGGAGATTCGGCGGAACAAAAGAGTCTTTTGCCAGAGATGGAGATGTGAAGTTGTGTAAATGTATCTTCGTGTTGGAGAGTTTGAACATTTTTTCGTGATAATTATCATAAATCGTGAGATAATTCACTACTGACACAGATTTTTAGTTTTGTATTACTAATACTTTGTTTATCTACTGACCGGGCACATAGATTCGATATCAGATCCATTTACCCTACCACAAGGGATATCTGTATCTTACCAACGGTCCCGGATGGTTTATAGATGCATTTTTGACGATTACAGAAACTGAGTGAAAGGTTTAGGTTCAGCTGAGATAGGAGTAAATATGTAGATACATATGTATTTGCTGTATCTTGTGGATGCGTTTTGCACGAAATTACTCGATTCCCATTGTTCTGCACTAGTTACGGTTTAGACATGCAGAGCCGACTAGAGATTGCTTGCGAAAGACTCGACAGGTACGGATAAGTTGAAAAGGGTAATGGAAGTGATGTTGATGATGGTGATGGTGATGGTAATCATCTCTCAGTTTTGAAAGGGTTCGTTTCAGTGGATTTTTTCGTTTTTAATATATTTTGTTTTTGTCGAATTAATAGTATCTCATTTCGATACGGAGAAAGGAAGTGAATTGCATTTTTGTTTAATGGCGAAATAAATTTCAATAAGAAGAACAATGTAAAGCACTTCAAAGAGATACAAATAACAATGCACGATCCGGAGAGTGAAAGGAATTTGAATGCAAAATTTGTCGGTTTGAAAGCAAATTTCAGTTTTATTATCGAAAGTCGTGTGTTATTTCGGATCACAGAATCCGCACCAAGATATACTGAGAGACTTTCACAAAATATTCTAATCAACATGAAGGTTTCTCTTTGCATAGATGGCTAATGAATGCTTAGAGACACCTTATAATGAGATGTTTCTAGGTAATTTGCAAGATTTTGTAAAAAATGTAGGCCAAGCCGTTAAAACATAATTTGAATTCAATTTCCAGATCTAGGAAGAGTCGATAACTTTATGCCTTCCTAGGTCGAAAGTATCTGATGGTGCAGAAATCGTTTATAATTGCCTAAACAATATTTTTGCCTGACTGTCTGACAATTTTGAAAGATGATATGCGTAGTTAATTATTGGCAGATTCAAATTCTACTTTACCTCATCCATGTAGTAAGAAACCATCTCGCTTCTGAACAGCGAGGCCAATGTCAAAAAATGTGTCCAGATTGTAACCGGCACTGCAATCAACAACGGCCGTATTTCGCGTGGACGCAATTTCCATCCATTTCCACGAAAACCGCGAGCGCCAAAAAAACTAAACAGACTTACCTATAGAATGGCGCTATCTCCTCTCTGACTTTCTGAATTTGAATGTCATTACCAACAGTCTGTGTGCTGGGTGTACAGACTGTTTTAATCAACAATGGAGCTAACCAAAACAGAGAATGTCTCCATTCCAGCAGAGCGCTGCAATGTAGAAAACGGAACGGGGAAATCCATTTCATAGACAGACTAAGCCTCAAAAAACAAGGATGGCTCTTCTTTCGTAGTGGACCTAGCCAAGGCTTCTTCTACTGAGGCTATTAGATCTAGGTATGACTATCTTCCCCATCTGCACATTAGAAGGGTAAGTTTATTTTATTTAATTGAAGTTGCCCTCTCTACAAGAAGCAAGAAGCTGACTCTCCTGGCTCTGGCTGTCATCTTAGATAACAAACTGCTTTGGACTAGACATATGGCGTTGAAAACCTCCGAGGCGCTGTTAGCCTTCTGACAGTGTATAGGGGCTTGCGGCAAGACATGGGGCTTATTACATAAGAGGGTCATTTGGATCTGCACAGCTACAAGAATTATAAGACCAATTATATGCAATTCGACGGTTGGCTGGTGGAACAAACTTTTACAATAATATGTCACTGATGCTTTTGACTCGAATGAACGGTCTATCTCGGATGCATGAGGATTTCCCCAGTGCGCTGATCTCTATGAACTGATGAATCTACCTACGCTTGATATTCAAATCAGTAGAAGCCATCTTCCACTGGAAAAAGAACTGATCTTTAGTGCAATTAGTGCAAAACTTACTGGGGCTTTGATGACCTTGCGCGCCAACTGCCTTTTGACTGTGATCATGCCGACTGATGCTATAGCACCAGAACTCATATTCCATTTTCCCTGTGCTCAGGAATGATTTCGTGCAGAATCTCAGTCAGGAAAGGAATGTAGTTGGGTCTTCATAGATGGCTCCAAAATAGTTCAAGGATCCGGTGCTCATGTGTTTTTGGAGGATTAGATTTGACTACTCTGTAAGAAAACATGCGCTTATCTTATAAGGAGAGATATTCACGATCTTTATAGTTGTGAAGAACAGGTGGATGGGCTGAAGTATTTGCGCATATAGCGACAGCCAAGTTGCGGTTAAGACATTGCTTTACGCTCTCACCACTTAAAAACTGACTCGAGAATGCAAGAATGCGCTGAACGCATTCAGGAGATTTAACTCACTGATTTTTGTTTTGTTTTATAGGGATCGCGGGAAATGTGATCGCCGGCGAACTTGCTATGCTTGTCTCAGAGGAGAGTTTCTCAAGAGCCGCACTTACGTTAGGACTTATATTGTTTGTCGGGTTTCATGTAGAAATAACTGCAGATAGCATGACTCTCCAGATTGCCAGCAGACTAAACGAATTCTGGTGTGTGCTAGGCATAAGAGGTTCCGGCCTACGCTCACGCGGAAGCAGTGCTTTAACACTAAAGCGGTTACTCATCTTTTTAAAAAATACTGAACAATTCTGGCAAAAGGAACATACAAGGAGTACAATATATTGAACTTTACAGCAATATTTTCTTCAAACTTCATGTGGCATGGATTCCGGAATGGGCATCGACAAAATAATGCTCTGTTACTGGAGGGTCGGTATATCTGCCACCATCGCATTTGTTTCTAGGGCGAATTAAGAAGAATTTTGTTGGTGATCACAGTTCAGCAGCAAACTGCACATGGGGTCAAAGCTCATCAGATAAAGTAAAGACATCGTGCTAACATACTTAGGCAACAGCGACGTGCCTCCAGATACAAGGCAATATGCTAAAGCAACGAGTTCTCGAATATGTATCGGCGTTTCTCTCTAGTTTTTCTAATAAATTCATGACGCAGATAGTCTAGTCTGCACCACGGTTTAGTCTTTCCACTTATTGTGCTTGTTATTTTATGCCCTAAGAGAAGGAATTGCCTTCAAAAAAAAATGATTGACATGAATTACTCTTCGAATGACCTCTTAGGTATTGGTGCTGTTAAAATATGCGATGTAGTCCTTGAAGACCTCGAAGTTATATATGACTGATGTGACGTTTTTTCTGAATCGTAAAAT
This sequence comes from Volucella zonaria, assembly GCA_963966105.1. Lineage (NCBI taxonomy): Eukaryota > Metazoa > Arthropoda > Insecta > Diptera > Syrphidae > Volucella > Volucella zonaria. The sequence continues at coordinate 41,120,451 of OZ014534.1, read as the reverse complement.
TTGCATGTCCTTTCTTGATGGCAAGAAAATTCGCAAAGTTATCTTCCACCACCTTCAATAGCTTGACGACTAGGCGGTCAATACCAGTAATTTTGTTTTACTTAACTTTGGATATAACGAAGCTTACTTTGTTGAGATCGGGTGGATGGAATTGTTGCCTATCATGGTCCAAGTTTGTTGGTTTTTTCTGCCAGATAGCGGAATATTGACTGATCGTCGTCCTCCATTTTACAGTCTAGTTTTTTCATCCTTCGCCTCACTGCGAATCTTTTAATAGGTAGCCTTGTACTCTGTAGACCCGGCAGGTTCTTGTAAAATTTCCAAATTTCTTTCCTGTTTTAACCTTTCTCAATTTCCTCCATCTCTCGCTCGTGCTCTTTTGACTTCCTTCAGAGAAGCAGATGCTCGTTCTTAACTTTTTTGTTCGTAAAACTCACCGCTCTAGTCCTTTTTTAAAACGCTGCTCTATCTTTCTCTCCAGTAGGCGGCGGCAGAATACTTTTTCCTGTCCTCAGATCTATTCATATGTGTAAGGCATTTTTTGCAGTTGGCTACCATTTCATCAGACTACAGGAATCACTGTCGTGTGATTCAATTGTTTTGACAAGAAAATACATCCATTAACCACACAGCCTGTTTTCACTCCCTTCACATCCTAATTGAACGCCTTCTTTTGACTCCTGCAAAACTTCAGAGTTTTTTTTCTTAGAAAGTTTGACACTTTTGCCTGAATTCGAATTGATAAAAAAACAATTGAATCCAGCAAAAACAAAATAAAAGACTGTTGGAGTCTGTGACCTGTTTATTGTCATTCGTTATCTTCCGATAGCACACAGGCTGTCTGTCACTTTTTGTTTGTTTGTCCTAAAAAATTCTCTCATGTCTAGCTTTCCTGACATCCGAAAAACTGAGGCAACAACGATTGCAGACCTTTACTTTAAAAATGCATTCTGTACATATCCACTGAAGCTCATTTCATCGTTTATATGACTCTATCTCCCACTTAGTCTAGTCATCCCTGTCATTCCATTTTGCACGATTTCTGGCCATTTTCCAATTTGATTTGTCAACAAAATGAAGATTATACCCAGGACTATGGCAAAAACCACGTCTCCATTTAAAGAAGCCATCAACTTTGCTACCAGTCGGCTGAATCCGTTACAACGAATCCATATATTGATTAAATACAACCCTCGACCTCGATGGGGTGAATGAAAAGTAGCCTCTTTGCGAACGGGCCGACAAAACATTGATCCAACAAGTAGTTCCTCCCCTTTCCCTGCCGGTTTCTTTCAGGATTAGTCTGCAAGGATTCTTTCATACGTGCCAAGAAATTATCTGTCTCGCAAAATAAAATATAAAAAACAAAAAACAACCCCACGACATTCATTTGATTTGATTTTCTTTTTTGTTTATCAACATGTTGCTAAGCATATTTGAATCATATCACAAAAATATCACCCCACAACAATTGACATCATCCCTTTGGGTGGGTAAGGTGGAAAGTTGCTGGCGCTATTTCGCCTGCGCCGATTGTGTCATCCAACAGGGATGGCCTCTAATTTTACTACCTCGACGCGTAGTTTAGTTTTTTCCCAATTCCATGCCGTAAAAGTGGTGCAAAAATTCATTCCATCTTTTTAATTTTTCCTCCAATTTCTCTAGTGAAAAAACCAAAAAATGAATTTGCATTATAATATGAGTACCTTAGAAGGGTTTGATGATTTCAAATTACGTGCGTGTGTATGCGAATAAGAGCGTGTAATGGAACCGAAACCGGCCGATATTCGTGTAGTTTTTATGATAAAATCAATTTTACAGTGAATTTGTTGAGAATGAGTGTAGTATGTCATCACCAAATAGTGCTAGACGCGTTCGAACAGATTTACGGACCTCGGAAAATGTCTTCCTTAGCCCAAGGACATCATCGCCCGTTTCGATACCCCAGCGTGTTAATACCAGTCCACCACAGCAACGAAGTTCAAGGCGGTACGGTGTTGCATTTGGAAGAGAATTCTCCTCTAGTGCCCCACATACTTCACACCTTAGGTTGGTACCGATACGAATGTATAGTTTTAATAAGAAGAAAACAAAGTCGGGGATACTGCCTTGCAATGGGGTAGTATGCAAGTCATTTCTGTCAATTAGGTAAAGTCGTTCTAAATTATGACACACACAGTTGCCTCGTATGCAAATGTTTGCAGAAAGTCCATGGGAAGAAAAATTGCTTCACTTAAACAGAAATGAAGAACGTGTGTATCTGCATCTGAATAGAGGTAGTTAAGACAGGGATACTGGGTGTTGGGGCTATTGTTAATGTTTTGCTTTTAATTGTTTCTCGTTCAGGTAATTGCTGGTCTGCATTGTAGAGATATTTGCATGGTTCAAGGGATGCAAGGGTAATTAGCGCCTACAAATGTTTCGGGTATACTGCTTTGGTGTAATGGACAGCTAAAAGATGGTAGGGAACTTTTCGTTAAGAACTCTTTGACCGATTCTTTACCCGAAACTTATAACAAGAAAATGTTGGATTTAACACTTTATCGAGTGGAAAAGACACTTTCTTACAACCAATAAGATCTTTAACATGCTCAGCGATTAGCTCCTGTTTTCCTGTTATCTTATTAATTCTACGCCTTTTAGCGTATATTAAAATTAATTTTTGACCAATGTCTGGTCCTTAACCGATGTCGCTACAGTTCCTGTGGACCAATAAGAATTTTCAGTCACTTCGTTTCGTGTTGGTGCACAGATTTGCCCCCCTTCTTCTACCATTTTCTTTGCTGTCTTTACCAATGCCACAATGTTGCACCATACCCCTCGGTTATACGGGCATTGCTTATGCAGTGCATCTGCCTAATTTCATTGCGCCTAGCTGTGCCAATATCGGCATACGCCTTATATACATAACTCATGGAAGCATTATTCGTGCAGGTAGGACCGTGAATCTAAGGATGAGTGATTCGTAGAGCGTTGTATTTATCCGTCGAAAAGGACTCAACTTGTTACATTCCTACTGAGCCCATTCCATGTTGTACTACTCTGATGTTATTGTTGAATTCCAGATAGACAATATCATGGACGGCATCGAAGGTGTAGTAGTCTTCCGACCTCAGTGTCTACAAGTTGCCAGGACTTATTGTTTGTTGACACAATATATTTTGTATTGCGAGTACTGCACTCACTGCACTCGAAGCGGCAATGACAATATCATCGACGGGCTCTAGTATCAAGGCAATCTTATAGAAGGTAGTAACGGGCAAATCCTGCTCTTTATAAGCTTGTAGTACTTTCATTGGAGTCTCATTGATGGTAAGAGTTCTAAATAGTTTTTAGTTAGTTACCCCATTGAACACAGAGTCGTTAATACTTTTTCATATTGCGGGAAACGGTGGACCGCGGCGCCAGAATATTTGCCGCACCTTGATCACCCAAATGATAGCTCTCGTTCAGGCTTTATCATCTCATTGACCACGTTTTTTTTTTTTTTTTTTTTGTCGCGTTCAAGGATGTGGCAATCTGTGGCAAAATGTGGCGAAAGATACTAATAGCCCGGGCTATTAGCATGCACAATTCGCAAACCCCAGGTACTCGATTTCGGGGATGCGCCTACCTACTAACTTATACCCTGCACTCTTCTATCACTCTCCCAGTGGGACTGCCGTTACTTACTACTGCGCGGGGCCGGTAAGCACTCTATGCCCTTCTTACTCCGTTTGCCAATTCGACATTGTGTACAGTATTTACTGTTCTTTGTTGTACTAGAGATGCCATCTGGGTGTAATTTTCATTAGTGAAAGTTCCTTCATTATTTTTGCCGCAGCCTGTTTCACCGCATCCCATATTATACTTGATGTTAGCATATGGTTTACGATATTTCCAGGAGTTGGTATCTCTCCAATTTTCTTCTCTAGTTCTCTGCGCTCTGTTCTGAAGTACGGGCACTGGAAAAATGTGCTGTGCATCTTCCCTGGCCGCTCCGCAATTTAAGCAGAAGGTAGATTCCTTCAGACCAAACGTGTATAGATATGATTGAAAGCAGCCATGTTCTGTTAGGAGCTGACTTAAGTCAGAATCTACTTCTTCGTAATTACGTTCTACCCTTTTACGAATATCGGGTAAAAGTCGGTAGGTCCATCTCCTCTTTGTAGACTGGTTCCATCTCTCTTGCCACACACTTGTGCTGCGCTACTTTTCTCCCAGCTTGATATCTTTGACTGAAACTCCGGGTTCCCGAGTTTTGGCATCGTAGGTCCTTTGTAGTTCAGTAGAGCTAGTAGCATTCCCGCAATAACATACATATATAGTATCATCTGACACTGTCCGATATGCACAGCAAATTCTCAGAGCACTTAGTCTGTTAACAGAGTTAGTCTTTCTTGCGTATGACTTAATTTTCAGTGCTTTCGCGCATTTTGGTGCCGCGTACATTGTGTTGACTGCACCACCCTTGACAGAACTAGTCTCATTTGTTGTCTGGGTCCTCCTATGTTTGTCATTATTCTGTGTTCCTTCTAAGTGAGCCTAGCATCGATCATCATACCTAAGTATCTGATAGGCGGTTTTGATGTTACATATATCGTGATTGCGCACCCTGATGGTGATTGTTTCTCTTTCCTTGCGACTGGTTACCAGAACTGATCCGTTTAATGTTCTGCCAGCTCTAACCCAACTGTTGCCATACACCGTCTAACTTTTCGAATGCATTCATTGCCAATGTCTTCTACTTCTTCCAGGTGTTTCGGCACCACAACGACTGCAATAAATATCATCTACAAAGCCTATGATTTTAGCCTCAATCGGGCTTCCAAATCTTAGAACCCTGTCGTACATAATGTTCCATAAGAGAGGTCCTAGTACCGATCCTTGTGGAACTCCGCCAGTTATGCGGTACTGCCTTACTCCATCGTCGGTATCGTAGAGCAGAAACCGATTGTCGAAGCAACTTTGCATAATTTTTATTAAAAACCATGGCACCATCATTGACCTAAGAGAGTGCACTATAAGCCCCCAGTTTGCAGAGTTGAGCGTATTTTTGATGTCCAACGTTAATACGGCGCCATATTTTTTTGTACCTCCTCTCCATCTTCTGCCCTGAATGGCTTCTTTTAGGTTCGTAGTTACCTTCCGAATAACATGTACTGTAGAGCGAGCTTTTCTAAATCCATACAGCTGGTTTGAGAGTCATCCGGCTTCATCAATTGACACCTCCAGTCGGTTGCATACTATTCGATCCAGTATTTTACCCATCGTGACTAGTAAGCATATAAGACGGTATGACGAGGGCTCAACTGGTGGTTTATTCCCTCTAGGCAGCAGCACAAGATGTTGCTTTTAAATTGGTTTGGAAGAAGCCCTTCTGTTAAATACTTGTTATTGATTTCCACGAATCCCTTCCTGATTACAACTATGCCTTGCTACGGGTCACAGGCTGGGTTCCTATTATATAGACAAACATCTACCTAATAATGGCTGGATGTTGTACATTTAGGATAGGCATTGAACAGCGTCATACTATCATCTGACCTGGTTGTAAACAATGTTACCTCCAAGGTGCTCCTGGCCTTCGGGCAATATAGAGGAGCTATCGGTATGGCATGGAGCTTATCACCGAGAAAGGTGCTCTGGATCTATATGGCTATGATAGGACGACGTAGAGGCTTTCCCTAGCATACCTGGCTCTGTGCTAGACGCAATGATAATTCCCTATCCTATGATATTCATATCATGAGCGGCACTCTTGAAGCTATTTGTCTTTAGATCATCACGGATTGGAGTTTTAAGAACGTTGAGCGCCGACAGTCTTTTCACTCCGGTCCTATGGACATACCGACTCCTTTTACTACTATAGAATACGAAATCCTCTTTCCCTGTGTCCAGGAATTATTTCGGCAGAATGTGCCAGAAACACAATATATATAGTCGGGTCTTTACGGAAAGCGTCAAACTAAATTAGTATGCAGCGCTAATACGACCTACCACTCTTCAACAAGACTTGGACCTTCTTTCCTCCAGAAAAAACTGCTTGCTGGCCTCGCATCGGAGAACTGGGGTTTTGCTAATCAAATGAGTATGCTGGTCATGAGTGACACAACATCCGGCAAAGCTTGCTGTGAGTACTACGTCCATTTGGGTGCGATTTTTTCGTAAGCGGTACACTAGGTGAGGGAGTCTTTCGGTATGTGAGCGAGGCATTGTAACAATCAACATCGGGGGTAAATTCGCCAACTTCAAGCTGAAATGTGCTCATACTCTCACAAAAGAAATGGTCAAGGCTACAAAGTTAGTTTCTACGAGCTTCTTGTGAAAATCTACAGGGTAGACCCTAAGTATGACGTTAAATCATTTCAGTTGAAAAAAAGAGGACATCTTAAGTAGAACAATAGCAATGCAGACTCGACCCAAGACCACATCTGGAAATGTAGCCAGTATACGGTTTCCTTTACTCAGTTGACCTTAAAACTTTCTGGCGTTAGGTACTGATGATCAGTGCTATCGACCTCAACTCATGTTTTATACGAACGCAATCACAAAATCCCTGACTTTTTGAAGAGTGCAGACAAGCATATATTGCATATATACTCCTGAAAGCCATTTTTTAGGAATCCAAATGCCCCTATCAGTGCAGTTTTAGGAGCGGTAAGTCCACATTTTGTTCATGGTTCCACTATTCGCTCCATTAATGAATAAGTTAGAAGATTTACACTTACTAATCGCGCCATTAGCTTACGAAGACAATTAAGTAGTAAGGTTTTGAAGGAAACACTACGGAGACCGTATAAAAGATCGCCAGGATCCTCATCATTCTGCTCTATTCTCGCAGAGCATGAACATTACATAGTCGTTTGACCCTGTTTGCCCTGACGAAGTTTGGGGGAGGAGATATAAAAGCACACTCTAGCAGTATCGATCTAGTCAGCAAAATGAGTATCAGTCACTTGAGATAGCTAGGACATTAAGAGCAAATAAATATTAACGCTATAGCTCAAGGAGTCTTAGATTTCTTGCCGGAGGGACAACGTTGTAGAGGGATCTTGATCATCTTGGAGTGCATGATTGGAGGCATTTGGCCAAAGACCGCGTTAATTGGAAAGGGTTATTGGTTGAGGCCCATGTTTATTCTGGATTGTAGTGTCATATAAGTAAGTAAGTAAGTATTTCACTTCAATTTTCTAGAGTTATTCGCGCACAAAAATTGCTATTTTACATCTTTCGACCGAGGTAAATAAAATAACGATTTTTGAAGATTATTGTTTTGCTACAAAGATATTAATTTCGCCTGAAGTTAATAGAATAAACTTTCGGTCCAGGGTCAAAGGTAAAAGTTATCGTCTTTCATTTCATTAAAACTAATAATACCATTTCAAGGACTTTCTTATTATTGATTTATTCTGCTTCATCTCCTGATTTAATAAAGTGCCTACTTACAACTACTCACATTTCCCAAAGTATGATAGGTACTTCCCTAAATAATAAATTTCCAATTAATTTCCCGTAGGACGTGGAAAACATTTTAACAACTTTCATTACCCAGATACGAGTATTTATTCACTTTAATTTTCCTTAATTTTTTTCTAATTTCAGTACACATTTGCCAGCGCGTGCAACGCGACTTCTCAATCGATCTCGCCTCCAGCAGTGTCAGCTGAGTAATACTGGCTCTGATAGTCCCAAATCAACAGATAGCTTCCGAAGGACACCATCTCGGGCGTCATCTCTTCATCATAGCCAGCGTGATAATAACAGCTCCTCGGACGATCTGCTGTTGCATGATAAATCCTTTAGAAATGCGATGATTCAGGATGTGTTGCATTTCAAAAAGCAACTGTTACGACTAAGACGAATCCTTCAGGAGGTAAGTGTATCCGTCCGAAAATTCAAATCCCAATCACTTATACAATATTTATAAATATTTAATTCTTTAATTTTATTTGAAACGTTGTATATACAATATTTTGTTTCTTAATTTTGTTGCATGTATCACATTTTCTTTTTTTCATATTTTGTTGTTACACATCGAATTTGCTATTCTTCTGCTCTGCTCTGCTCTACTTACTACTACATTTACATCCCTTATTTTGGGGGGATGGTCGTGATACGTACTACATACTTGTACATGTGAACATACTCGTAACTCGTATTTTTTGCTAAAAAAATAAAAATAAAAATCACACAAACAACTTGAAATTTTCGTATCGAAACTGAAAAGGACGAAGATTGTTTGACGAGGGTAGGTATATCTTCTTAAAAACAACAAAATATTCATAAAACATTTTGAACACAAACTCACATGTAAGTCAGACTCTGATAATTGCAGTGTGAATCATGAGCAAGTACACAGTAGGTTTGACAAGAATTAAAGTGATTAGGATTTGAGTGCTTTAGAGGAAATTCACTTTCTGGGCCTATAAATATGTCCATGAAGCCAATTAACAAGTAACAGCAAAACTCGAATGACTGTTGCTGGAAATACTCGTACCAATTACTTATCTTAACATCGTCGGAATAGCTACATACCTTAGCTTAGATCTAGACCAACTAGATGTCTGAGATATATGATCATCTTGAAGATTTATTTACTTACTTACTATTTCGTCGAGCTCTCAACCTGAGACAGCGTTATCATCCACACATACCCGGGCTGTTTGACTTAAACCTTGTAGACAAAACCTTTTGGCATCCGCAATGACCTCATCTTAATCTCAAATGTATATTCGAAGATCCCTCGAAGAAGCATTATTGTCTATTTGCTCAATTTGTTCGAATCAGAATAGGCGTCGTATTTTAATCGTTGTATCGTCATTGTATCTTCTGCTTCGCTAGCCTTCTGAGCATGCATTACCAAATATTTGAAGATGAAATCAGCATGCACACTACAAAAGCCTAAACTTTGAAGTTGTGAAACACTGAGGATGGGTCAATGTCACTATTTTGTACAGCCTGAACCTGCATTTGTAATCTATTGATGGTGCGGAATGTTGTTCCAGCCACAAGACTTCAGGACATCCTTAAACTGAGAGACTACGTGGGCTCATCCGCTCTTACCCAAGATTTTCTTCTCCCCAGGTTTTTAGGTTCATAATAAACATCTTTTCCAGCTGGAAGCTGGACTCATGCATAATCAAAATAAACGTAGTTTCAGAACAAACTTCTTCAGCCGACTTCCAACGACGAAACGCAGTCCACTAAATGCATCGCTAGATATCTGATTGATAGATTCTTGAGTGTGTTTCTTGTAGATTTAGTCTATCCAATTTTGACAGTATTCAGAGACTTCAACATCATTATACTTACTCTTTTGAATATTTGCGGTCCTAAATGTCAAGGCGGCGGTTCTACCTTTCATAAGTACTAGTGTAGAGATTGCTGTTGAGGATATTGTCATCTAAAAATTGCTATAATTCCCAACTCATCCTTAGAGCATTCTGTATACTCGTAGATGATACAAGTAGCCTTTACATGCTCCTTTTGTACTCGTAAGCTTTCAAACAACTCCACTTGTCAATCTTCCACAATATGAGGTCGAAAGAACTTTCTCCTTCACAACTGCCAACTCGTATTGAAGATCTCATCTTGCTCTATAGTATTGGTTCATGGACAGCTATCTGCCTGCATTCGTTTGTTGATACCCCTCAATGGAAAAGGTGTTTCGTATGTTTTCGGCATTCAAAACTTAATAGATTAGAGGCGGAATATTGTAGTTTTCGGGTTCTCAGTGCGCTACATTTAAAGTATTGGTGTTGGATTTTATTCATAAAATGTGTTGCAAACTGAGTTGCCAGCTCTAGTCCTGAGACGTCATAAAAACCCATGTCTGTCATCTATCGCTGCATGATCTCTGGCCAATGCGAATCATCATAAGTAAATTGGCGCACATCCACTTCGGATGCCTTTTGACCTTGTATACTCTAGTCCTCTGAGAATTTTAGTGTTGTTTATGAGTCCTGCCGCATTCATCCTTAGTTCTTAGAGTTCTTCATGTTTTTCCTACAAGAGCTGAAGTCAGGTTGTTCCTGGGTTCATGGTGATTTCAAAAATGTTGCTACTCAGTTACACTTAATTATTTGCAAGCCAAAAGGCGATCACTTCACATTTTCAACCACAATAAGGCCAATGATCTGGTTTGGAATCAAAATATCATGTTCGCAATCAAATTGTTCGGATTTCACTGCAATCCGGAGTGAACTTGAGTCAACTGCATTTAATTGCCTACTCGAAAATGATTGAAAGCCCTTCTGCTTGTGAACGGCATATAAGAAGAAATCTTCCTTTACTCATCCCAGTCATATCAGTTGACTGATGTCCACTTTGGTTGATGTCCCTGTACAGTCGGTATTATACCACCTACTCCAAAATATTCGAAACCACTAAAAATACTTCATCCGCCTACATTAACGTCCATGCTTCTGCGCAAGTGTAACTCTTCGTTCAATATCTGACGAGTTGACATTGTCAGAGCTAATGCTAAAACCCAGATAGACAAAATCCCCCACCATTTTGACTATTGTGTCCAACTCGTCGATGTTGTCCGTTTTTGTTGGTAGCATAACACGTATTTGGTTTTGCCCTCAATCACAGCTAATCCCATTTTTTATGACGAAACTCATCATGGCTAGTCTCTATAGATTATTTCATATAAGTTAGGCACCAAAACGGGCCCATCGCGGTTCCTGTGGAATAAGTTGAATTTGTGTTCAAATAGCATAAACCTAAACAATAGCCCTGGTGAAACACCGAATTTCCCTGCAAAAGCCAAAAAGGCCTTTGAATTTCGTGGCCTCTATTTCCTCTAGGTTTTCGAAAAAGTAATTCCCTAAAAATGTTCTTCGAATAAACGATAATGCCTCGCATTCACACTGTATGTGGGTTATGTCCTCAACAGCTTACAGCTCACCGCAAATATCCGTATCTTATAATTTGGGTGTCTTTGCGAGTTTCCACAAGCGGCTTTGTAGTGTCAGGATTCCTATTACTGTCCTAAGCTTATCACTGTTTAATTTTATTAACTTCCTAGATCTTTGGCCGTCAAAAAGCGGGCAAAGACCCTTGGATACCCTGTGTCCTTCAAGACTCGAGCACCTTAGGTTGACAGTCTTTGTGTTTTTTTCCTCGATAGTGCCTCTCACTATGGAAAGGGGTGGTTTGATGTTGGCAACTTCACTATTGTCGAGTAGCCCTCCTTTTCTTGCAAGCTCGTCCGCTTATTTGTTTCCTTTCACACCGCAGTGTTAAAGGTACCCAGCACAGCCTCACCCGGTTCTGAATGCATAGTGCCTTGAGCACTGTGCTACAGCCCCTGACTGTATCTGAGTTGGTTGATTGCATTGCCTTGAGTGCGGCCTCATCCATGTGGATAGCGATATCTCTTTCGGATACCGTTCTCATCTGCATTAGGTCAGCCGCCCTGAAGACAGCCAGAACCACTGATTGGAAGACACTATTTGCGTCCGGTGGCTTATAGACACTCTTAGTTCTGGGTCTTCTGAGAAGATACCAGAACCTGTACCTTCCTCTATTTTTGAGCCATCTGTGAAAATTGCAATTTCATTTAGCCTGATTATTTTTTGTTTTTTTACCCAGTCCTCCCTCTTCGGATATTTTATATCATACGGAATGTCGAAGTCGAACCAGGAAGGTTTCATCCGTTAGAATTGGGTTGCGTGGTAGCAGCTCCGTTAGAACCATACCATGTCCGAAACTACTGATCTTAAAGTAACCCAGATTAGTGTGCCGTATCGCACTGTTGCCAGCAAGTTTTTTGATCTGTAAATCCAGCGGTGTTAAGTGCAAAAAGGTGTCCAATGCTGCCGTAGGGGTGGTACGGAGCGCACCTGTAATGGGTATGGAAACCTTTCTTTGAACCCCCGTATTTTCCGTAAATCGTTTTCTTGTTTGTTGCTTTCCACCATACTAGTGCGCCGTATGCAATTATGGGTCTTACCACCACCGTATACAGTCAGTACACCATTGCACATTTTAAGCCTCAAATTTGTCCTACTGTTCTTTTGCAGATAAAAAGAGCATTATATGCCCTTTTGTTTTTTTCCGCTACATTATGATTCCTATTCAGTTTTTTGTCCAGAATCACACCCAGATACTTCGCGCTGTCCGAAAGGGACAATTCCACTCCGTTGAGTTTTTGGAGTTTAAATTGAGCTATCTTGTACTTTCTGGTAAAAGAACCAGCTCCATTTTGAAAAAGTTAGCATTGAGACCATAGCTTTTTGCCCAAGCGCTAATCGTCTTCATTTCAACCTCCATAATGTCGCTTAAAATATCTAAATATTTTCCCTGCACTATTATGACCACATCATCTGCGTATGCTGTGGCACTTATATCCACTGTACTAGGCTTTTTAGAGAGGGCATTGATAACCAGCACACACAGGAGTCAAGCTGCCGTTGACCTATTAAAATTTCAGCTGATACCGTCGCTACATCAGAGCACTTCCCTTCCTCAAAAGTCCCTATTGGACTCAGGTACAGGCTTTATAAAGACACTACAGTCCGAACTATTGACGATTCCTATGATTCCATCCCGGCGGCGCACGGATGCCTTCTTGTGAGGGCTAGTCAGAATAGTAGGTGTAATGTTGCTATTTTCTTCCTACTCAGCACTTGAGCTTATAAGTTTAGCAATTCATATCTGGATGGACAAGAACAGTAACCTTTGGCTACCACGATGAGGGAAAATTAGCATATTGGATGTGCAGTTATAGTTAAAGCACCAGGCATCACCGCTGTATGCCTACCGTAAACAGTGCAAAAATGAATGACCTCGCTAAAAACTGCGAAAAAATTTCCCTCTTTTCTTCATAGAGACGATCGTAGCGAACTTTGAGTTCATGAACATCCCTCGCATCGTTTCAGTCGAATCAATACACCCTGGGCAAAGTCTAATCGTAGTCGTGTACTGACAGTCGACCTAACTTAATCGAAGATTTTCTTCTTCAGAATTCTCCATCGAGAATTACCGATTCTAGTGGGGCACAATCCAAGTTGGCTTTGATATTCTGGGCAGATAGCAGAGTGATCTTAGATGTTTGGTGCTGAATTCAATTTTACCTGAGCCAGGATGAATGTCACTTCATCAACGTGAAACAACACATTGAACCTTCTGTGCTACCACCTCTAGGCTCCGATTAAGGCGTACAGCTCTTTCAAATATTAATTTTCACCGGACTGAGGTGGGTTTAACTGCTGATATGATCACGCTATCCTGTTCATATTTATAGATTAAATGAAATTGTCTAGAGATCTATTATGTCCTCCCAAACTTTGGGCATTGCTCTAGGATTGTTCACCAGTCATCCTTGACTGCATCTTTTATATGAATGGTGTTTTTTTTAGAGGTTTCGTTTTTAAACTGCCAACACTGTCTCTACAGATTGTCAATTTGACAGTTGAAAGCTGATTTGTAGTTAGTATATCTTGCCATTTTATAATGAATAGATTAACGCCAGAACAAGGTTATGCAAATTGTGCAAACTTATTTTGAAAACCATTGTTTGGTTCGCCAAACATATCGTGCGCTACGTCCATTTTACAGTCGACATAATCGTTCATCTGAACGAGTTATTCGGAACACGATGAATCGTTTACGCACCACGTATACTCTAGTGGATACTAGGCATCCCCAAAGGTGACAAACAGTGCGAACAGAAGAAGTTAATGCCGTTGTGGAGCAGTGTTGAGGAGAATCCGGATTAGTCGAACGCCATTGTGCACAGCAATTGGAGCTATGCCGATCCACTTTGTGGAAGATCTTACGAAAAGATCTTGGCTTATAAGAACCTTCTTGTGCAAGAGTTGAAACCGCGTGACCATTATACGCGTCGTAGGTTCGGTGAATAGGCCGAAAACATGATTCAGCTTGATCCTCATTTTCAACGCAAAATTTTGTTCTCCGATGAGGCCCGAATTGTCCAACTTGGGGTGGAGAAAACCCAGAAGCCTTTGTCGAGATGCCCTTACAACCATTAAAACTCACTGTTAGGTGGGCTTTATGTGCTGGTGGAATCATCGGCCCATATTTCTTTACGGACGATGCCGGCCAGAAGGTTACCGTCAATGGAGAGCGCTATAGAAATATAATTTCTGACTTCTTCGTCCCTCAGTTGAATGGCATTGACGTGACAGAGCTTTGGTTTCAATAAGATGGCGTAACATGCCACACGGCGCACGACACCATCAATTTATTGCGGGAAATAATACTGAGCACATAATTTCGCGTAATGGCCCTGTGAACAGGCCTCCACGATCCTGTGATCTCACACCTTTAGATTACTTTCTTTGGGGCTATGTGAAGTCACTAGTCTATGCCGATAAATCAAAGACATTGGACGATTTTAAAATCAACAGCCGGAGTGTTATTGCTGATATAAGGCCCCAGTTGCTCTATAAAATTGTCGGAAATTGGACTTCACGATTGCGCTTTATTAGAGCTAGCAGTAGCGCGCATATTCCCGATATCAAATTTACGAACTAATGGCACAAAATTCTCTATTAAACACCCTTTAGCTCTTGGTGGGTAGTTCACCAGGGACGACCCTCATAGAATGAGGTAACATAGAACAGAAATTTGTTCTCTATAAATACAAGTAGTCTACGACTAAACTGGTGTCTGCTTTCGTATGATTTTATAAGATAAATTCTTAAACAATAAAGTATCTGTAAAGATAAACATTTTTTAAAATTATTTTCAGAAAGAACTGGAAACTCTTTTGATTTCACTGAAGCAATTCTCGCTTACTGCGAAAGTAGGCCTACGTTAATGACAATTTGTAGGCATACAACTGCGAAAAATCACAAGCTTTCTGGTCAAACTTATTGTGTACTTACATCCATACATACTTTCTTCATGTTCTTCTTTCAATTTCTCTACTTCATTTAGTATCTAGTACTCAAGTTCCCAGTATGGTTTCCATACGCGGGAAAACACACAAAATTACTTCATGGGAAAATCTGTTGAAAAATCTCATAGTTGTCATCGTGTTATAATTATTCGAAATTGTATCTTTTTTTTAACTTCTTTTTGTACTTTTACATTTGAGTAGAGGAATATAATTTTTTTTTCTTTTTTGTAATAAGCACACAATGTACAACTGCTTACATGAATTTTCTTTTTTTTTTTATTCTCTCTCTCTTTCTGCTTTGTTGGTGGGAAAATGAATTAACAGACAGATACTCTCAACCCATTCGAAACTAATAATGGGCAGCTCTTTGCATCCTGCGGACTGGATACCAAATTTTTAGAAGACATCGATGTGGCCAGTCTAACATCATCAACTACTGACGACCCGCTACAGGAGTTGGCCGATCTACGTAGACAGGTGGTTTATCTTCAGGTATTTGCACGTGATTTCATTTCTTTCATTTTGTTACGAAATTTATTTTTTTTAAACAAACAAACAAATAGTCTCTAAACAAACAAATTACATATCACAACAAGAAAACATTAAGAAGATGAAATTAGATAGACGTGATTCGATTAACGATTGCGATTAGAGTTTTCTAGTGCTGAGCATTTTAATATTGTGAATATAGTGATTTTTTTTTTCTGAAGAAAGATGCATCCGATTCCGAAGGTAATACAATAAACACTTCCACCTGTTTACATAGTTGCTTACTATGTGTGTCTTTAGTACGTGTCTTCTGTTTTTTTTTTACTTGCAAAGGTCGACTTTGTTCAAGACTGCTTCTACAAATTCGTTAACCATTCGTTTGAGTATTGTACTAAAGTCGTCCTTGGTGATTTTAACACCAAGGAGGAAGTAAATATAGCCTACACGACACTAGCTCCAAAAATAGATGCATGCTAATCGACTTCACTGCTGGGCGAAATGTCAGCATAGCTACCACAGGATTCTCATACCTCAACGTGATCTGGTAGTCACCTAATATTGCGATCGACGGAACACACAGCTCTAGTATTCTGGGTCTTTTAACGTTTTAAGGAGTCAACATCGACTCAGACCGCTATCTCACTGTAGCTAAGGTGCAAATGCGAATGTCCCAGACAATAGAACACCGAACAAGTACTGTGAAGAAATTTTACTTCGTAAAGCTACTAGAGAACAAGAGGCTGTTATTTCTGTAATTTTCTGATCAAGTCTCTTCGAAAAGTCATTTGCTTCTAGGATCAATCGCAGAATTGGCGGCATTGTTAGCAAACCATTAGGGATGCCGCACCTGATGTGCTAAGTTTCATACGATCACCAGAACGAAACCCATAATTTAACGAAGAGTTTTAGTAAGCGCATTGGGCAAACAATAGTCATACCAGGCAGCACTGTAAAAAGGACGAATTCTATGAGCAAAGAAGACTGGTGGAACGTCGGTGGCGTGTATTTTGTTTTCCTTTCCGAAAAGTTTTTGGAACCAAATGCCACTTTCATCTTGTATTGTAATATCTACTCGTAGAGAACTCTGACCATTTCTCTCATAGGGTTCCCAGGAGGAAACGTGGGAATCTCAGACGCTTCGTAGACCCATTTTGAAAACAGTTATCACCAAACAGGTGGTACATTCTTGTCGCTTGCAGCCTGTCGAATACCTCCGACAACTTACCTTAATGAAGAAAATGCCATTTGGATCCATTGTAAGTTATCAGATATGTTCCCAGTTAATGTTATCGAACATCTTTTCAAAGTCGGTTATTAATAGCTGCAATGCCGCTTAAAATCCACGCACTGTCCGCTGATCGTGTTGATGTGATGACGAAGGAAAACTCCAATCCGAAATCTGCTTGTCTTCAGTTATTTGGCTAATAACTTTGGTAATAGCTTCTTTGGCCAGATCTTTCTGATTTGGTCGCATAACAGTTAAGAACCGAAGCGAAGTAGTTTCTCCATCTCCAGAGTCAGTTAGAAGAGCAAAGATACGTCTACAGCGTTTATTGAGTTTTCTCTACAGCTGTGACTCTATCGGTGAGTGAATTTGTGTGCTCTATTATGACAGAAACCTCAAATTTCACTAAAGATTCAACAATTGATCAAATTGCTCTTCTTTTATAACTTGATGATCATTTTTTCCATTCCTCTAGGAAACATACCTAACGACTTAAAATAACACGCTGAGAATATATAATAGAGTAACTTCGTTTCACCAGGTGTGGCTTGGTACGCCATAAAAGGGTCCCTAGATTTGTTATAGGCAACTTTGCTGTTGCTCCTGTGTAAGCACATTCCTTTCTGCCTTTCGAGTTCTCACGTCAGTGTTTGACCTATAGTAACACTTGGCATTACGCTCCGCTTCCTCCTTCCTTCTTCCCTATTTAACATAATAACTACTATACTTCCATATCGAGCTTCTCAACTTCACAGGTTCTGGTGAATTCTGACTTATCCAAATGTGATATACTCGTACTCATCAATCCCTTGTCGAAAATCCATCTTTCTTGAATAGATGTTTGCAGCGCTCATCAAAGCATTAAAAACGGCTCCTCTGACTGCTGGTAGCTTCAAAGCTTCCATAATTGGTATCGAAGTAAATGATGCTGAAGTAAAATAACATCAGTCATTGACCCTGGCTATACAAATTCAGCGAGCTCTGTTAACGGATGCAGTAGAAATTCATTTACGATAGTTACTAGCATTACTTGTAAAGGCTCGTTCATTAAGCTCTTCCTATTTTTAAATTTAAATAAACCAAAGTGTGTATGAGATATCAACGCAATTTTTTATTCGTTTGAAAGACCTATCGATGCCGTTATGTATGGAATATAACATCGTTCAAATGTACGCCGCGGCTTCTCTGGGCGGTGAGCATCCGAAATGTCCAATTTCCCATAACTCTGGCGCATAAATCAGGCTGAATTTGACCGATGGCATGGGTTATGTGGTTTGTGGCGTATTCGCAGAGACCTGCGACTTCAGAAAACCCCACAAGAAAAAGTCAAACGGGGTCAAATCGCATGATCTCGGTAGCCAGTTCTCATCACCTCCACGTGAGATGACCATGCCCTCGAATCGCTCGTGCAGAATTTCCAATGTGACGTGAGCTGTGTGGCACGTAGCGTCGTCCTGCTGAAACCACATGTCGTTGTTGTCCATGAATGTCTGAATGTCATCCCATTCAGACCAAAAGAAGTTGATAATCATCGACATTAGCGCTCTCCGTTGACTGTGATGGCCTGACCAACGGTTCTCAAAGAAATATGGACCGATGACGCCGCCAGCCCAAAATCCACACCAAACAGCGACTTTTTCGAGATGCGTTGAACGCTTTTGGATTTCATGTGGATTGGTATCGTCCCAATTTCGACAATTTTGTTTGTTGACGTACCCATCCATCCAGAAATGATCCTTCTCGTTGAAGATGATTTTTCGATGAAAATTTGGGTCAGTTTCCAGCTGCTGCAGAGCCCATTCAGCGAACACATGTCGTTGTCTATGGTCGTTTAAATTTTGTACGGGTGCAGGCCCAAGTCATGATGCAATATTCGCCAAGTTGTGGTCTGTGAAAGGAGGAATTCTTGTGAGCGACGCGAAATCGACTGCCTCAGATTCTCCTGCACACTCCCACGGACAGCGGCGATTTTTTGGGCAGATCTTGCACTTCGTCGATGTACGGGTTTTGGTTATCGTTTACTGAACCAGTGGACTCAAATTTATCCATCACACTGCGAATAACGCTCTCGGTAGGGCGATTATGACGAAGGCAAAATGGGCGTAGCGCGCGATACGTTGCCCGAACAGAACACCAATTTTGATAAAACCATTTTATGATTTGCATGGACGCTATGTCCGTCCATGGTGATTTGGCAAGACAAACTAAATTAATGATAGCCAATTTGACAGATGTAGCTTCAATAATATGGCCGCTATCAACTGTCAAATTTCGGAAGTCCCTATTGGAAGACTCTGTATATGGTATTCGCACGCAATTTCGATATCAGCTTCTCTTTCACAACTTAATACCTCAACTTATTAAAAATGCTGAAATTCAATGAGCAAGTTTGTAGCCACTTAGATGAGACCCATATGATCATTTGCAGATCTGTGCTGTACTTGATATCCTTCAGCGACTAAGCGTGATTTCCAGCTGCTGTCTAATCTGTCATCTTCAATTGAAATACGAGTACTATCAGTAGTCCACATATCTGGATATAGATCGTATCTCACGTTCTCTATGAGTTCATAAGACTAGAAGACTCCGATTTTACTCATCTTACTCTGAAGTCTATTTTTCAGCAATGCGCTGTCAAAGGAACGTTTAATGTCGATCAAAATGCCCAGCACGTATTGCTTCCTGCCGAATTCGCTTTCAATTCTACCGACCAGACTTTGAAGTGCAGTATCGGGTCTTCCGCCTCATTGTGCCTCAAAGAGGAGATGCATTCGCAAAGCAGTTTTGGAGCTTAACGATTCTCCCCACGGTCTCCAACATGGATTAAGTCAGACTGATATGTCTAAAGATCTTGACGAGCTTTCCGGTATAAAGCTACTCCTACTATTCGCCTGGGCTGAGAGCTAACATTGTTGACAGCCAGGTCAGATGGCACTATGAAATCCAGGAGTAATCGCTCCTCACGTTGCATTTACTTCTGCTCTAAAAGGTATGCTGAGCATTAGCATACTCGTAGCAGCGTATCACAAGTCCTATATTTGGCGGTAGTACCGAATCATAGGGAATATGAGCTGATGCAACAACGAATTTTTGCATTTCTTTGTTGGTAGCTTATATTAGCAGCAACTAAATCTTGGTTGAAGAATTGCCCATGTTTAGATGTTGAAAGTGAATCCGACACAAAAATGCAAATTCTCGGTCTTACCGATCGCTCGTTATATAGTGGAATGAAACTTTTTAAACTTCCAAAACCACTACTCCGTTAATTCCACACCTGTAGATGTATTATATCAGGCTTTCTATTCAACATAATGACACAGAAGCAGTCTTGAAGGTTAATCTGAGATGGTCGTCTTTGTCTCCACTCATTTGAAAATTAACCCTTCCAAAGTGGAGGTAAGAAAGTGTGTCATACCTAGATTTCATGTCAAAACTTTATCTAAGCTCACAATGATTCGCTCAAACTCTTGTTATTGCAAGCCTTCTCAATTCGCAGCGTCAAACAGGCGATAGCGGCTTCCATATAGGTACATGAGACTCGTCTCCTCTGGCGCTTCCGTGTTTTGCTGGAAGCAGGCTTTCCTGCGACATCCAAATTCCTTCAAACCGAACTGCAACTTTTGATGATTGCAGCACAGATTTCAGTTGAATCCTATGCGCGGGGAAACCCACCAACGGAGTCGTTTCTCAGGTTGGATTTTGTTGCATCAACCGACTTCTGATGACCAGACCTGCGTTTAGCGCAAGCTTTATCCGGACATCGTGTGGAAGTAATTCCACCGCTGATTTTGTTTTCGTCGATGGATTTCGCGTCTTCATCCGATTTCATCAACAGAAAGAGTGCTAGAAACGTTCTTCCTCTTGGCCTTGTTCGGAACAAAAAAAGAGAATGCATTTTCAATTCCAACAGCTTGATCGGTTTCAATGTGTGTCACGTTCACCGATGTGTTTCTCTTTTTCATCGCACATAGTACATTCATTATATGTATATCTTCTAGAGCCCATTTGACCTTTTCATTTTTGCATTACAAGCCATCAGCGCTCTGACGGGCAAACTATCTATTTTACGGAGTTTAACCCTAACAAGCTGAACCTCTCCGGTACTTTCTCCATCGACCGGCCCAATCTACCGAACGTGTAGTAGAAAGAGCGACAGGAGTTATTAGAATCGGAAGATGTAGCAATTCCCAGGTCAGCAACTAAATTGGCCGGTAGTTGTTTTAGTCTGTTCGTTGGCGCTTTCAGAATCCAGGGCCTCATCCCAGTCGAGCAGAGTATGGGTGGATTGGCGCTCCTTTGGAGAGTATCACCTGGATTATAATGCTTTGAGGTCATCTCCATATCATTTGACATCTAGTCGGGACGTCTTATTTCGACGTCTCATCTGGGTTTTTGGCACGTTCCTGCCACGACAAGCCAGCGAAAGAAAGGAAGGGCTAAGGGCCTTACTGAATCTTCCTCATGGTTAAGAATGCACGTTGAACGTTGTCGGAATATTGAATTCACAGATACTTGTTTTGGTCTACATCACAATGTGATTGCCGACAAATTTAACAATGCTCAGAGGAGAGGTTCTTAGGACCATTAGCGACGGGCCAAGCAGAGATTTGAGTAAGATCCAAGAGAGCCAGTTCATTAAGCTTGCTAAAGGGTTTGCCTAGATGGAGTAGTACGTCATCTGCATGAAGATGCACAGATGGGAGATCGTTGATGAACATGCAGAAGAGTATTGGACCAAGAATTGACCCTTGTGGAACACATTGAATTAAGGCATTCAGTGAAGACGATTTGAATTGGAATAGATGCCGATAAGTTCTACAGCCCTATCACTGAGACCAAACAAGTCTTCACTTACAACCTTAAAATCTTCCAGTCTAGGAACAGAACTCGCCAAAATCGCCGATATTCGATTAATATCGAAATCACTCCCAGAGGGTTGGTCGCCTATGGAATACTCATTCAGATTATCAGGGTCGAGAACACCCTGTGAACTAAGGCCTTTGGAAACACCGATCTCCAAACTTTTTTGGCTTTTTGGCGGGTAAGGAGGTGCTAAGCTTTGATGCATAGTTTTTTTTTTTTTTTTTTTTTGATTCACGTATTATCAGAATTGCGTGATGCCGCACCTCTTTAAATGCTTCCCAATTGATGGTAGTTGATCTGCGCTTCCATCGTCTGTGTAATTTATTCCGAACCTTAATTGAGTTAATTACATCAGAAGTGAACCATGGACAGAACCCTTACTCTTTTTGTCGGTACATCTTGATCAATCATTTGGGTTAAAATTGATTGGAAGGAATCAACTTTGGCATTCGGATCGACTCTCAGTCTACACTGAAACCAGATTTAAAGTCTTTATATGTAAAAGAGTCAGCTATAGCACATTTAGATAAATTTACATTGTAAGTTTGGAAAAGTAAGTCAAGATCAGAGATATCAAGGGATCAAAAAGAAGGACAAGCTTGGGGTCAGAAACTATAACAAGATCAAGGAGACTGCGTAAACGATACTGAGACCGACAGAGGACACTGAATCTTTCATTTGAAATGCACGTGAGTCATTTCTTATCAAATCGGCATTAAAATCGCCACCACCAGTAAAAGGAATATTCAAAGAATAGTACAATTGATTGATTCCTGAGTTGTATGTTCTGACTATTTCATAGTTTACTTCATTACCAGTCTTAGGCTGTTTAGGTTTCTCTTAAAGCGGGAAGAATAGGATGAACAAATTCCTCCAAAAGGATCGGGTTTCGGTACCGTCCCTTTGAGTGTTCCAGTAATCTTTACCTTTACTGTTGAAACACGGCAGTCCTTATGGCACATTTATGGAAAGTTCGATTCTATGTTGCCATATCGCTCTAATTGAAAACTATTTTCAGAACGAAAATGATTTATTATATTAAAATGCTCAGTGGAAAAACAAAAGAAGCCAAAAAAAAAACAATCTCCAAACTTAACTAAAACACACACAAATAAATAAATTCAATATTAAAAACAATATCCAAATATATTCCCAAACATTTTTTTCCATTTTAGTTAAAATAGTTTTTAAGGTAACTTCGTCTAAATATTTTAACTTTAACGCCTTCCTATCAATGCAAAAAAAAAAAAAACCAAACAAAAAACCATATAAACATTTTGATTTTAACACTTTTTTTCAATTTTATATAAGAATTATTTTGTTTCCTCAATTGATTATTGTAACTATTGTTGTAACAATTTTATAAAGTGTTTAAAAATTAAAAATAAAATAATTCTTCCCAACATTCATAGCAATCAGGAATTTAAATGCTATAACATCGCATGTACAGCACAATTGTTAATTTTAAAAACTAAATTTTGTAAATTCTATTTATAATTTTACCTTACATAGAAAATTGATTCTCTGTTAAGTTTTTTTTTTATTTATTGTTTAGATTTAAATTATAGAATAGAATCATTGTAAAATTAGTTTTAATATTTTATTTTTTTTTGTTGCATATTGTAAAAATTAATTGGATGGGTGAAAGTTCATTTAGTAATATCGTAACTGTTGTTGGGTTTATTTTTTTAGGGACAAGTCGAGGATCGTGACAGAACAATACGAATGCAAAAGAATCTTATTGACAAACTTGAGTCGGATACGGGAAAATACCCACAAATTATATCGGATAAGGAATGCGTCAGCTCAGCAACACAAACAGAAAGGGTAAGTTGATGAGATTTATTGTAACTTGTAATCGATAATTATGGAATTTCTATTTTTTGGAATGTGTAGACCCGTCCACTTTCTATTGGCCCCGAAGGACTTTCAAGGTAAAATAAAATTTAATTCAAGCTTGCTATTCTTTATCAGTTAAATGAAAGGTAATGCTTTCTATTTAAAGTTATTTTTCCTGACTCTATGACCATCCGGAGGCTTTGAGAACATCTAAGACCTGATAGACTTTCTTTTGACAAAGTTTATTCCTTGAGAGGGATTGCTTCTGCTGAAATAGTGGCGAGCTAAAAAACATTTTTTTTTTAGTTTTTTTCTAACATTCATATTTCTTTTGCAAGTCACCACTATGAAATGTCTACCAATCCAATGTAAGGCTTTTTCTTTCAACGTGGTTCACTTCAGTTAAGAAACTCAGAAACAACAAGCTGGTGTTACGTGCAGTTATTCAAAGTAGGTGCCCTAGCATGAACTGAGTCCTTAAAACGAAGAGCTTCCTAACTGCACCACTGCGGCACACTGTCTATTTTCTTTGTTTGTTTTCTAGTGCCACATGGATACATTAATTATACATTTATCAATTATGGCTGGTTCTTAAATTTTCAAACCGGTGAATACTATGCTGTCTTAAGCGGCTTTAAAATCTATGAAAAGATATTCAACCTATGACCCTTTTAAAGGCTTGCGTAGGCCCAACTTTTGATTTCACCTATAAATCCTTAAAAGTACATGCCGAAAAGCGTGCGTCAAGGGGCTTTGAGCTGGGTCATGTTTGCAGAATTTAGACTTAATGAAAAACGGATTAGAACCCTTTTTATTTGCTTCGAGAAAAAATGGAAACGCACTTGAACCAACTTGATATATGAGTACGCAACTCACCTCAAGAATGCGCTAAACAAAAAGAGCTGCAGGTTGGCAATTCAATTGTCGTGCATTGGTCCATCTACACATACCTAGATCGTTTTATAATAGTCGATCTGTATGCATTTCGTTTGTTTAACAGCTGCATTCTTCAAAGATATCGTTTTTGGGATAAAGAGCACTTGTTTCAGGTGCAAGGCCATCCAACTATAGCTTAGTTTTCATATAAAATACCCGGTACATGAGACGCTTTGGTATTCTCAAACTGGTGGTACACAGACTCACATTTTTCAATATTTTCCTTCATTATATCTGCATTTGGCCTCTTCCTTCATTCTTTTGCAGTGTTGCTCCTTCCCGGCATAACTCTTTTCGGGGTGGCGATAGTTTTAGCCTTGGTCACTTGGACTACTTTATACGGTTTGACTTTTCCAATGCTTTCGATTCACCTTTGAATCTTTGAACCTTTGAGACTCTGAATTTGGAGTAGAAACCAGCGTTAGGAACTTGATTATGGGTACATTTAAGATGATGGATGCGTGGCTCAGAATGACTAGGGATTCAAGCAGACGACATTCTACTCGTTTTAGGTTGAATACTCAAAGAAGACGAAATGATCGTAGCCATCACTATCATACATACTATACAAATGTGCTACAATAGATGTACCAAGTAACGGGGAAGAAGCGGGCGGCAGCATTTTCGCACCTGAACTCGATTCGAAATGTCTTTAAATTTTCAGATACATACACTGTGCCTCAGGTGTTCTCCTGCGAGTTCACATGAAAACACATCACCTTGTATAACCTGTTTTTTGACAACAAAGGTCTCGAAAAAACTCCACATTCACGCATTCCTCATCGTGATTCTAGTCAACCACGAATTTTACAAAAAGATCCAAACTAGGCATGTCTCTGTACCTAATATAACCAGCAATTTGTCGGCTTCAGTCGCTTAAAACCGTGGAATGGGCCGACATCGAAAATCATATTGTTATTGTTGGCCTTCACAAATTCGATATGGAAAAGTATTAGACCTTTCGGATCCTGCAGCCCCTTAGAATCACTCATAGTTTTATGTATCTTATCTTACTGTGAAGTTTGCTCAAGTATAACTACAGGAGGAGTTCCAACCGCCAAACATTCAGACGCCGGCTAAATTGGCACTTAGTGTATGCAAAATATACACTACTACCTTCCATAAGAAATCTATTGTATTGTCACTGAAGAGTCAGAACTTTTTCTTTTCTGTCGAAACAGAGCACTAGTCCGCTGTACTCTTTGAAAGTTCCTTTTAATATCTTTCAGTCTTACGAAGAAAGATGAGTAAGCGCTTCAGTCATAAGGTGCCTACAGTTCCAGCACCCCGTCAGGGCCCAGAACCTGCAGCCTAATGAGACGTAAGCTGGGCATTCACAGATATAGTGCTCCGTGGTGTCGTCATTTCTTTCACAGCTAGCATTGGAGGATTTTGCGTTAATCATTCCCGGCGTATTTAAGTATGTACTTAGCAAAAGTGTAACGCCCTGTCACGATGCCAGTAAGCAACCCGCAGTCTTTCCTGCTGAGACCCAGCGGAAAGTCCGTTGTCTTCCTAGAGACATCGGTAAGCATTTGTTTGGACTGCCTGCATCCTGAAGAGATATGCTACCTGCGGTTATGCTCATATGAAACCCAACTGTCAATGGAAGCCTTAATTGAGAACGCAGGTTCGGGTCCTGAAAAACTCTCCTCTGAACCTTGCCTGACAAGTCCATCGGCAATTTCATTTCCCGTGATCTCATTGTGACCTGAATATAAATGCTTCGGCCCCTCCACCGATTCTCTGCATTGTAGTTCACTGCCATCAGGATTGTATAAATCTCCGCTTGGAAGACAGATACGAGCTTACCTAAAGTGAAGAGAAATCTAACGTTGTAGTCCTCCAGAAAGACACCAGCGCTACACGCTATATTGGTTTTAAAACCGTCCGTGAGGATCCGACTGTTTTCCTTTCCTAGCTCAGACTGTGGCCGAAACCATTCCTGGACACAGGGAAAGTCGATTTCATATATTTCCCGCAACAGGAGTTCTAGTGCCATTGCTGCGAACGGCATGTCCATAAGACCAGAATCATAAGTCAGTCCGCTTGCAAAGTCATCAAAGCTTCAGTGCGTGTTGTACAAAAGACCACTTCTTTTTAAAGGGAAAATGGCGCTGAGAGTGCAGCCCATGAGGAAAATTCATCAGTGCGTCTAGGGCGGAGCGAGTGCTGGGGAAAGCCCCCTTGCATCTTTGGAATCTGGTAAAAGCAGCAATCACGTATTTTCGCGAGAGCTTATTCCATCAGGCAACCGACGCATAGGATATAATTGACCTTATCATAGCCGTGTAAAGTTGCTAGAATGAAAGCGAGTTACACGCGTGTATGTAATGTGGGTGACGTTTTTTGAGTAAAATGGGCGGGTTTTGTGTAAAATGGAAGAGAAATTGCCATTGATGACAATTCACACGTATTCACATACAGGGTCACACGGATAGGGGCGATCAGTAGAAATCGAGTTTTGGTTTTCCAATATCTGGAAAGTTTGACATGTATTGTATGTTAGTTCATCTATGTCCTGTGCGCTGCCAGAAGGCCGACAGCGCCTTATAGGCCTCCAACATAGCATATAACGTCCAGAGAAGTTTGTTATCCAGGATGACACCCAAATATTTAGCTTCTATGGAGAATTGGATGGTGATGCCTTCAAGCACCAGATGAGTCAGGTCAGATAGCTTCCTCCTTCTTGTAAAGAGAACAATCTCAGTTTTGAAAGGATTGACTGAAAGCCAATTACTAGTTCACCAGTCATCGATCACGTCTAGGGGTGCCTGCGCTTTAGAGCAAAAATTTGCTAGACACGATCCAACAGACAGTACAGTACATCATTCACGGATAATTGTGCGTAGACGTCAAAACTATTGAGCACGTTGAGCAGTGAGTCGACCCATATACACCATAGCAGTGGACACAGGATGCCGCCTTGCAGGCAACCCCTGTTTACCCCCGCCACCACATATTGGCCTCAGCCAGCATCCGCGATCATTGTTCTATTTACCAGCATTGCTTTTATCCACAAAACTAGTCACACATGCCGTCAATAGTTGCGTTGTCGAAAGCATCTTCAACGTCGATAAAAAGGCTGAAGGCGTATTCCTTCTTGTCGAGTGCGGCTTCATTTCCGCCTACCAGATTTTAAAGCACACTCTCGGAGGATCCTCCACGTTAGTAGGCATGTTTCATCGCCGACAGAGTATGGATCCCAAATCCTGTTTAGCGCACATGGGTCTCGACCATTCTCTCGATGTTTTCTAGCATGAAGGACGTCAGATTTATAGGTCTGAAACTCCGGCGAGCGAGTAGCCCTCCTTTCCGATATTCGGTATAAGGCGTCTATCTCACTGTTCGTCAAGGTTCCGGTAGGTATGCCAGTGCTATGCTAGCAGTGAAAATTATCTTCAAAGTTGCCAGCAGCTGGTCTATACCTGTTTGTAATTTAACTGGGTATATACCATCGGTGCCAGGCAACTTGAAGCCATCAAAGGAAGCAACAGCATGAGATATACCAGCTACGGCAGGTTGTGTTGTTCAGCTCACTCACAAACATTCTCTTCGATGCTCGCCAGCAAAATCTGACTTACAACTGCAAAAGCATCGGAACTCTCTCCAAGGCTCGAACGCACCATTCTGCTTAAGTAAAGGTATATTGGAGAGCAAGCTATGATAGAGCTACAGGCCTTCATATTTGCGAGAAAAGAGTCAAAACCACTGCGAAATTTTATAAATTGGCTATTTGGAAAGTTGTGTAGCAACCCAACCAAACGACGTTCGCCAAGATATCGTGGACATTGTGGTCAATCCCACAAACTGAAAGCAGCTGAACATTGCCTTACAAACAAAACTCCAGATTTCACATCACCGCATGAGTGGCTGCTTGGCAGTTCAATCCTTACCTCTTTGGAGTGTAAATTATGGTCTTCTTTGTGAAGTTGAACTCCACTACTTAGCATCCAAATATCTAGTTTTTAAACTGAGCGATTGCGACAGCAGTAGACACTTTAGCCAGCCACGTAATGTGTGCTGCCTCAACGATTGACCAGAGCATGTCATTTCGAAAAATCTTCTTCTTTTTACTTTATTAACCGTTGAAATACAAAACGCGTATAATTACATTCAATGATACATATTTTTAGTACCACATCACTGTGCGGTTGGCTAAGTTCAAGGACCTTAAAATCATGCTACTACCCGCTCTATATTCGATCGTCTCGTTAGTAAGGCCAAGATTTGGCTGATATTTATGCCTTTTCTTCGAACCTCGGCAGGAATTTCAGCCTTTATAGCTTTTTGAATCGGATTCTTCGACGACCATCGTCTTCAGCCTTAAGGTAGCGACTATCGGTTTTTTAATGTGGAGACTCCTCCAAGGTCATGGAAATGCTGATAAACCGTCAGCTCATGAAATACCTCCAAACACAAGAACTTCTCAATGACTGGCAGTACGGTTTTCGTAGCAACAGATCCACTGGTGATCTGATGGCGTGGAACCAAAGCGTACATCAATCTGGCGAAAGCAAAATAGTTTCATTTGATATTTCTAAGGCAGAGTTTGGCATCAGGTTCATTTACCGAAAATGCGTGCTTTTGGTATCGATGACTCTTTTCTTCAATGGACTAGAAATTACCTTTCGGAATGTTCAATTCATATTGTCAAGAATGGTCTCAACTCTGGTATCCACAAAATAAATGATGGTGTACCCCAGGCCACCGTTCTGTTTCCGACACTCTTTTTAATTTTCATCAACCATCTCTTGTCTGCTACTTCTAATCCAATATATTCCTTTGCTGACAACAGTACCCTCTGCTTTTCATATTCGTTCCCGGACTCACGTCTCTGCTCTTCGGCTGTGGAACGGGAACGCCAGCGAATGTTAAGCTCATTAGATAGCGATATTAACAGCATAACTAATTGGGGAACCACTAACAGAGTAAAATTTAATGCTTCCAAAACACAATGCTCTTTGCTGTTGTTAAAGCGAAATTTAAACACCCAGCAATTATTCATGAATGGCACTTGCATCGTCGAAACCGATAAACTTTCCATTCTCGGTATGTGTGCCAATGACAACTTACGTTGGAATGACCACATATTCGGTGTCGTCAAAAATTCTGCGAAATGTCCAGGTTTCCTCAAGCGACGTAAGAAATACTTCACCCCCTCTGATCTGGCCTCAATATATAAAGCGTTTATCCGCCCGAAATTGGAGCACAATGCGCCTGCCAGATAGGATTCAAAACCGCGCGATAAAACTCCGATGGACACCCTTAAACACCGACGTAATGTCTCGTGTCTCACTCTGTTTTATCGCTATTTCCACCACCAGTGCTCCATAGAATCCGCCCCTTCAAACATTTAACCGTAACACCCGTCCTGCTATGAATGCTCATCAGTATACCCTCAAGCCCACTTTCGGACGTACTCGAAAATGTCGTGATTCGTTCGC
This sequence comes from Volucella zonaria, assembly GCA_963966105.1. Classification (NCBI taxonomy): domain Eukaryota; kingdom Metazoa; phylum Arthropoda; class Insecta; order Diptera; family Syrphidae; genus Volucella; species Volucella zonaria. The sequence goes on along the minus strand of OZ014534.1, from coordinate 41,090,798 downwards.
AACCTTAGAAAATGGCAAAGAGATCGATGTAATCGCAACTGATATCACTAAAGCGTTTGATAAGATATCTCATCAAATGACCGTCTTCAAATTGTCTGCTCTCGGCTTTGAGCCTCTTTTATTAAAATGGAATTCCCCTTACCTGATAAACCAATATTATAGTGTTCGGTTTAGATCCGATTTTTTGTTCCATTTCTGGCCTCATCTGGAGTTCCACAAGGCAGCCATATTAGTCCTCTTCTTTCCATTCTTACTATCAACGATGTTGAGAGGGTCATTAAACACTCCTTCCTCTCCTTTTACGCTGACGACAAAAAATTTGTTGAAACTATTTCTTCTCCCCATGACTGTGTCCTTCTTCAACAAGACCTTGATCTGTTTTCAATCTGCTGCCTCGAAAACTGCCTAGACCTTAATATAGCCAAATGTCCATTTATACCCTTTTCACGTAAATGCAGCCCGTCTTTTCCCGACTTTATATATTCTATGGTCAACCAATTCCCCTGCTTCAGTCTTTTCAAGGCCTTGACATATTATTCGACTGTGAGCTTAATATCCATTCGTATATCGATAAGATGATCCTTAAAACCAACTCAGCACTTGGCTTTATTAAACGGTGACCCAAGGAATTTTTTAACCCATATGTAACCAGATCTCTCTACGTTACCTTTGTTCCCAACCTGCTTGAATATGCCAATTAAGCTTGGTCCCTCTTTCACGGAGTTCATGTTTCCCGAATCGTGGGTATCCAACGTCCGATGTGCTCAAACCGGCTCAAGCTTCTCAATATGATTTCATTAGAAGAACGAAGAATATTGCTGACATTTTTTTCATTCATCGACTGCTGTCAGGTTCAGGTGCTGTCGACTGTGTATCCCGTTTTAACTCTATTTTCTTCAAAACCAACCCATTATGGCTAAAGCGAACCAATCTCCCATATGCTCCAAAAAGTCAACCCAAACCACTTTTTTGATTTCAACCTAAGCAGTCCTCGTCTCAAACAAAATCTCCTCCTCCTTTCTGTTAATTTTTAGTCCTAGTTTTTAAGTTAGTTTAAGCTTGTATTAAGCCAAATAAATGGGGATCTCAGCCCCCATTAAAAACCAAAAGAATACAGTTGCCACAGTTTCTGGATCCAGCACAACATTGAAAACAGAAAGATATTGCTATCATTGCTTCATTTCTGTCTGCAGAATTAGTTCTTCCATATCCTCACCACCAACTCTAACTCTACTACTGAATTTCCTTGTTTATTTCCACAGGTTTATGTTCGGGTCTTGTTGTCTTGACACTTTTCTTAAAACATTTTGTAAAACTTTTGACTGTTGTCCTTGAAGTAGTACCACTCATTGATCCCCATCGGTGCTTCTGTTTGCTTTTTTACTTTGATTTTCTCGCTCCAGTTCTTTCAACCAACTCATGAGCGTTTAACCAACGCTCTCGTTCCTCTGTGCAACACTTCGTAGGTGAGTTATTTTGTGCTTGCAACCACCATTAATCAAACAATTTATTTCGTAACCCAGTACATCAACTATGGTGTCTTTACGGCTTTTTGGAAGCGATGTCACTTCAGTACTTAATCCATATTTCAAAGGATTTGCCGAGAGGTTGAGTAATACGCGGTCGGCAATGGTTCTGATGGGTTGATTCCGATTGCACCATTTCAACACTAAAGTCCTTCACGGTATATGTACATACCATGGGTGCAGTGTCGACTAATTTTAATTAACCGCGACCCTTCTTTGTGAATATTAAGGTAAGGGATCCTTGTATTTCCTATAGATGTCCGTGTTCCAAATTTTGCAGTCCAAATCGCTTAGAACTATTTTAACATCATACTTAAAACATTACCGTGGATTACCTAATTTTGACAAGCTTATTTTCGATAAGGCTCGGATCATTTAAATTAGTTTTTGAGCCTCTGGATTAAACATTTCCATGACCCCATCTCCTTCACCGAACTTCTTTTTTTTTAGTTTTCTTTAATCAATTTTTTTTTCAATTTATATGTATTTTTATTTGATTTCTTAATTTACTCTTACATGCTAAACAAAAAAACGCTTAAAAATTAGCTTAAATAACTTACAAATAGTCTTATTCTAACTTACTGGCCCCATGCGGGCACTCTAGGTTAAACATAATACTTAATCTATGTCTTTCGACGTTTCTTACAGTCTATTTTGTTTTTTACATTTATTAAAACTAAAACTAAGAAAATTTATTTTAAGTAGAAAAACTTAGTATCTGGACTTTAGTTTTATTTAAATTTAAGAAAGCATTACCTTACATTTAACCTTAAATATACACTTATACTCGTATAATTATTACAATATTTAAATTTAATTTTGATATATAAAGAACAATCTACTAATCGTTTCCAGAGTTATGCACCTAAGTCAGCTTCTGCATCGTCGAATTATAATTGTAACGAATGCATTTTTCATTGTAAAAACAACTACTAACCATGCACTACATAAATTAACGAATTCTATACAAAATTACTCAAAATTCGTTGAAATCTTACGCAGATTTTGTCATTTGACTCAAAAAATCTCTACAAAATGTTGCTCGACTATTTGCACTTTCAGACATAACCTAAGTCGTTGCTACCGGCAATTGTTCATTTTTTACCATAGACTTCCTTCATTTAACATGACCTACAATAGAATGCATTTTACGAATTATTGGACCCATCTTGTGGTTCCAACAGTTGTCTACCGTTTTAATTTAAGTAGAGATGTTGTTAGTTCTAACGCGCTAATTGTCTATCAGTATATTCTTAATTTTGTGCCGTAAAATTATTCGTGTTTTAGTTGTATTTTTTTTCTAGACGCAGTAACAAAAATGAGATAAAAATTTTCCTAAGATTAAAAATCGAAAAATAAAAATTAGTTAAATATTTTTGCTTTTCATTTAGTAATTCATTGTATTTTCTCTTTCTCTCTCTTTTTTAAATCATTACATGCTGCTTACTAACAAAATAAATATAAAATGTATCCTTGTGTGTAAATTTGGGAATTTCTAATGAACAAAATGGTATTATACATCCTTATTGCTGCATATAATTTTTTTTTTGCATTTTACTTTACTCGTACAATTTTTTTTTTTCTTTTTTAATTAATACACTATACAAAATACAAAATAACAATAACTAATATAATGCACAATGAAATTCGCGCAAAATATACAATAATGAAAATTGAAAAATAAAAAAAATTGGTGACGTGGAAATACGATACTTTTGATGATCTTATATTCGGGCTCTTATACTCGTAGAATACAATTCGGCCAGGTACTCATTTGTGATGTTGTTTTGGCAATCGTAGTATTGTGTGCTATAAATATAATTTGTATCCTCCATTTAACTTACTCATGTATTAATCCATGTTCTTCGTGCCTTTAAAAGATACAATATCTAATGAAAATCTAATATTAGTAAATTTTTTTTATTACTTGTGAAATAATAAAATTAATCTCGAAAATTTGTACACAAATATAACTTTAATAAAAACATTAATAATAAAAATGTAAGAGTAATTTTAGAAGCTATTTGTTGTTAGGAAGTTTTTTTTAAAGAAAAAACAAAAAGACTAACAGATTAACGTTGTTTAAGCAATTTTTTTTAACTTTACTAATATACATACATGGCAAGAGTCTCATTAATGATAATAACAAAATTAACATCACAGAAAAAATCTAGGGAATTTTGTGTATTGCATTGTGCATTAGTTATTAAATTCTTTTTGTGTTTTTTTTCCTACAGTTTTTTTTGGTTTTTCTTTATTTTTAATATAAGAAAATATTATTTGGCCACTATTAGTACACAGTAATTGCCGGATAATTTCTTCGCACCTTACTGCGTTCACCAGAAAATTCAAGAATCATACACTTCAAAAAGAAATGTGCCTCATCTGGGTAATTGTGCCGAAAAAGTTAAGCTTCGGCTTTAATTTCATAGTAAGTATTTTTAGAGGCTTGTTTTTTACATTGGCAACACTTTTTCAAGCTAACTTGACAAATTGCCAGCGGTGTTCAGTCTAGTTTACAATTTTATGATGAATAGATTAAAGCCCCCGACCCATAGAATCCGTCAATCTGTTTCTCCGTAGTTCCGTTGACGGTGGTAACGCATTTCCGGGAAGAGTCCTGTAAAATCCACCGCATTCCAACGTTGACAGAACACAACCGATGACATTCTGTTATTGCTGGGAGTGTTTTCTTTTCCACTTATGATTACATTTCCTCAATGCTTCTACTAATGAAAGTTCTTACTTTCAATCTCTGAATGCCGAACTTCAATCTTGAATGTAGAAAGTTAACCCACTTTATCCATTGTATACGAGGGTAGTCTGAAAAGTTTCCGACCGAACAATGATACAAAACATTTTTTCTCAAATTTTTTTTTATTTTTCTACATAGTCTCCCTGTAACTCTACACACTTCCACCAGCGATGCTCCCATCTCTCTAACCTGTCCAAATAGCACTTGGCGTTTTTCTCTGCGAAATAATTGTTCACGAAGGTCATTGCCTCCTCGTTTGACGAAAATCTCTGTCCTCCGAGCGCAGTTTTTAGATGAGGGAACAAAAAGAAGTCGCTTAGGGCTAGATCTGGTGAATAAGGCGGATGGTCAAGCAGTTCAAGCCGTAATTCATGAATTTTTGCCATGGCAACCGCTGAGGTGTGAGACGGCGCGTTGTCTTGGTGAAACAGGATTTTCTTTTTCTGCAAATGTGGCCGTTTTTCCGCAATTTTTGCCTTCAGCTTGGCAAGTAATGATGCGTAGTATGCTCTTGTAATGGTTTTTCCTTTTTGAAGATAATCGATTAAGATAACTCCTTTCCTATTCCAAAAAACAGTCGCCATCGCTTTCCCAGCCGAAAAACAGTTGTCGCTTTTTTTGGAGCCGGTTCGCCCTTTGCAGTCTGTTTGCACTGTTTTGACTGAATTTTTGTTTCGGGCGTATAATGGTGTATCCAAGTTTCATCTACAGTAATTAATCGGCGCCAAAAGTCGGATTTATTGCGCCTAAACTGCGCCAACAGAGCGTTGTAAATGTTCATTCGAACACGTTTTTGGTCTAACGTAAGCAAACGCGGCACCCAACGCGCGGACAGCTTTCTTATGCATAAATCTTGATTCAATATGTAACAATTACGTTCTTTGGACATTTTCATAACCTCTACTATCTCTCTCACTTTAATTCGGCGGTCGTCTAACACCATTTGTTGAACTTTAGCAATGTTATCGTCAGTGGTTGCAGTTTTTGGACGCCCCGAACGTTCATCATCTCTCAAGCTCTTACGGCCAGGTTTAAATTCAGCTGCCCAAAATTTCACTGTGGTAAATGATGGTGCAGAGTCCCCATACACAGAGTCCAAATAATTTTTGATTTGCGTAGGCGTATTGCCTTTCAAAAACAAGAATTTAATAACAGCTCGATACTCATTTTTTTCCATTTTCACAAAAAACACTCACATCGACTCACTCAAACGACTGTCAACGAAAAACTGTGCTTCCAAAATGACTGAAACTTCGATAAGTAACTGTCAAAAGATGCACAACTAGCATTCACTAACTTTTATTGACGAGTGCCGCTATCTTTCGTATGTCATATCCGCGTATATTCTATCCAGCTGTCAGTGGAATATGTCCACGCAACGGATTTAGCGGATTCTATGGGTCGTGCCCTTAAAATCAGAACAACGTTTACGAATTATGCAAAATTTATTTACAAAATCGTTGTTCGTGTTCGGATGGCGAGCAAGTTTCTAAAGAGCATTTTCGAACCACGCATACTCTAATTTATAATATTCGTACGAATGTGCAAACAGATCGTACAGTGCGCACTGAAGAAGGTGATGCTGCACTAAATCGTAGTATCGGAGTAATTGGAGCTGAATCCGCCCTCGTTAAGGAAGACTTTCCGGAAAGATCGTGTTATACGATCCAGCCCGCTTGACCATCTTGTGCTTAATACGTTCGGTGAATGTGCCCAAAACGAAATTTCTCTTAATCCTTTCTTTTACAAAAAAATTTTGCTCACTATTAGTTGAACGGCTAGGTCAACAAGCAGAATTGCCACATTTGAGGTGAAGTAAATCCAGAAATCATAATTGAGACGCCGTTACATCCACAAAAATCCACTGTTAGGTGTGCCCTATGAGAAATATAGATGTTCTTTGAACAAAAATGCCGGTCAAACGTTACAGTAAACGAAGAGTGCTATAGATACATAATTACCTCGGTCCTCAATTGAATGCCATTTATGTGAAAAAACTGTAGTTTCAACATTTACATGGAACAAGGTTAAATGAAACTCTGTTTTGAAGGAACTTTATACTTTACAAGTTTGGTAATGGGAGGGAGAGGATTTGGTGTTGCGACTCTGGTGTTCTTTATAAAATTGGGTAACTATCAACAGAGTGGAATTTAATGCTTCCAAAACTCAATGCTGTCTGCTGTCATTAAACCGACATTTAAATACCCAGCCATTATCCATGAATGGAACTTGCATCGTCGTGATGTAACAACATACGTTCGAATGACCACAGATTCCATGGCGTCAAAAATGCTGCGAAATATCTAGGTTTCCTCAAGCGACGTAAGAAATATTTCACCCCCTCTGATCAAGCATCAATATATAAGGCGTTTATACGCCCAAAATTGGAGTACAATACCCACATCTGGTCAGCTGCTCCTAAACTGCTAAATAGGTATCAAAACCGTGCGATAAAACTCATAGGTGATACTAATATCACTCAGACAATAGACACCCTCGAACACCGACGACGTAATGTCTCGTGTCTCACTCTGTTTTATCGCTATTCTTACCACCAGTGCTCCATAGAAATCGCCAGTAGCATTCCGCATATTCAAACTTTCAACCCTAACACCCATCTCGCTATGAATGCTCATCAGTATACGCTCAAGTCCGTTTTCGGACGTACTATAAAATATCGTGATTTGTCCCCAAGCCGTGCAACTCGCTTATGGAATGCCCTGCCGATCTCTGTATTTCCTGGTCGTTATAACTTACAAACATTTAAAAACAATGTGCATCGGTAGCTGTCTTTTCCTCCTCCCTAACAAACAAACCCCTTGAGCGCGAAAAAAAAAAGATGTTTGAAAAGGGGGAAGGAGTGAGGAAAATCTTAGAAAGTTTTGGGCTGTAAATGACCAGTTTGGATCGGGATGTTGATGGGATAGGGTAGAATTGTGGGTGTTAACCCTTCTTTTAAGCTTATTGTCTACCATATCTTTCCGCTGGGTGACGGCCATCTTTTCCGAAATGGGTATGCCGTCCGATGATTTGAACAATCAATCGTAGTTAGTGAGTATACGTATTTCAAAACACTATCCGTTTTTGCTCTTGACTTTGCCAACTAGTTTACATTTGACGTTTCGTATACCAAATTTTTTCATAAAAAGATCTTTGATCCAGGACGGCCTTGTGTGACGTGGGGCAGCTTAGAAGAAGAAAGTAGACAGTTCCGATTTGTTGGTGGCTTCAAGATTAATTTGTTTTTGTATTCTGCAGTTCCATTCAGGGACAGTCCAGGATGTTCCAAAAGCCCTAATTATTGGCAATGGTCTTGGGACGGGATTGGTGATCGAAGTTGCATTAATCTTAGAGGATTGACCGGAGGCTCTGTGGTAGCGGCTGTTGAATGAGTTGGGGCTGAAGTCGTTGAGATTAATGGATGTAGCTCCTCGTGTAAAGATTTGTTACATGGGCTTACTACAGATGGAGGTGCATCCGGCTTACTAGAGATGTGCTTTAATTCCTGCAATATCTGCATTGTGGTTGATCTAGTGGATGCAGCTTCCTCATTAGGAAAACTGAGTTTATCTTGAACAGATCCGATGTTTTCGGTGTGTTCAGCATGCTTGAGATGTAACAGAGTGGATTGGTCAGCCAACATTGACATAATTTTTCCCAACTGAATTGAAGTTGACTTAATCGCTGGTAACGTGTTTGAGCAGTGAAACTTATCAGAATCTGATAGTTTGGTGATTTTTGGGTTTAGGGATTGTGCAACTGATTTTATAGTGGTTATGCTGTTATCGATTGAATAGTTTAGAACATGATATGAGTAGGTCTCGGAATAGAATTTGGTTATATTTTTTCCGGTATATTGAACTTCGCATTTTAGCTCTGAAATCGAGTCTACAAGCGCAATTAGTTGCTAGTTATTACATTTTATAGTCCGCAGAAGAATCTATGGATGGATGGAATTTGCATGTAGCAATTTCCACTGAGTTAGTAAGTACAGCGCAGTCAGCAAATCCACAGGAAGACATGGTTAAATTAGGTCAAAGTTATAGCAAGTTAGTTATTTTTACGAAGACACTGTGTGATGGCACTGAAAAATTATGATGTGAATGATTGGGATCAAGTACGAGTATAGGGACCTGGTCATATACTTGCTTCCTTAGGTGGCACTACAGCTCGGGCTAAAAATGAACCTTAGTTAAAAATCTTCTTCAGTTAGCCCGGTCCTTAGGTAAATGTCTCTAGTTGCACACTCAAAGTCGATTGAGGTCCCCTTCTACTAGTATGCGCTCCCTAAGGTGAAGTCTTCCTGTACCGCGTTGTCCCTCCGGGTTCGATTCAAAGACTCTGCGGGCCGGAGCATTGAAATTCATTGAGCTCTACGTGCACCAGCAACTCAAGCGACTGATGCGGACTTTTCCGACTAGATCGATGTCGCTATATAGCTCGTAGAGTTCATCGTTGAATCTTTTCCTCCAAAGCCCGTTAAAGCAAACGGGACCAAATATTTTTCGAAGGATTTTTCTTTTGAAACGACTGAGGACATCTTCATCCGCTTTCGAGAGAGTCATTGCTTCAGCGTTATAAAGTAGGACTGGACTGATCAAGGTCTTATATGGACTCTTCTTAGTTTTCGATGTGGGCCAGTACCACTCAACTGCGTTCTTAGCACGAAGGAACAGCGTTTGGCAAGAGTTAATCTTCGTTTTATCTATTTCTACGAAGGTGTTGTTGGTAGAATTGCTAGCAGAGCCAATGCATAAAAAGTCTCTCACTACCCCAAAGTTATAACTGTTGACTGTGACGTTCTGTCCAATTCGTCTATGTTGTGTGCCCCTTCTTGTTGACAGCATACACAATACTTTGTTTTGCCTTCATTTCCTATTAAACCCATTTTAGCACAACTCCATTTCAATATTAGCGAATTGTTCTGAATCGTCATCCTGCACAGGGAGCAGGGATGCCAAACCTGGATATTGCTCTATATAGCTGGTTTCTATAAGTGCCGTCATAGGTGGCCTTAAAATCGATGAAAAGATTGTAGGTAACGATTTGGACCTCTTGAGTTTTTTTCATGATCTGTTGGAGTTTGAAGATTTATTGGAGTATGGACTTTCCCGACCTGAAACGACACTGATTGAGACAAATCAGGTTGTTGACGAAGGCTTTCAGACGTGCACTCAATATAGCCGGTAAGATCTATTACGCAATGTTGAGGAGACTTGTGCCTCGTTGGCACAGTGGATCTTGCAAGCAATGCTGAGATTCCATTCATCAGGTATACACTCTTCTGACCAGATCCGAGCAATGAATTGGTGTATGCTCTCCATAAAGTCACTACCAGCAGCTTTGAATAGCTCCACCGGTAAGACGTCAGGTCCAGCAAATTTGTTGGATATGCTAAGCTTAGATATGGCTATCTTTACTTCGTTTTGGTCAGATGAACAGAAGTTTTGGGTATCATCGTCTAAGTTGAATAGTCTATTCTGCCTGATGGCGGGATGTTGATGTATCTGTTCGTGTTCGGCATATAGTAGTTCCACGTTTGAATCTCTACCGAGCTTTTTCTTCGTTATGCCCTAATTTTGAAAAAAATTATGAGATTGGTGCCTCGTGCTTCGATGTTTTAATTCCTCTTTTGCTTGTCATTTGTTTATAGACTCTGAAGATAACTCTTCTAATTGCTGATATTTGTACAATGGCTCTATTGCTGCCGCAAGTGCCCTAGCTACTTACATTCTTTTTTTACAACGTTCGCAGACTCAAGTGCTGGTGGACTGGCTTCCAAATCGGAAGGTTCAGTGTTCGAATCCCAGCCTCGCCCGAAAGACATATTCACTTTTTCAGTTAACGAAAATCAACTAAAACGAGTTGTTGACTAGAAATCAACATCAAGCCAACTTCCACTAAGAATTTAGTCTCCCCATTAAATGTTGGTGATGCCACCCATGGAGCGAAATAACTACTGATTCCGAACATCTTTTTTTCTCCCTCTATCCCAATTTCCAAAACATTTAACACATGCTGAGGCATTATAAGTATTTATGCCCACTTGAGTGTTAAGTTCTTCAGAAAAAAAAAATAATAATAATTTTGCCTATTCTTACGAGTAGTTGAACGTTTTTTTTTCTCATCTTTCGATCGTTCCAACACCGCGTTTCTTTTTTTATGTGGAAGAATTGGGAGGGGAAAGGAATTGGATAGTAACTAGCAGCAGAGAGCAATAAGAGATCGTGGAAGTAGTAACTTCCTAAAGTTCTCTTTCTCAGATACTAAGGCTGGTACAGTGGCACAGAAAGTAGAGGCTATTTTCCCGTCAGCCCATTCTCCACAGCATCTGCAGAGGCCATCGTTGGTAAGGTGCAACTTTATTCCGTGCACCCCCCGAAGATTATGGCTTGTGAATAATCCAATAACCGTAGATAGTTGAGCTCCGTTTTTCAAGAGAATCATACTTGTTCTTGATTTGCTGAGTTCCGGCCATAATTGTCTTGAAGCTTCACAGGTTGGAAGGTTTTTCCATCTTTTATTAGCTTTGATTTGTATCTTTCGCTCCGCTTGCATTCTTAGAGAGCAGAGTGGGTACTCTATCAAAGTAGTATCCTTTGTAGCCAGAGAAGCTTTACCTTATGCTTAACGCAAAGAGCCTGAATCTCTTCACGACAGTGCTTCATATCTCTTGGTTTAATGTCGACTGTCACGATGGCCTTAATGGTAGTCCTAGTGTCAATAAATTTGATGATATCTTCGTGGGAAATTGTCTTTATTGCCGCTGCTTCTGCTACAGCGAATATGTTAGCCTAAAAGACTCTGTAGTCCGGCAAGCGATGTGAGCTTCTTAAGTTCAATTGACTGGAGAAGATCTCGACCTCGTTTCCATCTCCATCTTTGATCTATCCGTGAAGATGGATATCGAGTCTGTTAAGATTTGGGTCCTGTCGCGTGCCTCTCTGCTTGGAAAAATACAGGCAAATGGTGTTTCAAAGTCATGATAGGATATTATATAGTTCGTATTGGAGCATAAATGTAGTTCCCTTGTAAGGATTGAGGTTTGACCCTTCGCGTTTGGTTTCCACCCATTAAGCTGACTCAATCTTAGAATACTGTTCACTGCCGATTCTTGCGTGTATAGATCTGAGGCAAGAGACCAAGTATATTTTCTAGTCCATACCTTTTGTTGTACGTTTGTCATTAACTTAAGGTTGCTAGTTTTATTTGTGGATTGCCACCATACTAAGCTACCGTGGGTTAAGATGGGTCTGACGATAGCCGTGCATATCCATAGGACAGCCTTGGGGTTCGGTCCCCCCTATATATACGACTGCTGGTGTAGAAAATGACCGTTGCTTTCTTTCCACGTTCTTCGGTATTAAGCTTCCAACACAGTTTACTATCTCGTACGAGGCCTAGGTATTTAGCACTGTTAGATAGTGGGGTAATGTCCCGTCTATGGAGGGAAGGTCACGTTGTGGAGTTATCCTTTTATGTGTGAATAGGATTGATTCCCAGCCGGGTTTAGTTTCGTTTTTCTTCTCGAAAAATTCTGTCAGCAAAAATTGGTACCTTGGTGCTATTGTTTCAATCAAGACCCTTTCAGAATATTTTGCTCGCCGTTTCCTGTTTTTCCAGTATAGATGGTAATCTATCTGAGTATTCAAATCCCGCTCTTGCGAAATGGAAAGCATATTTAATATAGTAAAGGCGTGTGATTAGCATAAGTCTCCCGCTGAGCCTCTTGTTCCGAAAACCTTTGGCCGTGGCAGTCTTCATATTCCCAGTTCGATTCTCCGGTACGTCGGTCGTTTAAACTAATTGCTCCGATCCCCACTGCACCGTAAATAGGCGCTTACATTATTTCAAATTGCGTGTTCGATTATTAGTTTTAGTGCCATGAGTGGGTCGCTAATTTTCGATACGGTTACGATATTAAGTATCAAAGAGTTGAGCTGTCAAAATTATGACAATTCTGTCCGTAATGACACATTAATCCTTAAATCCTTAAATGCACGGCTTCCAGAAGCTCGATCAGACTAAAAGAACCAGCCCTATGAACACACCATAATTTAGGACATGCGTCTATAATACATCAAAATTGACGAAGTGTAGTGCCAAACGTGCACTTTGACAGGAGTTTCTCCAAGCTAACGGCTCCCAAATGTACAAAGGTGCAGGTGATGAAGTCTACTGTAAAATTCTATAGATCCAAGACTCCTTCAAGATTCCGGACGAAAGCAGTACTTTTCATTGCCATTCGTAAAACTACATAGACTGTACTACTCATGGAACTTGATCCCTCAGAGTTCTATATAAGCAGCTATAAAAGCGTTGACAAGTGAAACCACCAAATCAATAGATGTACAAAAATGTCGTCAAACTCAAGAGTCTGTGAATGCCAACGAGTTGATATATTGTAGGAACTTGGACACACAAAAGTGAAAGGGAATGAGAAAGCGAATGAGCTAGCAAGTGAGGGTGCCTCTACACACATGTCATCTCATGCTCCCTTTAGCCAAACCTAGACACAACAAAGAAGACACCCGTATCACTGCAGGTGACCTTACTGACTCATTGGTATGTTGGCCAGTAGAATAGAAACCTCTTCTCAAGAAGAAGAAGAAGGAAATAGAAATTATCACACACTTGCTGAGTGACTGCCCTAATCTCCAAATACGACGTGCCAAACGCCAGGGGTACAGATTTTGGGGAGAACTGAATGCGATCTCATTCGATTTGTTAAAAGCTCTGGCCGGTCTTCAGCCAACAAAAGCTAGGTTGGACTCACAATAATAATAATAATATAATACACTAATAGTATCAACAGGGAATCACAATAGACCTATAGGTCTCCGTGTAAGCTTATCCCTTAAGGACTAGCGCCTCCCTTATGACCTAACCTAACCTAATGGCACATTTAGTACGCTTTCATTTGTAAATTTAAGTGGCGGTCCCCGTTCCCGACATTTCGCCTCCAAGTTACTTGAACGGACATTTTAACGATTTTATGTTGCTCTAACACGTTTTCTGGTTTGAAATTGTTGCCCGTCATTGTGCCGACATTCCAGCTTCCAGCTTATTTGTTTGTTGAAAGCGTCATTTTGCTGCCTCCCGGAAACCGTAGAGCTCATACGGGAATATTTTTACTCGCCTTTCGTCCTTGTGGGGCTGGTTTTTGTAAATTTATGTACGTAGTCTCAATACGTATTAAACTTACCAATCCTACAGACTTCGGGTAACGCTAACGGGCCTCAGTCTCATATTAAGTGCATATGATTTTTGCCCATGTTGTCGCCTGTTACGATAAGCAGGGCAACAAACTGTGGCAATTTTCCAACTACGAGATTCAATCTGCCAATTAACACATACATAAAAAAAACTTGGACCTGTTAATGGATCCAAGTATGAATTTAATAGTCAGTTAATCGAGGAAACGATTGTCATATTATCGGTTTTTGATATTCTTTTTCATTAGATCTAGCTTGTGAAACATAAAGAAGATTCGGCAATTTTCGTTTCAGTAATAATGAGTACCAGTCTTCCTTATATTTCTGAATCACCTTAAAGACTTAATCTTGATCTTTTTTAAAGTATTTAGCAACGTTTAGCTCCTTAAGTCTACGGGTTTCAGAGAACAGCCTGCACCGCTTTAGAATAAAATTCACCAAAATTTATATTTTCCCCGATTACGTATATTTTCTTACAGAATTTTGTTCCCGTATATTTTCTTTCATTTTTGTTTGATTTTGTTCTATTTTTTGTTTTTTTTTTTGACTTAATGCTACTTAGTTCACAAATTAAATCATTAATAGAGTTTTAAGTGTTTTTTTTTATTTTTTTTTAATTTCTCGTAACTTAAAAATAACACAAAAATGTATCACAAACAATTTTAAAAGAACATGGTAAACGTATTACCTTTGCATGCTGCAAATTCTAGCCAAGTAAGGTAAATTTTAAATTATTCTCTTGACTTGCATGTCAACTTCATTAAGTTTAAAAAGAAAAAAATAATAAAAATTATATGTATAACAAATCTGCATTGTCAACAAAAACAAAAAAAAAAAGAAACTCACCCGCATAAATAACAATTAATGGCTTAAATCCCAGCTTTCTAACCTCAAATTTATTTTACCATTTAATAATAAAGGACATTTTCTTAAATTTATTTTTTTTTTTAGAAGTAAACCAGAATACACAAGTTATACCACACATTTCCCTGCCACGACGATAATCACCACAACCACAACAAATAATGGTAATTCGCCAATGCAGGCGTTAACACCAACAAAAAATCAAACGCGTCGTCATACAGTTATCTCAACAACATTCACCAACTACAATCAGATCTCACCATCGCCCAGACGTGCGTCTATTGCCTGGGAAAAAGAACGTCCCAATGCCGCCACTGTAGTTTATAAGCCAGTTAAGATAACACTGATTGGTGATCCAATGTCAACAACGCTTGAAAGGAAATCAAATGGATCAGCAACACCATCAACAACATCGCCCACATCATCAATACGAAGTTGTAATGATGACATAAATAGTAATGGTTCCTCCAATAGTAGTTTAGATGAAGAGAATCGTAAAAATCTATTAAATGGTTACCACCATCATCACCATCAGTACAATGGGAAGATAAATGGTTACGAAGATCAGATTGAAACTAAAAGTCATCATAATCATAATCATTATCAGAAATCACATAAAAAACAACAAATTTTTATGGAACAAAATCAACAACAACCACATCAATCACATCAACAACAACCACAACAACAGAAACAAATGCAACAACAGAAGCAACAAAATTTAACCCCTGCTGTTACGATAGTCTGACTTTAGTGATTTGTACTCGATAGGACATTAAGTATTAAGCAGAACTTAAAATAGTAAAAAAAAAAATAACAAAAACAACATTTAACAAATGAAATATAGGTCTTAAAACTCTTGGCTACTATTTTAGAAAAAAAAAAAGAATAATAATAATAGAAAACCTCCATAACGCATACAACTACTTACTCGTAAAATATTAATTTAAAAAGTAAGTTCGCATCGGCTATAGCAAAGCTTTTCGGAAAGCTTAGGTTAGGGCGCATTTACACGGTTAGCTTTTGGAGACCAGCTTAGTTTTTGAAATTGAAGGGAATCGGTTAACCGGTCGATTTCAGAGCTTTGAGCTTTGATATTGTAAAAACTTGCAATGAACGATTAAAGAGCTGAAAGTATTAGTCTGCAAATAAGATATATGCAATGGAAATTTCATAAAAATAAGGCTTGTGGCCTTCAGACGTAGGATTTTAAAAAAGCTCTCAACTCTAACTTTTATGGAGCTTAGAATTTTTTAAGACCTTACAATTTTATTTTAATTAATTCTGATTTTGCAATTATGGAAATGGAAAACTTTAGTACCCTAGTCTATAAATCTCTTGCGTTAACACTTGAGCTCTAGATTGGAGTGACGGATAGACTTTCCGAGCTTTGAACTTGTATAAACTTATAATGCAAGGTTGCACTTCGATCCTTGGAAAAAGTAGTGATTTGCAAACAAAATGAATGGAAACTTGGTAGAATCAAGGCTTCTGACTTTACGTTCTTAGGTTTTGATAAATATTCAGTTTAAGCTTTTGTGCAGCCAAGGTATTTTAAAATCTCTCAAACCATTCCAATTGACAATTATGGAAGCTGCAATAATTAAATGCATAATTTACCGGTCCCAAACGTCTGTGGTTTAATATGACAAATAGATATCACAGGAAGTTTAACCAAATAAATACAGACTCATAGAAGACTATGTTGTTACCCCGTGGTCTAGTACAATAAAATTATGTTACAGCTAAGAACATATGTTTATATGAATAAAGTCCAGCTAAAACTCGGCTCTAGGAGCCGAGCAGCACAGAATAATGGGACAGTGCTTATGTACTCGTATTTCCTTAGTTATAATAACTCATTAACGTATTTGGTCTTTCTACAAACCGGGTTGGACTGCCATCTCAATCGAACCAGGAACTTTGAATGAGCCCGCTTTCCTCCATTTACCGCAGTTCCATCTTTTGGGCATATAGGCTAGATCAAAAATCAGTAGACCTATTTCCAATCTGCCTTTCCATACTTTTTAGGTAGAAAAGTTCAATTTTCTAAGAATCCTTACTAAAAATGTAATATGAGAAAAAAAAGAATCTAGAAACAGAGGGCCTTAGGTTTTGTATCATCTCCTGACTTGGGGATTGTGTAGAGACTCATTCGCGCGTACAAAAGCATCTGTGTAGTTCATTACTTATCGATTGCCTTGCCTTTTTGGTACATATAAAATTACTTATTATGAAAGGGAAAAACAGAAGTGTCTGTTCGTTCGTCTTCGTTCTTAAAGTTCAAAAATGCGTGATAACTGCTCATTGCCAAGGTCACTATTGGGTGCTGCTTGCAAGACTACCCCTCGATTTGCATAATTTTCTACTAATGCAGAGCAATTCTAAGTGGAAAACACTTGAGTGCATCAAGAAGTGTTATCTTCCACCAACATTTTGTCGGAACAGTGTCAGTATTTTCGAAACTCCAAATATTTTATATTGGACTGAGAAACTGCTACATTTATTTAAGCTCTCATAAAGCTGTGTTTCCCCTTAATTTCAATTTTCCCTCTGCGGCCGTTTCTCCAGAAAGAGAACTCTGACTATTTGATTTATCGCAATACTGTGATTTTTGAGGCTTTAAAAAAAAAAACATTGCTTAGCGATCTGCATTGCATTTAGGGGCTTTATTTCAGGTTTATGTGCTACCCTTACAAATATTACTTTTGTGACTTGTATTCTTAAAATCGAAGTGTTGCCCATTGCCATATGCCCCTTAAAAGCGACGCGGTCTGGTATTGATTAATATTAATCGAGTAATACTTTAGCATACGCCCAATTCGGTGCTTTTCCAGGGACTGCTTGAACTGCTACAAATAAAAAAAATTCAGTCGATACCATATAACCTTTCGGTACCCCGTTTATCTCTTCAAGAAATCACGATTATGAATTTCAGAGGAGATTACATTTTTATCGTTAAAATAGTCCTAAGATCCAAAGCCCTTTTTTGTATGGATAAACAGTAGACCCAGCAGAATCTATTTTTGAGGCAGACAGGAGCTGCCATGATTTTAAAGCATTCCTGCTTTCAGCTTCGGCATAAGAGTAGAGTGCATACAACTACTCGTACACATTTCCAAGGTTGATCAAACGCCCAATAGTAGACAGTAAGTTTCTTTCTTTTTGTAGAAACATTCAAGAGGCATATACATTTATCTGCAAAGGATATATAGTCCCACTGACATATTGATTAGTTCACCCACCACTGAAGTCGAAAAGGCATGGCCTAATTTTCAAATTTTATACAGACGTCAGCTTATTCGAAACTTACAAGCAAAGTGGGTGTCTTTTAAACAAATATATTATCATGACAACCCACCAAGGACTACGCTTTGTGATATTCATTCTGCTCATCGGCCCATAAAGAATTACGTCGCCAAGATAGCTAAGTCCTTAAGTCATCAATCATAATCTGACAGTTCTACAAAAACAAATTTCACCTTAAACATCTCTACAGAAATATTTAATTTAGGGCTGTAATTGATAGGATTTTGGATTCCTTCTGTCGTCTGCTTGAAAAACATCTTGTTTACTTAAGAGAGTAAATGTTTATTTTCGATTAATACATTTCAAGTAGCTGGGGATTATTTTTTAAAAAAGGCGCTCAACTTTGAAAATAAAATAGAAGTATCAATCCGATTATTATTCCCTGCGGGATCCCATCATCGATTTTTATTTCATTCCCGTATTTGTATAATTGAGAAGAGCCTTATCACAAATTCTGATTCTAATATCCCATTCTAGAAGATGATGTGTTAGTTTATGCTTCAAGCAAACGTACTGCGAATATATTCCTTGTGAATGTTTGTTAAAATCTTAAGATTTATATATGTCGCAGAGTTCTCTAGCACTAGCGATATTTTTCTTTGGTTCGCTATGTTACCAGTTCTCATGAAGCCTATAAGTAAAATATTGAGGTGAACATTTTTTAAGAAAGATATTTTTTACGCATTTCTTTGATAAGCCGGCCTATGATAAAATACATAGAATATTCACTACCGACTTGCAACCGTTTAAATGCGCCCTAAGAGATATTTAAATACTACAATAGTATACAAAAGGTAAAGGCTTCACAGCTTAAAAACAATATCCAACACTAAAGGACCGCAGCTTAGACACAGCAACAGTATCAGTAACAGAAATCCATAATAATTATTCCAATTTTCTAATTTTACCAGATCAAAAGTGGCTTTAAAAACAATTAAATAATAATTCCTATCACAAAATCGCACAATTATATTTTCGAAAAACTAAAATAGCCACACTCAAGTCTACTTTGTAAGTTTTTTTTGATAGCCAATGTATTCAGAAGCTTAGCTTCATTTAAAACTTAACCACTTTTGGTCTAACAAAGGATCAGAAATAAAAACACATTTCCAAGTGCAATGATCTTTTTATTTTGTTAGAATTATTATTCATTTTTTTTTTGTTTTTTTTTTGTTTACTATTAAGATCATCGGGTTTCTCAGTAGAGAAGGGAACATTTGGCTTCTTTTTCTTGGCCCTCTTTAAAAGAAAAACACTTTTTTAAAGTTGAACTTAAAATAACAAATTTATCTTGTTTTTTGTAAGCAGCAGGTTATTCAAGGCACAGTCTACACAGAATTTAAGTTTAAACATAGGACATCCGGGGATCTGCTTTTTCAGTGCTTTCCGTTCCCAACTTGTTGGCTTAAGATATTCAATCGTACCAAGTAAAATAGTAAATTTTGTAAAAATCAGTTCCCCGATCTGCTGAGAGACACACTATAAAACTACTCGTACAAATAAGTTAATACTAAATTTACCACTCAGAGACGGTTTAAAAGTGTTCCAAATGAATTTTAGTTTTTTTTTCTTTAAAACAAGTCTAACCCGCTCCAATGAATTGTAAAATTAAGTTTGGAAAGGTTATTTTTTGTACCACATCAAACAGGCAGATAGTTTAATTAATTTTTATTAACTCATTAAAAGAATAAAAAATCATTTGGATAAAACTTGAATTAAAAGAAATAATATGAAATAATTCAAACACATTTATTATTGTTATTCATCGTACATACATACAAACAACTGAATCATTATAAACAAAAACAAAAGAAAAAAACAACAGAAATCAACTACAAAACACTATACTTAATATAATATAAATAATAATCTTTAGTAGCTAAATCTATATATATATACATATATAAATTAAATATATAAAACCTAAAAATATTATTAATTATTATGTATGATTAAAATTATTACTTTATTTAATTGAATGAAGGAATCGGTAGCAAGTAAATGAAATTTAAAAAAAAAAATATTGAAACTATCATCTAATAAAAATGAACGCAACGCAAGCTAATTAAATATCAAAGACACAATGATAATAACAAATTGCCTAAGTACTCGTATAGAGTTGAATGGATTGATAAACGAGAAAAGAATGAAATGGAAAAAATAATAAACTTTTGATTTGTGTACGAAGTAATAAGAAATTCGTTGTTTTATTTGATGAACAAAAACAAAACGGCAATATCACCGGTTTTTGGGTTTCTCCTGACGCTCTTTCGGTTGCAAGAAGATTTCTACTTTGAACATTTAAATGATGGCTCTGGTAAATGTGAGGTAAATGTGAGCTCAACGCCCAGCACTTATTTAGCAAAAATCTATTTAAAATGTATCTTTTTTAGAGTACGTTTGCTTTGATGAGAAGCTTTGATTTCTACTTCGCTTTCCACTTTTCCCTCCTTCCTGAATGAGGCCTTCTGAAACTACTCTGGGGGTGGTTTTCCCAGCCCAAAAGATTCGACTGAAATCGGTATTGGAACCAGCTAAAGTTGCACTTCCAAGAAAATCCCGAAACGCCAAAGGGGACGAACCCGATTTTTTTTTTTTTTTATAATTAGAGCACGCACAAGGGATTTTTTGTACCCTTAAGATTTTTTTTATTTTTTTATTTAATTTTGTTTTTAATGCTGATACACTTTAAGATGCAATACTATATTTTATAAGATAGTGAAAAGCTAATTAAGAACAATGAAAGCTAGTAGAGTAGTTGTACCAAATTAAAACTTAACAAGAAAAATTTATATACAGTATTGTGCAAAACCTAAGCAACCACCTGAAATCGATATTTCACAGTAAATTTTGTAAACTTTCTGTAACACTAAATAAAAAGAAATGAATGTGGAATGCTGTATATGTATAAGAGTATATTTTGAAATTTATAACTTTTTGAGAAAATAGTAGAATACTTCAAAATTAAAAAAAACACGAAAATAAAAAAAATAGCCAAATTTAGCTGTGTAAAACCTAAGCAACTTTGTAATCCAATGTAAAAAGGAAAGAGCTAACAGTACTTTTCCAGCCAGGTCACACATAAAATGTTATAAGCTCGATCTAGTCGCATTGTCTTTGATCAGTTTTCTATTAACTTGGATGCGTATTTGATGAGATTTAATAATGTCGCGACAAATATACTCCATCTGTTTTAAACTACAGATTATTGAAGAATTTAAGTCTGGAGACTCACAGACAATATTAGCTAAAAGGAGTAAATCCATTATTTCACGTCTAATAAAAATATATCATGCAAAGGGAGTCGTTGAAAATTTAAATTTCGGTGGTAGGCCGCGTAAGACAACAAGTCGAACAGATAGAAATATTTGTGGTGTAATTAAAAAACAACCATTTACGAGTATAAGTTTATAAGTTCAAATGAAATTGAAAATTACTAAATTTCAATATTGATGCACGTCACGGTGCGTAGACGTGCTATTGAGAATAATCTTCAAAGCTATAGGCTGCGCAAGAGACGATGCTCACAAAAAGGCATTTACAGAACAGAAACATAATTCAAACTTAACTCTTTCCATATTAGGCTAAATTTTGCAAGAAAACATCAACACTGGGCCCCTGAAAAATGGAGAACAGTTATAATTCTAAGTTTAATTTATTTAATTCTGATGGGATGTGTCATGTCAGACATTGTAAAGGCGAACGACTTACGAGTAATCCTACATTCTGCATACCCACTGTTAAGCATGGTGGTGGTAGTTTGATGGTATGGACGTATTTTTCGGCAGGAGGTGTATGTCCATTCCACAAAACCGAAGGAATTATAGACCGATTAAATTACAAATCGATTTTAGAATCAGTAATGCTACCACATGCACAGTGGGAAATGCCACTTCGTTGGAGGTTTTAACAGGATAACGATCCGAAATACACATCGAAGTTGATAAAGGGGTGGACAAAGGATAGTGAGATTTAAGCCCTTGAGTGGTCGGCCCAATTACCCGACTTCAATCCCATCGAAAACCTGTTTAACATTCTTAAAAGCCGGGTAGCTGGACAAAGTTTTTCCAACAAAATAGGACTGTACAATGCTTTGAAAAGTGATTGGGAAAATATATCCCAGGCTACAATTTCAAAACTAATTGCTTCTATGCGTCGTTATTGCGCCGAAATTATTCAAAATAAGGGATATTACACCAAATATTAAAAAAGTTGCTTAGGTTTTGCACAGCAGAATTTGGCTATATTTTTGAATTTCGGTTTTTTTCTTTAATTTTCATGTGTTACTATTTTCTTATAAAGTTGTGAATTTCAAAATACATATATTCTTAAATACATCATTCGATATTCATTTTTTTTTATTTGGTGTGGTAGAAGGTTTAAAAAATTTACTGTGAAATGTCGACTTCAGATGGTTGCTTAGGTTTTGCACAACACTGTAGTTACAGATTAAAATTCATATTAATTATGTATTTATTGCTTCGAAAAATTTATTTACAGATTTGTAGAGAAATAGCTGCGTAATTCTTTTTTAAGCCCCAAAGCCCTTTGTACCTAAATTAGTTCTTAAATTTCGCGATAGTGAATTCCACAATTGGACTGAATTTACGAAAAATTGACGTTCTGATGTTAGGGAATTAATTGTCCAGACCTGTGCGAAGAGGTAAATCGAGTCTTTGCGTATATGTATAATGGTTGACGTATTACGAGAATATTCGAAAGCAGGGCTAGAGTGCGAAACATGAGATAGCTCTCAAAAGGCATGTCGAGCAAACGAGAAGAATAACTACTTACTCTGTCATATTTACGTAGCCCAAAAACATAACGTATTGTGCTATTAAAAGCCACATTGAGCTTTCTTCTACTGATCGAGTCAAAGATAAAAAAGATTTCATCAATAGATTAAAATAGGAATAAACAGCGATTTAGCTAACATCAAGCGCGTTTTAGTTGGGATAAAAGACTACGTTACCCATAAATTACAGAACACCCTTATACCTTTCCAACGGCAGCACTGATGTGATTTTCCCAAGTTAACTTGCGATTAAAAGTGACCCCAAGATTCGTTGCAGTCTCAACATAATCTATTGCGGAGCTTTTCAACAAAATAGGTGGAAAATACGAAAGATCCAGTGGTTTCTTCGATATGATTAGGCACTTCGATTTCTCAGCATTTAAAGAAAATCCGTTAAGCTCAGACCAACGTGAAATTTCCTCAAGATCTTCATTGATAGGGCAAACTCCGTTCTCAATTAAACCAACTGGACAGCTCATATACGTTTGAACATTATCAGCATACATATGTGACGAACAGTTGTTTATGATGGATGGAAGCTCATTTACATATAATGAGAACAATAAAGGGCCAAGTATAGAACCTTGAGGGACACCACTAAAAGTTGGATTGAACTGATTGCATTCTATTGCTTAAGTACGATGTAAGCAGCTTTACTGCACCTAATGAAAAGTTATATTGTCGTATGAGCTTTTTACATAACATATTGTGATCAACCATGTCAATGACATTCCAACTGTCAGCTCTTTGGACCAGCTCAATCAGCTTGCTGCACACTTTGGGGCCAGCCCAACACTCCCAGATTGTGCTTTGTCCCCGTCTACACTTGAGTACGTCGAATCTTCAATTGGACGAATCCATTTTCGCACTCGTGTAGTAACAAGAGCACTTAAGGATCTCAACATACATAAATCCGCTGGTCCAGATGTTATATCTCCCCTTCTTCTGAAAAGGTGTTCTTCCACGCTGGCAAAACCACTGCGTACGATTTTCCATCAATCCTACTCTTTAGGACTCTTTCCGAGCAGATGGAAAACAGCATTTGTCCAGCCCGTCCCTAAAAAAGGCGAATCTTCTTCTCTCTCCTCCTACAGACCCATTGCACTTACGTCCCTTCTCTCCATGGAAACGCTGATAAACCGTCAGCTCATGAAATATCTCGAAACACGAAATCTTCTCAATAACCGGCAATATGGTTTTTGTAGCAACAGGTCCACTGGTGAGTTGCACTATTTCTAAAGCATTTGACAGAGTTTGGCATCAGGCTCTTTTGTCGAAAATGCGTGCTTTTGGGATCGATAACTCTCTTCTTCAATAGATTAGAAACTACTTTTCGGAACGTCCAATTCAAGTTGCCTTGGACGGTTTCAAGTCTGATATTCACAAAATAAATGTTGGTGTGCCCCAGGGCTCCGTTCTGTCTCCGACACTCTTTTTAATTTTCATTAATAATCTCTTGTCTGCTACTTCTAATCCAATATATTCCTTTGCTGTTTACAGTACTCTCTGCTTTTCATATTCGTTCCCGGACCCACGCCCCTGCTCTTCGGCTGTAGAACGGGAATGTTAATGTTAAGCTCATTAAATTCCGATATTAACAGCATAACCAATTGGGGAACTATCAACAGAGTGGAATTTAATGTTTCCAAAACACAATGCTGTCTGCTGTCATTAAAGCGAAATTCAAACACCCAGCCCTTATCCATGAATGGTACGTGCATCGTCGAAACCGATAAACTTTCCATTCTCGGTATTTGTGTCAGTGACAACTTACGTTGGAATGAGCACATACTCGGTGTCGTCAAAAATGCTGCGAAATGTCTAGGTTTCCTCAAGTGATGTAAGAAATACTTCACCCCCTCCGATCGGGCTTCAATATATAAGGCGTTTATCCGTCCAAAATTGGTGTACAATTCCCACATCTGGTCGGGTGCGCCCAAAACATCTCTGCACCTGCTAGATAGGATTCAAAACTGTGTGATAAAACTCATTGGTGATACTAATATCAGTCAATCAATTGACACCCTCGAACACCGACGTAATGTCTTGTGTCTCACTTTGTTTTATTGGTATTTCCACCACCAGTGCTCCATTGAAATTGCCAGTAGCATTCCGCCCATTCAAACTTTCAACCGTAACACCCGTCTCGCTATGAATGCTTATCAGTATACCCTCAAGCCCATTTTCGGACGTAGTCTAAAATATCGTGATTCTTTCTTCAGCCGTACAACTCGCTTATGGAATGCCCTGCCGATCTCTGTGTTTCCTGGTCGTTATAATTTACAAACATTTAAAAACAATGTACATTGGTACCTGTCTTTTCTTCCTCCCTAAATTTCCTTTGCCCGCGCTGTGTACGAACATTTTAAGAGTACAAAAACCCCTTGAGCGCGCTGATTATAAAAAAAAAAATGACAAGTACCTTGGAAAAGTCTAGGAACACCGAGAAAGTTACCTTTTCTTCATCTAATGCTTGTCGTATATCGTCAGTAACACTTAACAGGGCGGTAATCAGCTGTGTTTCTCACGAAAACCAGTTTGCTTTGGTGTGAGCACGTTATTCTTTTTAAGATATGTGCTCACCTGGTTTTGTAAAATTCGTTCAAAAGCCTTGGACAGAAAGAGCAGAATTGAAATTGGTCTAAACTCATCAGCTTTAGCACTTTTGGAAATAGGTAAAATTTCGCCAACTTCCACTGAGTAGGGTACTCTCCTTTTGTCGAAATAGTGTTGAAGATGAAGGTGATAAAAGGCAGTATGATTGGTAAGAGTAGTTTTAGAAATATAGGGTGCATTTTGTCTATCCCAATGCATTTGACTTTATCGAGAGTATATTTTCTATCACATCAGCACTATCGACCGATTGAAAACCAAAACTATTAACACTTTGATGAGTAACAGCCAGGCTCGCTAACAACTCAGTCACACCTCACGCGGACGAGAAGGGCCAAGAAGGGCCAAGAAGGGCCGAGACAAGAAATTCCGGTTTGGGGAATTGCAATCAATGCAGTCATTACTATCTGCCAAATTACACTTTGCCTTGACAATACCTATGCCGCGTAAATTATTCCAAAGCTTTCGGCCACTTAAGCAGGTGTTCAGCTTGCTCGCATACACACAAGATTTGGCGAAACAAATCTTAGTAACGACTTTGTTGCGAAATGAACAGTACATTTGCCGAAGTTCTGGAAGCCGATATCGCTTCCAACTGTTGTAAGCTCTATCGCGCTGCTGCATTGATGGTGTTGCTTCTCAAGGCTACGTGTGTATCATAGAGATTTAAAATATTTGCATTTAAGAATTCGACTCGCTCACTGGACGACGACATGTAGAACATGTTATCCCAACATACGTTTCTACTATGCCCTTCCAACAGGTTTTTATCTATGTGTTGGAAATCTCGATACTCCAGAGTTTGAATGGCATGATTGATGTTAAAATTAAAAATTAGAAAAACTAAAAAATTAACTCATGTTTTGAAAAAGCAGGTGCAGAAAGTTGGACGTATAAGGTCGTAACTTCGCTTAAATCACTTACAAGAAATAAATCTAAAAGCGTCGGTGTGCCGCCGGGAAAGTGAGTAGGAGTACTAACATTTACTGGTATTAAGTTGAACATTCTATTGGTCAAGAAATTAGAGGTTAGCAGATTGCTGTTGAAATCTCCGCAAAGAATTATATTAGAGGACGTCAACGATATTTCCTCCAAAAGAGTTAGAAAGGGAGACAAGTTAATATATTGGTTGGGCCTATACTATATATTGCACCTATTAACATTTTACCTTCATCACCTATTAAATCAACGAATGAATAATCTATCTCACTGTCTGATGAGGATGAACATCTCAACTTACACTTGATTGAATTCCGGACATAGATTGCAACAGCACCTCCACTATGGAATTTCCTGCCCGAACGATAGACACGATAACCTACTAGGCAGCAGGAAGAATTATTCAAACCTCTCACAAACCTTGTTTCGGATACACACATAACGTCCACACTAGAACACTAAAATAAATCACGAAACTCGTCAATTTTTGGCAACAAACTTTGAGAGTTAATATGGCAAACCCGAAGGCCATTTCGTTGGCTACTTACAACTCGAATCATAAAACGCTGTGTTCGGTTTAGATTTTGCTGATTATTTGCCATCGTATTACGAGAAAAACAACAAAAAATTAATTGGTGCAAGATTAAAAAGCATTACAATTAATGAATGTGGATAAAAAGAAAAGAAAAAGAAATAAATAAATAAATTGCAAAAGAAAAAAAGAACGAGTAAGTTTAATACAATATTAATTTGTAGTTGTTTCCGTTCATTGTTGTGGGCAAAAACTCCAACTCGATTGTACCATAGTAGGTAATAGCTCCCCACACCATTACACCTGATGTACGACTCCTTTCTTAGATCATGGAAATAAAAGTTGTAACCATCGGGGTCGTCAAGACTAAACTTTTTTTCATCCGAAAAGACAACGCGTTTCCATTCACTGCTCCAAGCGGCATGTTCTCCTACAAAATTCATTCGATGCTCCTTGTGTTCTTGCCTCAGAACAGGTTTCTTTTTTAAGTTTTTTTCTCTGTATAATACCATTTTTTCGTATTATCCTTCGGGCCGTTGCTATGCTGGCTGATACTCCGCCTGTTGGCCCTCATTTTAGTCGCTTGTAGAGTAGAATTTGAAGCACGCCGTAGAATTAACCGCTTTTCTCGCAATATTGTTGCTTCTGCCGTGCGTCCTTTTTGATTTTTCCCATATTTTTGTGGATCCGCAAGATAACTGTTTACAACAGTTTTACTTCTTTTAAGCCTGCTTGCAATTTCTCGGCCTGAGAGTCCTAACTCATTGAAAGCACCTATTTATCCTCTTTCTATCGCTGTCAAAGTCTCTCCGGAGCCCATTTTTCTTTAGCTAAATAAAAACAGTTCTTTTCAACGTTTTTTTAAATATTCTTAACAAAACTTTGAAAAAAATCGCAGATGTGAACTCCTGCAACGAAATATTCGCAATGGCCTCATCCTAGTGGCGCGTCTTTTTATACGCTTTTCAAGTAGTTCATTGTTTGATCTTGGGAAATTCCGTTTCTTTTTTACCCTTTATTTTTATGACTTCCTGCTGAGAAAGTATGTATCTGTTCACAGGTAGTAAAAGTTTGCGGGTACAAAATTTCAAACAAGTATAAAGAGTGAAAATCGATTGCGAAATGTATGGTCTCATCCTAGTGATCGGCAGTGTAAGATTGAAAATAGGCTTTAAATTTTCATTTGGCAAATACGGAATGCGGAACATACGAGTAAAAACATCACATGTAACCAATCGATTTTCATACGAGTTTAGCGTTATTCTCATCTCTTTAAGTTCCGCGGTATTGTGAGAGGTCTGAGAGGTCAGTTGTTTTATCAGAAAGAAACGATTTTAAATTACTGAAACGGATACACCTGCGTTGGACTGCTTCAATTCTTTGAATGTGGATTAGTTGATAGGGTGACCAAACTTGGCTGCAATATTCGAGTCCCTTACAAATACAGTGACTTTGTAACGTAAGGGTTGAAAAATTCTTTTGACCAGCGTTTGATGAAACCAAGTGTAGAGTTAATGTTGAGAAATGAATTATATTTTGTTCTAACAATTTTTTATTTAATAATTTGATTCGATTTCTTTAAATTGTTTCTTAACATATTTGTAAATTTAATTGATACATTTAATTTTGCCAAACATTTTGTTAATACCCTATGGCTCGAACATATTCCTTATGTGCTTCAATTTTCCTTTGCTTTATCAAATTTTCTCTAACACGAAAACTAAATTTAAATTTGTGCATCAATATCACTGCAATGACACACACACGCTCTCGAACCGTTAATTTTGATTACTCAATTATCGATTACTGCAATTCTTTTATCATATCCATATTGGACCATTGATGACGTCAAAATACTGGTTTCTACCGATTGCTGTGTGTTCAATTGCTGTTTGATCAAACTTTGCAAGACGATTAGAGAGCACTTTTGTAGCAACCACCAAACCAGACAGTCGAACCATAGGGTTACCTCCCTAGAGATTTTAGTTTTTGATCGAATTGCCAATGTTTAAATAAACAAGTTGTAAAATTTTGATATTTTGTTTTATTGAGCTTTGCTTGAGGCATTCGTAATCAAAGTTGGTCCTTCTACGCGCGGATATATTAGAATCGCATTTTTCGCTTTTTTTTTTTTCTTTCGTTTACTGGTTTGTGGTTGCTAGACTTGGGATTCCTACACAGATAAGTATCAATCGAAAATCTGAATTTTGTCTGTTGCTCCTCACTGTTGCTGTCTGTTTTTGGGGCTCACCTTGCAGCTGATTGATTATAAAAAGATTTGTGAAAGCTGTAGGAATTCTTCGATATTGATCGGGTATTGTAAGACTTGCGGTGTGCATACAAGTGATCGGTAATTGACTTAATTGTGATTTGATAATGGAAGCCTTAAAACAAGCACGCGGACATTTTAAAGGTGCAATTACTAGAGTTTTTACTTATACGCAAAACCTTCCCGATAATGTTCATGTCTTAGAATTGGAAGTGCGATTAGATAGGTTGGAAAAGGCATGGAAAGATATTTGTGATAGCCAGTCGGCTCTTTTCGAATTTCATGCACAGGAGGGATACGGTGATCCCGAAGCTGAGTTTGAGATCGTAGAATCGAAATACATTATGGCGAAATGTGCTCTTTTGAAGCGTATTAAGGAAGAAGTTCCGATTAGTGATGAAGCTCAGAACGCTTCGCTTAAAGAATTAGTTAATACTCAAACTAAACTTTTGGAAAGGCTAGGGCGTGCGGCTTCCTCTAGCCCTGGCACCAAAGATTCATCCGCGATAGTGTTACAGCCCATGAATATTACCCCATTTTCTGGCGATTACCGTGAATGGCCGGGTTTTCGTGATGTATTTATACAAACGGTGGACTGCAATGTTAAACTTTCTAGTGCTCAAAAATTTCGGTACCTGAAATCGGTTTTACGCGATGACGCATTTAATTTGTTGAACGGTATACACGTTTCAGACTCTAATTATTTGCCTGCTTGGGAGAAGCTAGAGCGCCGGTACAATAAGCCGCTTTACATAATAAATGCGCTCATTGAGCAATTTGTAAAACTTCCAAGCGTCGGTTCGGGGGATGGTATTCGTTTACGTAAGCTAGTTGACAAGGCAGATGAGGTGATTCGTGGTCTAGAAGCGGTAAGGGCAGTAGGTAGGGATCCGTGGCTCGTTTACTTGCTATTGAATAAAACTGACTCGGAAACTCAAAAGGCTTGGGCTCTTGAAAGCAAAAATTCTGGAGAATCAACTATAAAAGAGCTTCTAGAATTCCTCGAAGAGCGTTCAAGTGCTTTAGAAGTTAGTGATTCTAAAACGACTCGTACCGTTAAGAACTCTCGTGTTTCAAATATATCAAACATTAAAGCTTAGCAGTTGTGAATGCATCATGTCCAAAATGCAAAGGTGAACACTATCTTCCACAGTGCCCAGAATTCGTTTTAATGTCGGTTTGTTCGCGTCGCGGTTTCGCTCGAGATCAACGATTATGTTACAATTGTCTCGGTACTAAGCACTCATCGATGCGATGTCGAGTTAAGGTGCGTTGTTCATTTTGTAATGCTCGTCATCATAGCTTAGTACACGTCGATAACAATAATCAATCTTCTGGTTCATCTAGTCCTGCCAATGTCGTCGGTGATACCCACAACTCTACTGTATCGGTCGTGAGCAACCACATGAAAAATGAATCGCGTTCCTCCGGAATATTACCAACCGTCGTCGTAAAAGTATTCGATACTATTGGAAAGACTCATCTCGCGCGCGTTCTATTGGATACGGGTTCGCAAGTATCATTTGTGACCGATAGCCTAGTAAAAAGACTTGGTCTCCGTCGTTCTCATGCTCGTTTGCCTATATCCGGAATTTCGTCGGTTGAAGCTGGTGTTACGCAAGGTGCTGTAAATTTAACTTTGAAGTCTTGCATTGGTCCACATTTGATAGTAATTGAAGCCTTCATATTAAGCAAAATCACCTCGCAAACTCCATCGGTCCCGTTCGAATGTAGCAACTTCACTTTTCTCAAAAATCTTCAATTAGCAGATGCAGGATTCAATAGGCCAGGTCATATTGACATTCTTTTGGGAGCTGACAAGGCTTGGAGTATTCTAAGAGGCGGTCATCGCTCAGATGAAGCAGGAAGGGTGGTTGCTCATGAGACACTTTTTGGATGGGTTGTAACGGGTTGCTTGTCTGATAACCCTATCATTTCTTTGCACGCAGGTGTTGACCTTGATGTGATTTTGAAGTCTTTTTGGGAAATTGAGGAGGTTTCACATAAGTTTTCTGGAACGTTAGGCGAAGATGAGGTGGATGCAAGGTTTTCCCAAACCCTTACTCGAACATCGGACAACAAGTACATGGTAGAGCTTCCTTTTCGACAAGACAATGTAAGGTTTTCTAACACCCTATCCGGAGCACTGTCTAGACTCTTTGCTATGGAACGTCGGTTTGCACGTGATGAAGACCTTAAGGTAGAATATCATAAGTTTATGAGAGCTTACTTGGATTTAGGACATATGAAGCGTATTCCCGATGAAGCAATAGAGCCTACCTCGGGAAGTGTTTTCTATTTGCCCCATCACGCTGTCATCACAAACAAAATTCGCGTCGTGTTCGATGGTTCGCATAAGGATGCCAACAATTGTAGCCTTAATGAAATGCTTCATGTGGGAACTCCTCTTCAACGCAATTTAATTAACGTTTGTATACGATTTCGCTTGCGTCGTTTCGTTTTTTGTGCTGACGTCGTTAAAATGTTTCGGCAGATCTGGGTGCATCCGAAACATCGAGATTTCCAGCGTATTGTTTGGAGAGAATCTTCTGAGAAGCCAATTTCCCATTTTCGATTGTGTACGGTGACATATGGTACATCTCCAGCACCATATCTGTCGATGAAAGTTCTTCGCCAAATAGCACTTGATTACCAGTACCAGTTTCCGTTAGCATCGCGTGCCATTTTGCACGATATGTATGTGGACGATCTATTGACAGGGGCGGATTCGTTGTCAGAAACATTGCAGCTAAAGAAACAGATCGTTGAAATGCTGTCTTATGGAGGTCTGGAGCTAAGCAAGTGGAGCTCAAATAGTTGGGAGATCTTGAGGGAGATCGATCGTGAAGAGGCTATATCGCTTGATTTAGGTAGTTCATTGCCGTGCACCAAGGTCCTTGGGCTAGTTTGGAACCCGCACAGTGACATCTTTACGTATAAAATTAGTTTGCCAGAACCATTTTTGCCTACAAAACGTAAACTACTTTCGGAAGTTGCGAAGATTTTCGATCCTTTGGGTTTTTTGGCTCCTTCCACAATTTTGTTGAAAATTCTGTTTCAGGAGCTGTGGACCGCTAAAACGAAGATAGACTGGGATGACCCCTTGCCATTTGAAGTAGCAGAGAAATGGAAATCGTATCGGGAGAATTTGACCTATTTTGAAAACTTTAGGATTTCTCGAAGGTGTACCTTAAATTCTAAAAGATTGGAGTTAATAGGATTTTCAGATGCTTCAGAAAACGCTTACTCTGCGGTAGTTTACAGTCGTAGCTGCTCAAGCGACGGTGTTGTTGAGGTCCAATTAGTTGCAGCCAAAACGCGTGTTGCTCCGGTAAAACAGCTATCAATTCCGCGTCTCGAACTCTGTGGCGCCTTGCTCTTGTGTCGGCTAGTTGGGCTCATTCGGTTATCGTTAGATGGAACACAAGTTCGAGTTTTTGCCTTTTGTGACTCCCAAATAGTCTTATCTTGGCTCTCTTCTCCTCCAAGAAGATGGAATACGTTCGTAGCGAATCGTACCTCCGAAATATTGGCGTCTTTACCTCGCTCTTCTTGGAATCATGTGCGTTCTTCTGAAAATCCAGCTGATTGTGCTTCCCGGGGTCTTGCGCCCAAGGATTTAATTAATCTCGACATGTGGTGGCATGGTCCGTCTTGGTTATATCAAGAGTTAGATTACTGGCCAATTACTCGTGAAGTTGGGACTGAAGAAATTCTTGAGGAGAGAAAGAAGAATATTGCTGTTCACGTGTCCGTTGCGGTTGAACATTTCCTTGAACACCTTTCACTTAAATTATCTACTTGGAGAAAGCTCGTAAGGATCGTTGGATATATGTATCGCTTCATAAGATTTTGTCGTGTATCAAAAGAAAATAGAAAACATGGATATCTTACTCTCTCAGAGCTTCGTGTTGCTAAGGAAACTTGTCTCAAGTGGGCTCAAAACGCGTTCCGGGTCGAAATAACTGATCTCAAGGCTAATCGGTGTGTTTCCAAGAAGTCCAAGTTGTTCTCGCTCTCGCCCTTTGTTGATGATTCCGGTTTGTTGCGTGTCGGTGGAAGAATTGCAAACGCTAGAGATGTCCCTTATAGTGTAAAACATCCCACAATTTTGCCCAAGAATAATCGTATTACCCAGCTTATTCTTTTGGATGCGCACATTAACTTTCTGCATATCGGTGTTTCGGGGCTTTTCGTGTTAATTCGTCAGGAGTACTGGATTGTGGGGGGCAGGAATCTTATTCGAAAACTGGTTCACGATTGTATTACGTGTTTTCGTCATCGGCAGTCTACGTCTATACAACTTATGGGGAGCTTGCCATCATCACGTGTGAATCCATCATTTGCTTTCGCTCATACAGGCTGTGACTATGCTGGGCCCATAACTCTTCGTCTGTCTAGGGGAAGGAGGCCTAAATTGGTGAAAGGATACATTTCGTTATTTGTCTGTATGACCACCAAGGCGCTCCATCTCGAGTTGGTTTCGGATCTTACTACGGATGCCTTTTTAGCTGCACTGAAAAGGTTTATCGCGAGACGTGGAAAATGCAACGTAATATATTCGGATAACGGAACAAACTTCCAAGGAGCAGCTCGTGTTTTGTCGGAAGTGTATAAATTGATGCAATCGCCGACGCACCATCAGAAGGTTGCTGAAATGTTAACTGCAGAGAACATCGATTGGCAATTTATCCCGCCGCACAGCCCTCATTTCGGCGGTCTTTGGGAAGCGGGGATTAAACTGGTGAAGCAGCATCTCCGTCGCGTCCTTGGAAATAATCTCCTAACCTTCGAAGAAATGTATACCTTACTAGCCCAAATCGAAGCTCTCTTAAATTCTAGGCCCCTTTGCGTTTCCTCTGACTTAGAACTTAATGCATTAACACCTTCTCATTTTCTTATAGGAAGGCCATACACTGCTACCCCAGAGCCGAGCTATCTGGAAACACCCATAAATCGTTTGGGAAGGTGGGAAATGCTCCAAAATATGATGCAGGGTTTCTGGAGAAGATGGTACACTGATTACCTGACAACGCTACAGCAGCGCCCAAAATGGAGAGAACCCACAAGAAATTTTCAAGCTGGCGATATGGTTGTAGTGAAGGAGCCAAACTTGCCACCTTCACGATGGTTACTAGGCAGAGTTACCGAAGTCCACCCAGGTCAAGATGGACATGTACGAGTGGTAACGCTACGCACGAAAAGCGGAAGTCTTAAGCGCCCTATCACTAAGCTAGCGATCTTGCCATGTTCCTGAAATTCCTTCAGCGGGGGCGGCATGTTGAGAAATGAATTATATTTTGTTCTAACAATTTTTTATTTAATAATTTGATTCGATTTCTTTAAATTGTTTCTTAACATATTTGTAAATTTAATTGATACATTTAATTTTGCCAAACATTTTGTTAATACCCTATGGCTCGAACATATTCCTTATGTGCTTCAATTTTCCTTTGCTTTATCAAATTTTCTCTAACACGAAAACTAAATTTAAATTTGTGCATCAATATCACTGCAATGACACACACACGCTCTCGAACCGTTAATTTTGATTACTCAATTATCGATTACTGCAATTCTTTTATCATATCCATATTGGACCATTGATGACGTCAAAATACTGGTTTCTACCGATTGCTGTGTGTTCAATTGCTGTTTGATCAAACTTTGCAAGACGATTAGAGAGCACTTTTGTAGCAACCACCAAACCAGACAGTCGAACCATAGGGTTACCTCCCTAGAGATTTTAGTTTTTGATCGAATTGCCAATGTTTAAATAAACAAGTTGTAAAATTTTGATATTTTGTTTTATTGAGCTTTGCTTGAGGCATTCGTAATCAGTTAACTTTATTTATAATGCTGTCAATATGTGAGTCGAAATTCAATTTAATTTTGGTGGCGGCGAATGCCCCCATTTATTCGGCTTAATACAAGCTATAACTTAAAAATTAAACTTAAATTAAAACTTAAAACTAAGGTTGGTTAGAATGGTAAAGGAGAACGGATTTGAGGTAGGAAATGGTGCGGTGGAAGTCATTGACGCTAGGGTTTGAATTAATTTTTCGTAGCATACGGAGATTATTTCGTTCGCGCCATAGGAGCTGTAGTGGGTTGGGAGATATTCCTAGATCCCGTACTTGGGTAGTGGAAGGAAGAGGCTCATCGTAGATGAATTAGTTTCTTGGAGGGGGAGGTAGACGTTTGCGGGAATAGGTTATCGCTTGGCATTTGTTGACATTATGCTCCAAAATATGTAGTCATTCCAACGTAAGTTGCCATTGACACACATACCACGAATGGAAAATTCTTCGGTTTCAACGATGCAGCCATAATGGCTGCGTGTTTAAATTTCGCTTTACAATATCAGATAGCATTGTGTTTTTGAAGCATTAAGTTCTACTCTGTTATATCAGAATTTATGTAGCTTGACATACGCTGGCGTTCGCGTTTTACACCCAAAGAGCACGGACGTGAGTCCGGGAACGAATACGAAAAGCAGAAAGTACTGTCGTCAGCAAAGGAATATATTGGATTAGCAGTAGCAGACAGGAGATCGTTGATGAAAATTAAAAAGAATGTCGGAGACAGAACGGACCCCTTGGGCACACCAGCATTTATTTTGTGCATATCAAACTTGCAACAATCCAAGACAACTTGAATTGACCGTTCCGAAAGGTAATTTCTAATCCATTGAAGAAGAGAGTCATCGATCCCAAAAGCACGCATATTTGACAAAAGAGCCTGATGCCAAACTCTGTCCAATGCCTTAGAAATATCAAGTGCAACTATCTTGTATGTACACCGGTACATATGTATATTATTGACTTTCTTGTTCTCACTAGGGTCGTCTTATATTAGCCGTTTTACTTTGTGGTGCTATCATACCATCGTCTGCTGTTTAATTGCGGATTAAAAATAAAAAAAAATCAATTTCGCCATGGATTACTTATGGAAAAAACAGAATAGCACAATGGGTTTAATTAATAATTAAATTAAGTCGCCAAAGCAAGTCGTACAAAAGGGTATATAAAGAACATTGCTCTTGAAGAAACCAACTATAACGTCGCGTGGAAAATGTCGAAGGGTCGCTATAAGAACCAGCGAATCATCATGTTGACGTACCTAAGAAAGTTCACCACGCTTCCAGTATCAAAAGAAGAAACCATCACCGAAGTCAGACGTTTATTAGATACTACACAAAATATGATTGACGCTTTAAAGAATCTGGACAGGCCACAGGCCGGCTGATAAGTGGGATGATTGGATCATTTTCCACCTTACTTCGAAATTCGATCCCATAACCTGTAAGGATTGGGAATTGTCGATTGCTGCGAATATTACGATGCCGAAGTGTTCGAAGTTGATTGAATTTCTGGAGAAGAGGTTGCGTACATTGGTTTCCATGGGCACAAAATTGGATTCCGTTTAGTACAGTGGTCATCCTTAAGCCTTGCGATCATCGATCAAATCTCATCATAATGATACTTCCAAAAAGTTCTCACTGTGCACTGGCAAGCACATCATCACTTATTGACCGTTATTTCGAAAACAATCGACTGATTGGGCAGCCTTTAATGACGGTTCCACAACCCGACCTTAGTGATATGAAGTCCAGTTATTTGAAACGATGGCAGCTGATGCAGCAAATATTTCATAATTTTTGGAAGACTTGGTGAAGGGATTATCTTCACCATTTGCAGCAACGACCAAAATAGACCACTCAAGCATCATCTATTCGAACCGGACAGCTGGTACTCGTCAAAGACGATCACTTACCACCAAGCAAATGGTCGCTAGCACGAGTAGAATTATGTCATCCAGGTCCTGATTGATCAGCATCGTTACTTAAAGGAATCCATCCGGTACTTTCAAACGTTAAATTGCTAAGATCTGTCCTCTAGCACCATAGGAGAGTCTCCAGCAGCAGGACAACAAATCTCTTCACCAAATTCAGCACGGCGGGCTGCCTTAATATGCCAACGCTTAGATCGTCGATAATACCCCGAGGAGGGCGGAATGTATCATATTATTCCCTACTTAGTATTCACCACATGTATTCTAATTTATCATATTAATTATTCTCCTTTGTTATTTACTTTTCACATGTACATAAGCATCTAATCCATTGTTCTTTTTGAGCTTCAAGCTCGCCAATATAATGAAATAAAGTTGAATTGCCTTGCGTGATCTTTGCGTTTTATCTCACAACCTGGGACCCTGGACCTGACACTGCGAAGTAAAGAATCTATTCTCGCAGCTAAAGCTTTTTTCAAGTTCATTATAACTCACGTTCCTATCTGCGCCTTGGTAGGGTTGGTTTTAGCCTTATTTCCAAATGGGTGCAGACAAAAGACGACACATCTAGTATTTGCTCATTAAACTTATGCTGGAGGCTTTCCGTGTTGAATACAAAACCTGACGTAATATCCCTACGATCCGTAAGACCAAGAACTCGTTGTTTTGTGCCGAATTCACCATCTAAACTTGGGCAACTCTCCAACCAAGATTTAGTTACCGCAAACATAAGCTATAAACAGAGAACAGCATAAATGCGCGGTTGCGTTAGCTCATTTTCCTTATGATTCGATACTACTGCCACCACCAAGGCGAGTAACCGAACTCATTGAATCCTGTAATTCCAAGACGATGCGACCTTCCTTTTTGGGGTACTACTAATTGGAATTGCAACGAGAAACCATCGCCAACGTTAGTTGGGAAGATATTAAGTAACCGACAGCAGGTTCACAAAGCGGATTTGCGGCTAGAAAGTACTAGTAGAGCCATCCATGTCAGTCCATAGGTACATCGAATTAAAAATCAGATGCAAATTCTCAGCATTGTTGAATACAAGAAACTCACGGAAAACCAACTGGACACACATTAGTGAGGAGCTCGGCCAGTCCTTCAATGTTCTTTATAATAAGACTGAGCAGGGCCCTCACCAAATTTTTCGAACTAACGTGTTCAGCCAAGAAAAACTCCATCATATCACCCATTCTAGAATGGATAGCAGATTTACTTAGAAGATCTGATGGCACCTACCTGATCAGAATCGCAAATGACCTGACAAACGCAACCCGCTGTAGCTGGTATCTCCTATCAGTTGTGGTGACAGATGGAGTCATCAAATACGTTGATGCTTCTTTTGAGTGCTTCTAATCTCCTGGCATTTATCCAGTTACGTTACACAAAAGTATAGATCAGTTGCTGGCAACTTAACAACTATCATGACTAGCTTCATGTTGAAGAGAATGGAGCATATGGTTGAGTAAAACTGCTTTTCGAATGCATACTCTTTCGAAGATGCAATAAGCCTACAAACACAGTAAATTCCGCGGGACTGCGTTACAAAGTCTGGTGAAGGCATTCTCTGTAAGAGGAAATATGCCCTGGGCATTATCATTGAGATTGAGAGTACTTTCAACAACGCAACTTTTGACGGCTTGTGTAACTCGGCCAAACAACACTAACTTTTAACACAGTTTTTTCGATAAAATCAACGCTGGTTGAAAGGACCCTGATGTTGACTCCAGCCAATATTTGATAACAGGGGTATACAGGGATTACCCGCAAGGCGGTATCCTATCTCCACTGCTTTGGTGCATATTGACGTAACTGTACTGTCTGTTGGATCATGTCTAGTGGCTGTCTGCTCTAAGGTGCAAGCAGCCCTAGACGTAATCAACGATTGGTGCACTAAAAATTGGCTAAAACTGAACTTGCTCTCTTTATGAGAAGCTGACTGGTCCGACTCGTCTTCAACGAAGCTTAAAACATATTTGCGTTTCATCCTGGTAACAAACTTTTATGGACTAAATATGTCGCATTAAAAACCTCGAAGGCGTTCTCAGCCTTCTGCTAATGCAAAGGAACTTCCGACATGTAGCCGAGAAAGCCCTCTGGATCTATACACCTACTATAAAGCCAATTATAGCCTATGCGCCGCGCCGGTTATCTGTTCTAACAAGCTTCAAAGAACGATCTGTCTGGGATGCATGGGGACTTTTCATAGCACACCTAGCTCTGCTATAGACGCGCTGATATTTATATACTTTGACTCTGGTCCTATAAACATGCCGTCCAATGCAATGATATCAGTACTCCTGGTGCGGAAATAATCGAAACAGACATTATTATCGGAAGGCTGAATTTACTGAATCGTGTATGGATTCTAGGTCACAATGGAATCACGGGAAATTAAGTCGCCGATGAACTTACTAAACTCAAAGGAGAGTTATCAGGATCCGAAGTTGCGTTAAGACTGCCTACCTTCTCGGTTAGATCATACAAAGACAGTTGGGTTTTATGTGATGGCATAATTCTATTGGATGCCGGCAGTTCAAACGAATACTTCCCAACGTCTCTAAGAGGTCAACGGCTTTTCGTACTGTCCCTCAGTAGGAAAGACTGTACACCGAGCACTTTGCTTTTGCTAAACACCTAAGTATGTTATGCATACGTGGTTCATCAACATGCAACGCTTGATATTAGGGTGACGACGACACCATATACCACTATATCTGTGTGTGTCCTGCCAGTCTGCAGGTACTCGGTATTGTAGGTGCTTTATCACTGAAGCGTTTACTCATCTTCCTACGAAAGACTGATAAATTTCAATAAAAGGACTAGTTCTTTGTCGGAGTGCCTTGCTCAAACACAAAACCTTTTAATAGACAAAGTGTATGGATATGGATATTTGTGGGGAGATGAACAAAAACAAAAATGTGATTCCCTGTATTACAATATATAAAATTTATTTCAACAACTACCAGTGCCTTCAGAGATCTTCAAGATCGCCTATGCGGCCTTTAAATTCCTTTCACACGTCTTGACTTTTGTAACCTCACAAACCGGCTTTCCGCCATCATAGAACCCATTAGGCCTTTGGTATAAGATTTTTCTCAATTCGAAATATTCCACCAATTCATCAAAGCAAGGACACTGCCAAGGATTTCCTTCAATAAAAATTTTTACCAGCGAAGGAAATTGATTACGCAATTCTGGCAAAAACGTCAATTTGTTATGATCGATGAGTATCTCAGTTAGTTCATTTAAACTTTCCACCACATCTGTGGGAAATTCTTTGATATCGTTGTGTGAAAGATGAAGTTTCTTAAGATTCCTTAACGGCGTAAACATCCGGCCATCCAAATTGCTGTAAGAGTTGTGGCCAAGGACCAGAAAGTCAACACTGGGAAG
The DNA here is from genome assembly GCA_963966105.1 of Volucella zonaria. NCBI lineage: Eukaryota > Metazoa > Arthropoda > Insecta > Diptera > Syrphidae > Volucella > Volucella zonaria. Next base: position 41,050,782 of record OZ014534.1, on the reverse strand, counting down.
TCCATGAAATACGTCATAAGGCAGAGTCTTTAGGCGATTACGACTAAGAAAGAGTTTTCTCAATCTGGGCATTGAATCGGCAAAGATGTTCTTATTCAAAGTGGTCAATCTGTTCCCTGAAAGATCCAAGTAGCCGAGATTTATCAATGGTGAGAAAGTACCTTGTTTGATGTCAGCGATGGCATTATCTGTAAGCTCGAGCTTCTTCAGAGATTTCAAACCAGAAAATGAATCTGGGTTCAAAATCTTAATCGCATTCTGAGAAATGTCGAGGATTTTCAGTAATTTTAAGCGTTCAAATAGATGTCCCGGGAGTTCACTAATACTGTTGTTGGACAAATACAAATCAATCAATTTCGTTAATCTCTGAAAAGAATTCTCGTCGATACTTTTCAATTGATTCCCACTGAGTGAAAGATACTGAAGCTGTGGCATTCCTACAAAGTCGTTTGAATGGATCTACGATTATGTGAAAGGAAAACATATGTACATATGTATTTGATTACAGTAATTCGAAACCGTTTCTTTATCATCTCACCATTTCCAAAGAATTGTTGTCGACCGAAAGGTATTCCAACTTAGGTACTTCCCCGAAAGAAATTGACTTGAGAAGATTACAGCTCATGTCGAGGTACTTTAACTCAGTTAATGGCTGAAACGCATTAAACTCAATCGCAGCTATTTGATTATGAGAGAAGTTTGCTAATTGTAGATTCAATAAGCTTACGACCGTGGTTCCATAGATCGAGTTAAGTTCATTGAAACTAGCATCGATAGAAAGTACTTTTGAAGTTGGATGAAAGTAGCTAGTCTTTAGTGTTGTTAAGCTAGTCCCAGAGATGTTTAATGTCCTTAACGAGGGTAGATCTTTGAATCCATAGTCAGATATGAGGATTGATCCGGCTTTTGACAAATCAAACGACTCTACCAAGTCTAGATTTCTTGATTTAAATTCTATAATTCAAAACAATTCACATAACAATTTCATTTATATAGATTTTCGGCTAGATTCAATTACTACCTGTTATATGGAATGTAGATCCAGCATTATTGACCACGCTCACATCTGTCCATTCTGGTTTTATCTTCCTAGAAACTTCATCCAATGAATCTAGACCCAAACAGGTTGCACTAGATACATTTGCACCGGGAATACACTTTTTCGCTCCCACAAACAAGTTGAGAATACAAAACAAAACGAACGCAAGCAATTGCTCAGAAGTAAACATCGTCAAATTGAGTGGTTCTACCCGTCCCGGTTGGTGAAATTTAACTAAACTGAATCAGTTGAACTGATGACGAATGAACTCGTAATATACCATATTCTGTACCATGCACATACTTCAAATAAATTTTTAAAAAATGTGCTGTCTCTGGAAGTGACAACTATTTATACGATGCCGAATTTACTAGTCAATGGCAGAGCTAACTCTGACCAAGGCATACCATGAAACGTAATGTCTTCCCTTAGTCCTGAGCTTAGTAACGTCGGTGTTTGTGTTTTTCGTGTTTGGCTTTCTCAGGGAATTCAGAGTGGATATTGCCAATATACGCAGGCTAGAAAATAATCACTTTTCTGTCTTTGACATTCTGGACAGACAACACCCGAAGGACGGTGTGTTGTGATCTTCGCTGCGGAAAATAACTTAACCCAGCTTGTAAATGAGTCCACACGAATACCAGAAGTTGATAGTCTTACCGCCAACACCCTGGATTTGTTTTTAACTTCTCAGCCCGACAAATACAAGGTCAATGTGCTATCACCTCTAGGATCGTTGGATTACTGTGTCATAGCAGCCAATTTCTCGTACACCCACCACACAGTTAGAGAAAAGATTCCTAAAAGAAGCGTATGGCGATACGAGAAAGCCAACTGAAGCGGTCTTAATAGCTTCGTTAGGAATTGTAACTGGTCTTTATGTTTCCTCGATAACAGACACCATTCTCTTTGGAATGAGAAACTTTATTCCTCATCGGATGAAGTGTATCAAACCAAAAGAAAAGGCATGGTACGAATGGAGCTGTAAAGAGGCTGTTAGGGTTAGAGAAATTTTTCTTCGGTCCTTCAAGACCAACCCGAGAGAGGAAAACCGAAAAAAGTTTTAACGAGCCAGGAATGACTGCAACGTCTTTCTTAAACGTGTAAAATTCCAATATGATCAAAAACTGAGGCAAAAATTACTACGCATGTCCCAAAGGTAGTCAACATTTTTGGTCGTTCGTCAAACATATTAGAAATTCTGCCTCATCCTCCATCCCAACGCTCATTTACAATGACATTCCAGCTGTCAGGTCTTTGGACAAGGCCAATCTTCTGGCTGCACACCTTGCGGCCAGCTCAACACTCCCAGAATGTGCTATGTCTGCGATGGGAAAAATCCACTTTCGCACTCATGTAGTAGCAGGATCTTATCATTCACAAATCCGCTAGTGCACATTCTTCTGAAGAGGTGTTCTTTCTCTCTGGCTTTTTCATCAATCCTACTCTTTAGTACTCTTTCCGAGAAAGTGGAAAACAGCATTTGTCCAGCCCGTCCCTAAAAAAGACGAATCTTCTTATCTCCCCTCCTGCAGACAAATTGCACTTATGACCCTTCTTTCCAAGGTCATGGAAACGTTGATAAACCGTCAGCTCATGAAATATTTCGAAACACGAAAACATCTTAATGACCGGCAGTACGGTTTTCGTAACAACAGGTCCACTGGCGATTTGATGGCATGTCTCATCGAAAAGTGGAACCAAAGCGTATATCAATCTGGCGAAGGCAAGATAGTTGCACTTGATATTTCTAAGGCATTTGACAGAGTTTGGCATCAGGCTCTTTTGTCGAAAATGCGTGCTTTTGGGATCGATGACTCTCTTCTTCAATGGATTAGAAATTACCTTTCGGAACGGTCAAATCAAGTTGTCTTGGATTGTTGCAAGTTTGATATGCACAAAATAAATGCTGGTATGCTCACGGGGTCCGTTCTGTCTCCGACACTCTTTTTAATTTTCATTAATAATCTCTTGTCTGCTACTTCTAATCCAATATATTCCTTTGCTGATGACAGTACTCTCTGCTTTTCATATTCGTTCCCGGACTCACGTCTCTGCTCTTCGGCTGTGGAACGGGAACGCCAGCGAATGTTAAGCTCATTAGATAGCTATATTAACAGCATAACTAATTGGGGAACCACTAACAGAGTAGAATTTAATTCTTCAAAACGCTATGCTGTCTTCTGTCGTTGAATGCCCACATATTCGGTGTCGTCCAAAATACTGCGAAATGCCTAGGTTTGATCAAGCGATGCAAGAAATACTTTACCCCTTCTGATCTGGCCACAATATATAAGGCATTTTATCCGCTCGAAATTGGAGTACAATGCCCACATCTGGTCGGGTGCGTCCAAAACATATCTGCACCTGCTGGATAGGATTAAAAACCGTGAGTTAAAACTCATAAGTGATACTAATATCAGTCAATCAATTGACACCCTCGAACACCGACGTAATGTCTTGTGTCTCACTTTATTTTATCGGTATTTCCACCACAAGTGCTCCATAGAAATCGCCAGTAGCATTCCGCCCCTTCAAACTTTTAACCGTAACACCCGTTTCGCTACGAATGCTCATTAGTATACCCTCAAGCCCACTTTCGGACGTACTCTAAATTATCGTAATTCGTTCCTAAGCCGTACAGCTCCCTTATGAAATGCCCTGCCTAGCTCTTTATTTCCTATTCAATATAACCTTAAAACATTTAAAACCAACGTTCACCGGTACTTCTCTTTCCATCCTCCCTGATTTTCCTTCGCCCGCGCTGTGTGCAAACTTTTTAAGGGTACTCGTATCTGAATCCCTTGAGTGTGCGCAAATTATAAAAAAAAAGTAGATGTGCTTTATTGAAATTAAAACAATATGCTGGAAATTGCCTACTTTTTAGGAGCTATCTCGATCTTTTTCTTTCACTGTTTCATTAAGCTTTCGAATTTTGGCCCACCTAACCGCACTTGTCAAGTGTCTTAATAGTCGATGGGTATTAAAGTGACCAAAGAATACAAATTTAACACTAATAAGGTTCCTAAACCATAACTTAGTCAAAGCTTTCTAATGCCATTGATTCAGCTCTCGGACTGAAATTTGTAAATGCTTTTGCTTACTTCTTATGGGATCTTAGAGCCCTGGATATTCCTCGGCCGTAACAAACATGCCTTTGATGGCTAGCTGCCTCCAGTTACGCATGCCTAGTTGGTGGTTTCCCTTATTGTGGGGACTCATTGGCAGGGATTTTAAGTTAGTTCGGGCTGGAACACTGCACTCTATATACGTGGCCTAGACACATAACTTCATGCAGGCGCAGTCATCTGTCACATCCAAGTCGTTATTTGTAGATCTTGTAACTTCCAGATTAAGCCAATGAAAATCGTTATTCACTGCAGAGCCTTAGTAGATAAATTGGATAAGTTATGCGGACTTTTGAAGTCCCCTTCGTGTTGACTTTTGAGTAGCACACAATTTTTTTAAGTAAACGGAGCCCTGTTTAAAACCTTTTTTTATATCAAAGGATTTAGTCATATTTGTTCCTAGTTTGATAGAGCAAGGGTTCTGCATCGACAAATGGCATACTCGAATGGGCTTGAGGGAAATGTCACAACCAGATGTGACTGCGGGTAGGTCCCGTAAGCAGCTTTAAAGAGGCGAGATTTGCCATACTTATCCACTTGTGCAGGATAAATATGGCACTTTCAATATCAGAACAAAATTTTGAGAAGTAGTAAGTAGGTTAAATAATATTTGTAGGAACAGAGCATTCAAATAAAAAACTACTCCATTGTGCTCCTCATATATGTACAATGTACATATTCCGTTTACTGGAATTTATCAGTATGCCGTAGAAGGATGAGTAAACCTGTCCGTCATAAAGCGCCTACAGTATCAGCACGCACCATATCAGTGCTGTGTATCGGAAGCCTGTTGCGAACGTAGTCCAGGTGATCACAGAGACAAAGCATCGCAACACAGTAAACGCTGCAGAATATTGTGTCATTTATATCTAAAAGACTTAGGTGCTTAGAAAAAGCGTAGCTCTCCGTTGCGATGCCAGTAAGCAATCTACGATCTTCTTATTGAGAGGCAATAGAATTGTCACAGGAGCGTCGGAAAGCATTCATTCGGTCTGAAAAGTGATGCCATCTGCAGGTATGCTCAAACAGAACCCAACTGTTAATGGAAGCGCTAACTGACAACTCATGAAGTCCGAACGCACGCTCGGATCCTCTGAGTCCTGCCATGCAAGTTCATCGGCTACTTTATTTATTCGAGCGACCCCATTCTAACCAGGGACCCAAACAAGGCTCACTGAATTTCGTCTCTGTTCAGAGAAGCTTTGCATGCTCGAACTAGATTGGAAATGGCAAGAGGATTTAGGTAAGCGGCAACTTGACTGTTGCTAAAGACGCAGATACTTCGAAAGACAGACGCAAGTTTTCCTAAAGAAGAATTAAATCTTACGTTGTCGTCCAACTGCGCTTCCTAGATCGGAGCCATCCGTGAAGACCCTACTTCATTTCTTAGCTCAAATTCTTGCCAATAGTCGATTTCGGATTTTTGGAGCAACTGATGGTTTCATTGCATCAGGCGATATATCTATCAGACAAGAATCAAAAGGCAGTTAACTTGCAGGGTCATCGAAACTCCACTGCGTGTTGTAGCAAATACCATTTCTTATGGTTTCAAGAGTGCAGTCCATAACATGAATATCATGGGGATCGAGATTAATCAGTAAATATAGAGGAAAGCTAGACATTCTAGGAAACAGCGTTCTTTAAAGTTTGGTAAAAGCAGATGTAAAGGATATAGCTTGTCTTGTCACATCTGCGTAAATCCAAAACCCTCTCCTCGATGACAAGATCCATGCCTTGCCGAAAGCTCATATACACTGCCAGAAAACCGACAGCGTCTTGATGGACTTTGGCGTAGCAAGTTTAGTTCAAAGCAGTTTGCTATCTATAGTATGTACAATAGTATGACACTCAAATAGGTAGCTTCGCTGGATAAATGGATGGGGATCCTTTAAGCACTAAATGAGTCAGATCAGACATGTTCCTCCCTCTTGTAAAGAAAACTATCGTTGATCACGTCTATGGCTGTCTACACTTTAGAGCATACAGTCGTTGGCTTGATCAAATTGACTGTGCAGCTACGTCATCTGAATGCTCCTGAGGATATACATACGTTAGAACTATTGATAGCAGTATGCAGTGAATTGATCAATATGCACCATAGCAGCGTAGATATGATCCCGCCGCCTTTAGGGCCGCAATCAACATCCACAACCAGGAACTTATTCATCGGCATTGCGCTTATCTACAAAATTTTTGTTTTGTATCCGGTGTGCTAGTTTACACCCACAATCTAGAGGAAAATGCCCCGCGCGTACTTGTCATCTTGTCGAGAATGCCTTAAACTCTATCCACCAGATTGTGTAACAAAAAGTCGCCGCATTTTCCGAGTTTGTAGGCATATTACATCCTTGACAGGGGATACATTCGAAAAGAAGTTTTATTTAAACATTTCCTTCATGCTATTCAACAAGAACTAAGTCACACTGATCCTACTGTAGCTTTTGTTGAGATCTATACTTTTGTGTAACCTCATTGGATATATGTCAGGCGACCTGAAACACTCAAAGGAAACGTTAATAAGACCATTAAATAGTCTAATCCGTCACATCAACCGATGATAGCTGCCATCTACGGCGAGGTGAGTTAGTCAGCTCATTTGCAGCTTTTGTGATAAGAACTAGTCGTCAGCCGGTTCTAAAATGTAGTTGCTTTTGCCATCAGATGTTCTAAGTGTTCCCAGTTTGATTGATTTGCCCCTTTTGATGGATTTGGCCAGCCTGATAGCGTCACTAAGTATTTCGATCTCTTCGCAAAAGTTCGTATAGAAGATACCCTTCAAAATCGGAATTAGACGCTCAAATTCTTGTTGCTTCGATTTGGAAGGATTCTAACTATCTTCCGAATAAGTTTTCGGCTTTTCTCACTTAGCCACAACAGATCTCTTATCCACCATGGAATGGGCGATATGGTGAAGTTTTTCTTAGCTGGACGTGTCAGTGCAAAACATTTGGTGATGGCACCAATTAGGTCCGGATCGACCTCTTCTACCTTCTGTTTGGTTAATGGTCTTTCCTCCCGCCACATATACACAACCAGCAATAGAGTGATCAGAATCGATGTTTTCGCCACGGAATAAGTACGCATTCGACACGGCAGACAAGCAGGCATAGCAAAACGGCTCGCCTAGGAAAAGGCGCTGCCGAGCCGGATCGCATACTTACATAAGCCAACAGAAGAGAACTCGGTAGAGAGCGTTCGCCAACTCTTATCCAAATTTTCTCAGAGGAAAGTATGCCTGATCATCGCTTGACCGATCCACAAGAAAGGAAACTGTCCAAACTGTAGAGGCATTAGTGTTCTTCATATAACATACAAGATCTTGTCTGCCGTATTATGAAAGCATTTGTCAATGATCTGATTGGCACCTAATAGTGCGGTTTTAAGCCTAATAAATCCACGATTTTCTAAACACTCACGCTTCTACAGATCTTAGTGAAAGCCCAAGAAACCCAAATCATTATTCCCTACTCCTACATCGGTTTATATGATAGCATCCATAGAGATGAGTTATATGTACAGAGTCTAATTTTCGTTAGTACGGGTTTATAGAATGATTATAGAGAAATCTGTCGTCGATCGGAAGCAACCTCATCGAGACATTTGATGTCAAAACAGGCCTAGAAAAAGCGATGTGCTGTCATGTGACTTTCTTAACATCATACTTAGAAAAATCGTGCGAAATTCACAAGCCAACACGAGAAGCGCAATTTTCCAGAAGTCTACTACTTGCATGGCAGAATGCACCAAGCTGTCACTTGCACGTTTGGAAGTATAGAAATAAAACCAAGTACATGCCGTTAACAAGAAAAACGAACTTACAACATCGACGAATCTGACAACATCAAAATATACAGCTGGAACCTTGAGGTAGTTCGGGATTGTGTCTACCTCGGCTCCGTTTTTAACTTTAAGAGTGACATCTCATCAGAGTTTGAATGAAAAACTACACTTGCCAACCACTGTTTCTTTAGCCTAAAATGGTAACCGAGAAATTAGGCCTTTTCAAAAAACACTAAGGCGACTCTATATATAAAACATCAGGCTGATCAGTCAGCCCAGTCCTTTGGTGGGCTTTGAGCATAATATTTTTTGATTTTTGGTCCCTTTTGAGTGGACTAGCTTTGAAGGCAAAGATTTGGTGCACAATTCGCACTCCTGGGAGGAAAAGAACCCGATGAAATAGAAAGCCTTTTAACACAAGCTCAACATCAATGTGTTGTGTGAGATTCTTCCGCAAAGAATCGTCGTCCCTGTCTCACCCCACGGAACCGCCGTAACACATAACTTCGTGAGGTAGGGGAGTAGCTTTAACCTGGAAATCAAGGGCTAGTTTGCCCAAGTACTCCTTTTATTTTCGTATTGTTGATTTACTCATCCGAGGACTATCGGTATGTCTGCTTGTGGGTGCACTCGTTTTATGGATTTGAGTATATGGGGGTGGTGGTGTGGAGCAGTTTAAACAAATAGGGCATTCATCAATCCCAAATCTGTTCAGATAAGCTCGGAAACAGCAGCTCGTTGAGATATAAATCCACTTTCCCGTGGTGCTGTAGTGGGATAGGTCCATCTTCCTTTTGATGACTGATTCCATCTCTCCTGACATATTCTCATGCTTCGCTGTCTCTCTTCCAACATAATATCTTCGTCTGAAGCTAGGGTTTACCTGATTTTGGCAGAATAGATCTTTTGTTATTCCCGCAATAACAGATATTGCATCGTCTAATACCGTCCGATAAGCATAGCATACTCTCAGCGTACATAGACTGTTGACTGAGTTAATCCTTCTTGCAAAAGACTTCATTTTCACTACTTTGGCCGATATTGGTGTCGCATATATTACTATGAACTGTACCACCCTTGACATAATTAGTCTCCCTTGTTGCCCGGGTTCTCCAATATTCGTCATTATTCTGGATAAGGCAGCATTCACCAGGTATACCTTGTAAGTGAGCCTAGAGTCGATCATCTCACCTAGATATCTGATCACCGGTTTTGACGTTCAATTTTGTCGGCCTACCCTGATTTGAGAGAGCAAGCTAGTCGGATTTGATTTTTTTCAAGGCTTAACTCGGATCTTTACCCAGAATTTTAGGGGAACAAGCCAATACTCGTAGATGACATACCCTTCCAACAAAGAACAATCGTTTTCTTCCACCAGGATGGCCCTCCGGCACACTATGTTACACTATGCTTGCAGTTAGAGAGTGGTTATACGCGAGTATGCAATTTTGTCGATGGACCCATTCTATTGCGTCCAGAGTCTACCCATTTTACCCTGGAGTCGTGTTCACCCGCCTTTAACCACATTCTTTTTTCTCAAAATATGAGAAGTAGTCACCTCTTAAAGTTTCCGGAACACCCTATATATTGAGAGCAGAGAAAACGTATTGAGTTACGATGTTAGGCCAGATTTTTGAGATCAGAATGAGCGATTAGCAGAACTTTGTTATCATTCAGTTTTTAGCGGTGAAGTACTTTTTTAATAAGCTTCAAGCAGTCGTAAGACCAAAGTATTGTTTTCAATTTCTCCGTATATAATATTGCTTCCCTCGAACTGTTAGAAACGCACTTCATTTTAAAGAGTATCGATTTGATAAGCAAACAAAATGAAAACTTGAACTCGCCGGCAGGTTATCAATTGCATTGCCATCACTTAGGGATTGACTTAAGAGCACTTTTTAGTATGTGAAACAATTAATACGTATTCAAGCAATTCTAAAAAGATATTAAGACCGCTTGCAAAACCAAGCCCGTCATCAAAGCTTGGATCTTGGGTTCCCATTGGTTCATATCATGAGCGCTTGGTAAACTGAGATGGTATTGTAGAAAATGATCCCACTTGGTATCAAAATCCCTTATCATCATAACGTATGGCCGATGTGCATAAAGCTGTTGGCGCTACCAAGATGGCTAAAGAAGTTGTCTTTTCCATGCCCTGACGAGTCTTCTGCTGTTGTGAGGCAGATGAAACAAGCCTTTAATACACTATTTCTAGGTCAGGAGTCTACTTTGGGCGTTACGAGTAAACAGTAGTAGTTCGCTGGACTCATGAGCGAGAGTAGAGTAGAGCAGGATTTCTAGGTGGAATAGTGAACACATCCGAATCTCAGCACCTTATCTCGGTCACCACCAAGATGCCTATTCTGTGCAAGGCGAATTCTTGCTCCAAATGAAGAAATCTGACCTCCTTTCCGCAAATGGAGAAGGGACGTAACTTTAAAAAAATCTGGTATTGTCCTGCTAACTTTCAGTTTCAATTGTGTAACACCCTTAAGAATAGTTTAAATAATCGGCTTGGTAAGCACACATACTGCGAAGCTATCTTATGTAGTAATGAAAATTAGAAAAATGTTTAAAAGGTTCTATCACATCATTTTTCTTTTCACAGGAAGGTCAGGTGCTTAGGACATTTAGCAAAAGCGTCGAAACATTCTATGAAACCAAATAAGCACTGATAGTGGCCAAGTGCTACAAACCTACCCGTGTGAGCTCAAAATTGAACGTGCACTCGACAAGACAAACACATGTTGAATATTTTTAAAGACATTGAGGATGTCTTTGACAATGCAATTTTTAACGGCAAGTGTACCTCAGCCAAGCAACTCGGCGAAGACGAATCACTAATTTTGTGGATTAAAGAAATTCCGGTGAACAAAGCATTGATTGAATGGGTGTCATTCTAGATAGCAAACTTCTTTGGGTTAATCACATTATACTGCAGGCTTCCAAGTCCCTTTTTTTGTTGCTTTTGGGCAGACAAACCCCGGTAAAAAATGGGGTTTTTCAATAAGGATGGTACTCTGAATCTACACAGTTTTGAGAAGACCAATTCTATTGTATGCGTCAGTTGTTTGGTGGAATAAGCTTGAAAACTTCTGTTGCTGCTGCTTTTACCAGACTCCAATAAACGGCTAGTCTTTGTTGGATAGCGGACTTTTTTTGGCGAACCTGGCTCTACTATACTTTCACTGCTTACTCTTGATATTCATAGAACGGTCTCGTGCACATTCTTTCTGACGCAATGACATCGAGACTCCGTTTGAAAATCTGGGAATACGAAGACAACTTTGGTAAGAATCTGAGTCAAAGAAGAAATGTTCTCAGCTCTTCCGGAATCGACCTAGAATTTAACGCTGGCGTAATTTTTGAAGACGTCAAGCTTAGACTTTACTACTTCTGTCTGTCTTCCAAGTGGAGATATGCGGCACCATATTGTAAGTTACAGATGGAAGAGGCGAAGTGCATCCGCTTAAGGTCTTAATAATCCACCTCAGCTTCCCAAGCTAACAAGCGCCAGAATACAATCCTTATTTGAATGCAGTAGCTGATTCCAGTGAGTCTTGTATGAGTCTCAAATCTCAATGGGATCGCGGGAAATGAGACCAGCGAAGAATTTACGAGGCTTTTCGAGACCTGACTTTGTTTCTCATTGGAAATATCCGTGTCCCCTATTAGAGCTTTCTTAGACAATTTGGTTTCTTACTATATAAGCAGATCTCAAAATACAGGGTCCTCCAATAGGGACTTCCGAATTTTGATAGTTGATAGCGGCCATATTGTGGAAGCTATATGTGTCAAATTGACCGTCATTTATTCAGTCTGTTTTGCCAAATCACCATGGATGGACATATCGTTCAACAACATGTGCAAATGATAAAATGGCTTTATCAGAATGTGTATTCTATTAGGGCAACGTTCCGCGCGCTTCGCTCATTTTACGTTCGCCATAATCGTCCTACCGAGAGGACTATTCGAAGTATGGTGGATAAATTTGAGCCCACTGGTTCAATAAACGATAAACTAACACCCGTACATCGACGAAACGCAAGATCTGCCGAAAAAATCGCCGCTGTCCGTGAGAGTGTGCAGGAGGATCCGAGGCACTCGATTTCGCATCGCTCATAAGAACTCGGCCTTTCGCAGACCACAACTTGGCGAATTTTACATCGTGACTTGGGCCTGCACCCGTACAAAATTCAACTGACCCAGGAGCTGAAAGTAAACGACCACAGACAACGACGTGTGTTCGCTGAATGAGCTCTGAAGCAGTTGGAAACTGACCCTAATTTTCATCGAAAAATCATCTTCAGCGATGAGGCCCATTGTCGTATTTGGGACGATACCAATCCACATGAGATCCAAGAGCGTCCAATGCATACAGAAAAAGTCACTGTTTGTTGTGGATTTTGGGCTGGTGGCGTCATCGGACGACGTTAGTTAGGCCAAGACACGCCACATTGGAAATTCTGCAACAGCGATTCGAGGGCATGGTCATTTCACGTGGAGGTGATGTCTTTTAAAAAAAAAAAAAAAAAAAGAACTTAACACTCAAGTGGGTATGAATACACTTATAATGCCTCAGCATGTGTTAAGTTTTTTTGGAAATGGGATAGAGAGAGAAAGAAAGATGTTTGGGCTCAGTGATTATTTCGCTATATGGGTGGCATCCAACTTGAGCCACGGCCACCCATGTGAACTGGCCCCCCAGATCGTACGATTTAACCCCGTCAGACTTTTTCTTGTGGGGTTTTCTGAAATCCCCGCAAACCACAGCGGCCCTCGAGGCCAACATAACCCATGCCATCGGTCAAATTCAGCCTGATTTATGCGCCAGAGCCATGGAAAATTGGACATTTCGGATACGTGCCACCCATAGAAGTCGCAGCGGACATTTCAACGATGTTATATTCCATACATAATAGCATCGATAGGCCTTTCAAACGAATAAAAAATGTCGATGATATCTCACACACACTTTGTTTTATTTAAATTTAAAGATAGGAAGCGCTTAATGAAAGACCCTTTATAAATACTTCTTACTGGCATCCTAATGAGGCACTACTCTTTTGTTATGCACCAGCTCCTGTGACGCTTCCTGTGGGAATGATTGTATGTCAATACGCCAAACACTTTATCACTGTAGCGATCACTAGGAAATTCATGCAGTACAATGAACATGCATATCTCACAATGTTTTTTTCACTTCCGTCATCTGCAACTAAAAATTCTTGGATCTGTTTATAACACTCACTTCCTTTGATCCTTTTTCGTCAAAAACCCATCTCAAACCTCATTTGAGGACACCAGAACCCGATGGTATCTGTCCTGCAAAACCACAGAATGCTGTTCAAGATATTGGAGACACCATATTATGCATTCTGAAAGCCTGTCTAAGTCTCGGTGCAATACCCAGTACATGGACTGGGGTAGTCATAGCTTTTATACCTATGTATATATTACCGAAGACCCTCGATGGAATCCTCGATTTTCATATTAATTGCAGTCTTAATCACAGGAGACCATCAAACGGCCGCCAATGGTATATAATGAAGTTCCTTGATATCTAGGATTAAATATCAATTACTGGATATAAAAGACTCTGTATGCAGCTTGACCCACTCCATTCCCTACAGTAGAGTCATAAATGTTATCTCCACAGAGCTGCAGAAATTGAAGAGGAAGAGAAATGTTTAGCGCACTTCCTTTTTAATTTCCCTGCCTTGATATGCTGCCCGTTGCATGCCAGGTAGTTACCATCTCGGAGATCTAAATGATCTCTGCTCTATAAAGATCATCGACTTAGACAAATTGATAGCGCATCGCCCTGCCATGCTCTCCCACAGGCATCACAATGGACTTACAAATGGTCAAAGTGCACCTCAATAAGTACTACTCTAACCTAACCTTACTTAGTTACATATATAGGTATCTTTTATGTCGTTTGTTTTATTTAGCATTAACCTTGAATCATATTCTTTAAAAGCACATTTTCTATATTACTATGTTGCAATGTGCCAAGCTTTTAGCACAAAATCACGTCTGAATATCTACAACTGACTCAAGTTAGCTCTCTCGTCAGTTGAATCGTAGCTGCCGTTGGAGTGATATGCACACCTGCTGTTGGCGTGCAAACTAAGAGATAAAGTCTAAGATGACGATTATTACGAACGTTTCCGGGCTGCGGCTTACTTTGCTTTTGTTGTTTATTCCAAGTTCATTAGTGAGTGCTCAAAAATGTCAACAGAACTCTAATGCCAATGGTGTAACCTGTTCTGCTCTTACTTCAATGGCTGATCTATCTTCAGAAATGAAACCCACTTGGAACGATGTCACCGTCGCCAATAACGCTGGATCTTCATTTCACGTTGCGGGTAAGTGCCGTACACTCTCGTACTCATCAATCTAAGACCTTGATGTATCGAAAGATTTCCATTAAAATGCAGAGCACGAAGCCAAATTGTTGGATAAGGTTGAATATCTAGATCTCTCTAAAGCTGGAAATCTTATCTATTCCGATCATGGATTTAAGGATCTTCCTTCTCTTTTGAGTTTAAATATCTCAAATACGCAAACACAAACATTTAAGGTGAGCTATTTTCATCCACGCAGTCCGTTGCAGAATCTGGACGTTAGCTATAACCAGTTTTCGTTGCTCGAACGTAACATGATCGATGCTTTAACGAATCTACAATCAGCAAACTTCTCACACAACCAAATAAGCACAGTGCAAGCGAATGCATTTCAATCTCTGACACAGCTGGAATACTTGGATTTGAGTTTCAATCTTCTGAAATCTGCTTCATTAGGGGAGGCCCGTATGCTGAAGTATCTATCACTTAGTGATAATTTGGTTGATGTTGTAAGTAATCGAGAGTATTTAGTTTTCCAAGAATTAATTATAAATCTTTTTAGATTGGATCTAATGGTTTTGAGAGAATGCCAGAGTTGAAGGTTCTTTCAATAACCGCTAACCCATTGAAAAAAATCGAAGATCGCGCCTTTCAGGGATTGAGCAATTTGAAGGTTCTCAATCTATCATTTAACAGCATAGAATCGTTGACACCAAACGTATTCGTCAATTTCAATCGCGTTAAACTTGTGCACTTGGATCTGAACTCAAACAATATCGACAACATTGCTGGTCAACCCTTTCAGCACTTGGCTTTACTTCAGAATCTCAACATTTCGGGAAACTCTATCAAATATTTGGACTCGAGTTCATTTTCCGGTCTTCGATCTTTAAGAAGGCTGTACTTGAGCAACAATGACATTGCGCGGATCGAAGAAAACACCTTCTCATCCCTTCTCAACCTGGATACGATAGATCTCGCCGGAAACAATATTTTAACATTAAATCGAAATGTTTTTGGAGATTCGATACCACGTCTCCGAAAGCTTTTACTTAATCGTAACAACTTGAAAACTCTGTCTCATGACACTTTTGCTGGACTAACCAATTTAGATTATCTCAGTTTAGGTCACAATACCCACAGCACGTTAGACGTGCGAATGTTTGCTCCCCTGAAGAAGCTCAAGAAGCTGCACATCGGTCACAATTACATCGAAGAGATGCCCAAGGATGTTCTAGAGAGTTTCAATGGCTTGACTGAGCTCCTATTTGATCACAATAAATTGTCATTTTTGCCAGAAGTTAATGCGACATTTCCCGTTCTACAAAAAGTGGCTATCGAAGGCAATCCCTGGCAATGTCCCTGCTTCGATTGGTTAGTGCACTTTTTGGAATCCAGGAACATCCAATATCAGCGGAATAATGGATACTTTGACGGACGGAAGCCACTCTGTGTTGTGACTCCAACAAAGGCCTGTGTTCGAGATTTGAAGATTGCTCAAGATTATGGAATTGCTGACATCTACGAGGGAATGCTGGGTCCAACCGATGATGATAATGAGGAAGAGGAAGATTGAAAATAAAAAAAGAAGCAACTCAACATAGAGACTGATAACCTGATAATGTGGTTCTTAGAATTTTGTAATATTCGTTTGTTAAAAAAAAAATAAAATAACGAATTAAAATCTTTTTTAGCTCCTCTGAACTCTCTGACGACAGCAAGTCGTCGAAATCTTATCGGCTTAAGACTTTTGAATTTTATTTTGTAAATTTGACGAGAGAAGATAAAGCTGCTTATATGTACATATATCCCACGGATATCATGTAAACTTTCATTGGCCTTAAAATCACAGTTGTAACTTCTCTGCTTATACGGGGTCTGAGCTGACTTCACCAAATAACAACATGGAGCGTTCTAAAAAGTTAACCACATATTGGAACTGCGTCCCCACAAAGTTCGTTTCTATTGGCATACGGCTTAGCCGTATCAATATTAAACTAAAAGCAAAAAACGTCTTAAGTCTACGAAGACAAATAAACATGTACGGAGGACAACCTGACAGATTGTTGTACTTCAGGCGACATTCACATTAATGACAGTGGCGAATCACTTGTTATCTTTTTGACCGCTTCCGGGACGTAATTTTCAAATCCCGACTAACATACTTACACAACCTCTCGTCAATTTAGACGCTGACTCAGCAGTAGCTAGATATTTTATTTGCAGTGACTCCTGGAATTCTTTCTACGACACCCTCGATAGATTGGACTGAAACGACCAAGAGGTTCAGCCCGTAACGCTTAAGCTCCATCAAAATAAACTTTTGGTTGATCAGAATGCTGTTTCTGACAGCTTGACCTAGGGAGCCGAAAAACTTGAACAAACTCCAATAGACTCTGAAGGTATCTCGTCTATGATTCTAGCAACAATCTTACATGCAGCTCAAAATATACACATTTGCGGCTATATTTTATCGGTTGGGTGTTTCAATTTACTGAGGAGCGTTACTATTAACCTTCTCTGTTAAATGGCATGATTTTCGTGTCTAATCTTAATCGAGAAATATCTCGGCCAGAAAACTTGTCTCGCAAAAGAGCAATGGTTTCGCCCACATTCATGCCTTCAATTTCGCCACAAAAACTCGTTGACCATGGTTCGACCCTTACTCGCATCTGTCAAAGGTACCAATGATATCCAGCTGTCAAAATATTCAGTAAGATTTACTATTTCATCATGTATGGTGTTACGCTTGCCGAACGTGGAGAAATTAATAAAAAATATTATCTACATACCGGCTCAGTGGTAAATATGCAACGTGAATTTCATCGTGAGGTCGGTCGTCATCTTGTCTTCAGTGTGCAGGCCGTGGAGAAGTTTGAACGTATATAAGGCGAAGGAAGATCAGGGAGGATAGAAAAAGAGGTACCTACCGGTGAACGTTGGTTTTAAATGTTTGAACGTTATAATGACTTGGAAATAAAGAGCTAGGCAGGTCATTCCATAAGCGAGTTGTAACGAATCACGATATTTTAGAGTACGTCCAAAAGTGGGCTTGGGGGTATACTGATGAACATTAATAGCGAACGTCGGTGTTCGAGGGTATCAATTGATTGACTGATATTAGTGTCACCTATGAGTTTTATCGCACGGTTTTGCAGAGATGTTTTGGGGCACCCGACCAGATGTGGGAATTGTACACCAATTTTGGGCGGATAAACGCCTTATACACCCTGAATGACTCGAACTGCAACCAACTTCGGGCTGCTATAATTTCCAAACCGTTTATGACAGTGAGCTCAAATTTTGCCACATGACAGATAATTTTATTATTTACAAGCCTTTTAAGCGATTTGCGTTTCAGTTGTGTTGAAAAATTTTTATCGGCGATGGAATTCAAACGTGATAGTGTGATTGCTATATATTTGGCTGGAAAACCACAAGTAGCTATCGTTAGAGCCCTCCAGCACCTCAACGTGAATAAATCATTTGTGTCTCGAACCATAGTTCGTTGCCGTGATACTGGCAGCGTTGCAAAACGCTATGGAGGTGGTCATAAAAAAAACAGCAACATCGGTAGAAGTGGTTCGGAAAGTGAAAGCTCGAATTGAGCGAAATCCGCGTCGAAGTGGAAGAAAAATGGTTCGCGAGCTCAACGTATCGTTGGAACGGATGCAACACATACTGAAAAATGAACTTGTGCTCAAGCCATTGAAGTTTCCAAAAGCACACGATCTTACACCGCAACAGAAAAAAGTTAGAGTCGAAAGAGCGAAGGAGTTCTACGCTTGCACGAAAGTGGTGAGTTGCCGAATTTGGTTTTTTTTCCGATGAGTGGCCATTTGTTATCGAGCAATATGTCAACAAACAAAATGATCGAGTTTACTTGCCAGAGAGGTCCTTCGAAAATTTACACCTTCGGATGACCGCCAGAAAGCAGGCAGCACCGATGGTGATGGTTTGGGCCGCCATAACCGCCGATGGTCGCTCTCCGCTCGTATTTTTGGACCGCGGCTATGGCGTCAAAATTAATGCGATCGTATACCGTGAAACTGTCTTAGAAGCAGTATTGAAGCCTTGCGCAAACAATCATTTCGGTCGGAGACCGTGGACATTTCAACAAGACTCGGCACCGTCTCACAAAGCGCGCATCAACCAAGATTGGTTAAAAAACAATGTTCCACACTTCATTTTTTCGACATAATGGATTGCAAATACTCCGGATGCAAATCCGTTGGATTTCTCTGTCTGAGGTATTTTGAAGACGAAAGTTGGCACTAAAAAATACCAAAGTTTGGACCACCTCAAACAAGCACTTCGCCGGGAATGGGCCAAAATACCGCAGAGCCACTTGCGTGCAGCGTGCGATGCTTTCTTCGGCCGTCTCAAGGCCATTATTCGCGCCAAAGGTGGACATATTGAAAACTACTGATACAATTTGAAAATTGATGTATTTTCCAACATTTTTTGCTTTGGCACAATACAATTTATCAAAAAATAAAAAAATTATAGCATTTTAAAAAAGTTGGAGTTCGAGTCATTCACCCTGTATATTGTAGCAAGATCAGAGGGGGTGAAGTATTTCTTACATCACTTGAGAAAACCTAGATATTTCGCATCATTTTTAACGACACCGAATATGTGGTCATTCCAACGTAAGTTGTCGTTGACACATACCGAGAATGGAAAGTTTATCGGCTTTCGATGCAAGTGCCGTTCATGGATAACGGCTGGGTGTTTAAATTTCTCTTTAACGACAGCAGACAGCATTGTGTTTTGGAAGCATTGAATTTTGCTATGTTAGTGGCTCCAAAATTAGTTATGCTGTTAATATAAGAATTTAATGAGCTTAATATACGCTAGCGTTCTCGTTCGACAGACGATGAGCACGGACGTGAGTCCGGAAACGAATATGAAAAGCGGAGAGTACTGTCGTCAGCAAAGGAAAATATTTAATTAGAAGTAGCAGACAAGAAATCTAGGGCAGACCAACATTTATTTTGTGAATATCAGACTTGAAACCATCCAAGACAACTTGAATTGACCGTTCCGAAAAGTAGTTTCGAATCCATTGAAGAAGAGAATCATCGATCCCAAAAACACACATTTTCGACAAAAGAGCCTGTTGACAAACCCCGTCAAATGCCGTAGAAATATCAAATGCATCTATCTTGCTTTCACCAGATTGTTGTACGCCTTGGTTTCACTTTTCGGTGAGACATGCCATCAAACCATACTGCCGGTCACTGGGAGGTTTTCGCATTTCAAAATATTTCATGAGCTAGCAGTTTATCAGCGTTTCCATGACCTTGGAAACAAGGGACGCAAGTGTAACTGTAGGAGGAGAGGGAGGAAGATTCTCCTTTTTTAGGGATGGGCTGGACAAATGCTGTTTTCCATCAGATCGCAAAGAGCCCTAAAGAGTAGGATTGATGAAAAAGCTTTTGCAGTGGTTTTGCCAGGCAGGAAGAACACCTCTTCAGCAAGAGGGGAGATATACCATCTGGACCAGCGAATTTGTGAAAGTTAAGTTCTTTAAGAACTCTTGCTACTACACGAGTGCGAAAGTGGATTCGTCCCATTGAAGATTCGACGCATGTTTGGTGCAGCTTATGGCATGGCGGCCTCATAGAACCTTATTTCTTCCGAAATGAGGAAGGTGACACCTGAAGTAGAAATTTGGCGGCTGGGTCATCTCACGGCGAGTGTTCATCAATTGGCCACCGCGATTATGCGATTTGACACGACTCGATTATTTTCTCTTCGCTACGTCAAGTCCTTGGCCTACGCTAACAAGCCAACTGCTTTGGACGAGCTCGAGGCTAATATTCAACACGCTATTGCAGAACAATTCCGCGCATATTGAACTGAGTCCTCAAACATTAGACCCACTGCTTAAAGTACTGCCAACGAAGCCGAGGTGGCCATTTGAATGATGTGCTATTCCAGACATGATGGTATGAATGTAGCCTCAAAATAAAGCCAGAATCAATTTTATATCTCTCACCGTTATTGTTTTATTTAAATTCCTATCGTTCTTATCTGGTCACCCTTTAAGTATATTCATACCCACTTGAGTGTTAAGTTCTTAAACAAAAAAAAAAAATTAATAAAAACAGGTGGTGGATAAAGAGCCTTCTTGAATTTTCTAAGCCCAAAATGCGGCAATTTTGTTTTTTGGCAAGGCCGTAAAGTTGAAGATGTCACATCAATCAAAGTAATTTGTCGGTTAAATTCCTAATCAATTTCTTCTGATGGTCGATAGGTTGGGTGGCTTCAACTGCTGCTGCTAAAAACATCTTAACTCAGCTTGTAAATGAGCAACGCGAATACCCAATGTTAATAGCCACACCACTAACGTCCTGGATTTGGTTTAACATCTTACGCTGGCAAGTTCACTATCGATGTGCTCTCCGTAATTGGCTCGTCGAACCGCTGTGTCATATCAGTTCATTTCTCGTACACTAATTATATATTTAGAGAAACTAAATCGTATGGTAGCGGCAATTGGAGCGGACTTAACAGCTTTAGTAGGAATTTTCGCTGGTCGTAATTTATCCTCGATAACGGCAAGGATACCGCTGCTGATATGATCACAAACAGTATTCTATTAAGGATGAAACCCTGTATTCTTAATCGAATGAAACCGAAAATAAAACCAAAGGAAAAGTTGTGGGAAGATCCCAGCTGTAAACAAACTGCCAGGATTAGAGAACCGTTTTTCTGGTCTTACAAGACCAACACGACAGACAAAAACCGAAAATGGATTGAAACACACTTCATTACCATGTAAAGTTTTTTAACAAAAGTAATTCTAAACCTAGAATAAGGCCTTGACAACTTAAAGTCGGTAATTCTAGCCGTAGCATATTTAGGATAACGGCATTAAAATTTCAATTCCCTAGAAAATAGCTTAAATTTCAAGACCACATTTATAGCCCTTGAATAATGGCCTAAAATTTCAAGGCCTCAATTTCAACCCTAAACAATAGCCTTCAATTTGTCGACCACAGTTCTAGACCTAGAATACCAGCATTACAAATGCAAGCCCGCAATTCAAGCCCTAGAGTAACGACCTTATATTGCAAGGCCGCAATTCTAACCCTTCCAACGTGATACAAGGTCAAATATTCCTTTTTCGTAGAAGTGCTGATTTTTTTAGGCAATGATATCTTCAAAGGCTTTTATGACCTCTGTTCGATTCCGGAAGATAATTTGCGGGCAAAATGAATCCAGATTGCGGAAAATATGGTAATCCGTTGGGGAAATAGCAGGAGAGTACGGTGCAAGCGGAAGAATTTCAAATCCCAACTGCAACAGACTTTGCACCGTCTAGCATTTTCATGCATAACGATCGGACCGTGCCTATAGACCAATGCAGGTTGCCTTTTAGCCAATTTAGCATGTAATATGTTGATTTCCTCACAATATTTGATAGCGTTTATCGTTTCTCCTGGTTGAAGAAATGAAAAGTGGATTGGTCCTTTCGATGTACACCAAATTGTGACCATAACCTTTTTTGGGTGATGATCGGGCTTGGGGTGTGTTTTGGTTTTTCATCTGCATCCAACGACTGCCCAGATCTACTTTTCATCACAGGTGACTATCCGGTGCAAAAATGGTTAATTTTGGTTTCTTAATGTAAGCGATGCGCAAACTTCCAGGCGCCGTAGTTTTTGGGATTCGTTCAGTTCATGGGTACCCACTTATCGAGTTTCTTTACCTTTCCTATGAGAGAAAGGTGTGGACTTATTATCATTGGGGATACTCCCATGCTTTGTGCAATCTCCCGCACCGATTTCGTTGGGTCCGCATCCACCGTTGCTCCTAAAACATCCTCGTCAACCAGTGTTGGGCAAAAGGTAATCAGATTGATAATTAAAGATTATGATTACAAAATTTAATCTTTAATCATGATTACGGATTAATGAAATTAATCAAAAAAAAAGTAATCATATTCGGTGATTAATAGTTAGTAATTTGTAACCGTAATCCAGATTACTTTTTCTGATTGATAAAGAATAACCGCGAGAATTATGAAAACTAAAAGAGCACATACTTGAACATTTAATCATCTTTATTTTTATTTATTTCAGGACTAATTATTTTATAGAAAATATTGTAGATATCAGAATATTTTTACGATGTGTGGCTTAAATTAGATTTCAATAGTACCCTCTTCTTAAACATTTCATCTGAGACTCTATGCGACTTTGGTGAATTTGTCATAGTTGTATATGAAAAAGTCTTTCAACGGGACTTGAGGACGGTAGAGGCGTATTTTGATTCCTAAAAACAGTTTTGATCTCAGGATATCTATTTGGCATCGAAACATCTTTATCTTGATCTGCTAAATAATGAGAAATAATGGCATCTGCTTTTGAACGTTGAACTTGACGTATATGTCCTTTGAATCAGTCTATGAAGAATCAGTATCAAATTCAAAATATGTTAGCTGTCTTCATATCTTTTACTAGGTCTTTCTTGAAAAGTTCCAGACGCCTCATGGACTTCTTTAATCACAGCTCCTTTGAAAACTGATTTGATTCTCGAGTGTATACAAGCCATCCATTTGTCCTTGAACCTGAGATAAGGCACTAGCAACTGCTGCATTTTGAGCTACCTTCGAAGAAATGTCAAAGAATTTAGAAAACCGCATTTCCACGTTTTCTAAATAATTCTCTGCCAGCGTTTGGCAAAAAACAAGTGATTCTCTGTTAAGTTTTTGCAAATTTTTTCGCAGAGATACCAAACATGGCAATAAAATATCAAAACACATGTCCTGTTCGCCTTGTAATATGTCCAGGGCCTCTGCTATTGGTTTTGAACAGCGTAAGTATTCATTTATGTATTGAAAATCATTGGTACGTAAAACATTCGTCAGTGCCAGTGCCACGTGCAACTGTACACTCTTATCCTGTATACTCGTAGATGCAATTTGTTTTAGTCCATCATAAAGGCTATTCCATCTAGTGATTCCCGGTTTGGAAAGGGTATGCCCAACAATACCATCTATTATTTCAGCTGATTTAGGGCATCCGGCAGATTTCCATAAACTGTTGCATTTATTAATAATTTGGTCGTGAATATCGGCAATAGTTGTTCCGGTATTTCGTGATACCTTATTAGCGTCCGTAGTAGCACATTGGTTGAGCTTGTGGGCAGAACATCTTAAATGTACGGGCAATTCTAGGTTTGTTGACTGATGAAAAATATGCTCGGTATCTAAGTTTTCAGCATTGCTATCACTATCACTTTCAGTATCCATATGTATGTCAAATTCTTTAAACGTTTTGACGAATTACTGCTATTATCAGTGACCGTGGCTAGTACCTTTTGTGAGTCTAGAGCAAATTCAGAATGTATTGCTTCAACGAAAAGAGCTATTCGGTCATAGCTATGCGTCCCTGAAACTCTTCGGCATGCCAACGTTTTAGATATCCTTTTAGGTTTGAGCCTAGCCAGTGTGACGTGACGCCAAAAAAACTTCGAGTTTTTGCCGACCAAATATCAGCAGTTGTGCAGACTTCCTTTACATCGTTCAATTCACTCTTAGTGTTTATAATTTCCTTCATATAATAGTCCTCGATCAAGCGTCCCAAAGTTCTTCTGCTGACAACATTCAGTCCTTTTGTAGAGATATTCAAATTGTCAAAGATTTTCTTAAAAAATCGTTCATCTATGGCTTGTAAAGGAATCATAGAATTAATAAAAAATTTCAAAATATTTTCATTAAATTGCTCTTGTGAAACCGTCCGTTTAAATAGTTGATCGCTTATTTCTGGCCGACAAAAGTTAGATGTTCTCAAATTTTGTTTGTTTTTTTTTATGTTTTTCAAGTAAATCTGATATTCTTTGTATATATCTTCTCCGTGTCTTCGTTTGAGATGAGTAACAAAAATTTATGTTGGATTGTTAAAACCGCTTATTTTCACTTATTTTGGTCGACAAGATGTACAAATTGCAACCTTTTTAGTATATGTGGATTCCGTTTTAGAATATATAAAAAACTTGCCGTCAAGAATGCAAGGTATAATACCTCTGCTGCTCCTTCTTCTTCATTCCGCAAAATTGCCACTCAATGGCTTTTTTACAAGTGATTTATTAAATGTAATGGATGTAAGTTAACGAGAATTATGTTCACAAACATAACGTTGTCAAAATAACACATTCGATCCCACGAAATGCAGCACATCTCGCATTGCAGCAAACAACGGTTTCCATTCCCATAGAAAACAAGTGCTCCAGTTTCGCCTGTGGCAAAAAACGTACGTGAGTGAGTACGCCGACGCAGGCTTTTGATGAGGCGCATCAGTAGTATTTAAGCTTGTGAAAATTTATGTAAGAGAGTTAGTTGATTTTAATATGTAATGGCAATCGCTGCCCAACTGTGGATTGATGAATTAAATAAATAAATAATTTTTAATTAATTTGTATGAATAAATAAATAAATTAAATTGATTTAAATGTAATCTTGATTTCTAGCTACCGTAATCAAAATTAAAGATTACATGTGAAGTCTTCATTAAAAGTAATCCTCTCTACTTTAATCTGATTAACACGTTCGAGGACAAGACGGCATATGCCGTCATGACCTGTTACTTTCCTCAACCATTGACCCGTTACCTTCCTCAACCATTGACGGCATATGCCGTCAAAGAATTTTAGTTCTCTTATGACAAGACGGGATAGCCCGTCTAGAAATACAGTATATGTCCATACTCTAGCATTATTTGTCCTACCGGAGTCCAATTTTCACTTCACTGTAACCTGAGAAATCATTTTTATCTTTTTACAAAACTTGCACAAACATGTCGCATTTCGCACGATCAAGCCGACATATGCCGTCAGTTTTCAGTGCATTTAGTTTCGAGTGTTCCCAAACAACAGTCGCATTTGAGCGCTCTTATAGAAATAGTGCAAAATAAGGTAAATGAAGTACATCTCATCGAATTAATATGTATAATAAAATAAATACACAAATTATCTTTTACACATATATGTAGGTATATGTACATAGCTTGAATATGGACCGTTACAGTAAAGAAAGGGAGAACATTTTGAAACTATTTAGAGAAATTTCGGATGATTCCAATGAGGAATCTGAACATGATCCGTTTAGCGATGATGGGACATTCGGCGACGATCCTGATTATCAACCGGAACAGGATGGTCAATTAGAAGACTCTCCAGAGATTTCACCAGAGGCAAGCCTGCAAGTAACTCGCAATGACCAAGTTATTGGAGATGACCAGCACAACACCGAGGCAGAACATGGCGATGAAATTTATTCAAGATTATCCTGAAGGATCAGATAGCGATAGCTTTTCTGACTTAGACTCGGAAGACGGATCGGGAAGTGCTTCAGAAACCGAATTAGATGGCGAATGGTTTGAAAATACCAGGGAAATACCTCAGTTCAATTTCGATGCAGGGATTAGTGGAGTGCAGATAAATTTTAACGAAAAATGTAATCCCCTTGTCGTTTTCCGCTAAATATTTGGATCGAACATAATTGATAAAATTGTGACTTCGACAAATGCTTATGGAGAAAAACTTTGCTCAAGTAATGGTCGTAAAACCAGACATGCCCGTTTAGCTGTTTTCAAGACAACGAGATTCGTGATCTCTTTTCTAATGACCCGTTATATTATCATCCAATATTTCAGTATACAATGACCGGCCGGCGATTTGTACAACTATTAAGATGCTTCAGCTGCGCTACTGAGGAAGGTGATGAAACTAAATTGAGGAAAATCCAACCGTTGATGAAGCTTTTCTTGGAAAGTTTTCAAAAAGCCTACTATCCTAAGGAACATATTGCGCTGGATGAATCTCTTCTTTTGTTCAAAGGACGACTTAGTTTCAGGCAGTATATTAAAGGAAAGAGAGCGAGATATGGGATAAAGCTTTACGAGCTTACAACGAGTGAGCTACGTTTTAAATGTCGAAATCTACCAAGGGAAAGCAATCAATAACAAATCTTCTAAAGTTGGTGATATAGTTATGTCTCCATACCTCTCTCCAAAACTCTGTTGATACAAAGGACACATACTACCGGAACGTTACGCACCAATCGGAAAGGAAACCCTAGTAAAGTAACGACTAAGAAACTTACACGAGGAGAACATGTGTGGCTACGTCAAAGTCAGATATACGTATACATATACAAAATGAAAACTGATGATACGAAATTGGAATTAATTCAATTTAGAAATAGTCTCATCAAATCTCTAATACAGCTGCCAGATAGCATAAAGATTGGAAGATTGCTGTTGGTGCCGGGTCATGATCATGGAGGAAATAGATCATCCGTTTCTTCACCAAATCGACCATCAACTTCAAAAGGCTCATGCGCACTTCATTGGAAGAATTCCATTTGAAACTAATCGAAAGAGGAAAGTTGTTTATAAGAGATGCAAGCAATGTACTCGTAACAAGTCAAAGATAAGGAAGGAAACCTCATATAAGTACAAAAACTGTCCTGACAATTTTGCTCTGTGTCCTGGTAAATGCTTCGAAGACTACCACACTTCTTGAATACATAAGGTTTCTCCAGTTACAAAACAAAGTGATATAAATATTTTCCTTTTATTGTATCCATTTTCATACCTGAATGTATTTTTATTTGTTTATTGAATTCGGTAAATTGAATTGATTCTAACGTTATGTTTTTGTTCTGTTTTTCTTAAAATAATATACTACTTTGTCTAAATCAAGCGTTTTTTTATGTATTTCACAACTACTTTATAGCTGGATATGCCGTCTTGTCAATTTGCATAGGTTTTTTCTTCGATGGGTCATGACGGCTATAGGCGACATGCCGGGTTATCCAGAGCTGTCCCATTTACAAACTTTAACTCTATAGCTGGGCTGCGGCGGCAATAGCCGTCAAATTGAAGAGTGGGTAAAAACTATCATAATCGCATTCTATATCGATTTTCATCATTTTGGTCCAATCCCGGATAAAATATCTCTAAAAATATCGGAGATATGCGTGTGTCATTCTAACGTTCTCCACCGAAAATCATGTGTCCGCGAACGTGTTAAAAGTAATTATGATTATATTTAATCAGATTATTGATCTGATTACAAAAGTAGTTGATTACGCACATTTCTGTAGTCAACTAACGTTTCCGGCTTCCTACGTGGTTCGTTTTCGAGGCTGAAATCTCCGGAACGGAAATTTCCAAACCAACGTCTTATAGTGCATGCCAACGACGCATTTGAGCTGCAGACAGCACGGTAACTAATTCCTAGAAAAAAAATATTGGTACTTGTAACGAACCGTAAAATTCTCACACGTCAACCGCACGAGTAACGTCACGACATATGTTTATATGCATATGTATATAAACATAGTTGAAATAATAAAACTTATACATTGTTGTTAAGCTATCAAATGCTTAAGTGCATTAAACGGTATGTTTTGCCTATGCAAAACAACGGAACAGCATCGTAGGATGCAGAGCTGACATTATCCACGATTTAAAAGTATAACAAATAAAGTAAAGCCAAGAGTCAGTTTGATTTTGGCCTTTTGAATGAAAGGACGTTTTTTTTTTTGTTGCTCCCACAACAAAACTGGCGCAGTCGGTAGGATAAAATAGTAAAGAATAGTTAAAGTGAAATGAAAATAATATATATGTAATACGAGTACATATGTACGAATATATCCAGCTACGAGTAAACTTGAACTGAAACATAGTGATACTTCGAATATTAAAAAAAAAAAAAAAAAAACTAAAAGAAGAGAAGAAAAAAAAATAGTGAAATTGAAATATTCGTGCAATATTATTAACTTTCAAAATGAATTTTGGAATAGCTGATCTTATAATACAAGCCAGGAGCCTTCCACAGTTTCGTGGAGATGATTCGTATGCACTTTCATCGTTTATAGATGAAGGGAACTACATGCTATCGTTGGTTGATGATGAGGCAGCGAAACATTATGTACAAAGGATCATAATATCAAAGATTCAGGGAGATGCGCTGAGTGCGATAAGAAGACTACCAGCAAATAGTACCTGGGAGGAGATAAAAGTGCAGTTAAAAAGAACATTTGGCGTCCCGGAAGAGTATTCAGCATTAAAGAACCAAGCGGACAGAATTAAATATATTAATGTAAGTCAATACTATCATGACCTAAAAATTATATTAGATAAGCTTAATCTTAAATACCGTTTGGATTCAAATCCACCATTAGATTGTAAGCCAGAATATAACGAAGAGAGTATTCTTTCTAAGTTCCTTTTTAAGATCCCTAGAGAAGAAGAGATGTACCTCAGAATTAAAAACATTAAGAGTTTAGAAGAAGCATATTTCGTGTTAAAAGCTACCGCAATAGAAGAAAAATGTCAGCATAGATCAGACCAGAACGACAAATCCAATAGAGACATACAACGATATAGGAACGGTTACAGATCGGAACGAACAAAGAATTACAACAACACCGACAACAGTTCGACAAATTTTCAACAGTTTAAAAACGGAAATAGATGGACTACAGCTAACCACACCCAATCAAAACAATTTACAAATCAGAATACGCAATATAGACATAATAATGACTTTAGACCTGACAATTCAAATACTTATAGAACTAGGCAACAACATGGTAGAGATAGCTTTCAATATAATAAGAATAACACTTACCAGAATAGACCCCAACAAAACCTAAGACAATCTACAAACAATTATTCAGGGCAATACAGATATGAAAGACAAATAGAACCAATGGACGTTACTAACATCAACAAAAGTTCAGCACAGGATTCGGGAAATTTTCCTGTCAGTGCGTCGGACACTATTCACTTCCAATAATTAATATTACTGTGCATGGACAAAAAATTGATTGTCTGATTGATACAGGATCGTCCATATCAATTCTTAATCAGTCTTTATTTCCGTAATTAACAAAAAGTAGGATTCCCTCAATGCCAATAAGTATTGTTACTGAAGACACATTTATTCATTTCGAAAAAATTGCGAAAGTACCAGACGAATTCAAGCTAAATGCCACCATTCCTTGGAAATTGCTAGATCTTATACACAAAAAGTTTGATGCTACGAGTATATTAGGCATAAATATTTTAATACCACTAAAAGCCAAAATAGATTTTGAAAACCATTTTATTGAAATTAATGGAGAAAGAATTTTTTTTAAGGGTTTTGATTGTCCTTACAGCTATGAAGATATTAACACATTAGAACCAATAACACTTGAGGATAGCCTAATCTAGACATAACAAAATTAAATAAAGAAGAATTTGAAATCTTAGAAAAAATACTAAAAGAAAACAGTAATTTATTTTTTATAGAGGGTAAGCAATTGACAAGTGTCAACAAAATAAAGCATCAAATTATTACCACCTCAAATGAACCAATTTATTCTCGAACATACAGATTCCCTCCAGTACACGAAAAAGAAGTAGAGAAGCAGATTAGAGAAATGCTCTATCAGGATATTATCAAAGAAAGCAATTCTCCCTATAACAGCCCGATATGGATAGTTCCAAAAAAAATAGATAATTCTGGTCAACAGAAATGGAGACTAGTCATTGACTATCGAAGATTGAATGAGATCACAATAAGCGACAAATTCCCAATTCCGAATATTGACGATATATTCGATAAATTGTGAAAAGCGCAATATTTCACCACTCTTGATCTTGCAAAGGGCTTTCACCAAATTTTGCTTGATGAAAAGGATCAATTAAAAACTGCCTTCTCTACACCGCAGGGACATTATGAATACATTAGAATGCCTTTTGGGCTCAAAAATGCACCTGCTTCATTTCAGAGGATGATGAATCAAGTGCTTAAAGGACTAATTAATAGAATTTGCGTTGTGTATATGGACGATATACTTGTATTCAGTACGAGTTTAGAAGAACACAGACAAAGTTTAGATTGTATATTTAAAAGGCTTCGAGAAAATAATTTAAAGATACAGGTGGATAAATGCAATTTCTTTGCCAAAGGAACAGAATATTTAGGTCACATCCTTACAGACGCAGGTATCAAGCCCAGTCCAAAAAAAAATAGAAGTTATAAAAAATTTAAAACTGCCCACTACTACGAAGCAAATTAAAAGCTTCCTTGGCTTAACTGGGTACTACCGAAAGTTTATTCGGGATTATGCGAGAGTAGCACAACCTATAATTAAATATTTAAAAAAAGATACAAAAATTAACCCTTCTGACACTACGTTTATAAATGCATTTGATAAGTTAAAGGAATTAATTACAAACCCTCCTATTTTGCATTACCCCAATTTTGAAAAAAGATTCAAGTTAACGACTGATGCGAGCAATTTTGAAATCGGTGTTGTACTAAGCCAAGAAAATCACCTTGTCTGCTTTGCAAGCAGGACACTGAACAAACATGAAACTATGTACAGCACCATTGAAAAAGAACTGTTGGCAATTGTTTGGTCAATTCACCATTTCAGGCCATACCTTTACGGGGTCGAATTTGATGTGTACACTGACCACCAACCCTTAAAATGGTTGCAGACAAAAAAAGAATGTAGGGACATAAGTCCTAGATTGCAAAGATAGATCTTAAGATTGGGGGAATATACATTTAAGACCGAATACATAAAAGGTAAGGATAATAATGTGGCAGACTTTCTTAGTAGGATTGATGTTGAAAATAAAGAAATTGTAAAAACTAATTTAATAAAACACGAGTTTGAAAATGAAAGAAGTATTGACGAAGTAAATGAAATAGAAAGTTTGGAAGTAGAAACAATTCACAGTCAGAAAGAAAATTTAGATGATTATATTTCAATAACAGAAACAATAGTGAATAAATTTAAAACGCAAGTTATTTTAGTTGAACAAAAAACTAAGGAAACTGAAATTACCAACCAAAATAGAAAAATATACATATCTAGACATGACATAGAGAGAAGGAACTTAAATGACATTTTTAGAAGAACTAGAATAAAGGGAACTATAAGAATATACACTGAATTGGATGATTCATTGTATAATCAAGTACAACTCAAGCTAATAGAAATGTTTAGCAACGACAGAAATGTGAAATTTAGAAGATGCACTTATTTAGCAGAGGAACTTAAAGACGATAATGAAACTATAAGATATATAAAAAATGTACACGAAAGAGAGTCGAATCACCGCGGAATCAATGAAAATTATGAACTACTAAAAAACAAAATATATTACCCAAAATTAAAGAAATTAATACACAGATTTATAAACAATTGCAATATTTGCCAATTAGCTAAATACGATAGAAGCCCTATTAAAGTAAAATTTAAATTGACGCAAACTCCTTCTGACCAAAACGAAATTGTAAACATAGATACTTGGACTATAAAGGGACAGCGATTTTTGACTAGTATTGACCGATTTTCAAAACATGTTATGATTTTCGATTTAAATGATCGAAATTTGATAACTATAAGAGAAGCTTTAGGTAAACGGCATTCTGTTTTAGGAAAACCAAAAATGTACATATGTGACAACGAATTTGACGGGTTTATATTAAAATAATTCTTTAATCAGGAAAATATAATACTACATTTGACTAAGCCTAACAGCCACACCGGAAGTGCAGACATCGAAAGACTTCATAGCACTCTTAATGAACAAATTAGAATTAAGAGCATTGAACCTGAATTTAAGGATATTAATATAAAAGATAAGTGTTTCAAGGCAGTAGAATTCTATAATAATTCAATTCATTCTACCACAAAAGAGAAACCGTTTAACTTTTTATTAGGACGTCTTAAGACAGATAGAATTACAATAAAAGAAAAATTAGAAAAGGAAAAATATGAAAGAATAGATAAACTTAATATAGGAAGATAAAGTCAAGTAAGCAAGAAAGAAGAAAAAGTTTTGATAAAAAATTATTATAAATTATAAAAGGAATTATAAGCAACTAATAGTTTGAAGCGATTCTACAATGGTAAGCCTTAGAAGTTATAAAAATTTAAATTCGGACAATAATTATAATAATAATAATTATCATTGTATATCTGAAAATGATCATAGTTTATTATTGAATTATACTACACAAACATTTAAGATCATACGGTAAACTAAAATGAGTAATACATATAACATATGTATATAATTAATTAAAAAAGAGAACTGTATATATATATATTATAATATGAAAAAAAATAATTTCTTGATACAGTACATTGTTATTTATATATTCTCGATACAAATATTCTACATCAACTATTTTCTTTTAAGGTCATGATAGTATGAAGAAAAAAAAAATACAAATATAATGTATTTAATGTATGTACATAAAAAAAAATGTCAACAATAATATCTTTTTTTTTTGTGTTCTTGAACTTACTTTTGTAACATATTTATGAATTTGTTTTTACACATATGTATTTCATTATTTTTGTTAAATTAATTTAATTCCAATTCGGTGAACTCGAATCTTGAGGAGAGAGAAGTAACGTCACGACATACACGTATGTTTATATGCATATGTATATAAACATAGTTGAAATAATAAAACTTATACATTGTTGTTAAGCTGTCAAATGCTTAAGTGCATTAAACGGTATGTTTTGCCTATGCAAAACAACGGAACAGCATCGTACGATGCTGAGCTGACATTATCCACGATTTAAAAGTATAACAAATAAAGTAAAGCCAAGAGTCAGTTTGATTTTGGCCTTTTGAATGAAAGGACGTTTTTTTTTCTTTTGCTCCCACAACAAAACTCACGTACCACTTTATTCTATAAAAAAGAAAATTAAACGTTCTGGCATAGATGTTGCCTCGAAAACTTCTTATTTCCGACTGAGCGAAAATCGGACATTTCATGTGGAACAACTCAATAGGTACGTCTCGTGTGTTGGGCGGTTATGTACTTCGAAAATCATCCTTTACCATCTCCCGTTGAAATTTAATTTTCATTCCACACCAAAATTTAAAAATATTTGATTTTTCGCTTCCACCTCCAGCGGCCCACACTTTTTCACCATAAGAATGGAGTCACCCGAATAACCTATACCCTCTCCCCATCCTACGACTCGTCCATCATATAAACATTTGCCACATATTTTTCTCTATAATTTGCTATTTCGCTTAAAGTATGAAATTCAATTCCATTTTTTTTTTAATGACATACTTTTCGTCCTTACTGTTCGGCGAGCGAAACATTTTAATTGCCTCTCATGTTAGCAAAACAGTCAAGACAATTTGAGATTAAAATAACACAACCACAAACATATGTGCACATATGTAGATCTTATGCGCCGACGTCAGATGTCAGATTCGGAATACCCGTGGATTTCGCTCCACTTCACCTTCCGAGAGCTGTCAGCTGGCTCCAATAGGCAGTCGTAGTAAATCTGAAAGCGGCATAACTTTACGCTGCCGTCGAGTTCCATTCGGTCGATTTAGATTTTAGTTTGTTAGCGACGTTCCCAGTAGCTGGAAGTATCGGGAGCTTTGTCTCAATATTTTTGAGGTTGAGGTGTTTTTTTTCCCCGTTACAAAGTACGAGTATATCGCAGATTCTTGGGGTTGTCCAAGTGCTATCTCTGGCATTCCACAAGAACAACATAACAACCTAATCAAAGCACGAACCCATGATAAGAGATTTTGTTTGAATTTTGGAAATTCGTGTACAGTCGCTGGCATGAGGACTGTTAAAAAGACCTACTCGACACTTTTTCAAGCGATTTCGGTGATAAATAAGCAACTGCCGCAAAATTGCAGGCTATCCAGTTCACTTAGTCCACAAATTGTCCCAAAATCAAAAGTATCTACCGCTGAATCAGCAACAAGTCAGCCGGAACCTGTTGTTGTCGACGAAAAGGTACCCCCTCCTTACCTGTGTTGCTGTAACCATTTTCTAATTTGTTTATAATAACCATAATTTGTTTAGAATGATGTGAGAACAACACTAAAACCGCTGACAGATACTTTCGGAAGGCACCATACATATCTGCGTATATCACTGACAGAACGATGCAATTTACGCTGTAAGTACAATACTTGTATAGGTCATTAAAAAACCACCATGACTAGGTTATGAAATAATTGTTAAGCACATCATTCATTCACTAAATAGTTTACTTCATAAATTTGTTGTCCATATACCTACATATGTATGTAAGGAATGTGCCCAAGTACTCACGAGCGCACTTTTACTTATATAATTCCGGTGGGTTTATTGGGTAAAGTCACTCATTTCATTCATTTTACGAGAGTACCTCACATCAATCTGATAGGACAAGTTGGTGGGAAAAAATTGGATATAGCAAGTCTCCACTAAGAGGTTGCCAGATTAGAAGGAATCCAAATCACACTAAGTGAGATAAGAAATGTAAATAAAAAAAGAATGCGAATGCCGGTGATGAGGCAGAAATAGAAGTGCTGTCGTAATTAATCAAGTTTGACCAGATAATTCGAGAACAATATGAAGTTAGAATATTCGTGTGAATGCTTTTGATAAAGTGTTTTTGAATTTTAACGATCGATTTGCGATTCGGACGAAATTGGTTTGGATTGTTTACATAAATAGTGCACAAGTCTAAGAATTATATAAATTCAAATACTACTTGATATAATTTCACAATTTGCCGAAATCTAGGGAGCATAACATAGTTTGGTCAAAGAGAAAAATATTCAAGAGCGTATTACTTAAGATTGATTCAAAGCCAAACATGCACATACTTATCTCCAATAATTACTGGCGTCGTCAACAAGCAACCAGTTGTCTTATCATCAATAAATTTTCCTCCAAATTGTGTTCGTTACAACTGTTGTAGTCGTAAGCTGGCGGTTTTGTGTATTCTAGTAGATATTGGAAATGACATGAAATCAGTACGAGATATTCCGGAAATGAATAGTCATTTTAAGAAGGACCAGTAATAATGAAACCCACAAGTCAAACACTCTTTTCTGTTCGAAGTACCTTTCCAGCTGCCAAGACTGCCCTTACGAAGTCAAAAGCTATTCCATTTCAGATTAATTAAATATCAAGAAAATGAAAGTATAAAATAAACAAGTACTAGAAGCCTAGTCTTTAAATAGAGCCCAGTAATACACCTATGAGGCCTTCTCCCCGCCATCTCCAATCACGTTTCTTGTGCCAGTAAAGCTATAAATTTAGCATGCGCAGTGGTAGGGAATCATCTTATCTTTGTTACTGGTAAGAGAATGCAGGTCTGTCAAAAACAATAAGTCACTACACCTAATTCTGTTTTTACACGAATTATTTTTACACGAATTTGAAATAACACGAGTAAATACGAAAAAATATTTCTATTTTTACACGACATAATTTGAAATAACACGAATACAAAAAAAACAAAATTACTTTTTTTACATGAATTATTGGATTTAACACGTTTTTTTTCAATGAATTTTTTTCTACTTAAAATAATTCTGGTGTGTATTCTGAGTTATGTCTATGTATGCGTAATTTCTGTTTTACGGGAAATGCGGGATTCCCCGAATTATTGAAAAAGTAAAAATGTACATAATGTATTGTACACACAATTTAGTTCCTATTTGACAATTATAATTGAAAGATCGTTAGTTTTTGCTGATTTTTAACAAGTGGTAAGTAAAATAAAGTAGAAGCTCATATAATTTTGGTAGACCAATAACAGGTTAGTTTCAAATATTTAATTTTAGATTTTTGCATTTTTGATTAATAAAATATATTTTGGTAGCCACACGCCATGTTACATAATTCTCCTGCATTAAAAATGAGGAAAGCGATCAGCTTAGATACCAAAATCAAAATTTTAGATCAACTTGCAACGGGACAAGGCGCAACGGTTGTGGGAAAGAATTTCGGAATCCATGAAGCTACTGTAAGAACAATTAAAAAAAATGAAACTGCAATTAGAGCATCAGTATGTTCTGGAACAAAATTAAGTGCAAAGTCATCATCGTATGTAAGGGATGTTGTTAAAGAGAAAATGGAAAAAGCTTTGGTAATCTGGATAGAAGACAAATCCCAAAAGAGAATACCAGTAGACGGACTTGCTATCAAGCAGACAGCATTAAGAATCTATAAACGTATCCAGGAAATTGATCCAGATACATCATCTCAGTCAAAACAACATGCATTTTCCGCAAGTACTGGTTGGATGACTGGTTTTTTAAAAAGACACGCTCTCCACAATATAAAAATTAAGGGAGAAACTGCATCCGCTGATGAATTGGCTGCTAAAGAATTTCCCGAAAAACTAAAAAAAATTATTGAAGATGGAGAATATACTCCAGACCAAGTTTGGAATTTAGATGAAAGCGGCCTTTTTTGGAAGAGAATGCCTAGAAGAACTTATGTAGCAAAATCGCAGAAAACAGCCGGTGGTTTTAAAGTAGCAAAGGACCGTATTACGTTGTTGTTTTGTTCCAATGCTTCAGGAGAACGTATTCTTAAGCCACTCCTAGTACATCGTGCCTTAAGACCACGTTCCATGAAAAGTGTAGATTTCAATAAATTGCCTATACACTGGATGGCGAACAAAAAGGCTTGGGTAACCAGTGCAATTTTCACAGAGTGGTTTCAGAAGCACTTCATCCCAGAAGTTAGGCGCTACATGAAAGAAAAATGTCTCGAATTTAAAGTTCTTTTGATTCTAGACAATGCACCAGGCCATCCAGTTTTGGAGCACCCAAACGTACAATTTTGTTTTTTGCCGCCTAATACCACTTCCCTTATACAGCCACTAGACCAGGGGATAATTGCTACGTTTAAAACGTATTACATAAGAAGTTCATTTCATTATGTTGTAGAAAAACTTGATAATTATGAGGAATCATCAGTCATAGATGTATGGAAAAAATTTTCTATAATGGACTGCATTAATCAAATCAAGATCGCGTTAGATTTATTAAAGCCATCAACTTTGAACTCGTGTTGGAAAAATATTTGGCCAGAATGCGTAAAATGCAAAGATCCTGTTATCGATAATAACGCTGAACTTGCTGATATAATAACAATGGCCAATGCAATCGGTGGGGATGGATTCGATGACCTATCGTTAGCAGATGTAGAAGAATTGTTGGTAGATGAAAGCTTGAGCGAAAATGAAATTATAGATCTCACCCTTGAGACTCGTTATGATAAAGAACATAGTGACAGTGACGAAAGAGATCGTCCAATTTTAAAAGCATCCCTAATTAAAGAAGGTCTTGATCTCGCTACAAAATTAGGTAGTCATTTTGAACAACATGATCATGACGAGGAACGAGCTGCCAAATTTCAACGTGAACTGAAATCATTAATGGCATCTTACAGGGAAGTTTATAATGGGTTAACGCGAAATAAAACTCAATCTAAGATAACTGATTTCGTTCAAAAATCTACTGATGTCCCAACACAGTCGGCTAGAAATGATAATGATCAACAAAATCATTCCAGTGATGGCAGTGATATTGTAGTCTTTCGCAAACGTTTGCGTTTATTATCAGACAGTGACAATAAATAAAATTGTTTAATGTTTAAATTTTTCTTATGGTTGTACTTTATGTTATTTAAGTTTTTTGGCAATGAATTTCTGGTATTATTTTTTTTATGAAATCTAAATTTTAATTTATTTTATTATAATTTAGTTTATTTAATAAATGAAAACGAAAATAAATTCTTAAAATAACTACAACAATATTTTTTTTATATTATTTAGTCTAATTTTAACTTATTTTTTGAGGTCTAGAACCAATCTATTATTTTTGTACTTGGCCAGTATCTTTTTTTACACGATTTTTTTTTACACGAATTTCTCGGGAACCATTCTATCGTGTAAAAACAGAATTAGGTGTACTTCTGAGACCCGAGACTACACAAGCTAAAAACGTGTTACACAAATGCCTGAGCCTCGACCAAAAGTTGTCTCTATTTAGCGCGATCTTGCGCTAATGGCCTCGAGTTATCCGCACCAAGTTAGTGGAGGTCCCTTTCCTCCGCACCAGTCAAGGCGTAGTGCTTCTTTACATCTACGTACCTCTTAAATGGATTCAAAGCATCCGGGCCGCAGCGGTGATGTCAATTCGCTCAACTTGTTTTAGCTATCGAAGCGAATAAAGTCTAGCTCTTTTGAAAAGGTCACTGTTGCTGTATAGCCAATGCTTTTGGTTATTGTATCTTCTTCCCCAAATTCCGTTGATGCGGACGCGCACCGAAAATGGCATTTTATATAGTATGCCTAGGATAAAGACAGTACTTCCGCTTCATTAGAAGTGGATCGGTAAGGTTCATTTCCATTTATAACAGAACCTAGGTAGATATATGTCAATTTCAATGGCTTCAGCGAATACAAGTATTATGATTGCAAGGGCTTTTGGAAAACTGTGCCTTTGGTATTGGTCTGTGAGTTTTGTCGAAAATCTTTTGACATCAAGTGCATCAATGGTGTCTTTATCGATTTTCGTGGAGCAGCAAGCTTTCCTTTTTGTCATCATGCACAAATGGACGAATTCGGCTGGAATACTAAAACTTGGCTTTGTCAAGTTTCTCCCTATAAATGTTGTCATATGCGGCCTTATAATTAATAAAAAGGTAGGTATTATCAATTTGGATTTCCTGGGTTACCAGGCACTAATCCGAAGAGAGACAGAATTTTCTATAGAGGAAATTCGATACAACGGGCATACTTTTTATCCAATCACATTTTACGGATGTGTTGGTGCGTCTATCACATCAGAGCACTTAAACAAAGAATTTGTTTATTGTACTCATTGTACATTCCTTTTACTGGCATTTCTCAGGCTTGCGTAAAAAGATGAATAAGCGCTTCAGTGATAAAGTGTCTGCAGTACCAGTACCCACTACATCAAAACCGAATACTATGCATGCATAGGCCGCACACTTCGAGAGAAAGTATTCTGCGGTATTAGCATCACTCTAACAATAGGCGTCGCAGGATGTTGTGCGCTTATAGCTCCTAGCACACTTAGGTGGTCACAAAAAGGGAAACGCCCCATTGTCAGGTCAGTAGCAGTCTACAGTCTTACCAAGCAAGGGACAGCAGGAAAATCGGCTGACCCCGTGGACATTTTGGACGCTTGGTCTACCGGCATACATTCCACAGTCATTCCGACTGTGATAGTGCCCACACGAGGCCCAATTGGAAATCCTAACAAAGGACTGCCTCCTAGCATAGGTTCGTGTCCTGAGAAACTCTCCTCTCCTTCATCGGTGATATCATTTCCTTCGATCCTATTGTGAGCCCAACCAACAATCTGTAAATTCAGCATTTCGATTGCGTTCAGAGAATCCTTGCATTCTTGAACTAGCTTGGAAGTCGTGAGAGTGTTTAACAAGGCCTTGGGAGCAGATTGACTATCGTTACAGATTCTGATACTTTCCACAAATTCTTCACAATATAGTTTATTGACATCAGACGGAATTAAATTGAACGTTGTCAAAAATGACGCATACTAGGTCGATTTTGGACAAATCCGGTGGGACCCCGCTATAATCCAAACAACAGGGAAAGTCGATTTCGCAGCTGTGTAGATCCAAGTTTCGGGTCTTGTCACAAGCTCCTCTTCAATGCCAGAAAGGCGACATTGCACTAGCGGTTTTCAAGGCGACATGTTTACTACAAAGAAGTTTGTTACCCAGGATTACACCTTAAACTAAGCTTTGTTGGATAAATGGATGATGATGTCTTGAAGCACTATATGAGTCAGACTAGTGAGCATCTTCCTTGTCGTAAAGAGAACATCCCCAGTCCAGAGATAATTGACAGAAACTCTATTTCAAGTGAGCCAATCGTCGATTACGTCAACTGCTTGCGCTTTTCAGCTGAAAGCCGCTGGTCATGATCCAACAGACAGTATAAGATCATCATATGACTGAGCGTAATCGTTCCACTCTCAACGTTCAATAAAGAGCCCACTAAAATTCATCATAGCAAAGCGAACAGGACTCAGACCTGCGGACAGGCCATCTTCACCCCTGCCGTCGCATATTGACATCAGTCGAATTGAAGCCATCAAAGGACTATTTAATAGCTTTTACTTGTTATGGCGGGTTGTTTTACGTAAGTCACTTACAGTTCTGTTAACAGGAGCTGGTACCACGTGAATCACTTGGAACGCCTAATCGACTTAAAAGATCTGTGTTAGTCAAATCATTGAGATCATTAACGTAGAGAGCTGACATATGAAGTTTTTTTTGTTGTCTTAGAAGAAAAGCATTTACAGGAAAGATGCAGGGAAATCTCTTTCTATACCTAATTCCCTCTTCATATGAGACAGTGGGCCAGTGATGACACTGATTGTATCGACCATGGAATACCATCTGTTAAGAGAGTTATCTCTCTAGTAATATTTCAGATCCAGCTTTGGATTAATCTGTATCACCGGTAGACAAGTTGAACCACTTGTCTACCTAAGGTTTGCCCTGTCGATGACTTCTAACTTTGACATAAGTCGACTTATAGCCGCCTATTCTGGTGGAAAAGGTACATATTGTGTTTCCATGTCTGCCGTAGGCCTAGAATATTCCTCTGCTTAAGCACTCAACAAAGATGAATGTTAAACCACCTCGCTATCTCCCTAAACTAAGATGTTCCCTACAAGAACGCCAGTCTTTGGTCAATATTCTATCTTTAACGGATATCGCGTAAATAAGTATGACCACTTCTATCGCCATTAATGACGTGGCAACCGTTTGTCTATTAATTTCATCGAGCGATTTCAAATGAAACACAGTGACGTCATTTAATTTTCACCACACTTAATAATTAGAATTGTCAGCAACCTCATTTAACACTAATCCTCCACAAGCTCCACAATATCGAAGACTAGTCATCTCATTCGTAATCTCATCATCTGAGTGTTGGAATTGCATTCAAATTCTTAAACGATTCCATTTAACCAGGTAAATACTGCATGCCTGCTGAAGGTGTTTCCTTAAGTCCAAAATCTCACCTACTCACAACAGATGAGATCTTCTACCTAGCTAGAATATTTGTTGAGCAAGGTGTTCGAAAGATTCGCCTTACTGGTGGAGAACCTACTGTTCGTGGTGACATCGTTGACATTATTGGTATGTTACCCATCCATCGAATAAGCCATCATCACATATGCATAAACCACCTCCTTTCGTTATTTTCAGGAAAACTCAAGCAAATTCCCAATCTGGAAAATGTAGGCATCACCACCAATGGGCTAGTTCTTACCAGGCTGTTGGTGCCTATGCAACGAGCTGGCCTCGACTCTCTCAACATTAGCCTAGATACTTTGAAACCTCACAAATTTGAGCAGATCACACGTCGCAAAGGCTGGGAACGAGTCATTGCTGGTCTTGACCTAGCAATTCAACTAGGCTACAAGCCAAAGGTCAACTGTGTGCTCATGAAGAACTTCAATGAAGATGAGATCTGCGATTTTGTAGAGTTCACGAAAGATCGCAACGTCGATTTCCGGTTCATTGAATACATGCCCTTCAGTGGAAACAAATGGCAGACCGATCGATTGATGTCTTTCAAGTAAGTCCCTGTCAATCTCTAATTTAAATTTGATCTAAAGCGCTTGTTGGATTGTCATAGGGAAACTCTTGAAGTCATCAGAAAGACCTGGCCAAATTTGCAATCTCTGCCAAATGGACCAAACGACACATCAAAGGCTTTCGCCGTACCTGGCTACAAGGGGCAACTAGGCTTCATCACCTCGATGACTGAACATTTTTGCGGAACTTGTAATCGGTTGAGGGTGACTGCAGATGGAAATATTAAGGTGGAACATAGCTAAAGTCTTATATCATATGTTATCAGACTTTTTGATATCCCTTTACAGGTCTGCCTATTTGGCAATAAAGAATTCTCTCTGCGAGATGCCATACGAAATAAGTGCTCGGAGGATGATCTAGTTGCCTTAATCTCGATGGCAGTTAAGCGAAAGAAGAAGCAGCATGCTGGTGGGTTTTAAGGGCTCTCTGGCCTGTTTATCAAGCCTTGTGTAGGCTTCCTCTTTCAAAGGCATCATCTCAAATGTGTTTTCTATTTTCAGGGATGCTCAACTTATCTCAAATGGAGAATCGTCCGATGATACTCATCGGCGGGTAGCATTCGCCAGCTTAGTTTTTAATTTTATTTTAGTCCAGATAAGGTTAGTTTCGACCTTGTCATGGCCCTAATCTTCTACTTCTTACATACATTCGTTTCGTCACACTCTCACTTCACTTTTCCATTTAAAAAATATTCAGGAATAAAAAGAAATCTTAAATCTATGTCTTTTTTTTCAGTTTTTCAAATCACTCCATTACCATTTTGGAAAGTGGACTTAACAGAAGCAGGGTATCGGGCAATCACCCTCCTTTCCCAAGTTCCCTCTGGACGAATCATTCAAAAGCGTTTCTGTCACTTGACTCACATTGATGGTGAAGGGAAAGCCAAAATGGTAGACGTTTCTGATAAAGACATCTCTGATCGGAAAGCTACTGCTAGGGCTGTAGTAGAGGTTGGCCCAAAGATTGCAAACCTAATTCATGCGAACAACATGTCTAAAGGTGATGTCCTTTCTATGTCACAAATTGCCGGAATATTGGGAGCGAAAAAGACTGCCGAATTGATTCCACTCTGTCACAACATATTTTTGTCTTCTGTAAAAGTATCGGCGTCTTTGAGCAGATCTGAGAATTCTGTGATAATCACAGCTACAGTGCGATGTTCGGGAAAGACTGGCGTCGAAATGGAAGCTTTGACAGCTGTATCAATTGCAGCTTTGACCGTCTATGATATGTGTAAGGCTGTATCGCATGATATTGTTATCAAGGATATACGACTTTGGGAGAAATCAGGAGGGAAGCGCTATTTTAAACGAGATGAATAGGTTTAAGGAGTTGGACAGGGAACAGGGTACCAAATACATGAATTTAGTTATAAGAATTGTACAAATCTTCAATAATTAAATAAATTATATTTATGTAGCTGTCTTTTTAATTTATTTTGAATTTGCTTGGTAAAAAGAAAAAAAAAATCGGACTAACCAAAAGTTATGGAGCCTCTTAAAGGTCTTCTTGTCTGATCAGCATGAGCATTGGAAATAGATTGTCGAACCACAACTGACATCGGTGTAAGAGTTAACGTGATTAGGAATCTGGTAAGCTCATTCATCAGCTCTTCCATTGAATGGAAATCGGTGCGTCTTAATAGTTTGCCCCAAATCAATTGATGAATTCCGAGTCTCAAGAGATTGTATTGTGACTCAACCTTCATTTAGATGAATGTACTCGTAAGCTAGATATGTAAGTCGACGAGTCCTGAAAAGTTACTGCTTACTTAGACCGGAAGGTGGGTCGATAGCTCCTATGCGATAGTAAGATTGCTCCCAGAAGCCTATAAAGAAAGGCCGCTATCGTGGAACCACCCAAATAGTACGTAAGTACTGAGATAGCGCTACAGTCCGAGGTGGAACAGTTCACACGTCGCTCCAGCTAGCGTCGTTTGTCTATAGTTGCGCACACGAAGTTGGTTGAGGTCCCCTTTTATTTGTGTGTGCCACCTGTAATGAGAGCATCCTCTACTACCCTGTCCCTCTGGGTTGGAAACAAATACTTTCCGGGCCGGTTCCTATATAAATTCTTATTGGTTGTTTGACAGAGAATTTTACTACTCAACTTACTTCTATGTCCAAAGAAGCAGGGATTAGCAAGAGTGATTCTTCACATGATCTCCACGCTAGTGTCGTGATAGAAGTTGATAGCGATGCCGAGGTAGACCTCTTACTGGTTCAAAATTATAGCTGCCTATCGTGACGTTTTGTTCCATGCGTCGGTATTATGCTTCCCTCTTTGTTTACAGCATAAACTCTTTTTTTCCTTTTTTGGCTGCTAAATCCATCTTTGCCATTTTGAAAGATGGTGGGTCTGGAGTTGGCTTGTGACAGGATTTTATGTGCAACGTTGATTAGACTTATTCCCATGTAGTTTTAGGGGATCTTCGTTCTGTAGGACCTCACAGACAATGCTGAGGTTCCATTTTCCGGGCATTGTTTCGTCGACCCAGATTATAGAGGAAAAAGTATGTATGCTCCGTATCCAAACATTACCCGCTGTTTTAAATAGTTTGGCTGTTTAAATCGGGTCCAGCAGCGGGTTAAAACCTAGCATATTGGAAGTGACCTCTCTGATTGCTCTTTGGCAGTGATGTTCCGATGTTCTACGTTTGATGCTTGCGACATCGGATTTATCGAGAGGTTAAGGGACTCTCAATGGAAAAAAGTCCCGGCATAACCACCCAGGCAGTAAAATGAATGTCAGGAGGATCCTCAGCTCAATATTTACATGTCTTCCAGCTCTAGTTTCCCCCTGTTGGTGATCTATTTATTTGTTCGCCTATTCCTGTCAAGAATCCATGTAAGGGATCTTTTGTTTACAAAAATAGGTTTGGAATTATGGT
Source organism: Volucella zonaria (assembly GCA_963966105.1). Lineage (NCBI taxonomy): Eukaryota > Metazoa > Arthropoda > Insecta > Diptera > Syrphidae > Volucella > Volucella zonaria. The sequence continues at coordinate 41,006,112 of OZ014534.1, read as the reverse complement.
ATCTGTTTTTGGTAAATTTGCTGCTGCAGCCTCCAAGCAAAGAAATATGATAGCCGTAAATTAGATGTGCAGTTACAATTCCCAGTGGACCTTGGGCTCTACAAGCTAACTTATAAAATAAGCACGGCCTTTGATCAACTGCCTGAAGACGCTACACTCCTGCGCGAACCACTTGACTCGAAGACTTCCTCTACCGTGCCGCTCCACTGGAACGGAGACTGTTCTAGCAGCAGCGCTAGTGTTCCACCGCTCTACATATCACAGCCATTGTAGGCGTTGTGTTCAGATTTTTTCGAGTAGCTTCTTGCATTGTTCATCTCCTCACCATGTATAACTTTTTATACAAAGCAACCTAGTTTGATCCCTACCACTCTTGATGAAGTTCATACTTTTCCTGTGATATAAAGCTGGATTGGAACGATTAGGGTCCTATATAAAAGTAGAGTCACATTTGGCTCCTTTTAACCCTTAATGAAAGCAGTTGGCAAGATCAAAAGTTTTCCAGGTTTTAGATGCTATAGTCATGTACAACGTTTTTAAAAAACGCTGGATAAAGCGTCGTCTAAATTTCTGATGTGAAACTCTTGTACAAGTCCTTGTCGACCTTGACGCAACGTATAGTTTCCGTCGTCCTTCTGTACAATCGAACAAGTTTAACAAGGATACCAAAATTAGGCATTGCTCTATATGTTGATTATCAAACTGGACTTCTTGCAGTTTTTCTAGTTTGTACCGTAACATGTTTATTTGGCCAATCATGGACTAATAACGCCTAGTTGTTCTTTCGGCATCTGAGGAAGCCAGTATCTTCGTGAGAGTTGTCTCTTATCATGTAGCATATCAGTCGTGGTTTTTCTGACGGCTTCTTGGCATCGATGCCACAAATTTTCAGAACGATTGACAAGGTTCTGGCAGTTTATTGCAAATCCAGCTAATCAACGTTGAATCTCCTTTCAGTATTTCCTCGTTGTTGTAGCGTTTGTGATATTCGTAGATGCACTTTAGCTGCGACTAGGTAGCGGTCTGAGCCCATATTAGCCACTCGGAATGTTCGGACATCTATTATTCTGAAGGAATGCCTTGTGTCGATCTTATGATCAGATGTGAATAAGAGTATAAAGGGGAGGAAGCCGTGCACTTGCACTAGCTATAGTGATATTCCGCCCCGGTATCGTGTAGGCTATGCTTTCTGATTGTGCCAACAAAGAACCGACTTAAATTGGTTTTGTCAAGTAGCATCGTTGCTTAAGGATGGCAGCTTTAGTTCTTCTACGAAGGGTCGAGCACACATCAGACTAATGTCAGTGAAGTTAGCCTTGATGCGAATTGCAACAACATGCCCCTAAACCGAAGAGATAATATCCCCGCTTGGGGATGCAAAAGCTGCAGTCGATCAATTAAAGATTCCTCTTCCACTATCGCTATTGCTATGCCCTGACTAGTCCTGAAAATCATTATTGGCTTCAGCTCGAGATATGTTGAAGCTCATCTAGGGATTTTAATCATTATTGAGCCCAACGCTGATCCAACCACATACGTCTTCCTTCTAAGGATTAATCATTTCTTACAGAAAATCATAAAGCTGCAATTTTTTTCTGCTCAACAGTCAAACACTGGGAAACGCTTCACTCCGGTCAGTGGTTACTCTAACCATATAACACCAAGAAAATTAAATGATTAGATAGGGACTAAGGCTGAAGACAGGAATATAAATTATGCTTTATAAAGGGTGCCCCAAAATTCACGCAAGATTTAAATTTTGCGCTATTTGTGCTGTAAAGTATTGCCAACGAAAAAAAAACCACCCCGCACAGCTGACAGTTCAGGGTTATTAAAAGCGGAGCGATACATGAAAGAACAACGCGTCTCCGTTGTTCAGCAATATATAAAAAATAACGAAGGCTTAGCAGCTACAGTCTAAACAAAATCATGTTCAGCGATGAGGCTCATTTTCATATTGATGGCCTTATTAATCGTCAAAATTGTCGAATTTGCGGTTCAGAAGATCCATGAGTGATTGTGGAGAAACAAATGCATTCACAACATGTCACTGTTTGGAGCGGATTTTGGGATTTGGGAATTTGGGAGTTTGGAGGCACCATCGGGCCAGCCTGGTCCGAGGTGGCTGGTCACATAACAGTTAATGGTGCTCTCTATCGCGATATGATAATCCAGTTTTTTTTCTGCCTAACTTGCAAGATATGGAAGTGGGCCTCATATGGTTTCAACAAGACGGTACCAGTATGTGGAAAATATAGGCAAAAGAGTGCATATGTTCCAGCAAAGCCGTGGTGACGTTCACCCGATATGCTATTCCATACATAACCCTATACGGAATCAAAAAAATATCAACAATTTTTTAATTACAAATCTCAAACCTAAATTTTGGGACACTCTTTATATTGAGGTCAGATTAAACGTAGGCATTTCTTACATCTCTTGAGGAAACGTAGCCATTATCAGCATTTTTGGTGACATCGAATATGTGGCCATTTCAAAGTAGGTCGTCATTGAGACATAAGCCGAGAATGAAAAGTTCGAAAATATTTTATATAAAGGGCTAAGCTTTCAGTCCAAGTGTTTTATATCTCCCAGTCAGCATGGATTTTTGAAAGGTAGATCAACTATTAACAGCGCGAGCGAATGAAAGTTAAGGAGGAAAGAAAGAGAGGTACAGATGTACGCAACATGATGACGATGATAGCCAAAACTTCTGTCCACCTGACCAAAATAAAGTAAGGATAGCAAATCTAAGTTGAAAACCATCAAATCAACTAATTTTGACAACTGACTTTGTGGAAAGCATACACCAACTCATTTCTCAGATCTGGTCAGAAGAGTGTATGCCGATGAATGGAATCTCAGCATCGGTTGCCCGATCCACAAAAAAGGAGACACCCTCAGCTGTATCAACCATAGGGGTATAAGTCTCCTCAAAATCGCATACAAGATCGTATCTGCCATATTGTGTGAACGTCTCTAACGCTTCATCAACCACCCGATTGGCCTCTATCAGTACGGTTTCAGACCAGAAAAGTCCACAATCGACCACATCTTCACACTCTGGCACATCCTGTAATAAACTCAAGAAGTCCAAATCGATACCCACCATATTTTCATAGATTTTAAGGCCGCATATTACAGCAATTATAAAAACGAGCTGTATAGAGCCATGTCCAGTTTTGGCATCCCTGTCAAGCTCGTCCGTCTGTGCAGAATGAGAACACTCGCCGCTCAGTCAAGAACGACTTAATCGAGACCTTCGATGTCTAAAAAGGTTTTAAGCAAGGTGACACGCTGTCTTCTTGGACTTCTTTGACATCATACTTGAAGGAATTGTGCGGAACCCACAAGTGAACACAGGAGGAACGATTTTTCAAAAGTCTGTGCAACTACTAGCGTATTCCGATGATATCGACATAATTGCTAGAACCCACTGGCCTGTCACCGGTGCGTTTGTTAGTTTTGACACGTTAGCTGCCAAAATGAGTTTAGGGGTAAATGCGGCCTGTATATGCTGCCAAGTATATGCTGTCAACAAGAAGGGGCACACAACGTTGACGAATTGTATAGAACCCCGCAGTCAACAGTTATAACTTTGAGGTAATAAGAGGCTTTGTCTACATTGGCTCTGCTATCAATTCTACCAACAACACCTTCGCAGAAATAGATAAAACGAAGATTAACTCTTGCCAAACGCTGTTCCTTTGGGATAAGAACGCAGTTGAGGGGTACTGGCCCACCCCGATCAGTTCAGTCTTACTTTATGGGGCTGAAGCAATGATTATCAAAAGCGGATGAAGATATCCTCAGTCGTTTCGAAAGAAAAATCCTTGGAAAAATATTTGGAAGAAAAGATTCAAGGACGACCTATACAAGCTTTACAGCGACATCGACCTATTCAGAAAACTCCGCATCAGCCGCCTGAGTTGGCTAGGACATGTAGAACGAATGGACACTAATGCCCCGAGCCGCAGAGCCTTCGAATCTAACCCGGAGGGACAACGCATTAGAGGAAGACCTCATCTTCAGGGGTGCGCACAAGTAGAAGAGGAGCGAAATAACCACTGAGCCCAAAATCTTTCTTTCTCTCTCTATTATCCCATTTTCCAAAAAACTTAACACATGCTGAGGCATTATAAGTGTATTCATATCCACTTGAGTGTTAAGTTCTTTAAAAAAAAACCTCAACCGACTTGGGGTGTGCAACTAGAGGCAGTTAGTTACAAACCGGGCTAACTGGAGAAACTTTTTAGTTAAGGCGCAGGTTTAGGCCGAACTGTTGTGCCACCTAAGTATGTGACCAGGCCTCTATACTTTATCCTTGTCTGGCGATACTCAAATATGTCACCCAAGTTTGGTCGTCCCTTTCAGCGAGTTCATATATCCCGAATCGAGAACATTAACCACTGTTTCCTTCAGTGAGATAAGTCTTACATTTTACTACCCTGCCGTAACCATCTTAAACTTATTAACTTGAATACCCTTGAAAAACGCAGAGACGTAGCTGACATTCTCTTCATCCAGCAACTGCTCCCTGGTTCTGATACTATTTCCTTCAGCACTAACCCTCGTAATTTTCGATATGCTCGTCTATATCCTATATACCAACCCATCGCTCCTCTTATGGTTCCAACGAACCAATCCCTCGTATGCTCCGAAAGGTCAACTCAAAACTGTTTTTTTTTATTTCAAACCCGTCTCAAACTCGATCTCCTCCACCATTACCTTGCTTCCTAGTTCTTGTCTTTTTGTTAGTTCTTGAGTCCTAGTTTTTAAGTTAGATTAGGCCTAATAAATGGGGGTCTCAGCCCCCACCAAAATTAAATTAATGAATCAGAAAACCAAGAAAACCAAGTAGAAAAGACCACATCTAGCTCGGTGCGCTCAAATAAAGGAAGACTTCATCCAATTTGTATTGAGCAATTGGGGATGTCTTGTTAAACGCTAAACCATTCAGTTCTTCTTGATTTACACCCAAGTTCACAGCGATTGTAACCAAAGCATACACATGTCGTCTGCCAAGTATCGATTTTACGCTCGATGATCTTCTTCGGAGTTTGGCTAGGTATGAAAAGCTCGGTCTGGTTCCATTGCTGATGTATTTAAATTGTCCTTTGCCAATTTGACATATGTATAAGTTGGTGATTCATTGTGGTCCTGGTTACCTCTTGAATATTCTCGGGTAGGTTGTCCAAGGTCGGCCGTAGCTTACTTTAAAATAAATCTGTTCCACTGGAGCACCGCTGGGAAAAAGCGGCGGTCAAGTTAACTTGAATCAGCGCCCAACAATTACCGTCAGCAACTCATAAACGCGTAGCAAACTAGAAAACAAACAAAAGCAAAACCAAAGTGGATTGTTCTTCCTATAAACTTGGCTTGCTTTATTAAACACCATTATAATGGAATTTCTAAAGGAAACACTTGGGCTACTTATGTTAATGCAATTGAATCGTTTATACGCGTTTAAATTGTTTTCTTTTATTTTTTTAAATATCATAGATAAAGTAACTAGCTCTTGGTGTTTCAAATAAACGGTCTCTGCGGCAGACCCCGCTCTACACAGACCCTGCGACTAAAACCAAAAATATGAGAACTCTCGAGTGTTGTTAGAATAAGATTAAGAGAATATGAAATGACTGAAATGAGCAATCAAATAATTAAACGAACAAACTAAATTTAATTAAGAGGCAATGATGACTTGTAGTTAAATTGCAATGATTTGAAAAATGATCAATCCGCCATCGAGAACGTTTTTAACTCGCTCACCGGATAGGCAGGCGTTGCGTTTTTTTGTGTTTTTGTTTCGGAAGGGAACAGCATTAGTTTGAAACAAGAACATTTCGATTTGGATTGGCTGAGGAGGAGGAATCCGCTTTTTTATCGTCGTCTTTACTCTCGGGCAGCTGTTCACCGCGAATGCGGATGTTGTGTTCCTGTTTAAATTGGTTGATTTGTTGACCCTTCTTAGTGAGGTTTTCGTTTATGACGGACATGGTTTTTTCGATGTATTCTTTGTTTTCCACAAGTTGCGGGAGTACATCTTTAACGGTTCGTTCACAGAGTACACCACCGATTAAACGGAAACATCTGCGATCCTGGTCGACTGCTTTGAGGGTTTCTATCACAGTGCTACAAGAGAGGAATTGAACGTAAGTTAATGTATTCACAACCAGACAGTGGGGTAGAGGTGTTTTCTTCTTTTTTTTTCGGTGTGGAAGATTCGAGGTTAAGGTAGGGCGAGTAATACTCACTTGTGTTCTTTAAGGTCCATTTCGAGGGTATTTAGGTTGTTGACCAGACTTCGTTGTTCATTTCGTAAAGATTGAAACTCCTGGATGATTTTGTCGTTTGGCCTTTGTTCCTTAGCAGCCTCGGATGCCATTGTTTCGTACGATAATTGAACAGATGCACGTACGGGAATATAGAATTTACTTTGCAATTAAAAATGAAATGACAGAAAGAAATGCGAGTCTAGTGGGTTTTGACAGATGATGACAAGTGTGCGTCTATAGATACTCGACTGCGGAGTTGCCTGATACGAATAACAAAAGAAGAATATTGTAATTGACTTTATAAAACTAAAATAATTCTTATACAATAAGTAAAATAATTCGTGTTGAAATTAATTGTAATATCGTGATTATAATTGCATGATCGATGTGTGTGGTCATTTAAGAAAATTTCTGAGTCATGAGTCATCTCTGATGTGAACATATCTCACTACGTCTTTTACTTCCCATTTAGCAAATACGCTTAAAATTCTGGTCATGAAATATTATAAAACTCCATGTCAGTCAATGTGAGTTTGCGGTAGGCAGACCGATATATGACACGATTCAAAGTCTATGGATATTGATGGAAAAACATTGCGTACATCCGAAAAAAATCTACATATAGTCTTCATCGACGTCAAAAAAGCGTTCGAGAGCCTTCGCAGAGATCTCATTTGGACAGATCTCAAAATGTGCCCGAGACATACTTATATAAGAACGATACGCGATATGTATGATAACGTTAAAACGAAAATTAAATGCACAGTGGGAATAACCGGAAAATTCAAAGTTGAAGTTGGAGTACACCAAGGAAGTGTACAAAGTTGCTATTTAATGTCGTGCAAAATTTTTTAATAGAAAACGACATCGATGAAGCAGAAACTAATTTTATTTTATTCGCCATCGCAAGTGACGACGTGACAGCTCTTCAGTAACACTCAATAATTGGATACGGGGTTTGGAAAGACACAAATCACTTCACACGTTGTGAGTAACCGAACAAGTATCAAGTTACTGCCATACATAAGGTATCAGGCTTTCATATTTAGAATAGGGTAGATCGGGTTTTATTCGTGATGTTAGGGAAGGCTGGTATTTCCATATTCCCACCTTTGGTCAGTCGGAGAGTTAGTCGGATATGATTTATTGGCTGGACCAAATCTGGTTCGATAAGGAATATCGATTTATTGAAAACGCGTCAAAACAGCATTCTACCAGCTACGCTGGAACAGCAAACGACACCCGGTCGGAAAATATATGATTAACAAAAAGAGCATGAACATCTTCTCCAGAAGAACAAACCAGAAGATGGGAAGGAAGAAGAACTACGCAGTGGACTGCATTGAAATATCATATTGCAGAAAAAACGTGCAGGAGACTAGCCAGTTATTGAGAAGTTAGTATCAAGTGAAAGAATGGGACCGTAATTCGATTTTAAACGATGCACTGCCCGACTCTATAGAAAGAATTATAACACTGTACCCCCTGTACCCTGTACTAAAGTTGTTATTGTGGCCGATTTTAGTGTACACACTTCTGTGTGTTTTCGACGTTCTTGACAGACAAACACCAAAAAACGGTGTGTTGTGAGCTTCGCTGTTTAAAACAGGTTTACCAAGATTGTAAATAAGCCCATGGGAATACTTGATAGTCACACTGCTAACACACAGGACTTTCTTTTTTAAAACTTCTTACATTAGTAAGTACATCGTACTTTTTGTTTTCTGTCGGAACAGATTACTCAGACAAAGGATTAGTCTATTGTACTCCTTGAAAGTTCTTTTTAATTAAATTTCTCAGTCTTTCGGAGAAAAATGAGTAAGCGCTTCAATGACAAAGTGCCCACGGTACCAGTACCCACCACGTCAGTGCCGAGTACCTGCAGCCTGATGTGAATGTAGGCCTGACATTCACAGAGGTAGTGCTCCACGGTGTCGTCTTCGCTTTCATAGCAAGCATCGTAGAATGTTATATCACTTATGCCCAGAACATTTAAGCGTATTGCAAAAGTGTACTGCCCCCTCAAGATGCCAGTAAGCAGGCTGCAGACTTTCCTACTGCGGGACAGCATTAAAGCTGCTGACCTCTTAGAGAAATCGGAAAGCATTCGTTTAATCTGCCAGCAACCTGGAGAGTCATGCCATCTCCAGTTATGCTCGTATGAGACCGAACTGTCAATAATACCCCTAACCGAGGAAACAGGCAGATTTAAGTTAGGTTGAGGTCCTAAAAAACTTTCCTATAAGCCTTGCCCAGCAAATTCGCCAGCGATTTCATTGCCCGTGATCGCATTGTGACTTGGAACCTAGACAGAACTCAGTGAACTTAATCCTCCCAACTGCGTTCAGTGAGGACTTGCATTCTCGAACTAGCTTGGAAGTTATAAGAGGGCTCAGCAAGGCTTTAGGCGCAGTTTGGCTATAGCTGCAGTTGCCTCGCCCCTTCTATTGATTCTTCATTATACTGTTCGTTGCTATCAGGATTGTTTTCCAAACGAGGAGTGAAATCTAACGTTGTCGCCTTCCAGAAAGACACCCGCGCCGTGTCCTTAATCGGTTTCTTACCGAAACCAATCTTGGAATTCGTATTTTCTCCGCAGGAGGAGTTCTTCTCGTTGCCATTGCCATTGCATCAGACCAGAAACAAAAAAAGTCATCGCGCAAGGTCATCAAAGCTCCAGTGCTTTTTAAGCGGAAGATGGCTTTGAGAGTGCGGACCATCATGTGAATATCAAGGGGAGTGGGATTCATCAGTGCGCTTAGAGTAAAACCAGACCTGCTAGGGAAAGCTCCCATGCAGCCGAGGCATCCGGAATAAGGGTCCCATTCACAAACATTAGTCTTGTCCTCAATACTATGTAGTTCGTCGACGCCGTGTTGCGTCGAAAATTGCATTGCCGAGAGTACCATCCATGTCGATGAAAATCCCCAGTGCATACTTTTTCTTGTCGGTTTGACCGCATAAAATGACTTCCGTCTTCCAGCACTATGACTTTTACTATTATAGCGTCGGCTTTATCTACTCTTCATGCGCAGCTACAATCAACACTGGTTTTATATTTGTCGATGGGTTTGACCGCTTCGTCTGATTTCCATGTACTACATAGAAGTCCAGCCTTTGTTGGTTTCATCTGCGCATTCCTCGCGGAAAAACCAGAAAGGCCTGTTCGAGGCGAAAGAAATACATGCAGTTTCAGTTCCAACAGCTTAATCGTTTTTTTGTGGGTATCACTGATATGTTTCTCTTCTCAGCCGCCACTGCAAGAGTGTGAATTTTGGTATTCGCGCCTTCGACAGGACTTGGCGTCTCTCTGTGTCGTGGGTTTACCTCACATCTTTTTCTCCTCTTCAACTTAGACTTTAGACCTTCAGATTATGCCTCTTTCTTAACCCGTTCGATCTTTTGGGTTTTCCGAGACAAGCCGTTAAAAAAAGGATCCTGATGGGGTTTAACCGTAACAAGCAGAGCCACTCCTTTCTCCTCCTCCTCAAATTCCAATACGACCAAAACGGAGGCAAAAAGTACTCTGCCTCATACTCCATCCCAACGCTCATTTATGCTGACATTCCAGTCAGCATCTTGGAGTGAACTTAACACTCAAGTGAGTACGACTACACATATGATGTCAAAGCAAGTACATATTAAGTTTTTCGAAAAATGGGACAGAAAGAGAAAGAAAGATGTTTGAACTCAGTGGCTATTTGCCTCTATGGGTGCCCTCCAACTTTTAATAATGGCGAGACTAAATTTTTAGTTTAATTGGTCTTGTATTTTACGCAACCACTCATCTTATGTAATGTTAGTTGCCTGATGAAAAGAATGTCTTTCGGGCGCGGTCCGAACCGTCCGATTTAGAAGCCACCGTGAGCGAGTAGAATATTCTATGGGACGAATACTCTTTCACATTGGTGTAGTAGCAATTGTACTCAGAGATCTCAATATACACAAAGCCATTGGTCTTGATGGTACACCTATTCTTCTTCAATTTCAATTTAATTTCAATCTCCATCTCAAGCCACTCATTTCAGACTCATCACACTTACATACGTCGTTTCTTTCCAAGATGTTTCTAATGATTTTCGTAGCAACATTTCAACAGATGATTTCATCGAAAAGCATAAGCTTTATCAATCTGGCAAAAGCAAAAAAATTGCTCTTGATATTTCAAAGGCATTTGAACAAGTTTAACATCAATCTTTGTTGTCGAAAATGCGTGGATTTGGGATCTACGAAATTATTTTAGACAGTTTCAAGTCTAATATCCACAAAATAAATGCTGATGTGCTTGAGGGCTTCGTTTTGTCTCCAACACTTTCTAATTTTCATTTGTGATCACCTGTCTGCTACTTACTTACTGCTACGACAGAATTTCCTGCTCTTCATATTCGTTCTCGGACTCATGTCGCTGCTCTTACTTTGTTTACAGAATTTCTATCACCAGTTCTCCAATGAAATTGCCTAAAACATTTAATCGTAACATACGTCTAGCTATGAATGCTCTCCAGTTTTCCCTCAAACCCATCTTCGGAAGTTGTCTGAAATATCGTGATTCTTTCCCAACCCGTGCATCTGGCTTATCGAATGCCTAGCCAACTGTTTATTACTTAGCGATTATAACCTGCAAACATTTAAGACCAACCTAGATCGGTATCTCTCCGGAAACATTATGGAAACATTAGTAGGGTAGCTTGCTCTTTATAGGAGCGTATAGAAAACAACGGTTTATTGAGAAAATTCAACCGCAACTTGCTAAGAGTTAGATACGATGGCACTTTATACTACTGTCTTCTCAATGCTCAGCAGATTTGTGTGAGGTGGGTGTAAGGTCGACAAAATACACCATAAAGCAAACAAAAGTGAATAGCATAGCTCTGTTTTAGCTCAAATTGAGTCACTATTAAACTCAAACCCATTGTGGGCTTTAATCATTGATCCTAACTTCGACATATTTCTTAATGGGGATTCATTGCTTGCCGTCCTTTTATCTGAAACCAATTGTATTGTAGTAGCCTTATCACTCGTTGGTATTATTTGAAAATAATGGAATACCAATTTCATTGGCATCCCCCAATGAGAATTTTTAGTATAGCTCCGCAAAGTGGTTGAAGCGTGACCCTTAAATGAAAATTAACCATATCGTAATGGTAAAGGATGAGCGGTTTACTTGTATCCATTGCCTTCTAGGGCGAATTGTTTAGCTGCACCTTGGACTGACAATTCGGTGAGAGTTCTCATTCTTGATCAATGATCCAATTAAAAGTACATTCGTCGAGTTATTCTCAAAAGACCAGGCAAAACAATATCAATTGTAGAATTACCTTATGCGTTACAGGTTATTTAGCATTGCATGTATCGTATACGGATTACACTACGATAATACGCGAATGCCACCAGAACTACATTAGTTATTTCTTTAACTCTCATACATTTGTTATATATTCCTTTTTTCTATTATACTTAACTCCCTGTGCAGCTTATTAACGATTGTGAAGTTATCTCATTGTTTTTTGATATTTAGTGTCATACATTTTTTATTATTCGATGTATACTCTGAGAAGGTTAGAATAAATTGAAGTTTTTAATTTTATACTCCCCTTAAAATGATCTATGGAACCAAATCATTACCGTGAAAATAACTCTATAGTATTATAATATAATCCACCTAACTTCAGCTTCACCTCAGTAACACTTTTACTAAACGAGTCTCGTTCAAAGATCTGCATCTTCGTCACGTTTCTCATCCGTCAAAAACTGTCAACGAATTCCTTGCATCCCTCATCACGAGAATCTTTTTTTTTTCTCCAGCACATTAATTCGGTCGGCTGTTACGGTAGAAATCTCATTTAATTGTACAATTCTTTCGACCGTGTGCGTTCGTGTGTAATTCGTTAAAATGTTAAAGAAAATACTGGACTTTCTAAATTACTGGTACTTCCGATATTTAATGGTTACCGAGCTGTACATCGTCGAGAAATGGGAGCGCATCACGATTCGTAAGTTATTGTCTTAAACTAGTTTCGTAGTACTCCATCAATTACGTGGAAGTTGTGGGGTGAATTTTAGCAGCACACGATTTGGGCATTTGATTGTTAGTAGGCGTTGTATGCGCCCATGCCATAAATGGGTTTCGTTTTCGTTATAGCCACCTGTGCCACGGCAACACCTCAAATGAAAACAAATCGGGCGTTTGCAGAACGAAGGTGCCAAATGCCTTGGACGGTGGTTAGGGTGTCAGTGGTGCCAAATCGATACACAAATGTGATTTGCTGAGAATAGTTCGGTGGTGATGGTTTAGCGTGTAATTGGGAAGAGGATTTCTTTGAAGACCCATTGTTTTGTGCACATTTTATCTCAGAGGAGTTTGCAACTTCGCCGCTCTTCACAGTCGAGATGCATGGTTTATCTTGTGAGTAGTATGGGTATATGGGTACTCCTTATCTGGTATTGATAAGTTAAGAGTAAAACCCCTTCCCAAAAATTTTAAATAGTATATCCATTAAGTGCTTCGAATTGGTAATCATTCTCAAATTTCAGTGAACTGAGTGTGTTTCTTGAATCCAATAAATTCAGGTGTAAAAGTTAGATATTCTATTTTGCATATGTGCCCTTGCCCAAACGCCACTATAAAAGCGGTGGTTGAGAACCTTTGACATTCACAGAGAAAGTGCTGCGCGGCTTTGTCGTCGCTTTCACAGCAAGCGTCGCAGGTGGTGGTATCACTTATGTCTAGCACATTCAGGTGCCTCGTAAAAGCATAATGCTGCATTAAGACGCCAGTAAAAAATCTGCAGTCTTTCCTCGTAAGGGACAACAGAATGGCTGCTTTTGTTATATCCGAAAGCAATCGTTTGGTCTGCTTGCAACTTAAAGATTCATACCGTTGTACTCCGAAAAAGCGTCAGGAACCGTATTATGTCCTGAGAAGTTCTGGTTTGAATTTGAACCTGCCAGTTCATCGGCGATCTCCTTTCCCACGGTCTCATTGTGACCTGTGACCAGGTAAAGTCAGCCTGTTAACTGCTTTCAAAGAAACCTTGCGTTTTCCAAACAGCTTAGACGTGGTAAGAAGGCCTTAATCTTTCAAGCTATCGGTGAAGCTCCAACTACATTTCTTTGGTATCTCACACTCTGGCCGAAACAAACCCTGAGTACAGGAGATGTCGATTTCGAATTTTCACAGCAACTGAAATTCTAATTTCATTGCGCCAGACCTTAAGTGCATAAGATCGGAGTCAATTGTCAGTCGGCGTGTAAATTATCGAAACTCTAATATCGATTGATTAAATCGAAGATGGCATTGAGAGTGCAGCCCTCGTTATTAATATAAAGTAGAGGGAGGTTCATCTAGTATATCTAGAGCACAGTCTTGCGCGCCAGATAAAGCTCTCAAGCTGTAGAGACAAAAAGTTTTTCACAAACAACCGGCCCCAGATATGAACTGGCTCTGAGCTGGTATCTGGTAGATGAGTTTGTCATCAGATTTTCTGATTGTTTCCTGCCCGATTTCTTGCCTCACTCGCACCTCTTGACGAACTATTCTTAGGAGGCTCTTTCCACCTTCTGTCTCGATCTAAACTTAGACGGAATTTTGGCATATTTTCTTCTTAAAGCTTCTCCAATCGGTTTTTCTCGGATTCCTCCTCTTCAGTAAGGTCAAATCCGCATCCGATGTATCTATGGACTCCCATGGGAATCTCTGATACTTCTTTCCAGCCGGCAATCTCCTTATCGTACCGGTTGTAACAAATTTTGGATGTAACCCGACTGTGTAGACAAGCCAGACGTTAATATGAAGTCCAGGAAATGATTGTCTCTCACGCTGAATTTTCTAATGCCCTAAAAATTATTCTTTCTGGAATCACAGTATTCAATGAGTTCGGGTACTGCCTTCGGTGATGGCGGTAGTATCTGATCTTAAGTAAAATAGGCCCTTCTCCGTTCATTTCGTAATTTATGTCTGCATCTAAATCTTGGCTTAAGAGTTGCCCAAGTTTACATGGTTAGAGTGGATTCGGCACAAGTAAATGATTTCTCAGTCTTTTAGATCGCTCGTCATACAGTGCTGTGAAACCACTCAAAACCACAGATTCGTCTTTTTCACACCCATCGTTCCTGTATGGACTTTATTAATCAAAATAAAAACCGCAACAACCTACACATTTTTAGAAACGAGAAACAGAATTTTCTTCTCATTTTCGATTTCTGAAGACGACATACCGTTCGAAGGCGTTCTGAATATCGAATGATTGAAAGTATTCACCGACCGGCTTTTGCCGGTCTTCTGTTCACAAATCTCAGACGTACGTATTTGTGGCAGTTCCTCGTTAATTATGATAATTTCTTAACATTACTTCATTGCCGTGATGGGTTGTCTGGATGCAGAAAGATTCGTTGCCTTTTTTTCGTGGAACCTTGACTCAAGATGACGTTTTGGTTTTTCTTCTCGATCCATGTGCTGCACCGAATGACTTCAGATGTAGTACAGAACCCATTTTTCTACGCACGTATCGAAAAATCGCCTGTTTCGCAAGATGTGCACAGAAACTGTATCGTATCGATAATTTTTCTGAAAATCACACACGTATGCAGCACCAGTTTGTGAAGCTTTTTTTGTCTTGTTAAGTCGTTCAAGGTGATTGGAAACAGCTGGTTTTCTTACGCCTGGATCACTCGAAAGTAAACCAGATTAGTGAACCCTCCACCCACAAGAAAAGAGTTCACGATTGACCAAATATTCTCGCTCTGATAGATCCAAGATTCATAGACATTCAGATTAATACTTAAAACCTCTATCGATATTTAGGCCCCTTTTGGCGGCATTTTGGAAACAAGATATACAAAGCCACGTCTAGGGTCTTTGATCTGCCTATTATACTCGCCATATTGTGCAGAATGTTTCTTATCATGTGACATCTTTAACATCATACTTGAGAAAATTGTTCCAAACTCTCTAGCAAACATCACAGACACAGGTGTCTAAAAGTCCGTGCAAATACTTGCATATGCTGATGGTATTGATATCACTAGCACAACACAAACAGAACCAAATAAGGGCTATCAACAATATGGGATGCACAACGTCGACGAATTGAACAGAACGATTCACCAGTTACCATTGCTCCGCTATAAACTCTAATAACAACGGCTCATTAGAAATCAAACGAAGACTTACCTTTGCAAATCGATGTGTCGTAAGCCTAAAAAGCAATTGTGTAATAAGGTCTGGTGAAGAAATAGGGCATGCGCTACTTGTTCGTTTAATAGTATACAGTGTGAGCAGCATACTATAGATTAATCTTATTGCCAATCCTCTGTAGGTACGCCTTTAAGCATGCATGGTTTGTTGCCATCTGGGTCATAGTAAACATTTTCTCGCTTGTCCACGACTTCATTGAGTATGATTTCATATGACCATCAGCCTTTTTCAAAGAAGTCTCACCCTCGTTACCATTCGATCACCCTTCCTTTGTATTAATATTTTTCCCGGTTTCCGTTTGCTTAAATGCCAAGTCGTAGCGTTTTAGTTCAGCATCGGTTTCGCTGGCAGTGCTTCAAGCGGTCGGTGCAATTTTTGATGACTCAGTCGAATATGCGCGGCGTTATTCCAGCAATAAGTAGTTGGCTTGTTAGCGTAGACTAAGAACTTAACGTAGCCCCAGGGAAAATAATCTAGTGGTGTCAAACCGCATGATCAAGGCGGCCAACTGATGAACACTCGCTGTGAGGTGACCCAGTCGCCAAATTTCTCCTTCACAACTTCGAGCGTTGCGTCGCTTGTATGGCATGTAGCGCCGTCTTGTTGGAACCACAGCTCGGATATATCGATGTTAACGAGCTCTGACCACAGAAACTCGGTTAACATCGCTCTATACTTAAGACCTTTGACGGTAAAGTTGATGATGCCGCCATGCCATAAACCGCACCAAATAGTCAATCTTTGTGGATGCATTGATGCTTTGCTGAACACTTGTTGATCGCTCCAATAACGATAATTTTGCTTGTTGACATAGCCGCTGAGCCAAAAATGGGCCTAGCCCGAGAAGATGATTTTTTGGCCAAAATCCGGATCTCCGACCACCATTTCCAGCGCCCAATTAGTAAACTCACGGCGTTATCTATGGTAGTCCGGCTTTAATTCTTGCGGCAGCACAAGCTTGTATGGGTGTAGGCCCAAATCCAACAGCAAAATAAGCCTGTTTGATTCTCTGGCGATGCCCAATTCAGCTGATCGTCATTACTAGGTCTTCTTCGATACTTACCGCTATGGTGCCTATGTTTTCTTCATTTCGCACCATTCTCTATCTAGTTGGTGGCTTAAGATCCAAAAGAGTGAACTCACGCTCAAACTTTTCCAAGATGACGACCGACCTCACGACGAAATTCACGTTGCGTATTTACCACTGAGTCGGAATTCCGATAATATTTTTTAATAATTTCCGCACGTTCGGCAAGCGTAAAACGATTCATGATGAAATGCAAACCTTACTGAATATTTTGACAGCTGGATTGGTAACTTTGACAGCTGCTGAAAGATAACAATTTTAACGGATTCTGAGATTCTCAGTTGTAGAACATTATTACACATTAAAAGCCACACCATGGTCTCAAAATATGGCCTTGAGCGACGCCATCTATTATGTTGTATTGCTTTGTCCCATACTCTATATCGTAGAGTCGCACGCCATTTCTGAAGTGTCCAGTGGAAAGCGCAATTCGAGCCTTCACGGACAGTTTCAAAACTAATCAGAGAAATAGCACTAGTTTCTTTGTGGAGGAAGGTAAGCTTCGATTTCATCCCGTTTTAAGTACGAAGGGTTCCAATGACCAGCATTTTATTGTGAAGTATACGTAGGAGTGCAAAATATTTGTAAATGTACTGGGAGTCATGCTGTTCAAAGGCCTTTTCGAACTCTTTCACCACTACCATTTTAATTCGCGAATGCTAGACTTCTCTGAACGTGAGATTGACAATAAGTTTGCTAGCCTCGTGAGCTAGAATAGATCTGGCTTTCGGGCTGCACATGTCGTTGGTAAGGGCTTTCATTGACTGATGAGATCCTTTTTAAGTAGATGTTTTCCCAGTATACGGGTAGCCCAAACAAATGCTACCTGACGTCTCTAAAAGGCCTATAGCATTCCCGTTATCCCCCAGCAGGAAATGCTGTATGTTGCTCACTCTATTACAGCGGTGCATTACGGTTTAGCTCTGGCTTAACATGGTTTATGTAACATGTGGTTTTGTAAGAGTTTAGAACCTTTTGTTTAAACAAATGACGAAAACCACTTATGCTTTATGTTATCAATAACGTGCTAAATATTGGGTTTCCAGTTTATTACCGAGTAGCGTCAAATCGCACGAATTCGTTGACCAATTAACTGATCCATTTCGCGGTATAATGCTGTCGTTGAATGGAACGCAGCACCATTCTGCTATAACCACATAACACAGGATCAATGTCGTCCATATTTTTGAAGAAATAATCTCTGATTACTGTCCGGTAATGTCGGCTATAATATCCGGCTTCAGTTTTGAAAAAAACGAGGACCATCCAGCATGAAAACCAAATCAAACAGTACAGCTAGGTGTGGGTATGATTGAGGTCCCATGAGTGTCTTCTAGATTTGACTATTTAGCTTGTCTGAGTGAGCCTCGTCACTAAACACGGTTTTTCGATAATAACAAGGGTCGATTTTAAGCTGGTTCGGAGCCCCGATGTAGGCCGAAATCGTTTTGCAAAACTTTCTAAATGGTCGTTTGACATAGGCCATGCTGCTGCGCTCTACGCCGAATCGACAATTTGCACACTTCTGCACACTTTCACTCACAGCGGCTACATCAGGCTTCACTCTTTGGTACGCACATGTTTGGCTTTGCATCATGTAAAGTGAATGTGTTTCGAAATTTATCCAAAACACGACTAATAGCGAGCTTATTTGAACGATTATGAGGACCAATAAATCGAATAGTCTTTCCCGTATTGAAGCCTGATATGAAAGCCTTGTTCCGGTCTAAGTTCATTCATAATGATTTGTCAAACAATATTGAACAAACATGAAGACGAGCTGTTAAAAATGACATCACGATTTGGAAGTTATTCCTATTAGAAGATCTATTAGTCAAAATCCAAAAGCTCACTTTATTTGTTATAACGACTACACGACGAGCTTACAGCTGCATCACAACAACCCACTACATAGCTCGATACGGATGACAAACTTTATCCATTGTGACATCCAATTATTATTGAGCACATAAAAATCAAATGCAGTAAATGCGCATGGACATGTGTCGGCCCATAAACAAATCATTGAATCATTTGCAAATAAAAAAATTAAACCATTCCCCTTCAAAAGCAAAATCACAAGCGTATTCGATTTCCAAAAATGTCTGGCATCACTTCAAAAATATAAAAGAACACCTCCCCATCTCCACCCCTTTGCCAACCAGCCTTATATTAGTCAACTGATAGTAAAGTTTACATCAATTGCATAGCGGTGTTCCCTTCGTCACCATCACAAGTAGTATCCATAAGTAAACGGGCAGGCAAGTGATTTGGTGATTTTACTCATATTTTAGCCTCTGTTCTATAATTGATCACCAGCGTGGTGTTGACGGAAAATGATTCAAAAGTTAATTGACTTCATTAACTACTGGTGGTTTCGGTATCTAATGGTCACCGAGCTCTACATGGTCGAGAAATGGGAGCGCGTCACAATTCGTAAGTCAACTAGAGATCCACCGACAAACACGACAAATGTTTGAACAATCGATTTTGTTATGTTTACCTATCCACTCATAGATAAACTCTTCTTATCATTATATGCTTCTATTGATGTTAAGTTTGTTTGTTTTTTGTTCAATTTCCTTTTCAGATGTCATCTTTGCTGTGCTGTTTGTTTTATTTTGGTACTTCAACTACTCGGTTCTACTATCGTTCACTGGCAATCTACTGGGTATCACACCGATGTCTAGTATCCTGCAACAATCATCAAAACAAGTCTGAGATATAGAAAGATTTCATTCCACAAATCCTACAACGTGTTCGACATAAATAATACGAGTATGAGCGATTCAACACTGCTGCATTCACATATGTACATTTCTGGAATCAATCCCACCAATCGAGGACATTCATACAAAATCAATCATACCATTCAGTGTAGTGAACCGTTTCTATTTAAACTAGACGTAATTTTTTTTAGATATATGTGAAATGTAAAACCAAAAATAAAGCGAAGAAGGAAAACTAACTCCTAGTACAACATGTGAATCATTGAAGCAAGTAACAATCTCATATGCCGTTCTAGTGGCATAGTAGCGAGGAAACTTTTTGAATGCTGTTTGTATTTTAGACCAAATAGAGGACAGCTTTCGTAATCGATTCCTCGTTTGTTTTTTTTTTTATTATTATTGTTTTTCTTTTCTGTTTTTGTAAACACGAAAACGTTGGATTTCGTGCCTTCTTTACTGTGTATATACATATGTTGTACTCATACGTATGTCCTATAGTCGATTTCCGTACTGGCAAAGAGATAACCTACCTATTGCTCGTAGTATATAGTACCTTTAATAAACAAAAAAAAAAAAACTATGTTTAATAATTTTTATGTAAGATTTTGCATTTAAAATAAAAAAGAAAAGAAAAATATATATTTATTGCAATACAACGAAGGGGCTGGTGTTATTAATTTGGAGAATTATTAAGGTTTAAAGGGATTTGGAGGTTCACTGAGTGACTAATTGCGTAGTTTAGTCATATCGGAACTGAAGAGGTTCATGGGACCGAAAGCTTTTTACTGCGCTCTTCGTAATACAAATATCAACTTGCACTACATTTACATTATTTTAATTGCCTTCAATAAAATTACGAGTA
Source organism: Volucella zonaria (assembly GCA_963966105.1). Classification (NCBI taxonomy): domain Eukaryota; kingdom Metazoa; phylum Arthropoda; class Insecta; order Diptera; family Syrphidae; genus Volucella; species Volucella zonaria. The sequence continues at coordinate 40,985,963 of OZ014534.1, read as the reverse complement.
TATATGTATGCTAGCCGCTCCTTGTTTATTTTTTGTTGCTGTGGCCTAGACTTAAGTGGGACGTAAACTTATTTATGACGGTTGGTGTCAATAGAACACTGCAATGAAGCCAATTGATGCTAGAGCTCTATATAGATTGCGTCATTACTTTTGTTCTTGGTGATTAAATTTTTGGCAGTTAAAGATTTTTTTTTCTCTCTACGGAATTAAATTTTAGTTTTGTGTTCTTAAAACTATACCGATGAAGGGCTTTTACCGACCAACTCTCTAAGAGCCGTAGAGTTGCAAGGTCTTTTCCAATTGTAATCGATCCATAAATACTAATGCATTTTATAGCAGCATACATATCAGTAGCCTACTTATGACACTGAAGCTAGTCTAATCAGCAAGTCATCGATGTTAGGTTTTCATGTCAAATTGTTTGATTAAATATGATAATTTCTGATAGGTTTCACTCTCTCGTCCACAATTGCAGGTCGTACTCTTAATTGTTCATTTACGTTTTGGATCGGGGTCTTAGGCGGAAATGTTTTATCATTTCGTTTTAATAAATAGCACACTTATTAAGGTCGTTAGAAATGAGTTCTTTTGGGTTTATTGCTGTGATTTGCATCGACATGTGGCGCGTCTTGTAGCCGAGAAATTCGGAGTTGTTTAGTTTCCCGTTCATTCAGTATTTTATCTTGCATGCGTCCAGATCTGTAAATGAAGGCAGGTTTAGTAAAATATGTATAGACTTTTGTCACGTAGAACAGATGTTTATCTAAGCGTGAACAGATATAAAATAGTGCCATTCGTTTTACATCATCGCATGCTTGTATTATACAGGGTGTCCCCTAATTCGTCAACGATAATTTGGTAAATGATTCCTGGGTATATTCTAAGAAAAATATCGTTCTACATTAAGGGTCTATCTCCAATGTTGACATCATTTATCAAGGATTTAAGAAGAGGCTTACTTTTTGTGTACCCACCATGTACCCATGTTAACGGAAATTGCTCGGTAGTACTAATGGTAGAAATCTCGTATAAGACTTTATTTTTAGAAGAAATACTAACCTTTGTAACGGCGTTTAAATAAAGTTGATATCTTGTTTTAGTCTTCAGATTTGCAATTTCTAAGCCCGTTCCATTTTCATTGCCCCTGATAATTTTTGACTTTGAGGTCACTTTTCTCCAAAAAATGCCTAATTAACATAACGTTTTCCTATTTTTTTTTTCTTATCAAATTAACAATAATAAAAAAAGAAATTGTCATCAAGTTTGCACAAAAATTCATAGATTTTATGATACTTGGGAAAAATGTATGGCAGCTTTCTTTCCCATTAAAATTCCTGCATGTTCCGGCCTAGTTTGAAAGGTCCCTTGAAGAATTTACTTATTATTAATTCGTATTTATATTTATAAACAGTCTTTCATTAAGCGTTTCCTATCTTTAAATTTACATAAGGCAAAGTGTGTATGAGATATCATCGAAATTTCTTATTCGTTTGAAAGGCCTATCAATGTCAATATGCATGGAATATAACATCGTTCAAATGTCCGCTGTGGCTTCTCTGGGTGACGCGCATCCGAAATGTCAAAATTTCTATGACTCTGGCGCATAAATCAGGCTGAATTTGACCGATGGCATGGGTTATGTTGGCTTTGAGGGCCGCTGTAGTTTGTGACTTATTCGCATTGACGTACGACTTAGAAAACCCCACAAGAAAAAGTCTAACGGGGTCAAATCGCACGATCTCGGTGGCCAGCTCACATCATCTCCACGTGAGATGACCATGCCCTCGAATCGCTCATGCAGAATTTCCTATGTGCCGTGAGCTTTGTGGCACGTAGCGCCGTCCTGTTGAAACCACATGTCGTTGGTGTCCATCTCATCCAATTCAGGCTAAAAGAAGTTGGTAATCATCGATCTATTGCGCTCGCCGTTGACGGTGACAGCGTGGTCAACGTCGTTCTCAAAGAAATATGGACGGATGACGCCGCCAGCCCAAAATCCACACTAAATTGGCTTTTTCGGGATGCATTGGACGTTCTTGGAACTCATGTGGACTTGTATCGTCCTAAATTTAACAATTTTGTTTGTTGACGTACCCATTCATCCAGAGATGGGCCTCATCGCTGAAGATGATTTTTCGATGAAAATTAAGGTCAGTTTGCAACTGCTCCAGAGCCCATTCAGCGAACACACGTCGTTGTCTATGGTCGTTTAGCTTTAGCTTCTGGGTCAGTTAAATTTTGTATGGATGCAGGCCCAAGTCACGACGCAAAATTTGCCAAGTTGTGGTCTGCGAAAGGCCGAGTTCTTGTGAGCGACGCGAAATCGAGTGCCGCGGATTCTCTTGCAGACTCTCACGGACAGCGGCGATGTTTTTGGCAGATCTTTCGTTTCGTCGTCGTACCTACTGGTGTTGGTTTATCGTTTACTGAACCAGTGGACCCAAATTTATCTACCACACTGCGAATAGTCCTCTCTGCAGGACGATTATGGTGACCGTAAAATCGGCGAGGCGCGCGTAGCGTTGCCCGAACAGAACACCCATTTTGATAAAAAAATCCATCCATGGTGATTTTTCAAAATAGACTGAACATATGACACCCAATTTGACAGATGTCAAAGTTCGCAAATCCCTATTGGAAGATCCTGTATACAATTTATTTTATTTATTTATTATAATAGATTTATTTATAAATTTTTACTAATTTTTTTTTATTTCTTTTGCCCAACATTTGTGGGCCTGTTTTATTAATTTGGTTTTTCGCAAACTTTTTTGTTACCCCTTCAACTGTAGGAATTCCGAGGTCTCTGCAGAAATCGTCATTTCTAATGCACCACGGTTCATGGACAATTTCTTTAAGCACTTTATTTTCAATAATTCCTAAGATATTGGCATTGGTTTTCTTGTTACAACCCCAGAGTTGTACACCATAGGTCCACAACGCTATCTTTTATACGAATAAGTTGTTGGAATATTTTCCAAGTAATCAGTACATTTTTCTGTATTTGTTTTCGACTTCTTAACGTTTCTTTTTTACGTGCGACTCCAATTTTAACTATGCATCAAGTATAATTACTATGTATTTAGGCTAGTTTGCAAACGAAATACACACCGAGGTGACGAATATCGATGTTGTCGAGCTCTGACCACAGAAAGTCGGTTAACATAGCTCTATACCTGAGATCATTGGCGGTGACGATGTCTCCTTCCTCATTTCCCAAGAAATAAGGTCCGATAATGCCGCCATGCCATAAACCACACCAAATAGTCAATCACTGTGGGTGCATTGTTACTTGGCCGACCACTTGTGGATAGTGTTCGCTCCAATAACTGGAATTTTGCTTGTTAACATAACCGCTGAGCCAAAAATGGGCTTCATCCGAGAAGATGATTTTTTGGCCAAAATCCGGATCTCCGACCACCATTACCAGCGCCCAATTAGTGAATTCACGGCGTTTTCTATGGTCCTCCGGGTTGACCCTCTGGCCATACTCGGCGCCGAATTGACATTTCTGAGTCTTCTTCGATACTGGCCGCTACGGCGGCTATGTTTTCTTCATTTCGCGCCACTCTCTGTCTGGTTGGTGGCTTAAGATCCAAAAAAGTGTACTCAACCTCAAACTTTTCCACGTTGCGACAAATTACATGTACACCGAAGCCATGATGACGACCGACGTCGAAATTCACGTTGCGTATTTACAACTGAGCCGGAATTTTGACAATATTTTTTAATAATTTTTGCACGTTCGGCATTCATTGGTAACTTTGACAGCTGCTGATACATAACAATTGGAAAAACTATCATTACTATCTGGTTACCTGTTACACAATAGGATAGAGCACAGTGAGTGGAAGAAAGTAGCACTCGGTCCACCCCAGACTATTGCACCAACAATTTATTTATCCATTTATCATAAAATGCATCCTACAGGCCGTTTTATTTTGAAATATCTCGTCTTTGAGATCAAGTATTTTTGTATTTAACTTAAGACTACTTTTTTGATCCAATCTTCCGGCGATCTTCATTGAAGTTTTTCCTGTTGTATAAGTTTCTTAATGTGGGGACATCCGCGAATGCGTCTACTTCTTTTATACTCTCATAATCATCCAATTCATCGATGCGTATATATGTTAAAGTTAGAAAAACGAATCCCGTAGATCACAAAATGCTGCAGAATTTTTGCGCCATTTGATTAACCTCACGCTTGCCCTACATGGAATATTATCATCACAATTCTCTTGGTAGCTGATGACACAGTCAAAATATTTATATTGTTCACTCTTCGGGATGATACCGCCTTTTACATAGATTTCAGGAGTAGCACTCGGGGGTACAAAAAAAAAGACCCTCATGCAAATTATTGAGCGTTGCCTAAATAGCTGACATATAGTTGCTCTTGATAGTGCTTTCACCGTCAAAAATAAGCGCATTCGTTTCGTGCTCTTTAATGTGTTGCTTCAATAGAAAATTTTGCACAACATTAAAAAGCAACAAACTTTGTACACTGCCTTGGTGTACTCCGACCTTGTTTTAACTTCGAACTTTGAGGTTATTCCAACAGTGTATCCAACATTCGTCTTAACGTCACCTTATATACATACGTCTTGGGTACAGATGCCATATATATAAGATGGAACTCTGTCGGACGCTTTTTTCAAATCGGTAAAGACGATATGCAGATATTACGAAGCGATGTTTCTCAATCTTAATCGGAAAATTTTAAATTGTTACATATGCCGACCCGCCTTCCATAAAGCCACGTCGACTGCAATGGAGCTTAATAATATTGCGTTATCGACTGTCTAGAACTCTCATATATTTTTATCGGACGTTGTTGCAATTTCCCAAGTCGCTTTGCCTTTGTACAGGGGAAGGAGGGAGCTCCCTCCAGTGGTCAGGAATATGATCGTCTCTCATGGTTATTTTAATCAAAGATTTCCGCTTAACCCCTATTCTTCGGGGTGTATTTGGTCTAGCCTGACTTCACACTTTCAGTTCTTTCTTTTAACTATTTCACTAGCTTCAGCTTCCTTAAAGTAAAGTATCGCAGTAAAGTCCTCTTTCGATGTATTCTAAATTATGTTGTACCCCGTATAACGTTTCTGCTTATCTGCATATGTTGGCGACGGTATCTCTTCTGAATATTTCCTTCGTTGCGCCGCAATCTTAACAAATTGTAGTTTGTTTTTCCTTGCTTCGGCGTTACACTTCTTCTTCTGTATGTCATCTGCTTAAAAGTTATGAGGGTACCTCTTGTAACTCTGTAAGTACGTGCTTAAGCTAACGCTTCCTTCGCTTCTTTCTTGCAGTGTTCATATTATAACTTAAAATGCACTTTATCGGACTATTTCTGCTGTACTTTGGCCCCACTTACAAAACTTGCCTTTTGTCTCTTACAGCCATATTCATCTCATTACTACACCGTGTGCACCCGGGCGTTTTAAGTTTTTGAACTACCCATATCTCCGATAACTTTGATCTGAATCCACCTGGCTACGAACTAGTGCCATTACTCTTTTCTCACCGCCGTCTCGCCATTTACGTGCGTAGTGATGTACGAATAGCTTACCAAACTCCACCATAATGTAATTTCTGTTCCAATCTGGAATTCAATTTCATGTGGCTAAAATTCCATCTCCGTTAGTAAATTATCCACCATTGCCTTATTTACAGAAGCCGCAAACTGGACAGCAAGTCGACCTTTAACAAGTTTGATGCTCTGTCTGACTCCATACAAAGAATTGTATCCCTTTATCTTCATACCATCATGTTACGGGACGATTCCAATATACACAATTCTGGATGGCTTGGACATTCTGGGCAGACAACACCTGAAGGACAGAAAATAAGTTAACCCAGCTTGTAAATGAGCCCACACGAATACCAGACGTTGATAGACATACCGCCAGCACCCTGGACTTCTTTTTAACTTAACAGCTCGTCGGACCACTGTGTCATATCTGCTAATTTCTCGTACACCCACCACACAGTTAGAGAAAAGATTCCTAAAAGAACCGTGTGGCAATACGAGAAAGCCAATTGGAGCGGACTTAGCAGCTTCTTTAGGAATTTTAATGGTACGACTCTAGCGGTAAAGAGGTTGTCAGGGCTAGAGAAATGTTTTTTCGGGCCTTCAAGACCAACCCGACAGTGGACAACCGAAAAAAGTTCAAGGTTCAAACGAGCCAGGAATAACTGCAACGTCTTTCTTAAGCGTGTGAAACTTAAATACGATCAAAAACTGAGGCAAAAAATACTACAATGCCCCAAAGGTGAAATTCTGCCTCATCCTCCATCCCAACGCTCATCTATAAGACATTCCAGTTGTCAGCACTTTGGGCAAGGCCAATCTGCTTGCTGCACACTTGTCGGTCAGTTCCACACTTCCAGATTGTGCTTTGTCTCCGCTTACACTCGAGTGCGTAGAATCTTCAATGGGACGAATTCACTTTCGGGCTGCAAGAGTACTTAAAGATCTTAACATTCACAAATCCGCTGGTCCAGATGGTATATCTCCACTTCTTCTGAAGAGGTGTCTTCCACAATGGCAAAACCACTGCATATGATTTTTCATTAATTCTACGCTTTATGACCTTTTTCGAGCAGATGGAAAACAGCAAGATAATTGCACTTGATATTTCTAGCGCATTTGACAGACTTTGGCATCAGACTCTTTTGTCTTCGAAAATGCGTCCTTTTGGGATCGACGACTCACTCCTTTAATAGATTAGAAATCACCTATCGGAACGTTTAATTTAAGTAGTTTTGCATGGTTACAAGTCTGATATTCACAAATTAAATTCTGGTATGCCCCAGGGCTCAGTTCTGTCTCCGGCACTCTTTTTAGTTTTCATCAACGATCTCTTGTCTGCTACTTCTAATCCAATATATTCCTTTCCTAACGACAGTACTCTCTGCTTTTCATATTCGTTCCCGGACACACTCTTCGGCTGTAGAACGGAAACGGCAGCGTATATTAAGTTCATTAAATTCTGATATTAACAGCATAAATAATTTGGGACGCACTAACAGAGTAGAATTTAATGCTTCCAAAACACAATGCTGTCTGCTGTCGTTAAAGCGAAATTTAACTCCCAGTTATTTTTCATGAATGGCACTTGCATCATTGAAACCCAAAAACTTTCCATTCTCAGTATGTGTGTTAATGCAACTTACGTTGGGTTGACCACATAGTCGGTGTCGTCAAAAATGTTGCGAAATGTCTAGATTTCCGCAAGCGATGTAAGAAATACTTCACCCCCTCTGATCAGGCCACAATAAATAACGCATTTATCAGGCGGAAATTGGAGTACAATGCCCATATATGGTCATTTGCGCCTAAGGCATCTCTGCACCTAGATAGGACTCAAAACCGTGCGATAAAACTCATAGGTGATACTACTCACTCAATTTTATCGCTATTTCCACCGCCAGTGCTCTATAGAAATCGCCAGTAGGATTCCACCCCTTCAAACTTTTAACCGTAAAACCCGTCTCGCTATGAATCTCATCAGTACACCTTCAAGCCCACTTTCGGACGTACTCTAAAATATCGTGATTCGTTCCTACGCCGTACAACTAGCCTATGAAATGTCCTGCCAAACTCTTTGCTTACTAGTCATTATAACCTTCAAACATTTAAAACCGACGTTTATCGGTACCTTTCTTTCTTACCTCCTTCATTTTCCTTCGTCCGCTGTTCGCAAGCATTTTAATTGTGCTCAAATCCCTTAAAAGCGCGTAAACTATATAAAAAAAATCAAACAAAGGCTTCAAGAAGTTTTATTACTGAGCGATCCGAAATAAGGGCGCAGTTCTTATATTGTAAATGTATCCAAAAGCAGCCACCGTTTAATGAATATAAAGAAGGAGGCTAGTTCTGGGCAATAAATTTACGAGAATAGCTTCTGAATGCCATAAACGAAATAAAAAAAGCAAAACCATGTAAAATAGCTTTTAAAAGTGGTTTGGATTATAATGCAACGTCAATGATGAAAAAAAGGATAGCTAGAGAAGAAAAAACCTACTTTCTTTGTCCGCCATGAAACTGAAGCTCAACCAATAAATCTCCCCAGTAAGCGAGCTCTTTCTCTACTGCGTAAATATACACTCGCTGTACAAGTTTATGACATCTCGGGCAAATAATGAGGAATTCTTTGGCAAGGCCAATGACACTGCTCACCTAGTATAGTTCGCTGTTATATCTCTCCGGAACAAAAAATCACCCGAAAAATCTTAAATTCGATACTATTAAGGATATCTTCATTTGCTTTTGCTTACGTCTGGATGGGCATGAGAGGATGACGATCTTTCATGGTCTTTGTGTTTTTTTGAAAAGGCATTCAGGTATCAGTGACCATCCAATGATTCCAATGATATCGACCATATCAATCGTTAGGACTGATGCCGAAACTAAACTTGGCTCTGTGTAGCTCGTTTTCTAAATGCTGTCATATGTGGCCTTAAAATCGATAAAGTGGTGAGATTCGATCTGGACTTCTCGGGCTTTCTCCAGGGTGTGGATTGGCCGAGCCCAAAATAACGGTAATAGGAACCAATGAGGCGATTAACAAATGATTTTAGATGATCACACATTACAGCAGACACGATCTTGTATGCGACGTTTAGAAATATCATTTCTTGTTGATCGGGCAAACAAGGTTGAGATTCCATATATCATGTATTTTTTTCTTCAAAAAAATTTTGGAAATAAGATTATTTATACTATATGCGTGAGCTCTATCAATTCATCAACTTAAATAGCTTGGCAGTTAAGACATTTGGTACAAGAGCTTCTTTATGTTTAAGCTTAGATATTTGGGTCTTGTTGGATTGACACGATCTTGTTACCGTTTAGTAGAACTACCGAATGTCTTTCCTGAAGCGCTCAAAGCACCTCTCATTTCTTCGATCGCGCGTTCCCATGTTTTCTTTTTTCGGAGAGATGGATCTTCTTCTTGAGCGCACATACCGCAGGTCGTTTTGTTGCATGTTCTCGTCTGCATTCTTCATCAAACCGGGGGTTTCATGAGAGTCGTCGAGTAAGACCCAAGGCATCAGTTAGTGTGTTTGTGATGGCTGTTTGAAATCGATGCCACTAATCTTCGAAAGCCCGGGGCGGAGAAGAGCTAACAATTGTGATAGTGGATAGGAACAAAAAATGTATTAACCCATCATTGACAAAATACTTACATGAGTCATCCAGACCTTATCAAGTTAACACCACTCGATTTTATAGTTCGACCGAAATGCATTTGTGCATTTCTAAGTGACGGAGAATGTTCAATAAGCGTAAATATTGCCAAGAACAACACGTGAATAAAGACATGTTCTTCCCTCGAAAAGCCCAAGAATACAATCTCTGTCATGTCTCACACATTTCTCTATTCTATGCATTAACTCACAGAATAAAAATAGACCAATGCCAATGACTAATCAGTTACTCTCCTCCGTCAGCAAAAGAAGAAAAATGAAACACAAACTGATGGTACAAATGCACAGTTTAATTGTATTTTATGATTATTCTGTTTTTTGTTTTGTTTTTCAGATTCAGGTATATGTTGCGTATAATATCCTTAAATAGTTGTCGCAGAAAATTAACTCTTTATCATTTCAATTTATTTATTGGGAGATAATCCACTCAGTTCTACATGCATATTAACAATTTCGCTCAATCGCTCTTTCACACGCTCAAGGTATAAACTAGATAATGAACCACAAAGTAAGAAAGTAAAAAAAAATTAAAAAAAAAAAACGGTCTAATATCTAAAAAGGGAACAAAAATCTACTAAGATCATTATTAATTAGCAGCACTATTGGGGTATACGACCAGATGACGTACATTAATCGTACATTTGCTGAGCTTATTCCACTTTGGCCTTCTTGGCTATATTTGTGGCAATTATTTCTTCATCTGGTGCTGGATTATCTAGACGACGTTTAACAGTCGTAGTTAGATCATCATCTTCATGTTGTGAATCGGCAGTTTCGTGACCCAAATCAGATGTATCTTTGGAATTGGGCAGTTCTGATGTGGTGGCAGTGGGCTGAGGAGTACTCGGAGCGGTAGATTCTCCGTTCAGTTGCTTTATACTCGCCGATAATTCACGATTTTTTGAATCAATATCTTCCATTCGTTTTTTGAGTTCAGTGATCTGCATGTTCAATTCGGTGATGGTTGATAAACTCTGTTGTAGGCGTCGTGATTGATTATTCTGGACTTGAAGCATTCTGTTCATCTGTAAAGAAAGTGGAAGGATTGGTATTTGTATTACTGGCCCGGGTTAGCCCCGGACGACTACATTGAGTTTAATGTAAATTGGTCTTAAACTAAAACTAAAGGACGGGGAAGATCAAGATCGGGACATGTGATAATTGAGCGGGGTTTTGAGGGTACTTCTAATGCAATGGAAACCGAACACATGGGTATGAGGATAGGTTGCATTCGGCTGAGGTATCTATTATAGTTAATTTCACAAAATTGGGAGAAGTGGTAGTGAGTTTCTAGGCAATTTCGATAGTCAAATTCAGAACCAGATTTAATGTACATAGTCCTGCCATAAGTTCTGTTACACAATTTCCAGCGCTTATCGTTCAAAACTTCTTGCGGAAATAGAATCGTTACCTTTTTTTCCAGAACACATGCACTGATCAGTGAAGAATACTAGTCAGTTTGGTTTCAGTTTTCAAACTATTAACATGGAGTAGGGCGTTAAAGAAAATCGAGTCGCGGTAATAGCGTTGCATAAGTGCGGAAAGACTGCTGGCCAAATTTCCGAGTCGCTAAAACCACTCGGAATATCGAGAATATTCGTTTAGCGGGCTATTGCTCCCTTCGTGGAATTGTATGGAGTAGAGGACAGGCAGTGGTCCCCCGCGCGTCGTCCGACCGACTAGTAAAGGCAGTGCGTGAACGAATTCGGAGAAATCCCCTTAGGAAGCAAAAGTTCATGTCAGGAATTGGATATATCAACCAGATCCATGTCTAGGATGATTCGAGATGATCTGCATATGAAAGCCTATCGTCGGTCCTAAAAAAATGTTGGCTGGAAAGATGCAAGCGACTTTTGCAGTGACACGCGGACAATGGCCATGAAAACATTCTGTTTACGGATGAGAAAATTTTTACGGTGGAAGAAGTTTTCAACAAACAAAATAACAAAATTTATGCCACTTCATAGAAGGAAGCGAAAAAAGTTGTGGATGGATGGATCTTCCAACAGGACTCTGCTCCAGTGCACAAAGGTAAAACCACGCAGGAGTGGCTCAGAGTCAATATTCCTGGCTTTGTTTGTAGCAGCAGAAGATTGGTCGTCGGGGAGTCCAGATCTGGATCCACTGGATTAGGGTTGGTGGTCAGAATCGGAGAACATGGCATGCAAGACTCTCTACAGAAATTTGAAAAACCTTAAAACAGCATTAACCAGAGCAGCGTCCACGATCTCCATGGAAACCGTACGTGCCGCTATAGCCCAATGGCCACACCGTTTGGAAGCTTGTTTAAAGCAAAAGGCCGTCATTTCGAGTGAATCCAATTTTTTTTTTATAATCAATATTGTGGACTAATAAATGAAACAATTTTGAATACAATATGTTTACTGGTTTTTTTTTTATAGCATTTTATATTTGTAACAGAACTTATGGCAAGACTAGGTAGGTAAAATAATAACTAATTGTTGGTCCAAAAATCATTATTTGTGTTCAAACGTCCGCCATTTTGTCGTAAATCAATATTTCCAAAATCGGCTATGACAAGTACTAGGATTATAGTGTCTAATTTAATAATCTTTTTGGTTTTTTTTTTTCAGATAATTTTTGAAAAAATGCCAGGGGGTACCGTTTTACGACGCTGCAAGAATCATACAATATTCTATGCATATTTTTTATATTTTTAAATAAAAAAAAATTAAGCATATTTCTGAATATGTACTAGATGGAGTGAAAAGTGACCTCCTTGACCGCCAGAATGCGCTGCTACTGCAAAAAAGGTTATGGTGTCTTGAAGTCCGTTCATATTTAGGCAGACATGCCAAATTTCAGTGCGATACTGTCTTTAGTTTTGTTTTGACAGCTGATTGTTGTTGACGTGTTTGGCATCATGTTGAATATGGACAAAAACGATTTTCGTTCTCTCATAAAACATTATTTTTTGAGAGGCAAAATATTGGTTTCGAGAGTTTCGTGGTGGCCGCAACTCCACTACCGATCAAGTCAGCAGCGGCAGGCCCTCCGATGCGGTTACAGAGGACAATGTCAAAAAAATACATGAAATGGTGTTGGCTGACCGGAAAGTGAAGGTGCGTGAGCTAGCAGATACCACAAAGATTAGTGCTGAGCGCACACGCCATATTTTGGGCAATATTCTGCATATGAAAAAGTTATCCTGCCGCTGGGTGCCGCGAATGACCAAAAACACGAACGCGACAGCACTTCGAAAGAGTGTTTGGACTTGCTGATGCGGAATCGGGCGGACTTTTGGCGTCGATTGGTACTTGGATTTGGATCCATCGGACTATTATCTCTTCCCAAACCTCAAAAGATGGCTCATCAATAAAAAATTCAGCTCACGCGAGGACATCATGGATGCCACGGAGAAGTATTTTACAGACCTTCCGGAAAATTACTTTTCGGACGGGATCAAAAAGTTGGAAAATCGCTGGAATAAGTGTATCAAACTAAAAGGGGACTATATTGAATAATATAAAAAAAACATTTAAAAAATTTTTTTTTTAATTCCCAAGGAGGTCACTTTTCACTCCATCTAGTATACTAGATAGTTATACTCCCAATCCGAAATTTCAAATAGTTTTCCTTAAAAAAAATACACAAAAATTATCTTTTTTTTCCGATTCCTCGGTGTATATCTCGGTGCCGTGATATAACGCGAAGCTTTTGGAAAGACGTAAGACCAAATTCTACCATTTGGCCTTATGTCACTTTCACAAACCGACCTAAGGCCAAATTATTTTGAGACATAAGACCACGTACGTATTAAGATATAAGCGCTTGCCAGACATATTTCGTTGTTGTTGACATAACCTTAGCGGAGCGACGAAGTCGCGTGAGCGGCTAAACCCTGCGGAGAAAAGGGTGAAATCCTGTTAGCGAGCGAAGCGAGTACCCCAACCAAAACTTGAAATACTCCAGACACGCTTATAGGCGCCTGCCTAATAGTTGAGGGTTACAGTTAAAAGGTTTCGCACTATGTGCGTCTCTTCGACTCATACGCCGGACGGCCTTCGGCCTCATGTGCAGGTGCTCAGGGCACCGCTACTCAGGGTGTAGTATACTAGTCATTGAATGCAATATTGTTGTCCTTTTTGTAGACAATACGATAACGATAGCATAGAAGTGTTTACCTATATTATGTAAGAAACACAACTTACAGCTGTCTACCATTTGGCCTTATGTCATCGCACCGTATATCTCCCCTTAAGCCAACGCGGGCACAATGAATTTCAAGACGAAGTTCGAATTCGTCCAGATCTGAGATATAATCTAAGAAACGATGTTGTTCATTACATACCAAGATATGGGATCGGAAAGGAAACCTTTGTACTCGTATGCCAATTGGACATGTGTTTTTATGGTGAATGGATTATATTGATTCATAATACATAGTTGGAAAAGCGTTCTTAATTATTTTCTTTCTGAAGATGGAATAAAAGCCGAAAACCTAAAAGAAATAATTGAGGACAAATTTTTTTTTTAAGATTTTCGTGAGGAAATTCTCTAAGAAATCAATTACTAAAATCAGATTTAGAAGCCCTGGATGGCAAAATTTCTTTCGGCGTCTTCAAGGAAATCCAAAAATTAGAAAGCGAAAATGTTGCACTTAGCTCCAAATGCATTTAAAAAAAATTACAGTAAATCTATCAATGCAAGTGTTTAGTTGGACATCAGCAACTGCTTGCAATACGCCTCAGAGATAGCTTAATCAACACAAATGCTTATCACAAAAATAAAAATTAACGATCTTTTTTACAGAATTAACAGTGGCTCACGCTATAACGGAATACAAGTAGAAAACGAGGCTTATTAAAGGTATTTTGAAGTATCATATTTGAACGCAAAACAAATTTCTGAGAGCCTACCAAAAAGCTTTTGTTTGAAGGGCATAGGACATACGCTTAGTAGTACTAGTAGTAGTAGTAATTTATTACTACCACCCTAGGAGCTATTGAAATATATGATTACAATTGCCCCAATATTGATTTAGAACTTAAGTTTAGCGAATCCGATACATTTTTTTTTTTAAAAATTTATCTCATTTTTTGTGTCATTCGGCAAAAATCATTAAATAGTTTTAAGCCCTTATAAATTAATGAATTTTGTGTATCCTTATGTATTGTACTTAACATATTTGGCAGTCTAAAATCATTACTGTCTCTTAAAACATATGGCTGCACATATCTTATACGAGGGTATTCCCAGAAGTACCCGACCCAACAAAGAAAACACAAAAAATTCAGGAAAAAACATCTTTATTACAATTTTCCCAGCGATGCTCAATAGCTTCAATACCCTGTTGATAGTGAGAATCGTCGGGCTCCTTAAAATAGTCATCAACCGCAGACTCCGCCTCTTTACTGTTGGCAAATCTTTTACCACCGAGGCATTTTTATAAATTCGAAAATAGAAAATAATCCGAGGGGGCAAATCTGGCGAATAGGGTGCGTGGGAAAATAATTCGAACTTTAACTCATTGATTTTGGCCATCGCGATTACGAATGAGTGAACTGGTGCATTGTCTTAATGAAATAAACCTTTTTTCTTCGCCAAATGCGACCGTTTTTTCTCGATTTTATCTTTCAAACGCTGCAATAAGTTCGCATAATACACGCCGTTGATTGTTTTTCCTTTCTGAAGATAATCAATGAAAATTATAACACGTGTATCCCACAAAACTGACGTCATGACCCTGCCTGCAGATGTAACTGTCTTCGCCTTCTTTGGAGCCGATTCTCCCCTTTGAGTCCATCGGTTTGACTGTTCCTTCGTCTTGGGTGTGAAGTGATATAACCATGGATGAAACATGGGTTCAATCGACGCCAAACCTCTACTGTGAAACTTCGCCAAAACACTCGATTGAAAGATCCTCACGACGCTGTTTTTGTTCCATTGTGAATAATCGCGGCACCCATCTTGCGCACAGCTTTCTCATGTTCAATTTTTCAGTCAATATGCGATGTACAGTGCTTTTTGAAATGACTACCATATCTGCTAGCTCACGCACTTTTGATCGACGGTCATCCAATACCATTTTGTGGATTTTTTCAACATCTCTGGTGAACTCACCTCGGTCGGCCACTGCGAGATTCGTCTTGGCAACTCATACGGCCTCGCTTAAACTCTGCCACCCACTATTTTATTGTTGTAAACAAAGAAGCAGACTCCCTCAGAGTAGAATTCAGCTCCGTTTTGATGTTGGTTGGATTTAGGCCTGAAAGTATTGTATCACATAACGATGACCAATTTTTCCATATTTAAAAATTCATTGAGAGCGTTCAATATTGATGGCTATCGAAGAAATACTAAACAACACATCGTCGTCAAACTTCAAATTTAAGCTTTATAAGGTTGGTACTTTCTAAAATTATTATTCTTTTTAAACTACAACCACCATCTATACGTCAAGCCGGGTATTTCTAGGTCTACCCTCGTATAACCCGAATATTAGAGTAAGATCATGTTTCTTTAGAAACAACGGCAATGTGATATTTTATCAGAGTGATTGTTATCAGAGCATAGCTGCTCAAATTCTTCAAAAACTTTTAGAAAAATTATGAAAAAATAACATGTCCGTTTGAGATTTTTATATTCATGAAATTTTTTTCTCAAAATGGTGATTTTGGTAGTCTTTTGGCACCTACTGACGAATATTTCATAGGCAGCGCCCCACATACAAATTATTAGGGAAATTATACATTTGAAATGCATGTCAAACAAACTTAAGAGATTCTAGTCGATTTGATGACAATGACGGGCGTTCATGCACTGTAGAGATTTCCAGTGCCATCAAAGCCTTACAATCGCTATAGACGAAAACTGTTAGCAAAACAGAAAGTCCTGTCAATTTGAGAATTTCGCAAAAATCTGTTTCTCATAAGCAACGAAGACTCTTGGTGCATTGGGCTCACAATTGCAGTTACATTGAAGCAAAAGGTTAAATCTTAAAGCTCTGCGCAGCCGGTACTCAGAGAACGGCCAATGACGAAAAAATCCTCACCGTTGAAGAATCTTTTAACAAACAGAACGAATGTGTAGGCTCGGTAATCAGGAGAAGCATCAGAACTCATTCCAAAGCTAAAATGTGACCAACATCCTGCATCAGTAATGGAAGGGGCTATGTTGGCGTTTCAACTACAATTTTGGAAAGGAAAATGTCTAGACTTCAGGCCGTGTGAGTGTCTTTGAAGAGTATGAAACCAACGCACTAAGCAAACGAGCCGTAGACATTCCAATGTACGAAGCTAATACCAACAACAATGGTTCAAAAACAACGTTCTAAACTTGATATCGCTAAATGATTGGCCAGCTGGCAGTTCGGACCTCAACTTCTTGGATGACTAGTCCATTTTCGAGCACTTGGCATGATGGCTTGATCTACTGTAAGTAGTGTCTCATGCATGTGGTCAATAATAGGCCAGAACGTCTCAGGTCGTGCTGGAAGGCAAATGACGGCCATTACAAATAATGTATCCCACGATTTGTAACTATTGTGTGGCACACTAAAAAAAATGGTATTAATTAAAAAACATGGACTCCTCAGCTGCATCAATTATTCCTAGCGGCAATGCTTATATTTAGATTAGACCGTAAGGGGCTCTGACACTGATGAGTAATTCACTCATTATTTTTTAAAATTCACATATACACGCATACATATATCGAACGCAACGGCAGATAAATTTAGTAGTAATAACAATTATGAAACACAAAAACACTAAGGCGACAATTCAATCCAAATTACCTTTGCAATTCCCTTTTTGTACTCCTGTTCGATTTTCTTGAAGTACACCATTGTGGCGCGTGCTTCCTCGCATCCATGCTCGCCGTGCAACGACGGTGGCTCTAAAACTTGTGGCACTTTGGATTGCACAGATACCTGTGCAGTTTCAATTGTTGTTTGTCCCAATCCCAGTAACAAATTCACCTTCTGTCTCATCTGATCACAACAGACATTTCTCGAACTATTTGCAAGCACCCCAGATCCACTCGCTCCAACACTGCTCATGTACATCTGAGTATTTGTATCTACAAATGATTTCTTCAACGAATGTGATATCTTCTCATCGAAATGCTCAATAGCCATAGATGAGATATCTCGCAATTCCTGCAAAACTTCATGCGGTCGCAAAGGTTTCGTTGTTTTCGAAATTAGCCGCAAAATTCGGAAAATTTCATCCAAAACTCGACCCGGTATAAAGCAACACAAATTCAGATCCATATATTTAGAGTAAGTCATCGATAGCATAGAAATGCGCGTCTCAATACAAGTGAGTATATCTGCATGGCGTGCCAGACAATGGTTTCTGCAAATGCACACAATTGAACAGAATTTGCACTAAACCATTGCAAATTAGGTACCCACCTTCTCTCTGACTCACGACGCGGCAACAACGCCTTAATCCTCTTCAAACTGATTGTATGTTGCTTAACCACTTTGTTGAATCCACAATTGAGAATATGCTGGCAGATCATGTCGATTTTCTTGCAAATCTTATCATGTAGGAAGTAAAAAAAAAAACATAAATAAGAAAAACGTAACCAAAATGTGAAACGATATAGCAAATGAATAACAAAACAAAACAGAAACACAAAGAGCCTCTGGAAATGCTCCAGAAACATCCTTTCCAGCTTACCAGACGTTTTTTAGCCACTTCCTCGTAGGGTAAGTACTCGAATATTTGTATGAGCATCACATTTGGCAAATTAAGAATATTCATTTTGTCCTAGAAAATATCTCTTAATCACGGTTACTGATTACTTTAATTAATTATTTCTGGCGAAAAAAAAAATTTCTTGACACAGCGCTGTGCCACAAACGAAACTCTTCGACAGACGAAAAACGGCAAAAATTTGTAAAAATTCAGTGATGCCACTTTGATGAAAGTATTGTCTTTTACTTTTTCATATTTCCTTTTTATTAAATATTATGTTGTGTATTATATATATTTTTAAATTATTTTTCTTTTAAATAAATAGAAACGAAACAGAATGGCATTAATTTTTTTTTGCAATACCCATTTCTTCTTGAGAACGACAAGAATAGAATAGAAATAGACCTGTTCCCGTGAGATTTTTGCAACAAATTGTAATGGAACATTTTTTTACTTAAGTTTAACGAGTATTGATGAATTCTCGCTAATAATAAGTTCCCACTATTGCCATATTGCGCAATTCCCGCAATTCAATTTCAAATTGTCTGAAAATTGCTCAACTTCCATAAAATTGCAATCGAAATTCCGTCTTATAACAGATTATGCCAGTTTTCCAATAATGAAAACAAACAGAATTAGCAAAGTTGATAGAGAAATTTGCTTTCAAGTTTGTTTACATTCATTTATGTGGCTTACCAGTTCATTTAAAAACGATTTACCTACTTATTTTTATTTTTTTTTTGAATTATTATTGTTAATTTCTTACATTTTACATTGAAAACAATTTCCTTAATTATTTTTTTCCCATCCTAGATTTGGCAGATAGATATGTCTTTTGATAAGCTGTCGAACAAAATTATTTCAAATATAATGTGAACACTTATCGCAATTTTAGAACAAATTACGCAATGAAAAGCTTACCGGAACGTGATTTTGTAAAATGTGCGTAAAACGTCAAATGTGACAATCAAACACAAAACAACAAAGAAATTGCAAAGTGATGTAATATGCGTTTAGTGAATAGAGAAGGTGGAAAATGAATTACTCTCTCAAAAACGTAGTTTTTTTTTACAATATTTTTCTTGCGAGAACAGTTTTTTTTTTGCAAATTTGTAGAAAACTGCAATTTTGGAGTCTTGGAATAGTACTAATGTAATTAGACGATTCCATTTGATTTGAAACCAGCCGAAAAGCGGACAGAAAACGTAAAAGATTACCGAAAGTCAAACCATCAAAGCGTATAAAATTGGAGCTTCCATCGAAATATTTAATGAAGATGTCGATAACACCGACAATTCTAAAAGCCTGGAGAACCTTACCAACTTCTTTGCAACTAAGGAGTAAGGCAAATCCTGTGATCAAAATCCCGCACTTGAAAAGAAGGCGATAGAGAATGACTTGAAATCTTTTACAAATTGCAAATCCATGACTTGCTTCATTGTCTCGGCGATAACTCGACCGAATTCGACAAAGGAATCGAATGCATGCTCTGAGCAGGTAACGAAAAAAACTCCATGGCCGACAAAATCATTTGGAGATGGAACGGGCTCCCGAAATATTGATCGATGTTTGTAAATACATATAAACAGCCCGACTTATAGAATCCGACAATCCGTTGCGCCGCTGTTGTATCGTTGACGTATTGTCGGAAAAAACCGTTGCATACCTAAGTTGACAGAGAACAGCAGGTGACATTTTGTTATTACTGAGTGTTTTCTCTCCAAAAGATCACAGAATTACTACACTCTCTTAATGCTTACCCAATGAATGTTCTTAGTTCTCTCTCAATTTGTGAATGCGTGAATGTGTGAACTGTCACCTGATCAACTGATCGAAAAAGTGGAAGTAGAATCCTACTTTATCCGTCGAAGTTCATATATCTGTTGGTTATGGATCATGTTCCAAAAGAGTGCATGCATTCTATCATGCCAACTCAAAACGATGGATGTTATGGGTTGGGGTCCTAAGCATATTTGCGACAAAGTACAAAATAAAGTATGCCTAGCCCTAGAGTTTCATGAAAATAGAATGGATATGCCAAAAGAATATTGAAGTTTAAAATTGCCAAGAACAAGCTAACAGACATCAGACAAATTTGTGCTTTAAGCAAGTCATACAGATTACATACAGGTAATTTGAACCGGCTGCTTTTAAATTTTTTTATGGTGCATAATATGACCCCACAGGCGCTTAGTTTAGGAATTATAGCAATTTTAGTGTTTTGAAGTTTGGACCTGTTGCTTTCCAATTTTTTTTATGGTGCATAATATGGCTCCCTAGTTTAGGAGTTACCGCCATTTTAGTGTTTTGAGGTTTACACCGGCCGCTTTCCATTTTTTTCTTTATGGTGCATAATATGACCCTCGCAGACGCCTAGTTTAGGAGTTAGAGCGATTATAAGGAGTTAGAGCGATTTTAAATTTTCTTTTTGCTGGAGCATAAAACGACTCCCGAAGACGCCTAGTTTAGGAGTTATAGCCATTTTAAGATTTTGAATTTTTTTTTCTGGTGCATAATATGACCCCCGCAGACGCCTAGTTAAGGAGATATAGCCATTTTAAAGTTTTGAATTTTCTTTTTTGTGGTGCATAATATGACCCCCGCAGACGCCTAGTTTAGGAGTTATAGCCATTTTAAGATTTTGAATTTTTTTTTTTCTGGTGCATAATATGACCCACACAGACGCCTAGTTTAGGAGATATAGCCATTTTAAAGTTTTGAATTTTCTTTTTTCTGGTGCATAATATGACCCCCGCAGACGCCTAGTTTAGGAGATATAGCCATTTTAAGATTTTGAATTTTTTTTTTTCTGGTCCATAATATGACCCCCGCAGACGCCTAGTTTAGGAGATATAGCCATTTTAAGGTTTTGAACGTTTTTTTTTTCTGGTGCATAATATGACCCCCGCAGACGCCTCGTTTAGGAGATATAGCCATTTTAAAGTTTTGAATTTTCTTTTTTCTGGTGCATAATATGACCCCCGCAGACGCCTAGTTTAGGAGATATAGCCATTTTAAGATTTTGTTTTTTTTTTTTCTGGTGCATAATATGACCCCCGCAGACGCCTAGTTTAGGAGATATAGCCATTTTAAGACTTTGAATTTTTTTTTCTGGTGCATAATATGACCCCCGGAGACGCCTAGTTTAGGAGATATAGCCATTTTAAGATTTTGAATTTTTTTTTTCTGGTCCATAATATGACCCCCGCAGACGCCTAGTTTAGGAGATATAGCCATTTTAAGGTTTTGAATTTTTTTTTTCTTGTGCATAATATGACCCCCGCAGACGCCTCGTTTAGGAGATATAGCCATTTTAAAGTTTTGAATTTTCTTTTTTCTGGTGCATAATATGACCCCCGCAGACGCCTAGTTTAGGAGATATATCCATTTTGAGATTTTGAATTTTTTTTTTTCTGGTGCATAATATGACCCCCGCAGACGCCTAGTTTAGGAGATATAGCCATTTTAAAGTTTTGAATTTTCTTTTTTCTGGTGCATAATATGACCGCCGCAGACGCCTAGTTTAAGAATAAAAGCCATCTTAAGATTTTGAATTTTTTTTTTTCTGGTGCATAATATGACCCCCGCAGACGCCTAGTTTAGGAGATATAGCCATTTTAAAGTTTTGAATTTTCTTTTTTCTGGTGCATAATATGACCCCCGCAGACGCCTAGTTTAGGAGTTATAGAAATTTTAAGATTTTGAATTTTTTTTTTTCTGGTGCAGAATATGACCCCCGCAGACGCCTAGTTTAGGAGTTATAGCCATTTTAAGATTTTGAATTTTTTTTTTCTGGTGCATAATATGACCCCCGCAGACGCCTAGTTTAGGAGATATAGCCATTTTAAAGTTTTGAATTTTCCTTTTTCTGGTGCATAATATGACCCCCGCAGACGCCTAGTTTAGGAGTTATAGCCATTTTAAGATTTTGAATTTTTTTTTTCTGGTGCATAATATGACCCCCGCAGACGCCTAGTTTATCAGATATAGCCATTTTAAAGTTTTGAATTTTCTCTTTTCTGGTGCATAATATGACCCCCGCAGACGCCTAGTTTAGGAGATAT
This sequence comes from Volucella zonaria, assembly GCA_963966105.1. NCBI lineage: Eukaryota > Metazoa > Arthropoda > Insecta > Diptera > Syrphidae > Volucella > Volucella zonaria. The sequence continues at coordinate 40,964,017 of OZ014534.1, read as the reverse complement.
AGCCATTTTAAAGTTTTGAATTTTTTTTTTCTGGTGCATAATATGACCCCCGCAGACGCCTAATTTAGGAGATATAGCCATTTTAAGATTTTGAATTTTTTTTTTTCTGGTGCATAATATGACCGCCGCAGACGCCTAGTTTAAGAATAAAAGCCATCTTAAGATTTTGAATTTTTTTTTTTCTGGTGCATAATATGACCCCCGCAGACGCCTAGTTTAGGAGATATAGCCATTTTAAAGTTTTGAATTTTCTTTTTTCTGGTGCATAATATGACCCCCGCAGACGCCTAGTTTAGGAGTTATAGAAATTTTAAGATTTTGAATTTTTTTTTTTCTGGTGCAGAATATGACCCCCGCAGACGCCTAGTTTAGGAGTTATAGCCATTTTAAGATTTTGAATTTTTTTTTTCTGGTGCATAATATGACCCCCGCAGACGCCTAGTTTAGGAGATATAGCCATTTTAAAGTTTTGAATTTTCCTTTTTCTGGTGCATAATATGACCCCCGCAGACGCCTAGTTTAGGAGTTATAGCCATTTTAAGATTTTGAATTTTTTTTTTCTGGTGCATAATATGACCCCCGCAGACGCCTAGTTTATCAGATATAGCCATTTTAAAGTTTTGAATTTTCTCTTTTCTGGTGCATAATATGACCCCCGCAGACGCCTAGTTTAGGAGATATAGCCATTTTAAAGTTTTGAATTTTTTTTTTCTGGTGCATAATATGACCCCCGCAGACGCCTAATTTAGGAGATATAGCCATTTTAAGATTTTGAATTTTTTTTTTCTGGTGCATAATATGACCCCCGCAGACGCCTAATTTAGGAGATATAGCCATTTTAAGATTTTGAATTTTTTTTTTTCTGGTGCATAATATGACCCCCGCAGACGCCTAGTTTAGGAGATATAGCCATTTTAAAGTTTTGAATTTTCTTTTTTCTGGTGCATAATATGACCCCCGCAGACGCCTAGTTTAGGAGTTATAGCCATTTTAAGATTTTGAATTTTTTTTTTCTGGTGCATAATATGACCCCCGCAGACGCCTAGTTTAGGAGATATAGCCATTTTAAGATTTTGAATTTTTTTTTTTCTGGTGCATAATATGACCCCGCAGACGCCTAGTTTACGAGATATAGCCATTTTAAGATTTTGAATTTTTTTTTTCTGGTGCATAATATGACCCCCGCAGACGCCTAGTTTAGGAGTTATAGCCATTTTAAGATTTTGAATTTTCTTTTTTCTGGTGCATAATATGACCCCCGCAGATGCCTAGTTTAGGAGATATAGCCATTTTAAGATTTAGAATTTTTTTTTTTCTGGTGCATAATATGACCCCCGCAGACGCCTAGTTTAGGAGATATAGCCATTTTAAGATTTTGAATGTTTTTTTTTTCTGGTGCATAATATGACCCCCGCAGACGCCTAGTTTAGGAGTTATAGCCATTTTAAGATTTTGAATTTCTTTTTTTTCTGGTGCATAATATGACCCCCGCAGACGCCTAGTTTAGGAGTTATAGCCATTTTAAGATTTTGATTTTTTTTTTTCTGGTGCATAATATGACCCCCGCAGACGCCTAGTTTAGGAGTTATAGCCATTTTAAGATTTTGAATTTTTTTTTTTCTGGTGCATAATATGACCCCCGCAGACGCCTAGTTTATCAGATATAGCCATTTTAAAGTTTTGTATTTTCTTTTTTCTGGTGCATAATATGACCCCCGCAGACGCCTAGTTTATCAGATATAGCCATTTTAAAGTTTTGTATTTTCTTTTTTCTGGTGCATAATATGACCCCCGCAGACGCCTAGTTTAGGAGTTATAGCCATTTTAAGATTTTGAACTTTTTTTTTCTGGTGCATAATATGACCCCCGCAGACGCCTAGTTTAGGAGTTATAGCCATTTTAAGATTTTGAATTTTTTTTTTTCTGGTGCATAATATGACCCCCGCAGACGCCTAGTTTAGGAGCTATAGCCATTTTAAGATTTTGAATTTTTTTTTTTCTGGTGCATAATATGTCCCCCGCAGACGCCTAGTTTAGGAGATATAGCCATTTTAAGATTTTGAATTTTTTTTTTTCTGGTGCATAATATGACCCCCGCAGACGCCTAGTTTAGGAGATATGGCCATTTTAAGATTTTGAATTTTTTTTTTCTGGTGCATAATATGACCCCCGCAGACGCCTAGTTTATCAGATATAGCCATTTTAAAGTTTTGTATTTTCTTTTTTCTGGTGCATAATATGACCCCGCAGACGCCTAGTTTGCGAGATATAGCCATTTTAAGATTTTGAATTTTTTTTTTCTGGTGCATAATATGACCCCCGCAGACGCCTAGTTTAGGAGATATAGCCATTTTAAGATTTTGAATTTTTTTTTTTCTGGTGCATAATATGACCCCCGCAGACGCCTAGTTTAGGAGATATAGCCATTTTAAGATTTTGAATTTTTTTTTTCTGGTGCATAATATGACCCCCGCAGACGCCTAGTTTAGGAGTTATAGCCATTTTAAGATTTTGAATTTTCTTTTTTCTGGTGCATAATATGACCCCCGCAGACGCCTAGTTTAGGAGATATAGCCATTTTAAGATTTAGAATTTTTTTTTTTCTGGTGCATAATATGACCCCCGCAGACGCCTAGTTTAGGAGATATAGCCATTTTAAGATTTTGAATGTTTTTTTTTCTGGTGCATAATATGACCCCCGCAGACGCCTAGTTTAGGAGTTATAGCCATTTTAATATTTTGAATTTCTTTTTTTTCTGGTGCATAATATGACCCCCGCAGACGCCTAGTTTAGGAGTTATAGCCATTTTAAGATTTTGAATTTTTTTTTTTCTGGTGCATAATATGACCCCCGCAGACGCCTAGTTTAGGAGATATAGCCATTTTAAGATTTTGAATTTTTTTTTTTCTGGTGCATAATATGTCCCCCGCAGACGCCTAGTTTAGGAGATATAGTCATTTTAAGATTTTGAATTTTTTTTTCTGGTGCATAATATGACCCCCGCAGACGCCTAGTTCAGGAGATATAGCCATTTTAAGGTATTGAATTTTTTTTTTCTGGTGCATAATATGACCCCCGCAGGCGCCTAGTTTAGGAGATATAGCCATTTTAAGATTTTGAATTTTTTTTTTTCTGGTGCATAATATGACCCCCGCAGACGCCTAGTTTAGGAGATATAGCCATTTTAAGATTTTGAATTTTTTTTTTTCTGGTGCAAAATATGACCCCCGCAGACGCCTAGTTTAGGATATATAGCCATTTTAAAGTTTTGAATTTTCTTTTTTCTGGTGCATAATATGACCCCCGCAGACGCCTAGTTTAGGAGTTATAGCCATTTTAAGATTTTGAATTTTTTTTTTTTCTGGTGCAAAATATGACCCCCGCAAACGCCTAGTTTAGGATATATAGCCATTTTAAAGTTTTGAATTTTCTTTTTTCTGGTGCATAATATGACCCCCGCAGACGCCTAGTTTAGGAGTTATAGCCATTTTAAGATTTTGAATTTTTTTTTTCTGGTGCATAATATGACCCCCGCAGACGCCTAGTTTAGGAGTTATAGCCATTTTAAGATTTAGAATTTTTTTTTTCTGGTGCATAATATGACCCCCGCAGACACCTTATTTAGGAGTTATAGCCATTTTAAGATTTTGAATTTTTTTTTTTCTGGTGCATAATATGACCCCCGCAGACGCCTAGTTTAGGAGTTATAGCCATTTTAAAGTTTTGAATTTTCTTTTTTCTGGTGCATAATATGACCCCCGCAGACGCCTAGTTTAGGAGTTATAGCCATTTTAAGATTTAGAATTTTTTTTTTCTGGTGCATAATATGACCCCCGCAGACGCCTAGTTTAGGAGATATAGTCATTTTAAGATTTTGAATTTTTTTTTCTGGTGCATAATATGACCCCCGCAGACGCCTAGTTCAGGAGATATAGCCATTTTAAGGTATTGAATTTTTTTTTTCTGGTGCATAATATGACCCCCGCAGGCGCCTAGTTTAGGAGATATAGCCATTTTAAGATTTTGAATTTTTTTTTTTCTGGTGCATAATATGACCCCCGCAGACGCCTAGTTTAGGAGATATAGCCATTTTAAGATTTTGAATTTTTTTTTTTCTGGTGCAAAATATGACCCCCGCAGACGCCTAGTTTAGGATATATAGCCATTTTAAAGTTTTGAATTTTCTTTTTTCTGGTGCATAATATGACCCCCGCAGACGCCTAGTTTAGGAGTTATAGCCATTTTAAGATTTTGAATTTTTTTTTTTTCTGGTGCAAAATATGACCCCCGCAGACGCCTAGTTTAGGATATATAGCCATTTTAAAGTTTTGAATTTTCTTTTTTCTGGTGCATAATATGACCCCCGCAGACGCCTAGTTTAGGAGTTATAGCCATTTTAAGATTTTGAATTTTTTTTTTCTGGTGCATAATATGACCCCCGCAGACGCCTAGTTTAGGAGTTATAGCCATTTTAAGATTTAGAATTTTTTTTTTCTGGTGCATAATATGACCCCCGCAGACACCTTATTTAGGAGTTATAGCCATTTTAAGATTTTGAATTTTTTTTTTTCTGGTGCATAATATGACCCCCGCAGACGCCTAGTTTAGGAGTTATAGCCATTTTAAGATTTTGATTTTTTTTTTCCTGGTGCATAATATGACCCCCGCAGACGCCTAGTTTATCAGATATAGCCATTTTAAAGTTTTGAATTTTCTTTTTTCTGGTGCATAATATGACCCCCGCAGACGCCTAGTTTAGGAGTTATAGCCATTTTAAGATTTAGAATTTTTTTTTTCTGGTGCATAATATGACCCCCGCAGACACCTTATTTAGGAGTTATAGCCATTTTAAGATTTTGAATTTTTTTTTTTCTGGTGCATAATATGACCCCCGCAGACGCCTAGTTTAGGAGTTATAGCCATTTTAAGATTTTGAATTTTCTTTTTTCTGGTGCATAATATGACCCCCGCAGACGCCTAGTTTAGGAGATATAGCCATTTTAAGATTTTGAAGTTTTTTTTCTGGTGCATAATATGACCTCCGCAGACGCCTAGTTTAGGAGATATAGCCATTTTAAGATTTTGAAGTTTTTTTTCTGGTGCATAATATGACCTCCGCAGACGCCTAGTTTAGGAGATATAGCCATTTTAAGATTTAGAATTTTTTTTTTCTGGTGCATAATATGACCCCCGCAGACACCTTATTTAGGAGTTATAGCCATTTTAAGATTTTGAATTTTTTTTTTTCTGGTGCATAATATGACCCCCGCAGACGCCTAGTATAGGAGTTATAGCCATTTTAAGATTTTGATTTTTTTTTTCCTGGTGCATAATATGACCCCCGCAGACGCCTAGTTTATCAGATATAGCCATTTTAAAGTTTTGAATTTTCTTTTTTCTGGTGCATAATATGACCCCCGCAGACGCCTAGTTTAGGAGTTATAGCCATTTTAAGATTTAGAATTTTTTTTTTCTGGTGCATAATATGACCCCCGCAGACACCTTATTTAGGAGTTATAGCCATTTTAAGATTTTGAATTTTTTTTTTTCTGGTGCATAATATGACCCCCGCAGACGCCTAGTATAGGAGTTATAGCCATTTTAAGATTTTGATTTTTTTTTTCCTGGTGCATAATATGACCCCCGCAGACGCCTAGTTTATCAGATATAGCCATTTTAAAGTTTTGAATTTTCTTTTTTCTGGTGCATAATATGACCCCCGCAGACGCCTAGTTTAGGAGTTATAGCCATTTTAAGATTTAGAATTTTTTTTTTCTGGTGCATAATATGACCCCCGCAGACACCTTATTTAGGAGTTATAGCCATTTTAAGATTTTGAATTTTTTTTTTTCTGGTGCATAATATGACCCCCGCAGACGCCTAGTTTAGGAGTTATAGCCATTTTAAGATTTTGAATTTTCTTTTTTCTGGTGCATAATATGACCCCCGCAGACGCCTAGTTTAGAAGATACAGCCATTTTAAGATTTTGAAGTTTTTTTTCTGGTGCATAATATGACCTCCGCAGACGCCTAGTTTAGGAGATATAGCCATTTTAAAGTTTTAATATTTTTTTTTTCTGCTGCATAATATGACCCCCGCAGGCGCCTAGTTTAGGAGATATAGCCATTTTAAGATTTTGAATTTTTTTTTTCTGGTGCATAATATGACCCCCGCAGACGCCTAGTTTAGGAGTTATAGCCATTTTAAGATTTTGAATTATCTTTTTTCTGGTGCATAATATGACCCCCGCAGACGCCTAGTTTAGGAGATATAGCCATTTTAAGATTTAGAATTTTTTTTTTTCTGGTGCATAATATGACCCCCGCAGACGCCTAGTTTAGGAGATATAGCCATTTTAAGATTTTGAATGTTTTTTTTTCTGGTGCATAATATGACCCCCGCAGACGCCTAGTTTAGGAGATATAGTCATTTTAAGATTTTGAATTTTTTTTTTCTGGTGCATAATATGACCCCCGCAGACGCCTAGTTTAGGAGATATAGCCATTTTAAGATTTTGAATTTTTTTTTTTCTGGTGCATAATATGACCCCCGCAGACGCCTAGTTTAGGAGATATAGCCATTTTAAGATTTTGAATTTTTTTTTTCTGGTGCATAATATGACCCCCGCAGACGCCTAGTTTAGGAGTTATAGCCATTTTAAGATTTTGAATTTTCTTTTTTCTGGTGCATAATATGACCCCCGCAGACGCCTAGTTTAGGAGATATAGCCATTTTAAGATTTAGAATTTTTTTTTTTCTGGTGCATAATATGACCCCCGCAGACGCCTAGTTTAGGAGATATAGCCATTTTAAGATTTTGAATGTTTTTTTTTCTGGTGCATAATATGACCCCCGCAGACGCCTAGTTTAGGAGTTATAGCCATTTTAAGATTTTGAATTTCTTTTTTTCTGGTGCATAATATGACCCCCGCAGACGCCTAGTTTAGGAGATATAGCCATTTTAAGATTTTGAATTTTTTTTTTCTGGTGCATAATATGACCCCCGCAGACGCCTAGTTTAGGAGTTATAGCCATTTTAAGATTTTGAATTTACTTTTTTCTGGTGCATAATATGACCCCCGCAGACGCCTAGTTTAGGAGTTATAGCCATTTTAAGATTTTGATTTTTTTTTTTTCTGGTGCATAATATGACCCCCGCAGACGCCTAGTTTAGGAGTTATAGCCATTTTAAGATTTTGAATTTTCTTTTTTCTGGTGCATAATATGACCCCCGCAGACGCCTAGTTTAGGAGATATAGCCATTTTAAGATTTTGAATTTTTTTTTTTCTGGTGCATAATATGACCCCCGCAGACGCCTAGTTTAGGAGTTATAGCCATTTTAAGATTTTGATTTTTTTTTTTTCTGGTGCATGATATGACCCCCGCAGACGCCTAGTTTAGGAGTTATAGCCATTTTAAGATTTTGAATTTTTTTTTTTCTGGTGCATAATATGACCCCCGCAGACGCCTAGTTTATCAGATATAGCCATTTTAAAGTTTTGTATTTTCTTTTTTCTGGTGCATAATATGACCCCCGCAGACGCCTAGTTTATCAGATATAGCCATTTTAAACTTTTGTATTTTCTTTCTTCTGGTGCATAATATGACCCCCGCAGACGCCTAGTTTAGGAGTTATAGCCATTTTAAGATTTTGAACTTTTTTTTTCTGGTGCATAATATGACCCCCGCAGACGCCTACCTAGTTTAGGAGTTATAGCCATTTTAAGATTTAGAATTTTTTTTTTTTCTGGTGCATAATATGACCCCCGCAGACGCCTAGTTTAGGAGATATAGCCATTTTAAGATTTTGAATTTTTTTTTTTCTGGTGCATAATATGTCCCCCGCAGACGCCTAGTTTAGGAGATATAGTCATTTTAAGATTTTGAATTTTTTTTTCTGGTGCATAATATGACCCCCGCAGACGCCTAGTTCAGGAGATATAGCCATTTTAAAGTATTGAATTTTTTTTTCTGGTGCATAATATGACCCCCGCAGGCGCCTAGTTTAGGAGATATAGCCATTTTAAGATTTTGAATTTTTTTTTTTCTGGTGCATAATATGACCCCCGCAGACGCCTAGTTTAGGAGATATAGCCATTTTAAGATTTTGAATTTTTTTTTTTCTGGTGCAAAATATGACCCCCGCAGACGCCTAGTTTAGGATATATAGCCATTTTAAAGTTTTGAATTTTCTTTTTTCTGGTGCATAATATGACCCCCGCAGACGCCTAGTTTAGGAGTTATAGCCATTTTAAGATTTTGAATTTTTTTTTTCTGGTGCATAATATGACCCCCGCAGACGCCTAGTTTAGGAGTTATAGCCATTTTAAGATTTTGAATTTTTTTTTTTCTGGTGCATAATATGACCCCCGCAGACGCCTAGTTTAGGTGTTATAGCCATTTTAAGATTTTGAATTTTCTTTTTTCTGGTGCATAATATGACCCCCGCAGACGCCTAGTTTAGGAGATATAGCCATTTTAAGATTTTGAATTTTTTTTTTTTCTGGTGCAAAATATGACCCCCGCAGACGCCTAGTTTAGGATATATAGCCATTTTAAAGTTTTGAATTTTCTTTTTTCTGGTGCATAATATGACCCCCGCAGACGCCTAGTTTAGGAGTTATAGCCATTTTAAGATTTTGAATTTTTTTTTTCTGGTGCATAATATGACCCCCGCAGACGCCTAGTTTAGGAGTTATAGCCATTTTAAGATTTTGAATTTTTTTTTTTCTGGTGCATAATATGACCCCCGCAGACGCCTAGTTTAGGAGATATAGCCATTTTAAAGTTTTGAATTTTCTTTTTTCTGGTGCATAATATGACCCCCGCAGACGCCTAGTTTAGGAGATATAGCCATTTTAAAGTTTTGAATTTTCTTTTTTCTGGTGCATAATATGACCCCCGCAGACGCCTAGTTTAGGAGTTATAGCCATTTTAAGATTTTGAATTTTTTTTTTCTGGTGCATAATATGACCCCCGCAGACGCCTAGTTTAGGAGTTATAGCCATTTTAAGATTTTGAATTTTTTTTTTTCTGGTGCATAATATGACCCCCGCAGACGCCTAGTTTAGGTGTTATAGCCATTTTAAGATTTTGAATTTTCTTTTTTCTGGTGCATAATATGACCCCCGCAGACGCCTAGTTTAGGAGATATAGCCATTTTAAGATTTTGAATTTTTTTTTTTTCTGGTGCAAAATATGACCCCCGCAGACGCCTAGTTTAGGATATATAGCCATTTTAAAGTTTTGAATTTTCTTTTTTCTGGTGCATAATATGACCCCCGCAGACGCCTAGTTTAGGAGTTATAGCCATTTTAAGATTTAGAATTTTTTTTTTTCTGGTGCATAATATGACCCCCGCAGACGCCTAGTTTAGGAGTTATAGCCATTTTAAGATTTTGAATTTTTTTTTTTCTGGTGCATAATATGACCCCCGCAGACGCCTAGTTTAGGAGATATAGCCATTTTAAAGTTTTGAATTTTCTTTTTTCTGGTGCATAATATGACCCCCGCAGACGCCTAGTTTAGGAGATATAGCCATTTTAAAGTTTTGAATTTTTTTTTTTCTGGTGCATAATATGACCCCCGCAGACGCCTAGTTTAGGAGATATAGCCATTTTAAGATTTTGAATTTTTTTTTTCTGGTGCATAATATGACCCCGGCATACGGCTAGTATAGGAGTTATAGCCATTTTAAGATTTTGATTTTTTTTTTCCTGGTGCATAATATGACCCCCGCAGACGCCTAGTTTATCAGATATAGCCATTTTAAAGTTTTGAATTTTCTTTTTTCTGGTGCATAATATGACCACCGCAGACGCCTAGTTTAGGAGTTATAGCCATTTTAAGATTTAGAATTTTTTTTTTCTGGTGCATAATATGACCCCCGCAGACACCTTATTTAGGAGTTATAGCCATTTTAAGATTTTGAATTTTTTTTTTTCTGGTGCATAATATGACCCCCGCAGACGCCTAGTTTAGGAGTTATAGCCATTTTAAGATTTTGAATTTTCTTTTTTCTGGTGCATAATATGACTCCCGCAGACGCCTAGTTTAGGAGATATAGTCATTTTAAGATTTTGAAGTTTTTTTTCTGGTGCATAATATGACCCCCGCAGACGCCTAGTTTAGGAGATATAGCCATTTTAAAGTTTTAATATTTTTTTTTTCTGCTGCATAATATGACCCTCGCAGGCGCCTAGTTTAGGAGATATAGCCATTTTAAGATTTTGAATTTTTTTTTTCTGGTGCATAATATGACCCCCGCAGACGCCTAGTTTAGGAGATATAGCCATTTTAAGATTTTGAATTTTTTTTTTTCTTTTGCAAAATATGACCCCCGCAGACGCCTAGTTTTGGAGATATAGCCATTTTAAAGTTTTGAATTTTCTTTTTTCTGGTGCATAATATGACCCCCGCAGACGCCTAGTTTAGGAGTTATAGCCATTTTAAAGTTTTGAATTTTCTTTTTTCTGGTGCATAATAGGACCCCCGCAGACGCCTAGTTTAGGAGTTATAGCCATTTTAAGATTTTGAATTTTTTTTTTCTGGTGCATAATATGACCCCCGCAGACGCCTAGTTTAGGAGATATAGCCATTTTAGAGTTTTGAATTTTCTTTTTTCTGGTGCATAATATGACCCCCGCAGACGCCTAGTTTAGGAGATATAGCCATTTTAAAGTTTTGAATTTTCTTTTTTCTGGTGCATAATATGACCCCCGCAGACGCCTAGTTTAGGAGTTATAGCCATTTTAAGATTTTGAATTTTTTTTTTCTGGTGCATAATATGACCCCCGCAGACGCCTAGTTTAGGAGATATAGCCATTTTAAGATTTTGAATTTTTTTTTTTCTGGTGCATAATATGACCCCGCAGACGCCTAGTTTACGAGATATAGCCATTTTAAGATTTTGAATTTTTTTTTTCTGGTGCATAATATGACCCCCGCAGACGCCTAGTTTAGGAGTTATAGCCATTTTAAGATTTTGAATTTTCTTTTTTCTGGTGCATAATATGACCCCCGCAGACGCCTAGTTTAGGAGATATAGCCATTTTAAGATTTAGAATTTTTTTTTTTCTGGTGCATAATATGACCCCCGCAGACGCCTAGTTTAGGAGATATAGCCATTTTAAGATTTTGAATGTTTTTTTTTCTGGTGCATAATATGACCCCCGCAGACGCCTAGTTTAGGAGTTATAGCCATTTTAAGATTTTGAATTTCTTTTTTTTCTGGTGCATAATATGACCCCCGCAGACGCCTAGTTTAGGAGTTATAGCCATTTTAAGATTTTGATTTTTTTTTTTCTGGTGCATAATATGACCCCCGCAGACGCCTAGTTTAGGAGTTATAGCCATTTTAAGATTTTGAATTTTTTTTTTTCTGGTGCATAATATGACCCCCGCAGACGCCTAGTTTATCAGATATAGCCATTTTAAAGTTTTGTATTTTCTTTTTTCTGGTGCATAATATGACCCCCGCAGACGCCTAGTTTATCAGATATAGCCATTTTAAAGTTTTGTATTTTCTTTTTTCTGGTGCATAATATGACCCCCGCAGACGCCTAGTTTAGGAGATATAGCCATTTTAAGATTTTGAATTTTTTTTTTTCTGGTGCATAATATGACCCCCGCAGACGCCTAGTTTAGGAGATATAGCCATTTTAAGATTTTGAATTTTTTTTTTTCTGGTGCATAATATGACCCCGCAGACGCCTAGTTTACGAGATATAGCCATTTTAAGATTTTGAATTTTTTTTTTCTGGTGCATAATATGACCCCCGCAGACGCCTAGTTTAGGAGTTATAGCCATTTTAAGATTTTGAATTTTCTTTTTTCTGGTGCATAATATGACCCCCGCAGACGCCTAGTTTAGGAGTTATAGCCATTTTAAGATTTTGAATTTTTTTTTTTCTGGTGCATAATATGACCCCCGCAGACGCCTAGTTTATCAGATATAGCCATTTTAAAGTTTTGTATTTTCTTTTTTCTGGTGCATAATATGACCCCCGCAGACGCCTAGTTTATCAGATATAGCCATTTTAAAGTTTTGTATTTTCTTTTTTCTGGTGCATAATATGACCCCCGCAGACGCCTAGTTTAGGAGTTATAGCCATTTTAAGATTTTGAATTTTTTTTTTCTGGTGCATAATATGACCCCCGCAGACGCCTAGTTTAGGAGATATAGCCATTTTAAGATTTTGAATTTTTTTTTTTTTGGTGCATAATATGACCCCCGCAGACGCCTAGTTTAGGAGATATAGCCATTTTAAGATTTTGAATGTTTTTTTTTCTGGTGCATAATATGACCCCCGCAGACGCCTAGTTTAGGAGTTATAGCCATTTTAAGATTTTGAATTTCTTTTTTTTCTGGTGCATAATATGACCCCCGCAGACGCCTAGTTTAGGAGATATAGCCATTTTAAGATTTTGAATTTTTTTTTGCTGGTGCATAATATGACCCCGCAGACGCCTAGTTTACGAGATATAGCCATTTTAAGATTTTGAATTTTTTTTTTCTGGTGCATAATATGACCCCCGCAGACGCCTAGTTTAGGAGTTATAGCCATTTTAAGATTTTGAATTTTCTTTTTTCTGGTGCATAATATGACCCCCGCAGACGCCTAGTTTAGGAGTTATAGCCATTTTAAGATTTTGAATTTTTTTTTTTCTGGTGCATAATATGACCCCCGCAGACGCCTAGTTTATCAGATATAGCCATTTTAAAGTTTTGAATTTTCTTTTTTCTGGTGCATAATATGACCCCCGCAGACGCCTAATTTAGGAGATATAGCCATTTTAAGATTTTGAATTTTTTTTTTTCTGGTGCATAATATGACCCCCGCAGACGCCTAGTTTAGGAGATATAGCCATTTTAAAGTTTTGAATTTTCTTTTTTCTGGTGCATAATATGACCCCCGCAGACGCCTAGTTTAGGAGTTATAGCCATTTTAAGATTTTGAATTTTTTTTTTCTGGTGCATAATATGACCCCCGCAGACGCCTAGTTTAGGAGATATAGCCATTTTAAGATTTTGAATTTTTTTTTTTCTGGTGCATAATATGACCCCGCAGACGCCTAGTTTACGAGATATAGCCATTTTAAGATTTTGAATTTTTTTTTTCTGGTGCATAATATGACCCCCGCAGACGCCTAGTTTAGGAGTTATAGCCATTTTAAGATTTTGAATTTTCTTTTTTCTGGTGCATAATATGACCCCCGCAGACGCCTAGTTTAGGAGATATAGCCATTTTAAGATTTAGAATTTTTTTTTTTCTGGTGCATAATATGACCCCCGCAGACGCCTAGTTTAGGAGATATAGCCATTTTAAGATTTTGAATGTTTTTTTTTCTGGTGCATAATATGACCCCCGCAGACGCCTAGTTTAGGAGTTATAGCCATTTTAAGATTTTGAATTTCTTTTTTTTCTGGTGCATAATATGACCCCCGCAGACGCCTAGTTTAGGAGTTATAGCCATTTTAAGATTTTGATTTTTTTTTTTCTGGTGCATAATATGACCCCCGCAGACGCCTAGTTTAGGAGTTATAGCCATTTTAAGATTTTGAATTTTTTTTTTTCTGGTGCATAATATGACCCCCGCAGACGCCTAGTTTATCAGATATAGCCATTTTAAAGTTTTGTATTTTCTTTTTTCTGGTGCATAATATGACCCCCGCAGACGCCTAGTTTATCAGATATAGCCATTTTAAAGTTTTGTATTTTCTTTTTTCTGGTGCATAATATGACCCCCGCAGACGCCTAGTTTAGGAGTTATAGCCATTTTAAGATTTTGAACTTTTTTTTTCTGGTGCATAATATGACCCCCGCAGACGCCTAGTTTAGGAGTTATAGCCATTTTAAGATTTTGAATTTTTTTTTTTCTGGTGCATAATATGACCCCCGCAGACGCCTAGTTTAGGAGCTATAGCCATTTTAAGATTTTGAATTTTTTTTTTTCTGGTGCATAATATGTCCCCCGCAGACGCCTAGTTTAGGAGATATAGCCATTTTAAGATTTTGAATTTTTTTTTTTCTGGTGCATAATATGACCCCCGCAGACGCCTAGTTTAGGAGATATGGCCATTTTAAGATTTTGAATTTTTTTTTTCTGGTGCATAATATGACCCCCGCAGACGCCTAGTTTATCAGATATAGCCATTTTAAAGTTTTGTATTTTCTTTTTTCTGGTGCATAATATGACCCCGCAGACGCCTAGTTTGCGAGATATAGCCATTTTAAGATTTTGAATTTTTTTTTTCTGGTGCATAATATGACCCCCGCAGACGCCTAGTTTAGGAGATATAGCCATTTTAAGATTTTGAATTTTTTTTTTTCTGGTGCATAATATGACCCCCGCAGACGCCTAGTTTAGGAGATATAGCCATTTTAAGATTTTGAATTTTTTTTTTCTGGTGCATAATATGACCCCCGCAGACGCCTAGTTTAGGAGTTATAGCCATTTTAAGATTTTGAATTTTCTTTTTTCTGGTGCATAATATGACCCCCGCAGACGCCTAGTTTAGGAGATATAGCCATTTTAAGATTTAGAATTTTTTTTTTTCTGGTGCATAATATGACCCCCGCAGACGCCTAGTTTAGGAGATATAGCCATTTTAAGATTTTGAATGTTTTTTTTTCTGGTGCATAATATGACCCCCGCAGACGCCTAGTTTAGGAGTTATAGCCATTTTAATATTTTGAATTTCTTTTTTTTCTGGTGCATAATATGACCCCCGCAGACGCCTAGTTTAGGAGTTATAGCCATTTTAAGATTTTGAATTTTTTTTTTTCTGGTGCATAATATGACCCCCGCAGACGCCTAGTTTAGGAGATATAGCCATTTTAAGATTTTGAATTTTTTTTTTTCTGGTGCATAATATGTCCCCCGCAGACGCCTAGTTTAGGAGATATAGTCATTTTAAGATTTTGAATTTTTTTTTCTGGTGCATAATATGACCCCCGCAGACGCCTAGTTCAGGAGATATAGCCATTTTAAGGTATTGAATTTTTTTTTTCTGGTGCATAATATGACCCCCGCAGGCGCCTAGTTTAGGAGATATAGCCATTTTAAGATTTTGAATTTTTTTTTTTCTGGTGCATAATATGACCCCCGCAGACGCCTAGTTTAGGAGATATAGCCATTTTAAGATTTTGAATTTTTTTTTTTCTGGTGCAAAATATGACCCCCGCAGACGCCTAGTTTAGGATATATAGCCATTTTAAAGTTTTGAATTTTCTTTTTTCTGGTGCATAATATGACCCCCGCAGACGCCTAGTTTAGGAGTTATAGCCATTTTAAGATTTTGAATTTTTTTTTTTTCTGGTGCAAAATATGACCCCCGCAGACGCCTAGTTTAGGATATATAGCCATTTTAAAGTTTTGAATTTTCTTTTTTCTGGTGCATAATATGACCCCCGCAGACGCCTAGTTTAGGAGTTATAGCCATTTTAAGATTTTGAATTTTTTTTTTCTGGTGCATAATATGACCCCCGCAGACGCCTAGTTTAGGAGTTATAGCCATTTTAAGATTTAGAATTTTTTTTTTCTGGTGCATAATATGACCCCCGCAGACACCTTATTTAGGAGTTATAGCCATTTTAAGATTTTGAATTTTTTTTTTTCTGGTGCATAATATGACCCCCGCAGACGCCTAGTTTAGGAGTTATAGCCATTTTAAAGTTTTGAATTTTCTTTTTTCTGGTGCATAATATGACCCCCGCAGACGCCTAGTTTAGGAGTTATAGCCATTTTAAGATTTAGAATTTTTTTTTTCTGGTGCATAATATGACCCCCGCAGACGCCTAGTTTAGGAGATATAGTCATTTTAAGATTTTGAATTTTTTTTTCTGGTGCATAATATGACCCCCGCAGACGCCTAGTTCAGGAGATATAGCCATTTTAAGGTATTGAATTTTTTTTTTCTGGTGCATAATATGACCCCCGCAGGCGCCTAGTTTAGGAGATATAGCCATTTTAAGATTTTGAATTTTTTTTTTTCTGGTGCATAATATGACCCCCGCAGACGCCTAGTTTAGGAGATATAGCCATTTTAAGATTTTGAATTTTTTTTTTTCTGGTGCAAAATATGACCCCCGCAGACGCCTACTTTAGGATATATAGCCATTTTAAAGTTTTGAATTTTCTTTTTTCTGGTGCATAATATGACCCCCGCAGACGCCTAGTTTAGGAGTTATAGCCATTTTAAGATTTTGAATTTTTTTTTTTTCTGGTGCAAAATATGACCCCCGCAGACGCCTAGTTTAGGATATATAGCCATTTTAAAGTTTTGAATTTTCTTTTTTCTGGTGCATAATATGACCCCCGCAGACGCCTAGTTTAGGAGTTATAGCCATTTTAAGATTTTGAATTTTTTTTTTCTGGTGCATAATATGACCCCCGCAGACGCCTAGTTTAGGAGTTATAGCCATTTTAAGATTTAGAATTTTTTTTTTCTGGTGCATAATATGACCCCCGCAGACACCTTATTTAGGAGTTATAGCCATTTTAAGATTTTGAATTTTTTTTTTTCTGGTGCATAATATGACCCCCGCAGACGCCTAGTTTAGGAGTTATAGCCATTTTAAGATTTTGATTTTTTTTTTCCTGGTGCATAATATGACCCCCGCAGACGCCTAGTTTATCAGATATAGCCATTTTAAAGTTTTGAATTTTCTTTTTTCTGGTGCATAATATGACCCCCGCAGACGCCTAGTTTAGGAGTTATAGCCATTTTAAGATTTAGAATTTTTTTTTTCTGGTGCATAATATGACCCCCGCAGACACCTTATTTAGGAGTTATAGCCATTTTAAGATTTTGAATTTTTTTTTTTCTGGTGCATAATATGACCCCCGCAGACGCCTAGTTTAGGAGTTATAGCCATTTTAAGATTTTGAATTTTCTTTTTTCTGGTGCATAATATGACCCCCGCAGACGCCTAGTTTAGGAGATATAGCCATTTTAAGATTTTGAAGTTTTTTTTCTGGTGCATAATATGACCTCCGCAGACGCCTAGTTTAGGAGATATAGCCATTTTAAGATTTTGAAGTTTTTTTTCTGGTGCATAATATGACCTCCGCAGACGCCTAGTTTAGGAGATATAGCCATTTTAAGATTTAGAATTTTTTTTTTCTGGTGCATAATATGACCCCCGCAGACACCTTATTTAGGAGTTATAGCCATTTTAAGATTTTGAATTTTTTTTTTTCTGGTGCATAATATGACCCCCGCAGACGCCTAGTATAGGAGTTATAGCCATTTTAAGATTTTGATTTTTTTTTTCCTGGTGCATAATATGACCCCCGCAGACGCCTAGTTTATCAGATATAGCCATTTTAAAGTTTTGAATTTTCTTTTTTCTGGTGCATAATATGACCCCCGCAGACGCCTAGTTTAGGAGTTATAGCCATTTTAAGATTTAGAATTTTTTTTTTCTGGTGCATAATATGACCCCCGCAGACACCTTATTTAGGAGTTATAGCCATTTTAAGATTTTGAATTTTTTTTTTTCTGGTGCATAATATGACCCCCGCAGACGCCTAGTATAGGAGTTATAGCCATTTTAAGATTTTGATTTTTTTTTTCCTGGTGCATAATATGACCCCCGCAGACGCCTAGTTTATCAGATATAGCCATTTTAAAGTTTTGAATTTTCTTTTTTCTGGTGCATAATATGACCCCCGCAGACGCCTAGTTTAGGAGTTATAGCCATTTTAAGATTTAGAATTTTTTTTTTCTGGTGCATAATATGACCCCCGCAGACACCTTATTTAGGAGTTAAAGCCATTTTAAGATTTTGAATTTTTTTTTTTCTGGTGCATAATATGACCCCCGCAGACGCCTAGTTTAGGAGTTATAGCCATTTTAAGATTTTGAATTTTCTTTTTTCTGGTGCATAATATGACCCCCGCAGACGCCTAGTTTAGGAGATACAGCCATTTTAAGATTTTGAAGTTTTTTTTCTGGTGCATAATATGACCTCCGCAGACGCCTAGTTTAGGAGATATAGCCATTTTAAAGTTTTAATATTTTTTTTTTCTGCTGCATAATATGACCCCCGCAGGCGCCTAGTTTAGGAGATATAGCCATTTTAAGATTTTGAATTTTTTTTTTCTGGTGCATAATATGACCCCCGCAGACGCCTAGTTTAGGAGTTATAGCCATTTTAAGATTTTGAATTATCTTTTTTCTGGTGCATAATATGACCCCCGCAGACGCCTAGTTTAGGAGATATAGCCATTTTAAGATTTAGAATTTTTTTTTTTCTGGTGCATAATATGACCCCCGCAGACGCCTAGTTTAGGAGATATAGCCATTTTAAGATTTTGAATGTTTTTTTTTCTGGTGCATAATATGACCCCCGCAGACGCCTAGTTTAGGAGATATAGTCATTTTAAGATTTTGAATTTTTTTTTTCTGGTGCATAATATGACCCCCGCAGACGCCTAGTTTAGGAGATATAGCCATTTTAAGATTTTGAATTTTTTTTTTTCTGGTGCATAATATGACCCCCGCAGACGCCTAGTTTAGGAGATATAGCCATTTTAAGATTTTGAATTTTTTTTTTCTGGTGCATAATATGACCCCCGCAGACGCCTAGTTTAGGAGTTATAGCCATTTTAAGATTTTGAATTTTCTTTTTTCTGGTGCATAATATGACCCCCGCAGACGCCTAGTTTAGGAGATATAGCCATTTTAAGATTTAGAATTTTTTTTTTTCTGGTGCATAATATGACCCCCGCAGACGCCTAGTTTAGGAGATATAGCCATTTTAAGATTTTGAATGTTTTTTTTTCTGGTGCATAATATGACCCCCGCAGACGCCTAGTTTAGGAGTTATAGCCATTTTAAGATTTTGAATTTCTTTTTTTCTGGTGCATAATATGACCCCCGCAGACGCCTAGTTTAGGAGATATAGCCATTTTAAGATTTTGAATTTTTTTTTTCTGGTGCATAATATGACCCCCGCAGACGCCTAGTTTAGGAGTTATAGCCATTTTAAGATTTTGAATTTACTTTTTTCTGGTGCATAATATGACCCCCGCAGACGCCTAGTTTAGGAGTTATAGCCATTTTAAGATTTTGATTTTTTTTTTTTCTGGTGCATAATATGACCCCCGCAGACGCCTAGTTTAGGAGTTATAGCCATTTTAAGATTTTGAATTTTCTTTTTTCTGGTGCATAATATGACCCCCGCAGACGCCTAGTTTAGGAGATATAGCCATTTTAAGATTTTGAATTTTTTTTTTTCTGGTGCATAATATGACCCCCGCAGACGCCTAGTTTAGGAGTTATAGCCATTTTAAGATTTTGATTTTTTTTTTTTCTGGTGCATGATATGACCCCCGCAGACGCCTAGTTTAGGAGTTATAGCCATTTTAAGATTTTGAATTTTTTTTTTTCTGGTGCATAATATGACCCCCGCAGACGCCTAGTTTATCAGATATAGCCATTTTAAAGTTTTGTATTTTCTTTTTTCTGGTGCATAATATGACCCCCGCAGACGCCTAGTTTATCAGATATAGCCATTTTAAAGTTTTGTATTTTCTTTCTTCTGGTGCATAATATGACCCCCGCAGACGCCTAGTTTAGGAGTTATAGCCATTTTAAGATTTTGAACTTTTTTTTTCTGGTGCATAATATGACCCCCGCAGACGCCTAGTTTAGGAGTTATAGCCATTTTAAGATTTAGAATTTTTTTTTTTTCTGGTGCATAATATGACCCCCGCAGACGCCTAGTTTAGGAGATATAGCCATTTTAAGATTTTGAATTTTTTTTTTTCTGGTGCATAATATGTCCCCCGCAGACGCCTAGTTTAGGAGATATAGTCATTTTAAGATTTTGAATTTTTTTTTCTGGTGCATAATATGACCCCCGCAGACGCCTAGTTCAGGAGATATAGCCATTTTAAAGTATTGAATTTTTTTTTCTGGTGCATAATATGACCCCCGCAGGCGCCTAGTTTAGGAGATATAGCCATTTTAAGATTTTGAATTTTTTTTTTTCTGGTGCATAATATGACCCCCGCAGACGCCTAGTTTAGGAGATATAGCCATTTTAAGATTTTGAATTTTTTTTTTTCTGGTGCAAAATATGACCCCCGCAGACGCCTAGTTTAGGATATATAGCCATTTTAAAGTTTTGAATTTTCTTTTTTCTGGTGCATAATATGACCCCCGCAGACGCCTAGTTTAGGAGTTATAGCCATTTTAAGATTTTGAATTTTTTTTTTCTGGTGCATAATATGACCCCCGCAGACGCCTAGTTTAGGAGTTATAGCCATTTTAAGATTTTGAATTTTTTTTTTTCTGGTGCACAATATGACCCCCGCAGACGCCTAGTTTAGGTGTTATAGCCATTTTAAGATTTTGAATTTTCTTTTTTCTGGTGCATAATATGACCCCCGCAGACGCCTAGTTTAGGAGATATAGCCATTTTAAGATTTTGAATTTTTTTTTTTTCTGGTGCAAAATATGACCCCCGCAGACGCCTAGTTTAGGATATATAGCCATTTTAAAGTTTTGAATTTTCTTTTTTCTGGTGCATAATATGACCCCCGCAGACGCCTAGTTTAGGAGTTATAGCCATTTTAAGATTTTGAATTTTTTTTTTCTGGTGCATAATATGACCCCCGCAGACGCCTAGTTTAGGAGTTATAGCCATTTTAAGATTTTGAATTTTTTTTTTTCTGGTGCATAATATGACCCCCGCAGACGCCTAGTTTAGGAGATATAGCCATTTTAAAGTTTTGAATTTTCTTTTTTCTGGTGCATAATATGACCCCCGCAGACGCCTAGTTTAGGAGATATAGCCATTTTAAAGTTTTGAATTTTCTTTTTTCTGGTGCATAATATGACCCCCGCAGACGCCTAGTTTAGGAGTTATAGCCATTTTAAGATTTTGAATTTTTTTTTTCTGGTGCATAATATGACCCCCGCAGACGCCTAGTTTAGGAGTTATAGCCATTTTAAGATTTTGAATTTTTTTTTTTCTGGTGCATAATATGACCCCCGCAGACGCCTAGTTTAGGTGTTATAGCCATTTTAAGATTTTGAATTTTCTTTTTTCTGGTGCATAATATGACCCCCGCAGACGCCTAGTTTAGGAGTTATAGCCATTTTAAGATTTAGAATTTTTTTTTTTCTGGTGCATAATATGACCCCCGCAGACGCCTAGTTTAGGTGTTATAGCCATTTTAAGATTTTGAATTTTCTTTTTTCTGGTGCATAATATGACCCCCGCAGACGCCTAGTTTAGGATATATAGCCATTTTAAAGTTTTGAATTTTCTTTTTTCTGGTGCATAATATGACCCCCGCAGACGCCTAGTTTAGGAGTTATAGCCATTTTAAGATTTAGAATTTTTTTTTTTCTGGTGCATAATATGACCCCCGCAGACGCCTAGTTTAGGAGTTATAGCCATTTTAAGATTTTGAATTTTTTTTTTTCTGGTGCATAATATGACCCCCGCAGACGCCTAGTTTAGGAGATATAGCCATTTTAAAGTTTTGAATTTTCTTTTTTCTGGTGCATAATATGACCCCCGCAGACGCCTAGTTTAGGAGATATAGCCATTTTAAAGTTTTGAATTTTTTTTTTTCTGGTGCATAATATGACCCCCGCAGACGCCTAGTTTAGGAGATATAGCCATTTTAAGATTTTGAATTTTTTTTTTCTGGTGCATAATATGACCCCGGCATACGGCTAGTATAGGAGTTATAGCCATTTTAAGATTTTGATTTTTTTTTTCCTGGTGCATAATATGACCCCCGCAGACGCCTAGTTTATCAGATATAGCCATTTTAAAGTTTTGAATTTTCTTTTTTCTGGTGCATAATATGACCCCCGCAGACGCCTAGTTTAGGAGTTATAGCCATTTTAAGATTTAGAATTTTTTTTTTCTGGTGCATAATATGACCCCCGCAGACACCTTATTTAGGAGTTATAGCCATTTTAAGATTTTGAATTTTTTTTTTTCTGGTGCATAATATGACCCCCGCAGACGCCTAGTTTAGGAGTTATAGCCATTTTAAGATTTTGAATTTTCTTTTTTCTGGTGCATAATATGACTCCCGCAGACGCCTAGTTTAGGAGATATAGTCATTTTAAGATTTTGAAGTTTTTTTTCTGGTGCATAATATGACCCCCGCAGACGCCTAGTTTAGGAGATATAGCCATTTTAAAGTTTTAATATTTTTTTTTTCTGCTGCATAATATGACCCTCGCAGGCGCCTAGTTTAGGAGATATAGCCATTTTAAGATTTTGAATTTTTTTTTTCTGGTGCATAATATGACCCCCGCAGACGCCTAGTTTAGGAGATATAGCCATTTTAAGATTTTGAATTTTTTTTTTTCTTTTGCAAAATATGACCCCCGCAGACGCCTAGTTTTGGAGATATAGCCATTTTAAAGTTTTGAATTTTCTTTTTTCTGGTGCATAATATGACCCCCGCAGACGCCTAGTTTAGGAGTTATAGCCATTTTAAAGTTTTGAATTTTCTTTTTTCTGGTGCATAATAGGACCCCCGCAGACGCCTAGTTTAGGAGTTATAGCCATTTTAAGATTTTGAATTTTTTTTTTCTGGTGCATAATATGACCCCCGCAGACGCCTAGTTTAGGAGATATAGCCATTTTAAAGTTTTGAATTTTCTTTTTTCTGGTGCATAATATGACCCCCGCAGACGCCTAGTTTAGGAGTTATAGCCATTTTAAAGTTTTGAATTTTCTTTTTTCTGGTGCATAATAGGACCCCCGCAGACGCCTAGTTTAGGAGTTATAGCCATTTTAAGATTTTGAATTTTTTTTTTCTGGTGCATAATATGACCCCCGCAGACGCCTAGTTTAGGAGATATAGCCATTTTAGAGTTTTGAATTTTCTTTTTTCTGGTGCATAATATGACCCCCGCAGGCGCCTAGTTTAGGAGATATAGCCGTTTTAAGATTTTGAATTTTTTTTTTTCTGGTGCATAATATGACCCCCGCAGGCGCCTAGTTTAGGAGATATAGCCATTTTAAGATTTTGAATTTTTTTTTTCTGGTGCATAATATGACCCCCGCAGACGCCTAGTTTAGGAGATATAGTCATTTTAAGATTTTGAATTTTTTTTTCTGGTGCATAATATGACCCCCGCAGACGCCTAGTTTAGGAGATATAGCCATTTTAAGATTCTGAATTTTTTTTTTCTGGAGCATAATATGACCCCCGCAGACGCCTAGTTTAGGAGATATAGCCATTTTAAGATTTTGAATTTTTTTTTTCTGGTGCATAATATAACCCCGGCAGACGCCTAGTTTAGGAGATATAGCCATTTTAAGATTTTAAATTTTTTTTTTCTGGTGCATAATATGATCCCCGCAGACGCCTAGTTTAGGAGATATAGCCATTTTAAGATTTTGAATTTTTTTTTTCTGGTGTATAATATGACCCCCGCAGACGCCTAGTTTAGGAGTTATAGCCATTTTAAGATTTTGAATTTTTTTTTTTCTGGTGCATAATATGACCCCCGCAGACACCTAGTTTAGGAGTTATAGCCATTTTAAGATTTTGAATTTTTTTTTTTCTGGTGCATAATATAACCCCCGCAGACGCCTAGTTTAGGAGATATAGCCATTTTAAGATTTTGAATTTTTTTTTTTCTGGTGCATAATATGACCCCCGCAGACGCCTAGTTTAGGAGATATAGCCATTTTAAGATTTTGAATTTTTTTTTTTCTGGTGCATAATATGATCCCCGCAGACGCCTAGTTTAGGAGATATAGCCATTTTAAGATTTAGAATTTTTTTTTTCTGGTGCATAATATGACCCCCGCAGACGCCTAGTTTAGGAGATATAGCCATTTTAAGATTTTGAATGTTTTTTTTTCTGGTGCATAATATGACCCCCGCAGACGCCTAGTTTATCAGATATAGCCATTTTAAAGTTTTGAATTTTCTTTTTTCTGGTGCATAATATGACCCCCGCAGACGCCTAGTTTAGGAGATATAGCCATTTTAAGATTTTAATTTTTTTTTTTCTGGTGCATAATATGATCCCCGCAGACGCCTAGTTTAGGAGATATAGCCATTTTAAGATTTTGAATTTTTTTTTTCTGGTGCATAATATGACCCCCGCAGACGCCTAGTTTAGGAGATATAGTCATTTTAAGATTTTGAATTTTTTTTTCTGGTGCATAATATAACCCCCGCAGACGCCTAGTTTAGGAGATATAGCCATTTTAAGATTTTGAATTTTTTTTTTTCTGGTGCATAATATGACCCCCGCAGACGCCTAGTTTAGGAGATATAGCCATTTTAAGATTTTGATTTTTTTTTTTCTGGTGCATAATATGACCCCCGCAGACGCCTAGTTTATCAGATATAGCCATTTTAAAGTTTTGAATTTTCTTTTTTCGGGTGCATAATATGACCCCCGCAGACGCCTAGTTTAGGAGATATAGCCATTTTAAAGTTTTGAATTTTTTTTTCTGCTGCATAATATGACCCCCGCAGGCGCCTAGTTTAGGAGATATAGCCATTTTAAGATTTTGATGTTTTTTTTTCTGGTGCATAATATGACCCCCGCAGACGCCTAGTTTAGGAGTTATAGCCATTTTAAGATTTTGAATTTTTTTTTTTCTGGTGCATAATATGACCCCCGCAGACGCCTAGTTTATCAGATATAGCCATTTTAAAGTTTTGAATTTTCTTTTTTCTGGTGCATAATATGACCCCCGCAGACGCCTAGTTTAGGAGATATAGCCATTTTAAAGTTTTGAATTTTCTTTTTTCTGGTGCATAATATGACCCCCGCAGGCGCCTAGTTTAGGAGTTATAGCCATTTTAAGATTTTGAATTTTTTTTTTTTCTGGTGCATAATACGACCCCCGCAGACGCCTAGTTTAGGAGTTATAGCCATTTTAAGATTTTGAATTTTTTTTTTCTGGTGCATAATATGACCCCCGCAGACGCCTAGTTTAGGAGTTATAGCCATTTTAAGATTTTGAATTTTTTTTTTCTGGTGCATAATATGACCCCCGCAGGCGCCTAGTTTAGGAGATATAGCCATTTTAAGATTTTGAATTTTTTTTTTTCTGGTGCATAATATGACCCCCGCAGGCGCCTAGTTTAGGAGATATAGCCATTTTAAGATTTTAAATTTTTTTTTTTCTGGTGCATAATATGATCCCCGCAGACGCCTAGTTTAGGAGATATAGCCATTTTAAGATTTTGAATTTTTTTTTTCTGGTGCATAATATGACCCCCGCAGACGCCTAGTTTAGGAGATATAGTCATTTTAAGATTTTGAATTTTTTTTTCTGGTGCATAATATGACCCCCGCAGACGCCTAGTTTAGGAGATATAGCCATTTTAGAGTTTTGAATTTTCTTTTTTCTGGTGCATAATATGACCCCCGCAGACGCCTAGTTTAGGAGATATAGCCATTTTAAAGTTTTGAATTTTCTTTTTTCTGGTGCATAATATGACCCCCGCAGACGCCTAGTTTAGGAGTTATAGCCATTTTAAGATTTTGAATTTTTTTTTTCTGGTGCATAATATGACCCCCGCAGGCGCCTAGTTTAGGAGATATAGCCATTTTAAGATTTTGAATTTTTTTTTTCTGGTGCATAATATGACCCCCGCAGACGCCTCGTTTAGGAGATATAGCCATTTTAAAGTTTTGAATTTTCTTTTTTCTGGTGCATAATATGACCACCGCAGACGACTAGTTTAGGAGATATAGCCATTTTAAGATTCTGAATTTTTTTTTTCTAGAGCATAATATGACCCCCGCAGACGCCTAGTTTAGGAGATATAGCCATTTTAAGATTTTGAATTTTTTTTTTCTGGTGCATAATATAACCCCGGCAGACGCCTAGTTTAGGAGATATAGCCATTTTAAGATTTTGAATTTTTTTTTTTCTGGTGCATAATATGACCCCCGCAGGCGCCTAGTTTAGGAGATATAGCCATTTTAAGATTTTAAATTTTTTTTTTTCTGGTGCATAATATGATCCCCGCAGACGCCTAGTTTAGGAGATATAGCCATTTTAAGATTTTAAATTTTTTTTTTTCTGGTGCATAATATGATCCCCGCAGACGCCTAGTTTAGGAGATATAGCCATTTTAAGATTTTAAATTTTTTTTTTTCTGGTGCATAATATGATCCCCGCAGGCGCCTAGTTTAGGAGATATAGCCATTTTAAGATTTTGAATTTTTTTTTTCTGGTGCATAATATAACCCCGGCAGACGCCTAGTTTAGGAGATATAGCCATTTTAAGATTTTGAATTTTTTTTTTTCTGGTGCATAATATGACCCCCGCAGACGCCTAGTTTAGGAGATATAGCCATTTTAAAGTTTTGAATTTTCTTTTTTCTGGTGCATAATATGACCCCCGCAGACGCCTAGTTTAGGAGTTATAGCCATTTTAAGATTTTGAATTTTTTTTTTCTGGTGCATAATATGACCCCCGCAGGCGCCTAGTTTAGGAGATATAGCCATTTTAAGATTTTGAATTTTTTTTTTCTGGTGCATAATATGACCCCCGCAGACGCCTCGTTTAGGAGATATAGCCATTTTAAAGTTTTGAATTTTCTTTTTTCTGGTGCATAATATGACCACCGCAGACGACTAGTTTAGGAGATATAGCCATTTTAAGATTCTGAATTTTTTTTTTCTAGAGCATAATATGACCCCCGCAGACGCCTAGTTTAGGAGATATAGCCATTTTAAGATTTTGAATTTTTTTTTTCTGGTGCATAATATGACCCCCGCAGGCGCCTAGTTTAGGAGATATAGCCATTTTAAGATTTTGAATTTTTTTTTTTCTGGTGCATAATATGACCCCCGCAGGCGCCTAGTTTAGGAGATATAGCCATTTTAAGATTTTAAATTTTTTTTTTCTGGTGCATAATATGATCCCCGCAGACGCCTAGTTTAGGAGATATAGCCATTTTAAGATTTTGAATTTTTTTTTTCTGGTGCATAATATGACCCCCGCAGACGCCTAGTTTAGGAGATATAGTCATTTTAAGATTTTGAATTTTTTTTTCTGGTGCATAATATGACCCCCGCAGACGCCTAGTTTAGGAGATATAGCCATTTTAGAGTTTTGAATTTTCTTTTTTCTGGTGCATAATATGACCCCCGCAGACGCCTAGTTTAGGAGATATAGCCATTTTAAAGTTTTGAATTTTCTTTTTTCTGGTGCATAATATGACCCCCGCAGACGCCTAGTTTAGGAGTTATAGCCATTTTAAGATTTTGAATTTTTTTTTTCTGGTGCATAATATGACCCCCGCAGGCGCCTAGTTTAGGAGATATAGCCATTTTAAGATTTTGAATTTTTTTTTTCTGGTGCATAATATGACCCCCGCAGACGCCTCGTTTAGGAGATATAGCCATTTTAAAGTTTTGAATTTTCTTTTTTCTGGTGCATAATATGACCACCGCAGACGACTAGTTTAGGAGATATAGCCATTTTAAGATTCTGAATTTTTTTTTTCTAGAGCATAATATGACCCCCGCAGACGCCTAGTTTAGGAGATATAGCCATTTTAAGATTTAGAATTTTTTTTTTCTGGTGCATAATATAACCCCGGCAGACGCCTAGTTTAGGTGATATAGCCATTTTAAAGTTTTGAATTTTCTTTTTACTGGTGCATAATATGACCCCCGCAGACGCCTAGTTTAGGAGTTACTACCATTTTAAGATTTTGAATTTTTTTTTTCTGGAGCATAATATGACCCCCGCAGACGCCTAGTTTAGGAGATATAGCCATTTTAAGATTTTGAATTTTTTTTTTCTGGTGCATAATATAACCCCGGCAGACGCCTAGTTTAGGTGATATAGCCATTTTAAAGTTTTGAATTTTCTTTTTACTGGTGCATAATATGACCCCCGCAGACGCCTAGTTTAGGAGTTACTACCATTTTAAGATTTTGAATTTTTTTTTTCTGGAGCATAATATGACCCCCGCAGACGCCTAGTTTAGGAGATATAGCCATTTTAAGATTTTGAATTTTTTTTTTCTGGTGCATAATATGACCCCCGCAGGCGCCTAGTTTAGGAGATATAGCCATTTTAAGATTTTGAATTTTTTTTTTCTGGTGCATAATATGACCCCCGCAGACGCCTCGTTTAGGAGATATAGCCATTTTAAAGTTTTGAATTTTCTTTTTTCTGGTGCATAATATGACCCCCGCAGACGCCTAGTTTAGGAGATATAGCCATTTTAAGATTCTGAATTTTTTTTTTCTGGAGCATAATATAACCCCCGCAGACGCCTAGTTTAGGAGATATAGCCATTTTAAGATTTTGAATTTTTTTTTTCTGGTGCATAATATAACCCCGGCAGACGCCTAGTTTAGGTGATATAGCCATTTTAAAGTTTTGAATTTTCTTTTTACTGGTGCATAATATGACCCCCGCAGACGCCTAGTTTAGGAGTTACTACCATTTTAAGATTTTGAATTTTTTTTTTCTGGAGCATAATATGACTCCCGCAGACGCCTAGTTTAGGAGATATAGCCATTTTAAGATTTTGAATTTTTTTTTTCTGGAGCATAATATGACTCCCGCAGACGCCTAGTTTAGGAGATATAGCCATTTTAAGATTTTGAATTTTTTTTTTTCTGGTGCATAATATGACCCCCGCAGACGCCTCGTTTAGGAGATATAGCCATTTTAAAGTTTTGAATTTTCTTTTTTCTGGTGCATAATATGACCCCCGCAGACGCCTAGTTTAGGAGATATAGACATTTTAAGATTTTGAATGTTTTTTTTTCTGGTGCATAATATGACCCCCGCAGACGCCTAGTTTAGGAGTTATAGCCATTTTAAGATTTTGAATTTTTTTTTTTCTGGTGCATAATATGACCCCCGCAGACGCCTAGTTTAGGAGTTATAGCCATTTTAAGATTTTGATTTTTTTTTTTTCTGGTGCATAATATGACCCCCGCAGACGCCTAGTTTAGGAGTTATAGCCATTTTAAGATTTTGAATTTTTTTTTTTCTTTTGCAAAATATGACCCCCGCAGACGCCTAGTTTAGGAGATATAGCCATTTTAAAGTTTTGAATTTTCTTTTTTCTGGTGCATAATATGACCCCCGCAGACGCCTAGTTTAGGAGTTATAGCCATTTTAAAGTTTTGAATTTTCTTTTTTCTGGTGCATAATATGACCCCCGCAGACGCCTAGTTTAGGAGATATAGCCATTTTAGAGTTTTGAATTTTCTTTTTTCTGGTGCATAATATGACCCCCGCAGACGCCTAGTTTAGGAGATATAGCCATTTTAAAGTTTTGAATTTTCTTTTTTCTGGTGCATAATATGACCCCCGCAGACGCCTAGTTTAGGAGTTATAGCCATTTTAAGATTTTGAATTTTTTTTTTCTGGTGCATAATATGACCCCCGCAGGCGCCTAGTTTAGGAGATATAGCCATTTTAAGA
This sequence comes from Volucella zonaria, assembly GCA_963966105.1. Taxonomy (NCBI): domain Eukaryota; kingdom Metazoa; phylum Arthropoda; class Insecta; order Diptera; family Syrphidae; genus Volucella; species Volucella zonaria. Next base: position 40,934,587 of record OZ014534.1, on the reverse strand, counting down.
TTTTGAATTTTTTTTTTCTGGTGCATAATATAACCCCGGCAGACGCCTAGTTTAGGAGATATAGCCATTTTAAGATTTTGAATTTTTTTTTTCTGGTGCATAATATGACCCCCGCAGACGCCTAGTTTAGGAGATATAGTCATTTTAAGATTTTGAATTTTTTTTTCTGGTGCATAATATGACCCCCGCAGACGCCTAGTTTAGGAGATATAGCCATTTTAAGATTCTGAATTTTTTTTTTCTGGAGCATAATATGACCCCCGCAGACGCCTAGTTTAGGAGATATAGCCATTTTAAGATTTTGAATTTTTTTTTTCTGGTGCATAATATAACCCCGGCAGACGCCTAGTTTAGGAGATATAGCCATTTTAAGATTTAAAATTTTTTTTTTCTGGTGCATAATATGATCCCCGCAGACGCCTAGTTTAGGAGATATAGCCATTTTAAGATTTTGAATTTTTTTTTTCTGGTGCATAATATGACCCCCGCAGACGCCTAGTTTAGGAGTTATAGCCATTTTAAGATTTTGAATTTTTTTTTTTCTGGTGCATAATATGACCCCCGCAGACGCCTAGTTTAGGAGTTATAGCCATTTTAAGATTTTGAATTTTTTTTTTTCTGGTGCATAATATAACCCCCGCAGACGCCTAGTTTAGGAGTTATAGCCATTTTAAGATTTTGAATTTTTTTTTTTCTGGTGCATAATATGACCCCCGCAGACGCCTAGTTTAGGAGTTATAGCCATTTTAAGATTTTGAATTTTTTTTTTTCTGGTGCATAATATGATCCCCGCAGACGCCTAGTTTAGGAGATATAGCCATTTTAAGATTTAGAATTTTTTTTTTCTGGTGCATAATATGACCCCCGCAGACGCCTAGTTTAGGAGATATAGTCATTTTAAGATTTTGAATTTTTTTTTCTGGTGCATAATATAACCCCCGCAGACGCCTAGTTTAGGAGATATAGCCATTTTAAGATTTTGAATTTTTTTTTTTCTGGTGCATAATATGACCCCCGCAGACGCCTAGTTTAGGAGATATAGCCATTTTAAGATTTTGATTTTTTTTTTTCTGGTGCATAATATGACCCCCGCAGACGCCTAGTTTATCAGATATAGCCATTTTAAAGTTTTGAATTTTCTTTTTTCGGGTGCATAATATGACCCCCGCAGACGCCTAGTTTAGGAGATATAGCCATTTTAAAGTTTTGAATTTTTTTTTCTGCTGCATAATATGACCCCCGCAGGCGCCTAGTTTAGGAGATATAGCCATTTTAAGATTTTGATTTTTTTTTTTCTGGTGCATAATATGACCCCCGCAGACGCCTAGTTTAGGAGTTATAGCCATTTTAAGATTTTGAATTTTTTTTTTTCTGGTGCATAATATGACCCCCGCAGACGCCTAGTTTATCAGATATAGCCATTTTAAAGTTTTGAATTTTCTTTTTTCTGGTGCATAATATGACCCCCGCAGGCGCCTAGTTTAGGAGTTATAGCCATTTTAAGATTTTGAATTTTTTTTTTCTGGTGCATAATATGACCCCCGCAGACGCCTAGTTTAGGAGATATAGCCATTTTAAGATTTTGAATTTTTTTTTTCTGGTGCAAAATATGACCCCCGCAGACGCCTAGTTTAGGAGATATAGCCATTTTAAAGTTTTGAATTTTCTTTTTTCTGGTTTATAATATGACCCCCGCAGACGCCTAGTTTAGGAGTTATAGCCATTTTAAAGTTTTGAATTTTCTTTTTTCTGGTGCATAATATGACCCCCGCAGACGCCTAGTTTAGGAGTTATAGCCATTTTAAGATTTTGAATTTTTTTTTTCTGGTGCATAATATGACCCCCGCAGACGCCTAGTTTAGGAGTTATAGCCATTTTAAGATTTTGAATTTTTTTTTTCTGGTGCATAATATGACCCCCTCAGACGCCTAGTTTAGGAGTTATAGCCATTTTAAGATTTTGAATTTTTTTTTTCTGGTGCTTAATATGACCCCCGCAGGCGCCTAGTTTAGGAGATATAGCCATTTTAAGATTTTGAATTTTTTTTTTTCTGGTGCATAATATGACCCCCGCAGGCGCCTAGTTTAGGAGATATAGCCATTTTAAGATTTTAAATTTTTTTTTTTCTGGTGCATAATATGATCCCCGCAGACGCCTAGTTTAGGAGATATAGCCATTTTAAGATTTTGAATTTTTTTTTTCTGGTGCATAATATGACCCCCGCAGACGCCTAGTTTAGGAGATATAGTCATTTTAAGATTTTGAATTTTTTTTTCTGGTGCATAATATGACCCCCGCAGACGCCTAGTTTAGGAGATATAGCCATTTTAAGATTTTGAATTTTTTTTTTCTGGTGCATAATATGACCCCCGCAGACGCCTAGTTTAGGAGATATAGCCATTTTAAGATTTTGAATTTTTTTTTTCTGGTGCATAATATAACCCCGGCAGACGCCTAGTTTAGGAGATATAGCCATTTTAAGATTTTAAATTTTTTTTTTTCTGGTGCATAATATGATCCCCGCAGACGCCTAGTTTAGGAGATATAGTCATTTTAAGATTTTGAATTTTTTTTTCTGGTGCATAATATGACCCCCGCAGACGACTAGTTTAGGAGATATAGCCATTTTAAGATTCTGAATTTTTTTTTTCTGGAGCATAATATGACCCCCGCAGACGCCTAGTTTAGGAGATATAGCCATTTTAAGATTTTGAATTTTTTTTTTCTGGTGCATAATATAACCCCGGCAGACGCCTAGTTTAGGTGATATAGCCATTTTAAAGTTTTGAATTTTCTTTTTTCTGGTGCATAATATGACCCCCGCAGACGCCTAGTTTAGGAGTTACTACCATTTTAAGATTTTGAATTTTTTTTTTCTGGAGCATAATATGACTCCCGCAGACGCCTAGTTTAGGAGATATAGCCATTTTAAGATTTTGAATTTTTTTTTTCTGGAGCATAATATGACTCCCGCAGACGCCTAGTTTAGGAGATATAGCCATTTTAAGATTTTGAATTTTTTTTTTTCTGGTGCATAATATGACCCCCGCAGACGCCTAGTTTAGGAGATATAGCCATTTTAAAGTTTTGAATTTTCTTTTTTCTGGTGCATAATATGACCCCCGCAGACGCCTAGTTTAGGAGATATAGGCATTTTAAGATTTTGAATTTTTTTTTTCTGGTCCATAATATGACCCCCGCAGACGCCTTGTTTAGGTGATATAGCCATTTTAAGGTTTTGAATTTTTTTTTTTCTGGTGCATAATATGACCCCCGCAGACGCCTCGTTTAGGAGATATTGCCATTTTAAGATTTTAAATTTTTTTTTTTCTGGTGCATAATATGATCCCCGCAGACGCCTAGTTTAGGAGATATAGTCATTTTAAGATTTTGAATTTTTTTTTCTGGTGCATAATATGACCCCCGCAGACGCCTCGTTTAGGAGATATAGCCATTTTAAAGTTTTGAATTTTCTTTTTTCTGGTGCATAATATGACCCCCGCAGACGCCTACTTTAGGAGATATAGTCATTTTAAGATTTTGAATTTTTTTTTCTGGTGCATAATATGACCCCCGCAGACGACTAGTTTAGGTGATATAGCCATTTTAAGATTCTGAATTTTCTTTTTTCTGGTGCATAATATGACCCCCGCAGACGCCTAGTTTAGGAGATATAGCCATTTTAAGATTTAAAATTTTTTTTTTTCTGGTGCATAATATGACCCCCGCAGACGCCTCGTTTAGGAGATATAGCCATTTTAAAGTTTTGAATTTTCTTTTTTCTGGTGCATAATATGACCCCCGCAGACGCCTAGTTTAGGAGTTATAGCCATTTTAAGATTTTGAATTTTCTTTTTTCTGGTTTATAATATGACCCCCGCAGACGCCTAGTTTAGGAGTTATAGCCATTTTAAAGTTTTGAATTTTCTTTTTTCTGGTGCATAATATGACCCCCGCAGACGCCTAGTTTAGGAGTTATAGCCATTTTAAGATTTTGAATTTTTTTTTTCTGGTGCATAATATGACCCCCGCAGACGCCTAGTTTAGGAGTTATAGCCATTTTAAGATTTTGAATTTTTTTTTTCTGGTGCATAATACGACCCCCGCAGACGCCTAGTTTAGGAGTTATAGCCATTTTAAGATTTTGAATTTTTTTTTTCTGGTGCATAATATGACCCCCGCAGACGCCTAGTTTAGGAGTTATAGGAATTTTAAGATTTTGAATTTTTTTTTTCTGGTGCATAATATGACCCCCGCAGGCGCCTAGTTTAGGAGATATAGCCATTTTAAGATTTTGAATTTTTTTTTTCTGGTGCATAATATAACCCCGGCAGACGCCTAGTTTAGGAGATATAGCCATTTTAAGATTTTGAATTTTTTTTTTCTGGTGCATAATATAACCCCGGCAGACGCCTAGTTTAGGTGATATAGCCATTTTAAAGTTTTGAATTTTCTTTTTACTGGTGCATAATATGACCCCCGCAGACGCCTAGTTTAGGAGTTACTACCATTTTAAGATTTTGAATTTTTTTTTTCTGGAGCATAATATGACCCCCGCAGACGCCTAGTTTAGGAGATATAGCCATTTTAAGATTTTGAATTTTTTTTTTCTGGTGCATAATATGACCCCCGCAGGCGCCTAGTTTAGGAGATATAGCCATTTTAAGATTTTGAATTTTTTTTTTCTGGTGCATAATATGACCCCCGCAGACGCCTCGTTTAGGAGATATAGCCATTTTAAAGTTTTGAATTTTCTTTTTTCTGGTGCATAATATGACCCCCGCAGACGCCTAGTTTAGGAGATATAGCCATTTTAAGATTTTGAATTTTTTTTTTCTGGTGCATAATATGACCCCCGCAGACGCCTAGTTTAGGAGATATAGCCATTTTAAGATTTTGAATTTTTTTTTTCTGGTGCATAATATAACCCCGGCAGACGCCTAGTTTAGGAGATATAGCCATTTTAAGATTTTAAATTTTTTTTTTTCTGGTGCATAATATGATCCCCGCTGACGCCTAGTTTAGGAGATATAGTCATTTTAAGATTTTGAATTTTTTTTTCTGGTGCATAATATGACCACCGCAGACGACTAGTTTAGGAGATATAGCCATTTTAAGATTCTGAATTTTTTTTTTCTGGAGCATAATATGACCCCCGCAGACGCCTAGTTTAGGAGATATAGCCATTTTAAGATTTTGAATTTTTTTTTTCTGGTGCATAATATAACCCCGGCAGACGCCTAGTTTAGGTGATATAGCCATTTTAAAGTTTTGAATTTTCTTTTTACTGGTGCATAATATGACCCCCGCAGACGCCTAGTTTAGGAGTTACTACCATTTTAAGATTTTGAATTTTTTTTTTCTGGAGCATAATATGACTCCCGCAGACGCCTAGTTTAGGAGATATAGCCATTTTAAGATTTTGAATTTTTTTTTTCTGGAGCATAATATGACTCCCGCAGACGCCTAGTTTAGGAGATATAGCCATTTTAAGATTTTGAATTTTTTTTTTTCTGGTGCATAATATGACCCCCGCAGACGCCTCGTTTAGGAGATATAGCCATTTTAAAGTTTTGAATTTTCTTTTTTCTGGTGCATAATATGACCCCCGCAGACGCCTAGTTTAGGAGATATAGACATTTTAAGATTTTGAATGTTTTTTTTTCTGGTGCATAATATGACCCCCGCAGACGCCTAGTTTAGGAGTTATAGCCATTTTAAGATTTTGAATTTTTTTTTTTCTGGTGCATAATATGACCCCCGCAGACGCCTAGTTTAGGAGTTATAGCCATTTTAAGATTTTGATTTTTTTTTTTTCTGGTGCATAATATGGCCCCCGCAGACGCCTAGTTTAGGAGTTATAGCCATTTTAAGATTTTGAATTTTTTTTTTTCTTTTGCAAAATATGACCCCCGCAGACGCCTAGTTTAGGAGATATAGCCATTTTAAAGTTTTGAATTTTCTTTTTTCTGGTGCATAATATGACCCCCGCAGACGCCTAGTTTAGGAGTTATAGCCATTTTAAAGTTTTGAATTTTCTTTTTTCTGGTGCATAATATGACCCCCGCAGACGCCTAGTTTAGGAGTTATAGCCATTTTAAGATTTTGAATTTTTTTTTTCTGGTGCATAATATGACCCCCGCAGACGCCTAGTTTAGGAGATATAGCCATTTTAGAGTTTTGAATTTTCTTTTTTCTGGTGCATAATATGACCCCCGCAGACGCCTAGTTTAGGAGATATAGCCATTTTAAAGTTTTGAATTTTCTTTTTTCTGGTGCATAATATGACCCCCGCAGACGCCTAGTTTAGGAGTTATAGCCATTTTAAGATTTTGAATTTTTTTTTTCTGGTGCACAATATGACCCCCGCAGGCGCCTAGTTTAGGAGATATAGCCATTTTAAGATTTTGAATTTTTTTTTTCTGGTGCATAATATAACCCCGGCAGGCGCCTAGTTTAGGAGATATAGCCATTTTAAGATTTTGAATTTTTTTTTTCTGGTGCATAATATGACCCCCGCAGACGCCTAGTTTAGGAGATATAGTCATTTTAAGATTTTGAATTTTTTTTTCTGGTGCATAATATGACCCCCGCAGACGCCTAGTTTAGGAGATATAGCCATTTTAAGATTCTGAATTTTTTTTTTCTGGAGCATAATATGACCCCCGCAGACGCCTAGTTTAGGAGATATAGCCATTTTAAGATTTTGAATTTTTTTTTTCTGGTGCATAATATAACCCCGGCAGACGCCTAGTTTAGGAGATATAGCCATTTTAAGATTTAAAATTTTTTTTTTCTGGTGCATAATATGATCCCCGCAGACGCCTAGTTTAGGAGATATAGCCATTTTAAGATTTTGAATTTTTTTTTTCTGGTGCATAATATGACCCCCGCAGACGCCTAGTTTAGGAGTTATAGCCATTTTAAGATTTTGAATTTTTTTTTTTCTGGTGCATAATATGACCCCCGCAGACGCCTAGTTTAGGAGTTATAGCCATTTTAAGATTTTGAATTTTTTTTTTTCTGGTGCATAATATAACCCCCGCAGACGCCTAGTTTAGGAGTTATAGCCATTTTAAGATTTTGAATTTTTTTTTTTCTGGTGCATAATATGACCCCCGCAGACGCCTAGTTTAGGAGTTATAGCCATTTTAAGATTTTGAATTTTTTTTTTTCTGGTGCATAATATGATCCCCGCAGACGCCTAGTTTAGGAGATATAGCCATTTTAAGATTTAGAATTTTTTTTTTCTGGTGCATAATATGACCCCCGCAGACGCCTAGTTTAGGAGATATAGTCATTTTAAGATTTTGAATTTTTTTTTCTGGTGCATAATATAACCCCCGCAGACGCCTAGTTTAGGAGATATAGCCATTTTAAGATTTTGAATTTTTTTTTTTCTGGTGCATAATATGACCCCCGCAGACGCCTAGTTTAGGAGATATAGCCATTTTAAGATTTTGATTTTTTTTTTTCTGGTGCATAATATGACCCCCGCAGACGCCTAGTTTATCAGATATAGCCATTTTAAAGTTTTGAATTTTCTTTTTTCGGGTGCATAATATGACCCCCGCAGACGCCTAGTTTAGGAGATATAGCCATTTTAAAGTTTTGAATTTTTTTTTCTGCTGCATAATATGACCCCCGCAGGCGCCTAGTTTAGGAGATATAGCCATTTTAAGATTTTGATTTTTTTTTTTCTGGTGCATAATATGACCCCCGCAGACGCCTAGTTTAGGAGTTATAGCCATTTTAAGATTTTGAATTTTTTTTTTTCTGGTGCATAATATGACCCCCGCAGACGCCTAGTTTATCAGATATAGCCATTTTAAAGTTTTGAATTTTCTTTTTTCTGGTGCATAATATGACCCCCGCAGGCGCCTAGTTTAGGAGTTATAGCCATTTTAAGATTTTGAATTTTTTTTTTCTGGTATATAATATGACCCCCGCAGACGCCTAGTTTAGGAGATATAGCCATTTTAAGATTTTGAATTTTTTTTTTCTGGTGCAAAATATGACCCCCGCAGACGCCTAGTTTAGGAGATATAGCCATTTTAAAGTTTTGAATTTTCTTTTTTCTGGTTTATAATATGACCCCCGCAGACGCCTAGTTTAGGAGTTATAGCCATTTTAAAGTTTTGAATTTTCTTTTTTCTGGTGCATAATATGACCCCCGCAGACGCCTAGTTTAGGAGTTATAGCCATTTTAAGATTTTGAATTTTTTTTTTCTGGTGCATAATATGACCCCCGCAGACGCCTAGTTTAGGAGTTATAGCCATTTTAAGATTTTGAATTTTTTTTTTCTGGTGCATAATACGACCCCCGCAGACGCCTAGTTTAGGAGTTATAGCCATTTTAAGATTTTGAATTTTTTTTTTCTGGTGCATAATATGACCCCCTCAGACGCCTAGTTTAGGAGTTATAGCCATTTTAAGATTTTGAATTTTTTTTTTCTGGTGCTTAATATGACCCCCGCAGGCGCCTAGTTTAGGAGATATAGCCATTTTAAGATTTTGAATTTTTTTTTTTCTGGTGCATAATATGACCCCCGCAGGCGCCTAGTTTAGGAGATATAGCCATTTTAAGATTTTAAATTTTTTTTTTTCTGGTGCATAATATGATCCCCGCAGACGCCTAGTTTAGGAGTTATAGCCATTTTAAGATTTTGAATTTTTTTTTTCTGGTGCATAATATGACCCCCTCAGACGCCTAGTTTAGGAGTTATAGCCATTTTAAGATTTTGAATTTTTTTTTTCTGGTGCTTAATATGACCCCCGCAGGCGCCTAGTTTAGGAGATATAGCCATTTTAAGATTTTGAATTTTTTTTTTTCTGGTGCATAATATGACCCCCGCAGGCGCCTAGTTTAGGAGATATAGCCATTTTAAGATTTTAAATTTTTTTTTTTCTGGTGCATAATATGACCCCCGCAGGCGCCTAGTTTAGGAGATATAGCCATTTTAAGATTTTAAATTTTTTTTTTCTGGTGCTTAATATGACCCCCGCAGGCGCCTAGTTTAGGAGATATAGCCATTTTAAGATTTTGAATTTTTTTTTTTCTGGTGCATAATATGACCCCCGCAGGCGCCTAGTTTAGGAGATATAGCCATTTTAAGATTTTAAATTTTTTTTTTTCTGGTGCATAATATGATCCCCGCAGACGCCTAGTTTAGGAGATATAGCCATTTTAAGATTTAGAATTTTTTTTTTCTGGTGCATAATATGACCCCCGCAGACGCCTAGTTTAGGAGATATAGTCATTTTAAGATTTTGAATTTTTTTTTCTGGTGCATAATATGACCCCCGCAGACGCCTAGTTTAGGAGATATAGCCATTTTAAGATTTTGAATTTTTTTTTTTCTGGTGCATAATATGACCCCCGCAGGCGCCTAGTTTAGGAGATATAGCCATTTTAAGATTTTAAATTTTTTTTTTTCTGGTGCATAATATGATCCCCGCAGACGCCTAGTTTAGGAGTTATAGCCATTTTAAGATTTTGAATTTTTTTTTTCTGGTGCATAATATGACCCCCTCAGACGCCTAGTTTAGGAGTTATAGCCATTTTAAGATTTTGAATTTTTTTTTTCTGGTGCTTAATATGACCCCCGCAGGCGCCTAGTTTAGGAGATATAGCCATTTTAAGATTTTGAATTTTTTTTTTTCTGGTGCATAATACGACCCCCGCAGACGCCTAGTTTAGGAGTTATAGCCATTTTAAGATTTTGAATTTTTTTTTTCTGGTGCATAATATGACCCCCTCAGACGCCTAGTTTAGGAGTTATAGCCATTTTAAGATTTTGAATTTTTTTTTTCTGGTGCTTAATATGACCCCCGCAGGCGCCTAGTGTAGGAGATATAGCCATTTTAAGATTTTGAATTTTTTTTTTTCTGGTGCATAATATGACCCCCGCAGGCGCCTAGTTTAGGAGATATAGCCATTTTAAGATTTTAAATTTTTTTTTTTCTGGTGCATAATATGATCCCCGCAGACGCCTAGTTTAGGAGATATAGCCATTTTAAGATTTTGAATTTTTTTTTTCTGGTGCATAATATGACCCCCGCAGACGCCTAGTTTAGGAGATATAGTCATTTTAAGATTTTGAATTTTTTTTTCTGGTGCATAATATGACCCCCGCAGACGCCTAGTTTAGGAGATATAGCCATTTTAAGATTTTGAATTTTTTTTTTTCTGGTGCATAATATGACCCCCGCAGACGCCTAGTTTAGGAGATATAGCCATTTTAAGATTTTGAATTTTTTTTTTCTGGTGCGTAATATAACCCCGGCAGACGCCTAGTTTAGGAGATATAGCCATTTTAAGATTTTAAATTTTTTTTTTTCTGGTGCATAATATGATCCCCGCAGACGCCTAGTTTAGGAGATATAGTCATTTTAAGATTTTGAATTTTTTTTTCTGGTGCATAATATGACCCCCGCAGACGACTAGTTTAGGAGATATAGCCATTTTAAGATTCTGAATTTTTTTTTTCTGGAGCATAATATGACCCCCGCAGACGCCTAGTTTAGGAGATATAGCCATTTTAAGATTTTGAATTTTTTTTTTCTGGTGCATAATATAACCCCGGCAGACGCCTAGTTTAGGTGATATAGCCATTTTAAAGTTTTGAATTTTCTTTTTTCTGGTGCATAATATGACCCCCGCAGACGCCTAGTTTAGGAGTTACTACCATTTTAAGATTTTGAATTTTTTTTTTCTGGAGCATAATATGACTCCCGCAGACGCCTAGTTTAGGAGATATAGCCATTTTAAGATTTTGAATTTTTTTTTTCTGGAGCATAATATGACTCCCGCAGACGCCTAGTTTAGGAGATATAGCCATTTTAAGATTTTGAATTTTTTTTTTTCTGGTGCATAATATGACCCCCGCAGACGCCTAGTTTAGGAGATATAGCCATTTTAAAGTTTTGAATTTTCTTTTTTCTGGTGCATAATATGACCCCCGCAGACGCCTAGTTTAGGAGATATAGCCATTTTAAGATTTTGAATTTTTTTTTTCTGGTCCATAATATGACCCCCGCAGACGCCTTGTTTAGGTGATATAGCCATTTTAAGGTTTTGAATTTTTTTTTTTCTGGTGCATAATATGACCCCCGCAGACGCCTCGTTTAGGAGATATTGCCATTTTAAGATTTTAAATTTTTTTTTTTCTGGTGCATAATATGATCCCCGCAGACGCCTAGTTTAGGAGATATAGTCATTTTAAGATTTTGAATTTTTTTTTCTGGTGCATAATATGACCCCCGCAGACGCCTCGTTTAGGAGATATAGCCATTTTAAAGTTTTGAATTTTCTTTTTTCTGGTGCATAATATGACCCCCGCAGACGCCTACTTTAGGAGATATAGTCATTTTAAGATTTTGAATTTTTTTTTCTGGTGCATAATATGACCCCCGCAGACGACTAGTTTAGGTGATATAGCCATTTTAAGATTCTGAATTTTCTTTTTTCTGGTGCATAATATGACCCCCGCAGACGCCTAGTTTAGGAGATATAGCCATTTTAAGATTTAAAATTTTTTTTTTTCTGGTGCATAATATGACCCCCGCAGACGCCTCGTTTAGGAGATATAGCCATTTTAAAGTTTTGAATTTTCTTTTTTCTGGTGCATAATATGACCCCCGCAGACGCCTAGTTTAGGAGTTATAGCCATTTTAAGATTTTGAATTTTCTTTTTTCTGGTTTATAATATGACCCCCGCAGACGCCTAGTTTAGGAGTTATAGCCATTTTAAAGTTTTGAATTTTCTTTTTTCTGGTGCATAATATGACCCCCGCAGACGCCTAGTTTAGGAGTTATAGCCATTTTAAGATTTTGAATTTTTTTTTTCTGGTGCATAATATGACCCCCGCAGACGCCTAGTTTAGGAGTTATAGCCATTTTAAGATTTTGAATTTTTTTTTTCTGGTGCATAATACGACCCCCGCAGACGCCTAGTTTAGGAGTTATAGCCATTTTAAGATTTTGAATTTTTTTTTTCTGGTGCATAATATGACCCCCGCAGACGCCTAGTTTAGGAGTTATAGCCATTTTAAGATTTTGAATTTTTTTTTTCTGGTGCATAATATGACCCCCGCAGGCGCCTAGTTTAGGAGATATAGCCATTTTAAGATTTTGAATATTTTTTTTTCTGGTGCATAATATGACCCCCGCAGACGCCTAGTTTAGGAGATATAGCCATTTTAAGATTTTGAATTTTTTTTTTCTGGTGCATAATATAACCCCGGCAGACGCCTAGTTTAGGAGATATAGCCATTTTAAGATTTTAAATTTTTTTTTTTCTGGTGCATAATATGATCCCCGCAGACGCCTAGTTTAGGAGATATAGTCATTTTAAGATTTTGAATTTTTTTTTCTGGTGCATAATATGACCCCCGCAGACGACTAGTTTAGGAGATATAGCCATTTTAAGATTCTGAATTTTTTTTTTCTGGAGCATAATATGACCCCCGCAGACGCCTAGTTTAGGAGATATAGCCATTTTAAGATTTTGAATTTTTTTTTTCTGGAGCATAATATGACTCCCGCAGACGCCTAGTTTAGGAGATATAGCCATTTTAAGATTTTGAATTTTTTTTTTTCTGGTGCATAATATGACCCCCGCAGACGCCTAGTTTAGGAGATATAGCCATTTTAAAGTTTTGAATTTTCTTTTTTCTGGTGCATAATATGACCCCCGCAGACGCCTAGTTTAGGAGATATAGCCATTTTAAGATTTTGAATTTTTTTTTTCTGGTCCATAATATGACTCCCGCAGACGCCTAGTTTAGGAGATATAGCCATTTTAAGGTTTTGAATTTTTTTTTTTCTGGTGCATAATATGACCCCCGCAGACGCCTCGTTTAGGAGATATAGCCATTTTAAAGTTTTGAATTTTCTTTTTTCTGGTGCATAATATGACCCCCGCAGACGCCTAGTTTAGGAGATATAGTCATTTTAAGATTTTGAATTTTTTTTTCAGGTGCATAATATGACCCCGCAGACGACTAGTTTAGGAGATATAGCCATTTTAAGATTCTGAATTTTTTTTTTCTGGAGCATAATATGATCCCCGCAGACGCCTAGTTTAGGAGATATTGCCATTTTAAGATTTTAAATTTTTTTTTTTCTGGTGCATAATATGATCCCCGCAGACGCCTAGTTTAGGAGATATAGTCATTTTAAGATTTTGAATTTTTTTTTCTGGTGCATAATATGACCCCCGCAGACGACTAGTTTAGGTGATATAGCCATTTTAAGATTCTGAATTTTCTTTTTTCTGGTGCATAATATGACCCCCGCAGACGCCTAGTTTAGGAGATATAGCCATTTTAAGATTTTAAATTTTTTTTTTTCTGTTGCATAATATGATCCCCGCAGACGCCTAGTTTAGGAGATATAGTCATTTTAAGATTTTGAATTTTTTTTTCTGGTGCATAATATGACCCCCGCAGACGACTAGTTTAGGAGATATAGCCATTTTAAGATTCTGAATTTTTTTCTTCTGGAGCATAATATGACCCCCGCAGACGCCTAGTTTAGGAGATATAGCCATTTTAAGATTTTGAATTTTTTTTTTCTGGTGCATAATATAACCCCGGCAGACGCCTAGTTTAGGTGATATAGCCATTTTAAAGTTTTGAATTTTCTTTTTTCTGGTGCATAATATGACCCCCGCAGACGCCTAGTTTAGGAGTTACAACCATTTTAAGATTTTGAATTTTTTTTTTCTGGTGCATAATATGAGCCCCGCAGACGCCTAGTTTAGGAGATATAGCCATTTTAAGATTTTGAATTTTTTTTTTTCTGGTGCATAATATGACCCCCGCAGACGCCTAGTTTAGGAGATATAGCCATTTTAAAGTTTTGAATTTTCTTTTTTCTGGTGCATAATATGACCCCCGCAGACGCCTAGTTTAGGAGATATAGCCATTTTAAGATTTTGAATTTTTTTTTTTCTGGTCCATAATATGACCCCCGCTGACGCCTAGTTTAGGAGATATAGCCATTTTAAGATTTTGAATTTTTTTTTTCTGGTGCATAATATGATCCCCGCAGACGCCTAGTTTAGGAGATATAGCCATTTTAAGATTTTGAATTTTTTTTTTCTGGTGCATAATATGACCCCTGCAGACGCCTAGTTTAGGAGATATAGCCATTTTAAGATTTTGAATTTTTTTTTTTCTGGTGCATAATATGACCCCCGCCGACGCCTAGTTTCGGAGATATAGCCATTTTAAGATTTTGAATTTTTTTTTTCTGGTCCATAATATGACCCCCGCAGACGCCTAGTTTATCAGATATAGCCATTTTAAAGTTTTGAATTTTCTTTTTTCTGGTGCATAATAAGACCCCTGCAGACGCCTAGTTTAGGAGATATAGCCATTTTAAGATTTTGAATTTTTTTTTTCTGGTGCATAATATGACCCCCGCAGACGCCTAGTTTAGGAGATATAGCTATTTTAAGATTTTGAATTTTTTTTTTTTCTGGTGCATAATATGACCCCCCAAGGGGCCTAGTTTAGGAGATATAGCCATTTTAAGACTTTGAATTTTTTTTTTCTGGTTCATAATATGACCCCCGCAGACGCCTAGTTTATGAGTTATAACCATTTTAAGATTTTGAATTTTTTTTTTTCTGGTGCATAATATGACCCCCGCAGACGCCTAGTTTAGGAGATATAGCCATTTTAAAGTTTTGAATTTTCTTTTTTCTGGTGCATTATATGACCCCCGCAGACGCCTAATTTAAGAGATATAGCCATTTTAAGATTTTGAATTTTTTTTTTTCTGGTGCATAATATGACCCCCGCAGACGCCTAGTTTAGGAGATATAGCCATTTTAAGATTTTGAATTTTTTTTTTTCTGGTGCATAATATGACCCCCGCAGACGCCTAGTTTAGGAGATATAGCCATTTTAAAGTTTTGAATTTTCTTTTTTCTGGCGCATAATATGACCCCCGCAGACGCCTAGTTTAGGAGATATAGCCATTTTAAGATTTTGAATTTTTTTGTTTCTGGTGCATAATATGACCCCCCAAGGGGCCTAGTTTAGGAGATATAGCCATTTTAAGATTTTGAATTTTTTTTTTTTCTGGTGCATAATATGACCCCCTAAGGGGCCTAGTTTAGGAGATATAGCCATTTTAAGACTTTGAATTTTTTTTTTCTGGTTCATAATATGACCCCCGCAGACGCCTAGTTTATGAGTTATAACCATTTTAAGATTTTGAATTTTTTTTTTTCTGGTGCATAATACTCGTATGACCCCCGCAGACGCCTAGTTTAGGAGATATAGCCATTTTAAAGTTTTGAATTTTCTTTTTTCTGGTGCATTATATGACCCCCGCAGACGCCTAATTTAAGAGATATAGCCATTTTAAGATTTTGCATTTTTTTTTTCTGGTGCATAATATGACCCCCGCATTCGCCAAGTTTAGGAGATATACCCATTTTAAGATTCTGAATTTTTTTTTTCTGGAGCATAATATGACCCCCGCAGACGCCTAGTTTAGGAGATATAGCCATTTTAAAGTTTTGAATTTTCTTTTTTCTGGTGCATAATATGACCCCCGCAGACGCCTAGTTTAAGAGATATAGCCATTTTAAGATTTTGAATTTTCTTTTTTCTGGTGCATAATATGACCCCCGCAGGCGCCTAGTTTAGGAGTTATAACCATTTTAAGATTTTGAATTTTTTTTTTTCTGGTGACCCCCGCAGACGCCTAGTTTAGGAGATATAGTCATTTTAAGATTTAGAATTTTCTTTTTTCTGGTGCATAATATGACCCCCGCAGACGCCTAGTTTAAGAGATATAGCCATTTTAAGATTTTGAATTTTCTTTTTTCTGGTGCATAATATGACCCCCGCAGGCGCCTAGTTTAGGAGTTATAACCATTTTAAGATTTTGAATTTTTTTTTTCTGGTGCATAATATGACCCCCGCAGACGCCTAGTTTAGGAGATATAGCCATTTTAAGATTTTGAATTTTTTTTTTTTCTGGTGCATAATATGACCCCCCAAGGGGCCTAGTTTAGGAGATATAGCCATTTTAAGACTTTGAATTTTTTTTTTCTGGTTCATAATATGACCCCCGTAGACGCCTAGTTTAGGAGATATAGCCATTTTAAGATTTTGAATTTTTTTTTTTCTGGTGCATAATATGACCCCCGCAGACGCCTAGTTTAGGAGATATAGCCATTTTAAGATTTTGAATTTTTTTTTTTCTGGTGCATAATATGACCCCCCAAGGGGCCTAGTTTAGGAGATATAGCCATTTTAAGACTTTGAATTTTTTTTTTCTGGTTCATAATATGACCCCCGCAGACGCCTAGTTTAGGAGATATAGCCATTTTAAGATTTTGAATTTTTTTTTTTCTGGTGCATAATATGACCCCCCAAGGGGCCTAGTTTAGGAGATATAGCCATTTTAAGACTTTGAATTTTTTTTTTCTGGTTCATAATATGACCCCCGCAGACGCCTAGTTTATGAGTTATAACCATTTTAAGATTTTGAATTTTTTTTTTTCTGGTGCATAATATGACCCCCGCAGACGCCTAGTTTAGGAGATATAGCCATTTTAAAGTTTTGAATTTTCTTTTTTCTGGTGCATAATATGACCCCCGCAGACGCCTAGTTTAGGAGTTATAGCCATTTTAAGATTTTGAATTTTTTTTTCTGGTGCATAATATGGCCCCCGCAGACGCCTAGTTTAGGAGTTATAGCCATTTTAAGATTTTGAATTTTTTTTTTCTGGTGCATAATATGACCCCCGCAGACGCCTAGTTTAGGAGTTATAGCCATTTTAAGATTTTGAATTTTTTTTTTTCTGGTGCATAATATGACCCCCCAAGGGGCCTAGTTTAGGAGATATAGCCATTTTAAGACTTTGGATTTTTTTTTTCTGGTGCATAATATGACCCCCGCAGACGCCTAGTTTAGGAGATATAGCCATTTTAAAGTTTTGAATTTTCTTTTTTCTGGTGCATAATATGACCCCCGCAGACGCCTAGTTTAAGAGATATAGCCATTTTAAGATTTTGAATTTTTTTTTTTCTGGTGCATAATATGACCCCCGCAGACGCCTAGTTTAGGAGATATAGCCATTTTAAAGTTTTGAATTTTCTTTTTTCTGGTGCATAATATGACCTCCGCAGACGCCTAGTTTAGGAGATATAGCCATTTTAAAGTTTTGAATTTTCTTTTTTCTGGTGCATAATATGACCCCCGCAGACGCCTAGTTTAGGAGTTATAGCGATTTAAAGATTTTGAATTTTTTTTTTCTGGTGCATAATATGACCCCCGCAGACGCCTAGTTTAGGAGATATAGCCATTTTAAAGTTTTGAATTTTCTTTTTTCTGGTGCATAATATGACCCCCGCAGACGCCTAGTTTAGGAGTTATAGCCATTTTAAGATTTTGAATTTTTTTTTTTCTAGTGCATAATATGACCCCCGAAGACGCCTAGTTTAGGAGATATAGCCATTTTAAAGTTTTGAATTTTCTTTTTTCTGGTGCATAATATGACCCCCGCAGACGCCTAGTTTAGGGGTTATAGCCATTTTAAGATTTTGAATTTTTTTTTTCTGGTGCATAATATAACCCCGGCAGACGCCTAGTTTAGGAGATATAGCCATTTTAAGTTTTTGAATTTTTTGTTTCTGGTGCATAATATGATCCCCGCAGACGCCTAGTTTAGGAGATATAGCCATTTGAAGATTTTGAATTTTTTTTTTCTGGTGCATAATATGACCCCCGCAGGCGCCTAGTTTAGGAGATATAGCCATTTTAAAGTTTTGAATTTTCTTTTTTCTGGTGCATAATATGACCCCCGCAGACGCCTAGTTTAGGAGTTATAGCCATTTTAAGATTTTGAATTTTTTTTGTCTGGTGCATAATATGACCCCCGCAGGCGCCTAGTTTAGGAGATATAACCATTTTAAGATTTTGAATTTTTTTTTTCTGGTGCATAATATGACCCCCGCAGACGCCTAGTTTAGGAGATGTAGCCATTTTAAAGTTTTGAATTTTCTTTTTTCTGGTGCATAATATGACCCCCGCAGACGCCTAGTTTAGGAGTTATAGCCATTTTAAGATTTTAAGATTTTGAATTTTTTTTTTCTGGTGCATAATATGACCCCCGCAGGCGCCTAGTTTAGGAGATATAGCCATTTTAATATTCTGAATTTTTTTTTTCTGGAGCATAATATGACCCCCGCAGACGCCTAGTTTAGGAGATATAGCCATTTTAAGATTTTAAATTTTTTTTTTTCTGGTGCATAATATGACCCCCGCAGACGCCTAGTTTAGGAGATATAGCCATTTCAAAGTTTTGAATTTTCTTTTTTCTGGTGCATAATATGACCCCCGCAGACGCCTAGTTTAGGAGTTATAGCCATTTTAAGATTTTGAATTTTTTTTTTCTGGTGCATAATATGACCCCCGCAGGCGCCTAGTTTAGGAGATATAGCCATTTTAAGATTCTGAATTTTTTTTTTCTGGAGCATAATATGACCCCCGCAGACGCCTAGTTTAGGAGATATAGCCATTTTAAGATTTTGAATTTTTTTTTTCTGGTGCATAATATGACCCCCGCAGACGCCTAGTTTAGGTGATATAGCCATTTTAAGATTTTGAATTTTTTTTTTTCTGGTGCATAATATGACCCCCGCAGACGCCTAGTTTAGGAGATATAGCCATTTCAAAGTTTTGAATTTTCTTTTTTCTGGTGCATAATATGACCCCCGCAGACGCCTAGTTTAGGAGTTATAGCCATTTTAAGATTTTGAATTTTTTTTTTCTGGTGCATAATATGACCCCCGCAGGCGCCTAGTTTAGGAGATATAGCCATTTTAAGATTCTGAATTTTTTTTTTCTGGTGCATAATATGACCCCCGCAGACGCCTAGTTTAGGAGATGTAGCCATTTTAAAGTTTTGAATTTTCTTTTTTCTGGTGCATAATATGACCCCCGCAGACGCCTAGTTAAGGAGTTATAGCCATTTTAAGATTTTGAATTTTTTTTTTCTGGTGCATAATATGACCCCCGCAGACGCCTAGTTTAGGTGATATAGCCATTTTAAGATTTTGAATTTTTTTTTTTCTGGTGCATAATATGACCCCCGCAGACGCCTAGTTTAGGAGATATAGCCATTTCAAAGTTTTGAATTTTCTTTTTTCTGGTGCATAATATGACCCCCGCAGACGCCTAGTTTAGGAGTTATAGCCATTTTAAGATTTTGAATTTTTTTTTTCTGGTGCATAATATGACCCCCGCAGACGCCTAGTTTAGGTGATATAGCCATTTTAAGATTTTGAATTTTTTTTTTTTCTGGTGCATAATATGACCCCCGCAGACGCCTAGTTTAGGAGATATAGCCGTTTTAAAGTTTTGAATTTTCTTTTTTCTGGTGCATAATATGACCCCCGCAGACGCCTAGTTTAGGAGATATAGCCATTTTAAGATTTTGAATTTTTTTTTTTCTGGTCCATAATATGACCCCCGCAGACGCCTAGTTTAGGAGATATAGCCATTTTAAGGTTTTGAATTTTTTTTTTTCTGGTGCATAATATGACCCCCGCAGACGCCTCGTTTAGGAGATATAGCCATTTTAAAGTTTTGAATTTTCTTTTTTCTGGTGCATAATATGACCCCCGCAGACGCCTAGTTTAGGAGATATAGCCATTTTAAGATTTTGAATTTTTTTTTTTCTGGTGCATAATATGACCCCCGCAGACGCCTAGTTTAGGAGATATAGCCATTTTAAGATTTTGAATTTTCTTTTTTCTGGTGCATAATATGACCCCCGCAGACGCCTAGTTTAGGAGATATAGCCATTTTAAAGTTTTGAATTTTCTTTTTTCTGGTGCATAATATGACCCCCGCAGACGCCTAGTTTAGGAGTTATAGCCATTTTAAGATTTTGAATTTTTTTTTTCTGGTGCATAATATGACCCCCGCAGACGCCTAGTTTAGGAGTTATAGCCATTTTAAGATTTTGAATTTTTTTTTTCTGGTGCATAATATGACCCCCGCAGACGCCTAGTTTAGGAGATATAGCCATTTTAAAGTTTTGAATTTTCTTTTTTCTGGTGCATAATATGACCCCCGCAGACGCCTAGTTTAGGAGATATAGCCATTTTAAAGTTTTGAATTTTCTTTTTTCTGGTGCATAATATGACCCCCGCAGGCGCCTAGTTTAGGAGTTATAGCCATTTTAAGATTTTGAATTTTTTTTTTCTATTGCATAATATGACCCCCGCAGACGCCTAGATTATCAGATATTGCCATTTTAAAGTTTTGAATTTTCTTTTTTCTGGTGCATAATATGACCCCCGCAGACGCCTAGTTTAGGAGATATAGCCATTTTAAAGTTTTGAATTTTCTTTTTTCTGGTGCATAATATGACCCCCGCAGACGCCTAGTTTAGGAGTTATAGCCATTTTAAGATTTTGAATTTTTTTTTTCTGGTGCATAATATGACCCCCGCAGACGCCTAGTTTAGGAGATATAGCCATTTTAAGTTTTTGAATTTTTTTTTTCTGGTTCATAATATGATCCCCGCAGACGCCTAGTTTAGGAGATATAGCCATTTGAAGATTTTGAATTTTTTTTTTCTGGTGCATAATATGACCCCCGCAGACGCCTAGTTTAGGAGATATAGCCATTTTAAAGTTTTGAATTTTCTTTTTTCTGGTGCATAATATGACCCCCGCAGACGCCTAGTTTAGGAGTTATAGCCATTTTAAGATTTTTAATTTTTTTTTTCTGGGGCATAATATGACCCCCGCAGGCGCCTAGTTTAGGAGATATAGCCATTTTAAGATTTTGAATTTTTTTTTCTGGTGCATAATATGACCCCCGCAGACGCCTAGTTTAGGAGATGTAGCCATTTTAAAGTTTTGAATTTTCTTTTTTCTGGTGCATAATATGACCCCCGCAGACGCCTAGTTTAGGAGTTATAGCCATTTTAAGATTTTGAATTTTTTTTTTCTGGTGCATAATATGACCCCCGCAGGCGCCTAGTTTAGGAGATATAGCCATTTTAAGATTTTGAATTTTTTTTTTCTGGTGCATAATATGACCCCCGCAGGCGCCTAGTTTAGGAGATATGGCCATTTTAAGATTCTGAATTTTTTTTTTCTGGAGCATAATATGACCCCCGCAGACGCCTAGTTTAGGAGATAAAGCCATTTTAAGATTCTGAATTTTTTTTTTCTGGAGCATAATATGACCCCCGCAGGCGCCTAGTTTAGGAGATATAGCCATTTTAAAGTTTTGAATTTTCTTTTTTCTGGTGCATAATATGACCCCCGCAGACGCCTAGTTTAGGAGTTATAGCCATTTTAAGATTTTGAATGTTTTTTTCTGGTGCATAATATGACCCCCGCAGGCGCCTAGTTTAGGAGATATAGCCATTTTAAGATTCTGAATTTTTTTTTCTGGAGCATAATATGACCCCCGCAGACGCCTAGTTTAGGAGATATAGCCATTTTAAGATTTTGAATTTTTTTTTTCTGGTGCATAATATGACCCCCGCAGACGCCTAGTTTAGGAGATATAGCCATTTTAAAGTTTTGAATTTTCTTTTTTCTGGTGCAAAATATGACCCCCGCAGACGCCTAGTTGAGGAGATATAGCCATTTTAAGATTTTGAATTTTTTTTTTCTGGTCCATAATATGACCCCCGCAGACGCCTAGTTTAGGAGATATAGCCATTTTAAAGTTTTGAATTTTCTTTTTTCTGATGCATAATATGACCCCCGCAGACGCCTAGTTTAGGAGATGTAGCCATTTTAAGATTTTGAATTGTTTTTTTTTCTGGTGCATAATATGACCCCCGCAGACGCCTAGTTTAGGAGATATAGCCATTTTAAAATTTAAAATTTTTTTTTTTCTGGTGCATAATATGACCCCCGCAGACGCCTAGTTTAGGAGATATAGCCATTTTAAGATTTTGAATTTTTTTTTCTGGTGCATAATATGACCCCCGCAGGCGCCTAGTTTAGGAGATGTAGCCATTTTAAAGTTTTGAATTTTCTTTTTTCTGGTGCATAATATGACCCCCGCAGACGCCTAGTTTAGGAGTTATAGCCATTTTAAGATTTTGAATGTTTTTTTCTGGTGCATAATATGACCCCCGCAGGCGCCTAGTTTAGGAGATATAGCCATTTTAAGATTCTGAATTTTTTTTTCTGGAGCATAATATGACCCCCGCAGACGCCTAGTTTAGGAGATATAGCCATTTTAAGATTTTGAATTTTTTTTTTCTGGTGCATAATATGACCCCCGCAGACGCCTAGTTTAGGAGATATAGCCATTTTAAAGTTTTGAATTTTCTTTTTTCTGGTGCAAAATATGACCCCCGCAGACGCCTAGTTGAGGAGATATAGCCATTTTAAGATTTTGAATTTTTTTTTTCTGGTCCATAATATGACCCCCGCAGACGCCTAGTTTAGGAGATATAGCCATTTTAAAGTTTTGAATTTTCTTTTTTCTGATGCATAATATGACCCCCGCAGACGCCTAGTTTAGGAGATGTAGCCATTTTAAGATTTTGAATTGTTTTTTTTTCTGGTGCATAATATGACCCCCGCAGACGCCTAGTTTAGGAGATATAGCCATTTTAAGACTTTGAATTTTTTTTTTTCTGGTGCATAATATGACCCCCGCAGACGCCTAGTTTAGGAGATATAGCCATTTTAAGATTTTGAATTTTTTTTTTTCTGGTCCATAATATGACCCCCGCAGACGCCTAGTTTAGGAGATATAGCCATTTTAAGATTTAGAATTTTTTTTTTCTGGTGCATAATATGACCCCCGCAGGCGCCTAGTTTAGGAGATATAGCCATTTTAAGATTCTGAATTTTTTTTTTCTGGAGCATAATATGACCCCCGCAGACGCCTAGTTTAGGAGATATAGCCATTTTAAGATTCTGAATTTTTTTTTTCTGGAGCATAATATGACCCCCGCAGGTGCCTAGTTTAGGAGATATAGCCATTTTAAGATTTTAAATTTTTTTTTTTCTGGTGCATAATATGACCCCCGCAGACGCCTAGTTTAGGAGATATAGCCATTTTAAGATTTTGAATTTTTTTTTTTCTGGTGCATAATATGACCCCCGCAGACGCCTAGTTTAGGAGATATAGCCATTTTAAAGTTTTGAATTTTCTTTTTTCTGGTGCATAATATGACCCCCGCAGGCGCCTAGTTTAGGAGTTATAGCCATTTTAAGATTTAGAATTTTTTTTTTCTGGTGCATAATATGACCCCCGCAGACGCCTAGTTTATCAGATATAGCCATTTTAAAGTTTTTAATTTTTTTTTCTGGTGCATAATATGACACCCGCAGACGCCTAGTTTAGGAGATATAGCCATTTTAAAGTTTTGAATTTTCTTTTTTCTGGTGCATAATATGACCCCCGCAGACGCCTAGTTTAGGAGTTATAGCCATTTTAAGATTTTGAATTTTTTTTTTCTGGTGCATAATATGACCCCCGCAGGCGCCTAGTTTAGGAGATATAGCCATTTTAAGATTCTGAATTTTTTTTTTCTGGAGCATAATATGACCCCCGCAGACGCCTAGTTTAGGAGATATAGCCATTTTAAGATTCTGAATTTTTTTTTTCTGGAGCATAATATGACCCCCGCAGACGCCTAGTTTAGGAGATATAGCCCTTTTAAGATTTTGAATTTTTTTTTTTCTGGTGCATAATATGACCCCCGCAGACGCCTAGTTTAGGAGATATAGCCATTTTAAAGTTTTGAATTTTCTTTTTTCTGGTGCATAATATGACCCCCGCAGACGCCTAGTTTAGGAGATATAGCCATTTTAAAGTTTTGAATTTTCTTTTTTCTGGTGCATAATATGACCCCCGCAGGCGCCTAGTTTAGGAGTTATAGCCATTTTAAGATTTAGAATTTTTTTTTTCTGGTGCATAATATGACCCCCGCAGACGCCTAGTTTAGGAGATATAGCCATTTTAAGATTTTAAATTTTTTTTTTCTGGTGCATAATATGACCCCCGCAGACGCCTAGTTTAGGAGATATAGCCATTTTAAGATTTTGAATTTTTTTTTTCTGGTGCATAATATGACCCCCGCAGACGCCTAGTTTAGGAGATATAGCCATTTTAAAGTTTTGAATTTTCTTTTTTCTGGTGCATAATATGACCCCCGCAGACGCCTAGTTTAGGAGATATAGCCATTTTAAAGTTTTGAATTTTCTTTTTTCTGGTGCATAATATGACCCCCGCAGACGCCTAGTTTAGGAGATATAGCCATTTTAAAGTTTTGAATTTTCTTTTTTCTGGTGCATAATATGACCCCCGCAGACGCCTAGTTTAGGAGTTATAGCCATTTTAAGATTTTGAATTTTTTTTTTCTGGTGCATAATATGACCCCCGCAGACGCCTAGTTTAGGAGATATAGCCATTTTAAGATTTTGAATTTTTTTTTTTCTGGTCCATAATATGACCCCCGCAGACGCCTAGTTTAGGAGATATAGCCATTTTAAGATTTAGAATTTTTTTTTTCTGGTGCATAATATGACCCCCGCAGGCGCCTAGTTTAGGAGATATAGCCATTTTAAGATTCTGAATTTTTTTTTTCTGGAGCATAATATGACCCCCGCAGACGCCTAGTTTAGGAGATATAGCCATTTTAAGATTCTGAATTTTTTTTTTCTGGAGCATAATATGACCCCCGCAGGCGCCTAGTTTAGGAGATATAGCCATTTTAAGATTTTAAATTTTTTTTTTTCTGGTGCATAATATGACCCCCGCAGACGCCTAGTTTAGGAGATATAGCCATTTTAAGATTTTGAATTTTTTTTTTTCTGGTGCATAATATGACCCCCGCAGACGCCTAGTTTAGGAGATATAGCCATTTTAAAGTTTTGAATTTTCTTTTTTCTGGTGCATAATATGACCCCCGCAGGCGCCTAGTGTAGGAGTTATAGCCATTTTAAGAGTTAGAATTTTTTTTTTCTGGTGCATAATATGACCCCCGCAGACGCCTAGTTTATCAGATATAGCCATTTTAAAGTTTTTAATTTTTTTTTCTGGTGCATAATATGACACCCGCAGACGCCTAGTTTAGGAGATATAGCCATTTTAAAGTTTTGAATTTTCTTTTTTCTGGTGCATAATATGACCCCCGCAGACGCCTAGTTTAGGAGTTATAGCCATTTTAAGATTTTGAATTTTTTTTTTCTGGTGCATAATATGACCCCCGCAGGCGCCTAGTTTAGGAGATATAGCCATTTTAAGATTCTGAATTTTTTTTTTCTGGAGCATAATATGACCCCCGCAGACGCCTAGTTTAGGAGATATAGCCATTTTAAGATTCTGAATTTTTTTTTTTGGGAGCATAATATGACCCCCGCAGGCGCCTAGTTTAGGAGATATAGCCATTTTAAGATTTTAAATTTTTTTTTTTCTGGTGCATAATATGACCCCCGCAGACGCCTAGTTTAGGAGATATAGCCATTTTAAGATTTTGAATTTTTTTTTTTCTGGTGCATAATATGACCCCCGCAGACGCCTAGTTTAGGAGATATAGCCATTTTAAAGTTTTGAATTTTCTTTTTTCTGGTGCATAATATGACCCCCGCAGACGCCTAGTTTAGGAGATATAGCCATTTTAAAGTTTTGAATTTTCTTTTTTCTGGTGCATAATATGACCCCCGCAGGCGCCTAGTTTAGGAGTTATAGCCATTTTAAGATTTAGAATTTTTTTTTTCTGGTGCATAATATGACCCCCGCAGACGCCTAGTTTAGGAGATATAGCCATTTTAAGATTTTAAATTTTTTTTTTTCTGGTGCATAATATGACCCCCGCAGACGCCTAGTTTAGGAGATATAGCCATTTTAAGATTTTGAATTTTTTTTTTTCTGGTGCATAATATGACCCCCGCAGACGCCTAGTTTAGGAGATATAGCCATTTTAAAGTTTTGAATTTTCTTTTTTCTGGTGCATAATATGACCCCCGCAGACGCCTAGTTTAGGAGATATAGCCATTTTAAAGTTTTGAATTTTCTTTTTTCTGGTGCATAATATGACCCCCGCAGACGCCTAGTTTAGGAGATATAGCCATTTTAAAGTTTTGAATTTTCTTTTTTCTGGTGCATAATATGACCCCCGCAGACGCCTAGTTTAGGAGTTATAGCCATTTTAAGATTTTGAATTTTTTTTTTCTGGTGCATAATATGACCCCCGCAGACGCCTAGTTTAGGAGATATAGCCATTTTAAAGTTTTGAATTTTCTTTTTTCTGGTGCATAATATGACCCCCGCAGGCGCCTAGTTTAGGAGATATAGCCATTTTAAGATTCTGAATTTTTTTTTTCTGGAGCATAATATGACCCCCGCAGACGCCTAGTTTAGGAGATATAGCCATTTTAAGATTCTGAATTTTTTTTTTCTGGAGCATAATATGACCCCCGCAGGCGCCTAGTTTAGGAGATATAGCCATTTTAAGATTTTAATTTTTTTTTTTTCTGGTGCATAATATGACCCCCGCAGACGCCTAGTTTAGGAGATATAGCCATTTTAAGATTTTGAATTTTTTTTTCTGGTGCATAATATGACCCCCGCAGACGCCTAGTTTAGGAGATATAGCCATTTTAAAGTTTTGAATTTTCTTTTTTCTGGTGCATAATATGACCCCCGCAGACGCCTAGTTTAGGAGTTATAGCCATTTTAAGATTTTGAATTTTTTTTTTCTGGTGCATAATATGACCCCCGCAGGCGCCTAGTTTAGGAGATATAGCCATTTTAAGATTCTGAATTTTTTTTTCTGGAGCATAATATGACCCCCGCAGACGCCTAGTTTAGGAGATATAGCCATTTTAAGATTTTGAATTTTTTTTTTCTGGTGCATAATATGACCCCCGCAGACGCCTAGTTTAGGAGATATAGCCATTTTAAAGTTTTGAATTTTCTTTTTTCTGGTGCATAATATGACCCCCGCAGACGCCTAGTTTAGGAGATATAGCCATTTTAAGATTTTGAATTTTTTTTTCTGGTCCATAATAAGACCCCCGCAGACGCCTAGTTTAGGAGATATAGCCATTTTAAGGTTTTGAATTTTTTTTTTCTGGTGCATAATATGACCCCCGCAGACGCCTCGTTTAGGAGATATAGCCATTTTAAAGTTTTGAATTTTCTTTTTTCTGGTGCATAATATGACCCCCACAGACGCCTAGTTTAGGAGTTATAGCCATTTTAAGATTTTGAATTTTTTTATTTTCTGGTGCATAATATGATCCCCGCAGACGCCTAGTTTAGGAGATATAGCCATTTTAAGATTTTGAATTTTTTTTTCTGGTGCATAATATGACCCCCGCAGACGCCTAGTTAAGGAGATATAGCCATTTTAAAGTTTTGAATTTTCTTTTTTCTGGTGCATAATATGACCCCCGCAGACGCCTAGTTTAGGAGATATAGCCATTTTAAAGTTTTGAATTTTCTTTTTTCTGGTGCATAATATGACCCCCGCAGACGCCTACTTTAGGAGTTATAGCCATTTTAAGATTTTGAATTTTTTTTTTCTGGTGCATAATATGACCCCCGCAGACGCCCAGTTTAGGAGATATAGTCATTTTAAGATTTTGAATTTTTTTTTCTGGTGCATAATATGACTCCCGCAGACGCCTAGTTAAGGAGATATAGCCATTTTAAAGTTTTGAATTTTCTTTTTTCTGGTGCATAATATGACCCCCGCAGACGCCTAGTTTAGGAGATATAGCCATTTTAAAGTTTTGAATTTTTTTTTTCTGGTGCATAATATGACCCCCGCAGACGCCCAGTTTAGGAGATATAGCCATTTTAAGATTCTGAATTTTTTTTTTCTGGAGCATAATATGACCCCCGCAGACGCCTAGTTTAGGAGATATAGCCATTTTAAGATTTTGAATTTTTTTTTTCTGGTGCATAATATGACCCCCGCAGATGCCTAGTTTAAGAGATATACCCATTTTAAAGTTTTGAATTTTCTTTTTTCTGGTGCATAATATGACCCCCGCAGACGCCTAGTTTAGGAGATATAGCCATTTTAAAGTTTTGAATTTTCTTTTTTCTGGTGCATAATATGACCCCCGCAGACGCCTACTTTAGGAGTTATAGCCATTTTAAGATTTTGAATTTTTTTTTCTGGTCCATAATAAGACCCCCGCAGACGCCTAGTTTAGGAGATATAGCCATTTTAAGGTTTTGAATTTTTTTTTTTCTGGTGCATAATATGACCCCCGCAGACGCCTCGTTTAGGAGATATAGCCATTTTAAAGTTTTGAATTTTCTTTTTTCTGGTGCATAATGTGACCCCCGCAGACGCCTAGTTTAGGAGATATAGCCATTTTAAGATTTTGAATTGTTTTTTTTTCTGGTGCATAATATGACCCCCGCAGACGCCTAGTTTAGGAGATATAGCCATTTTAAGACTTTGAATTTTTTTTTTTCTGGTGCATAATGTGACCCCCGCAGACGCCTAGTTTAGGAGATATAGCCATTTTAAGATTTTGAATTTTTTTTTTTCTGGTCCATAATATGTCCCCCGCAGACGCCTAGTTTAGGAGATATAGCCATTTTAAGGTTTTGAATTTTTTTTTTCTGGTGCATAATATGACCCCCGAAGACGCCTCGTTTAGGAGATATAGCCATTTTAAAGTTTTGAATTTTCTTTTTTCTGGTGCATAATATGACCCCTGCAGACGCCTAGTTTAGGAGATATAGCCATTTTAAGATTTTGAATTTTTTTTTTTGCTGGTCAATAATATGACCCCCCAAGGGGCCTAGTTTAGGAGATATAGCCATTTTAAGACTTTGAATTTTTTTTTTCTGATGCATAATATGACCCCCGCAGACGCCTAGTTTAGGAGATATAGCCATTTTAAAGTTTTGAATTTTCTTTTTTCTGGTGCATAATATGACCCCCGCAGACGCCTAGTTTAAGAGATGTAGCCATTTTAAGATTTTGAATTTTTTTTTTTCTGGTGCATAATATGACCCCCGCAGACGCCTAGTTTAGGAGATATAGCCATTTAAAGATTTTGAATTTTTTTTTTTCTGGTGCATAATATGACCCCCGCAGACGCCTAGTTTAGGAGATATAGCCATTTTAAAGTTTTGAATTTTCTTTTTTCTGGTGCATAATATGACCCCCGTAGACGCCTAGTTTAGGAGTTATAGCCATTTTAAGATTTTGAATTTTTTTTTTCTGGTGCATATTATGACCCCCGCAGACGCCTAGTTTAGGAGATATAGCCATTTTAAGATTTTGAATTTTTTGTTTTCTGGTGCATAATATGACCCCCGCAGACGCCTAGTTTAGGAGATATAGCCATTTTAAGATTTTGAATTTTTTTTTTTCTGGTGCATAATATGACCCCCGTAGACGCCTAGTTTAGGAGATATAGCCATTTTAAAGTTTTGAATTTTCTTTTTTCTGGTGCATAATATGACCCCCGCAGACGCCTAGTTTCGGAGATATAGCCATTTTAAAGTTTTGAATTTTCTTTTTTCTGGTGCATAATATGACCCCCGCAGGCGCCTAGTTTAGGAGTTATAGCCATTTTAAGATTTAGAATTTTTTTTTTCTGGTGCATAATATGACCCCCGCAGACGCCTAGTTTATCAGATATAGCCATTTTAAAGTTTTTAATTTTTTTTTCTGGTGCATAATATGACACCCTAGACGCCTAGTTTAGGAGATATAGCCATTTTAAAGTTTTGAATTTTCTTTTTTCTGGTGCATAATATGACCCCCGCAGACGCCTAGTTTAGGAGTTATAGCCATTTTAAGATTTTGAATTTTTTTTTTTCTGGTGCATAATATGACCCCCGCAGACGCCTAGTTTAGGAGATATAGCCATTTTAAAGTTTTGAATTTTCTTTTTTCTGGTGCATAATATGACCCCCGCAGACGCCTAGTTTAGGAGATATAGCCATTTTAAGATTTTGATTTTTTTTTTCTGGTGGATAATATGACCCCCTCAGACGCCTAGTTTAGGAGATATAGCCATTTTAAAGTTTTGAATTTTCTTTTTTCTGGTGCATAATATGACCCCCGCAGACGCCTAGTTTAGGAGATATAGCCATTTTAAAGTTTTGAATTTTCTTTTTTCTGGTGCATAATATGACCCCCGCAGACGCCTAGTTTAGGAGATATAGCCATTTTAAAGTTTTGAATTTTCTTTTTTCTGGTGCATAATATGACCCCCGCAGGCGCCTAGTTTAGGAGTTATAGCCATTTTAAGATTTTGAATTTTTTTTTTCTTGTGCATAATATGACCCCCGCAGACGCCTAGTTTATCAGATATAGCCATTTTAAAGTTTTTAATTTTTTTTTCTGGTGCATAATATGACACCCTAGACGCCTAGTTTAGGAGATATAGACATTTTAAAGTTTTGAATTTTCTTTTTTCTGGTGCATAATATGACCCCCGCAGACGCCTAGTTTAGGAGATATAGCCATTTTAAGATTTTGATTTTTTTTTTCTGGTGGATAATATGACCCCCTCAGACGCCTAGTTTAGGAGATATAGCCATTTTAAAGTTTTGAATTTTCTTTTTTCTGGTGCATAATATGACCCCCGCAGACGCCTAGTTTAGGAGATATAGCCATTTTAAAGTTTTGAATTTTCTTTTTTCTGGTGCATAATATGACCCCCGCAGACGCCTAGTTTAAGAGATATAGCCATTTTAAGATTTTGAATTTTTTTTTTTCTGGTGCATAATATGACCCCCGCAGACGCCTTGTTTAGGAGATATAGCCATTTTAAGATTTTGAATTTTTTGTTTTCTGGTGCATAATATGACCCCCGCAGACGCCTAGTTTAGGAGTTATAGCCATTTTAAAGTTTTGAATTTTCTTTTTTCTGGTGCATAATATGACCCCCGCAGACGCCTAGTTTAGGAGATATAGCCATTTTAAAGTTTTGAATTTTCTTTTTTCTGGTGCATAATATGACCCCCGCAGACGCCTAGTTTAAGAGATATAGCCATTTTAAGATTTTGAATTTTTTTTTTTCTGGTGCATAATATGACCCCCGCAGACGCCTAGTTTAGGAGATATAGCCATTTTAAGATTTTGAATTTTTTTTTTTGCTGGTCAATAATATGACCCCCCAAGGGGCCTAGTTTAGGAGATATAGCCATTTTAAGACTTTGAATTTTTTTTTTCTGGTGCATAATATGACCCCCGCAGACGCCTAGTTTAGGAGATATAGCCATTTTAAAGTTTTGAATTTTCTTTTTTCTGGTGCATAATATGACCCCCGCAGACGCCTAGTTTAGGAGATATAGCCATTTTAAGATTTCGAATTTTTTGTTTTCTGGTGCATAATATGACCCCCGCAGACGCCTAGTTTAGGAGTTATAGCCATTTTAAAGTTTTGAATTTTCTTTTTTCTGGTGCATAATATGACCCCCGCAGACGCCTAGTTTAGGAGTTATAGCCATTTTAAGATTTTGAATTTTTTTTTTTCTGGTGCATAATATGACCCCCGCAGACGCCTAGTTTAGGAGATATAGCCATTTTAAAGTTTTGAATTTTCTTTTTTCTGGTGCATAATATGACCCCCGCAGACGCCTAGTTTAGGAGATATAGCCATTTTAAAGTTTTGAATTTTCTTTTTTCTGGTGCATAATATGACCCCCGCAGACGCCTAGTTTAGGAGTTATAGCCATTTTAAGATTTTGAATTTTTTTTTTCTGGTGCATATTATGACCCCCGCAGACGCCTAGTTTAGGAGATATAGCCATTTTAAAGTTTTGAATTTTCTTTTTTCTGGTGCATATTATGATCCCCGCAGACGCCTAGTTTAGGAGATATAGCCATTTTAAGATTTCGAATTTTTTGTTTTCTGGTGCATAATATGACCCCCGCAGACGCCTAGTTTAGGAGTTATAGCCATTTTAAAGTTTTGAATTTTCTTTTTTCTGGTGCATAATATGACCCCCGCAGACGCCTAGTTTAGGAGTTATAGCCATTTTAAGATTTTGAATTTTTTTTTTTCTGGTGCATAATATGACCCCCGCAGACGCCTAGTTTAGGAGATATAGCCATTTTAAAGTTTTGAATTTTCTTTTTTCTGGTGCATAATATGACCCCCGCAGACGCCTAGTTTAGGAGATATAGCCATTTTAAAGTTTTGAATTTTCTTTTTTCTGGTGCATAATATGACCCCCGCAGACGCCTAGTTTAGGAGTTATAGCCATTTTAAGATTTTGAATTTTTTTTTTCTGGTGCATATTATGACCCCCGCAGACGCCTAGTTTAGGAGATATAGCCATTTTAAGATTTCGAATTTTTTGTTTTCTGGTGCATAATATGACCCCCGCAGACGCCTAGTTTAGGAGATATAGCCATTTTAAGATTTTGAATTTTTTTTTTTCTGGTGCATAATATGACCCCCGCAGACGCCTAGTTTAGGAGATATAGCCATTTTAAAGTTTTGAATTTTCTTTTTTCTGGTGCATAATATGACCCCCGCAGACGCCTAGTTTAAGAGATATAGCCATTTTAAGATTTTGAATTTTTTTTTTCTGGTGCATAATATGACCCCCGCAGACGCCTAGTTTAGGAGATATAGCCATTTTAAGATTTTGAATTTTTTTTTTTCTGGTGCATAATATGACCCCCGCAGACGCCTAGTTTAGGAGATATAGCCATTTTAAAGTTTTGAATTTTCTTTTTTCTGGTGCATAATATGACCCCCGCAGGCGCCTAGTTTAGGAGTTATAGCCATTTTAAGATTTAGAATTTTTTTTTTCTGGTGCATAATATGACCCCCGCAGACGCATAGTTTATCAGATATAGCCATTTTAAAGTTTTTAATTTTTTTTTCTGGTGCATAATATGACACCCTAGACGCCTAGTTTAGGAGATATAGCCATTTTAAAGTTTTGAATTTTCTTTTTTCTGGTGCATAATATGACCCCCGCAGACGCCTAGTTTAGGAGTTATAGCCATTTTAAGATTTTGAATTTTTTTTTTTCTGGTGCATAATATGACCCCCGCAGACGCCTAGTTTAGGAGATATAGCCATTTTAAAGTTTTGAATTTTCTTTTTTCTGGTGCATAATATGACCCCCGCAGACGCCTAGTTTAGGAGATATAGCCATTTTAAGATTTTGATTTTTTTTTTCTGGTGGATAATATGACCCCCTCAGACGCCTAGTTTAGGAGATATAGCCATTTTAAAGTTTTGAATTTTCTTTTTTCTGGTGCATAATATGACCCCCGCAGACGCCTAGTTTAGGAGATATAGCCATTTTAAAGTTTTGAATTTTCTTTTTTTTGGTGCATAATATGACCCCCGCAGACGCCTAGTTTAGGAGATATAGCCATTTTAAAGTTTTGAATTTTCTTTTTTCTGGTGCATAATATGACCCCGGCAGGCGCCTAGTTTAGGAGTTATAGCCATTTTAAGATTTAGAATTTTTTTTTCTGGTGCATAATATGACACCCTAGCCGCCTAGTTTAGGAGATATAGACATTTTAAAGTTTTGAATTTTCTTTTTTCTGGTGCATAATATGACCCCCGCAGACGCCTAGTTTAGGAGTTATAGCCATTTTAAGATTTTGAATTTTTTTTTTTCTGGTGCATAATATGACCCCCGCAGACGCCTAGTTTAGGAGATATAGCCATTTTAAAGTTTTGAATTTTCTTTTTTCTGGTGCATAATATGACCCCCGCAGACGCCTAGTTTAGGAGATATAGCCATTTTAAGATTTTGATTTTTTTTTTCTGGTGGATAATATGACCCCCTCAGACGCCTAGTTTAGGAGATATAGCCATTTTAAAGTTTTGAATTTTCTTTTTTCTGGTGCATAATATGACCCCCGCAGACGCCTAGTTTAGGAGATATAGCCATTTTAAAGTTTTGAATTTTCTTTTTTCTGGTGCATAATATGACCCCCGCAGACGCCTAGTTTAAGAGATATAGCCATTTTAAGATTTTGAATTTTTTTTTTTCTGGTGCATAATATGACCCCCGCAGACGCCTAGTTTAGGAGATATAGCCATTTTAAGATTTTGAATTTTTTGTTTTCTGGTGCATAATATGACCCCCGCAGACGCCTAGTTTAGGAGTTATAGCCATTTTAAAGTTTTGAATTTTCTTTTTTCTGGTGCATAATATGACCCCCGCAGACGCCTAGTTTAGGAGATATAGCCATTTTAAAGTTTTGAATTTTCTTTTTTCTGGTGCATAATATGACCCCCGCAGACGCCTAGTTTAAGAGATATAGCCATTTTAAGATTTTGAATTTTTTTTTTTCTGGTGCATAATATGACCCCCGCAGACGCCTAGTTTAGGAGATATAGCCATTTTAAGATTTTGAATTTTTTTTTTTGCTGGTCAATAATATGACCCCCCAAGGGGCCTAGTTTAGGAGATATAGCCATTTTAAGACTTTGAATTTTTTTTTTCTGGTGCATAATATGACCCCCGCAGACGCCTAGTTTAGGAGATATAGCCATTTTAAAGTTTTGAATTTTCTTTTTTCTGGTGCATAATATGACCCCCGCAGACGCCTAGTTTAAGAGATATAGCCATTTTAAGATTTTGAATTTTTTTTTTTCTGGTGCATAATATGACCCCCGCAGACGCCTAGTTTAGGAGATATAGCCATTTTAAAGTTTTGAATTTTCTTTTTTCTGGTGCATATTATGACCCCCGCAGACGCCTAGTTTAGGAGATATAGCCATTTTAAGATTTCGAATTTTTTGTTTTCTGGTGCATAATATGACCCCCGCAGACGCCTAGTTTAGGAGTTATAGCCATTTTAAAGTTTTGAATTTTCTTTTTTCTGGTGCATAATATGACCCCCGCAGACGCCTAGTTTAGGAGTTATAGCCATTTTAAGATTTTGAATTTTTTTTTTTCTGGTGCATAATATGACCCCCGCAGACGCCTAGTTTAGGAGATATAGCCATTTTAAAGTTTTGAATTTTCTTTTTTCTGGTGCATAATATGACCCCCGCAGACGCCTAGTTTAGGAGATATAGCCATTTTAAAGTTTTGAATTTTCTTTTTTCTGGTGCATAATATGACCCCCGCAGACGCCTAGTTTAGGAGTTATAGCCATTTTAAGATTTTGAATTTTTTTTTTCTGGTGCATATTATGACCCCCGCAGACGCCTAGTTTAGGAGATATAGCCATTTTAAGATTTCGAATTTTTTGTTTTCTGGTGCATAATATGACCCCCGCAGACGCCTAGTTTAGGAGATATAGCCATTTTAAGATTTTGAATTTTTTTTTTTCTGGTGCATAATATGACCCCCGCAGACGCCTAGTTTAGGAGATATAGCCATTTTAAAGTTTTGAATTTTCTTTTTTCTGGTGCATAATATGACCCCCGCAGACGCCTAGTTTAGGAGTTATAGCCATTTTAAGATTTAGAATTTTTTTTTTCTGGTGCATAATATGACCCCCGCAGACGCATAGTTTATCAGATATAGCCATTTTAAAGTTTTTAATTTTTTTTTCTGGTGCATAATATGACACCCTAGACGCCTAGTTTAGGAGATATAGCCATTTTAAAGTTTTGAATTTTCTTTTTTCTGGTGCATAATATGACCCCCGCAGACGCCTAGTTTAGGAGTTATAGCCATTTTAAGATTTTGAATTTTTTTTTTTCTGGTGCATAATATGACCCCCGCAGACGCCTAGTTTAGGAGATATAGCCATTTTAAAGTTTTGAATTTTCTTTTTTCTGGTGCATAATATGACCCCCGCAGACGCCTAGTTTAGGAGATATAGCCATTTTAAGATTTTGAATTTTTTGTTTTCTGGTGCATAATATGACCCCCGCAGACGCCTAGTTTAGGAGTTATAGCCATTTTAAAGTTTTGAATTTTCTTTTTTTCTGGTGCATAATATGACCCCCGCAGACGCCTAGTTTAAGAGATATAGCCATTTTAAGATTTTGAATTTTTTTTTTTCTGGTGCATAATATGACCCCCGCAGACGCCTAGTTTAGGAGATATAGCCATTTTAAGATTTTGAATTTTTTGTTTTCTGGTGCATAATATGACCCCCGCAGACGCCTAGTTTAGGAGTTATAGCCATTTTAAAGTTTTGAATTTTCTTTTTTCTGGTGCATAATATGACCCCCGCAGACGCCTAGTTTAGGAGATATAGCCATTTTAAAGTTTTTAATTTTTTTTTCTGGTGCATAATATGACACCCTAGACGCCTAGTTTAGGAGATATAGCCATTTTAAAGTTTTGAATTTTCTTTTTTCTGG
The DNA here is from genome assembly GCA_963966105.1 of Volucella zonaria. NCBI lineage: Eukaryota > Metazoa > Arthropoda > Insecta > Diptera > Syrphidae > Volucella > Volucella zonaria. Next base: position 40,898,332 of record OZ014534.1, on the reverse strand, counting down.
TGCATAATATGACCCCCGCAGACGCCTAGTTTAGGAGATATAGCCATTTTAAGATTTTGAATTTTTTGTTTTCTGGTGCATAATATGACCCCCGCAGACGCCTAGTTTAGGAGTTATAGCCATTTTAAAGTTTTGAATTTTCTTTTTTCTGGTGCATAATATGACCCCCGCAGACGCCTAGTTTAGGAGATATAGCCATTTTAAAGTTTTGAATTTTCTTTTTTCTGGTGCATAATATGACCCCCGCAGACGCCTAGTTTAAGAGATATAGCCATTTTAAGATTTTGAATTTTTTTTTTTCTGGTGCATAATATGACCCCCGCAGACGCCTAGTTTAGGAGATATAGCCATTTTAAGATTTTGAATTTTTTGTTTTCTGGTGCATAATATGACCCCCGCAGACGCCTAGTTTAGGAGTTATAGCCATTTTAAAGTTTTGAATTTTCTTTTTTCTGGTGCATAATATGACCCCCGCAGACGCCTAGTTTAGGAGATATAGCCATTTTAAAGTTTTGAATTTTCTTTTTTCTGGTGCATAATATGACCCCCGCAGACGCCTAGTTTAAGAGATATAGCCATTTTAAGATTTTGAATTTTTTTTTTTCTGGTGCATAATATGACCCCCGCAGACGCCTAGTTTAGGAGATATAGCCATTTTAAGATTTTGAATTTTTTTTTTTGCTGGTCAATAATATGACCCCCCAAGGGGCCTAGTTTAGGAGATATAGCCATTTTAAGACTTTGAATTTTTTTTTTCTGGTGCATAATATGACCCCCGCAGACGCCTAGTTTAGGAGATATAGCCATTTTAAAGTTTTGAATTTTCTTTTTTCTGGTGCATAATATGACCCCCGCAGACGCCTAGTTTAAGAGATATAGCCATTTTAAGATTTTGAATTTTTTTTTTTCTGGTGCATAATATGACCCCCGCAGACGCCTAGTTTAGGAGATATAGCCATTTTAAAGTTTTGAATTTTCTTTTTTCTGGTGCATATTATGACCCCCGCAGACGCCTAGTTTAGGAGATATAGCCATTTTAAGATTTCGAATTTTTTGTTTTCTGGTGCATAATATGACCCCCGCAGACGCCTAGTTTAGGAGTTATAGCCATTTTAAAGTTTTGAATTTTCTTTTTTCTGGTGCATAATATGACCCCCGCAGACGCCTAGTTTAGGAGTTATAGCCATTTTAAGATTTTGAATTTTTTTTTTTCTGGTGCATAATATGACCCCCGCAGACGCCTAGTTTAGGAGATATAGCCATTTTAAAGTTTTGAATTTTCTTTTTTCTGGTGCATAATATGACCCCCGCAGACGCCTAGTTTAGGAGATATAGCCATTTTAAAGTTTTGAATTTTCTTTTTTCTGGTGCATAATATGACCCCCGCAGACGCCTAGTTTAGGAGTTATAGCCATTTTAAGATTTTGAATTTTTTTTTTCTGGTGCATATTATGACCCCCGCAGACGCCTAGTTTAGGAGATATAGCCATTTTAAGATTTCGAATTTTTTGTTTTCTGGTGCATAATATGACCCCCGCAGACGCCTAGTTTAGGAGATATAGCCATTTTAAGATTTTGAATTTTTTTTTTTCTGGTGCATAATATGACCCCCGCAGACGCCTAGTTTAGGAGATATAGCCATTTTAAAGTTTTGAATTTTCTTTTTTCTGGTGCATAATATGACCCCCGCAGACGTCTAGTTTAGGAGATATAGCCATTTTAAGATTTTGATTTTTTTTTTCTGGTGGATAATATGACCCCCTCAGACGCCTAGTTTAGGAGATATAGCCATTTTAAAGTTTTGAATTTTCTTTTTTCTGGTGCATAATATGACCCCCGCAGACGCCTAGTTTAGGAGATATAGCCATTTTAAAGTTTTGAATTTTCTTTTTTCTGGTGCATAATATGACCCCCGCAGACGCCTAGTTTAGGAGATATAGCCATTTTAAGATTTTGAATTTTTTTTTTTCTGGTGCATAATATGACCCCCGCAGACGCCTAGTTTAGGAGATATAGCCATTTTAAAGTTTTGAATTTTCTTTTTTCTGGTGCATAATATGACCCCCGCAGACGCCTAGTTTAGGAGATATAGCCATTTTAAGATTTTGATTTTTTTTTTCTGGTGGATAATATGACCCCCTCAGACGCCTAGTTTAGGAGATATAGCCATTTTAAAGTTTTGAATTTTCTTTTTTCTGGTGCATAATATGACCCCCGCAGACGCCTAGTTTAGGAGATATAGCCATTTTAAAGTTTTGAATTTTCTTTTTTCTGGTGCATAATATGACCCCCTCAGACGCCTAGTTTAAGAGATATAGCCATTTTAAGATTTTGAATTTTTTTTTTTCTGGTGCATAATATGACCCCCGCAGACGCCTAGTTTAGGAGATATAGCCATTTTAAGATTTTGAATTTTTTGTTTTCTGGTGCATAATATGACCCCCGCAGACGCCTAGTTTAGGAGTTATAGCCATTTTAAAGTTTTGAATTTTCTTTTTTCTGGTGCATAATATGACCCCCGCAGACGCCTAGTTTAGGAGATATAGCCATTTTAAAGTTTTGAATTTTCTTTTTTCTGGTGCATAATATGACCCCCGCAGACGCCTAGTTTAAGAGATATAGCCATTTTAAGATTTAGAATTTTTTTTTTTCTGGTGCATAATATGACCCCCGCAGACGCCTAGTTTAGGAGATATAGCCATTTTAAGATTTTGAATTTTTTTTTTTGCTGGTCAATAATATGACCCCCCAAGGGGCCTAGTTTAGGAGATATAGCCATTTTAAGACTTTGAATTTTTTTTTTCTGGTGCATAATATGACCCCCGCAGACGCCTAGTTTAGGAGATATAGCCATTTTAAAGTTTTGAATTTTCTTTTTTCTGGTGCATAATATGACCCCCGCAGACGCCTAGTTTAAGAGATATAGCCATTTTAAGATTTTGAATTTTTTTTTTCTGGTGCATAATATGACCCCCGCAGACGCCTAGTTTAGGAGATATAGCCATTTTAAAGTTTTGAATTTTCTTTTTTCTGGTGCATATTATGACCCCCGCAGACGCCTAGTTTAGGAGATATAGCCATTTTAAGATTTCGAATTTTTTGTTTTCTGGTGCATAATATGACCCCCGCAGACGCCTAGTTTAGGAGTTATAGCCATTTTAAAGTTTTGAATTTTCTTTTTTCTGGTGCATAATATGACCCCCGCAGACGCCTAGTTTAGGAGTTATAGCCATTTTAAGATTTTGAATTTTTTTTTTTCTGGTGCATAATATGACCCCCGCAGACGCCTAGTTTAGGAGATATAGCCATTTTAAAGTTTTGAATTATCTTTTTTCTGGTGCATAATATGACCCCCGCAGACGCCTAGTTTAGGAGATATAGCCATTTTAAAGTTTTGAATTTTCTTTTTTCTGGTGCATAATATGACCCCCGCAGACGCCTAGTTTAGGAGTTATAGCCATTTTAAGATTTTGAATTTTTTTTTTCTGGTGCATATTATGACCCCCGCAGACGCCTAGTTTAGGAGATATAGCCATTTTAAGATTTCGAATTTTTTGTTTTCTGGTGCATAATATGACCCCCGCAGACGCCTAGTTTAGGAGATATAGCCATTTTAAGATTTTGAATTTTTTTTTTTCTGGTGCATAATATGACCCCCGCAGACGCCTAGTTTAGGAGATATAGCCATTTTAAAGTTTTGAATTTTCTTTTTTCTGGTGCATAATATGACCCCCGCAGACGCCTAGTTTAAGAGATATAGCCATTTTAAGATTTTGAATTTTTTTTTTTCTGGTGCATAATATGACCCCCGCAGACGCCTAGTTTAGGAGATATAGCCATTTTAAGATTTTGAATTTTTTTTTTTCTGGTGCATAATATGACCCCCGCAGACGCCTAGTTTAGGAGATATAGCCATTTTAAAGTTTTGAATTTTCTTTTTTCTGGTGCATAATATGACCCCCGCAGGCGCCTAGTTTAGGAGTTATAGCCATTTTAAGATTTAGAATTTTTTTTTTCTGGTGCATAATATGACCCCCGCTGACGCATAGTTTATCAGATATAGCCATTTTAAAGTTTTTAATTTTTTTTTCTGGTGCATAATATGACACCCTAGACGCCTAGTTTAGGAGATATAGCCATTTTAAAGTTTTGAATTTTCTTTTTTCTGGTGCATAATATGACCCCCGCAGACGCCTAGTTTAGGAGTTATAGCCATTTTAAGATTTTGAATTTTTTTTTTTCTGGTGCATAATATGACCCCCGCAGACGCCTAGTTTAGGAGATATAGCCATTTTAAAGTTTTGAATTTTCTTTTTTCTGGTGCATAATATGACCCCCGCAGACGCCTAGTTTAGGAGATATAGCCATTTTAAGATTTTGATTTTTTTTTTCTGGTGGATAATATGACCCCCTCAGACGCCTAGTTTAGGAGATATAGCCATTTTAAAGTTTTGAATTTTCTTTTTTCTGGTGCATAATATGACCCCCGCAGACGCCTAGTTTAGGAGATATAGCCATTTTAAAGTTTTGAATTTTCTTTTTTTTGGTGCATAATATGACCCCCGCAGACGCCTAGTTTAGGAGATATAGCCATTTTAAAGTTTTGAATTTTCTTTTTTCTGGTGCATAATATGACCCCCGCAGGCGCCTAGTTTAGGAGTTATAGCCATTTTAAGATTTAGAATTTTTTTTTCTGGTGCATAATATGACCCCCGCAGACGCCTAGTTTAGGAGTTATAGCCATTTTAAAGTTTTGAATTTTCTTTTTTCTGGTGCATAATATGACCCCCGCAGACGCCTAGTTTAGGAGTTATAGCCATTTTAAGATTTTGAATTTTTTTTTTTCTGGTGCATAATATGACCCCCGCAGACGCCTAGTTTAGGAGATATAGCCATTTTAAAGTTTTGAATTTTCTTTTTTCTGGTGCATAATATGACCCCCGCAGACGCCTAGTTTAAGAGATATAGCCATTTTAAGATTTTGAATTTTTTTTTTTCTGGTGCATAATATGACCCCCGCAGACGCCTAGTTTAGGAGATATAGCCATTTTAAGATTTTGAATTTTTTGTTTTCTGGTGCATAATATGACCCCCGCAGACGCCTAGTTTAGGAGTTATAGCCATTTTAAAGTTTTGAATTTTCTTTTTTCTGGTGCATAATATGACCCCCGCAGACGCCTAGTTTAGGAGATACAGCCATTTTAAAGTTTTGAATTTTCTTTTTTCTGGTGCATAATATGACCCCCGCAGACGCCTAGTTTAAGAGATATAGCCATTTTAAGATTTTGAATTTTTTTTTTTCTGGTGCATAATATGACCCCCGCAGACGCCTAGTTTAGGAGATATAGCCATTTTAAGATTTTGAATTTTTTGTTTTCTGGTGCATAATATGACCCCCGCAGACGCCTAGTTTAGGAGTTATAGCCATTTTAAAGTTTTGAATTTTCTTTTTTCTGGTGCATAATATGACCCCCGCAGACGCCTAGTTTAGGAGATATAGCCATTTTAAAGTTTTGAATTTTCTTTTTTCTGGTGCATAATATGACCCCCGCAGACGCCTAGTTTAAGAGATATAGCCATTTTAAGATTTAGAATTTTTTTTTTTCTGTTGCATAATATGACCCCCGCAGACGCCTAGTTTAGGAGATATAGCCATTTTAAGATTTTGAATTTTTTTTTTTGCTGGTCAATAATATGACCCCCAATTGGCCTAGTTTAGGAGATATAGCCATTTTAAGACTTTGAATTTTTTTTTTCTGGTGCATAATATGACCCCCGCAGACGCCTAGTTTAGGAGATATAGCCATTTTAAAGTTTTGAATTTTCTTTTTTCTGGTGCATAATATGACCCCCGCAGACGCCTAGTTTAAGAGATATAGCCATTTTAAGATTTTGAATTTTTTTTTTCTGGTGCATAATATGACCCCCGCAGACGCCTAGTTTAGGAGATATAGCCATTTTAAAGTTTTGAATTTTCTTTTTTCTGGTGCATATTATGACCCCCGCAGACGCCTAGTTTAGGAGATATAGCCATTTTAAGATTTCGAATTTTTTGTTTTCTGGTGCATAATATGACCCCCGCAGACGCCTAGTTTAGGAGTTATAGCCATTTTAAAGTTTTGAATTTTCTTTTTTCTGGTGCATAATATGACCCCCGCAGACGCCTAGTTTAGGAGTTATAGCCATTTTAAGATTTTGAATTTTTTTTTTTCTGGTGCATAATATGACCCCCGCAGACGCCTAGTTTAGGAGATATAGCCATTTTAAGATTTTGAATTTTTTGTTTTCTGGTGCATAATATGACCCCCGCAGACGCCTAGTTTAGGAGTTATAGCCATTTTAAAGTTTTGAATTTTCTTTTTTCTGGTGCATAATATGACCCCCGCAGACGCCTAGTTTAGGAGATATAGCCATTTTAAAGTTTTGAATTTTCTTTTTTCTGGTGCATAATATGACCCCCGCAGACGCCTAGTTTAAGAGATATAGCCATTTTAAGATTTTGAATTTTTTTTTTCTGGTGCATAATATGACCCCCGCAGACGCCTAGTTTAGGAGATATAGCCATTTTAAAGTTTTGAATTTTCTTTTTTCTGGTGCATATTATGACCCCCGCAGACGCCTAGTTTAGGAGATATAGCCATTTTAAGATTTCGAATTTTTTGTTTTCTGGTGCATAATATGACCCCCGCAGACGCCTAGTTTAGGAGTTATAGCCATTTTAAAGTTTTGAATTTTCTTTTTTCTGGTGCATAATATGACCCCCGCAGACGCCTAGTTTAGGAGTTATAGCCATTTTAAGATTTTGAATTTTTTTTTTTCTGGTGCATAATATGACCCCCGCAGACGCCTAGTTTAGGAGATATAGCCATTTTAAAGTTTTGAATTATCTTTTTTCTGGTGCATAATATGACCCCCGCAGACGCCTAGTTTAGGAGATATAGCCATTTTAAAGTTTTGAATTTTCTTTTTTCTGGTGCATAATATGACCCCCGCAGACGCCTAGTTTAGGAGTTATAGCCATTTTAAGATTTTGAATTTTTTTTTTCTGGTGCATATTATGACCCCCGCAGACGCCTAGTTTAGGAGATATAGCCATTTTAAGATTTCGAATTTTTTGTTTTCTGGTGCATAATATGACCCCCGCAGACGCCTAGTTTAGGAGATATAGCCATTTTAAGATTTAGAATTTTTTTTTTTCTGGTGCATAATATGACCCCCGCAGACGCCTAGTTTAGGAGATATAGCCATTTTAAAGTTTTGAATTTTCTTTTTTCTGGTGCATAATATGACCCCCGCAGACGCCTAGTTTAAGAGATATAGCCATTTTAAGATTTTGAATTTTTTTTTTTCTGGTGCATAATATGACCCCCGCAGACGCCTAGTTTAGGAGATATAGCCATTTTAAGATTTTGAATTTTTTTTTTTCTGGTGCATAATATGACCCCCGCAGACGCCTAGTTTAGGAGATATAGCCATTTTAAAGTTTTGAATTTTCTTTTTTCTGGTGCATAATATGACCCCCGCAGGCGCCTAGTTTAGGAGTTATAGCCATTTTAAGATTTAGAATTTTTTTTTTCTGGTGCATAATATGACCCCCGCTGACGCATAGTTTATCAGATATAGCCATTTTAAAGTTTTTAATTTTTTTTTCTGGTGCATAATATGACACCCTAGACGCCTAGTTTAGGAGATATAGCCATTTTAAAGTTTTGAATTTTCTTTTTTCTGGTGCATAATATGACCCCCGCAGACGCCTAGTTTAGGAGTTATAGCCATTTTAAGATTTTGAATTTTTTTTTTTCTGGTGCATAATATGACCCCCGCAGACGCCTAGTTTAGGAGATATAGCCATTTTAAAGTTTTGAATTTTCTTTTTTCTGGTGCATAATATGACCCCCGCAGACGCCTAGTTTAGGAGATATAGCCATTTTAAGATTTTGATTTTTTTTTTCTGGTGGATAATATGACCCCCTCAGACGCCTAGTTTAGGAGATATAGCCATTTTAAAGTTTTGAATTTTCTTTTTTCTGGTGCATAATATGACCCCCGCAGACGCCTAGTTTAGGAGATATAGCCATTTTAAAGTTTTGAATTTTCTTTTTTTTGGTGCATAATATGACCCCCGCAGACGCCTAGTTTAGGAGATATAGCCATTTTAAAGTTTTGAATTTTCTTTTTTCTGGTGCATAATATGACCCCCGCAGGCGCCTAGTTTAGGAGTTATAGCCATTTTAAGATTTAGAATTTTTTTTTCTGGTGCATAATATGACCCCCGCAGACGCCTAGTTTAGGAGTTATAGCCATTTTAAAGTTTTGAATTTTCTTTTTTCTGGTGCATAATATGACCCCCGCAGACGCCTAGTTTAGGAGTTATAGCCATTTTAAGATTTTGAATTTTTTTTTTTCTGGTGCATAATATGACCCCCGCAGACGCCTAGTTTAGGAGATATAGCCATTTTAAAGTTTTGAATTTTCTTTTTTCTGGTGCATAATATGACCCCCGCAGACGCCTAGTTTAAGAGATATAGCCATTTTAAGATTTTGAATTTTTTTTTTTCTGGTGCATAATATGACCCCCGCAGACGCCTAGTTTAGGAGATATAGCCATTTTAAGATTTTGAATTTTTTGTTTTCTGGTGCATAATATGACCCCCGCAGACGCCTAGTTTAGGAGTTATAGCCATTTTAAAGTTTTGAATTTTCTTTTTTCTGGTGCATAATATGACCCCCGCAGACGCCTAGTTTAGGAGATACAGCCATTTTAAAGTTTTGAATTTTCTTTTTTCTGGTGCATAATATGACCCCCGCAGACGCCTAGTTTAAGAGATATAGCCATTTTAAGATTTTGAATTTTTTTTTTTCTGGTGCATAATATGACCCCCGCAGACGCCTAGTTTAGGAGATATAGCCATTTTAAGATTTTGAATTTTTTGTTTTCTGGTGCATAATATGACCCCCGCAGACGCCTAGTTTAGGAGTTATAGCCATTTTAAAGTTTTGAATTTTCTTTTTTCTGGTGCATAATATGACCCCCGCAGACGCCTAGTTTAGGAGATATAGCCATTTTAAAGTTTTGAATTTTCTTTTTTCTGGTGCATAATATGACCCCCGCAGACGCCTAGTTTAAGAGATATAGCCATTTTAAGATTTAGAATTTTTTTTTTTCTGTTGCATAATATGACCCCCGCAGACGCCTAGTTTAGGAGATATAGCCATTTTAAGATTTTGAATTTTTTTTTTTGCTGGTCAATAATATGACCCCCAATTGGCCTAGTTTAGGAGATATAGCCATTTTAAGACTTTGAATTTTTTTTTTCTGGTGCATAATATGACCCCCGCAGACGCCTAGTTTAGGAGATATAGCCATTTTAAAGTTTTGAATTTTCTTTTTTCTGGTGCATAATATGACCCCCGCAGGCGCCTAGTTTAGGAGTTATAGCCATTTTAAGATTTAGAATTTTTTTTTTCTGGTGCATAATATGACCCCCGCAGACGCATAGTTTATCAGATATAGCCATTTTAAAGTTTTTAATTTTTTTTTCTGGTGCATAATATGACACCCTAGACGCCTAGTTTAGGAGATATAGCCATTTTAAAGTTTTGAATTTTCTTTTTTCTGGTGCATAATATGACCCCCGCAGACGCCTAGTTTAGGAGTTATAGCCATTTTAAGATTTTGAATTTTTTTTTTTCTGGTGCATAATATGACCCCCGCAGACGCCTAGTTTAGGAGATATAGCCATTTTAAAGTTTTGAATTTTCTTTTTTCTGGTGCATAATATGACCCCCGCAGACGCCTAGTTTAGGAGATATAGCCATTGTAAGATTTTGATTTTTTTTTTCTGGTGGATAATATGACCCCCTCAGACGCCTAGTTTAGGAGATATAGCCATTTTAAAGTTTTGAATTTTCTTTTTTCTGGTGCATAATATGACCCCCGCAGACGCCTAGTTTAGGAGATATAGCCATTTTAAAGTTTTGAATTTTCTTTTTTTTGGTGCATAATATGACCCCCGCAGACGCCTAGTTTAGGAGATATAGCCATTTTAAAGTTTTGAATTTTCTTTTTTCTGGTGCATATTATGACCCCCGCAGACGCCTAGTTTAGGAGATATAGCCATTTTAAGATTTCGAATTTTTTGTTTTCTGGTGCATAATATGACCCCCGCAGACGCCTAGTTTAGGAGTTATAGCCATTTTAAAGTTTTGAATTTTCTTTTTTCTGGTGCATAATATGACCCCCGCAGACGCCTAGTTTAGGAGTTATAGCCATTTTAAGATTTTGAATTTTTTTTTTTCTGGTGCATAATATGACCCCCGCAGACGCCTAGTTTAGGAGATATAGCCATTTTAAAGTTTTGAATTTTCTTTTTTCTGGTGCATAATATGACCCCCGCAGACGCCTAGTTTAGGAGATATAGCCATTTTAAAGTTTTGAATTTTCTTTTTTCTGGTGCATAATATGACCCCCGCAGACGCCTAGTTTAGGAGTTATAGCCATTTTAAGATTTTGAATTTTTTTTTTTCTGGTGCATATTATGACCCCCGCAGACGCCTAGTTTAGGAGATATAGCCATTTTAAGATTTCGAATTTTTTGTTTTCTGGTGCATAATATGACCCCCGCAGACGCCTAGTTTAGGAGATATAGCCATTTTAAGATTTTGAATTTTTTTTTTTCTGGTGCATAATATGACCCCCGCAGACGCCTAGTTTAGGAGATATAGCCATTTTAAAGTTTTGAATTTTCTTTTTTCTGGTGCATAATATGACCCCCGCAGACGCCTAGTTTAAGAGATATAGCCATTTTAAGATTTTGAATTTTTTTTTTTCTGGTGCATAATATGACCCCCGCAGACGCCTAGTTTAGGAGATATAGCCATTTTAAGATTTTGAATTTTTTTTTTTCTGGTGCATAATATGACCCCCGCAGACGCCTAGTTTAGGAGATATAGCCATTTTAAAGTTTTGAATTTTCTTTTTTCTGGTGCATAATATGACCCCCGCAGGCGCCTAGTTTAGGAGTTATAGCCATTTTAAGATTTAGAATTTTTTTTTTCTGGTGCATAATATGACCCCCGCAGACGCATAGTTTATCAGATATAGCCATTTTAAAGTTTTTAATTTTTTTTTCTGGTGCATAATATGACACCCTAGACGCCTAGTTTAGGAGATATAGCCATTTTAAAGTTTTGAATTTTCTTTTTTCTGGTGCATAATATGACCCCCGCAGACGCCTAGTTTAGGAGTTATAGCCATTTTAAGATTTTGAATTTTTTTTTTTCTGGTGCATAATATGACCCCCGCAGACGCCTAGTTTAGGAGATATAGCCATTTTAAAGTTTTGAATTTTCTTTTTTCTGGTGCATAATATGACCCCCGCAGACGCCTAGTTTAGGAGATATAGCCATTTTAAGATTTTGATTTTTTTTTTCTGGTGGATAATATGACCCCCTCAGACGCCTAGTTTAGGAGATATAGCCATTTTAAAGTTTTGAATTTTCTTTTTTCTGGTGCATAATATGACCCCCGCAGACGCCTAGTTTAGGAGATATAGCCATTTTAAAGTTTTGAATTTTCTTTTTTTTGGTGCATAATATGACCCCCGCAGACGCCTAGTTTAGGAGATATAGCCATTTTAAAGTTTTGAATTTTCTTTTTTCTGGTGCATAATATGACCCCCGCAGGCGCCTAGTTTAGGAGTTATAGCCATTTTAAGATTTAGAATTTTTTTTTCTGGTGCATAATATGACCCCCGCAGACGCCTAGTTTAGGAGTTATAGCCATTTTAAAGTTTTGAATTTTCTTTTTTCTGGTGCATAATATGACCCCCGCAGACGCCTAGTTTAGGAGTTATAGCCATTTTAAGATTTTGAATTTTTTTTTTCTGGTGCATAATATGACCCCCGCAGACGCCTAGTTTAGGAGATATAGCCATTTTAAAGTTTTGAATTTTCTTTTTTCTGGTGCATAATATGACCCCCGCAGACGCCTAGTTTAAGAGATATAGCCATTTTAAGATTTTGAATTTTTTTTTTCTGGTGCATAATATGACCCCCGCAGACGCCTAGTTTAGGAGATATAGCCATTTTAAGATTTTGAATTTTTTGTTTTCTGGTGCATAATATGACCCCCGCAGACGCCTAGTTTAGGAGTTATAGCCATTTTAAAGTTTTGAATTTTCTTTTTTCTGGTGCATAATATGACCCCCGCAGACGCCTAGTTTAGGAGATATAGCCATTTTAAAGTTTTGAATTTTCTTTTTTCTGGTGCATAATATGACCCCCGCAGACGCCTAGTTTAAGAGATATAGCCATTTTAAGATTTTGAATTTTTTTTTTTCTGGTGCATAATATGACCCCCGCAGACGCCTAGTTTAGGAGATATAGCCATTTTAAGACTTTGAATTTTTTTTTTCTGGTGCATAATATGACCCCCGCAGACGCCTAGTTTAGGAGATATAGCCATTTTAAAGTTTTGAATTTTCTTTTTTCTGGTGCATAATATGACCCCCGCAGACGCCTAGTTTAAGAGATATAGCCATTTTAAGATTTTGAATTTTTTTTTTTCTGGTGCATAATATGACCCCCGCAGACGCCTAGTTTAGGAGATATAGCCATTTTAAAGTTTTGAATTTTCTTTTTTCTGGTGCATATTATGACCCCCGCAGACGCCTAGTTTAGGAGATATAGCCATTTTAAGATTTCGAATTTTTTGTTTTCTGGTGCATAATATGACCCCCGCAGACGCCTAGTTTAGGAGTTATAGCCATTTTAAAGTTTTGAATTTTCTTTTTTCTGGTGCATAATATGACCCCCGCAGACGCCTAGTTTAGGAGTTATAGCCATTTTAAGATTTTGAATTTTTTTTTTTCTGGTGCATAATATGACCCCCGCAGACGCCTAGTTTAGGAGATATAGCCATTTTAAAGTTTTGAATTTTCTTTTTTCTGGTGCATAATATGACCCCCGCAGACGCCTAGTTTAGGAGATATAGCCATTTTAAAGTTTTGAATTTTCTTTTTTCTGGTGCATAATATGACCCCCGCAGACGCCTAGTTTAGGAGTTATAGCCATTTTAAGATTTTGAATTTTTTTTTTCTGGTGCATATTATGACCCCCGCAGACGCCTAGTTTAGGAGATATAGCCATTTTAAGATTTCGAATTTTTTGTTTTCTGGTGCATAATATGACCCCCGCAGACGCCTAGTTTAGGAGATATAGCCATTTTAAGATTTTGAATTTTTTTTTTTCTGGTGCATAATATGACCCCCGCAGACGCCTAGTTTAGGAGATATAGCCATTTTAAAGTTTTGAATTTTCTTTTTTCTGGTGCATAATATGACCCCCGCAGACGCCTAGTTTAAGAGATATAGCCATTTTAAGATTTTGAATTTTTTTTTTTCTGGTGCATAATATGACCCCCGCAGACGCCTAGTTTAGGAGATATAGCCATTTTAAGATTTTGAATTTTTTTTTTTCTGGTGCATAATATGACCCCCGCAGACGCCTAGTTTAGGAGATATAGCCATTTTAAAGTTTTGAATTTTCTTTTTTCTGGTGCATAATATGACCCCCGCAGGCGCCTAGTTTAGGAGTTATAGCCATTTTAAGATTTAGAATTTTTTTTTTCTGGTGCATAATATGACCCCCGCAGACGCATAGTTTATCAGATATAGCCATTTTAAAGTTTTTAATTTTTTTTTCTGGTGCATAATATGACACCCTAGACGCCTAGTTTAGGAGATATAGCCATTTTAAAGTTTTGAATTTTCTTTTTTCTGGTGCATAATATGACCCCCGCAGACGCCTAGTTTAGGAGTTATAGCCATTTTAAGATTTTGAATTTTTTTTTTTCTGGTGCATAATATGACCCCCGCAGACGCCTAGTTTAGGAGATATAGCCATTTTAAAGTTTTGAATTTTCTTTTTTCTGGTGCATAATATGACCCCCGCAGACGCCTAGTTTAGGAGATATAGCCATTTTAAGATTTTGATTTTTTTTTTCTGGTGGATAATATGACCCCCTCAGACGCCTAGTTTAGGAGATATAGCCATTTTAAAGTTTTGAATTTTCTTTTTTCTGGTGCATAATATGACCCCCGCAGACGCCTAGTTTAGGAGATATAGCCATTTTAAAGTTTTGAATTTTCTTTTTTTTGGTGCATAATATGACCCCCGCAGACGCCTAGTTTAGGAGATATAGCCATTTTAAAGTTTTGAATTTTCTTTTTTCTGGTGCATAATATGACCCCCGCAGGCGCCTAGTTTAGGAGTTATAGCCATTTTAAGATTTAGAATTTTTTTTTTCTGGTGCATAATATGACCCCCGCAGACGCCTAGTTTATCAGATATAGCCATTTTAAAGTTTTTAATTTTTTTTTCTGGTGCATAATATGACCCCCGCAGACGCTTAGTTTAGGAGATATAGCCATTTTAAAGTTTTGAATTTTCTTTTTTCTGGTGCATAATATGACCCCCGCAGACGCCTAGTTTAGGAGTTGTAGCCATTTTAAGATTTTGAACTTTTTTTTTCTGGTGCATAATATGACCCCCGCAGGCGCCTAGTTTAGGAGATATAGCCATTTTAAGATTTTGAATTTTTTTTTTCTGGTGCATAATATAACCCGGCAGACGCCTAGTTTAGGAGATATAGCCATTTTAAAATTTAGAATTTTTTTTTTCTGGTGCATAATATAACCCCGGCAGACGCCTAGTTTAGGAGATATAGCCATTTTAAGATTTTGAATTTTTTTTTTTCTGGTGCATAATATGACCCCCGCAGACGCCTAGTTTAGGAGATATAGCCATTTTAAAGTTTTGAATTTTCTTTTTTCTGGTGCATAATATGACCCCCGCAGACGCCTACTTTAGGAGTTATAGCCATTTTAAGATTTTGAATTTTTTTTTTCTGGTGCATAATATGACCCCCGCAGACGCCTAGTTTAGGAGTTATAGCCATTTTAAGATTTTGAATTTTTTTTTTTCTGGTGCATAATATGATCCCCGCAGACGCCTAGTTTAGGAGATATAGCCATTTTAAGATTTTGAATTTTTTTTTCTGCTGCATAATATGACCCCCGCAGACGCCTAGTTAAGGAGATATAGCCATTTTAAAGTTTTGAATTTTCTTTTTTCTGGTGCATAATATGACCCCCGCAGACGCCTAGTTTAGGAGATATAGCCATTTTAAAGTTTTGAATTTTCTTTTTTCTGGTGCATAATATGACCCCCGCAGACGCCTACTTTAGGAGTTATAGCCATTTTAAGATTTTGAATTTTTTTTTTTCTGGTGCATAATATGACCCCCGCAGACGCCTAGTTTAGGAGTTATAGCCATTTTAAGATTTTGAATTTTTTTTTTTCTGGTGCATAATATGATCCCCGCAGACGCCTAGTTTAGGAGATATAGCCATTTTAAGATTTTGAATTTTTTTTTCTGCTGCATAATATGACCCCCGCAGACGCCTAGTTAAGGAGATATAGCCATTTTAAAGTTTTGAATTTTCTTTTTTCTGGTGCATAATATGACCCCCGCAGACGCCTAGTTTAGGAGATATAGCCATTTTAAAGTTTTGAATTTTCTTTTTTCTGGTGCATAATATGACCCCCGCAGACGCCTACTTTAGGAGTTATAGCCATTTTAAGATTTTGAATTTTTTTTTCTGGTGCATAATATGACCCCCGCAGACGCCTAGTTAAGGAGATATAGCCATTTTAAAGTTTTGAATTTTCTTTTTTCTGGTGCATAATATGACCCCCGCAGACGCCTAGTTTAGGAGTTATAGCCATTTTAAGATTTTGAATTTTTTTTTTCTGGTGCATAATATGACCCCCGCAGACGCCCAGTTTAGGAGATATAGTCATTTTAAGATTTTGAATTTTTTTTTCTGGAGCATAATATGACCCCCGCAGACGCCTAGTTAAGGAGATATAGCCATTTTAAAGTTTTGAATTTTCTTTTTTCTGGTGCATAATATGACCCCCGCAGACGCCTAGTTTAGGAGATATAGCCATTTTAAGATTTTGAATTTTTTTTTTTCTGGTCCATAATATGACCCCCGCAGACGCCTAGTTTAGGAGATATAGCCATTTTAAGGTTTTGAATTTTTTTTTTCTGGTGCATTATATGACCCCCGCAGACGCCTCGTTTAGGAGATATAGCCATTTTAAAGTTTTGAATTTTCTTTTTTCTGGTGCATAATATGACCCCCGTAGACGCGTAGTTTAGTAGTTATAGCCATTTTAAGATTTTGAATTTTTTTTTTTCTGGTGCATAATATGACCCCCGCAGACGCCTAGTTTAGGAGATATAGCCATTTTAAGATTTTGAATTTTTTTTTTCTGGTGCATAATATGACCCCCGCAGATGCCTAGTTTAAGAGATATACCCATTTTAAAGTTTTGAATTTTCTTTTTTCTGGTGCATAATATGACCCCCGCAGACGCCTAGTTTAGGAGATATAGCCATTTTAAGATTTTGAATTTTTTTTTTTCTGGTCCATAATATGACCCCCGCAGACGCCTAGTTTAGGAGATATAGCCATTTTAAGGTTTTGAATTTTTTTTTTCTGGTGCATTATATGACCCCCGCAGACGCCTAGTTTAGGAGATATAGCCATTTTAAGATTTTGAATTTTTTTTTTCTGGTCCATAATATGACCCCCGCAGACGCCTAGTTTAGGAGATATAGCCATTTTAAAGTTTTGAATTTTCTTTTTTCTGGTGCATAATATGACCCCCGCAGACGCCTAGTTTAGGAGATATAGCCATTTTAAGATTTTGATTTTTTTTTTCTGGTGGATAATATGACCCCCTCAGACGCCTAGTTTAGGAGATATAGCCATTTTAAAGTTTTGAATTTTCTTTTTTCTGGTGCATAATATGACCCCCGCAGACGCCTAGTTTAGGAGATATAGCCATTTTAAAGTTTTGAATTTTCTTTTTTTTGGTGCATAATATGACCCCCGCAGACGCCTAGTTTAGGAGATATAGCCATTTTAAAGTTTTGAATTTTCTTTTTTCTGGTGCATAATATGACCCCCGCAGGCGCCTAGTTTAGGAGTTATAGCCATTTTAAGATTTAGAATTTTTTTTTTCTGGTGCATAATATGACCCCCGCAGACGCCTAGTTTATCAGATATAGCCATTTTAAAGTTTTTAATTTTTTTTTCTGGTGCATAATATGACCCCCGCAGACGCCTAGTTTAGGAGATATAGCCATTTTAAAGTTTTGAATTTTCTTTTTTCTGGTGCATAATATGACCCCCGCAGACGCCTAGTTTAGGAGTTGTAGCCATTTTAAGATTTTGAACTTTTTTTTTCTGGTGCATAATATGACCCCCGCAGGCGCCTAGTTTAGGAGATATAGCCATTTTAAGATTTTGAATTTTTTTTTTTCTGGTGCATAATATAACCCGGCAGACGCCTAGTTTAGGAGATATAGCCATTTTAAGATTTAGAATTTTTTTTTTCTGGTGCATAATATAACCCCGGCAGACGCCTAGTTTAGGAGATATAGCCATTTTAAGATTTTGAATTTTTTTTTTTCTGGTGCATAATATGACCCCCGCAGACGCCTAGTTTAGGAGATATAGCCATTTTAAAGTTTTGAATTTTCTTTTTTCTGGTGCATAATATGACCCCCGCAGACGCCTACTTTAGGAGTTATAGCCATTTTAAGATTTTGAATTTTTTTTTTCTGGTGCATAATATGACCCCCGCAGACGCCTAGTTTAGGAGTTATAGCCATTTTAAGATTTTGAATTTTTTTTTTTCTGGTGCATAATATGATCCCCGCAGACGCCTAGTTTAGGAGATATAGCCATTTTAAGATTTTGAATTTTTTTTTCTGCTGCATAATATGACCCCCGCAGACGCCTAGTTAAGGAGATATAGCCATTTTAAAGTTTTGAATTTTCTTTTTTCTGGTGCATAATATGACCCCCGCAGACGCCTAGTTTAGGAGATATAGCCATTTTAAAGTTTTGAATTTTCTTTTTTCTGGTGCATAATATGACCCCCGAAGACGCCTACTTTAGGAGTTATAGCCATTTTAAGATTTTGAATTTTTTTTTTTCTGGTGCATAATATGACCCCCGCAGACGCCTAGTTTAGGAGTTATAGCCATTTTAAGATTTTGAATTTTTTTTTTTCTGGTGCATAATATGATCCCCGCAGACGCCTAGTTTAGGAGATATAGCCATTTTAAGATTTTGAATTTTTTTTTCTGCTGCATAATATGACCCCCGCAGACGCCTAGTTAAGGAGATATAGCCATTTTAAAGTTTTGAATTTTCTTTTTTCTGGTGCATAATATGACCCCCGCAGACGCCTAGTTTAGGAGATATAGCCATTTTAAAGTTTTGAATTTTCTTTTTTCTGGTGCATAATATGACCCCCGCAGACGCCTACTTTAGGAGTTATAGCCATTTTAAGATTTTGAATTTTTTTTTCTGGTGCATAATATGACCCCCGCAGACGCCTAGTTAAGGAGATATAGCCATTTTAAAGTTTTGAATTTTCTTTTTTCTGGTGCATAATATGACCCCCGCAGACGCCTAGTTTAGGAGTTATAGCCATTTTAAGATTTTGAATTTTTTTTTTCTGGTGCATAATATGACCCCCGCAGACGCCCAGTTTAGGAGATATAGTCATTTTAAGATTTTGAATTTTTTTTTCTGGAGCATAATATGACCCCCGCAGACGCCTAGTTAAGGAGATATAGCCATTTTAAAGTTTTGAATTTTCTTTTTTCTGGTGCATAATATGACCCCCGCAGACGCCTAGTTTAGGAGATATAGCCATTTTAAGATTTTGAATTTTTTTTTTTCTGGTCCATAATATGACCCCCGCAGACGCCTAGTTTAGGAGATATAGCCATTTTAAGGTTTTGAATTTTTTTTTTCTGGTGCATTATATGACCCCCGCAGACGCCTCGTTTAGGAGATATAGCCATTTTAAAGTTTTGAATTTTCTTTTTTCTGGTGCATAATATGACCCCCGTAGACGCGTAGTTTAGTAGTTATAGCCATTTTAAGATTTTGAATTTTTTTTTTTCTGGTGCATAATATGACCCCCGCAGACGCCTAGTTTAGGAGATATAGCCATTTTAAGATTTTGAATTTTTTTTTTCTGGTGCATAATATGACCCCCGCAGATGCCTAGTTTAAGAGATATACCCATTTTAAAGTTTTGAATTTTCTTTTTTCTGGTGCATAATATGACCCCCGCAGACGCCTAGTTTAGGAGATATAGCCATTTTAAGATTTTGAATTTTTTTTTTTCTGGTCCATAATATGACCCCCGCAGACGCCTAGTTTAGGAGATATAGCCATTTTAAGGTTTTGAATTTTTTTTTTCTGGTGCATTATATGACCCCCGCAGACGCCTCGTTTAGGAGATATAGCCATTTTAAAGTTTTGAATTTTCTTTTTTCTGGTGCATAATATGACCCCCGTAGACGCGTAGTTTAGTAGTTATAGCCATTTTAAGATTTTGAATTTTTTTTTTTCTGGTGCATAATATGACCCCCGCAGACGCCTAGTTTAGGAGATATAGCCATTTTAAGATTTTGAATTTGCTTTTTTTCTGGTGCATAATATGACCCCCGCAGACGCCTAGTTTAGGAGTTATACCCATTTTAAGATTTTGAATTTTTTTTTTTCTGGTGCATAATATGACCCCCGCAGACGCCTAGTTTATCAGATATAGCCATTTTAAAGTTTTGAATTTTCTTTTTTCTGGTGCATAATATGACCCCCGCAGACGCCTAGTTTAGGAGATATAGCCATTTTAAAGTTTTGAATTTTCTTTTTTCTGGTGCATTATATGACCCCCGCAGACGCCTAGTTTAGGAGTTATAGCCATTTTAAGATTTTGAATTTTTTTTTTCTGGTGCATAATATGACCCCCGCAGACGCCTAGTTTAGGAGTTATAGCCATTTTAAGATTTTGAATTTTTTTTTTTCTGGTGCATAATATGACCCCCGCAGACGCCTAGTTTATCAGATATAGCCATTTTAAAGTTTTGAATTTTCTTTTTTATGGTGCATAATATGACCCCCGCAGACGCCTAGTTTAGGAGATATAGCTATTTTAAAGTTTTGAATTTTCTTTTTTCTGGTGCATAATATGACCCCCGCAGACGCCTAGTTTAGGAGATATAGCCATTTTAAGATTTTAAATTTTTTTTTTCTGGTGCATAATATGACCCCCGCAGACGCCTAGTTTAGGAGATAGAGCCATTTTAAGATTTTGAATTTTTTTTTTCTGGTCCATAATATGACCCCCGCAGACGCCTAGTTTAGGAGATATAGCCATTTTAAGGTTTTGAATTTTTTTTTTCTGGTGCATAATATGACCCCCGCAGACGCCTCGTTTAGGAGATATAGCCATTTTAAAGTTTTGAATTTTCTTTTTTCTGGTGCATAATATGACCCCCGCAGACGCCTAGTTTAGGAGATATAGCCATTTTAAGATTTTGAATTTTTTTTTTCTAGTGCATAATATGACCCCCGCAGACGCCTAGTTTAGGAGATATAGCCATTTTAAGATTTTAAATTTTTTTTTTCTGGTGCATAATATGACCCCCGCAGACGCCTAGTTTAGGAGATAGAGCCATTTTAAGATTTTGAATTTTTTTTTTCTGGTCCATAATATGACCCCCGCAGACGCCTAGTTTAGGAGATATAGCCATTTTAAGGTTTTGAATTTTTTTTTTCTGGTGCATAATATGACCCCCGCAGACGCCTAGTTTAGGAGATATAGCCATTTTAAGATTTTGAATTTTTTTTTTTCTGGTGCATAATATGACCCCCCAAGGGGCCTAGTTTAGGAGATATAGCCATTTTAAGACTTTGAATTTTTTTTTTCTGATGCATAATAAGACCCCCGCAGACGCCTAGTTTAGGAGATATAGCCATTTTAAGATTTTGAAATTTTTTTTTTTTTGGTGCATAATATGACCCCCGCAGACGCCTAGTTTAGGAGTTATAGCCATTTTAAGATTTTGAATTTTTTTTTTTCTGGTGCATAATATGACCCCCGCAGACGCCTAGTTTAGGAGATATAGCCATTTTAAGATTTTGAATTTTTTTTTTCTAGTGCATAATATGACCCCCGCAGACGCCTAGTTTAGGAGTTATAGCCATTTTAAGATTTTGAATTTTTTTTTTTCTGGTGGATAATATGACCCCCGCAGACGCCTAGTTTAGGAGATATAGTCATTTTAAGATTTTGAATTTTTTTTTTCTGGTGCATAATAAGACCCCCGCAGACGCCTAGTTTAGGAGATATAGCCATTTTAAAGTTTTGAATTTTCTTTTTTCTGGTGCATAATATGACCCCCGCAGACGCCTAGTTTAGGAGTTATAGCCATTTTAAGATTTTGAATTTTTTTTTTTCGGGTGGATAATATGACCCCCGCAGACGCCTAGTTTAGGAGATATAGTCATTTTAAGATTTTGAATTTTCTTTTTTCTGGTGCATAATATGACCCCCGCAGACGCCTAGTTTAGGAGTTATAGCCATTTTAAGATTTTGAATTTTTTTTTCTGGTGCATAATATGACCCCCGCAGGCGCCTAGTTTAGGAGATATAGCCATTTTAAAGTTTTGAATTTTCTTTTTTCTGGTGCATAATATGACCCCCGCAGACGCCTAGTTTAGGAGATATAGCCATTTTAAGATTTTGAATTTTTTTTTTTCTGGTCCATAATATGACCCCCGCTGACGCCTAGTTTAGGAGATATAGCCATTTTAAGATTTTGAATTTTTTTTTTCTGGTGCATAATATGACCCCCGCAGACGCCTAGTTTAGGAGATATAGCCATTTTAAGATTTTGAATTTTTTTTTTCTGGTGCATAATATGACCCCCGCAGGCGCCTAGTTTAGGAGATAAACCCATTTTAAGATTCTGATTTTTTTTTTTCTGGAGCATAATATGACCCCCGCAGACGCCTAGTTTAGGAGATATAGCCATTTTAAAGTTTTGAATTTTCTTTTTTCTGGTGCATAATATGACCCCCGTAGACGCCTAGTTTAGGAGATATAGCCATTTTAAGGTTTTGAATTTTTTTTTTCTGGTGCATAATATGACCCCCGCAGACGCCTCGTTTAGGAGATATAGCCATTTTAAAGTTTTGAATTTTCTTTTTTCTGGTGCATAATATGACCCCTGCAGACGCCTAGTTTAGGAGATATAGCCATTTTAAGATTTTGAAATTTTTTTTTTTTTGGTGCATAATATGACCCCCGCAGACGCCTAGTTTAGGAGATATAGCCATTTTAAGATTTTGAATTTTTTTTTTTTCTGGTGCATAATATGACCCCCCAAGGGGCCTAGTTTAGGAGATATAGCCATTTTAAGACTTTGAATTTTTTTTTTCTGGTGCATAATAAGACCCCCGCAGACGCCTAGTTTAGGAGATATAGCCATTTTAAAGTTTTGAATTTTCTTTTTTCTGGTGCATAATATGACTCCCGCAGACGCCTAGTTTAAGAGATATAGCCATTTTAAGATTTTGAATTTTTTTTTTTCTGGTGCATAATATGACCCCCGCAGACGCCTAGTTTAGGAGATATAGCCATTTTAAAGTTTTGAATTTTCTTTTTTCTGGTGCATAATATGACCCCCGCAGACGCTTAGTTTAGGAGATATAGCCATTTTAAGATTTTGAATTTTTTTTTTCTGGTGCATAATATGACCCCCGCAGACGCCTAGTTTAGGAGATATAGCCATTTTAAGATTTTGAATTTTTTTTTTCTGGTGCATAATATGACCCCCGCAGGCGCCTAGTTTAGGAGATAAACCCATTTTAAGATTCTGATTTTTTTTTTTCTGGTGCATAATATGACCCCCGCAGACGCCTAGTTTAGGAGATATAGCCATTTTAAGATTTTGAATTTTTTTTTTCTGGTGCATAATATGACCCCCGCAGACGCCTAGTTTAGGAGATATAGCCATTTTAAAGTTTTGAATTTTCTTTTTTCTGGTGCATAATATGACCCCCGCAGACGCCTAGTTTAGGAGATATAGCCATTTTAAGATTTTGAATTTTTTTTTTCTGGTGCATAATATGACCCCCGCAGACGCCTAGTTTAGGAGATATAGCCATTTTAAGATTTTGAATTTTCTTTTTTCTGGTGCATAATATGACCCCCGCAGGCGCCTAGTTTAGGAGATATACCCATTTTAAGATTCTGAAATTTTTTTCTGGAGCATAATATGACCCCCGCAGACGCATAGTTTAGGAGATATAGCCATTTTAAGATTTTGAATTTTTTTTTTCTGGTGCATAATATGACCCCCGCAGACGCCTAGTTTAGGAGATATAGCCATTTTAAGATTTTGAATTTTTTTTTTTCTGGTCCATAATATGACCCCCGCTGACGCCTAGTTTAGGAGATATAGCCATTTTAAGATTTTGAATTTTTTTTTTCTGGTGCATAATATGACCCCCGCAGACGCCTAGTTTAGGAGATATAGCCATTTTAAGATTTTGAATTTTTTTTTTCTGGTGCATAATATGACCCCCGCATTCGCCTAGTTTAGGAGATAAACCCATTTTAAGATTCTGATTTTTTTTTTTCTGGAGCATAATATGACCCCCGCAGACGCCTAGTTTAGGAGATATAGCCATTTTAAGGTTTTGAATTTTCTTTTTTCTGGTGCATAATATGACCCCCGTAGACGCCTAGTTTAGGAGATATAGCCATTTTAAGGTTTTGAATTTTTTTTTTCTGGTGCATAATATGACCCCCGTAGACGCCTCGTTTAGGAGATATAGCCATTTTAAAGTTTTGAATTTTCTTTTTTCTGGTGCATAATATGACCCCTGCAGACGCCTAGTTTAGAAGATATAGCCATTTTAAGATTTTGAATTTTTTTTTTTCTGGTGCATAATATGACCCCCGCAGACGCCTAGTTTAGGAGATATAGCCATTTTAAGATTTTGAATTTTTTTTTTTTCTGGTGCATAATATGACCCCCCAAGGGGCCTAGTTTAGGAGATATAGCCATTTTAAGACTTTGAATTTTTTTTTTCTGGTGCATAATAAGACCCCCGCAGACGCCTAGTTTAGGAGATATAGCCATTTTAAAGTTTTGAATTTTCTTTTTTCTGGTGCATAATATGACCCCCGCAGACGCCTAGTTTAAGAGATATAGCCATTTTAAGATTTTGAATTTTTTTTTTCTGGTGCATAATATGACCCCCGCAGACGCCTAGTTTAGGAGATATAGCCATTTTAAAGTTTTGAATTTTCTTTTTTCTGGTGCATAATATGACCCCCGCAGACGCCTAGTTTAGGAGATATAGCCATTTTAAGATTTTGAATTTTTTTTTTCTGGTGCATAATATGACCCCCGCAGATGCCTAGTTTAGGAGATATAGCCATTTTAAGATTTTGAATTTTTTTTTTCTGGTGCATAATATGACCCCCGCAGGCGCCTAGTTTAGGAGATATACCCATTTTAAGATTCTGAAATTTTTTTCTGGAGCATAATATGACCCCCGCAGACGCCTAGTGTAGGAGATATAGCCATTTTAAAGTTTTGAATTTTCTTTTTTCTGGTGCATAATATGACCCCCGCAGACGCCTAGTTTAGGAGATATAGCCATTTTAAGATTTTGAATTTTTTTTTTCTGGTGCATAATATGACCCCCGCAGACGCCTAGTTTAGGAGATATAGCCATTTTAAGATTTTGAATTTTTTTTTTCTGGTGCATAATATGACCCCCGCAGACGCCTAGTTTAGGAGATATAGCCATTTTAAAGTTTTGAATTTTCTTTTTTCTGGTGCATAATATGACACCCGCAGACGCCTCGTTTAGGAGTTATAGCCATTTTAAGATTTTGAATTTTTTTTTTTCTGGTGCATAATATGACCCCCGCAGACGCCTAGTTTTGGAGTTATAGCCATTTTAAGATTTTGAATTTTTTTTTTTCTGGTGCATAATATAACCCACGCAGACGCCTAGTTTAGGAGATATAGCCATTTTAAAGTTTTGAATTTTCTTTTTTCTGGTGCATAATATGACCCCCGCAGACGCCTAGTTTAAGAGATATAGCCATTTTAAGATTTTGAATTTTCTTTTTTCTGGTGCATAATATGACCCCCGCAGGCGCCTAGTTTAGGAGTTATAACCATTTTAAGATTTTGAATTTTTTTTTTCTGGTGCATAATATGACCCCCGCAGACGCCTAGTTTATCAGATATAGCCATTTTAAAGTTTTGAATTTTCTTTTTTCTGGTGCATAATATGACCCCCGCAGACGCCTAGTTTAGGAGATATAGCCATTTTAAGATTTTAAATTTTTTTTTTTCTGGTGCATAATATGACCCCCGCAGACGCCTAGTTTAGGAGATATAGCCATTTTAAGATTTTGAATTTTTTTTTTTCTGGTGCATAATATGACCCCCGCAGACGCCTAGTTTAGGAGATATAGCCATTTTAAGATTTTGAATTTTTTTTTTCTGGTCCATAATATGACCCCCGCAGACGCCTAGTTTATCAGATATAGCCATTTTAAAGTTTTGAATTTTCTTTTTTCTGGTGCATAATAAGACCCCTGCAGACGCCTAGTTTAGGAGATATAGCCATTTTAAGATTTTGAATTTTTTTTTTTCTGGTGCATAATATGACCCCCGCAGACGCCTAGTTTAGGAGATATAGCCATTTTAAGATTTTGAATTTTTTTTTTTTCTGGTGCATAATATGACCCCCCAAGGGGCCTAGTTTAGGAGATATAGCCATTTTAAGACTTTGAATTTTTTTTTTCTGGTTCATAATATGACCCCCGCAGACGCCTAGTTTAGGAGATATACCCATTTTAAGTTTATGAGTTATAACCATTTTAAGATTTTGAATTTTTTTTTTTCTGGTGCATAATATGACCCCCGCAGACGCCTAGTTTAGGAGATATAGCCATTTTAAAGTTTTGAATTTTCTTTTTTCTGGTGCATTATATGACCCCCGCAGACGCCTAATTTAAGAGATATAGCCATTTTAAGATTTTGAATTTTTGTTTTTCTGGTGCATAATATGACCCCCGCAGACGCCTAGTTTAGGAGATATAGCCATTTTAAGATTTTGAATTTTTTTTTTTCTGGTGCATAATAAGACCCCCGCAGACGCCTAGTTTAGGAGATATAGCTATTTTAAAGTTTTGAATTTTCTTTTTTCTGGCGCATAATATGATAAATATATAATATATATATAGGAGTTATAGCCATTTTAAGATTTTGAATTTTTTTTTTTCTGGTGGATAATATGACCCCCGCAGACGCCTAGTTTAGGAGATATAGTCATTTTAAGATTTTGAATTTTCTTTTTTCTGGTGCATAATATGACCCCCGCAGACGCCTAGTTTAGGAGTTATAGCCATTTTAAGATTTGATTTTGAATTTTTTTTTCTGGTGCATAATATGACCCCCGCAGGCGCCTAGTTTAGGAGATATACCCATTTTAAGATTCTGAATTTTTTTTTTCTGGAGCATAATATGACCCCCGCAGACGCCTAGTTTAGGAGATATAGCCATTTTAAGATTTTGAATTTTTTTTTTCTGGTGCATAATATGACCCCCGCAGACGCCTAGTTTAGGAGATATAGCCATTTTAAGATTTTGAATTTTTGTTTTTCTGGTGCATAATATGACCCCCGCAGACGCCTAGTTTAGGAGATATAGCCATTTTAAGATTTTGAATTTTTTTTTTTCTGGTGCATAATATGACCCCCGCAGACGCCTAGTTTAGGAGATATAGCTATTTTAAAGTTTTGCATTTTCTTTTTTCTGGCGCATAATATGACCCCCGCAGACGCCTAGTTTAGGAGTTATAGCCATTTTAAGATTTTGAATTTTTTTTTTTCTGGTG
The DNA here is from genome assembly GCA_963966105.1 of Volucella zonaria. Taxonomy (NCBI): domain Eukaryota; kingdom Metazoa; phylum Arthropoda; class Insecta; order Diptera; family Syrphidae; genus Volucella; species Volucella zonaria. The sequence goes on along the minus strand of OZ014534.1, from coordinate 40,871,456 downwards.
GATAATATGACCCCCGCAGACGCCTAGTTTAGGAGATATAGTCATTTTAAGATTTTGAATTTTCTTTTTTCTGGTGCATAATATGACCCCCGCAGACGCCTAGTTTAGGAGTTATAGCCATTTTAAGATTTTGAATTTTTTTTTTCTGGTGCATAATATGACCCCCCAAGGGGTATAGTTTAGGAGATATAGCCATTTTAAGACTTTGAATTTTTTTTTCTGGTTCATAATATGACCCCCGCAGACGCCTAGTTTATGAGTTATAACCATTTTAAGATTTTGAATTTTTTTTTTTCTGGTGCATAATACTCGTATGACCCCCGCAGACGCCTAGTTTAGGAGATATAGCCATTTTAAAGTTTTGAATTTTCTTTTTTCTGGTGCATTATGTGACCCCCGCAGACGCCTAATTTAAGAGATATAGCCATTTTAAGATTTTGAATTTTTTTTTTCTGGTGCATAATATGACCTCCGCAGACGCCTAGTTTAGGAGATATAGCCATTTTAAAGTTTTGAATTTTCTTTTTTCTGGTGTATAATATGACCCCCGCAGACGCCTAGTTTAGGAGTTATAGCCATTTTAAGATTTTGAATTTTTTTTTTCTGGTGGATAATATGACCCCCGCAGACGCCTAGTTTAGGAGATATAGTCATTTTAAGATTTTGAATTTTCTTTTTCTGGTGCATAATATGACCCCCGCAGACGCCTAGTTTAGGAGTTATAGCCATTTTAAGATTTTGAATTTTTTTTTTCTGGTGCATAATATGACCCCCGCAGGCGCCTAGTTTAGGAGATATACCCATTTTAAGATTCTGAATTTTTTTTTTCTGGAGCATAATATGACCCCCGCAGACGCCTAGTTTAGGAGATACAGCCATTTTAAGATTTTGAATTTTTTTTTTTCTGGTGCATAATATGACCCCCGCAGACGCCTAGTTTAGGAGATATAGCCATTTTGAAATTTGAATTTTCTTTTTTCTGGTGCATAATATGACCCCCGCAGACGCCTAGTTTAGGAGATATAGCCATTTTAAGATTTTGAATTTTTTTTTTCTGGTCCATAATATGACCCCCGCTGACGCCTAGTTTAGGAGATATAGCCATTTTAAGATTTTGAATTTTTTTTTTCTGGTGCATAATATGACCCCCGCAGACGCCTAGTTTAGGAGATATAGCCATTTTAAGATTTTGAATTTTTTTTTTCTGGTGCATAATATGACCCCCGCAGGCGCCTAGTTTAGGAGATATACCCATTTTAAGATTCTGAATTTTTTTTTTCTGGAGCATAATATGACCCCCGCAGACGCCTAGTTTAGGAGATATAGCCATTTTAAGATTTTGAATTTTTTTTTTCTGGTGCATAATATGACCCCCGCAGACGCCTAGTTTAGGAGATATAGCCATTTTAAGATTTTGAATTTTTTTTTTTCTGGTGCATAATATGACCCCCGCAGACGCCTAGTTTAGGAGATATAGCCATTTTAAGATTTTGAATTTTTTTTTTCTGGTGCATAATATGACCCCCGCAGACGACTAGTTTAGGAGATATAGCCATTTTAAAGTTTTGAATTTTCTTTTCTCTGGTGCATAATATGACCCCCGCAGACGCCTCGTTTAGGAGTTATAGCCATTTTAAGATTTTGAATTTTTTTTTTTCTGGTGCATAATATGACCCCCGCAGACGCCTAGTTTAGGAGTTATAGCCATTTTAAGATTTTGAATTTTTTTTTTTCTGGTGCATAATATGACCCCCGCAGACGCCTAGTTTAGGAGATATAGCCATTTTAAAGTTTTGAATTTTCTTTTTTCTGGTGCATAATATGACCCCCGCAGACGCCTAGTTTAAGAGATATAGCCATTTTAAGATTTTGAATTTTCTTTTTTCTGGTGCATAATATGACCCCCGCAGGCGCCTAGTTTATCAGATATAGCCATTTTAAAGTTTTGAATTTTTTTTTTTCTGGTGCATAATAAGACCCCCGCAGACGCCTAGTTTAGGAGATATAGCCATTTTAAGATTTTGAATTTTTTTTTTTCTGGTCCATAATATGACCCCCGCAGACGCCTAGTTTATCAGATATAGCCATTTTAAAGTTTTGAATTTTTTTTTTTCTGGTGCATAATAAGACCCCCGCAGACGCCTAGTTTAGGAGATATAGCCATTTTAAGATTTTGAATTTTTTTTTTTCTGGTCCATAATATGACCCCCGCAGACGCCTAGTTTAGGAGATATAGCCATTTTAAGGTTTTGAATTTTTTTTTTTCTGGTGCATAATATGACCTCCGCAGACACCTAGTTTATCAGATATAGCCATTTTAAAGTTTTGAATTTTTTTTTTTCTGGTGCATAATAAGACCCCCGCAGACGCCTAGTTTAGGAGATATAGCCATTTTAAGATTTTGAATTTTTTTTTTTCTGGTCCATAATATGACCCCCGCAGACGCCTAGTTTAGGAGATATAGCCATTTTAAGGTTTTGAATTTTTTTTTTTCTGGTGCATAATATGACCTCCGCAGACACCTAGTTTATCAGATATAGCCATTTTAAAGTTTTGAATTTTCTTTTTTCTGGTGCATAATATGATTCTGCAGACGCCTAGTTTAGGAGATATAGCCATTTTAAGATTTTGAATTTTTTTTTTCTGGTGCATAATATGACCCCCGCAGACGCCTAGTTTAGGAGATATAGCCATTTTAAGATTTTGAATTTTTTTTTTTCTGGTGCATAATATGACCCCCCAAGGGGCCTAGTTTAGGAGATATAGCCATTTTAAGACTTTGAATTTTTTTTTTCTGGTTCATAATATGACCCCCGCAGACGCCTAGTTTATGAGTTATAACCATTTTAAGATTTTGATTTTTTTTTTTCTGGTGCATAATATGACCCCCGCAGACGCCTAGTTTAGGAGATATAGCCATTTTAAAGTTTTGAATTTTATTTTTTCTGGTTTATTATATGACCCCCGCAGACGCCTAATTTAAGAGATATAGCCATTTTAAGATTTTGAATTTTTTTTTTTCTGGTGCATAATATGACCCCCGCAGACGCCTAGTTTAGGAGATATAGCCATTTTAAAGTTTTGAATTTTCTTTTTTCTTGTGCATAATATGACCCCCGCAGACGCCTAGTTTAGGGGTTATAGCCATTTTAAGATTTTGAATTTTTTTTTTCTGGTGCATAATATAACCCCGGCAGATATAGCCATTTTAAAGTTTTGAATTTTCTTTTTTCTGGTGCATAATATGACCCCCGCAGACGCCTAGTTTAGGAGTTATAGCCATTTTAAGATTTTGAATTTTTTTTTCTGGTGCATAATATGACCCCCGCAGACGCCTAGTTTAGGAGTTATAGCCATTTTAAGATTTTGAATTTTTTTTTTCTGGTGCATAATATGACCCCCGCAGACGCCTAGTTTAGGAGATATAGCCATTTTAAAGTTTTGAATTTTCTTTTTTCTGGTGCATAATATGACCCCCGCAGACGCCTAGTTTAGGAGTTATAGCCATTTTAAGATTTTGAATTTTTTTTTTTCTGGTGCATAATATGACCCCCGCAGACGCCTAGTTTAGGAGATATAGCCATTTTAAAGTTTTGAATTTTCTTTTTTCTGGTGCATAATATGACCCCCGCAGACGCCTAGTTTAGGAGTTATAGCCATTTTAAGATTTTGAATTTTTTTTTTTCTGGTGCATAATATGACCCCCGCAGACGCCTAGTTTAGGAGATACAGCCATTTTAAGATTTTGAATTTTTTTTTTTCTGGTGCATAATATGACCCCCGCAGACGCCTAGTTTAGGAGATATAGCCATTTTAAAGTTTTGAATTTTCTTTTTTCTGGTGCATAATATGACCCCCGCAGACGCCTAGTTTAGGAGATATAGCCATTTTAAGATTTTGAATTTTTTTTTTTCTGGTGCATAATATGACCCCCGCAGACGCCTAGTTTAGGAGATATAGCCATTTTAAGATTTTGAATTTTTTTTTTTCTGGTGCATAATATGACCTCCGCAGACGCCTAGTTTAGGAGATATAGCCATTTTAAAGTTTTGAATTTTCTTTTTTCTGGTGCATAATTTGACCCCCGCAGACGCCTAGTTTAGGAGTTATAGCCATTTTAAGATTTTGAATTTCTTTTTTCTGGTGCATAATATGACCCCCGCAGACGCCTAGTTTAGGAGATATAGCCATTTTAAAGTTTTGAATTTTTGTTTTTCTGGTGCATAATATGACCCCCGCAGACGCCTAGTTTAGGAGATATAGCCATTTTAAGATTTTGAATTTTTTTTTTTCTGGTGCATAATAAGACCCCCGCAGACGCCTAGTTTAGGAGATATAGCTATTTTAAAGTTTTGAATTTTCTTTTTTCTGGCGCATAATATGATAAATATATAATATATATATAGGAGTTATAGCCATTTTAAGATTTTGAATTTTTTTTTTTCTGGTGGATAATATGACCCCCGCAGACGCCTAGTTTAGGAGATATAGCCATTTTAAGATTTTGAATTTTTTTTTTCTGGTGCATAATATGACCCCCGCAGACGCCTAGTTTAGGAGTTATAGCCATTTTAAGATTTTGAATTTTTTTTTTCTGGTGCATAATATGACCCCCGCAGGCGCCTAGTTTAGGAGATATACCCATTTTAAGATTCTGAATTTTTTTTTTCTGGAGCATAATATGACCCCCGCAGACGCCTAGTTTAGGAGATATAGCCATTTTAAGATTTTGAATTTTTTTTTTCTGGTGCATAATATGACCCCCGCAGACGCCTAGTTTAGGAGATATAGCCATTTTAAGATTTTGAATTTTTGTTTTTCTGGTGCATAATATGACCCCCGCAGACGCCTAGTTTAGGAGATATAGCCATTTTAAGATTTTGAATTTTTTTTTTTCTGGTGCATAATATGACCCCCGCAGACGCCTAGTTTAGGAGATATAGCTATTTTAAAGTTTTGCATTTTCTTTTTTCTGGCGCATAATATGACCCCCGCAGACGCCTAGTTTAGGAGTTATAGCCATTTTAAGATTTTGAATTTTTTTTTTTCTGGTGGATAATATGACCCCCGCAGACGCCTAGTTTAGGAGATATAGTCATTTTAAGATTTTGAATTTTCTTTTTTCTGGTGCATAATATGACCCCCGCAGACGCCTAGTTTAGGAGTTATAGCCATTTTAAGATTTTGAATTTTTTTTTTCTGGTGCATAATATGACCCCCCAAGGGGTATAGTTTAGGAGATATAGCCATTTTAAGACTTTGAATTTTTTTTTTCTGGTTCATAATATGACCCCCGCAGACGCCTAGTTTATGAGTTATAACCATTTTAAGATTTTGAATTTTTTTTTTTCTGGTGCATAATACTCGTATGACCCCCGCAGACGCCTAGTTTAGGAGATATAGCCATTTTAAAGTTTTGAATTTTCTTTTTTCTGGTGCATTATGTGACCCCCGCAGACGCCTAATTTAAGAGATATAGCCATTTTAAGATTTTGAATTTTTTTTTTTCTGGTGCATAATATGACCTCCGCAGACGCCTAGTTTAGGAGATATAGCCATTTTAAAGTTTTGAATTTTCTTTTTTCTGGTGTATAATATGACCCCCGCAGACGCCTAGTTTAGGAGTTATAGCCATTTTAAGATTTTGAATTTTTTTTTTCTGGTGGATAATATGACCCCCGCAGACGCCTAGTTTAGGAGATATAGTCATTTTAAGATTTTGAATTTTCTTTTTTCTGGTGCATAATATGACCCCCGCAGACGCCTAGTTTAGGAGTTATAGCCATTTTAAGATTTTGAATTTTTTTTTTCTGGTGCATAATATGACCCCCGCAGGCGCCTAGTTTAGGAGATATACCCATTTTAAGATTCTGAATTTTTTTTTTCTGGAGCATAATATGACCCCCGCAGACGCCTAGTTTAGGAGATACAGCCATTTTAAGATTTTGAATTTTTTTTTTTCTGGTGCATAATATGACCCCCGCAGACGCCTAGTTTAGGAGATATAGCCATTTTGAAATTTGAATTTTCTTTTTTCTGGTGCATAATATGACCCCCGCAGACGCCTAGTTTAGGAGATATAGCCATTTTAAGATTTTGAATTTTTTTTTTTCTGGTCCATAATATGACCCCCGCTGACGCCTAGTTTAGGAGATATAGCCATTTTAAGATTTTGAATTTTTTTTTTCTGGTGCATAATATGACCCCCGCAGACGCCTAGTTTAGGAGATATAGCCATTTTAAGATTTTGAATTTTTTTTTTCTGGTGCATAATATGACCCCCGCAGGCGCCTAGTTTAGGAGATATACCCATTTTAAGATTCTGAATTTTTTTTTTCTGGAGCATAATATGACCCCCGCAGACGCCTAGTTTAGGAGATATAGCCATTTTAAGATTTTGAATTTTTTTTTTCTGGTGCATAATATGACCCCCGCAGACGCCTAGTTTAGGAGATATAGCCATTTTAAGATTTTGAATTTTTTTTTTTCTGGTGCATAATATGACCCCCGCAGACGCCTAGTTTAGGAGATATAGCCATTTTAAAGTTTTGAATTTTCTTTTTTCTGGTGCATAATATGACCCCCGCAGACGCCTAGTTTAAGAGATATAGCCATTTTAAGATTTTGAATTTTCTTTTTTCTGGTGCATAATATGACCCCCGCAGGCGCCTAGTTTATCAGATATAGCCATTTTAAAGTTTTGAATTTTTTTTTTTCTGGTGCATAATAAGACCCCCGCAGACGCCTAGTTTAGGAGATATAGCCATTTTAAGATTTTGAATTTTTTTTTTTCTGGTCCATAATATGACCCCCGCAGACGCCTAGTTTATCAGATATAGCCATTTTAAAGTTTTGAATTTTTTTTTTTCTGGTGCATAATAAGACCCCCGCAGACGCCTAGTTTAGGAGATATAGCCATTTTAAGATTTTGAATTTTTTTTTTTCTGGTCCATAATATGACCCCCGCAGACGCCTAGTTTAGGAGATATAGCCATTTTAAGGTTTTGAATTTTTTTTTTTCTGGTGCATAATATGACCCCCGCAGACGCCTAGTTTAGGAGATATAGCCATTTTAAGATTTTGAATTTTTTTTTTTTCTGGTGCATAATATGACCCCCCAAGGGGCCTAGTTTAGGAGATATAGCCATTTTAAGACTTTGAATTTTTTTTTTCTGGTGCATAATAAGACCCCCGCAGACGCCTAGTTTAGGAGATATAGCCATTTTAAAGTTTTGAATTTTCTTTTTTCTGGTGCATAATATGACCCCCGCAGACGCCTAGTTTAAGAGATATAGCCATTTTAAGATTTTGAATTTTTTTTTTCTGGTGCATAATATGACCCCCGCAGACGCCTAGTTTAGGAGATATAGCCATTTTAAAGTTTTGAATTTTCTTTTTTCTGGTGCATAATATGACCCCCGCAGACGCCTAGTTTAGGAGATATAGCCATTTTAAGATTTTGAATTTTTTTTTTCTGGTGCATAATATGACCCCCGCAGATGCCTAGTTTAGGAGATATAGCCATTTTAAGATTTTGAATTTTTTTTTTCTGGTGCATAATATGACCCCCGCAGGCGCCTAGTTTAGGAGATATACCCATTTTAAGATTCTGAAATTTTTTTCTGGAGCATAATATGACCCCCGCAGACGCCTAGTGTAGGAGATATAGCCATTTTAAAGTTTTGAATTTTCTTTTTTCTGGTGCATAATATGACCCCCGCAGACGCCTAGTTTAGGAGTTATAGCCATTTTAAGATTTTGAATTTTTTTTTTCTGGTGCATAATATGACCCCCGCAGACGCCTAGTTTAGGAGATATAGCCATTTTAAGATTTTGAATTTTTTTTTTCTGGTGCATAATATGACCCCCGCAGACGCCTAGTTTAGGAGATATAGCCATTTTAAAGTTTTGAATTTTCTTTTTTCTGGTGCATAATATGACACCCGCAGACGCCTCGTTTAGGAGTTATAGCCATTTTAAGATTTTGAATTTTTTTTTTCTGGTGCATAATATGACCCCCGCAGACGCCTAGTTTTGGAGTTATAGCCATTTTAAGATTTTGAATTTTTTTTTTTCTGGTGCATAATATAACCCACGCAGACGCCTAGTTTAGGAGATATAGCCATTTTAAAGTTTTGAATTTTCTTTTTTCTGGTGCATAATATGACCCCCGCAGACGCCTAGTTTAAGAGATATAGCCATTTTAAGATTTTGAATTTTCTTTTTTCTGGTGCATAATATGACCCCCGCAGGCGCCTAGTTTAGGAGTTATAACCATTTTAAGATTTTGAATTTTTTTTTTCTGGTGCATAATATGACCCCCGCAGACGCCTAGTTTATCAGATATAGCCATTTTAAAGTTTTGAATTTTCTTTTTTCTGGTGCATAATATGACCCCCGCAGACGCCTAGTTTAGGAGATATAGCCATTTTAAGATTTTAAATTTTTTTTTTTCTGGTGCATAATATGACCCCCGCAGACGCCTAGTTTAGGAGATATAGCCATTTTAAGATTTTGAATTTTTTTTTTTCTGGTGCATAATATGACCCCCGCAGACGCCTAGTTTAGGAGATATAGCCATTTTAAGATTTTGAATTTTTTTTTTCTGGTCCATAATATGACCCCCGCAGACGCCTAGTTTATCAGATATAGCCATTTTAAAGTTTTGAATTTTCTTTTTTCTGGTGCATAATAAGACCCCTGCAGACGCCTAGTTTAGGAGATATAGCCATTTTAAGATTTTGAATTTTTTTTTTTCTGGTGCATAATATGACCCCCGCAGACGCCTAGTTTAGGAGATATAGCCATTTTAAGATTTTGAATTTTTTTTTTTTCTGGTGCATAATATGACCCCCCAAGGGGCCTAGTTTAGGAGATATAGCCATTTTAAGACTTTGAATTTTTTTTTTCTGGTTCATAATATGACCCCCGCAGACGCCTAGTTTAGGAGATATACCCATTTTAAGTTTATGAGTTATAACCATTTTAAGATTTTGAATTTTTTTTTTTCTGGTGCATAATATGACCCCCGCAGACGCCTAGTTTAGGAGATATAGCCATTTTAAAGTTTTGAATTTTTTTTTTTCTGGTGCATAATATGACCCCCGCAGACGCCTAGTTTAGGAGATATAGCCATTTTAAAGTTTTGAATTTTCTTTTTTCTTGTGCATAATATGACCCCCGCAGACGCCTAGTTTAGGGGTTATAGCCATTTTAAGATTTTGAATTTTTTTTTTCTGGTGCATAATATAACCCCGGCAGATATAGCCATTTTAAAGTTTTGAATTTTCTTTTTTCTGGTGCATAATATGACCCCCGCAGACGCCTAGTTTAGGAGTTATAGCCATTTTAAGATTTTGAATTTTTTTTTCTGGTGCATAATATGACCCCCGCAGACGCCTAGTTTAGGAGTTATAGCCATTTTAAGATTTTGAATTTTTTTTTTCTGGTGCATAATATGACCCCCGCAGACGCCTAGTTTAGGAGATATAGCCATTTTAAAGTTTTGAATTTTCTTTTTTCTGGTGCATAATATGACCCCCGCAGACGCCTAGTTTAGGAGTTATAGCCATTTTAAGATTTTGAATTTTTTTTTTTCTGGTGCATAATATGACCCCCGCAGACGCCTAGTTTAGGAGATATAGCCATTTTAAAGTTTTGAATTTTCTTTTTTCTGGTGCATAATATGACCCCCGCAGACGCCTAGTTTAGGAGTTATAGCCATTTTAAGATTTTGAATTTTTTTTTTTCTGGTGCATAATATGACCCCCCAAGGGGCCTAGTTTAGGAGATATAGCCATTTTAAGACTTTGGATTTTTTTTTTCTGGTGCATAATACGACCCCCGCAGACGCCTAGTTTAGGAGATATAGCCATTTTAAAGTTTTGAATTTTCTTTTTTCTGGTGCATAATATGACCCCCGCAGACGCCTAGTTTAGGAGATATAGCCATTTTAAGATTTTGAATTTTTTTTTTTCTGGTGCATAATATGACCCCCGCAGACGCCTAGTTTAGGAGATATAGCCATTTTAAGATTTTGAATTTTTTTTTTTCTGGTGCATAATATGACCTCCGCAGACGCCTAGTTTAGGAGATATAGCCATTTTAAAGTTTTGAATTTTCTTTTTTCTGGTGCATAATTTGACCCCCGCAGACGCCTAGTTTAGGAGTTATAGCCATTTTAAGATTTTGAATTTCTTTTTTCTGGTGCATAATATGACCCCCGCAGACGCCTAGTTTAGGAGATATAGCCATTTTAAAGTTTTGAATTTTCTTTTTTCTGGTGCATAATATGACCCCCGCAGACGCCTAGTTTAGGAGTTATAGCCATTTTAAAGTTTTGAATTTTCTTTTTTCTGGTGCATAATATGACCCCCGCAGACGCCTAGTTTAGGAGTTATAGCCATTTTAAGATTTTGAATTTTTTTTTTCTGGTGCATAATATGACCCCCGCAGACGCCTAGTTTAGGAGATATAGCCATTTTAAAGTTTTGAATTTTCTTTTTTCTGGTGCATAATATGACCCCCGCAGACGCCTAGTTTAGGAGTTATAGCCATTTTAAGATTTTGAATTTTTTTTTTTCTGGTGCATAATATGACCCCCACAGACGCCTAGTTTAGGAGATATAGCCATTTTAAAGTTTTGAATTTTCTTTTTTCTGGTGCATAATATGACCCCCGCAGACGCCTAGTTTAGGGGTTATAGCCATTTTAAGATTTTGAATTTTTTTTTTCTGGTGCATAATATAACCCCGGCAGACGCCTAGTTTAGGAGATATAGCCATTTTAAGTTTTTGAATTTTTTTTTTCTGGTGCATAATATGATCCCCGCAGACGCCTAGTTTAGGAGATATAGCCATTTGAAGATTTTGAATTTTTTTTTTCTGGTGCATAATATGACCCCCGCAGACGCCTAGTTTAGGAGATATAGCCATTTTAAAGTTTTGAATTTTCTTTTTTCTGGTGCATAATATGACCCCCGCAGACGCCTAGTTTAGGAGTTATAGCCATTTTAAGATTTTGAATTTTTTTTTTTCTGGTGCATAATATGACCCCCGCAGACGCCTAGTTTAGGTGATATAGTCATTTTAAGATTTTGAATTTTAAAGTTTTGAATTTTCTTTTTTCTGGTGCATAATATGACCCCCGCAGACGCCTAGTTTAGGAGTTATAGCCATTTTAAGATTTTGAATTTTTTTTTTCTGGTGCATAATATGACCCCCGCAGACGCCTAGTTTAGGAGATATAGCCATTTTAAAGTTTTGAATTTTCTTTTTTCTGGTGCATAATATGACCCCCGCAGACGCCTAGTTTAGGAGTTATAGCCATTTTAAGATTTTGAATTTTTTTTTTTCTGGTGCATAATATGACCCCCACAGACGCCTAGTTTAGGAGATATAGCCATTTTAAAGTTTTGAATTTTCTTTTTTCTGGTGCATAATATGACCCCCGCAGACGCCTAGTTTAGGGGTTATAGCCATTTTAAGATTTTGAATTTTTTTTTTCTGGTGCATAATATAACCCCGGCAGACGCCTAGTTTAGGAGATATAGCCATTTTAAGTTTTTGAATTTTTTTTTTCTGGTGCATAATATGATCCCCGCAGACGCCTAGTTTAGGAGATATAGCCATTTGAAGATTTTGAATTTTTTTTTTCTGGTGCATAATATGACCCCCGCAGACGCCTAGTTTAGGAGATATAGCCATTTTAAAGTTTTGAATTTTCTTTTTTCTGGTGCATAATATGACCCCCGCAGACGCCTAGTTTAGGAGTTATAGCCATTTTAAGATTTTGAATTTTTTTTTTTCTGGTGCATAATATGACCCCCGCAGACGCCTAGTTTAGGTGATATAGTCATTTTAAGATTTTGAATTTTTTTTTCTGGTGCATAATATGACCCCCGCAGACGCCTAGTTTAGGAGATGTAGCCATTTTAAAGTTTTGAATTTTCTTTTTTCTGGTGCATAATATGACCCCCGCAGACGCCTAGTTTAGGAGTTATAGCCATTTTAAGATTTTGAATTTTTTTTTTCTGGTGCATAATATGACCCCCGCAGGCGCCTAGTTTAGGAGATATAGCCATTTTAAGATTCTGAATTTTTTTTTTCTGGAGCATAATATGACCCCCGCAGACGCCTAGTTTAGGAGATATAGCCATTTTAAGATTTTAAATTTTTTTTTTTCTGGTGCATAATATGACCCCCGCAGACGCCTAGTTTAGGTGATATAGCCATTTTAAGATTTTGAATTTTTTTTTTTCTGGTGCATAATATGACCCCCGCAGACGCCTAGTTTAGGAGATATAGCCATTTTAAAGTTTTGAATTTTCTTTTTTCTGGTGCAAAATATGACCCCCGCAGACGCCTAGTTTAGGAGTTATAGCCATTTTAAGATTTTGAATTTTTTTTTTCTGGTGCATAATATGACCCCCGCAGACGCCTAGTTTTGGAGATGTAGCCATTTTAAAGTTTTGAATTTTCTTTTTTCTGGTGCATAATATGACCCCCGCAGACGCCTAGTTTAGGAGTTATAGCCATTTTAAGATTTTGAATTTTTTTTTTCTGGTGCATAATATGACCCCCGCAGGCGCCTAGTTTAGGAGATATAGCCATTTTAAGATTCTGAATTTTTTTTTTCTGGAGCATAATATGACCCCCGCAGACGCCTAGTTTAGGAGATATAGCCATTTTAAGATTTTAAATTTTTTTTTTTCTGGTGCATAATATGACCCCCGCAGACGCCTAGTTTAGGTGATATAGCCATTTTAAGATTTTTAATTTTTTTTTTTCTGGTGCATAATATGACCCCCGCAGACGCCTAGTTTAGGAGATATAGCCATTTTAAAGTTTTGAATTTTCTTTTTTCTGGTGCATAATATGACCCCCGCAGACGCCTAGTTTAGGAGTTATAGCCATTTTAAGATTTTGAGTTTTTTTTTTCTGGTGCATAATATGACCCCCGCAGGCGCCTAGTTTAGGAGATATAGCCATTTTAAGATTCTGAATTTTTTTTTTCTGGTGCATAATATGACCCCCGCAGACGCCTAGTTTAGGAGATATAGCCATTTTAAGATTTTGAATTTTTTTTTCTGGTCCATAATATGATCCCCGCAGACGCCTAGTTTAGGAGATATAGCCATTTTAAGGTTTTGAATTTTTTTTTTTCTGGTGCATAATATGACCCCCGCAGACGCCTAGTTTAGGAGATATAGCCATTTTAAAGTTTTGAATTTTCTTTTTTCTGGTGCATAATATGACCCCTGCAGACGCCTAGTTTAGGAGATATAGCCATTTTAAGATTTTGAATTTTTTTTTTTCTGGTGCATAATATGACCCCCGCAGACGCCTAGTTTAGGAGATATAGCCATTTTAAGATTTTGAATTTTTTTTTTTCTGGTGCATAATATGACCCCCGCAGACGCCTAGTTTAGGAGATATAGCCATTTTAAGATTTTGAATTTTTTTTTTCTGGTGCATAATATGACCCCCGCAGACGCCTAGTTTAGGAGATATAGCCATTTGAAGATTTTGAATTTTTTTTTTCTGGTGCATAATATGACCCCCGCAGACGCCTAGTTTAGGAGATATAGCCATTTTAAGATTTTGAATTTTTTTTTTCTGGTCCATAATATGATCCCCGCAGACGCCTAGTTTAGGAGATATAGCCATTTTAAGGTTTTGAATTTTTTTTTTTCTGGTGCATAATATGACCCCCGCAGACGCCTAGTTTAGGAGATATAGCCATTTTAAAGTTTTGAATTTTCTTTTTTCTGGTGCATAATATGACCCCTGCAGACGCCTAGTTTAGGAGATATAGCCATTTTAAGATTTTGAATTTTTTTTTTTCTGGTGCATAATATGACCCCCGCAGACGCCTAGTTTAGGAGATATAGGCATTTTAAGATTTTGAATTTTTTTTTTCTGGTGCATAATATGACCCCCGCAGACGCCTAGTTTAGGAGATATAGCCATTTTAAAGTTTTGAATTTTCTTTTTTCTGGTGCATAATATGACCCCCGCAGACGCCTAGTTTAGGGGTTATAGCCATTTTAAGATTTTGAATTTTTTTTTTCTGGTGCATAATATAACCCCGGCAGACGCCTAGTTTAGGAGATATAGCCATTTTAAGTTGTTGAATTTTTTTTTTCTGGTGCATAATATGATCCCCGCAGACGCCTAGTTTAGGAGATATAGCCATTTGAAGATTTTGAATTTTTTTTTTCTGGTGCATAATATGACCCCCGCAGACGCCTAGTTTAGGAGATATAGCCATTTTAAAGTTTTGAATTTTCTTTTTTCTGGTGCATAATATGACCCCCGCAGACGCCTAGTTTAGGAGTTATAGCCATTTTAAGATTTTGAATTTTTTTTTTTCTGGTGCATAATATGACCCCCGCAGACGCCTAGTTTAGGTGATATAGTCATTTTAAGATTTTGAATTTTTTTTTCTGGTGCATAATATGACCCCCGCAGACGCCTAGTTTAGGAGTTATAGCCATTTTAAGATTTTGAATTTTTTTTTTCTGGTGCATAATATGACCCCCGCAGGCGCCTAGTTTAGGAGATATAGCCATTTTAAGATTCTGAATTTTTTTTTTCTGGAGCATAATATGACCCCCGCAGACGCCTAGTTTAGGAGATATAGCCATTTTAAGATTTTAAATTTTTTTTTTTTCTGGTGCATAATATGACCCCCGCAGACGCCTAGTTTAGGTGATATAGCCATTTTAAGATTTTGAATTTTTTTTTTTCTGGTGCATAATATGACCCCCGCAGACGCCTAGTTTAGGAGATATAGCCATTTTAAAGTTTTGAATTTTCTTTTTTCTGGTGCATAATATGACCCCCGCAGACGCCTAGTTTAGGAGTTATAGCCATTTTAAGATTTTGAATTTTTTTTTTCTGGTGCATAATATGACCCCCGCAGACGCCTAGTTTAGGAGATGTAGCCATTTTAAAGTTTTGAATTTTCTTTTTTCTGGTGCATAATATGACCCCCGCAGACGCCTAGTTTAGGAGTTATAGCCATTTTAAGATTTTGAATTTTTTTTTTCTGGTGCATAATATGACCCCCGCAGGCGCCTAGTTTAGGAGATATAGCCATTTTAAGATTCTGAATTTTTTTTTTCTGGAGCATAATATGACCCCCGCAGACGCCTAGTTTAGGAGATATAGCCATTTTAAGATTTTAAATTTTTTTTTTTCTGGTGCATAATATGACCCCCGCAGACGCCTAGTTTAGGTGATATAGCCATTTTAAGATTTTTAATTTTTTTTTTTCTGGTGCATAATATGACCCCCGCAGACGCCTAGTTTAGGAGATATAGCCATTTTAAAGTTTTGAATTTTCTTTTTTCTGGTGCATAATATGACCCCCGCAGACGCCTAGTTTAGGAGTTATAGCCATTTTAAGATGTTGAATTTTTTTTTTCTGGTGCATAATATGACCCCCGCAGGCGCCTAGTTTAGGAGATATAGCCATTTTAAGATTCTGAATTTTTTTTTTCTGGTGCATAATATGACCCCCGCAGACGCCTAGTTTAGGAGATATAGCCATTTTAAGATTTTGAATTTTTTTTTTCTGGTCCATAATATGATCCCCGCAGACGCCTAGTTTAGGAGATATAGCCATTTTAAGGTTTTGAATTTTTTTTTTTCTGGTGCATAATATGACCCCCGCAGACGCCTAGTTTAGGAGATATAGCCATTTTAAAGTTTTGAATTTTCTTTTTTCTGGTGCATAATATGACCCCTGCAGACGCCTAGTTTAGGAGATATAGCCATTTTAAGATTTTGAATTTTTTTTTTTCTGGTGCATAATATGACCCCCGCAGACGCCTAGTTTAGGAGATATAGCCATTTTAAGATTTTGAATTTTTTTTTTCTGGTGCATAATATGACCCCCGCAGACGCCTAGTTTAGGAGATATAGCCATTTTAAAGTTTTGAATTTTCTTTTTTCTGGTGCATAATATGACCCCCGCAGACGCCTAGTTTAGGAGTTATAGCCATTTTAAGATTTTGAATTTTTTTTTTCTGGTGCATAATATGACCCCCGCAGACGCCTAGTTTAGGAGTTATAGCCATTTTAAGATTTTGAATTTTTTTTTTCTGGTGCATAATATGACCCCCGCAGACGCCTAGTTTAGGAGATATAGCCATTTTAAAGTTTTGAATTTTCTTTTTTCTGGTGCATAATATGACCCCCGCAGACGCCTAGTTTAGGAGATATAGCCATTTTAAAGTTTTGAATTTTCTTTTTTCTGGTGCATAATATGACCCCCGCAGGCGCCTAGTTTAGGAGTTATAGCCATTTTAAGATTTTGAATTTTTTTTTTCTGGTGCATAATATGACCCCCGCAGACGCCTAGATTATCAGATATAGCCATTTTAAAGTTTTGAATTTTCTTTTTTCTGGTGCATAATATGACCCCCGCAGACGCCTAGTTCAGGAGATATAGCCATTTTAAAGTTTTGAATTTTCTTTTTTCTGGTGCATAATATGACCCCCGCAGACGCCTAGTTTAGGAGTTATAGCCATTTTAAGATTTTGAATTTTTTTTTTCTGGTGCATAATATGACCCCCGCAGACGCCTAGTTTAGGAGATATAGCCATTTGAAGATTTTGAATTTTTTTTTTCTGGTGCATAATATGACCCCCGCAGACGCCTAGTTTAGGAGATATAGCCATTTTAAAGTTTTGAATTTTCTTTTTTCTGGTGCATAATATGACCCCCGCAGACGCCTAGTTTAGGAGATATAGCCATTTGAAGATTTTGAATTTTTTTTTTCTGGTGCATAATATGACCCCCGCAGGCGCCTAGTTTAGGAGTTATAGCCATTTTAAGATTTTGAATTTTTTTTTTCTGGTGCATAATATGACCCCCGCAGACGCCTAGATTATCAGATATAGCCATTTTAAGATTTTGAATTTTTTTTTTTCTGGTGCATAATATGACCCCCGCAGACGCCTAGTTTAGGTGATATAGTCATTTTAAGATTTTGAATTTTTTTTTCTGGTGCATAATATGACCCCCGCAGACGCCTAGTTTAGGAGTTATAGCCATTTTAAGATTTTGAATTTTTTTTTTCTGGTGCATAATATGACCCCCGCAGGCGCCTAGTTTAGGAGATATAGCCATTTTAAGATTCTGAATTTTTTTTTTCTGGAGCATAATATGACCCCCGCAGACGCCTAGTTTAGGAGATATAGCCATTTTAAGATTTTAAATTTTTTTTTTTTCTGGTGCATAATATGACCCCCGCAGACGCCTAGTTTAGGTGATATAGCCATTTTAAGATTTTGAATTTTTTTTTTTCTGGTGCATAATATGACCCCCGCAGACGCCTAGTTTAGGAGATATAGCCATTTTAAAGTTTTGAATTTTCTTTTTTCTGGTGCATAATATGACCCCCGCAGACGCCTAGTTTAGGAGATATAGCCATTTTAAGATTTTGAATTTTTTTTTTTCTGGTGCATAATATGACCCCCGCAGACGCCTAGTTTAGGAGATATAGCCATTTTAAGATTTTGAATTTTTTTTTTCTGGTGCATAATATGACCCCCGCAGACGCCTAGTTTAGGAGATATAGCCATTTTAAAGTTTTGAATTTTCTTTTTTCTGGTGCATAATATGACCCCCGCAGACGCCTAGTTTAGGAGTTATAGCCATTTTAAGATTTTGAATTTTTTTTTTCTGGTGCATAATATGACCCCCGCAGACGCCTAGTTTAGGAGTTATAGCCATTTTAAGATTTTGAATTTTTTTTTTCTGGTGCATAATATGACCCCCGCAGACGCCTAGTTTAGGAGATATAGCCATTTTAAAGTTTTGAATTTTCTTTTTTCTGGTGCATAATATGACCCCCGCAGACGCCTAGTTTAGGAGATATAGCCATTTTAAAGTTTTGAATTTTCTTTTTTCTGGTGCATAATATGACCCCCGCAGGCGCCTAGTTTAGGAGTTATAGCCATTTTAAGATTTTGAATTTTTTTTTTCTGGTGCATAATATGACCCCCGCAGACGCCTAGATTATCAGATATAGCCATTTTAAAGTTTTGAATTTTCTTTTTTCTGGTGCATAATATGACCCCCGCAGACGCCTAGTTCAGGAGATATAGCCATTTTAAAGTTTTGAATTTTCTTTTTTCTGGTGCATAATATGACCCCCGCAGACGCCTAGTTTAGGAGTTATAGCCATTTTAAGATTTTGAATTTTTTTTTTCTGGTGCATAATATGACCCCCGCAGACGCCTAGTTTAGGAGATATAGCCATTTGAAGATTTTGAATTTTTTTTTTCTGGTGCATAATATGACCCCCGCAGACGCCTAGTTTAGGAGATATAGCCATTTTAAAGTTTTGAATTTTCTTTTTTCTGGTGCATAATATGACCCCCGCAGACGCCTAGTTTAGGAGATATAGCCATTTGAAGATTTTGAATTTTTTTTTTCTGGTGCATAATATGACCCCCGCAGGCGCCTAGTTTAGGAGTTATAGCCATTTTAAGATTTTGAATTTTTTTTTTCTGGTGCATAATATGACCCCCGCAGACGCCTAGATTATCAGATATAGCCATTTTAAGATTTTGAATTTTTTTTTTTCTGGTGCATAATATGACCCCCGCAGACGCCTAGTTTAGGTGATATAGTCATTTTAAGATTTTGAATTTTTTTTTCTGGTGCATAATATGACCCCCGCAGACGCCTAGTTTAGGAGTTATAGCCATTTTAAGATTTTGAATTTTTTTTTTCTGGTGCATAATATGACCCCCGCAGGCGCCTAGTTTAGGAGATATAGCCATTTTAAGATTCTGAATTTTTTTTTTCTGGAGCATAATATGACCCCCGCAGACGCCTAGTTTAGGAGATATAGCCATTTTAAGATTTTAAATTTTTTTTTTTTCTGGTGCATAATATGACCCCCGCAGACGCCTAGTTTAGGTGATATAGCCATTTTAAGATTTTGAATTTTTTTTTTTCTGGTGCATAATATGACCCCCGCAGACGCCTAGTTTAGGAGATATAGCCATTTTAAAGTTTTGAATTTTCTTTTTTCTGGTGCATAATATGACCCCCGCAGACGCCTAGTTTAGGAGTTATAGCCATTTTAAGATTTTGAATTTTTTTTTTCTGGTGCATAATATGACCCCCGCAGACGCCTAGTTTAGGAGATGTAGCCATTTTAAAGTTTTTAATTTTCTTTTTTCTGGTGCATAATATGACCCCCGCAGACGCCTAGTTTAGGAGTTATAGCCATTTTAAGATTTTGAATTTTTTTTTTCTGGTGCATAATATGACCCCCGCAGGCGCCTAGTTTAGGAGATATAGCCATTTTAAGATTCTGAATTTTTTTTTTCTGGAGCATAATATGACCCCCGCAGACGCCTAGTTTAGGAGATATAGCCATTTTAAGATTTTAAATTTTTTTTTTTCTGGTGCATAATATGACCCCCGCAGACGCCTAGTTTAGGTGATATAGCCATTTTAAGATTTTTAATTTTTTTTTTTCTGGTGCATAATATGACCCCCGCAGACGCCTAGTTTAGGAGATATAGCCATTTTAAAGTTTTGAATTTTCTTTTTTCTGGTGCATAATATGACCCCCGCAGACGCCTAGTTTAGGAGTTATAGCCATTTTAAGATGTTGAATTTTTTTTTTCTGGTGCATAATATGACCCCCGCAGGCGCCTAGTTTAGGAGATATAGCCATTTTAAGATTCTGAATTTTTTTTTTCTGGTGCATAATATGACCCCCGCAGACGCCTAGTTTAGGAGATATAGCCATTTTAAGATTTTGAATTTTTTTTTTCTGGTCCATAATATGATCCCCGCAGACGCCTAGTTTAGGAGATATAGCCATTTTAAGGTTTTGAATTTTTTTTTTTCTGGTGCATAATATGACCCCCGCAGACGCCTAGTTTAGGAGATATAGCCATTTTAAAGTTTTGAATTTTCTTTTTTCTGGTGCATAATATGACCCCTGCAGACGCCTAGTTTAGGAGATATAGCCATTTTAAGATTTTGAATTTTTTTTTTTCTGGTGCATAATATGACCCCCGCAGACGCCTAGTTTAGGAGATATAGCCATTTTAAGATTTTGAATTTTTTTTTTCTGGTGCATAATATGACCCCCGCAGACGCCTAGTTTAGGAGATATAGCCATTTTAAAGTTTTGAATTTTCTTTTTTCTGGTGCATAATATGACCCCCGCAGACGCCTAGTTTAGGAGTTATAGCCATTTTAAGATTTTGAATTTTTTTTTTCTGGTGCATAATATGACCCCCGCAGACGCCTAGTTTAGGAGTTATAGCCATTTTAAGATTTTGAATTTTTTTTTTCTGGTGCATAATATGACCCCCGCAGACGCCTAGTTTAGGAGATATAGCCATTTTAAAGTTTTGAATTTTCTTTTTTCTGGTGCATAATATGACCCCCGCAGACGCCTAGTTTAGGAGATATAGCCATTTTAAAGTTTTGAATTTTCTTTTTTCTGGTGCATAATATGACCCCCGCAGGCGCCTAGTTTAGGAGTTATAGCCATTTTAAGATTTTGAATTTTTTTTTTCTGGTGCATAATATGACCCCCGCAGACGCCTAGATTATCAGATATAGCCATTTTAAAGTTTTGAATTTTCTTTTTTCTGGTGCATAATATGACCCCCGCAGACGCCTAGTTTAGGAGATATAGCCATTTTAAAGTTTTGAATTTTCTTTTTTCTGGTGCATAATATGACCCCCGCAGACGCCTAGTTTAGGAGTTATAGCCATTTTAAGATTTTGAATTTTTTTTTTCTGGTGCATAATATGACCCCCGCAGACGCCTAGTTTAGGAGATATAGCCATTTGAAGATTTTGAATTTTTTTTTTCTGGTGCATAATATGACCCCCGCAGACGCCTAGTTTAGGAGATATAGCCATTTTAAGATTTTGAATTTTTTTTTTCTGGTCCATAATATGATCCCCGCAGACGCCTAGTTTAGGAGATATAGCCATTTTAAGGTTTTGAATTTTTTTTTTTCTGGTGCATAATATGACCCCCGCAGACGCCTAGTTTAGGAGATATAGCCATTTTAAAGTTTTGAATTTTCTTTTTTCTGGTGCATAATATGACCCCTGCAGACGCCTAGTTTAGGAGATATAGCCATTTTAAGATTTTGAATTTTTTTTTTTCTGGTGCATAATATGACCCCCGCAGACGCCTAGTTTAGGAGATATAGCCATTTTAAGATTTTGAATTTTTTTTTTCTGGTGCATAATATGACCCCCGCAGACGCCTAGTTTAGGAGATATAGCCATTTTAAAGTTTTGAATTTTCTTTTTTCTGGTGCATAATATGACCCCCGCAGACGCCTAGTTTAGGAGTTATAGCCATTTTAAGATTTTGAATTTTTTTTTTCTGGTGCATAATATGACCCCCGCAGACGCCTAGTTTAGGAGTTATAGCCATTTTAAGATTTTGAATTTTTTTTTTCTGGTGCATAATATGACCCCCGCAGACGCCTAGTTTAGGAGATATAGCCATTTTAAAGTTTTGAATTTTCTTTTTTCTGGTGCATAATATGACCCCCGCAGACGCCTAGTTTAGGAGATATAGCCATTTTAAAGTTTTGAATTTTCTTTTTTCTGGTGCATAATATGACCCCCGCAGGCGCCTAGTTTAGGAGTTATAGCCATTTTAAGATTTTGAATTTTTTTTTTCTGGTGCATAATATGACCCCCGCAGACGCCTAGATTATCAGATATAGCCATTTTAAAGTTTTGAATTTTCTTTTTTCTGGTGCATAATATGACCCCCGCAGACGCCTAGTTTAGGAGATATAGCCATTTTAAAGTTTTGAATTTTCTTTTTTCTGGTGCATAATATGACCCCCGCAGACGCCTAGTTTAGGAGTTATAGCCATTTTAAGATTTTGAATTTTTTTTTTCTGGTGCATAATATGACCCCCGCAGACGCCTAGTTTAGGAGATATAGCCATTTGAAGATTTTGAATTTTTTTTTTCTGGTGCATAATATGACCCCCGCAGACGCCTAGTTTAGGAGATATAGCCATTTGAAGATTTTGAATTTTTTTTTTCTGGTGCATAATATGACCCCCGCAGACGCCTAGTTTAGGAGATATAGCCATTTTAAAGTTTTGAATTTTCTTTTTTCTGGTGCATAATATGACCCCCGCAGACGCCTAGTTTAGGTGATATAGTCATTTTAAGATTTTGAATTTTTTTTTCTGGTGCACAATATGACCCCCGCAGACGCTTAGTTTAGGAGATATAGCCATTTTAAAGTTTTGAATTTTCTTTTTTCTGGTGCATAATATGACCCCCGCAGACGCCTAGTTTAGGAGTTATAGCCATTTTAAGATTTTGAATTTTTTTTTTCTGGGGCATAATATGACCCCCGCAGGCGCCTAGTTTAGGAGATATAGCCATTTTAAGATTTTGAATTTTTTTTTCTGGTGCATAATATGACCCCCGCAGACGCCTAGTTTAGGAGATGTAGCCATTTTAAAGTTTTGAATTTTCTTTTTTCTGGTGCATAATATGACCCCCGCAGACGCCTAGTTTAGGAGTTATAGCCATTTTAAGATTTTGAATTTTTTTTTTCTGGTGCATAATATGACCCCCGCAGGCGCCTAGTTTAGGAGATATAGCCATTTTAAGATTTTGAATTTTTTTTTTCTGGTGCATAATATGACCCCCGCAGGCGCCTAGTTTAGGAGATATAGCCATTTTAAGATTTTGAATTTTTTTTTCTGGTGCATAATATGACCCCCGCAGACGCCTAGTTTAGGAGATGTAGCCATTTTAAAGTTTTGAATTTTCTTTTTTCTGGTGCATAATATGACCCCCGCAGACGCCTAGTTTAGGAGTTATAGCCATTTTAAGATTCTGAATTTTTTTTTTCTGGAGCATAATATGACCCCCGCAGACGCCTAGTTTAGGAGATATAGCCATTTTAAGATTCTGAATTTTTTTTTTCTGGAGCATAATATGACCCCCGCAGGCGCCTAGTTTAGGAGATATAGCCATTTTAAGATTTTGAATTTTTTTTTCTGGTGCATAATATGACCCCCGCAGACGCCTAGTTTAGGAGATGTAGCCATTTTAAAGTTTTGAATTTTCTTTTTTCTGGTGCATAATATGACCCCCGCAGACGCCTAGTTTAGGAGTTATAGCCATTTTAAGATTTTGAATGTTTTTTTCTGGTGCATAATAAGACCCCCGCAGGCGCCTAGTTTAGGAGATATAGCCATTTTAAGATTCTGAATTTTTTTTTCTGGAGCATAATATGACCCCCGCAGACGCCTAGTTTAGGAGATATAGCCATTTTAAGATTTTGAATTTTTTTTTTCTGGTGCATAATATGACCCCCGCAGACGCCTAGTTTAGGAGATATAGCCATTTTAAAGTTTTGAATTTTCTTTTTTCTGGTGCATAATATGACTCCCGCAGACGCCTAGTTTAGGAGATATAGCCATTTTAAGATTTTGAATTTTTTTTTCTGGTCCATAATATGACCCCCGCAGACGCCTCGTTTAGGAGATATAGCCATTTTAAAGTTTTGAATTTTCTTTTTTCTGGTGCATAATGTGACCCCCGCAGACGCCTAGTTTAGGAGATATAGCCATTTTAAGATTTTGAATTGTTTTTTTTTCTGGTGCATAATATGACCCCCGCAGACGCCTAGTTTAGGAGATATAGCCATTTTAAGATTTTGAATTTTTTTTTTTCTGGTCCATAATATGACCCCCGCAGACGCCTAGTTTAGGAGATATAGCCATTTTAAGGTTTTGAATTTTTTTTTTTCTGGTGCATAATATGACCCCCGAAGACGCCTCGTTTAGGAGATATAGCCATTTTAAAGTTTTGAATTTTCTTTTTTCTGGTGCATAATATGACCCCTGCAGACGCCTAGTTTAGGAGATATAGCCATTTTAAGATTTTGAATTTTTTTTTCTGGTGCATAATATGACCCCCGCAGACGCCTAGTTTAGGAGATATAGCCATTTTAAGATTTTGAATTTTTTTTTTTGCTGGTCAATAATATGACCCCCCAAGGGGCCTAGTTTAGGAGATATAGCCATTTTAAGACTTTGAATTTTTTTTTTCTGGTGCATAAAATGACCCCCGCAGACGCCTAGTTTAGGAGATATAGCCATTTTAAAGTTTTGAATTTTCTTTTTTCTGGTGCATAATATGACCCCCGCAGACGCCTAGTTTAAGAGATATAGCCATTTTAAGATTTTGAATTTTTTTTTTTCTGGTGCATAATATGACCCCCGCAGACGCCTAGTTTAGGAGATATAGCCATTTTAAGATTTTGAATTTTTTTTTTTCTGGTGCATAATATGACCCCCGCAGACGCCTAGTTTAGGAGATATAGCCATTTTAAAGTTTTGAATTTTCTTTTTTCTGGTGCATAATATGACCCCCGCAGACGCCTAGTTTAGGAGTTATAGCCATTTTAAGATTTAGAATTTTTTTTTTCTGGTGCATATTATGACCCCCGCAGACGCCTAGTTTAGGAGATATAGCCATTTTAAGATTTTGAATTTTTTGTTTTCTGGTGCATAATATGACCCCCGCAGACGCCTAGTTTAGGAGATATAGCCATTTTAAAGTTTTGAATTTTCTTTTTTCTGGTGCATAATATGACCCCCGCAGACGCCTAGTTTAGGAGATATAGCCATTTTAAAGTTTTGAATTTTCTTTTTTCTGGTGCATAATATGACCCCCGCAGGCGCCTAGTTTAGGAGTTATAGCCATTTTAAGATTTAGAATTTTTTTTTTCTGGTGCATAATATGACCCCCGCAGACGCCTAGTTTATCAGATATAGCCATTTTAAAGTTTTTAATTTTTTTTTCTGGTGCATAATATGACACCCGCAGACGCCTAGTTTAGGAGATATAGCCATTTTAAAGTTTTGAATTTTCTTTTTTCTGGTGCATAATATGACCCCCGCAGACGCCTAGTTTAGGAGTTATAGCCATTTTAAGATTTTGAATTTTTTTTTTTCTGGTGCATAATATGACCCCCGCAGACGCCTAGTTTAGGAGATATAGCCATTTTAAAGTTTTGAATTTTCTTTTTTCTGGTGCATAATATGACCCCCGCAGACGCCTAGTTTAGGAGATATAGCCATTTTAAAGTTTTGAATTTTCTTTTTTCTGGTGCATAATATGACCCCCGCAGACGCCTAGTTTAGGAGATATAGCCATTTTAAAGTTTTGAATTTTCTTTTTTCTGGTGCATAATATGACCCCCGCAGACGCCTAGTTTATCAGATATAGCCATTTTAAAGTTTTTAATTTTTTTTTCTGGTGCATAATATGACACCCGCAGACGCCTAGTTTAGGAGATATAGCCATTTTAAAGTTTTGAATTTTCTTTTTTCTGGTGCATAATATGACCCCCGCAGACGCCTAGTTTAGGAGTTATAGCCATTTTAAGATTTTGAATTTTTTTTTTTCTGGTGCATAATATGACCCCCGCAGACGCCTAGTTTAGGAGATATAGCCATTTTAAAGTTTTGAATTTTCTTTTTTCTGGTGCATAATATGACCCCCGCAGACGCCTAGTTTAGGAGTTATAGCCATTTTAAGATTTTGAATTTTTTTTTTTCTGGTGCATAATATGACCCCCGCAGACGCCTAGTTTAGGAGATATAGCCATTTTAAAGTTTTGAATTTTCTTTTTTCTGGTGCATAATATGACCCCCGCAGACGCCTAGTTTAGGAGATATAGCCATTTTAAAGTTTTGAATTTTCTTTTTTCTGGTGCATAATATGACCCCCGCAGACGCCTAGTTTAGGAGATATAGCCATTTTAAAGTTTTGAATTTTCTTTTTTCTGGTGCATAATATGACCCCCGCAGACGCCTAGTTTAGGAGTTGTAGCCATTTTAAGATTTTGAACTTTTTTTTTCTGGTGCATAATATGACCCCGCAGGCGCCTAGTTTAGGAGATATAGCCATTTTAAGATTTTGAATTTTTTTTTTTCTGGTGCATGATATAACCCGGCAGACGCCTAGTTTAGGAGATATAGCCATTTTAAAATTTTGAATTTTTTTTTTTCTGGTGCATAATATAACCCCGGCAGACGCCTAGTTTAGGAGATATAGCCATTTTAAGATTTTGAATTTTTTTTTTCTGGTGCATAATATGACCCCCGCAGACGCCTAGTTTAGGAGATATAGCCATTTTAAAGTTTTGAATTTTCTTTTTTCTGGTGCATAATATGACCCCCGCAGACTCCTACTTTAGGAGTTATAGCCATTTTAAGATTTTGAATTTTTTTTTTCTGGTGCATAATATGACCCCCGCAGACGCCTAGTTTAGGAGTTATAGCCATTTTAAGATTTTGAATTTTTTTTTTTCTGGTGCATAATATGATCCCCGCAGACGCCTAGTTTAGGAGATATAGCCATTTTAAGATTTTGAATTTTTTTTCCTGGTGCATAATATGACCCCCGCAGACGCCTAGTTAAGGAGATATAGCCATTTTAAAGTTTTGAATTTTTTTTTTTCTGGTGCATGATATAACCCGGCAGACGCCTAGTTTAGGAGATATAGCCATTTTAAAATTTTGAATTTTTTTTTTTCTGGTGCATAATATAACCCCGGCAGACGCCTAGTTTAGGAGATATAGCCATTTTAAGATTTTGAATTTTTTTTTTTCTGGTGCATAATATGACCCCCGCAGACGCCTAGTTTAGGAGATATAGCCATTTTAAAGTTTTGAATTTTCTTTTTTCTGGTGCATAATATGACCCCCGCAGACGCCTACTTTAGGAGTTATAGCCATTTTAAGATTTTGAATTTTTGTTTTCTGGTGCATAATATGACCCCCGCAGACGCCCAGTTTAGGAGATATAGTCATTTTAAGATTTTGAATTTTTTTTTCTGGTGCATAATATGACCCCCGCAGACGCCTAGTTAAGGAGATATAGCCATTTTAAAGTTTTGAATTTTCTTTTTTCTGGTGCATAATATGACCCCCGCAGACGCCTAGTTTGGGAGTTATAGCCATTTTAAGATTTTGAATTTTTTTTTTCTGGTGCATAATATGACCCCCGCAGACGCCTAGTTTAGGAGATATAGCCATTTTAGGGTTTTGAATTTTTTTTTTTCTGGTGCATTATATGACCCCCGCAGACGCCTCGTTTAGGAGATATAGCCATTTTAAAGTTTTGAATTTTCTTTTTTCTGGTGCATAATATGACCCCCGTAGACGCGTAGTTTAGTAGTTATAGCCATTTTAAGATTTTGAATTTTTTTTTTTCTGGTGCATAATATGACCCCCGCAGACGCCTAGTTTAGGAGATATAGCCATTTTAAGATTTTGAATTTGTTTTTTTTCTGGTGCATAATATGACCCCCGCAGACGCCTAGTTTAGGAGTTATACCCATTTTAAGATTTTGAATTTTTTTTTTCTGGTGCATAATATGACCCCCGCAGACGCCTAGTTTATCAGATATAGCCATTTTAAAGTTTTGAATTTTCTTTTTTCTGGTGCATAATATGACCCCCGCAGACGCCTAGTTTAGGAGATATAGCCATTTTAAAGTTTTGAATTTTCTTTTTTCTGGTGCATTATATGACCCCCGCAGACGCCTAGTTTAAGAGTTATAGCCATTTTAAGATTTTGAATTTTTTTTTTTCTGGTGCATAATATGACCCCCGCAGACGCCTAGTTTATCAGATATAGCCATTTTAAAGTTTTGAATTTTCTTTTTTCTGGTGCATAATATGACCCCCGCAGACGCCTAGTTTAGGAGATATAGCTATTTTAAAGTTTTGAATTTTCTTTTTTCTGGTGCATAATATGACCCACGCAGACGCCTAGTTTAGGAGTTATAGCCATTTTAAGATTTTGAATTTTTTTTTTTTCTGGAGTATAATATGACCCCCGCAGACGCCTAGTTTAGGAGTTATAGCCATTATAAGATTTTGAATTTTTTTTTTTCTGGTGCATAATATGACCCCCGCAGACGCCTAGTTTATCAGATATAGCCATTTTAAAGTTTTGAATTTTCTGTTTTCTGGTGCATAATATGACCCCCGCAGACGCCTAGTTTAGGAGATATAGCCATTTTAAAGTTTTGAATTTTCTTTTTTCTGGTGCATAATATGACCCCCGCAGACGCCTAGTTTAGGAGTTATAGCCATTTTAAGATTTTGAATTTTTTTTTTTCTGGTGCATAATATGACCCCCGCAGACGCCTAGTTTATCAGATATAGCCATTTTAAAGTTTTGAATTTTCTTTTTTCTGGTGCATAATATGACCCCCGCAGACGCCTAGTTTAGGAGATATAGCCATTTTAAAATTTTGGATTTTCTTTTTTCTGGTGCATAATATGACCCCCGCAGACGCCTAGTTTAGGAGATATAGCCATTTTAAGATTTTGAATTTTTTTTTTCTGGTGCATAATATGACCCAGGCATACAGCTAGTATAGGAGTTATAGCCATTCTAAGATTTTGAATTTTTTTTTTTCTGGTGCATAATATGACCCCCGCAGACGCCTAGAGATATAACCATTTTAAAGTTTTGAATTTTCTTTTTTCTGGTGCATAATGTGACCCCCGCAGACGCCTAGTTTAGGAGTTATAGCCATTTTAAGATTTTGAATTTTTTTTTTCTGATGCATAATATGACCCCCGCAGACGCCTAGTTTAGGAGATACAGCCATTTTAAGATTGTGAATTTTTTTTTTTCTGGTGCATAATATGACCCCCGCAGACGCCTAGTTTAGGAGATATAGCCATTTTAAGATTTTGAATGTTTTTTTTTCTGGTGCATAATATGACCCCCGCAGACGCCTAGTTTAGGAGATATAGCCATTTTAAGATTTTGAATTTTTTTTTTTCTGGTGCATAATATGACCGCCGCAGACGCCTAGTTTAGGAGATATAGCCATTTTAAGATTTTGAATTTTTTTTTTCTGGTGCATAATATGACCCCCGCAGACGCCTAGTTTAGGAGTTATAGCCATTTTAAGATTTTGAATTTTTTTTTTTCTGGTGCATAATATGACCCCCGCAGACGCCTAGTTTAGGAGATATAGCCATTTTAAGATTTTGAATTTTTTTTTTTCTGGTGCATAATATGACCCCCGCAGACGCCTAGTTTAGGAGTTATAGCCATTTTAAAGTCTTGAATTTTCTTTTTTCTGGTGCATAATATGACCCCCGCAGACGCCTAGTTTAGGAGTTATAGCCATTTTAAGATTTTGAATTTTTTTTTT
Organism: Volucella zonaria; assembly: GCA_963966105.1. Taxonomy (NCBI): domain Eukaryota; kingdom Metazoa; phylum Arthropoda; class Insecta; order Diptera; family Syrphidae; genus Volucella; species Volucella zonaria. The sequence goes on along the minus strand of OZ014534.1, from coordinate 40,842,211 downwards.
TCTGGTGCATAATATGATCCCCGCAGACGCCTAGTTTAGGAGATATAGCCATTTTAAGATTTTGAATTTTTTTTTTCTGGTGCATCATATGACCCCCGCAGACGCCTAGTTTAGGAGATATAGCCATTTTAAGATTTTGAATTTTTTTTTTTCTGGTGCATAATATGACCCCCGCAGACGCCTAGTTTAGGAGTTATAGCCATTTTAAAGTCTTGAATTTTCTTTTTTCTGGTGCATAATATGACTCCCGCAGACGCCTAGTTTAGGAGTTATAGCCATTTTAAGATTTTGAATTTTTTTTTTTCTGGTGCATCATATGACCCCCGCAGACGCCTAGTTTAGGAGTTATAGCCATTTTAAGATTTTGAATTTTTTTTTTCTGGTGCATCATATGACCCCCGCAGACGCCTAGTTTAGGAGATATAGCCATTTTAAGATTTTGAATTTTTTTTGTTTCTGGTGCATAATATGACCCCCGCAGACGCCTAGTTTAGGAGTTATAGCCATTTTAAAGTCTTGAATTTTCTTTTTTCTGGTGCATAATATGACTCCCGCAGACGCCTAGTTTAGGAGTTATAGCCATTTTAAGATTTTGAATTTTTTTTTTTCTGGTGCATCATATGACCCCCGCAGACGCCTAGTTTAGGAGTTATAGCCATTTTAAGATTTTGAATTTTTTTTTTCTGGTGCATCATATGACCCCCGCAGACGCCTAGTTTAGGAGATATAGCCATTTTAAGATTTTGAATTTTTTTTGTTTCTGGTGCATAATATGACCCCCGCAGACGCCTAGTTTAGGAGATATAGCCATTTTAAGATTTTGAATTTTTTTTTTTTCTGGTGCATAATATGACCCCCGCAGACGCCTAGTTTAGGAGTTATAGCCATTTTAAAGTCTTGAATTTTCTTTTTTCTGGTGCATAATATGACCCCCGCAGACGCCTAGTTTAGGAGTTATAGCCATTTTAAGATTTTGAATTTTTTTTTTTCTGGTGCATAATATGATCCCCGCAGACGCCTAGTTTAGGAGATATAGCCATTTTAAGATTTTGAATTTTTTTTTTCTGGTGCATCATATGACCCCCGCAGACGCCTAGTTTAGGAGATATAGCCATTTTAAGATTTTGAATTTTTTTTGTTTCTGGTGCATAATATGACCCCCGCAGACGCCTAGTTTAGGAGTTATAGCCATTTTAAAGTCTTGAATTTTTTTTTTTCTGGTGCATAATATGACCCCCGCAGACGCCTAGTTTATCAGATATAGCCATTTTAAAGTTTTGAATTTTCTTTTTTCTGGTGCATAATATGACCCCCGCAGACGCCTAGTTTAGGAGTTATAGCCATTCTAAGATTTTGAATTGTTTTTTTTCTGGTGCATAATATGACCCCCGCAGACGCCTAGAGATATAACCATTTTAAAGTTTTGAATTTTCTTTTTTCTGGTGCATAATGTGACCCCCGCAGACGCCTAGTTTAGGAGTTATAGCCATTTTAAGATTTTGAATTTTTTTTTTCTGATGCATAATATGACCCCCGCAGACGCCTAGTTTAGGAGATACAGCCATTTTAAGATTGTGAATTTTTTTTTTTCTGCTGCATAATATGACCCCCGCAGACGCCTAGTTTAGGAGATATAGCCATTTTAAGATTTTGAATGTTTTTTTTTCTGGTGCATAATATGACCCCCGCAGACGCCTAGTTTAGGAGATATAGCCATTTTAAGATTTTGAATTTTTTTTTTTCTGGTGCATAATATGACCCCCGCAGACGCCTAGTTTAGGAGATATAGCCATTTTAAGATTTTGAATTTTTTTTTTCTGGTGCATAATATGACCCCCGCAGACGCCTAGTTTAGGAGTTATAGCCATTTTAAGATTTTGAATTTTTTTTTTTCTGGTGCATAATATGACCCCCGCAGACGCCTAGTTTAGGAGATATAGCCATTTTAAGATTTTGAATTTTTTTTTTTTCTGGTGCATAATATGACCCCCGCAGACGCCTAGTTTAGGAGTTATAGCCATTTTAAAGTCTTGAATTTTCTTTTTTCTGGTGCATAATATGACCCCCGCAGACGCCTAGTTTAGGAGTTATAGCCATTTTAAGATTTTGAATTTTTTTTTTTCTGGTGCATAATATGATCCCCGCAGACGCCTAGTTTAGGAGATATAGCCATTTTAAGATTTTGAATTTTTTTTTTCTGGTGCATCATATGACCCCCGCAGACGCCTAGTTTAGGAGATATAGCCATTTTAAGATTTTGAATTTTTTTTTTTCTGGTGCATAATATGACCCCCGCAGACGCCTAGTTTAGGAGTTATAGCCATTTTAAAGTCTTGAATTTTCTTTTTTCTGGTGCATAATATGACTCCCGCAGACGCCTAGTTTAGGAGTTATAGCCATTTTAAGATTTTGAATTTTTTTTTTTCTGGTGCATAATATGATCCCCGCAGACGCCTAGTTTAGGAGTTATAGCCATTTTAAGATTTTGAATTTTTTTTTTTCTGGTCCATAATATGAACCCCGCAGACGCCTAGTTTAGGAGATATAGCCATTTTAAGGTTGTGAATTTTTTTTTTTCTGGTGCATAATATGACCCCCGCAGACGCCTCGTTTAGGAGATATAGCCATTTTAAAGTTTTGAATTTTCTTTTTTCTGGTGCATAATATGACCCCCGCAGACGCCTAGTTTAGGAGTTATAGCCATTTTAAGATTTTGAATTTTTTTTTTTCTGGTCCATAATATGAACCCCGCAGACGCCTAGTTTAGGTGATATAGCCATTTTAAGGTTGTGAATTTTTTTTTTTCTGGTGCATAATATGACCCCCGCAGACGCCTCGTTTAGGAGATATAGCCATTTTAAAGTTTTGAATTTTCTTTTTTCTGGTGCATAATATGACCCCCGCAGACGCCTAGTTTAGGAGTTATAGCCATTTTAAAGTCTTGAATTTTCTTTTTTCTGGTGCATAATATGACTCCCGCAGACGCCTAGTTTAGGAGTTATAGCCATTTTAAGATTTTGAATTTTTTTTTTTCTGGTGCATAATATGATCCCCGCAGACGCCTAGTTTAGGAGATATAGCCATTTTAAGATTTTGAATTTTTTTTTTCTGGTGCATCATATGACCCCCGCAGACGCCTAGTTTAGGAGATATAGCCATTTTAAGATTTTGAATTTTTTTTTTTCTGGTGCATAATATGACCCCCGCAGACGCCTAGTTTAGGAGTTATAGCCATTTTAAAGTCTTGAATTTTTTTTTTTCTGGTGCATAATATGACCCCCGCAGACGCCTAGTTTATCAGATATAGCCATTTTAAAGTTTTGAATTTTCTTTTTTCTGGTGCATAATATGACCCCCGCAGACGCCTAGTTTAGGAGTTATAGCCATTCTAAGATTTTGAATTGTTTTTTTTCTGGTGCATAATATGACCCCCGCAGACGCCTAGAGATATAACCATTTTAAAGTTTTGAATTTTCTTTTTTCTGGTGCATAATGTGACCCCCGCAGACGCCTAGTTTAGGAGTTATAGCCATTTTAAGATTTTGAATTTTTTTTTTCTGATGCATAATATGACCCCTGCAGACGCCTAGTTTAGGAGATACAGCCATTTTAAGATTGTGAATTTTTTTTTTTCTGCTGCATAATATGACCCCCGCAGACGCCTAGTTTAGGAGATATAGCCATTTTAAGATTTTGAATGTTTTTTTTTCTGGTGCATAATATGACCCCCGCAGACGCCTAGTTTAGGAGATATAGCCATTTTAAGATTTTGAATTTTTTTTTTTCTGGTGCATAATATGACCCCCGCAGACGCCTCGTTTAGGAGATATAGCCATTTTAAAGTTTTGAATTTTCTTTTTTCTGGTGCATAATATGACCCCCGCAGACGCCTAGTTTAGGAGTTATAGCCATTTTAAAGTCTTGAATTTTCTTTTTTCTGGTGCATAATATGACCCCCGCAGACGCCTAGTTTAGGAGTTATAGCCATTTTAAGATTTTGAATTTTTTTTTTTCTGGTGCATAATATGATCCCCGCAGACGCCTAGTTTAGGAGATATAGCCATTTTAAGATTTTGAATTTTTTTTTTTCTGGTGCATAATATGATCCCCGCAGACGCCTAGTTTAGGAGTTATAGCCATTTTAAGATTTTGAATTTTTTTTTTTCTGGTCCATAATATGAACCCCGCAGACGCCTAGTTTAGGAGATATAGCCATTTTAAGGTTGTGAATTTTTTTTTTTCTGGTGCATAATATGACCCCCGCAGACGCCTCGTTTAGGAGATATAGCCATTTTAAAGTTTTGAATTTTCTTTTTTCTGGTGCATAATATGACCCCCGCAGACGCCTAGTTTAGGAGTTATAGCCATTTTAAAGTCTTGAATTTTCTTTTTTCTGGTGCATAATATGACTCCCGCAGACGCCTAGTTTAGGAGTTATAGCCATTTTAAGATTTTGAATTTTTTTTTTTCTGGTGCATAATAAGATCCCCGCAGACGCCTAGTTTAGGAGATATAGCCATTTTAAGATTTTGAATTTTTTTTTTCTGGTATATCATATGACCCCCGCAGACGCCTAGTTTAGGAGATATAGCCATTTTAAAGTTTTGAATTTTCTTTTTTCTGGTGCATAATATGACCCCCGCAGACGCCTAGTTTAGGAGATATAGCCATTTTAAGATTTTGAATTTTTTTTTTCTGGTGCATAATATGACCCCCGCAGACGCCTAGTTTAGGAGTTATAGCCATTTTAAGATTTTGAATTTTTTTTTTTCTGGTGCATAATATGACCCCCGCAGACGCCTAGTTTAGGAGATATAGCCATTTTAAGATTTTGAATTTTTTTTTTTTCTGGTGCATAATATGACCCCCGCAGACGCCTAGTTTAGGAGTTATAGCCATTTTAAAGTCTTGAATTTTCTTTTTTCTGGTGCATAATATGACCCCCGCAGACGCCTAGTTTAGGAGTTATAGCCATTTTAAGATTTTGAATTTTTTTTTTTCTGGTGCATAATATGATCCCCGCAGACGCCTAGTTTAGGAGATATAGCCATTTTAAGATTTTGAATTTTTTTTTTCTGGTGCATCATATGACCCCCGCAGACGCCTAGTTTAGGAGATATAGCCATTTTAAGATTTTGAATTTTTTTTTTTCTGGTGCATAATATGACCCCCGCAGACGCCTAGTTTAGGAGTTATAGCCATTTTAAAGTCTTGAATTTTCTTTTTTCTGGTGCATAATATGACTCCCGCAGACGCCTAGTTTAGGAGTTATAGCCATTTTAAGATTTTGAATTTTTTTTTTTCTGGTGCATAATATGATCCCCGCAGACGCCTAGTTTAGGAGTTATAGCCATTTTAAGATTTTGAATTTTTTTTTTTCTGGTCCATAATATGAACCCCGCAGACGCCTAGTTTAGGAGATATAGCCATTTTAAGGTTGTGAATTTTTTTTTTTCTGGTGCATAATATGACCCCCGCAGACGCCTCGTTTAGGAGATATAGCCATTTTAAAGTTTTGAATTTTCGTTTTTCTGGTGCATAATATGACCCCCGCAGACGCCTAGTTTAGGAGTTATAGCCATTTTAAAGTCTTGAATTTTCTTTTTTCTGGTGCATAATATGACTCCCGCAGACGCCTAGTTTAGGAGTTATAGCCATTTTAAGATTTTGAATTTTTTTTTTTCTGGTGCATAATAAGATCCCCGCAGACGCCTAGTTTAGGAGATATAGCCATTTTAAGATTTTGAATTTTTTTTTTCTGGTATATCATATGACCCCCGCAGACGCCTAGTTTAGGAGATATAGCCATTTTAAGATTTTGAATTTTTTTTTTTCTGGTGCATAATATGACCCCCGCAGACGCCTAGTTTAGGAGTTATAGCCATTTTAAAGTCTTGAATTTTCTTTTTTCTGGTGCATAATATGACTCCCGCAGACGCCTAGTTTAGGAGTTATAGCCATTTTAAGATTTTGAATTTTTTTTTTTCTGGTGCATAATATGATCCCCGCAGACGCCTAGTTTAGGAGTTATAGCCATTTTAAGATTTTGAATTTTTTTTTTTCTGGTGCATAATATGATCCCCGCAGACGCCTAGTTTAGGAGTTATAGCCATTTTAAGATTTTGAATTTTTTTTTTCTGGTGCATAATATGATCCCCGCAGACGCCTAGTTTAGGAGATATAGCCATTTTAAGATTTTGAATTTTTTTTTTCTGGTGCATCATATGACCCCCGCAGACGCCTAGTTTAGGAGATATAGCCATTTTAAGATTTTGAATTTTTTTTTTTCTGGTGCATAATATGACCCCCGCAGACGCCTAGTTTAGGAGTTATAGCCATTTTAAAGTCTTGAATTTTTTTTTTTCTGGTGCATAATATGACCCCCGCAGACGCCTAGTTTATCAGATATAGCCATTTTAAAGTTTTGAATTTTCTTTTTTCTGGTGCATAATATGACCCCCGCAGACGCCTAGTTTAGGAGATATAGCCATTTTAAAATTTTGAATTTTCTTTTTTCTGGTGCATAATATGACCCCCGCAGACGCCTAGTTTAGGAGAAATAGCCATTTTAAGATTTTGAATTTTTTTTTTCTGGTGCCTAATATGACCCAGGCATACGGCTAGTATAGGAGTTATAGCCATTCTAAGATTTTGAATTTTTTTTTTTCTGGTGCATAATATGATCCCCGCAGACGCCTAGTTTAGGAGATATAGCCATTTTAAGATTTTGAATTTTTTTTTTCTGGTGCATCATATGACCCCCGCAGACGCCTAGTTTAGGAGATATAGCCATTTTAAGATTTTGAATTTTTTTTTTTTCTGGTGCATAATATGACCCCCGCAGACGCCTAGTTTAGGAGTTATAGCCATTTTAAAGTCTTGAATTTTCTTTTTTCTGGTGCATAATATGACCCCCGCAGACGCCTAGTTTAGGAGATATAGCCATTTTAAGATTTTGAATTTTTTTTTTCTGGTGCATAATATGACCCCCGCAGACGCCTAGTTTAGGAGTTATAGCCATTTTAAGATTTTGAATTTTTTTTTTCTGATGCATAATATGACCCCCGCAGACGCCTAGTTTAGGAGATATAGCCATTTTAAGATTTTGAATTTTTTTTTTCTGGTGCATAATATGACCCCCGCAGACGCCTAGTTTAGGAGTTATAGCCATTTTAAGATTTTGAATTTTTTTTTTTCTGGTGCATAATATGACCCCCGCAGACGCCTAGTTTAGGAGATATAGCCATTTTAAGATTTTGAATTTTTTTTTTTTCTGGTGCATAATATGACCCCCTCAGACGCCTAGTTTAGGAGATATAGCCATTTTAAGATTTTGAATTTTTTTTTTCTGGTGCATAATATGACCCCCGCAGACGCCTAGTTTAGGAGTTATAGCCATTTTAAGATTTTGAATTTTTTTTTTCTGGTGCATAATATGACCCCCGCAGACGCCTAGTTTAGGAGATATAGCCATTTTAAGATTTTGAATTTTTTTTTTTTCTGGTGCATAATATGACCCCCGCAGACGCCTAGTTTAGGAGATATAGCCATTTTAAGATTTTGAATTTTTTTTTTCTGGTGCATAATATGACCCCCGCAGACGCCTAGTTTAGGAGATATAGCCATTTTAAGATTTTGAATTTTTTTTTTCTGGTGCATAATATGACCCCCGCAGACGCCTAGTTTAGGAGTTATAGCCATTTTAAGATTTTGAATTTTTTTTTTTCTGGTGCATAATATGACCCCCGCAGACGCCTAGTTTAGGAGTTATAGCCATTTTAAGATTTTGAATTTTTTTTTTCTGGTGCATAATATGACCCCCGCAGACGCCTAGTTTAGGAGATATAGCCATTTTAAGATTTTGAATTTTTTTTTTCTGGTGCATAATATGACCCCCGCAGACGCCTAGTTTAGGAGTTATAGCCATTTTAAGATTTTGAATTTTTTTTTGCTGGTGCATAATATGACCCCCGCAGACGCCTAGTTTAGGAGTTATAGCCATTTTAAGATTTAGAATTTTTTTTTTTCTGGTGCATAATATGATCCCCGCAGACGCCTAGTTTAGGAGATATAGCCATTTTAAGATTTTGAATTTTTTTTTTCTGGTGCATCATATGACCCCCGCAGACGCCTAGTTTAGGAGATATAGCCATTTTAAGATTTTGAATTTTTTTTTTCTGGTGCATAATATGACCCCCGCAGACGCCTAGTTTAGGAGTTATAGCCATTTTAAGATTTTGAATTTTTTTTTTTCTGGTGCATAATATGACCCCCGCAGACGCCTAGTTTAGGAGATATAGCCATTTTAAGATTTTGAATTTTTTTTTTCTGGTGCATAATATGACCCCCGCAGACGCCTAGTTTAGGAGTTATAGCCATTTTAAGATTTTGAATTTTTTTTTTTCTGGTGCATAATATGACCCCCGCAGACGCCTAGTTTAGGAGATAAAGCCATTTTAAGATTTTGAATTTTTTTTTTCTGGTGCATCATATGACCCCCGCAGACGCCTAGTTTAGGAGATATAGCCATTTTAAGATTTTGAATTTTTTTTTTCTGGTGCATAATATGACCCCCGCAGACGCCTAGTTTAGGAGTTATAGCCATTTTAAGATTTTGAATTTTTTTTTTTCTGGTGCATAATATGACCCCCGCAGACGCCTAGTTTAGGAGATATAGCCATTTTAAGATTTTGAATTTTTTTTTTCTGGTGCATAATATGACCCCCGCAGACGCCTAGTTTAGGAGTTATAGCCATTTTAAGATTTTGAATTTTTTTTTTTCTGGTGCATAATATGACCCCCGCAGACGCCTAGTTTAGGAGATATAGCCATTTTAAGATTTTGAATTTTTTTTTTTTCTGGTGCATAATATGACCCCCGCAGACGCCTAGTTTAGGAGTTATAGCCATTTTAAAGTCTTGAATTTTCTTTTTTCTGGTGCATAATATGACCCCCGCAGACGCCTAGTTTAGGAGTTATAGCCATTTTAAGATTTTGAATTTTTTTTTTTCTGGTGCATAATATGATCCCCGCAGACGCCTAGTTTAGGAGATATAGCCATTTTAAGATTTTGAATTTTTTTTTTCTGGTGCATCATATGACCCCCGCAGACGCCTAGTTTAGGAGATATAGCCATTTTAAGATTTTGAATTTTTTTTTTCTGGTGCATAATATGACCCCCGCAGACGCCTAGTTTAGGAGTTATAGCCATTTTAAGATTTTGAATTTTTTTTTTTCTGGTGCATAATATGACCCCCGCAGACGCCTAGTTTAGGAGATATAGCCATTTTAAGATTTTGAATTTTTTTTTTCTGGTGCATAATATGACCCCCGCAGACGCCTAGTTTAGGAGTTATAGCCATTTTAAGATTTTGAATTTTTTTTTTTCTGGTGCATAATATGACCCCCGCAGACGCCTAGTTTAGGAGATATAGCCATTTTAAGATTTTGAATTTTTTTTTTCTGGTGCATCATATGACCCCCGCAGACGCCTAGTTTAGGAGATATAGCCATTTTAAGATTTTGAATTTTTTTTTTTCTGGTGCATAATATGACCCCCGCAGACGCCTGGTTTAGGAGATATAGCCATTTTAAGATTTAGAATTTTTTTTTTCTGGTGCATAATATGACCCCCGCAGACGCCTAGTTTAGGAGTTATAGCCATTTTAAGATTTTGAATTTTTTTTTTTCTGGTGCATAATATGACCCCCGCAGACGCCTTGTTTAGGAGATATAGCCATTTTAAGATTTTGAATTTTTTTTTTTTCTGGTGCATAATATGACCCCCGCAGACGCCTAGTTTAGGAGTTATAGCCATTTTAAAGTCTTGAATTTTCTTTTTTCTGGTGCATAATATGACCCCCGCAGACGCCTAGTTTAGGAGTTATAGCCATTTTAAGATTTTGAATTTTTTTTTTTCTGGTGCATAATATGATCCCCGCAGACGCCTAGTTTAGGAGATATAGCCATTTTAAGATTTTGAATTTTTTTTTTCTGGTGCATCATATGACCCCCGCAGACGCCTAGTTTAGGAGATATAGCCATTTTAAGATTTTGAATTTTTTTTTTTCTGGTGCATAATATGACCCCCGCAGACGCCTAGTTTAGGAGTTATAGCCATTTTAAAGTCTTGAATTTTCTTTTTTCTGGTGCATAATATGACTCCCGCAGACGCCTAGTTTAGGAGTTATAGCCATTTTAAGATTTTGAATTTTTTTTTTTCTGGTGCATAATATGATCCCCGCAGACGCCTAGTTTAGGAGATATAGCCATTTTAAGATTTTGAATTTTTTTTTTCTGGTGCATCATATGACCCCCGCAGACGCCTAGTTTAGGAGATATAGCCATTTTAAGATTTTGAATTTTTTTTTTTCTGGTGCATAATATGACCCCCGCAGACGCCTAGTTTAGGAGATATAGCCATTTTAAGATTTTGAATTTTTTTTTTCTGGTGCATAATATGACCCCCGCAGACGCCTAGTTTAGGAGTTATAGCCATTTTAAGATTTTGAATTTTTTTTTTTCTGGTGCATAATATGACCCCCGCAGACGCCTAGTTTAGGAGATATAGCCATTTTAAGATTTTGAATTTTTTTTTTTTCTGGTGCATAATATGACCCTCGCAGACGCCTAGTTTAGGAGTTATAGCCATTTTAAAGTCTTGAATTTTCTTTTTTCTGGTGCATAATATGACCCCCGCAGACGCCTAGTTTAGGAGTTATAGCCATTTTAAGATTTTGAATTTTTTTTTTTCTGGTGCATAATATGATCCCCGCAGACGCCTAGTTTAGGAGATATAGCCATTTTAAGATTTTGAATTTTTTTTTTCTGGTGCATCATATGACCCCCGCAGACGCCTAGTTTAGGAGATATAGCCATTTTAAGATTTTGAATTTTTTTTTTTCTGGTGCATAATATGACCCCCGCAGACGCCTAGTTTAGGAGATATAGCCATTTTAAGATTTTGAATTTTTTTTTTCTGGTGCATAATATGACCCCCGCAGACGCCTAGTTTAGGAGTTATAGCCATTTTAAGATTTTGAATTTTTTTTTTTCTGGTGCATAATATGACCCCCGCAGACGCCTAGTTTAGGAGATATAGCCATTTTAAGATTTTGAATTTTTTTTTTTTCTGGTGCATAATATGACCCTCGCAGACGCCTAGTTTAGGAGTTATAGCCATTTTAAAGTCTTGAATTTTCTTTTTTCTGGTGCATAATATGACCCCCGCAGACGCCTAGTTTAGGAGTTATAGCCATTTTAAGATTTTGAATTTTTTTTTTTCTGGTGCATAATATGATCCCCGCAGACGCCTAGTTTAGGAGATATAGCCATTTTAAGATTTTGAATTTTTTTTTTCTGGTGCATCATATGACCCCCGCAGACGCCTAGTTTAGGAGATATAGCCATTTTAAGATTTTGAATTTTTTTTTTCTGGTGCATAATATGACCCCCGCAGACGCCTAGTTTAGGAGTTATAGCCATTTTAAGATTTTGAATTTTTTTTTTTCTGGTGCATAATATGACCCCCGCAGACGCCTAGTTTAGGAGATATAGCCATTTTAAGATTTTGAATTTTTTTTTTCTGGTGCATAATATGACCCCCGCAGACGCCTAGTTTAGGAGTTATAGCCATTTTAAGATTTTGAATTTTTTTTTTTCTGGTGCATAATATGACCCCCGCAGACGCCTAGTTTAGGAGATATAGCCATTTTAAGATTTTGAATTTTTTTTTTCTGGTGCATCATATGACCCCCGCAGACGCCTAGTTTAGGAGATATAGCCATTTTAAGATTTTGAATTTTTTTTTTTCTGGTGCATAATATGACCCCCGCAGACGCCTAGTTTAGGAGATATAGCCATTTTAAGATTTAGAATTTTTTTTTTCTGGTGCATAATATGACCCCCGCAGACGCCTAGTTTAGGAGTTATAGCCATTTTAAGATTTTGAATTTTTTTTTTTCTGGTGCATAATATGACCCCCGCAGACGCCTAGTTTAGGAGATATAGCCATTTTAAGATTTTGAATTTTTTTTTTTTCTGGTGCATAATATGACCCCCGCAGACGCCTAGTTTAGGAGTTATAGCCATTTTAAAGTCTTGAATTTTCTTTTTTCTGGTGCATAATATGACCCCCGCAGACGCCTAGTTTAGGAGTTATAGCCATTTTAAGATTTTGAATTTTTTTTTTTCTGGTGCATAATATGATCCCCGCAGACGCCTAGTTTAGGAGATATAGCCATTTTAAGATTTTGAATTTTTTTTTTCTGGTGCATCATATGACCCCCGCAGACGCCTAGTTTAGGAGATATAGCCATTTTAAGATTTTGATTTTTTTTTTTTCTGGTGCATGATATGACCCCCGCAGACGCCTAGTTTAGGAGTTATAGCCATTTTAAAGTCTTGAATTTTCTTTTTTCTGGTGCATAATATGACTCCCGCAGACGCCTAGTTTAGGAGTTATAGCCATTTTAAGATTTTGAATTTTTTTTTTTCTGGTGCATAATATGATCCCCGCAGACGCCTAGTTTAGGAGATATAGCCATTTTAAGATTTTGAATTTTTTTTTTCTGGTGCATCATATGACCCCCGCAGACGCCTAGTTTAGGAGATATAGCCATTTTAAGATTTTGAATTTTTTTTTTTCTGGTGCATAATATGACCCCCGCAGACGCCTAGTTTAGGAGATATAGCCATTTTAAGATTTTGAATTTTTTTTTTCTGGTGCATAATATGACCCCCGCAGACGCCTAGTTTAGGAGTTATAGCCATTTTAAGATTTTGAATTTTTTTTTTTCTGGTGCATAATATGACCCCCGCAGACGCCTAGTTTAGGAGATATAGCCATTTTAAGATTTTGAATTTTTTTTTTTTCTGGTGCATAATATGACCCTCGCAGACGCCTAGTTTAGGAGTTATAGCCATTTTAAAGTCTTGAATTTTCTTTTTTCTGGTGCATAATATGACCCCCGCAGACGCCTAGTTTAGGAGTTATAGCCATTTTAAGATTTTGAATTTTTTTTTTTCTGGTGCATAATATGATCCCCGCAGACGCCTAGTTTAGGAGATATAGCCATTTTAAGATTTTGAATTTTTTTTTTCTGGTGCATCATATGACCCCCGCAGACGCCTAGTTTAGGAAATATAGCCATTTTAAGATTTTGAATTTTTTTTTTCTGGTGCATAATATGACCCCCGCAGACGCCTAGTTTAGGAGTTATAGCCATTTTAAAGTCTTGAATTTTCTTTTTTCTGGTGCATAATATGACTCCCGCAGACGCCTAGTTTAGGAGTTATAGCCATTTTAAGATTTTGAATTTTTTTTTTTCTGGTGCATAATATGATCCCCGCAGACGCCTAGTTTAGGAGTTATAGCCATTTTAAAGTCTTGAATTTTCTTTTTTCTGGTGGATAATATGACTCCCGCAGACGCCTAGTTTAGGAGTTATAGCCATTTTAAGATTTTGAATTTTTTTTTTTCTGGTGCATAATATGACCCCCGCAGACGCCTAGTTTAGGAGATATAGCCATTTTAAAGTTTTGAATTTTCTTTTTTCTGGTGCATAATATGACCCCCGCAGACGCCTAGTTTAGGAGATATAGCCATTTTAAAGTTTTGAATTTTCTTTTTTCTGGTGCATAATATGACCCCCGCAGACGCCTAGTTTAGGAGATATAGCCATTTTAAGATTTTGAATTTTTTTTTTTCTGGTGCATAATATGACCCCCGCAGACGCCTAGTTTAGGAGATATAACCATTTTAAGATTTTGAATTTTTTTTTTCTGGTGCATAATATGACCCCCGCAGACGCCTAGTTTAGGAGTTATAGTCATTTTAAGATTTTGAATTTTTTTTTTTCTGGTGCATAATATGACCCCCGCAGACGCCTAGTTTAGGAGATATAGCCATTTTAAGATTTTGAATTTTTTTTTTTTCTGGTGCATAATATGACCACCGCAGACGCCTAGTTTAGGAGTTATAGCCATTTTAAAGTTTTGAATTTTCTTTTTTCTGGTGCATAATATGACCCCCGCAGACGCCTAGTTTAGGAGTTATAGCCATTTTAAGATTTTGAATTTTTTTTTTTCTGGTGCATAATATGATCCCCGCAGACGCCTAGTTTAGGAGATATAGCCATTTTAAGATTTTGAATTTTTTTTTTCTGGTGCATCATATGACCCCCGCAGACGCCTAGTTTAGGAGATATAGCCATTTTAAGATTTTGAATTTTTCTTTTTCTGGTGCATAATATGACCCCCGCAGACGCCTAGTTTAGGAGTTATAGCCATTTTAAAGTCTTGAATTTTCTTTTTTCTGGTGCATAATATGACTCCCGCAGACGCCTAGTTTAGGAGTTATAGCCATTTTAAGATTTTGAATTTTTTTTTTTCTGGTCCATAATATGAACCCCGCAGACGCCTAGTTTAGGAGATATAGCCATTTTAAGACTTTACATTTTTTTTTTTCTGGTGCATAATATGACCCCCGCAGACGCCTAGTTTAGGAGTTATAGCCATTTTAAGGTTTTGAATTTTTTTTTTCTGGTGCATAATATGACCCCCGCAGACGCCCAGTTTAGGAGATATAGCCATTTTAAGATTTTGAATTTTTTTTTTTCTGGTCCATAATATGAACCCCGCAGACGCCTAGTTTAGGAGATATAGCCAGTTTAAGACTTTGAAATTTTTTTTTTCTGGTGCATAATATGACCCCCTTAGACGCCTAGTTTAGGAGATATAGCCATTTTAAGATTTTGAATTTTTTTTTTTCTGGTGCATAATATGACCCCCGCAGACGCCTAGTTTATCAGATATAGCCATTTTAAAGTTTTGAATTTTCTTTTTTCTGGTGCATAATATGACCCCCGCAGACGCCTAGTTTAATAGATATAGCCATTTTAAGATTTAGAATTTTTTTTTTTCTGGTGCATAATATGACCCCCGCAGACGCCTAGTTTAGGAGATATAGCCATTTTAAGATTTTGAATTTTTTTTTTCTGGTGCATAATATGACCCCCGCAGACGCCTAGTTTAGGAGTTATAGCCATTTTAAGATTTTGAATTTTTTTTTTTCTGGTGCATAATATGACACCCGCAGACGCCTAGTTTAGGAGATATAGCCATTTTAAGATTTTGAATTTTTTTTTTTCTGGTGCATAATATGACCCCCGCAGACGCCTAGTTTATCAGATATAGCCATTTTAAAGTTTTGAATTTTCTTTTTTCTGGTGCATAATATGACCCCCGCAGACGCCTAGTTTAATAGATATAGCCATTTTAAGATTTTGAATTTTTTTTTTTCTGGTGCATAATATGACCCCCGCAGACGCCTAGTTTAGGAGATATAGCCATTTTAAGATTTTGAATTTTTTTTTTCTGGTGCATAATATGACCCCCGCAGACGCCTAGTTTAGGAGTTATAGCCATTTTAAGATTTTGAATTTTTTTTTTCTGGTGCATAATATGATCCCCGCAGACGTCTAGTTTAGGAGATATAGCCATTTTAAGATTTTGAATTTTTTTTTTCTGGTGCATCATATGACCCCCGCAGACGCCTTGTTTAGGAGATATAGCCATTTTAAGATTTTGAATTTTTTTTTTTCTGGTGCATAATATGACCCCCGCAGACGCCTAGTTTAGGAGTTATAGCCATTTTAAAGTCTTGAATTTTTTTTTTTCTGGTGCATAATATGACTCCCGCAGACGCCTAGTTTAGGAGTTATAGCCATTTTAAGATTTTGAATTTTTTTTTTTCTGGTGCATAATATGATCCCCGCAGACGCCTAGTTTAGGAGTTATAGCCATTTTAAGATTTTGAATTTTTTTTTTTCTGGTCCATAATATGAACCCCGCAGACGCCTAGTTTAGGAGATATAGCCATTTTAAGGTTGTGAATTTTTTTTTTTCTGGTGCATAATATGACCCCCGCAGACGCCTCGTTTAGGAGATATAGCCATTTTAAAGTTTTGAATTTTTTTTTTTCTGGTGCATAATATGATCCCCGCAGACGCCTAGTTTAGGAGATATAGCCATTTTAAGGTTTTGAATTTTTTTTTTCTGGTGCATAATATGACCCCCGCAGACGCCTAGTTTAGGAGTTATAGCTATTTTAAGGTTTTGAATTTTTTCTTTTCTGGTGCATAATATGACCCCCGCAGACGCCTAGTTTAGGAGATATAGCCATTTTAAGACTTTGAATTTTTTTTTTTCTGGTGCACAATATGACCCCCGCAGACGCCTAGTTTAGGAGATATAACCATTTTAAGATTTTGAATTTTTTTTTTTCTGGTCCATAATATGAACCCCGCAGACGCCTAGTTTAGGAGATATAACCATTTTAAGACTTTGCATTTTTTTTTTCTGGTGCATAATATGACCCCCGCAGACGCCTAGTTTAGGAGTTATAGCCATTTTAAGGTTTTGAATTTTTTTTTTCTGGTGCATAATATGACCCCCACAGACGCCTAGTTTAGGAGATATAGCCATTTTAAGATTTTGAATTTTTTTTTTTCTGGTCCATAATATGAACCCCGCAGACGCCCAGTTTAGGAGATATAGCCATTTTCAGACTTTGAAATTTTTTTTTTCTGGTGCATAATATGACCCCCGCAGACGCCTAGTTTAGGAGATATAGCCATTTTAAGATTTTGAATTTTTTTTTTTCTGGTGCATAATATGACCCCCGCAGACGCCTAGTTTATCAGATATAGCCATTTTAAAGTTTTGAATTTTCTTTTTTCTGGTGCATAATATGACCCCCGCAGACGCCTAGTTTAGGAGATATAGCCATTTTAAGATTTAGAATTTTTTTTTTCTGGTGCATAATATGACCCCGGCATACGGCTAGTATAGGAGTTATAGCCATTCTAAGATTTTGAATTTTTTTTTTTCTGGTGCATAATATGACCCCCGCAGACGCCTAGAGATATAGCCATTTTAAAGTTTTGAATTTTCTTTTTTCTGGTGCATAATATGACCCCCGCAGACGCCTAGTTTAGGAGTTATAGCCATTTTAAGATTTTGAATTTTTTTTTTCTGATGCATAATATGACCCCCGCAGACGCCTCGTTTAGGAGATATAGCCATTTTAAAGTTTTGAATTTTCTTTTTTCTGGTGCATAATATGACCCCCGCAGACGCCTAGTTTAGGAGATATAGCCATTTTAAGATTTTGAATTTTTTTTTTTTCTGGTCCATAATATGAACCCCGCAGACGCCTAGTTTAGGAGATATAGCCATTTTAAGACTTTGAATTTTTTTTTTTCTGGTGCATAATATGACCCCCGCAGACGCCTAGTTTAGGAGTTATAGCCATTTTAAGGTTTTGAATTTTTTTTTTCTGGTGCATAATATGACCCCCGCAGACGCCTAGTTTAGGAGATATAACCATTTTAAGATTTTGAATTTTTTTTTTCTGGTCCATAATATGAACCCCGCAGACGCCTAGTTTAGGAGATATAGCCATTTTAAGACTTTGAATTTTTTTTTTTCTGGTGCATAATATGACCCCCGCAGACGCCTAGTTTAGGAGATATAGCCATTTTAAGATTTTGAATTTTTTTTTTCTGGTGCATAATATGACCCCCGCAGACTCCTAGCTTAGGAGTTATAGCCATTTTAAGATTTTGAATTTTTTTTTTCTGGTGCATAATATGACCCCCGCAGACGCCTAGTTTAGGAGATATAGCCATTTTAAGACTTTGAATTTTTTTTTTTCTGGTGCATAATATGAACCCCGCAGACGCCTAGTTTAGGAGATATAGCCATTTTAAGACTTTGAATTTTTTTTTTTCTGGTGCATAATATGACCCCCGCAGACGCCTAGTTTAGGAGTTATAGCCATTTTAAGGTTTTGAATTTTTTTTTTTCTTGTGCATAATATGACCCCCGCAGACGCCTAGTTTAGGAGATATAGCCATTTTAAGATTTTGAATTTTTTTTTTCTGGTGCATAAAATGACCACCGCAGACGCCTAGTTTAGGAGATATAGCCATTTTAAGATTTTGAATTTATTTTTTTCTGGTGCATAATATGACCCCCGCAGACGCCTAGTTTAGGAGATATAGCCATTTTAAGACCTTGAAATTTTTTTTTTCTGGTGCATAATATGACCCCCGCAGACGCCTAGTTTAGGAGATATAGCCATTTTAAGATTTTGAATTTTTTTTTTTCTGGTCCAGAACATGAACCCCG